>CM049429.1:16747515-17997515 GCA_026929855.1 Poa annua | reverse complement strand
CTTTCTTATGAGCGCTTCGAGCGGCGTTTCGCCAAGAAAGCGAAGGCGGCTGAGAAGGCCCTCGTGAAGCACGAGAAACAGTTCCGTTGGTCCCTCCTTCAGAAATGTCGCGCTCGGGTCCGGAAGCGGGAGGACCGCCTCAAGGACAAGTATGCTGCGGACGCGCAGCGGCTCGCTGAGCTCGAGAAGGCCAACTCCAAACTGGAGCGTCGCCTCAAGCGCGCCAAGGCTGGTCGGCGCCGAGCGGAGGAGGCTCGCGACGAAGCAGTTCACGACCTCTGCTCTTCGGCCAAGGGCGTGGAAGAGCAGGTGGCTCCGGCGGTGGAGCGGGCGGAGGAAGCGCCGGACCCAGCCCAGGCGGCCAGCATGCTCGCGAAGCAGAGTGAGCACCTGTTCGAGGCGTTGGTCACACGCGGCAACGAACTTGCGGCGCGGCTCGGCGCGGATGCGCCGTTCCTCGGGGGCCGAGGCCAGGACGACACCGCCACGTGCCTGGCCTACTTCGAGCAGCTCTTCACGGCACTTGAGGGCCCCACCACCGAGCTTCGCGAAATGATCGAAGACAAGAGTAGGCAGCTCCCGGGGGTGGCTGTTGATCGCACCTTCACCAACCTCAAGCTCCTTACGCCAGGCTTCGACCTCTCCTCCGTCACGAAAGCTGCCCAAGGCGAGGACGCGCAGCGGGTCTCCAGTTCTCTTCGCGAGCAGGTTGACGCCTTCTGCAACCGCTTCAGTCACGCGGAGGCTGCGGCTGAGGACAGCGAGGAGGAGGCTTGCTCTGCCGAGGCTGAAGAAGGTGCCACGGAGGAGGTCCAAGGTGGCGCTGCTTCCCCCTGAGCCTTTCCTCATTGCGCCTGCGAGCGCTTGTATCTGAAACAACGGTGTGTTTAGACACTTTAAGACCTTTTGGCCTGTAGTATACTCTCTAATGCTTGTTCGATTCGAGGTTGTTTGCCCCTCTTGAAGTCTCTTTGGACTCATCTTCATGTCTATTTGTTATCTGCGTCGGTAGGTCCCATCTCTTCGTGCCATGACTCCGCCACTTCGGTATGCAGGAGCAATGACTCCGCAAGGCCGGGGGGAGTTTAGGCCTAGGAGAGGTAAGAGCCCTGAGTCGCGATGCTCAAGTGCCCCCCTTAGACATGCGAGTAGTCCATGCAGCGTAAGGGAAAGTGAAGTCGCTTGAGGGGCAAACGTGCGCTAGGGGGAGAAAACGCTCTTAAGGCGTGGGTGCGAGACAGCTTCTCGAGGTTTTCGCCCTGCAGAGGTTTTTTGCCTGGCGAGGTTGCCCACTTGAGGGGTCGCTCCCGAATGCCTCTTCAGGCTTGTGGGGGGATTTTCACTGCAGATGTTAGAGGGGCGAACCCAAACGCCGGAACACGGTTGAATGGACTCGTGCGCGCTTATAGGTCCCCTCAGGCGTTCCTTGCGAGGAGAGTAAGTACCAAGGTCCTCTGTAGAGATGGTGTGTTTGTGGGATCTTGCCCTCCAGCCAGAGCTCGGACTCTTGGATTTTGCAGTGCTGCTGGTGTGTCATTTGAGGCACTGGCACCGTACTCATTCCCCGCTCCCGAGGTATGCATGAGGAGAGATATAAGCGCACACTTGAACAGAGTAGTGCGAAAATAAAACTCACCAAATAAATTACAAAGCGGCGCCGAGGCACTAAGTTCACTTGGGAACGAAATTGAGTCATTATGCTTGGGGTTGCCAAGTTAATGTTTTGACCATGTCGAGGCATGGGGACCACCTTTTAGTGGCAGAGACTCTCAACGGCCTGAGGTGGCTCGTTTGATGGAGAGCTCGGAGGGTTTTCCCTCGAGAGAAGCCTTTGGAGCTTGGAGGTTTAAGCCGTGAGCTTTTAACCTCCAGAGACAAAGATGCTTGGAGGTTGAGCCGTAGGCTGCCTCTTCAGCTCGAGGTCTCAACGTGACAATGATCACGGGTGTGACAATGATCACGGTTGCGTTTTGCTCCTTTAGGAGACAAAAAGTATTTGGGAGGTTTAAGCCGTGAGCTTTTAACCTCTAGAGACAAAAATGCTTGGAGGTTGAGCCGTAGGCTGCCTCTTCCGCTAGAAGTCTCGACGTGACAATGATCACGGGCGTGACAATGATCACAGTTGCGTTTTGTTCCTTTAGGGGACAAAAAGTATTTGGGAGGTTTAAGCCGTGAGCTTTTAACCTCGAGAGACAAAAATGCTTGGAGGTTGAGCCGTAGGCTGCCTCTTTCGCTAAATGCCTTGACGTGACAATGATCACGGGTAGAACTTGCGTAGGTGCATGATGTTCCATGGATTCTTGATGGGGACGCCGTCTTGAGTCTCGAGGCGAGCCGCGCCAGGCATGGCGATGTGGGTGACCCTGTAGGGGCCTTCCCACATCGGGACAGGTTGTGGAGGCCTTCCCTGGAGAGAATTCTTCTGAGGACGAGATTGCCTGCCTCCAGGGTGCACGAGCGCATATTGCGGCTATGGTAGCGTCTCAGGTCCTGCTGGTACTTGGCCGCCCGGAGGGCGGTGCGGCGTCGTAGCCCTTCAAGGAGCAGCAGGTCGTCGTTGTGGAGGTCCTCTTGCTGGTCCTCGTTAAAGGCAAGGACCCGTGGGGATCCATGCTTTATCTCTGTGGGGAGGACTGCTTCGGATCCATAGACGAGGGCGAACGGTGTTTCCCCGGTTTGCTTGGGTGGTGTGGTACGGATAGACCAGAGCACCGAGGGGAGCTCGTTGATCCAGCCCTTGCCGTGGCCCCTGAGGACATCGAAGGTCCTGTTCTTTAGGCCTTTGAGGACCTCTATGTTTGCGCGCTCAGCCTGTCCGTTGCTTTGCGGATGGGCGACTGAGGCGAAGCAGAGCTTGATGCCCATTCTTTCACAGTAGGCTCTGAAGATGCCACTGGTGAATTACGAGCCATTGTCGGTGATGATGCGGTTAGGCACTCCGAAGCGGCAGACCAGGCCTCTGATGAATTTCACCGCCGCGCCTGCTGTGATTGTGCGAGTCGCCTCCACTTCAGGCCACTTCGTGAACTTGTCAATGGCCACGAAGAGGTAGCGATATCCACCTTGCGCCGTTGGGAAATTTCCTAGGATGTCCAGCCCCCAGACCGCAAACAGCCACGAGAGCGGAATGGTCTGTAGTCCCAGCGCTGGTTGGTGGATTTGCTTGGCGTGGAGTTGGCAGGCTTCACATGCTTTAATGATGTCCATTGCATCCTGAAGTGCTTGAGGCCAGTAGAAGCCGCTTCTGAAGACTTTGCCTGCGAGGGTGCGGGCGCACGAATGGTGGCCGCATTCCCCGCTGTGGATGTCTTTGATCAGCATTTTGCCTTCTTCAGGAGGGACGCATTTGAGCGCGATGCCGTTTGGGCGCTTGCGATAGAGAATTCCTTTGAGGGTTTGGTACGATTTTGCTTGGCGGGCAATTCGCTCCGCTTCGACGTCTTCCTCGGGAAGGACTCCTTTGTCGAGGTAATCTTTGATTTCTTCGATCCATCCTGTTTCTTGGTGCACCGTTGTGAGCAACAGACGCTCCCCTATAGGGGGCCCGCAGTCTGGAGCCCTGCTTGCAGGTGGTGGCGGGAGCGCTTCGTCTGTGCTTGCGGGCAGAGCCTCTTGGGGCTGCTTTATGGATGCCTTGACGAGCCTTTCTTCAAAGACACCTGGCGGCTGAGCTTGCCTCTTTGATGCGCGCTTGGCGATGTCATCAGCCTCTTGGTTTTCCTTCCTTGGGATGTGCATGAGCTCCATTCCCCTGAAGTGCTTCTCGAGCCTACGGACCTCTTCAAGGTATGCGGCCATGTGGTCGTCCTTAGGCTTGTAGCTTTTGTTGGAGAAGTTGACGAGCAACTGGGAGTCGCCCTTGATGAGTAGATGCTTGACGCCTAGGGAGATTGCGGCGCGTAAGCCAGCAAGCAGGCTTTCATACTCGGCGATATTGTTGGATATCTTATCGATTCCGAAGCATAGCTGGACCGCGTAATACAGCTTGTCGCCTTTGGGTGAGATCAGGACTACGCCTGCCCCGCCGTGGCGACAAGCGAAGGCTCTGTCGAACTTCATGGTCCAGTGGCTGGGCACTGCGGCTCCAGAGGGCTCTTGCTCTTTCCCAAAGGCTCTTCAGGGTTGGGTCAGTCCATTCGGCGACGAAGTCTGCCAGCGCTCTTTCTTTGATTACCCTTGTGGTATCGAAGCGCATATTGAATGGCTGTAGCTCTATGTTCCATCCTGCGACATGGTCCGTTGCGTTTGGGTTGCGCAGGATTTGCTCCAGGGGGAAAGAGGTGACCACCGTGATGGGGTGCCCCTGGAAGTAGCGTCGCAACTTTCTTGAGGTGATGAGGAGTGCGAGGAGAAGCTTTTGCTGCATTGTATACCGCTCGCGAGCATCACGCAGTACTGTGCTGATGAAGTAAACTGGATGCTCGACGAGGGTAGTTCCTGTTGCCTGAGGTGGCTCAGCTTGGCCCTCGAGGGGGGTTGCCTCGAGGGGCTTGTCCCGGGCCTCGAGGGGGTTCGCCTCAGGGGGCTTGCCCTGGGCCTCGAGGTGGTTTGCCTCGAGGGGGTTGGCCTCCTGAGGCTCCTCGGCATGAATTCCTTGCAGCGGTTGACTTGGGGCGGGCCTCTCTTGGGGCTTTGGGCCTGGCGTTGGGTTTGTGAGGGCTGCCCTTTCATCGAGCTCCTTATCGAAGGCTTTTCTTTGGAGTGGCTGTACTCTTCTTGTGGAGTACTGGCTCTTCTCTTTCCACCACAAGGACAACGCTGGCTGTTTGCGAAGTAGCTGATAAGTACAGCTTCAGGTGCTCGCCAGACCTTGGGGCGACCATTACTGGTGGGCTTGCCAGATACTTCTTCAAGTCCTCAAATGCTTTTTCAGCTTCAGGGGTCCACTTGAAAGTGCCCGTTCTTTTCAAGATCTTGAAGAACGGCAGGGCTCTTTCACCGAATTTGGAGATGAATCGACCCAAGCTGGCCATGCAGCCTGCCAGGCGTTGCATGTCCTTGAGCCTGCGTGGCGGTTGCATGTCTTCTATGGCCTTGATTTTGTCTGGGTTTGCCTCTGTGCCTCGATGAGACAGGAGGAACCCAAACAATTTGCCTGAAGGTACTTCAAAGATGCACTTGGCGGGGTTGAGCTTGATGTTCACCTTGCGCAGGCTGGCGAAGGTTTCTTCAAGGTCTCCGAGGAGAGTATTTCTTTCTCGTGATTTCACGACGATGTCATCGACATATGCTTCGGCGTTCCGTCCCAGTGGCTCCGGCATTTTTTAGGCCGAAAGGCATGCAGACGTAGCAATACACACCGCATGGGGTGAGAAAAGCCGTCTTCTTCTCGTCCTCCTTAGCCATCTTTATCTGGTGATAACCAGAGAAGGCATCGAGGAAACAGAGAAGGTTGTACTTGCGGAGCGTCTCATCCTTCTTCTGCACTACATCACGCAGATCGTTGTGGGTGAGGGCGCGCTCGTATGTCCCCTTGAAGTTGGAGACAAACTGCTTGCAGAGCTCCTCCCAGGAGTTCACGGAGTCCTCCGGGAGGTTCAGGAGCCACGACATCGCATAAATCGCGAAGCGCGTGGGAGAACCAATTGGCCATGACCTTGTCATCTCCCCCCGCAGCTTGGATTGAGGTGGTGTAGAGCTGCAGGAACTCGATGGGGTTGATGGAGCCGTCGTAGCCCTTAGGGAGAGCCAGCCTGAATTTCGCGGGCCGGACCACGCGACGCAGAGAGCGGGTGAACGCCATGCAGCCTGTGGCGTACGTGGCGACCCCGTGCTGCAGCGCGCCGCGGTTCTGCTGACCCGCCTGGCCGATCTCCTCCACGAGCCTGTTCTAGCGGTTGCGCTGGAGCTCCATCCCCTCACGAGAGTCGGGCGCGCTGCGCTGCACGATCAAACAATCGTGCGGCGAGGACGCATGCGAGGCTGCCCTCTGCGTTGCAGCCGGTGCTGGCCCTGGAGGTGCCGGAGGCGCATTTGTTGCGACCGTGCCCGCGAGAGAGGGGTGCACGTTGGACTGTGACGGAGCAGGGCGCGTCGTGGCGATGCCGACGAGGTGGTTGAGGCATTGGAGCCACTGCTCATGGGCCTCTGCGGTGGGCTAGTAACGGAGAAGCTCTTGCGCCATGAGCAGCGCGGTGTGAGGCGCAAGGTCCGTCCTCCCAGGGCCAGAGCCGCTCGGGCGCTGCGTCGGGTGTGACGACTGCGCGTCGTCCTGGTGCTCGGAGTAGTGCTGTGGCGCCTCTGCGTGAGGGCCAGAAGGGACACGCTCTTCATGGCGGGGTCGGCCCCGCCGTGCGCGGGTCGTCGCGGTGCCAGGCGGCGCGCATGCTCCTCCAGGCGCACGTCGGTTGACGCGGGCGACGCGGGTGGCGCGGGTGTTCACCATGGCGCGGAGACGAACTCGAAGGTTGCTCACGCACCTCAATCCCCTACCTGGCGCGCCAAATGTCGGGTTATGACTCCCTAGGATCGGGGGTAGTCACTTCCTGAAGTGTAGTTCGTGAAGGGGATTGAACACGGAGGTCAAGACCCTCGAGGGACCCCGCGACGTTGCTCGCCGGACCCGATGACGACATGCCCACGACATAGATAGACATCTTCCTTTACCCAGGTTCGCGGCCCTCGTGAGGAGGTAAGACCGCTACTCCTGCTTGTCTGTATTGGATGGTGGAGGTTACAGTACAATGGAGCTTGCCGAAGGCCCCCTTGAGGCAGTTCTTGCCTGGGAAGGGAAGCGATGGTCTTCTTCCTCCTCCAGCCAGAGGCTATCCTAACAAGTGTTGCTAGGGTTTACAGCAGTTGTAGCCCGCAAAGAGCCGACCTTTGCTACAATGGATGTCTTGTCCCTTTTATAGGCGCCTCTGGCGCTCTCCTTCGGCTTGGCCTTCAAGGTGGCTCCCACATGGCATAGGCATGGTGGAGCAGGAGTCCACCGCCGTCCGTTCGTTCATGGACGCGGTCCATTGTTGATAAAGGTGGGCGCGGTGGCCGACAGGTGGCCGACCGTGCTGTACTGCCCGCAGAGAGGGCAGTCTCTGAGGTGGAGGCCACGATGACGTTTTCCGTTGGAGGGTTGCGCCGTCCTCCAGCTTTATCGCCAGAGTAGAAGGTCCTGGCAGCTGCGCAGCAGGCGGCGTGGCTTTATTGACCGCTTTATCGCCAGGGACAGCGACGGGGGTGCGTGCGTCACTGCGCGGGCGTGGCAGAGGCCATGTGCGTCCGCCCGGACTTCCTTGGCCGCAACGTTTCCCTTCAGGCCTGTTGGGGGGATCGTAACCCGGTAGGCCCACCGACAGAGAAGATAAGCCGGCCTGGCAGGAGCCTGGGCCGGATCAAGCGTAAAGACATGGGCCGGGTGATACGTAAGCCGGTGCGCGACGTATGCCTTGGCCCGCAAGCAAGAAGGATCCAGAAGGCTGGAGACCAAGTACAAGACGGAGTCCTGCTAAGGACAGATGAGGCTTAGAGGACTTAGAGTGGAGTCCGGGTATGATAGGAACCCGGACCCGGCTTTGTACCTCCAGCAAGACCCACCGCCTATATAAGGGGGTCTCCTGGTTCCTAGAGATCTGGGTCCCACAGAGAAGTTCAATCGACACAAGTCATAGGAGAGACACCTTGTAATCTCGAGACCCGGAAGCTAAGGCACCGAGTCCCGAAACCCTGATTAGTTAAGCCGAAGTAGGAAGTAGGTCTTTACCTCACGACGAGGGGCCGAACCTGGGTAAACCCTTGTTTCCCCACGCCACGCTAGACAAGCTCCTGATGTCGGAAGCCGCCATGCCCCACATCTCAAGTTACCTCCGGGTAACATCTGCCGTGACAATCCCACGACAGTTGGCGCCCACCGTGGGGCCTGCGGCCAAGAGCATCACTTTTACAGGGGAAGCGCGGCGAGGTATGGAAAACCTAGCTATCGGCCAGATCCACAAGCTCCCAGGAGGAGAACAGATCGTGGACGACTCCGGCTGGACAGAAGAAGCGGATTTCTTGGAGACCAGATCTATGTTCATCTTGGACAGATCGATGTTTTCGTAGGTGTGATCCGGTCCGATGGAGCCGACACAGAGCAGTACGAGCCGGAGTTCGACTCCAAGTCCGGGTGTAGCACCCCAACTTTTATTAAAGTTGGAACACCTGTGTTATGTGCTAGTCCCTGGATCACTGCTAGCACCACAGTACAAAATATAGGATATCATTGCATAAGTATTAAATTGCTACAACGAGATCCAAAAATATTAGCCAAGTATAGCTTTATTACAAGTTTAAATAGCCATGAAGGCTAGCTAAAATTCAGAGTTCACAACGAAAGCGAATAACAATGAGCCTCAGCTTCAAGCATGCGCCACAAGCAGACATGTTGGGTGCAGACTCGAGTCCAAATCTTATTCTTCATCAGAATTACCTGCACATTTGAATATGCAGCCCCCAAAGGAGGTCAATACAATGATGTATTGGCAAGTGACTATGGTAGATATAAAAATGACAAGTCTAAAATCTATATGCATATCTGGCTTGGTGGGGTTGGAGGCTATTTTGCAGAAAGCAAGTTTTCTCCTATCTTTTGTAAAACATTTTTATTTCTCATGACTTGGCACCAAGGGACAAAGCCCAAGTGCACCAACAATTCTTTCCTTAGTCAATTTTTACTTTATGAAAACAGTGTTGAGATTCTTCCGCCCATCCTTGTCCAGTTGCTCGAAGTAGTCCATTTCCGGGGACACGGCTCGTACTGCTCTGTGTCCCAAAAGCCATTCAACATAAACCATAACAACCAATTCCACCCAGATGTGTATTTTAGATTTTAACACTTAGAAACATTTCCATAACATGGTAAACATTTTTATAGCATGGCTAAGCAACTAATAAAATCTTTTCATGGCTGCTTAGGAAAAGGGTGGCTACACACTACTAGGATATTTGGAAAATATAAACTAACTTAGCATTATAAAATAAATAAAAAATCCCTATCATGCATACTACTCAAAATATACTACTTATGCATATAGAAAATATTGGGTATGATATGAGTGTCACTTGCCTTGGTAACAGGAGGAGCAAGCACAACAAGAATAACAATCACAAGCAAGTCCTTTCTCTTCTTCACAATCTAGCACAAGCAATGAATAAAATAAATACCAACAAAATCATCACAACACCAAACATAAATATGTATGCATGAATGATATGCTATGAAAATAGGACACACTTATTAATAATTTTTATCCTCTGTTATTAAATGTATGAAATATGATTTCTTATTTTATTTATCAATTTAAATAATTGAAAACAATATAGCAAAACTTGATTTCTATAATTACAACTTTTATTGTTTTATGAAAGTTTGCATTTAAGATATTTATTAATATTGCTGGACAGAGGGAATTAATATAACCCTAAAACAATTAAATTTATTTCCAAATCATTTTTATTATTTAAGTTATTATTTTAATAGCCGAAATGCTCCTCTGCTAATTATATAAATTATAATTTGTCTAAAAGGAAAAACAAATGATGTAGAAATAAACTTCATGAGCAGGGCTATCCCTGGATATAAAATTTATCAAATTTGAACTTATGGATCAAAAGTTATGAATTTTCTAAGTTTTGCATATTTTCTGTTTTATTTATAAAAATTCCAGCGAAAAAGAAATAACAGGGGCTACGTGGCGCGATCTCATTGGTCGGTACCGCTTCGACGCGGATCGGCTGCGAGAACCGTTCGATCTAATTTAAAATGGACGCGCGAGATCTAATTGATCTAGATCCATTGGATCTAGATCTAACGGTCCACGATCCGTTGACCAAAAACGGGCGGCACAGTCGCTGGAGTTCGCCCGACCGCGGCGGCGCCATGGCCGGCGTTGCTCGTTTCTTGCGTCCTAGGAGGCTACAGGACGAATGGAGCTTACCGAAGCGTAGCGGACGTCGGGGCAGAGTCGATGGCGCGGTGGTGGTCGTCGGCGTTGTCTTCTCCTCCTCGTGCAGCTCGCCGGAGTTGCTTGCGGCGGCGGTCTCCTTCGGGCGTGGATGAATACGACGTTCGGCTGCAAAATAATACGCGAGACGAAGTCAAAAACGTGCGCAACGAGGAGGGGCAAATACGAGCTCGGGGGGTGGTCGGAGTACTCCGTACGGCGTGCTTTACGGCGGCGGAGATCCGAGCTCGCTCGCGAGCTGCCCGGCGGCGCAGGATTTAGGGTTTGGGGTGCGGAGGGTTGCGGCGGAGGTGGGGGTTTATATAGGGTGGCGCGGGGAGCAAACCTCGCGCTGATTATGCTCGAGAATCATGGCCGGTTTCCGATTTCGTCTCGGGCGCGATCTCCGGCGAGAGGAAGAAGAAGCTGACAGGTGGGTCCCACCTGTCAGCGAGAGGAGGGTGGAGACGGGCTGCGCGGGCTGGCTTGGGCCGTGTTCGGACGCGCGCGCGGTGGATAACTACGGGCCGGCCCGATTCCTTTTTCTTTTTAATGAAATTAATATCTGTTTTTAAATACTGATTTCAAAAATGATTTTTAAACCTATTCAAAACATATCAGAAAAATTCATAAAAATATGTTTTGGAAAGGTTATCAAAATTGGAGCTTTTTAATATTATTCTTGCCCATAAAAATATTGCTAAAATAATATTTATTAAAGGGGTTTAAATAAACATTTTCCGGAACTTATAGATTATTAAATCTTATAATTTAATGTTTTATTTTATATTTTTCTGGTGTAGTTTTATGTTTATGGATGAATGATGCATGAATGCAAAGTTTTAAATTTTTGCAAAATTTGGGTGTTACACCGGGTCAGCCACCATGGCCCAGACAGACGGAGAGTAATCAGTCGGATCACCAGAAGAGGGAGAATCGATGAGCCGGGTCAGTGAGGACCCTATCGTCACCCCCGTTAATACGTCAAATCTTGATACAGACACAGAGTCAATCTTACCCTTGTTCGACGATCGTTTTGGAGACGGGTTTGTGGATGAAGATTACCCGGCGCCGCTGGAACCCGCGCGTCACATGACGGTTCACGTGGTAACCCGGGCACCCCCTGCTGACGGAGCATCAGCTTCCGTGAGTGATGAGACAAGCGCCGAGGCGTTGGCAAGGCAGAACAGAGACAACTGGGATCAACATCAAGCTACACCTGCAGCAAACTATGCACCCCCTAATCCCATAGCAGGAGGAATCTTACCGACTTTCAGTTCATTGGCTCATATACAGACACCAACTGCGGGAATCCCCCTTGGAAACCCAATACTCGCTGCAAACCCGACCAACTTGGTCAGACTTCCGCCGCAGCAGCAAGCGCTCGCCGGAACTTCAGCAAGCCCGGCGCAAGGCGAAGTAACAAATAATAGCACGGCTATGATGAGAGAGTTAGAAGAACTAAGACAGGCAGTGGCAAGGGCAAGCCAAGAGCGCGCGGCGGAAAACCGGCATATCCAGGAAAGGGAGCAGCTTGTGATCCAGCGAGAGCAAAACCTGCTGGAAGAAAAAAGCACCCTCCAGAGGAGAAGGGACGAGTTAACTGCTGTCCAGAACAGAAGGCGCGGAAGCCGGCTTCACCTCCCAACCGGGACAAATACCATAGCACCTGTAGCCTTGGAGTTTCAAACACCAAATCCGGCACCCGTGGCAGCACCGGTAGCGATAGCTAACCCGGCGCCAGCGGCTATCCTGCTAGGAGCACCAGCAAGAAACGTGGCAGAAGCCGGAGCAGGAATCATCGAGCAACAACCACCACCACCACCCAGGTTTGATCCTCCCCCGGGTCATTATAATAACCCAGTTGACAATATTTTTGCAGCAACGCACGCCCTAGAGCGGATACCTTTCGATAATTCACCGGCCGGCTTAGAGGCAAGGAGAGCCGTGGATCTGCTAAAGACGGTTGTAGTTCAACGGAACAACAACCCACGAGGTTCACAAGCTTTCAACTCAGAGCCGGCAAGGACCCGTACCAGAACTCGGCAGCCAGAGCCGGTGGTAGCAAGATCAGTTCAAAATAGGCTAGGACCGGTAAACCGGCCAGCCCCGCAGCCAGTTCAACAGCAACAACAGCAGCAGCAGGTGCACGGACCACGAAGGATGGCCGCGCCTGCCGTCTCCGCTGCCCAATCCATAGTATATAGTTCGAGAGCAAGACGCGCGGCGGTGGTGGTAGCCACACCTGAGGCCGGAGCAAGAGTCGGAGCCACGGTCCAACCCAGACCCGCTGTAAATTCACCTGCGCCGGGTCAGGGAGGAGGCTTGTCTGCAAACTTAACAGGACCCAAGTGTTTGTCAGACGCGATCAGATCAGAACCTTTTCTAGAAAAATTTAAAGAGCCGAGTAAGGTTGTCAACTATGAGCCGAACATGAACCCAGAGACATGGTTGAGTGGGTACAGCATGGCCATGGACATGAAGAATGCTACACCGAACCTCTGTGCAAAGAATCCTATATCTGATGATGGCAGAAGGAGCACCCAAAATTTGGCTGGACTGGCTTCCACCAAACAACATCCATTCATGGGAGGAACTCAAGAAGGCATTTATTTCAAATTTTGCCGGGACATGCAAGAAGCAATACACTGAGGCAGATCTAGATCGGTGTGTCATGAGAAAAACCGAGTCAGCAAGACAGTGGGTAGCACGGATCACATAGATTCTGCAATCTTCAATCAATATTTCAGCTCACACGACAATAACCACGATGGAGAAAAACTGTGCCTTCGATTCTTTAACGCACAAGCTAGGACGTATGAGAGAAGACCCGGCTCGCCAAGACATCACCATTGGAGAGGTGGTCTCAATTGCTTACAAATATGCAGCAACAGACAAAAGAGTAGGCGAGACGGAAGAGAAACAAAAGAGCAACCGGGTCAACGCAGCGCGTAACCCGGCGCCAAATCAGAACAATGGAAATCAAAACAATAAAAGACCTTATGAGGGAGGAAACTCAGAGTTTGTTGGAACCACCCAGGCCTCAGGTTACAGAGGACCAAGACCCGGCGGAAACTTCAGAGCCGGTCCCCCAAGAGGGCCAAACATCAGCGAAATATATAGCATGTTGTGCCCTAGGCATGCCAGGAACGGTAAACCAGCCAGTCACACATTAGCGCAATGGCTGAAAATGAGGGCATGGAGAAAACACGAGCAGTCTTTGGAGCAGAACCAAGCCAACTTCAACGGAAACAATGGGAACAATGGTAATCACGGAAATCACGGCAACAACAGTAACCAGCGCAATCAGGGCACAGGATTCGGGTCCCAGGCACCGCCAAATAACAACGCCGGGTCAAGTCAGCACCAAGGCGGAGGTTATCAAGAAACACCGAAAGAACTCCACAGTCAAGGCCAATATCATGTGTTTACCACCAACACATGTAGGAGAGAGCAAAAATTGAAAGACAGAGAGGTCAATACAGTAGCAACAGCCTTACCAAAGTACCTGAAGTGGTCAGAGCAACCAGTTACTTGGAGTAGAGAAGATCACCCAGACAGAATAGAACACCCGGGCCTCCTAGCCTTGGTAGTAGCACCACAAGTAGACGGTTTTCGTCTGAACAAGGTCCTAATGGACGGAGGGAGCAGCATCAACATCTTATATCTTGACACTTTCCAAAGGATGGGTTTGTCTGAAAGCCGACTAACGCCAACATCAACAATTTTTCATGTAATAGTACCAGGAAAATCGGCTCACCCAATCGGAAAAATCATACTGGAGGTAGCTTTCGGAGTAAACAAGACGCAGTACAGGGCAGAATACCTGACGTTCGAGGTGGTCGACCTAAAGAGCCCGTACCACACTCTATTCGGAAGGCCGGCTTACGCCAAGTTCATGGCAAGACCATGTTACGTTTACCTCAAGTTGAAGATACCGGGTCCCCAGGGCATCATCACCATCAAGGGAAGCAAAGACATGGCAATTGAGTGTGACCGAGGTGACGCCATCATGGCAGATCAGGCCTGCTCAGAAGAAGAGTTGAAATACTACAAGTCTCAGGTAGACCCGGCTGACAAACGTGTGCTGGATAAGCCGGCCCACGAGGAAGAAAAGAAAAAATTCAAGTCGGCCCAGGACACCAAGATGGTCGACTTTGTGGAAGGAGACTCCTCCAAGCAGTTCTCGATCGGGTCTCATATGGACCCAAAATAGGAAAGCGCGCTCGTCGAGTTCATCCGTGAGCATCGTGACATCATTGCATGGTCCCCTTCGGACATGCCGGGTGTCCCGAGAGAACTCGCCGAGCATAGCTTACATGTTGATCCAGCAGCAAAACCAGTAAAGCAAGGTCTGCGTCGTTTCAATGCAGATAGGAAAAAAGTTATCGGAGAAGAGATAGCCCGCCTTCTAGCGGCCGGCTTCATCATGGAAGTGTATCACCCGAAGTGGCTGGCTAACCCGGTCCTGGTGCTAAAAAAGAACGGAGAGTGGAGAATGTGTGTCGATTACACAAGCTTGAACAAAGTCTGTCCAAAAGATCCTTTTGCGCTACCTCGGATAGACCAGATAATTGATGCCACAGCCGGCAGCGAATTACTATGCTTTCTGGATGCCTATTCCGGGTATCACCACATCAAGCTCAAAGAAGAAGACCAAGAGAAGACATCATTTATCACACCCTTTGGAGCTTTTTGCTACAAAACAATGTCCTTTGGCCTCAAGAACGCAGGGGCAACGTACCAGAGATGTATCCAGAAGTGCTTCGAAGATCAGATTGGCTGCAACGTCCATGCTTACGTTGATGATGTCGTGATCAAATCTCAGAATGTCGGGTCACTCCTAGATGACCTGAAAGAGACCTTTACAAATCTCCTCAAGTACCAGATGAAGCTTAACCCAACCAAGTGCGTATTCGGGGTTCCAGCAGGCATGTTACTCGGCTTCATAGTTTCAGAAAGAGGAATTGAGGCAAACCCGTCAAAAATCAAGGCGATCATGAACCTCAAGAAGCCGGAGTGCGTAAACAACGTCCGAAAATTGACGGGCTGCATCACAACCCTAAGCCGGTTCATAGCAAGGATGGGAGAGAAAGCACTCCCATTATACAAGTTACTATAGAAATCAGACAAGTTCATATGGGACCAAGAAGCAGATGATGCCTTTGAACATTTGAAGAAAACACTGTCTAAAGCACCAGTCTTAGCAGCTCATACGAGTAAGGAGCCAATGTTGTTGTACGTCTCCGCCAACTCACGAGCCGTCAGTGCCGTGATCGTTGTAAAGAGGAAAGAAGAAGGTAAAGAATACCCGGTTCAGCCGCCAGTCTACTATGTCAGTGAGGCCCTCACCGAGTCAAAGCAGAGATACCCGCAATGGCAGAAGTTGGTCTTTGGAGTCTTCATGGCAAGCCGGAAAATGCCACACTACTTCCAGGAACACCCCATAACAGTGGTGAGCTCAGCTCCCTTAGCAGAAATAATCAGAAACAGGGAGGCGACATGAAGAGTAGCAAAGTGGGCCATCGAGATGGGGCCTTATCACATGAACTATGAGCCAAGAACAGCAATCAAATCTCAAGCCTTAGCCGACTTCATCAATGACTGGACCGAGTTTGACCCCCTGCCTTCAGCATCGAATGCCAAACATTGGATCATGCACTTTGACGGGTCTAAGATATTCGGAGGATCTGGAGCCAGCGTAGTTCTAACTTCACCAAAGGGAGACAAGCTGAGTTATGTCCTACAGATACACTTCGAGCCCTGCACGAACAACATTGCCGAGTATGAAGTTCTGTTACACGGCCTGAAAGTCGCCAAAGAGATGGGCATCAGGAGGATCATGTGCTATGGGGACTCAGACTTAGTGGCACAGCAAGTATCAGGGACCTGGGATCGAAAGGACGCCAATATGGCAGCTTACAGAAGAGAGGTTGACAGGGTAGCCGGGTTCTTTTTCGGGTATCAAGTGGGACACATTGACAGAAGAAAGAATGAGGCGGCAGACGCTCTATCAAGAATCGTCTCCAGGAGAGACCCGATACCACCCAATGTATTCAAGGCCGAGTTATATAACCCAGCCGTCAAACTGCCAACCGAGGAAGAACTCGCAGTCCCTGATGACTCGGAGTCCTAGCTGGTTGCCGCCTTACATCAAACACCGTCATGGACAGAGCCATACCTAGCTTATCTACTCAGAGAGGAGCTACCACAAAATGAAGTCCTGGCAAGACAAATTGTACGCCGAGCTAAGGCCTACGTCATCATTAACGGCGAGTTACACAAATAGAGCACTTCAGGAGTTTTTCTGCGATGTGTCTCACAGAAGAAGGCCGGAAAATCCTACAGGAGATCCACTCAGGAGATTGTGGACATCACGCATCAACAAGATCAATGGTAGCCAAGGCATATAGACACGGTTTCTTCTGGCTGACGGCTTTGGCAGACGAGGAGAGCATAGCCCGGGTTTGCGATGGATGCCAGAGATATGCAAGGCAGATTCACGTACCGGCTCAGGACCTAAGGACAATACCAATCACATGGCCTTTCGCAGTATGGGGTATGGACATGGTTGGGCCTTTCCAGCTGTCATCCGACAAGAAAACTCATCTCCTGGTAGCAGTGGACAAGTTCACAAAGTGGGTCGAGGTCCAAGCCGTCAATAGTTGCTCAGCAGCTACAGCAGTCAAATTTCTGAAGAGAATCATATTCAGATTCGGGTATCCCCACAGCATCATCACAGACATTGGGACAAACTTCTCACTCGGAGAGATGCAGAAGTTCTGCGGAGACAATGGAATCCGGCTTGATCTGGCTTCGGTGTCACATCCTCAGTCAAACGGCCAAGTTGAAAGAACATACCAGGAGCTCCTCAGGGGGATAAAGCCAAGGCTCTGCGTTCCGCTAGCCAGAGCAGCCGGAGCCTGGGAAGAAGAACTGCCATCAGTTGTCTGGAGCATCAACACAACTCCAAATAGATCCACAGACTTTACTCCTTTCTTCATGGTATACGGAGCAGAAGCAGGCTTACCCAGCGATATCATTCATGATTCTCCAAGAGTTGCAGATTACGTGGAGACCGAAAATGAGAAAGCCCGGCTCACGTCAGTGGATTTACTGGAAGAAGCAAGAGAGCTAGCCCTGGAAAGATCAGCCATATATCAGCAACACTTAAGACGGTACCACAGCCGCCGGGTTAGATCCAGGTCTTTCCAGGAGAGAGACTTAGTCCTCAGATTGGCCCAGAACAGAGCCTACTTTCATAAGCTCACTCCCCCATGGGAAGGACCTTTCGTGATAAGCAGAAATCTACACAACGGATCCTACTATCTGGTGGATCTAAGGGAAGAAAACACAGTAACAGGACCAAACACAGATCACACAAGGTACCCAATGACAGAGAACGACAAGCCATGGAACATAGCAGAGCTTAGACCATACTACACATAGGCAGAGGAAACCCGGAAGGCCGGCTTCCACAACTTTTTTTGTATCTTTTACTGAGAAAGCAGCAGGTTTGAGACACGCTATTTTCCTTACCAGGGTATCTAAGGGGACTGGAAGGTTTTTAATGAGGCGGCTTGCTAGCTATGTATATATCTTGTGCTAAATAAAGAAAAATTCTCTAAAGAAAAGAGTTTGTTGACAAAAGTGCCCAAATGTTACACAATAAAGGGTCTTGGGGGCTTATTAACTAAAAGTTAGAAGTTGAAAACTCAAGATTCGGCAGAGACGCCACTAAGTTTATATTCTTACTCCTTTCAAGGGTCTTGGGGGCTTACTAACTAAAAGTTAGAAGTTGAAAACTCAAGACTCGGCATAGACGCCACAATTTCTTAAAAGAGGTCTTGGGGGCTTACTAACTAAAAGTTAGAAGTTGAAAACTCAAGACTCGGCATAGACGCCAAAATTTCTTAAAAGAGGTCTTGGGGGCTTGCCAACTATCAGTTGCAAGTTGAAAACTCAAAACCCGGCATAGACGCCACAATTTCTTGGTTATACTTGTCTGCTAGCTCGATGTTATTCTAACCCGGCAAAGAAGCCACCATGACCAGATGTTACAAACCTGGCTTTCAATCTGACTATGATGCCCATGAGGACTTAGCAGACCCTGATTGACCTTGAGTTTCTAGCACAAGATGTCAAACAGAAAGCCGGCTATGCTGATGCAAAGGAAACCGAAAGGGTCATCAACACCAAACACAAGCTCGCAAAATACGGTTGAGGCCGGGTATAAAATTAGAGCAAGTGTATCAGGCGCACGAAGGCGCATCAGCATAGGTGTAGCTTCATTGAGTTAAAGCTAACCTATTACAGGCTATACAAGCCAAAAGATTATGAGTTTCAAAGTGCAAAGGCGAACAAATATTACAAGCCGGTTTATGCTGCTGGGCCAGACTCAGCAGGCACAACTGGGGTCTCGGGAGCTAAGCCGGAAGAGCCAGAGGCGGAAAATTTCTTCTTCGACTTCCTTTTCGCCAAGCCCTCAGCATCCTCCCAGGAAATCTCGAAGACGCTTGAAAGGGGCCAGAGGCCGGGCGAGGAGGAGCCGGCACGTCGGATGTCCTGGACTCAGGAGCCACTTCCGGCTGAGTCGGCAGAGGAGCACGGTAGCTCGGATCAAGACCCGTCAAGGCCGGCTCTTTGGGAGCAAGCTTGGCTCCCTCAGCCGTGTACACCACCTGGAAAGTGCTAAGACTGAGGTTATCAGTCATCACTGTTGCATGGTGCCGGGTCTTCACATCTATGGCCTTGATGTCCTCCTTGGTGAGAGGAGTACCGTCACTCTTGCAAGGCCACCCCTTGGTGAGAAGCTCTGTGTCGACGTCCGGGTAATGCGCCTTGGTCAGGGCCAAGATGCGCATCGAGGCACGCCGGGCTGCAGACCTCCTCCAGTTATCCAGCCAAGCCGGCAGAACATGAAGTTGTTGGAAGAACTTGGCCTGCGTCGTGGGCGGCTTCTCCCAGCCGTGACAGGCCATCAACGCCTTGCCAGCTCCATAATACAGCTGTTGCACAAGCGTATAGACGGCCTTGAGCTTCCCCTCCGGCTCAAGCTTGCAGATGGGGTTCCAAGACCCTGAAAAGAGAAAGCCAGAAGTGTAAGCCGGAAGAACAAGTTGTGATAAGTGGCAGTCAAAAGCAGAACCGGCTTACCAAAGAGCGCGGTGGTCATCTTAGCAAGAAACATGACAAGCTTCGCATACTTGGCATTGGAGGCGTTCAGGTCCTCTTGTAGCTTTTCACGCTGCTCCGTCCAGTTGGCCTCATGCTCCTTCATCTCTCGACGGAGGAGAGAGTTTTCTTCAGCAGCTTCGCCGAGCTTCTTCTCAAGCTCGGCAATCTTCTTCTCAAGGCCGGCGCGGAGGCCGACTTCCATCTCCAACTCCCCCTTGACAACGTCAAGGGCATGGTCCTGCTAGCGGGTCTGGTCCTGAAACAAGAAACGCAAACAAATGATCAGGACGCGGCGAGTAAGAGTAAGAAAGCCCAAATTGTTATAAGTCCAAGGTAGCGCAGGCTAAGACCCGACACTTGGGGGTTACTCAATTAAGGGTTCAAGATCAAAGATCAACAGGAAGACCCGGAGTATCGCAGGCTGATAACCCGACTCTTGGGCACTACTCAGTTGAAACCAAAAGTCAAAAGAGCAAACGAAGACCCGGAACACTGCAAGCAGTCATTCCGACTCTTGGGGACTACTCAACAAAGAACATCATCGATCAAAACAGGACAAATTGGAAGTCCCGAGTCATCGCGGGCTGATAACCCGGCACTTGGGGACTAGGAGAGATATGCATGCATACCTCAAACTTTTCTTGGAGTTCAGCCAAGACGCTGTCCTCCGCTTGGCGCGACTCCCCAATAAGCCTATGAAGCTGGCCACGAAGAGAGCTGTCAAGTCCAAGTCCTTATAGGACTGGAAGCCGGGGGCCTTCCGTTTGAAGATTTTGAGGTGGCGGCACCAGGCGCGGCGGTCTTGGCAATGCGGGAGTCGAGGGGCTTGTCACCCTTGGAAGAGCCGGTGATCTCCACATCCGGCAAGCCAGATGTCTCAGGATGCGACGCCGACTTATTGTAACATCCCAACATTTTATAATATTCAAAAATAAATAAAATTTAAAACTTTTGCTTTTGAATAAAATAAAATATTAAAATGCATAAGAAAACCAATTATAAAAGACTTCATGCATATTAAAAAGGTTTATTAATTCAAATATCTCAAGTAATCACAAATTTTCTAAACTTGTTTCAAGTTAAAAAAAATTATTATTCCATTGTATTTTCTTAAGCCTCATTATATAAATTGACAAATGTGTTACAAACTTTCAAACCATTTTATTCTAATAAAATAGTTTACTTATAAGTAACTGATTTCAACCACTTAGCCTTAGCTATAAATAAATTAAAATAATAATTACAAGTGTTATTTTAAACTATTGAAAACATTGTCTATTTGCCAAAAGATTATTATTCTTTTAACTAAGTTAAAAATATAGTTTGGAAATTATAAGCCTATTGTTTATAACTTAAAACCTCATAGATTTTATAATTACTTAACAACCCAAATAAACATTTCATTTGCTTAAATGAATTTCATTTATTTTCAAAGGATGAAATGATTAATATAATCTATATAAGAAATGAATTAAATCTAAAATCTTTTCGAAAGTTGTTTATGAAGTTTTCAAATGATTTATCTTAATATAAAATATAATGGTGCACAAAATAATTTGAATTAAAAATGATCACATTAGATTTTCTCTTTTCATTTCAAATACTTGTAATATGATATTTAATAATCTATTAAAGCTAAAATTTATTTAATATTGGAATATGAGTTTAAATAACTTAAATTCAAACATTTTGAATATGGGTATTTCATAGAATTTATTTTAGCCAAAAATAAAATTAATTAAACCCTAGTTTTAAATTTAACATAAAGTGTAGAATTTGTATTTAAGAAAATATTTCAAAAATTATTAATTTTAAAAAGGTTTCAAAACATGCCCACAAATATTCAAAAGCCAAGGTATGATTTTTACAAAATTATAGAAACTAATTTGAGGTTATTTGGATTCATAATTTAGAAGTTAATTAAAAATCCAGAAAACAGAAAAAGGAAAAGAACAAAAAAAAGAGCTAGCTTGGCCGAGCCCAGCAGCGCGCGCGCAGCCCAAATCAGCTCTCTCTCCCTCTCTCGCTGACGTGTGGGGCCCACACGTCACCTTCGTCTTCAACGGCCGGAGACCACGCCCACGACCTCGCAGAAAACCGCCGGCCGTTTCCCCGCTTCAATTCGCTGGAATTAAGACCGGATTCAACGCCCCTCCAAACTCTTTTTTAACCCCCTCGCTCCCCGCCCTCTTTCCCCCCTCATCTCGCTCAAAACGGTGCCCCCAGGCCGGCAAAATAACTCGCCGGAGCTCCGCCGGTCCGCCGCCGTTTTTCCTTCGAACCCCGACGAGGTAAAGAAGAACCCGAGCCCGAGACCGACCCCCTCTTCTTCCCCGCGTCCTTGTGCACCAGCTCATGCCCTCGGGCTATTACTCTCGTGCAGAGAGACGAGCAGAACGAGCTCGTCCGAGCTCACCGGAGTGCCGTAGCTCCACCCGCACCTCCACGCCACCTCCGGGGCGCCCGAGACGACGTCG
The DNA here is from genome assembly GCA_026929855.1 of Poa annua. NCBI lineage: Eukaryota > Viridiplantae > Streptophyta > Magnoliopsida > Poales > Poaceae > Poa > Poa annua. Next base: position 17,975,944 of record CM049429.1, on the reverse strand, counting down.
TCGCCTCCATCGTCTTCCTCGCGACGAGCCGCACCCGAGAGTGTCATCCGCGCGTCCGAGGAACTGCCGGAGCACCGTCCCCATCCGAGTCCGAGCCGCCGCCGCCGTCCCCTTCGTCTCCGGCGACCGGAGCGCCGCCGGTTTTTGGTCAAAGCGTTGTGAGCCCTCCGATCTCCTTCCAACTGCTGAGATTAGATATTTTAATTTGAATCGGTACCTTTAGATCTGGACCGTAGATCTAGATCTGGACGGCCCAGATCTGATCACTTAACAACGACATCAGCCCAGTCAGCGTGCTAGTCAGCGCACAGTCAGCGCCAGCGTGGAATTTCTTTTTCTTATTAAATTAAAAATGTTAGTTTTGCAGAAAAGCCCCTGTCTATTCAAACTATCATATCTTTTTCTCTGTTTATCCAAAATTCAAATTTGACTTAAGACGTAAATTGCAAAAAATGTAAGGACAAGGGACATTATGCCAATAAGTGCCTAGTAAAGATGAAGGAGAATTGCCTTATCCGCTCGCACAAGAAGATCACCAGTCAAGTGACATGCCGCAGATGCCCTGAGAGGAAGAAGGATAAATCTCTCCAAGGACCGAGTGGAAAACGTGAGTGCTAAAATTCCTGTATCCACCACATGTAATTGTACTTTGAATACTTGTACGCTCTACATCAGAGAAATAAACAAGATTAAACAAAGTTCCTATATTGACCACAAAAAAAATCTTTTAAGGGTGGTAGCCACCCAGATAATTCCAATCCAATTGCTTAAACACGGAAATCCCAAACTATCTTTCTTTCTACCCTCTTAATCAGAAAAATCAGTCGCCGCTAATTTTCACGTTTCCATGCCAAAACATTTACATTCCTCGAACCTCTCGAGTTACTAGAATCATTCAAGCAATTGCTTTCTTTCTAGCTTCTCCGAATCTCGGGGACGAGATTCCTTTTAAGGGTGGTAGTCTGTAACATCCCAACATTTTATAATATTCAAAAATCACTAAAATTTAAAACTTTTGCTTTTGATTAAAATAAAATATTAAAATGCATAAGAAAACCAATTATAAAAGACTTCATGCATATTAAAAAGGTTTATTTATTCAAATATCTCAAGTAATCACAAATTTTCAAAACTTGTTTCAAGTTAAACATTTTTATTATTCCATTGTATTTTCTTAAGCCTCATTATATAAATTGATAAATGTGTTACAAACTTTCAAACCATTTTATTCTAATTAAATAGTTTACTTATAAGTAATTGATTTCAACCACTTAGCCTTAGCTATAAATAAATTAAAATAATAATTACAAGTGTTATTTTAAACTATTGAAAACATTATCTATTTGCCAAAAGATTATTATTCTTTTAACTAAGTTCAAAATATAGTTTGGAAATTATAAGCCTATAGTTTATAACTTAAAACCTCATAGATTTTATAATTACTTAACAACCCAAATAAACATTTCATTTGCTTAAATGAATTTCATTTATTTTCAAAGCATGAAATGATTAATATATTCTATATAAGAAATGAATTAAATCTAAAATCTTTTCCAAAGTTGTTTATGAAGTTTTCAAATGATTTATCTTAATATAAAATATAATGGTGCACAAAATAATTTGAATTCAAAATGATTACATTACATTTTCTCTTTTCATTTCAAATACTTGTAATATGATATTTAATAATCTATTAAAGCTAAAATTTATTTATATTGGAATATGAGTTTAAATAACTTAAATTCAAACATTTTGAATATGGGTATTTCATAGAATTTATTTTAGCCAAAAATAAAATTAATTAAACCCTAGTTTTAAATTTAACATAAAGTGTAGAATTTGTATTTAACAAATATTTCAAAAATTATTAATTTTAAAAAGTTTTCAAAACATGCCCACAAATATTTTAAAGCCAAGGTATGATTTTTACAAAATTATAGAAACTAATTTGAGGTTATTTGGATTCATAATTTAGAAGTTAATTAAAATCCAGAAAACAGAAAAAGGAAAAGAACAAAAAAAAGAGCTAGCTGGGCCGAGCCCAGCAGCGCGCGCGCAACCCAAATCAGCTCTCTCTCCCTCTCTCGCTGACGTGTGGGGCCCACACGTCAGCTTCGTCTTCAACGGCCGGAGACCATGCCCACGACCTCGCAGAAAACCGCCGGCCGTTTCCCCGCTTCAATTCGCTGGAATTAAAACCGGATTCAACGCCCCTCCAAGCTCTGTTTTAACCCCCTCGCACCCCGCCCTCTTTCCCCTCTCATCTCGCTCAAAACGGTGCCCCCAGGCCGGCAAAATAACTCGCCGGAGCTCCGCCGGTCCGCCGCCGTTTTTCCTTCGAACCCCGACGAGGTAAAGAAGAACCCGAGCCCGAGACCGACCCCCTCTTCTTCCCCGCGTCCTTGTGCACCAGCTCATGCCCTCGGGCTATTACTCTCGTGCAGAGAGACGAGCAGAACGAGCTCGACCGAGCTCACCGGAGTGCCGTAGCTCCACCCGCACCTCCACGCCACCTCCGGGGCGCCCGAGACGACGTCGTCGCCTCCATCGTCTTCCTCGCGACGAGCCACACCCGAGAGTGTCATCCGCGCGTCCGAGGAACTGCCGGAGCACCGTCCCCATCCGAGTCCGAGCCGCCGCCGCCGTCCCCTTCGTCTCCGGCGACCGGAGCGCCGCCGGTTTTTGGTCAAAGCGTTGTGAGCCCTCCGATCTCCTTCCAACTGCTGAGATTAGATATTTTAATTTGAATCGGTACCTTTAGATCTGGACCGTAGATCTAGATCTGGACGGCCCAGATCTGATCACTTAACCACGACAGCAGCCCAGTCAGCGTCCTAGTCAGCGCACAGTCAGCGCCAGCGTGGAATTTCATTTTCTAATTAAATTAAAAATGGCAGTTTTGAAGAAAAGCCCCTGTCTTTTCAAACTATCATATCTTTTCTCTGTTTATCCAAATTCAAATATTTTAATATATTTGGAAAGCCCTTGACATATAGATTATTTTGGATCTTCCAAAATTCAAATTTAACTTAGTTTAAAATATTCAAATTTCAAATGGTGAATTTGAGTATTTTTGTCATAACTTTAAATCTGTAAATTCAAAAATTGCAAATAAAATTGTTTTAGAGACTTTGAAATATTTGTAATGTGAATGAATTCATAGTTATATTTGAGTAATATTTTTGAAAATGTGAATGAATTCATAGTTAAAATTGTTTGCAAATGAAATATTTGAAAAATTGCAAATAAAATATTTTTGAGTAATATTTGAATGAATTCGTAGTTATATAGTTAATTTGAATAGTTTGAGTATTTTCAACATAACCATTAATAGAAATATTATTTTTGATTTAATCAAATTGCTATAAATTTAATTAAATGCCCCCTGTCTATTAACACTAATTACAAAATTTTGCTATAAAAATTTAATTATAGAAAACTTTAATATTATAATTATTCCTTTTATTATATTTTCCAAAAATAGAAATTAATTAGATTGCATTTATAGCCAAATGCATACTCTATAAATATCACAAATTTTGTATGATATTCTTAGGATTTAAAAGTGCATTGCATGCATAACTTATTTTCACATATAGATATATTTCCCATAGGAAATCTCTTCATGATGTTTCCCTAAGTTAGGAATATTTTCCATACTTAGTATTTTGGAAAAGTGCTATGCACTAGACACTTAGGATTTTCAACATGGAGCTAGAAGACCAATGAAGGACTTAGCCAAAACAAGACTCCAGAAGAATCTCCAAGAAGCAGAAGCACTTAGAAGAAAAATCAAGAAAAAGTTCATGAAGACCAACCAGAAATATTTTCTAAGTCTTGCTCCCTCTTTCCTTCTTTTCTCCCCTCCTATCTGAGACTTCATGAAGACTAAGTTAATTCCAAGACCAGCCTCTGTGATACAATAATCATCAAGTCTGAAGATTCATCAAGACTACCAAGAGTTCAATCAAGACATCATCCAGAAGAAAGTAACAAGTCTAGAGATGAAGCATGGAGGACAACTACATCTTTCTTTCTATATTTTCCCTCTTTCCTAATCTTGTCTTTCACTTAAGACTTAAAAAGATTTTCATGGCATGACTTGCATCTCTAGTCCTTAGAAATAATTTGCATATAATACATAACATGTTTTCCTTAGAAGTTTTATGAAACTTATTTGTTCACTATGTATGTGCATGTATGATTGATGATTGTTGTTTGTTGATTGTTGTATTGTTGTTTGCTTATATTGTTTAGATTGAACGGAGAGCAAACGTTCGTTGTTGAAAAGAGTTTGTGAACAACGACAACATTCAAAGGCAAGTGGCACACCTCATAAACTTCCTATTATTTTCTATATGCGTTACTTAGTGTATTTTTATATAAGCATGTGTAGGATAGGATTGCTATGCTAAACCTGTGTAGAAATTCCTTACTCCTGTGTCTAGGCTCCTATGCAATACTTAGTAGAATTATTGATGCTATGCAAATGATGTTTTGTGAAAATCTAAATTCTACTTAGTTAAGAATGAAACACCTGGGTGGTAAGTGGTTGTATGGTTTATGTTGAGTGGCTACTCAGGTCCATGTCTATGGTTCGTGGAGTACGTACAATTGTGAATGGCCACCCAGGAACAGAGGAATCTGAAGAACTCCGAGTGACGATTGCTTCCAGTGCAGCCATTGCCATATGGGCTCTGGCTTGATCAATTATGTTGCGTGGACTCTCTCCGGCTTGACAAGCAGATGTAGGGGGATGTTAGGTGGAACGGGTCAAGCCAGAGTGGGAGGGAAAATGCTTCTGAAAGATCTCGTCTCATTCTTCTCCTTTCCTATTCACAAATGGTGTGTAAAGGATAATCTGGGTTGAATGGGTACAATGGTGAACGTGCACAACCTCTGCAGAGTGTAAAACTAAGTACTTAGCCGTGTCCCCGCTACGGACAATTTGAGCAGCTGATCACGGACGTCAAACGGAGGATTCCACCATTCCAACTTTTGAAATAAAACTTGATGGGTAAACAAGGGAAGATGAGAATTATGGTTTTCATGCCATACTTGTCTTGATTTGAAGAAAGTGTTTTCCAAAGAGATAGGAAAAATTGGCTTTATGCAAAATACCCTTGAACTCCACCAGCCAAATATGCATATAGGCTATAGAGTTATTCCATTAAGTGTCCACCATAGTGTCACTTGCCAGACTCCATTTTATTGGAATCTGACCCACGTTGTTGCAATATATTTCTTATTGCAGATTTATCAGATGACGAGTGAGGTTTCGTTTAAAGGTGTCGAGTCTACAACCAACATGTTTTCGCCTGTGGCAGAATGAAAGTTATAGAGACTCACTGCTATTGTATTTCCGCTGTTTACTCTTTCAAAGCTAGCTTTATGCTATGCAATTTGTATTGAATATTTTGTAAGTCTCGATCAACGATGTAATAAAATTGATACTTTGTTGTGATATTACATCGTAAACTGTGTGTGCAAACGAATCGATCCAGGGATTTGCACTATACACAGGTATCTGCCTTATTTAATGTGCAGGTACGCTGCACTTATCGGCCCCTCCTTCAGCACGGAGGGGCAAAGTAACAACAGTTTCATCCACAGCCAGAGAAGGCGTGGGCTTAGTGCGAGCTCTGCGCAACAGGAAGAGGTTTACAACAAAGATAAGTAAGCAAATCTAAAGGGCGAGAGAAAGGCGGCATACCCCTCATTGTCAGCAAAGCCGCCAAAAAGATCATCGCTCGAATCTGAAGACACTGAGAGAGACCACCGCTCAGTCCCGGCTAAAGGATAAAGAACAGAAGGGCGTGTCTGCAGAGGCTTAACCCGACGAGGAGTCGGGTTACGGGAAATACCTTCAAAGAGTGGCTCGTCAGAGTCGAAGGATCGAAGCCGGCGCTTTTCGCGACGAGCTTCCCTTTCCTCCTGAAACAAGACAAATTCAGTAAGGCCAGAGTAAGAATAAGCAAATAAGACAAAGCCCAAGCACGGCGAAGTTACCTCGGCGGAGTCTGAACGAAGCCTCCTCTTGGTAGCCGGCGGGGCCGGGTCTGAAGACGGAAGAATCGTATCTGATATATTGGCCTCATCAATAGAGGGAGACCGGGTTTCCCGAAGGTCGGCGTCCATTAATTCAAGGAAAAGTCGGGTGATGGAGTTTAACTCACCTTCTGCTTCTTCTTCCACGCCGGCTTCGGAGCCGACCTCTTCAACATCGTTACTCGACTCATCGGCAGAGTCGGGCGAGGAAGGCAGAGCGGCGGACCACAAGGTATCGTCCGCCTGAAGAGTTTGAAGTTAGTAACTTAGAGAAAGTTCCAAAACATAAAGAACAAGACAAAGGAAACAGAGAGTACCGGCTTCAGGGGATTGGTGTCGCAGAAAGGAGGAAGGTCGGCGCTCGCCAGAGAATCCGGAGATTCATTGACGATTTTCCGGATAACCCGGACCAGTGCCTCCTCCGACTGACCGCTTCAGTTGAAGCGCATCGGGTCGTCCGGAGACCCGGAGTACTGGCAGATGAGGCCCGGCCGGATGCCGAGTGGCATGATGCGCCACCCAACGCAGCAGCGGACCAAGTCCGCGCCCGTTAGACCGTGGGCCAGAAGGGCGCAAACCCGGCCAACCAGTGGCTTGATAGCCTCCCGATCAACCGGGGAGGTGAAGGAGTTCATATTCTCGTCGAGGGTGAGCCTATCAGCTCAAAAGCCGGGAAGGGCCGACTCACCCTCAGGAGTGAGTGACGGGCAGTAGAACCAAGTCTTCTGCCAGTCCTTCGGGTGTGAGTGGAGAACCACACCCGGGAAGATGATGTTGCGGCGGCGTTGGATAGTCACGCCACCGCAGGAGACAAGAGGCCCCGCCGGGTATTCCCGTTGGGGCTTACAGTAATAGAATTCAAGAAAGAGAGGAAGACTGGGAGCGATGCCGAGATAGGCTTCGCAAAGAACGACAAAATGAGTGATGTTTAGCACCGAGTTTGGTGCTATGTCTTGTGGACGGATTTGGAAGTAATCAAGTATTTGGCGGAAGAAAAGGGAACCCGGGGCCTTGAAACCCCGGGGGATGTGATCGGCGAAGAGAACTACCTCGCCGGGTCCTAGCTGCGGCAGGGTCTCTTCTTCATCCAGAGCGCGCCAGTGGGCCTCCGACTGAGGCGGAAGCAAGCCGATTTTCGCCAGCTCTTGAAGCCGGCTATCAAGGACGTTTGACTTGCCCCAGTTGCACCCGGTCCTGCGCTTCGCCTTCTCGGCGGCGACTGTGCCGGAAGTCCCGGCGCCGGGTGTGCCCTTGACCTTCTTAGGGCCGCGTTGAGCAGCGGACTTAACCGGCATCGTGATTGTTGGAACCCGGAGATGTACAAACGAGAAATAACAGAGATAAAGAGTTAGAACGGATATACGAGATTAAGAAAAATAACAAGAAAAGGAAGATCAAGAGGCCGAACAGTTCATCGGCAAGAACGAACAACAGGGAGAAGAACAAGTGTGCTCAAAACGGATCTGCGTAACCACGGGAAAGCAACTTTTAGAGGAAAAGTGTTCAAGAACGTGAAGAACAAAGGAAGTGTAGCGGTGTCGGTCGAAATGGATTCAAGAAACTTCGGAGAATCAAAAACAAAGAGGAACATCTAAACGACACGAAGAACTCCATGAACTCATCCGAAGAGCTCCACGAGCTCGAGAAACTAGGAGTATAAGTTGGGATAAAGGTTTACCGAGGAAAGAAGGAAGGAGAAGATCGGGATCTCTGGCGTGTGGATGGAAGCGTGATGTTCTTCACGCGGATCTTGCCGATGAAGATCTTGGAAAGAGCTTGGACTCCAGGGAGATGAACTGCGGTGAAAAGCTCGGAAAGCTCGGTCGCGGAGGGCTCGAGGAGACGGAGCGACGTGCTCGAGGTAGAAGATGAAGTGGGAATGCGCGGGGATGAGTGAGCCGCTGCTCATCCCGGCCTCCCTATTTATAACCACTGGGGTTGACCTAGGGCCAAGGATGGAAAGATAAAGAAGATAATGATTATTTTATGGAGACAAGATCTGTTTTGCAGGAGATATTCCTGACAGGATCTTTGTTTCCCCGAGGAGGTTATTGTCTCCTCGATTCCCGCGCACGGTAATATGTCGTTGACTCGGAAGTTTGACCGAAAGGCAAGAGAAAGACCAAAGAAAGGAGAAAGTCAAGGGCCAAGAGAGTGAAAGCCGGCAAGTGGTGGCCGGGTTACGAGCCGTTGACCAGGCGTCAGGCCGGCTGAGTAAGTAACCTGAGAGCCTGCTTGCTTAATGAGTTGCTTATTGTTTTTCAGATAACCCGGACAAAAGGATCGCCGGCTTCCCCCAGAAACATGCTCCAAAGCGCAAAGGTGAAGCAAGTCCAGTCTGATGTCCAAGTTATCCTGGGGGCTACTGTTGGGGGGATCATAACCCGCTAGGCCCACCGATAGAGAAGATAAGCCGGCCTGGCAGGAGCCTGGGCCGGATCAAGCGTAAAGACATGGGCCGGGTGATACGTAAGCCGGTGCGCGACGTATGCCTTGGCCCGCAAGATGGAAGGATCCAGAAGGCTGGAGACCAAGTACAAGACGGAGTCCTGCTAAGGAAAGAAGAGGCTTAGAGGACTTAGAGTAGAGTCCGGGTTGAAGGAGATATGCCCTAGAGGCAATTAATAAAGTGTATTCTTTATCATATCTCGTTTGTTCATAATAGGTTTTTGTATCATGCTAGAACCGTATTAAGCGGAAACATTAATGCGGGTGTGATACGTAAACAACCAGGTCCCTAGTAGCCTCTACTAAGACTAGTTTCGTTGCGCGATTGATGATCGAGGTTTCCCGGTCATGGGGCATGGCGCCGGTCGGCAATGAGAGTCATATCGATGGAGAGCGATGTGATGGACATACCCAGATTTGGAGAGCGTAGTCGATACACCTTTGACCGTGAGATCAACTCTTATTGATATTTCCGGAAGATACTTTGATTGCACCAAACGTCGTATCTTATTTAGTATGACAATAACGGTGATACTTTTGGGTATTGGAAGGGAGTATTAAGACGAGGGGTCAAGAGCGGGATTTGCCAGTCCGCATAGCAGGATAGATACTCTCGGGCCCACTCGGTGAGATCATGTCTAATGAGCTTGCAAGCATGTGACTAGGTCACGGAGACATGAGATCATGAACGAGTAGAAGATAGCGTCGTCGATAACGAGGTCGGGATTAGGTATGGAGATATCTATGGAACGACGCTCGGACATGCTAAGTATCGCCATGGCAAAGGGTCTAAGACTTTACGTTCAGGTTTGATAGATGAAAGTCATTCGTTATATCTCAGGGATTAATTCAGGGGGTCCAGGCCTACGAGTTAGTCGTTGATCATTGAGGAGTCTTGATCATACCTGATATTATATCGAACCGCTAGGGTAACACACTTAAGGGGTTTCGACAAGACAACCGGAAAGGAAGGAGATCACCGGGACAGTCCCGAGAGAGGTCCGATGGAGATCGGGCAGCTCCGAAAGAGTTTTCGGAGCTAGGAAATATTTTATATATTATGTTTGATATTAATTAGTGTTATTAATATGCAAATATGATTTTATATATTTATTTTCGAATTTATTAAGGCAGATTTCCCTAAATGGGCCTTCCGGACGAAAGAAGGCCCAAGAGGGGGGAAACCCCCTTGGGGAATTCGGTGGGAGCAAGGGGGGCCGGCCTAGGTGGGCCACAAGGGGCCCACCAGGGGGCCGGCGCACCCCCCTAGCCGAACCAGCCATGTGGGAATAGTCCCACATGGCTAGGCTAGCAAGTTTGGCTCCCCTTGGGAGCCTATATAAGAAGGGGCACCCCCAGCCTTTTAATTCACCAATTAATTCCTGATTTCTCTCTCGATCTCGTGGTTCCCAAGTCGGAGCCGCGCCGAGCAAGAGGAGTCGGGGATCTCCTCCACCATAGCCCGCTGCCGCGCTGCTGGTGTTCCGGTCCAAGTCTTCCGCTGCTCGTCCTGGACTGGAGTTTCGGAGGCGTCGTCTCCACCGTACGTGTGCGACTCCCTGCGAGGTGCTGCGCTAGCGGTACTCGGAGGCCTGCTTCCTCTACACGACCTTGAGGTCGGCTACGTCGGTCTTCATCGACAACGTTTGTGCGGGAACGTAATCCCCGCTTTCGGTCTACAAGGGTACGTATTCCGATCTCCGTTCGTACTACTATATCTGCATAGAATAGATCTTGGCTAGTTTAAGGATATCGTCGGTAGGAAATTTTTTGTTTTCTGCACACGATCCCCTTCACGGGTATGATAGGAACCCGGACCCGGCTTTGTACCTCCAGCGAGACCCGCCGCCTATATAAGGGGGTCTCCTGGTTCCTAGAGATCTAGGTCCCACAGAGAAGTTCAATCGACACGAGTCATAGGAGAGACACCTTGTAATCTCGAGACCCGGAAGCTAAGGCGCCGAGTCCCGAAACCCTAATCAGTAAAGCCGAAGCAGGAAGTAGGTCTTTACCTCACGACGAGGGGCCGAACCTGGGTAAACCCGTGTTTCCCCACACCACGCTAGACAAGCTCCTGATGTCGGAAGCCGCCATGCCCCACATCTCAAGTTACCTCCGGGTAACATTTGCCGTGACAATCCCACGACAAGGCCTGAGGAGGCCTGAGGGGGGGTTCTGGTCGGATTCCCCCCGAGGCGTGCTAGCGCCTCGGGAGGGTCCCTTGAGGCGAGGGATCCCTTGAGGCCCTCGTTTCGTCTGACTGGCCCGCGTGCGAGGCCTGGGGGGAATGGGCTCTCCATACCCCAGTTCCCATTGGGCCGACAAGAAGAAAAATCAAGAAGAAGTTCATGAAGACCAACCAAAAATATTTTCTAAGTCTTGCTCCCTCTCTCTTTCATTTCTCCTTTCTTCTCTTAGACCTCTTGAAGACTAAGTTAAATCCAAGACCAGCCTAGGTGATACAAAAATCATCAAGTCTGAAGATTATTCAAGTCTACCAAGAATTCAATCAAGACATCATCCAGAAGAAAGTTACAAGTCTGGAGATGAAGCCTGGAGTACAACTACATCGTTCTTTCTATCTTTTCCCTCTTTCCTAATCTTGTCTTTCACTTAAGAATTAAACAATTTTGATCATATTATTACCATCTTGAAGTTTGTTGGATCCTAGCAGCATAGTGAGATGAAGCGGCCTGGAGACAAACCTTACATGTCCACGTACATGAGACCTGTTCCACAATAAGTGGCTGGCCGGGTGTCTGTCTCTCTCACTATAGCGAATATCCAATTTACAAAGAGTTGATAATAAAAGTTGATTACCTTATAGACTTAGTATTTTCTCTAAGTATTTTTACACATCATGACTAAGCCATTAGAGTGCTTATTCAAGATGAACTGTAACAAAGTATTTTATTCAACGTATGACCTTAGTCCTTAGTCATTTTGACACCCATTTTCGCTTTGCATTAACTTAAAATATTTTCTTAGCAAGACATACATCTCTAGTCCTTAGAATATTTTGCACCTCATGCATAAACATAAATTCCTTAGAAGTTTTATGAAACCTGTTTGTTCATTATGTATGTGCATGTATGTTTGATGATTGTTGTTTGTTGATTGTTGTATTGTTGTTTGCCTATATTGTTAGATTGAACGGAGAGCTCCGAATAACGTTGAAAAGAGTTGTGAGCAAAGACATCATTCAAGGGCAAGTGGCAGACCTCATAAACTTCCTATTATTTTCTATATGCATTACTTAGTGTATTTTTATGTAAGCATGTGTAGGATAGTATTGCTATGCTAAACCTGTGTAGAAACACATACTCATGTGTCTAGGTTCCTATATAATACTTAGTAGATATATTGATGCTATGCAATTGATGAAAAGTTTTACAAAATGTTAAGTGACTACTCAGGGCTGTGCTCATGGTTGTCGTCGCCTAGGATGAATGTCTATTCTACTTAGGGCCGTGAGCATGATGATTTTCACCTGGGAGTGTACATTCACTTAGTTAATGAACCTCCTGGGTGGATTGGTTGTATACGGAGGCGAAGGTTAGTGGCTACTCAGGACCATTTCTATGGTGTATACTTGAGTATGTGCACTTGTGGATGGCCACCTAGTGAACAGAGGAATCTGAAGAACTCCGAGTGACGATTGCTTCTAGTGCAGCCATTGCCAATGGGCTCTCGCTTGATCAATTATGTTGCGTGGACTCTCTCCGGCTTGACAAGGAGATGTAGGGGGTTTTAGGTGGAACGGGTCAAGCCAGAGTGAGAGGGAAAATGCTTCTGAAAGATCTCGTCTCATTCTTCTCCTTTTCCTTATCACTAAAGTGTGTAAAGGATAGTTTGGGTTGAATAAGTACAATGGTGAACGTGCACAACCTCTGCAGAGTATAAAACTAAGTACTTAGCCGTGTCCCCGGTACGGACAATTTGAGCAGCTGATCACGGACGTCAAACGGAGGATTCCACCATTCTAACTTCAGAAATAAAACTTGGTGGGTGAATAAGGGTAGAATGAGACAGTGGTTTTCATGCCACGAATGTCTCGAATAGAAGAAAAGTGTTTTCCAAAGAGTTAGGAAAAATTAGCTTTATGCAAAATAGACTTGAACTCCACTAGACAAATAAGCATATAGGTTATTAGAGTTTTCCACTAAGTGTCCACCATAGTGTCACTTGCCAGACTCCATTTTTAATGGAATCTGACCCACGTTGTTGCAATATTTTTCTTATTGCAGATTGTTCCGATGACGAGTGAGGTTTCGTTTAAAGGTTCCGAGTCTACAACCAACATGTTTTCGCCTGTGACAACATGAAAGTGATGGAGACTCACTGCTATTGTATTTCCGCTGTTTACTCTTTCGAAGCTAGCTTTATGCTATGCAATTTGTATTGAATATTTTGTAAGTGTGGATCATCGATGTAATAAAATTGATACTTTATTGTGATATTACATCGTAAACTGTGTGTACAAATGAATCGATCCAGTGATTTGCACTATACACAGGTATCTGCCTTATTTTAAGTGTAGGTACGCTACAGTTGTACAGATCAGTCAAAATGTACAACTATAGAAAACAAGTTGTACTGAACAGGTCGTACAACTACACACAGCAGGTTGTACAAATCAGGCTGAAACGTACAACTAAACACATCAGGTTGTACAGATCAGGTTCTAGTACATCTACACTCAGATTCAGTTGGACGTACAAGTACACATATCAGGTTGTCCGAACTATACACAATCTGAATGTAACATCCCAAAATTTGCAAAAATTTAAAACTTTGCATCCATGCATCATTCATCAATAGACATAAAACTACACCACAAAAATATTAAATAAAACATCAAATTATAAGATTAAATAATCTATAATTCCAGAAAGTGTTTATTTAAACTCCTTTAATAAATATTGTTTTATCAATTTATTTATGGGCAAGTATAATGTTAAAAAGTTCCATTTTTAATAACCTTTCCAAAACATATTTTTATGATTTTTTCTGAAATGTTTTGAATAGGTTTAAAAATCATTTTTGAAATCAGTATTAGAAAACATATATTTATTTTATTAAAAAGAAAAGAAGATCGGGCTGGCCCGTTTAACTATCTACCGCGCGCGCGTCCAAATCGGCCCAGCCAGCCGCGCAGCCCATCTCCCCCCTCCTCTCGCTAACAGGTGGGACCCACCTGTTAGCTTCGTCTTCCTCCCGCCGGAGATCGCGCCCGATTCGAATCGGAGCCGACCGTGATTCCCGAGCGAAATCAGCGCGAGGTTTGCTCCCCCGCGCCCCCTACTTAAACTCCCACCTCCACCGCATCCCTCCGCACCCAAAACCCTAGCCAAATCGCCGTCAGGCAGCTCGAACACCGAGTTCCGCCGCCGCCATCGCCGTCGGTAAGTTTCGTCATCACCGGCGCCATCCACTCTTCCCGAGCCCCCTTCTTCCTCTAGTTCGTTTACCCTTGATATTGCGCACCTCCGTGACATCGAGCTTGCTCGTTTTTCACAGCCGAACGCCGCCTCCGTCCACGACCGAAGGTTTCCGCCACCGTCTCCATCTCCGGCGAGGTTTTCCTGGCGAACGGCGAAGCCCCGAGGACCCACGCCTCGCCAACGACTCCGCCTCGACGCCCTCTACGTCTCGGTAAGACCCATCCATCCCGTAGACCCCTAGGAAGTGAGCGCATGCATTGCCGGCCATGGCGCCGCCGCGGTCGGGAATTATTCCGGCGAACCGCGCGGCCCGCGCGTGGTCATCGCTTCCGGACCGTTTGATCTAGATCCAACGGATCTAGATCCATTTAACACCGAGCGCTCGTTTTTAAGGAGATCGGACGGCTCGCGTAGCCGATCCGCGTCGAAGATGTACCGTCCAATGGGATCGCGCCACGTAGCCCCTTTTTATTTCTTTTTCGCAGGAATTTAATAAATAAAACAGAAAAATATGCAAAATTTGGAAAATTCATAACTTATATTCTGTAAATCCAAATTCGATAAATTTTATATCCACAGATAGCCTTTTGACAAATTATAATTTGTGTATTTCTCAGAGGAGTATTTCGGCTATTAAAATAATAACTTACATAATAAAAATGATTTGGAAATAAATTTAATTGTTTTAGGGTTGTATTAATTCCCTCTATCCAGCAATATTAATAAATGTCTTAATTGAAAATTTTCATAAAACAACAAAAGTTGTAATTATAGAAATCAAGTTTTGCTATATTGTTTTCAATTATTTAATTGATAAATAAAATAAGAAATTCCTAGAAATTATATTTTATACATTTAATAACAGAGGATAAATTATTAATAAGTGTGTCCTATTTTCATATCATATCATTCGTGAATACATATTTACGTTTGGTGTTGTGATGATATTGTGTTGGTATTTATTTTATTTATTGCTTGTGCTAGATTGTGAAGAAGAGGAAGGACTTGCTTGTTATTGTTATTCTTGTTGTGCTTGCTCCTCCTGTTCCCAAGGAAAGTGACACTCATATTATACCCAATATTTTCTATATGCATATGTAGTATATTTTGAGTAGTGTGCATGATAGGGATTTTTGATTTATTTTATAATGCTAAGTTAGTTTATAGTTTAGAAATATCCTAGTAGTGTGTAGCCACCCTTTTCCTAAGCAGCCATGAAAAGTTTTATTAGTTGCTTAGCTATGCTATAAAAATGTTTACCATGTTATAGAAATGTTTCTAAGTGTTAATATCTAAAATACACATCTGGGTGGAATTGGTTGTTATGGTTTATGTTGAGTGGCTTTTGGGACTATGCTTGTGGTTGTCGTCGCCTAGGATGAATGTCTATTCTACTTAGGGCCATGAGCATGGTGGTTGTTACCCAGAAGTACACTTGTGGACGGCCACCCAGGAACGAAGAGATTACCAAGTCCCTCCAAGTTTAGAAGCTTCCCATGCAGCCTTTTGACAATGGGCTCTGTCTAGAATAATTAAGTTGTGAGGGTGCAACCTGTCAGCTTGACAAGCAGATGTAGAGATGATAGGTGGAACGGGTCTTGCTAGTATGGTTGCATTCTTCTTCTGAAAGTTCTTGTTTCAATTTTCTCCTTTCCTTAATACACTCCGCGTGTATAGGATTATCGGGCTAATTGAGTCTAAAGGTGAAAGTGCACAACCTCTGTAGAGTCGACAAATCTGAGTACTTAGCCGTGTCCCCGGAAATGGACTACTTCGAGCAACTAGACAAGGATGGGCGGAAGAATCTCAACATTGTTTTCATAAAGTAAAATTTGACTTAAGAAAAGAATTGTTGGTGCACTTGGGCTTTATCCCTTGGTGCCAAGTCCTTGAGAAATAAAAGTGTTTTACAAATGATAGGAGAAAACTTGCTTTCTGCAAAATAGCCTCCAACCCCACCAAGCCAAATATGCATATAGATTCTAGACTTGTCATTATATATCTACCATAGTCACTTGCCAATACATCGTTGTATTGACCTCCTTCGGGGGCTGCATATTCAAATGTGCAGGTAATTCCGATGAAGAATGAGATTGGACTCGAGTCTACACCCAACATGTTTGCCTGTGGCGCATGCTTGAAGATGAGGCTCATTGTTATTCGCTTTCGTTTTGAACTCTGAATTTTAGCTAGCCTTTATGGCTATGCAATTTGTAATAAAGCCATGCTTGGCCATTATTTTTGGATCTCGTTGTAAAAATTTAATACTTATGCAATGATACTTTATATTTTGTACTGTAGTGCTGGCAGTGATCCAGGGACTAGCACATAACACAGTTGTTCCAACTTTAATAAGATTTGGGGCGCTACAAAATTGTATCAGAGCAAAGTGTGGCCTGTAGGTTCGAGCCCTTAGGATTGGTTAAGCCCCCTTTTGGTCATAATGTTACCATATTTGAAGTATGTTGGATCCTAGCGGCATAGTGGGATGAAGCGGCCCGGGACAAACTTTACATGTCCGCGTACATGAGACCTGTTCCACAACACAAGTGGCTGGCCGGGTGTCTGTCTCTCTCACTATAGTGAAAAATCCAATTTACAAAGAGTTGTTAATATTTGTTGATCACCTTAAGATTTTGACTTAGTATTTTCTAAAATTAATAATACACACCATGACTAGTACTTCCTTACCTTATGCATTTCTTGTTTTAATTCCTTTCTTTCTACCTAAGGGATGACGAGCTTCCACTTCACCACCGCGGAGGACTTCGAGAACACCCGTTTTGGCTGCTACCTTCTCGACATCGGCGAGAAGATAGGGTTACCACTACCCCAAGTCAAGGGATTCATCCTGAAGAAGTTTAACAAAGAGGGTTGCTGGGGAATAAAAGCAACTCAGCCAGGACGTGGAGAAGAGCCCCCACTGGAGATCAAAATGGTTAGCGACTCCAAAGATAAAGGACTCAATCTAGTCATGCAAGATTTGATTGGGCGCCTCTGCGGACGCTGCATCACAGAGTTGAGGGGCCACTACTCCATTTTCTTTGGAAGGAGAAACGAGGATGGAGAACCTTACCTTTATGATGTCGGAGAAAGAGGCAAGGCAAAACCCCTTAGTCTTTATTTCCAAGAGTTGGAAATCCTTGTCACAGAACTTTATGAGGATAGGCGCACCGAGCTCCTGAAGAACGATGAGCTGTGTGCCTTACTCAAGGAAAACGAGGAGAAGATGAAGGCTCAGGAGGAGGTAACCAAAGAACAAGAAGAGAAGTTCGCTGCTCAAGAGGAGAAGTACAGGAGACAAGAGAAAAGAGTTCAAGAGAAGAACAAGACTATCAGAGAGCAAAAGGCAGAACTCGAGAGCAATGAAGTCGAGTTCGAGGCCGATAGTGACTTGATCAAACGACTTTGTACTGAGAAGAGGGAGCTGCAAGTAAAGAACTCTGCCCTGGAGAAAGAAGTAAAGGAACTCAAGGATGTACTCGCCAATGAAGGAATCGAGATTCAGGAAATTGAAGAGGAAGAAGATGACATGGTCGAGTAGTTAGTTAGTGAGACTACCATTTATCATACACCTCATCATTATCATAGTATTGTATTGACCTACAAACTTGTGGTAAGGCAGTATTTTCCCTTGTATCCTCGGAACCTCGTGAGTTTATTTTTCCAAACTTTTGTATCGTTTTCCTTAAAAGAATTGATTTGCGTGTTGTTTGTTTTATGAGATAATTGTTGTTGATGGATTGCTAGACTTGTTTGTTTTGTGCAAGGGTAGGATTCCTCCTTATAGTTCTATCTATCTTTTACTCATCCATGCTAAACCCCCACAGATGCCTCCACGTCGTGATTCCGACAACAACGAGGCTATGCAACAGCTGATGGCAGCTCAAGCCCAACTGATGACTATGATGACTCAGTTCATTGCAGCAACCAACAACAACAACAACAATAACAACAACCCGCCACCTCCACCACCACCTCCAGTAGACAGACTTGCAAGATTTCTAAGGCTTAGGCCTAATAAGTTTTCCTCTACTACTGAACCAATAGTGGCGGATGACTGGCTCCGTTCAGTCAACAAGGACTTAGTAACTTGTGATTGTTCTGAGGCAGAAAAGGTGAGGTTCACTGCACACCTATTGGAAGGACCTGCTGCCATGTGGTGGGAGACCTATCAAGTGACTCATCCCTTGGATGGCATGACTTGGGATGCGTTCAAGGAAGGTTTCCGCAATGCTCACATTTCCTCCGGCATAATGAACCTGAAGAAAGAGGAATTTCGTAGCTTGAGGCAGGGAGGTAGAACTCTGAAGGAGTATATGGATGACTTATGTATGTTATCAAGGTATGCACCAGAGGACATTGACACTGACGCTAAGAGGAAGGACAAATTCCTTAATGGACTTAGGGGAGAACTGAAGATACCCTTGTCTTTGGCATATGCTCCTAACTATCAAGTTCTGCTGGATCAAGCAATCACTCTGGACAATAACATAAGAAAGGAAGAGAATAGGAAGAGGAAGTTCGGTGCAAGTAAGGGTAACTCTGAAGGGAGACACAAGAAACCACACACATCTGTAGTCAGTGGCCATAAACCCTGGAACTATTCCAACAGTGGTAGTGACCAAAAGCATCATGGTCATAACCACAATGGAGGATACAAAGGAAACAATGGAGGGTACAACGGAAATAATGGTGGGTTCAAAGGAAACCATCACCATAGCCATAATCATGGGAATGGTAATCCTCGTCCTAACTCTGAAGGGAAGAAAGATTTGTCTAATGTTACTTGCTTCAAGTGCAAGAAGACAGGACATTATGCTACTGACTGCCCAGAGAGGAAGGCTGGTGAAAATTCCAAGCCCAACCCTTTCCAGAAGGGGCAAGTAAACCACATCAATGTGGAAGAAGTTCATGATGAACCTGATGCTGTGATTGGTAAGTTCCTGCTCAATTCTTTTCCAGCATTAGTCTTATTTGATATTGGAGCATCGCATTCATTCATATCAAGAGCTTATGTAAACAAACATGGACTAGCCGAGGAAAGCTTAGGAAAACCCATAAGAGTGAGTTCACCTGGGGGTGAGATGATAGTAAATTCTGGATGTAGGCAATTAGTGTCAAGGATTGGAAAATATCTTTTTCCAACAGACTTAGTCATCCTAGAAACCCAAGGTTTGGATGTTATCATTGGAATGGATTGGATGACCCGTTTTGAAGGAATCATAGACTGTGCAAATAGAGCCATCACCCTCACCACCCCAGAGAAACAGAAGATTAAATTCAGATCAACTTTCGAACTAAAGAAAGTTAGGCTAAATTCTCTTAAGGGGGTTAGCCTGGGTGATGTGTTGATTGTCCAGGAGTACCCAGATGTTTTCCCAGAAGAACTACCGGGAATGCCACCCGATAGAGATGTGGAGTTTCTCATTGAACTGAAACCGGGTACCGGACCAATAGCTAAGAGACCTTATCCTATGGCCATCGATGAACTAAAAGAGCTCAAGAAGCAACTGGAGGAACACCTTCTGAAAGGATTTATCCGCCCAAGTTCTTCGCCCTGGGGAGCGCCAGTTCTATTTGTTAAAAAGAAAGATCAAACCCAGAGACTAGTCACGGACTACAGGGATATAAATGAACACACCATCAAGAACAAGTGTCCGTTACCCAAGATAAATGAACTATTTGATCAACTGAAAGGTGCTTGTGTCTTCTCCAAAATTGATCTTCGATCAGGTTACCTCCAAATGAAGGTTAGAGAAATGGATATACCAAAGACAACATTTGTTACAAGATATGGCTCTGATGAGTACACCGTAATGCCATTTGGATTAACCAATGCTCCAGCTTATTTCATGAATATGATGAATAAAGTGTTCATGGATTTTCTGGACAAGTTTGTGGTAGTGTTCATATATGACATTCTAATCTACTCCGAGAGTCACAAAGAACATGAAGAGCATTTACGTCTAGTATTACAGAGACATAGTATCTAAAGAGGGTATAGCAGTGGATCCTGAAAAGGTTTCAGCTGTAACCAATTGGGAGCCACCAAAGAATGTTGGAGAATTACGGAGTTTCCTTGGTCTAGCAGGATACTACCAAAGATTTATAGAAAACTTTTCCAAAATCGCCAAGGCATTGACGGAATTATTAAAGAAGGAGAAGAAATTTGAGTGGACTGAGGCATGTGAAGCCAGTTTTCAGGAATTGAAGAAACGTCTAGTTTCAGCCTCAGTTCTATGCTTACCTGATTTGGAGAAAGAATTTCAAGTCTACTGTGATGCTTCACGCCAAGGTGTGGGAAGTGTGTTGATGCAAGAAGGGAGGGTGGCATCTTATACCTCTAGACAACTCAAGAAACATGAAGCAAATTATCCAACTCATGATCTCGAGTTAGCATCAGTAGTACATGCCCTAAAAACTTGGAGACCCTACCTGATGGGGAAAAGATGTGAGGTATTCACGGACCACAAAAGTTTGAAGTACATTTTTACTCAGAAGGAATTGAACATGAGACAGAGAAGGTGGTTGGAACTTATCAAGGATTATGATCTAAGTCTCCAATATCACCCGGGAAAGGCAAATGTAGTAGCAGACGCCCTGAGTCGTAAAGCATATGTGAATGGCCTCACAGCAGAAGAATTACCCAAAGATTTATGCAAGGCATTCAAGGACCTCAGATTGGAAGTAGTACCAGAAGGTTTTGTAGCCTCATTAGTAGTACAACCTACTTTAATGGACAAGATACGTGAAGCGCAGAAAGGAGACAAGGAAATAGAAGAAATCAAAGTCAATCTGGAAGCTGGAAAAGCTAAAGGATTTCATGAGGATGAGCAAGGGACTTTGTGGTTTGAAAAACGTATATGTGTGGCCAATGATCCTGATATTAGAAAGTTAATTCTGCAAGAAGCTCATGAGACACCTTATACTATTCATCCGGGAAATACCAAGATGTATATGGATGTGAAGGAGAGATTTTGGTGGAAAAATCCGAAAAGAGAAATAGCAGAATATATCGCTAAGTGCGATGTATGCAGTCGAGTAAAGGCAGAACATCAGAAACCAGCAGGACTTTTGCAACCTTTGAAGGTACCGGATTGGAAGTGGGATTCTATTGGGATGGATTTCATCACCGGGTTACCAAGGACCAGATCAGGGTATGATTCTATTTGGGTGCCTACACGTCGTCCCCAAGAGTATAGTGTCTGATAGAGGAACCCAGTTCCCAAGAGTATCGTGTCTGATATTTACATGAAGAGAATTGTGTGCCTACACGGCGTTCCCAAGAGTATCGTGTCTGATAGAGGAACCCAGTTCACTTCTCATTTCTGGAAGCAGTTGCACGAATCCTTGGGGACTAGATTGGAATTCAGTACGGCCTTTCACCCGCAAACGGATGGCCAGACTGAAAGAGTAAATCAGGTTTTAGAAGATATGTTAAGAGCTTGTGCACTCGATTATGGATCTAGTTGGGATGACAATCTACCCTATGATGAGTTCTCCTACAATAACAGTTACCAAGCTAGCATTAAGATGGCACCATTTGAGGATTTATATGGGAAGAAATGCGCAACCCCATTGTTGTGGAGCGGTGTAGGAGAATGAAGTTTCTTTGGACCTGATATAATCCAAGAGGCTGAAGAGAGGGTCAGACTGATTAAAGATAGATTGAAGATAGCACAGTCACGCCAGAAAAGCTACGCAGATTCTAAACGTAGAGAAGTCGCCTACGGGGTGGGTGATAGAACCTATCTTAGAGTGTCACCACTCAGGGGTGTAAAGAGGTTTGGAATTAAAGGAAAGTTAGCACCTCGATTCATTGGACCACTTAAAATTGTTTCTCGCAAGGGTGAGGTGGCATATGAGTTAGAACTATCAGAAGCTCTGTCTGCGGTTCATAATGTGTTCCATGTCAGTCAGTTGAAGAAATGTCACCCCGAGATGATGGGAGTTCCTTTAAAGGATATTGTACCTCTCGAAGAAGTACAATTGGAGAGTGACCTGACCTACGAAGAGAAACCCATCAAGATATTGCAGACCGCAGAAAGAGTCACCCGTACCAAAAACATCAAGTTTTGCAAAGTCCAGTGGAATCATCACACCGAGGAAGAAGCCACCTAGGCACGAGAGGATGATCTCCGAGAAGACCATCCACACCTATTTGCTGACCTTTCCGAAGCTCGAGGGCGAGCTTCCTCTTAAGGGGGTTAGTCTGTAACATCCCAAAATTTGAAAAAATTTAAAACTTTGCATCCATGCATCATTCATCAATAGACATAAAACTACACCACAAAAATATTAAATAAAACATCAAATTATAAGATTAAATAATCTATAATTCCAGAAAGTGTTTATTTAAACTCCTTTAATAAATATTGTTTTATCAATTTATTTATGGGCAAGTATAATGTTAAAAAGTTTCATTTTTAATAACCTTTCCAAAACATATTTTTATGAATTTTTCTGAAATGTTTTGAATAGGTTTAAAAATCATTTTTGAAATCAGTATTAGAAAACAAATATTAATTTTATTAAAAAGAAAAGGAGATCGGGCCGGCCCGTTTAACTATCTACCGCGCGCGCGTCTGAATTGGCCCAGCCAGCCGCGCAGCCCATCTCCCCCCTCCTCTCGCTGACAGGTGGGACCCACCTGTCAGCTTCGTCTTCCTCTCGCCGGAGATCGCGCCCGGTTCGAATCGGATCCGGCCGTGATTCCCGAGCGAAATCAGCGCGAGGTGTACTCCCCGTGCACCCTACTTAAATCCCCACCTCCGCCGCATCCTTCCGCACCCAAAACCCCAGCCAAATCGCCATCGGGCAGCTCGAACTCCGAGTTCCGCCGCCGCCATCGCCGTCGGTAAGTTTCGTCGTCACCGGCGCCATCAGCTCTCCCCGAGCCCCCTTCTTCCTCTAGTTCGTTTGCCCTTGATCTTGCGCACCTCCGTGACATCGAGCTTGCTCATTTTTCGCAGCCGAACGCCGCCTCCGTCCACGACCGAAGGTTTCCGCCACCGTCTCCATCTCCGGCGAGGTTTTCTCTGGCGAACGGCGAAGCCTCGAGGACCCACGCCTCGCCAACGACTCCGCCTCGACGCCCTCTAAGTCTCGGTAAGACCCATCCATCCTGTAGACCCCTAGGACGCGAGCGCATGCATCGCCGGCCGTGGCGCCGCCGCGGTTGCGAGTTTTTCCGGCGAACCGCGCCGCCCGCGCGTGGTCATCGCTTCCGGACCGTTGGATCTAGATCCAACGGATCTAGATCCATTTAATCCTGAGCGCTCGTTTTAAGGAGATCGGACGGCTCGCGTAGCTGATCCGCGTCGAAGCGGTACCGTCCAATGGGATCGCGCCACGTAGCCCCTTTTATTTCTTTTTCGCAGGAATTTTATAAATAAAACAGAAAAATATGCAAAACTTGGAAAATTCATAACTTATGTTCTGTAAATCCAAATTCGATAAATTTTATATCCACGGATAGCCCTGCTAGTGTAGTTTATTTCTACATCATTTGGTTTTACTTTTGAAAAATTATAATTTGTGTATTTCTCAGAGGAGTATTTCGGCTATTAAAATAATAACTTAAATAATAAAAATGATTTGGAAATAAATTTAATTGTTTTAGGGTTGTATTAATTACCTCTGTCCAGCAATATTAATAAATGTCTTAATTGAAATTTTTCATAAAACAACAAAAGTTGTAATTATAGAAATCAAGTTTTGCTATATTGTTTTCAATTATTTAATTGATAAATAAAATAAGAAATTCCTAGAAATTATATTTTATACATTTAATAACATAGGATAAAAATTATTAATAAGTGTGTCCTATTTTCATAGCATATCGTTCATGCATACATATTTACGTTTGGTGTTGTGATGATATTGTGTTGGTATTTATTTTATTTATTGCTTGTGCTAGATTGTGAAGAAGAGGCAGGACTTGCCTGTGATTGTTATTCTTGTTGTGCTTGCTCCTCCTGTTACCAAGGCAAGTGACACTCATATTATACCCAATATTTTCTATATGCATAAGTAGTATATATTGAGTAGTGTGCATGATAGGGATTTTTTATTTATTTTATAATGCTAAGTTAGTTTATATTTTACAAATATCCTAGTAGTGTGTAGCCACCCTTTTCCTAAGAAGCCATGAAAAGTTTTATTAGTTGCCTAGCTATGCTATAAAAATGTTTACCATGTTATAGAAATGTTTCTAAGTGTTAAAATCTAAAATACACATCTGGGTGGAATTGGTTGTTATGGTTTATGTTGAGTGGCTTTTGGGACTATGCTTGTGGTTGTCGTCGCCTAGGATGAATGTCTATTCTACTTAGGGCCATGAGCATGGTGGTTGTTACCCAGAAGTACACTTGTGGACGGCCATCCAGGAACGAAGAGATTACCAAGTCCCTCCAAGTTTAGAAGCTTCCCGTGCAGCCTTTTGACAATGGGCTCTGTCTAGAATAATTAAGTTGTGAGGGTGCAACCTGTCAGCTTGACAAGCAGATGTAGAGATGATAGGTGGAACGGGTCTTGCTAGTATGGTTGCATTCTTCTTCTGAAAGTTCTTGTCTCAATATTCTCCTTTCCTTAATACACTCCGCGTGTATAGGATTTTCGGGCTAATTGAGTCTACAGGTGAAAGTGCACAACCTCTGCAGAGTCGACAAATCTGAGTACTTAGCCGTGTCCCCAGAAATGGACTACTTCGAGCATCTGTACAAGGATGGGCGGAAAATCTCAACATTGTTTTCATAAAGTAAAATTTGACTTAAGAAAAGAATTGTTGGTGCACTTGGGCTTTATCCCTTGGTGCCATGTCCTTGAGAAATAAAAGTGTTTTACAAATGATAGGAGAAACCTTGCTTTCTGCAAAATAGCCTCCAACCCCACCAAGCCAAATATGCAAATAGATTCTAGACTTGTCATTATATATCTACCATAGTCACTTGCCAACACATCGTTGTATTGACCTCCTTCGGGGGCTGCATATTCAAATGTGCAGGTAATTCCGATGAAGAATGAGATTGGACTCGAGTCTACACCCAACATGTCTGCCTGTGGCGCATGCTTGAAGATGAGGCTCATTGTTATTTGCTTTCGTTTTGAACTCTGAATTTTAGCTAGCCTTCATGGCTATGCAATTTGTAATAAAGCCATACTTGGCCATTATATTTTGTACTGTGGTGCTGGCAGTGATCCAGGGACTAGCACATAACACAGGTGTTCCAACTTTAATAACAGTTGGGGTGCTACACTGAAGTACAAAAAAAAGTTTGTCTGAACCTATCAACAATGGATCTAGTTTGAAAGATCTCGACGCGAGGAGTTCAAAAGTGAAAATGCTTCGTATTAAGATAAACGGTTCTCAATATATTTCATTTTCAAAAAGCAAATCTCAAAAATAAATGCGCAAACAACACTCTGCGCACCACTAGGCAGCCGCCACTTGTCATGCAGGGAGAGGAGGTGGGAGCGAGAGCGAAGGAAATTTCGACACGTGTCAACACCGTAGCACTCGCACGTGGACCTCCGCAAAGCGAGGCCTTTTTCTAAGAATTTCCGGGATAGTCCCACATTGCCTGGCTGGTAAGGTTGGCTCCCCCCGGGAGCCTATATAAGAAGGGGCACACCTGGCCTTTTAATTCAACAAATTAATTCTCTTATTTCTCCTCGATTTTGTGATTCCCTTTGTCGGAGTTGTGCCAAGGAGGATGAGGGGATCTCTCCACCATAGCCCGCTTCCGCGCTGCTGGTGTTCCGGTCCAAGTCTTCCGCTCCTCGTCCTGGACTGGAGCTTCGGAGGCCATCGTCTCCACCGTATGTGTGTTACGCTTTGCGACGTGCCACGCTAGTGGTGCTGGGAGGTCAGCTTCCTCCACCCGACCTTGAGTTCATCTTTGTCGGCTTCGTCGCGCCGAGTTCTTTGCTATATAGAGGTCGGCTATGTCGTCTTCGTCGTCAACGCTTGTGCGGGAGCGTAATCCCCGCTATTTGGTCTACAGGGGTATGTATTCCGGTGTCCGCCGTATTTCTATATCTACATAGTGTAGATCTTGGCTAATTGAAGGATATCGTTGCCAGAAAAATTATTGTTTTCTTCCTGCGATCCCCTTCAGTGGTATCAGAGCCTGATCTATCGTAGATATAGCTGTACGCTTTTAGAACCCGTGTTCTACACGGGGGCACCGTTCCTGTTATTTGCTACCCTCTAGCGTGCACTTGTTGTTGGGGATATACCAACTAGGGGTATCTCTAACATGGATCAATCCGGCTAGTCCAGGGTGGCCCAAGGGTGGTAAGGCTGAAGCCTGTCGGGCGGCCCAGATAGCTGACGTACAAGGAAGTAGGCGGACGGTCCAAAGGAAGGCGGAAGGCCGAAGCCCATCAAGCCACCAAGCCCAAGACAGCAGGCGGCAACTAAACCGGCTAGGTCTAGGGCTCTGATTACTTACCGGACAAGTACTTGCCTTATATCCTAGGGTCTGGCCGCCTATATAAGCCGGCCACCAGGAAGCCTTTAGGGCAGACGCTTCAATAGAGATCATATCCATTGTAACCTATTCACGGCTATTGCCTCATAGTGAATTATAGCAGCACGTAGGATCTCGCCACCGCTGCGGGATCTGAAGCTGGGTAAACTCGCCGTGTTCAATCCTATCCTCGACGACACCAACCTTCTTCCCTACAATCCATACGTAGGCTAGAGCACCCCCGTCTCCTATCAAATATGCCGATACTACGACAGTTGGCGCCCACCGTGGGGCATAAGGTTCCTGGCATCACGTTCCAGGCGGGAACACTTGGCGGCGTGGGCAAACAGATCGCCGTCGGCCGCGTCACAAGGTATGGAGGCCACAACTACTCAACTCAGATGAGTCCTGGCTCCCGGCGGACGACTACCTTATCGGGTGCACAATTGTACCGATTGGAGGGATCGACATCTTCATCGGGTACACGCCTTCTCCCAGGAGTCGACCGACAAGATGGATCTGAATCCGCCTTCTCCCAGGAGTCGGCCGGATCTGATTTCCACTTCGTTGGAGTTGTCGGACTGGGATCCCACTCCAGCCGGAAAACAACGATCCTGAGTCAATCCTTCCTCCTCTCCAGGAGGATGCGATGTCAGATGCCGGATCCAGATCTACTGTTCAAGTCAACATAGATTCTGACTCTGATGATGATGCTAGTCTCTTCGAAGAGAAAATCAAAAGCCGCTTTTCCAGTGATAATCCGGCTCCTTCAGAGGGCACAGCGGATACTGACATGCCTGATAAGCTGGCTATGATGGTTGTCGTCTGTAGTGTACCTGCACCTAAAATATGGCAGATACCTGTGTATAGTGCAAATCCCTGGATCGAATCGTTTGCACACACAGTTACGATGTAATATCACAACAAAGTATCAATTTATTACAACGCTGATCCAGACTTAGAAACTATTCATTACAAATTTGCATAGCATAAAGCTAGCAATAAACAGAGTAAACAACGGAAATTTATTCTTCGTGGAGTCCCCAAACATCATCATGTGCCACAGGCGAGCATGTTGGTTGAAGACTCGAAACCCTTAGTAAAACTTTCACTCATCATCAGGACAGTCTGCAATAAGATATATATTGCAACAACGTGGGTCAGAACCATTAAAATGAAACTGGCAAGTGACACTATGGTGGACACTTAGAGGAATAACTCTATGACCTATATGCTTATTTGGCTGGTGGAGCTCAAGGCTATTTTGCATAAAGCAAGTTTTTCCCTAACTTTTTGAAAACACTTTTCTTCTATTCGAGACATCCGTGGCATGAAATCCACTGTCTCATCCTACCCTTGTTCACCCATCAAGTTTTTAATTTATAAGTTGGAATTGTGGAATCCTCCGTTGACATCCTCGTTCAGCTGCTCAATTGTCCGTTTCCGGGGACACGGCTAAGTACTTAGATTTTAACTCTGCAGAGGTTGTGCACGTTCACCATTGTACCCATTCCACCCGATTTACCCTTTACACACCATTTGTGATAAGGAAAGGAAAGAATGAGACGAGATCTTTCAGAAGCATTTTCCCTCCCACTCTGGCCTGACGCGCTCCACCTACAAATCCTCTACAACCACCTGTCAGGCCGGGGAGAGTCCACGCAGCTTAGTTGATCAAGCCAGAGCCCATATTGGCAATGGCTGCACGAGAAACAATCTTCACTTGGAGTTCTTCAGATTCCTTTGCTCCTGGGTGGCCTTCCACAAGTGAATATTCCACAGGTAAAACCCCTGGGAACAACACTCAACTCATACAGCCAAGAAACCAATTTCCACCCAGGTGTTTGATTAAAACTTAGTAGACTTTATCTTTTTCATCAAAATAGTTTTTGCATAGCATCACTATTCTACTAAGTAATTTCATAGGAACCTAGACACAGGAATAAAGAGGTCTATCATGGCTTGCATAGCAATGCTATCCTACACATGCTTATAGAAAATACTCTAATCATGCATAGAAATAATAGGACTTTTATGGGGGTGTGCCACTTGCCTTGGCAATCGGGAGTGCAGCAGTTACAGTTGCAAAGATTTTCGTTTCCCTCCGAATAGTCTAACAAAGAAATAAAGAGCAACACATAAACACACAGGCAAAGGTTCATACAAAGAAGATATATGCTATGCATGAGATGAGATGCAACAATTTATTTCCAACGTGTAGAAACTATCCCTTTGGATTTTCATGATATATGTGCATGAATCAACTTTTGATTGTTTTTATTATTTAATCATGAATAAAGGGTTAATGATAAGGACTTTAGTTCACTTAAATAATATTTCGAAATTAAATTTTGTAAAAATGACATTTGGGCAGAGGGCATCTAGACAAGTTATTAGCAATTTGATTTACTCAAAAATAATTTTTCTAACTAAAGTTATGTCAAAAACACTTAAACTACTCTCAAAAACATTTGAAAATTTTGTGTGTGTCAAAACAGAAAACTAATGATGCCAAAGTGTTCTACTGGTTCCAAGGATCTCAAATATATAAAAATATTTAAATTTGGATAAACAGATAAAAAGTAGTGATAAAAACAGTATGCAGGGTGTTTTCTGCAAAACTGCCAAATTAAATAAAATAGGAAAAATAAATTACACGTCAGCGCTGACTGGGCGCTGACTGGGCATGCTGACGTGTTTAAGTGAAATGATCTCGGCCGTCAGATCTGGATCTGGCGGTCCAGATCCGCCCGTACCGGTTCGACTAAAAGATCTGATCTCGTCCGCTAAATCTAAATCGCACGGTCCAGATGCGTTGACCAAGGACTAGCGGCGCTAGGTCACCGGAGGACCTCGCCGAAGCAGCGCGCGCGGCGGCGACACGCACGGCATCGCACATTCTCGATGTTCTACTGCGTTCCGAGACGAGCGGGTCATACCTACGGGTAGAGGGCGTCGAGGCGACGTCGTTGGCGAAGTGGTGGGGCTCGTAGCTCCTCCTGCCTCCTCTGGTTGCTCGCCGGAGTTGCTGTGGGCGGCGGCTTGCTTCGGTCGTGGACGTCCTCCTCGAACTGTTGCGGAAAGGAATGAACGAAGTTGTCACAGGGAGGCGCACAACTACGGGGAGTCGAGAGAGATACTAGGGGTGACCAGAGGAGCTCGGGACTCACCGGAGTTCAAGATTTTGGCCGGCGGCAGTCGCGGCACGGCGGCGAAAAAATGCGGCAGCCTGGGAGCTCCCGTGCTGCGGTTTCTAGGGCAAAACGAAGAGGAGCTCGGGGGCTATTTGTAGGCGTATGCGAGGCAATGAATCGTGTCCTTAATGGCTCGAATTAACGAGGAGGAATCGCCGGCCGGAGGTTACCGTGGACGTGCGCGTGATTTTGGGGAAGAAGACCGGGTCGGGAATGACAGGTGGGACCCTCTTGTCGGCGAGTGAGCGCGCGCGCGGGCGGGGACGGGCCGCTGGCGGGCTGGATTGCGTCGCGCGCGCGGTAGATAGCTAGTGGGCTTCGGCCCACTGGCTGTCCCGACTCTATTTTTCTTTTTGGAAATTCTTTTCTGTTTTTAAATCTTTTGATTATAAAACAAATTCAAAACTATTTTAAAACTTCGCAGAAAAATTCATCAAAATATAATTTGAAAAGCTTATGAAAAATAGATTCTTTTGACATTATTTTTGTCTAAAGTAAAAACAGAACAAAAGGAACATTATTATAAATTCAAAATAACAATTTTAAGGACATAAATTCAATTAAAACATATTTAAATAATTAAATTCAATTCTTATGACAAGTTTGATGATGATGATGCATGGATGCAAAAGTTTTAAATTTTTCTGAAAATTGGGATGTTACAAACCTAACCCCCTTAAGATGAATCTCGCCCTCGAGATTCGGATTGGCTAGCAAATAGGTGAGGGTGATCTTCTTTAAGGTCATCTTCTCTTTCCCAAGTTGCTTTCTCTTCTGAATGTTGATTCCATTGTACTTTACAGAATTTGATGGTCTTGGTTCGGGTGACACGTTCTGCTGTCTCCAAAACCTTTATTGGTTTTTCTTCATAAGTGAGATCGCTTTGTAGTTGTACTTCCTCTAGTGGCACCGTATCTCTTAGCCGTGTTTCTGCCATTTCTGGGTGACATTTCTTCAGCTGGCTAACATGAAACACACTGTGAACCGCGGAAAGTGCTTCCGGGAGTTCCAATTCATAGGCGACCTCTCCTTTGCGGGATAAAACCTTGAAGGGTCCAATAAATCTAGGTGCCAACTTTCCTTTGATTCCAAATCTTTTAACTCCCCGCATAGGTGAAACTCGGAGATAGACTCGATCTCCCACTTCGTACGTGACTTCTCTCCTTTTGGAGTCCGCATAACTTTTCTGTCTGGATTGTGCTATCTTTAAACGGTCTTTAATCAACCTGACTTTTTCCTCAGCCTCCTTGATTATGTCTGGTCCGAACAAACTACGTTCCCCTACGCCACTCCACAGTAGTGGGGTAGTGCACTTTCTCCCATATAGGGCTTCAAATGGCGACATCTCTATGCTCGCTTGATAGCTGTTGTTGTAAGAGAACTCGACATAAGGAAGATTATCATCCCAGCTTGACTTATAATCTAGAGCGCATGCTCTCAGCATATCTTCTAGGATCTGATTTACTCTTTCTGTCTGTCCATCCGTCTGCGGATGAAACGCTGTACTAAACTCCAATCTAGTTCCCAGAGACTCATGTAATTGATTCCAGAAATGGGAAGTAAACTGAGTACCCCTATCCGACACAATTTTCTTGGGGACACCATGTAGACACACAATCCTCTTCATGTAGATGTCAGCTAGTTTGGTACTAGTGTAAGTAGTCTTTACGGGTATAAAGTGGGATACTTTCGTCAGCCGATCGACTATAACCCATATAGAATCATACCCTGATTTAGTCCTGGGTAGACCCGTGATTTAATCCATACCAATCTGTTCCCATTTCCAATCTGGTACTGGTAACGGTTGTAGCAACCCTGCTGGTTTTTGGTGTTCCGCTTTCACACGACTGCAGACGTCACACTTTGCAATGTATTCTGCAATATCACGTTTCAAGTTGATCCACCAATATCTCTCCTTTACATCCATATACATCTTGGTGTTACCCGGATGTATGGAATAAGGTGAGTCATGAGCTTCTTGAAGTATTAATTTCCTGAGGTCGGCATTGTCAGGAACACAAATGCGTTCTTTATACCACACGGTTCCTTCATCTTCTCTAAAATCTCTGGCCTTACCTTCGCTTAGGTTCTTCTTGATTTCTTTTACTGCTTTATCCTCTAACTGAGCTGTCTTGATTTTGTTAAATAGAAGAGGTTGAACTTCTAAGGATGCTATGAATCCTTCAGGTACCACCTCTAATCGAAGGTCCTTAAACCCCTTGCAAAGATCTTCCGGCAATTCCCCTGCCGTGAGTCCGTTTACATAAGTCATACGGCTCAAGGCATCAGCCACTACGTTGGCCTTCCTGGGTGGACTTAAATCATAGTCTTTGATCAATTCTAACCATCTCCTTCGACGCATGTTTAATTCCTTCTGAGTAAAGAAATACTTGAGGCTTTATGATCCGTAAAAACTTCACATCTCTTTCCCCATAAATATGGCCTCCATATCTTTAGCGCATGCACCATAGAAGCTAACTCTAAATCATGAGTAGGGTAGTTTACTTCATGATTTTTGAGTTGTCTTGAGGCGTAAGACACTACTTTGCCTTCTTGCATCAATACGCTTCCTAGGCCGCGATATGAAGCGTCGCAATAAACCTGGAAGTCTTTCTCTAGATCTGGTAAGCACAATACTGGTGCCGACACCAAGCGCTTCTTTAATTCCTGAAAACTGATCTCACAAGCTTCCGTCCACTCAAATTTCTTTCCCTTCTTCAGTAGTTCAGTCAAGGCCTTGGCAATCTTGGAGAAGTTTTCAATGAATCTCCGGTAGTACCCTGCCAGTCCTAGAAAACTGCGGATTTCTCCCACATTTTTGGGCGATTCCCAATTTGTCACAGCAACAACTTTTTCAGGGTCCACTGCTATCCCATCCTTAGACACCAGGTGTCCTAGAAATCCTACTTGTTTTAACCAGAATTCACACTTGTTGAACTTAGCATATAATTTATGCTCTCGGAGCCTTTGCAATACCAGACGTAAATGTTCTTCGTGTTCTTTGTGACTTTTGGAGTAGACTAAGATGTCATCGATGAAGACAACAACAAACTTGTCCAGAAAATCCATAAACACCTTATTCATCATATTCATGAAATAGGCTGGAGCATTGGTTAACCCAAAAGGCATTACCGTGTACTCATACGATCCATATCTTGTAACGAAAGCAGTCTTGGGTATATCCATCTCTCTGACTTTCATCTGAAAGTACCCTGATCTGAGATCGATCTTGGAGAAGACGACAACCCCTTCTAGTTGATCGAACAGTTCATTGATTTTGGGTAGTGGATACTTGTTCTTGATTGTATGCTCATTTATGTCACGATAATCGGTGACTAATCTCTGAGTACTATCCTTCTTCTCGACAAAAAGAATCGGGGCTCCCCAGGGTGATGAACTTGGACGGATAAAGCCTTTTTGCATAAACTCTTCCAGTTGTTTCTTGAGTTCAGTTCATCAGTTGCCATTGGGTAGGGCCTTTTAGCAATGGGTCCTGTCCCCGGTTTTAGTTCTATGAGGAACTCTACATCTCTATCGGGTGGCATTCCTGGTAGTTCTTCCGGAAACACGTCTGGGTATTCCTTAACTATAAGGACCTCACCGAGACTAACCCCCTTAAGAGAATTTAGCCTAACCTTCTTTAGTTCAAACTTTGATCTAAAGTTGATCTTCGAGCCTTATGGAGTGGTGAGAGTGATGGTTCTATTTGCGCAGTCTATGATCCCTGCATAGCGGGTCATCCAATCCATCCCTATGATAACATCCAGGCCTTGTGTTTCTAGGATGATCAAGTCCGTAGGAAACTGATGCTTTCCAATCTTCAGACTCAACTGTCTACAGCCAGAGGTTACTAGCATCTCTCCGCCCGGAGAGCTTACTCTAATGGGGCTTCCTATGTTTTCCACTACTAACCCATGTTTGTTTACAAAACCTCTTGAAATGAAAGAATGCGATGCTCCAGTATCAAATAAAACTAATGCTGGGCATGAATTTAGCAAGAACGTACCAATGACAGCATCAGGTTCATCGTACACTTCTTCCACATTGATGTGGTTCACCTGTCCTTTCTGGAAGGGATTGGGCTTGGCAGCTTCTGCGGCCTTCTTTTCGGGGCAGTCTGTGGCGTAGTGACCCTTGTTATTGCACTTAAAGCATAGGACTTGGCTGATATCTTTCTTATATTCGGGGTTTGGGCGATGTTGTCCATTGTTGTGGCCAACATTTCCATTTCCCTTGTGATTCCCATTGTTTCCCTTGAAACCACCACTATGGTTGTGACCATGATGTTTATGGTTGCTTCCTCCACGTCCTGGCTGAGTTGCTTTTATTCCCCAACAACCTTCCTTGTTAAACTTCTTCAGGATGAAGCCCTTAACTTGAGGTAGCGGTAAACCTATCTTCTCGCCGATGTCGAGAAGGTAGCAGCCAAAACGGGTGTCCTCGAAGTCCTCCGCAGTGGTGAAGTGGAAGCTCGTCATCCTTTAGGAAGAAAGACAAGAATTTAAAATAAGAAATGTGAAAGGTAAGGAGGTACTAGTCATAAGTGTATTATTAAATTAGAGTCAAAACTCAATGTGATCAACAAATATAAACAACTCTTTGTAAATTGGATATTCACTATAGTGGAACAGGTCTCATGTACGCGGACATGTAAGGTTTGTTTCCAGGCCGCTTCATCTCACTATGCCGCTAGGATCCAAAAATACTTAAGTAGTCAATACTATGATCAAAAAGGTTTTTCCAATCCTAAGGGCTCGAACCTACAGGCAACACAGTGCTCTGATACCATCTGTAGTGTACCTGCACCTAAAATATGGAAGATACCTGTGTATAGTGCAAATCCCTGGATCGAATCGTTTGCACACACAGTTACGATGTAATATCACAACAAAGTATCAATTTATTACAACGCGGATCCAGACTTAGAAAATATTCATTACAAATTTGCATAGCATAAAGCTAGCAATAAACAGAGTAAACAACGGAAATTTATTCTTCGTGGAGTCCCCAAACATCATCATGTGCCACAGGCGAGCATGTTGGTTGAAGACTCGAAACCCTTAGTAAAACTTTCACTCATCATCAGGACAGTCTGCAATAAGATATATATTGCAACAACGTGGGTCAGAACCATTAAAATGGAACTGACAAGTGACTCTATGGTGGACACTTAGAGGAATAACTCTATGACCTATATGCTTATTTGGCTGGTGGAGCTCAAGGCTATTTTGCATAAAGCAAGTTTTTCCCTAACTTTTTGAAAACACTTTTCTTCTATTCGAGACATCGGTGGCATGAAATCCACTGTCTCATCCTACCCTTGTTCACCCGTCAAGTTTTTAATTTATAAGTTGGAATGGTGGAATCCTCCGTTGACATCCTCGTTCAGCTGCTCAATTGTCCGTTTCCGGGGACACGGCTAAGTACTTAGATTTTAACTCTGCAGAGGTTGTGCACGTTCACCATTGTACCCATTCCACCCGATTTACCCTTTACACACCATTTGTGATAAGGAAAGGAAAGAATGAGACGAGATCTTTCAGAAGCATTTTCCCTCCCACTCTGACCTGACGCGCTCCACCTACAAATCCTCTACAACCACCTGTCAGGCCGGGGAGAGTCCACGCAGCTGAGTTGATCAAGCCAGAGCCCATATTGGCAATGGCTGCACGAGAAACAATCTTCACTTGGAGTTCTTCAGATTCCTTTGCTCCTGGGTGGCCTTCCACAAGTGAATATTCCACAGGTAAAACCCCTGGGAACAACACTCAACTCATACAGCCAAGAAACCAATTTCCACCCAGGTGTTTGATTAAAACTTAGTAGACTTTATCTTTTTCATCAAAATAGTTTTTGCATAGCATCACTATTCTACTAAGTAATTTCATAGGAACCTAGACACAGGAATAAAGAGGTCTATCATGGCTTGCATAGCAATGCTATCGTACACATGCTTATAGAAAATACTCTACTCATGCATAGAAATAATAGGACTTTTATGGGGGTGTGCCACTTGCCTTGGCAATCGGGAGTGCAGCAGTTACAGTTGCAAAGATTTTCGTTTCCCTCCGAATAGTCTAACAAAGAAATAAAGAGCCACACATAAACACACAGGCAAAGGTTCATACAAAGAAGATATATGCTATGCATTAGATGAGATGTAACAATTTATTTCCAACGTCTAGAAACTATCCCTTTGGATTTTCATGATATATGTGCATGAATCAACTTTTGATTGTTTTTATTATTTAATCATGAATAAAGGGTTAATGATAAGGACTTTAGTTCACTTAAATAATATTTCGAAATTAAATTTTGTAAAAATGACATTTGGGCAGAGGGCATCTAGACAAGTTATTAGCAATTTGATTTACTCAAAAATAATTTTTCTAACTAAAGTTATGTCAAAAACACTTAAACTACTCTAAAAAATATTTTAAAATTTTGTGTGTGTCAAAACAGAAAACCAATGACGCCAAAGTGTTCTACTGGTTCCAAGGATCTCAAATATATAAAAATATTTAAATTTGGATAAACAGATAAAAAGTAGTGATAAAAACAGTATGCAGGGTGTTTTCTGCAAAACTGCCAAATTAAATAAAATAGGAAAAAGAAATTACACGTCAGCGCTGACTGGGCGCTGACTGTACGCTGACTGGTCATGCTGACGTGTTTAAGTGAAATGATCTCGGCCGTCAGATCTGGATCTGGCGGTCCAGATCCGCCCGTACCGGTTCGACTAAAAGATCTAATCTCGACCGCTAAATCTAAATCGCACGGTCCAGATGCGTTGACCAAGGACTGGCGGCGCTAGGTCACCGGAGGAGCTCGCCGGAGCAGCGCGCGCGGCGGCGACACGCACGGCATCGCACATTCTCGATATTCTACTGCGTTCCGAGACGAGCGGGTCATACCTACGGGTAGAGGGCGTCGAGGCGACGTCGTTGGCGAAGTGGTGGGGCTCACAGCTCCTCCTGCCTCCTCTGGTTGCTCGCCGGAGTTGCTGCGGGCGGCGGCTTGCTTCGGGCGTGAAAGTCCTCCTTGAACTGCTGCGGAAAGGAATGAACGAAGTTGTCACAGGGAGGCGCACGGCTACGGGGAGTCGAGAGAGATACTAGGGGTGACCAGAGGAGCTCGGGACTCACCGGAGTTCAAGATTTTGGCCGGCGGCAGTCGCGGCACGGCGGCGGAAAAATGCGGCAGCCTGGGAGCTCCCGTGCTACGGTTTCTAGGGAAAAACGAAGAGGAGCTCGGGGGCTATTTGTAGGCGTATGCGAGGCAATGAATCGTGTCCTTAATGGCTCGAATTAACGAAGAGGAATCGCCGGCCGGAGGTTACCGTGGACGTGCGCGTGATTTTGGGGAAGAAGACCGGGTCGGGGATGATAGGTGGGACCCTCTTGTCGGCGAGTGAGCGCGCGCGCGGGCGGGGACGGGCCGCTGGCGGGCTGGATGAGCTTCGGCCCACTGGCTGGCCCGACTCTATTTTTCTTTTTGGAAATTCTTTTCTGTTTTTAAATCTTTTGATTATAAAACAAATTCAAAACTATATTAAAACTTCGCAGAAAAATTCATAAAAATATAATTTGAAAAGCTTATGAAAAATAGATTCTTTTGACATTATTTTTGTCTAAAGTAAAAATAGAATAAAAGTTATTATAAATTCAAAATAACAATTTTAAGGACATAAATTCAATTAAAACATATTTAAATAATTAAATTCAATTCTTATGACAAGTTTGATAGTGATGATGCATGGATGCAAAAGTTTTAAATTTTTCTGAAAATTGGGATGTTACATCGTCGGTCACGAGTCAACCCCAGTTGCTTCTGAAACGCAAAACAAGCCGGCAGAAGATGCCGGCGACACCGTCGCCGGTCAACTCATCGACGGTTCCGGCAAGGTGCGCGTAAAGAAGAAAATTGGTCTCGAGAAAGGCAGCAGCAACAAACCCACGGATTTGCTCTCCGTCATCAAAGAAGTAGAAGAGATTATGCACACTTCGGTGAACAAGGATACCCCACTCGACGAAGTGGAAGAACTTAGGCTTAGTATGCTTAAGCACTCTGACTTCCTGTGCAAAAGAGAGGAGCATGTGGAGAGCCTCGCAAAGAAGATCGAGAAAGAACAAGAAAAGATGTCGGCCAAAATGAGCCGGTAGCTCTTCGAGGAAAAAAGGCCATCACAAAACCGCCGTGATAAAGAGCCGCCAATTCGAGCAACAACAACAGCTCAGGATCTTGGGTTCGACTGGCGCACAGCACCACAGTGCGTGGACAGAAGGGGGGATGTTATCTTCTGCACCCCCATCCTTAACGCTGCTGCTGCGCTAGACACCCTAGACGACAAGACTTACACAGCAGAGGAAAAGCTGGCCAACGCAAGACACTTTGTGAGCAAGGCCCTCGAACAGCAAGCCCGCGCTGACTCCTACGGCCACATGGCGGATGCCCGCGGGGGAGATCTTGAATCAAAATCAGGAAAGTGCAAGGCTGCACCTGGCGCTGACCCTGAAGGCCCGTCCGGCTCCAGTAGCCATGGCGACAAAAGGAAAGCAACGCCACCTCCAAAGAAGACGCCACCGCCAAAACCAAGGCGGTACGAGAATTCAAGGACATGAAGCAGAGGAGACCTGCCACCTCCATCCCAGCCAAGGTGCGGTAATGGCGGTAGCCGAGATAATGGACAGCCGCCTAAAAAAGATGCCGGTAACGATCCTCCCAGGAGAGGTCGAAGCCGGTACCCGCAGCGCAGCACCGGCAGCAAGAGGAAGCAGGCGGCAGAAGGGCCCAGGCGCAGCGTAAGCCGGGCAGCGTAGGACGAGCCAAACGCAAACAGAGGCGGACAACAACTCGATCCAAAAGATGCACGACATCGCCTACAAGACATAGAAAGAGGAAGGGAGCCGCTATATTCTGGACCAAAGTGCTTTGGCGATGCCATCCGCAGAGAGCCGTTCCCCAAGGACATGACATCAGTGCCTAAAAATTGTTCTAGGTACAAAGGCCTCGTTAAGCCGGATTCGTGGCTAGCCGATTATGCCATGGCCATATAAATTGCCGGCGGAAGCAATCATATTGCCGTCCGCTATCTACCTCTCATGTTGGAAGGCACGGCAAGGGCTTGGATCGACAACCTTCCTGAAAAGTCTATCCATAGCTGGTACGACATGGAAAAGGTTTTCTCCCAGCACTTCCAAGGAACATACAAACGTCCAAATACCTACACGGATTTGCAACGTTGTATTCAGAAGCCGGACGAAACCATGACAGACTTTGTCAGCCGTTGGATCTCCGAAAAGGCCATCTGCCATGGTGTTTTGGACGCGCAGGCTATCCATGCCTTCTACACAGGCCTGCAGAAGAAATCCCTGCTCCGTCACCGGCTCGTCCGCGAGGAAGTCACGGACCTTGGTGAGATGCTTAACCTAGCCGCCCAATACGCGGCAGTAGATGATGACGCACGTGACGATGATCCAGACGTCAGCACCGCGCCAAAATGGAACAACAAACGCAAGCAGGCAACAGACGACAAAGACGGACCTTCCAACGAGGTAGCCGTCGTGTTCCAAGGGAATGCCAGCAAAAAGAAGTGGAAGAACAAGAAAGATAATCGCGACGCCGGCTCAGGCCCTAAGGCGGCGCATATCACTTACGAGCAGGCAAAACTTTTGCCATGCCCCATCCACGCCTCACTCGGCAAGGTCAACCATATGCTTAGCGAGTGCCGTTTCATGGACGACTTCAAAAAGGATCCCACAGTTGGCTGGAAGTCAAAAAAGTCAAAGAAGTATGACAAGAAAGACAACAAGGACGACGAGGATGACGACGACATGTCAATCTCAAGCGATGACGACGTTCCCGCCAAGAAAAAGAAGCCATATCCGAAGGTCAAAGAATATCTCGTGTGTTTTGTCGGCACGCCTTCGGCTAAGGTGGAAAAAGCGGAGATGCGCGAACTCAACGCGACAATGCTAGACGTCCCTCAGTACTTGAACCGGTCCGAGGATCGGTCCGACCACCCTGATCACGTCCCTCACCTAGGCAAATACGCCCTTGTCGTCGACCCCATTGTCGACAACTTCAGACTCACAAAAGTACTCATGGATGGCGACAACAGCGTCAACATCCTGTACTATGATACACTAAGCCGCATGAACTTGTCAGAGGATCAGCTTGATCACAGCAACCTCACTTTTCATGGCATAGTGCCCGGCTGACAAGCAAAGTCAATGGGGAGCATTAGGCTAAAAGTAACTTTTGGACCAAAGGAGAACTATCGCTCAGAGTTTCTCCAGTTCAAAGTTGTCCCCTTCAAAAGCGCCTACCATGCAATCTTCGGACGACCGACTTTCGCCAAGTTCATGGCAAGGCCGTGCTACATATACAACAAGCTTAAATGCCAGGGGAAAACGGAACTATCATGGTTTCCGGCAACTTCAAGAAAGCCAAGGAGTGCGAGCGTGGCATGGCCGCCTTCGCAGAAGCTGTCATCCACAAGGAAGAGCTAGGCGGACCCAGACAACTCCATGCCCAAGCCAAAGATTGATGTCAAGAAGACCTTTGAAGCTTCAGAAGACACCAAGAAGGCGTACCTCCTCCCAGGTGACACGTCTAAGAAAGTTTTCATCGGCTCCAACCTTGACAGCAAATAGGAAGGCGCGCTCATCGAGTTCCTCCGTGAGAATCGCGACATCTTTGCGTGGTCGCCATCCGACACGCCTGGAGAACCAAGTGAATTTGCCGAGCACTCAGTCAACGTCACAAAAGGATCCCAGCTGGTGAAGCAAGCAACAAGGCGCTTTGGTGATGAGAGACGCAAGACTATTGGAAAGGAGATATATAGGCTGAAGGCCGCCAATTTCATAAAAGAAGTTGTACACACCGATTGGGTGGCAAATCCTATACTTGTTCCAAAAAATAATAAAGAGCTGAGGATGTGTATTGACTATACCGGTGTTAAAAAGTGTTGCCCAAAGGATCCCTTTGTGCTGCCTAGAATTGACCAAGTCGTAGACTCCACAGCTGTGTAACATCCCAACATTTTATAATGTTCAAAAATCACTAAAATTTAAAACTTTTGTTTTTGATTAAAATAAAATATTAAAATGCATAAGAAAACTAACTATAAAAGACTTCAACCAATTTGAAAAAGTCTATTATTTCAAAATTCCCAATGTGTCATTATTTTCAAAAGTTATTTCCAATTAAACATTACATTATCCATTGTATTTCAAAAACCTTAATATGTAATTTGACAAATGTTTTATAAAGTACAAACCATTTTATTTTAAGTCAATAGTTTACTTATAAGTAATTGATTTCAACCACTTAGCCATAGCTATTCACAAATTAAAATAATGTTTACAAGTATTCATTTAATGTATTTAAAACATGATCTATATGTGAAATGGTTTTCATTCTACAAGTAAGTTCACACCTAGTGTTGAAATTACAACCCTATAGTTTATAACTTTCATAACTTCATAAATTTAAATTAATGAATTATCCAAATAAACATTTCATTAAACTAAATGATTTTCATTTTTTTTCGAAACATAAAATAATGAATATATTCTAAATGAGAAATGTAGTAAAACTAAAATCTCTTCCAAAGTTGTTATGAAGTTTCAATTGACAAATCTTAATATAAAATATAATGGTGCAGTAAATAATTTGAATTAAAAATGATTACATTACATTTTCTCTTTTCATTACAAATAGTTTTAATGTGATATTTAATAATCTATTAAAGCTAAAATTTATTTAATATTGGAATATGAGTTTAAATAACTTAAATTCAAACATTTTGAATATGGGTATTTCATAGAAATTATTTTAGCCAAGAATAAAATTAATTAAACCCTAGTTTTAAATTTAACATAAAGTGTCAAATTTGTATTTAAGCAATATTTCAAAATATTATATTTCAAAAATGTTCAAAACATTCCTACAACTGGTTTAACACAAAGATATTGTTTTTACAAATTTTAAGAATCTTATTTGACCTGATTTGGAGTTTTAATTCAAAAGATATAAAGAAAAGAGAAAAACAGAAATTAGAAAAGAAAACATTAAACAAAAAAGAAATAAAAGAATAGAAGAGCCAAATGGGCCGAAGCCCATTTGTCCCCTCGCGCGCGCGCAGCGAGCAGAGGCCCAGCAGCATCCCACGCTGGCCTCGCTCTCTCTCGCTCGCTGACTTGCGGACCCCACCTGTCAGGGGCGAGGCTTCTTCAAGCTCTGGCCAGAAACCACGCCCTCGACCTCGCCCGAAACTGCCGGCGTACTCCTCTTCAAATCGGGCGTTTGACAGCATCAATTACGGAGCCGTTGGTTCCTATAAGACGCACTCGTCTCCCTCTCCATTTCCCCTCTCCCTTCTCTCCATTTAGTGCCCCGTGGCCGCCGCCTCCATTTCTCCGATTCCGGCGAGTA
Organism: Poa annua; assembly: GCA_026929855.1. NCBI lineage: Eukaryota > Viridiplantae > Streptophyta > Magnoliopsida > Poales > Poaceae > Poa > Poa annua. Next base: position 17,933,896 of record CM049429.1, on the reverse strand, counting down.
GAACCACACTGTCAGCTTGAGACCCTCCCCGTCCTTCTCCACACGTCTTCGCGCACCCCACGGACCCCTCCTACCCCAATTTCCGCAGCTTGTTCGATGAATTCGTGCACACCCGAAGGTGGCCGGAGCTGTCGCGTCTTCGGCCGCGCCCCCACGCCACTCCAGTACGGGATGCTTGATGATGGCGTCACCTTCTACCTCTCCGTGTCGCGCCGAGCCGTCCTGTGAGGACCCCTCTGACTACCCGTCAGAGTTGCCCACGTTATGTAAACAGATCACGATCCCAATGATCAGTGCATCGCGATCACATAACCAACAAGGTATACAAAGTTACATCATACAACTCGAATAGAATAAGACTTACATAAATACTGGTCACATGAACAAGCCAGCCAACATCGTCGTACATGACGAAAATGACCTAAGGTACATCGGAAGTTTTCGACTAGCGTCGGCCCTCGTCACGTCTTGACGCATTCCCACAGAGCAGTTGAGCGGGACACTCAGTTGGCGTAGTCGTCGGCGTACATTTACGTACTCGCAAGACCACCTCTAAGGTTTAAGTTTTCATGATAATGCAAGAAAACACTTTTCGAAAACTGGGATAGCTACTATATACGACTATAGGGCTTAGTTTTCGAATACCACGATTTTAGACATAGAGAATACGACATCTCTGTATCTTTGTTGAAGAAAAACATTTAGAGATAGAATTATCTTCTCTTAGATATAGCAAGGACATATCCAAGTTCAAAAACTTTCTTTTGTAAAACCTTTAAAAGCACTAGGATGGGGATACCGCTTTTTCCTTCCTTGAGATCGGACTGATTGTGTAACATCCCAAAATTTGCAAAAATTTAGAACTTTGCATCCATGCATCATTCATCATTGGGCATAAAACTATATCACAAAAATATTAAATAAAACTTCAAATTATAAATTTAAATAATCTATAATTCCATAAAGTGTTTATTTAAAACTCCTTTAATAATTTTTTTTTTCCATTTACCAATTTATATATGGGCAAGTATAATGTTGAAAAGTTCCATTTTTAATAACCTTTCCAAAACATATTTTTATGATTTTTTCTGAAATGTTTTGAATGGGTTTAAAAATCATAATTGAAATCAGTATTTAAAAACAGATATTATTTTCATTTAAAAAGAAAAGGAAATCGGGCCGGCCCGTTGGCTATCTACCGCGCACGCGTAGCGTATCAGCCCGCCAGCGGCCCAGCGCCCTGCGCTCTCGCTAGCAGTCGCTGACAGGTGGGACCCACCTGTCATCACCCCCACGGAGCCGTTCGTCCCCAAATCACGCCCACGTCTCTGACCGAAACGCCCGATTTGATTTCGTTTGAATGCGGCGATTTACTACTCCCCTTACCTCGCCCCCTCCCCCTACTAATACCCCTCTCCGTTCTCTTCCGTTTTCCCCAAACCAATCGACCCGAGAGCAACCAGGCCGCACACATTCGTCTCCAGAGTTGTACGGTGGCCGCCGGCGAAAACTTCGATTTCCGGTGAGCTAAAGTAATGCCGAGCTCTGCCTTCCACTCGACGTCACTGCGCCACTGCCTTCCACTCGACGTCACGCATCCTCCGGTGAGCTCCGTTCTTCTCCTAGAGCCGTAGAACTCCGTAAGCGCGAACGCCGGCCATTGCTCCGCCACGCCCCGCGCGTCTCCGGCGACTCGCGCCGCCCGCGTTAGGTCAACGCGTCCTGGATTGTCGGATCTAGATCCAACGGATCCGTTTTATTTATAATTTTCGTCTCTGCGATTAATCTGGCGTCTCCAATTTCATTTAGATCTAACGGCTCTCGATCGCGATCCGCGTCGAACCGGTACGGGCGAATCAGATCGCGTCGCGTGGCCGATTCTTTTTCTATTTCGAATAAAAATTAGAAATTAAAACAGAAAACTATTAAAACTTGCAAAATTCATAACTTTCAATCTGTAAATCCAAATTTGATAAACTTTATATCATTGGAAAGCCCTGCCCATGTATTTTATTCCTTTATCATTAGTTTGGCATTTTAGTGTATTTAAAATTGTGAAATTTACAGATTGGCATTTCGGCCATTTAAAGTCATAATTTAAATATTAAAAATGTTTTTCATCTGAATCCAAATGTTGTGGAATAATAATTTTGCTCTCTGTCCAGAAAATGCAACATGAGATTTTATTGAAAATTTTGTACTTAAATTGACCTTAAATGTTATTTATATTCAATTGTTAAATAGAAAATAAAATATTGTTCATTGCATGGCATGCATTAAATAAACAAAGAATTTTCTTTTGATAATAAGTAGTTTGGTTATGTTTATAACATATCATGCATGCATACATATTTATGCTTTGGAGTTTTAAGTGTTGCATGTGCATTTACTTATTTTTGTATTGCTGGTTGTTAGATTGTGAAGAGGAGCAAGGAAGTGCTTGTGATTGTTATTCTTGATCTGCTTGTGCCTCCTGTTACCAAGGCAAGTGACATTCATATTTTAATCCCATATTTTCTATATGCATAAGTAGTATGTTTTGAGTAGTGTGCATGATAGGTATTTTGGAGTTATTTTATAATGCTAAGATTGGTTGTATTTTACAAATATCCTAGTAGTGTGTAGCCACCCCTTATCCTATGCAACCATGAAAAGTTTTAGTAGTTGCTTAGTTATGCTATGAAAATGTTTACCATGTTATAGACATGTTTCTAAGTGCTCAAAATTAAAATACACTTTTGGGTGGAATTGGTTGTTTGGTTTATGTTAAGTGACTTTTGGGACTATGCTTGTGGTTGTCATCGCCTAGGATGAATGTCTAAAGAACTAGCTTCTCGAACAAAAGCACAAAGCATCAGATGGCTCCCACCCTCCCGAGCTCTGGCGGCTCCCGGGGCGACTCCCATGGCGATCTTGGTGCCCACCCCATCTAGGTCTCTCCATGGCGGCTGGAAGAGTGAGGATGGATCCTTTCAATGATCCCTCCTCCATTGCCCATCTCCTGGATTTCTCCATTGGTCACAATTTCAGATCTAAGGTTCGACATCTCTTTGCCTCCTCGGTTAGCCCTGTCTCCTTCTATAGACGTTTTTATCTTGTGGTCTCCTTTGGTCGTGCTGCCTTCCGTTTGGATGTTTTAAATGTTAGTTTGGCCCTCTCGGCGGTGTTGGGTGTGGCCTATGATGAGATTGGTACGTCAGTTCTTGCCGATAGAGTTTTCAAATTTGCAGTCAGTTCTAAAGAGGTGGGATTCTTGATATGTAATTTGAGATCTATTGACTGCAAAATGTTCAAATGCTATTTTCATCTCTGGGGTCATGGAGGACCTAACTGGATGAGAGAAGAAAAGATCTGGAATCATCAAATGAATGCGGAATGGTCTCAGGTGGGTGCACGTCGATCACGTCCCCATGCAAACCCTAGACAACCTCATGTTCCTCAATTTTTTCAGCGTCTTCGGTTGCAACTTCAGACCAATTTGCCTAGCTCTTCTGTTCTCACAGGTGCCAATACAATTCCAGTTGGTGATCGTCATACTTTGGATTTTGGCCCTTCTGGTATTGTGGAAAATCATAGTGTTCATCCGATCACGATTTTGTCGGCGCAAAAGCGGGATCTTTCCAAATTTGCCTCTCGCCCAAATCTGAAGTTGCAATGGAGGCCCACTCAGAGACAAGTGCAAATTTCCTCTGTGGCCCACACAAAGGCCCAACAACCGCTGGTGTCTAAAGCTGCAAATCTGGCCCATTCAACAGAGGAGTTTATTTGCTGCTCCAGATGCCTCAGTCCGTTTCATAGTAAGATTAACTGCTCTAATCAGATTCGCTGCAGAATTTGCTCAAGATACGGTCACATTGCCCGTAATTGCTTCGATCGTTATAACCATAAGAGGATCTTTCGTAGAGTTTCTGCTAAGGAAGTCTCTTTGCTGAATAAAGAAATACCAATCGACAGAACTGTCTCGGCACCTTCCCCTGTTTTCCCCTGCTTCCCCTGCACCGGCGACTCCGCCAGCCCACCGCCGTCGGCTCCGACTCACATTGAGGCGATGGCGAACTACCCCGTCGACCCTGTCCCCCATCTGCCTCCTGGAGCAGGTTATGAACCTTTTAGCCCTCTCCGACCACAACGTGGCTATGTGGTCATTGGCGGTTCTACTCTTGAGGTATGCGATGACTGGGCGATCATCCTCCTCGAACCAGAACCTACCTGGGAGCAATTTGAAGGTACTTCTGCTCTGATCACTGCTCAGATGGTGCAGCATGGATATGATGTTAGACAAGTCAGTCGTTGTGCGATGGGTGCTGCGATGGTTAGGTTTGATGGGGTTATTGACCGTGACAGTGCTATTAGAAACAGCCCCTATTTTATTGGTGATTCTGTGATGCGTGTCATTGAACATGATAAAGGAAGGAACTTCAGAGCTGCTACTTTTACTCATGATGTCTGGCTTATGCTACTGAATTTTCCTCCTGAGTGCTGGAGTCTTAACACCATTATTTCCATCTTTGCACCATATGGTCGTTTCTTGATTTGGAATAGAGATCATTCCAACAAGGCTCGGATTCTTGTGGAAATAAGGACTTTTGACATTGATAGGATTCCTGGCAGTATTGTTGTTCTCCAGAATTTCAGTGAGGATGGCAATGGTGGTTCTTGGTCCTGTCCTTGTATCATTCTAAATAGGCGTATGCTGGGAGCAGGGGCTGGTGATGAAGACCCTCTCCCACCAGAGGGTGAGAACCCACACCCAGTTCCTATTGTGGTTGATGGATTTCATATGTGGCATGAAGAAGAAGCTCAGGTTGTGCCACCTGTCCTTCCTGTTAACGAGGAGCCTGTTTTAGTCACCCCACCTCAGAGTCCTGTCCCTGATGTTAACATTGTCTTACCAGCACTGGATGAACCTGTTCCTGATCATGCACCTGTGATAGAAGAACTTGTTGATGTTCATGCAGTGGAAGCCCCAGTTAATGAGCCAGTTGATGTTCCAGTTGTCCAAGCCGCTCCACCTCCAGTGCAGCCTATCTTTGTGAATGTGTTCCCCCCTGTAGCGCCCCATCTTTAAATAAAGATGGAACACCTGTGTTATGTGCTAGTCCCTGGATCACTGCTAGCACCACAGTACAAAATATATAGTATCATTCCATAAGTATCAAAATACTACATCGAGATCCAAAAATAGCCAAGTATAGCTTTATTACAAAGTGCATAGTCATGAAGACTAGCTAAAATATTCAGAGTTCACAACGAAAATAAAAGCAATGGGCCTCCCCTTCTAGCATATGCCACAAGCAGACATGTTGGGTGTAGAATCGAGTCCAAACTTACTCCTCATCAGAATTACCTGCACATTTGAATATGCAGCCCCCGAAGGAGGTCAATACAATGAAGTATTGGCAAGTGACTATGGTGGATAAAAATTATGACAAGTCTAACTCTATATGCATATTTGGCTTAGTGGGGTTTGTAGGCTATTTTGCAGAAAGCCAGTTTTCTCCTATCTTTTATAAAACACTTTTGTATATCAAAGACTTGGCACCAAGGGATGAAGCCCAAGTGCACCAACCATTCTTTCCTTAGTCAAATTTTACTTTACGAAAACCATGTTGAGATTCTTCCGTCCATCCTTGTCCAGTTGCTCGAAGTTGTCCGTCACCGGGGACACGGCTGAGTACTCAGTTTGTCGACTCTGCAGAGGTTGTGCACTTTCACCTTAAGACTCAATTTGTCCGAGATATCCTATACACAAGGAGTGTATTATGGAAAGGAGAGAATTGAGACAAGAACTTTCAGAAGAAGAATGCAACCATACTAGCAAGACCTGTTCCACCTATCAACTCTACATCTGCTTGTCAAGCTGACAGGTTGCACCCTCACAACTTAGTAGTTCTAGACAGAGCCCATTGTCAGAAGGCTGCACGGGAAGCTTCTAAACTTGGAGGGACTTAGTAATCTCTTTGTTCCTGGGTGGCCGTCCACAAGTGCGCTTCTGGGTGAAAACCACCATACTCATGGCCCTAAGTAGAATAGAAATTCATCCTAGGCGAAGACAACCACAAGCATAGTCCCAAAAGCCACTCAACATAAACCAAACAACCAATTCCACCCAGAAGTGTATTCAATGTTTTAACACTTAGCAATAATTCCATAACATGATAAGTAAACTCCTTTATAGCATAGCTAAGCATCTAATAAAACTTTTGGTGGCTGCAAGGGAAGGGATGGCTACACACTACTAGGATATTTTCAAAGTGTAGACTAACTTAGCATTCTAAGATAGTATCAAAATTTCCCTATCATGCATACTACTCAAAATCTACTAATAATGCATATAGAAAACATAGGATAGATGATGAATGTCACTTGCCTTGGTAACAAAGGGGACAAGCACAGCAAGAATAACAATCACAAGAACCTTCCTCCTCTTCACAATCTAGAGTCAAATAATAACACTCAATAAACACACAAACATAACACTTAGAATTTCAATACAAAAATATGTATGCATGCTTAATATGCAATGAACTTAACAAAGACCAATTAATTAATATATTAAGTTCTCTGTTATTCATGCATAAAAATGCAATGATCAATATTTTAATATTTTAATTAATCATTTCAATAATGAGCATATTAGTAGTTTTAATTTATAAAACCAATTTCTTTAAGTCTATTAGAAGAAGTTTCAAATAAAACTTATGTTACACTCTCTGGACAGAGGGCATTAATATAACTTCAAAACAATTGGATTTATTTGGAGAGAAAATTTATTAATTAAGTTATAGATTTAATATCCGAAAGTTAAACAATTTAATTTCGCAATTTAATATGTACTCAAAGGATAAACTAATGAAACCATAATAAACTACACTAGCAGAGTTTTACGTGGATATAAAATTCATCAAATTTGGATGAACAGATCAAAAGATATGATTTTTGTAAGTTTGTGTTATTTTCTGATTTTAAAACAAAATCTCTGCCGTAATAGAAAATAAAATCGCCACGCGGCGCTCGCTGATTGGCCGGTACCGTTTCGCGCGGATCGCGTACGAGGACCGTCCGATCTATTTAAATCTAACGCGCCAGATCTGATGGACGAAGCGGTAAGAGTGATTTAATCTCGTCCGTCCGATCTCGAACGAACCGCTCGGATCTAAAGGGTGTACGCGGCCGGCCGGAGCACGCCGGAGATCTCGTGCCCGCGGCGGCGCCCTCGCCGGAGGTGATCTACCACTCACAAACGAAGGACAACGGGGATGATTTTCATACCGCTCGGTGCGTGACGACGAGACGAACTCGGTGGCGCGGCAGAGGCGGTCGTAGAGGTCCAATTCCCCCCTCCAAGGCTCGTCGGAGTTGAAGTAGCGGACGGCGGCGGCGGTTGTGGACGAAGGCGTCGCTGGTCTGCAAACCGAGACACGAGACCACGTCAAACTGATGCGCAAAGTCGAGAGGAGGTGAGGGAAGTAGACGAGGAAGCGCGGGGTGGTCGTAGGGTCCCGTACGGTGAGCTCGACGGCGGCGGATTTCGGCGAGATGCAAACTCCGATTGTGACAGCCCTGCGGCGTAGAGATTAGGGTTTTGGGGTGCGGGAAAACAGCGGCGGGGTGGGGCTTATAAAGGGCAACACGGGGGCGAGTTCGTGCCCCGCACGGCTTCGATTCAGAGTCGGGATCAGATAAGCCTCCCGACGGAAACTTCGCGCTGGAGGTTGAAGACGCGGGGTGGGGTCCACCCGTCAGCAAGGGGAGGAGGAGTGCGGGCTAAACTTGGGCTGCTCCTGGGCCGAGGCAGCGTGCGCGCGTGGTAGAGAAGAGGTGGGCTTCGGCCCAGGTGGCTTCTCTCCCCTTTTTTTTAAACAAATCATTTTCTGATTTCAGTGTTTAATTCAAAATTCATTTTTAAAACTTATCAAAACATTTCAGAAAAATTCATAAAAATATGTTTTGAAAAGCTAATTTCATTTATGACTTTTTGATATCATTTTGTTAAATAAATAAAATAATAAAATACAGATTTGTAAGAAGAGCTCAAATAAACCTCTTTAATGAAAACAATTCTATTTAACAATATAATTAATATTCAATCTACTCCTTATGTGATTTCAATACTATACTTTTATGATGCATGATGCATGAATGCAAAGTTTTAAATTTTTGAGAAATTTGGGATGTTACAGACTAACCCCCTTAAGAAGAAGCTCGCCCTCGAGCTTCGGAAAGGTCAGCAAATAGGTGTGGGTGGTCTTCTCGGAGATCATCCTCTCGTTCCCAGGTGGCTTCGTCCTCTGTGTGATGATTCCACTGGACCTTGCAAAACTTGATGGTTTTGGTACGGGTGACTCTTTCTGCTGTCTGTAATATCTTGATGGGCTTCTCTTCGTATGTCAGGTCACTCTCCAATTGTACCTCCTCGAGGGGTACAGTATCCTTTAAGGAAACTCCCATCATCTCGGGATGACATTTCTTCAACTGACTGACATGGAACACATTATGAACAGCAGACAGTACTTCAGGTAGTTCTAATTCATAGGCCACTTCACCTTTGCGAGAAAGAATTTTGAATGGTCCAATGAATCGAGGTGCTAACTTTCCTTTGATTCCAAATCTTTTCACACCCCGAAGTGGTGACACCCTTAAATAGGTTCTATCTCCCACTTCATAGGTGACTTCTCTACGCTTGGAATCTGCGTAGCTTTTCTGGCGTGATTGTGCTATTTTCAATCTGTCCTTAATCAGCCTGACTTTCTCTTCAGCATCCTGTATTATATCAGGCCCAAAGAAACTCCGTTCTCCTACACCACTCCACAACAGTGGGGTTGTGCATTTCTTTCCATATAAGGCTTCAAACGGTGCCATCTCAATACTGGCTTGGTAACTATTGTTGTAGGAGAACTCAGCGTATGGCAAATTATCATCCCAACTAGATCCATAGTCGAGCGCACAAGCTCTTAACATATCTTCTAGAATCTGATTCACTCTTTCAGTCTGACCATCTGTTTGCGGGTGGAAAGCCGTACTGAATTCCAATCTGGTTCCCAATGATTCGTGCAACTGCTTCCAAAAATGAGAAGTGAACTGGGTCCCTCTATCAGACACGATACTCTTAGGAACGCCGTGAAGGCACACAATTCTCTTCATGTAAATATCAGCTAGCTTAGCACTAGTATAAGTGGTCTTCACGGGTATGAAGTGAGCTATTTTGGTTAAACGACAAACAATAACCCAAATAGAATCATAACCCGATCTGGTCCTTGGTAATCCAGTGATGAAGTCCATCCCAATGGAATCCCACTTCCAATCCGGTACTTTCAAAGGTTGTAAGAGTCCTGCTGGTTTCTGATGTTCTGCCTTTACTCGACTACATACATCACACTTAGCGATGTACTCTGCTATCTCCTTCTTCAGGTTATTCCACCAAAATCTCTCTTTCACATCCATATACATCTTGGTATTTCCCGGATGAATTGAATAAGGTGTTTCATGAGCTTCTTGCAGAATCAACTTCCTAATCTCAGGGTCATTGGCGACACATACACATTTTTCAAACCACAAAATCCCCTGCTCATCCTCATGAAATCCTTTAGCTTTCCCAGCTCTTAAATTGACTTTGATCTCTTCTATTTCCTTGTCTCCTTTCTGAGCTTCACGTATCTTGTCCATCAAAGTGGGCTGTACAACTAATGAGGTTACAAACCCTTCAGGTACTACTTCCAATCTGAGGTCCTTGAATGCCTTGCATAAATCCTCGGGTAACTCTCCTGCTGTAAGGCCATTCACATACACCTTACGGCTTAGAGCATCTGCTACCACATTAGCTTTTCCCGAATGGTATTGAAGACTTAGATCATAATCTTTAATAAGTTCCAACCATCTTCTTTGTCTCATATTCAATTCCTTCTGGGTAAATATGTACTTCAAACTTTTGTGGTCCGTGAATACCTCACACCTTTTTCCCATTAGATAGGGTCTCCAAGTTTTCAGAGCATGCACTACTGATGCTAACTCGAGATCATGAGTTGGGTAATTTGCTTCATGTTTCTTGAGTTGTCTAGAGGCATAAGATGCCACTCTGCCTTCCTGCATCAACACACTTCCCAAACCTTGGCGTGAAGCATCACAGTATACTTGGAATTCCTTCTCCAAATCAGGTAAACATAGAACTGGGGCTGAAACCAGACGTTTCTTCAACTCCTGAAAACTGGCTTCGCATGCCTCCGTCCACTCAAATTTCTTCTCCTTCTTTAATAATTCCGTCAAGGCCTTGGCAATCTTGGAGAAGTTTTCAATGAATCGTCGGTAGTATCCTGCTAAACCCAGAAAACTTCGTAATTCACCAACATTCTTCGGCGGTTCCCAATTAGTTACAGCTGAAACCTTTTCAGGATCCACTGCTATACCTTCCTTGGACACCACATGGCCTAAAAATCCGACTTGTTCTAACCAAAACTCACACTTGCTGTACTTGGCATACAACTTATGTTCACGTAGTCTCTGCAATACCAGACGCAAGTGCTCTTCATGTTCTTTGTGTCTCTTAGAATAGATTAGAATATCATCTATGAACACTACCACAAACTTATCTAGAAAATCCATGAACACTTTATTCATCATATTCATGAAATAGGCTGGAGCATTGGTTAATCCAAAGGGCATTACTGTGTACTCATAAGAGCCATATCTCGTAACAAATGCAGTTTTGGGTATATCCATTTCTCTAACTTTCATTTGGAGGTATCCCGATCGAAGATCGATCTTTGAGAACACACAAGCACCTTCCAGTTGATCAAATAGTTCATTTATCTTGGGTAACGGGTACTTGTTTTTGATAGTTTGCTCGTTTATATCTCTGTAATCCGTGACTAGCCTCTGGGTTTGATCCTTCTTCTTAACAAATAAAACTGGTGCTCCCCATGGCGATGAACTTGGACGAATGAATCCTTTCTGGATATGTTCCTCTAATTGTTTCTTGAGCTCTTTCAATTCATCGACGGCCATAGGATAAGGTCTTTTAGCTATTGGCCCTGTTCCCGGCTTAAGTTCGATGAGAAACTCTACATCTCTATCGGGTGGCATTCCCGGTAGTTCCTCCGGAAAAACATCTGGGTATTCCTTGACGATAAGCACATCACCAAGGCTAACCCCCTTAAGAGAATTTAGTCTAACTTTCTTAAGTTCGAAAGTTGATCGGAACTTAATCTTCCTTTTCTCTGGGGTGGTGAGGGTGATTGCTCTATTTGCACAATCTATGATTCCTTCAAAACGAGTCATCCAATCCATTCCGATGATAACATCCAATCCTTGGGTCTCTAGGATGACTAAGTCTGTTGGGAAGGTGTGTTTTCCAATCTGCAAGTCTAACTGCCTACACCCGGAATCTACTAGGATCTATCCTCCAGGTGAACTTACTCTAATAGGTTTTCCTAGACTTTCCTCAGCTAACCCATGTTTGTTAACAAAAGCTCTTGATATGAATGAATGAGATGCTCCAGTATCAAATAAAACTAATGCTGGAAAGGAGTTGAGCAAGAACGTACCAATCACAGCATCAGGTTCATCATGAACTTCTTCCACATTGATGTGATTCACTTGTCCCTTCTGAAAAGGATTGGGCTTGGAATTTTCATCAGCTTTCTTCTCTGGGCAATCAGTTGCATAATGTCCTGTCTTCTTGCACTTGTAGCAGGTCACATGAGACAAGTCTTTCTTCCCTTCATGGTTAGGACGATGATTCCCATTCCCATGATTATGGCCATGATGATGGTTTCCCCTGGATCCACCATTATTTCCATTGTATCCTCCATTGCCTCCTTTGTTCCCTCCATTGTGGTTATGGCCATGATGTTTTTGGCCACTACCAGTGTTGGAGTGATTCCAGGGTTTATGGCTACTGACTTCAGAGGTGTGTTTCTTATATGTCCCTTCAGAATGAACCTTACTTGCACTAAACTTCCTCTTCCTGTTCTCTTCCTTTCTTATGTTGTTGTCCAGGGTGAAAGCTTGATCCAGCAGAGCTTGATAGTTTGGAGTATATGCCACAGACAAAGGTATCTTCAGTTCTCCCTTAAGTCCATTGAGGAACTTTTCCTTCCTTTTTGCATCAGTATCAATGTCCTCTGGTGCATACCTTGATAGCATACAGAAGTCATCCATATACTCCTTCAGAGTTCTACCACCTTGCCTCAAGCTGCGAAATTCATCTTTCTTCAGGTTCATTATACCTGAGGAGATGTGAGCATTCCGGAAGCCTTCCTTGAACGCATCCCAAGTCATGCCATCCAAAGGATGAGTCACTTGATAGTTTTCCCACCACAATGCTGCGGGTCCTTCCAACAGGTGTGCAGTGAACCTCACTTTTTCTGCCTCAGAACATTCACAAGTCACTAAGTCTTTGTTGACTGAGCGGAGCCAATCATCCGCCACTATTGGTTCAGTAGCAGAGGAGAACTTATTAGGCCTAAGCCTTAGGAATCTAGCAAGTCTGTCCACTGGGGGTGGTGGTGGAGGTGGCAGGTTGTTGTTGTGGTTGTTGTTGTTGTTGTTGTTGGTTGCTGCAATGAACTGAGTCATCATATTCATCAACTGAGCTTGAGCGGCCATCAGTTGTTGCATGGCGTCGTCATTGTTGGTATCACGACGAGGAGGCATCTGTAGGGTTTTTCAGCATAGATGAGTGAATGATAGACAGAACTAAGAGAAGAAAAATCCTACCCATGCACAAGGCAACCAAGTCAACACAAACACACCCATAAGACAACTTAAAAGGAAAAGTCTACTTAGCAAAACCAAACAAGTATTCTAAGTTGATTTAATAAAACACAGAGTCTGCAAACCAAACATTCTATCATTGTCACACCACAAGTTGGAGATCAATGTTTTAAAAAGAACGACGAACTAAACGAGGGAGAATATGGTGGTCCAACTACTAAGTCTATACTTCGTCCATGACGTCTCCTTCATCTTCTTCGACTTCCTCGATGATGATGCCTTCCTTCGTAAGAATCTCCTTGTAGTCGTTCACCTCCTTCTCCAAGGCCTCATTCTTCTCCTGTAACACTGTCGTCTCACGGTGCAGAGTCTCGATTGCTTCCTTCTCCAGGACTTCAATCTTCTCTAGTAGCATTCTCTTCTCACAGCGTAGAGTCTCGATCAAATCTCGATCAGCTTCGAACTCGACGTCGTTGCTCAGAATTTCATCCTTCAAGGTCTTGATCTCCTTGTTCTTGTCTCTAATTCTCTTTTCTTGATTTTGGAACTTCTTCTCTTGAGCTCGGAACTTCTCCTCTTGAGCGTTGGCCACCTCTTCTTGGGCTTCAATCTTCTTTTGAGTCTCCTTGACATGTGCCATTATTTCATCATTCTTCAACAACTCATTGCGTCTATCCTCTTCTAGTTGCCAGAGGTGAAGTTCTAAGTCTTGGAGATATGGGTACAAAGGTTCTGGTTTGTTTTTGTCTTCCTCGCTAACACAGTAAGGAATCCCATGTTCGTCACGTTGGCCAAGGTGAGCAAAGTAGTGGTCTTTTATCTCCTCTTGGTATTGCAAGGAAAGGCGTCCTATTAGCTCTTGCGTGACGAGATTCAGCCCTTTCTCCAAGGAGTCACTAATCGACTTGTACTGGATGTCTTCGGTCTTGGGTTCAGTCTGGCGCCCTTGTTGGTAAAGGCGAATACCCCATAAGTCTTCCTTGTTGAAGTGCTTCAGCTGGCTAGCCTTGATGATGGGCATTGGAAGTGCCAACAGTTCTACTAACTCTAGAAGATATCTTCCAAGGCGCATGTCCTTGAAGTCCTCCGTGGTTTGATACATGAAGAACGACATCCTTAAGTGATAAAGGTAGAGTTTATTAGACAAGACAAAGGTAAGATAAACTAATTGTGGTGTACTTAGGTACTTAGGGAAAAGAAGTTCTTTTCTAACAGGTGATCAACACTATTATCAACTCTTTTGTAAGTCAGATATTCACTATAGTGAGAGAGACAGACACCCGGCCAGCCACTTATAATTGTGGAACAGGTCTCATGTACGCGGACATGTAAGGTTAGTCCCGGGCCGCTTCATCCCACTATGCCGCTAGGATCCAACATACTTCAAAGATGGTAATATTACGATCAAAAGAGGCTTAACCAATCCTAAGGGCTCGAACCTACAGGCAACACTTAAGCTCTGATACCATTTTGTAGCGCCCCATCTTTAAATAAAGATGGAACACCTGTGTTATGTGCTAGTCCCTGGATCACTGCTATACCACAGTACAAAATATATAGTATCATTGCATAAGTATCAAAATACTACATCGAGATCCAAAAATAGCCAAGTATATCTTTATTACAAAGTGCATAGTCATGAAGACTAGCTAAAATATTCAGAGTTCACAACGAAAATAAAAGCAATGGGCCTCCTCTTCTAGCATACGCCACAAGAAGACATGTTGGGTGTAGAATCGAGTCCAAACTTACTCCTCATCAGAATTACCTGCACATTTGAATACGCAGCCCCCGAAGGAGGTCAATACAATGAAGTATTGGAAAGTGACTATGGTGGATAAAAATTATGACAAGTCTAACTCTATATGCATATTTGGCTTATTGGGGTTTGTAGGCTATTTTGCAGAAAGCCAGTTTTCTCCTATCTTTTATAAAACACTTTTGTATATCAGAGACTTGGCACCAAGGGATGAAGCCCAAGTGCACCAACCATTCTTTCCTTAGTCAAATTTTACTTTACGAAAACCATGTTGAGATTCTTCCGTCCATCCTTGTCCAGTTGCTCGAAGTTGTCCGTCACCGGGGACACGGCTGAGTACTCAGTTTGTCGACTCTGCAGAGGTTGTGCACTTTCACCTTAAGACTCAATTTGTCCGAGATATCCTATTCACGCGGAGTGTATTATGGAAAGGAGAGAATTGAGACAAGAACTTTTAGAAGAAGAATGCAACCATACTAGCAAGACCCGTTCCACCTATCAACTCTACATCTGCTTGTCAAGCTGACAGGTTGCACCCTCACAACTTAGTAGTTCTAGACAGAGCCCATTGTCAGAAGGCTGCACGGGAAGCTTCTAAACTTGGAGGGACTTAGTAATCTCTTTGTTCCTGGGTGGCCGTCCACAAGTGCGCTTCTGGGTGAAAACCACCATACTCATGGCCCTAAGTAGAATAGAAATTCATCCTAGGCGAAGACAACCACAAGCATAGTCCCAAAAGCCACTCAACATAAACCAAACAACCAATTCCACCCAGAAGTGTATTCAATGTTTTAACACTTAGCAATAATTCCATAACATGATAAGTAAACTCCTTTATAGCATAGCTAAGCATCTAATAAAACTTTTGGTGGCTGCAAGGGAAGGGATGGCTACACACTACTAGGATATTTTCAAAGTGTAGACTAACTTAGCATTCTAAGATAGTATCAAAATTTCCCTATCATGCATACTACTCAAAATCTACTAATAATGCATATAGAAAACATAGGATAGATGATGAATGTCACTTGCCTTGGTAACAAAGGGGACAAGCACAGCAAGAATAACAATCACAAGAACCTTCCTCCTCTTCACAATCTAGAGTCAAATAATAACACTCAATAAACACACAAACATAACACTTAGAATTTCAATACAAAAATATGTATGCATGCTTAATATGCAATGAACTTAACAAAGACCAATTAATTAATATATTAAGTTCTCTGTTATTCATGCATAAAAATGCAATGATCAATATTTTAATATTTTAATTAATCATTTCAATAATGAGCATATTAGTAGTTTTAATTTATAAAACCAATTTCTTTAAGTCTATTAGAAGAAGTTTCAAATAAAACTTATGTTACACTCTCTGGACAGAGGGCATTAATATAACTTCAAAACAATTGGATTTATTTGGAGAGAAAATTTATTAATTAAGTTATAGATTTAATATCCGAAAGTTAAACAATTTAATTTCGCAATTTAATATGTACTCAAAGGATAAACTAATGAAACCATAATAAACTACACTAGCAGAGTTTTACGTGGATATAAAATTCATCAAATTTGGATGAACAGATCAAAAGATATGATTTTTGAAAGTTTGTGTTATTTTCTGATTTTAAAACAAAATCTCTGCCGTAATAGAAAATAAAATCGCCACGCGGCGCTCGCTGATTGGCCGGTACCGTTTCGCGCGGATCGCGTACGAGGACCGTCCGATCTATTTAAATCTAACGCGCCAGATCTGATGGACGAAGCGGTAAGAGTGATTTAATCTCGCCCGTCCGATCTCGAACGAACCGCTCGGATCTAAAGGGTGTACGCGGCCGGCCGGAGCACGCCGGAGATCTCGTGCCCGCGGCGGCGCCCTCGCCGGAGGCGATCTACCACTCGCAAACGAAGGACAACGGGGATGATTTTCATACCGCTCGGTGCGTGACGACGAGACGAACTCGGTGGCGCGGCAGAGGCGGTCGTAGAGGTCCAATTCCTCCCTCCAAGGCTCGTCGGAGTTGAAGTAGCGGACGGCGGCGGCGGTTGCGGACGAAGGCGTCGCTGGTCTGCAAACCGAGACACGAGACCACGTCAAACCGATGCGCAAAGTCGAGAGGAGGTGAGGGAAGTAGACGAGGAAGCGCGGGGTGGTCGTAGGGTCCCGTACGGTGAGCTCGACGGCGGCGGATTTCGGCGAGATGCAAACTCCGATTGTGACAGCCCTGCGGCGTAGAGATTAGGGTTTTGGGGTGCGGGAAAACAGCGGCGGGGTGGGGCTTATAAAGGGCAACGCGGGGGCGAGTTCGTGCCCCGCACGGCTTCGATTCAGAGTCGGGATCAGATAAGCCTCCCGACGGAAACTTTGCGCTGGAGGTTGAAGACGCGGGGTGGGGTCCACCCGTGTAACGCCCCAGCGTTTAGGAAACCTCGGAGGGTAGAAGTAGAATTTGTGCATCTGCATCCATGCATCTTAAAACCCGAATAAATTATTCGCAACTTGAAAACCTGAGGTGATCAAAGTTTCTTTCAACTCATTGAGTAGGGTATAGTTCAATTGAGGTGATTGTGATAAATTTTGACATGACCTTTAGGTATTTTCTCTTTTTAAGGGGATTTGAGCAAATTCCAATAATTAAATAATTTGAATAAAAAAGAATAAACAAAAAATAAATAATAAGTACTCAATAAGTAGAGGAAGTTCACAAATTAATAATTACAAATACAAGTTATAAAGAATAAAGTACAAAAATACTTGCTTTATTAATAAACAATAAGGTTACATTGTATTTACAAACATTTAAACAAAAATTGAAATAAATAAGAGATTACATATGGAAATACAATCCTAAGAAAAACTAATCTTGCATCTTCATCTTCTCCACCCCAACAATCATCTGCTTCATCTGCACACCACCTATTTTTCCTGAAAGACAAAAAGAAAACAAAGCAAGTAAAGAAAAAACACAAAGTGGGTTAGTGTTGAAATACTCTCAGTTTGGCAGTGAAATGCACTGCTAATCACATCATTGAGTTAGGACCTTAATCAAGGTTAGCATCTGTTCTTATCAAATAATTTAGTCTCAGCACCATATCAAAGTCTGAATTAAGGAAAAGCCAACTGGCAGCACAAAATAACTTTCACAACCAGGATAATCTCAAAGAGAGCCGAAGGGATCAGCTCCATGGGCAAGCTAGTATGCAGGCAGCTCTATCACACATGCAAGAGTCACTGCTGTCACCAGCACAGCTGCAGCAACAGGGATAAGAGCACACCGCCGTGGCCTGCAAGAG
This sequence comes from Poa annua, assembly GCA_026929855.1. Taxonomy (NCBI): domain Eukaryota; kingdom Viridiplantae; phylum Streptophyta; class Magnoliopsida; order Poales; family Poaceae; genus Poa; species Poa annua. Next base: position 17,916,132 of record CM049429.1, on the reverse strand, counting down.
AGGCAAATACACTTCCTCACCTCAGCTCACAACGTAGCACAACCAGCACCAGCATCTATTCATCCCTGTTCAGCACCAATCCATCTCACCAAATCCTTTCAACCACCTAGCACCACTACACCAAAACCCCATCTCAGCTGAAAGCAAGACAAGATGATGGTAAGCAGCACCAAGGAGGAGAAGGGCTGAGCAGCACCAAGGAGGAGAAGGGCTGCGCAAGCATCAGGAGGAGAAGGGCTGTGCTTAAACAAGGAGGAGAAGGGCTGAGCACATACAAGGAAAGTGAACAAGTGATCAAGATTCTACAGCAACCCAGAACCACACCACAACTTGCCAGGAGGTTGATCCTCAACTTATTTTGCAAGTGAATAGATTGGTAGATGCATGGGTTGTTCTGTCAAGTGTTAACCCTCAGAGATGCATACAAATGATATGCACAACTCATCACTGGGGTTTTATAAAAGGCACACTAGTATCTGTTCTTTTTGAAAAGCCAGGAGCCTCAGTCTATGCATCATAGGCAAGGGGAGCAACAAATGGATTTTATACCAGCACCAAACACAGGCCTCAAGCACAACAGTCTCAGCTTGTGCATCACAGACCACTTACTATGATCAAATCATGCAAAATAAATTGCATCTGTTCTTATCTTAAGAAAGCCTCAGCTTATGCATCATTGGCTGAGGCAACACACATCAATTCCTTGCCAAAGTAATTAGCTAAGGAACTCAACCTTATATCATCCAGCAGCTTGATTAAATATAGGTTGCTGGGCACTAATTCCTTAAGGAAAGAGCACCACAAACACAACCCAGAAATTAACCAAAGAGATCATTCATCCATTTAATAATAGCATCATCTTCCTGGAAGTAATAAACCCCAGGAATCAAACATGTTGATCCAGTTAAGGCATCTAGCACATCTCTGAACATGAGATTTCAGAGTAGCTCACCCAAACAGAATAATAATTTCAGTAAGCTACACCCTCCATTATCAGAAATTCAGTTCAGCACAACTGAAGTAATTTCAGTAAGCAACAGAGAGCAACAAACCAGCAGCAGATCATATGGTCATGATCTTGCCACTGGGCACACTCCCAGGAGATACCACAGCAGCAAGACACAACCGTAGAAGCCACTAGGGCACAAATCCTTTCCAAATTCATCTGAACTTTGGAATCACTTGTAAGCAAACCTAAATGGGAAACAAATCATTTTCCTAGCTGTAGCAACTAGGGATCAGTATGTTAAGCACCATAACGGATGAAAAATCCAGATTATTCACAAGGGAATTCACACACATCCACCAAAGATGCACATCACAAATAGCAGCCAGGACATCATCAAATAATCCCTACCAACCAAGAGGAGTATCACACATCACGGCCTCGGGCCCAAATAGAGTGAGAGAGAGGGGAGAAGATCGGTGCTTACCAGCGCCCGTGTGCAACCACCTTGGAGGAGGCAGACCGTTCTGACAAGGCTGTCCTAGGTACGCTCCAAATTCTAACTCATCCTGGCAAAGTATTATTTGATACGGGAGCCACTACTACTTTCTTGGCTCAGCCTTTCGTTGATAAGTATGGGATTAGATGTGGGACGTTAGAAACGCCTATCTCAGTTTGGTCAGCAGGAGGGATGATTACAGTCACCCAGATGAAAGTGGATCAGGTGATTATGATTTGTGGACAGACCTACTATGCAGATCTGTACGTGATACCATTAAAGGATATAGATGGCATCTTAGGGATGAATTGGTTAACGGATAATGGAGCAATTATAAATTGTGAGGACAAGACTATATCACTTCGGACTCCAGGAGGAGGCCGGATTGTATATCAAGGGGATCGGCACAATCACTTGGAGGTGGGGATACAATTAAATTCCATGAAGGAAGTCCGAATTGAGGATATACCCGTGGTTAAGGAATTCCAAGATGTGTTTCCACAAGAATTACCAGGTATGCCACCTGATCGGGAGATAGAATTCACTATTGATTTGATTCCCGGTACCTCACCGATAGCTCAAGCGCCATATAAGATGGGTCCGAAGGAGCTGAAGGAACTCAAAGAACAGCTTGATGAGCTGGAAGGCAAAGCATTCATCAGGGAAAGTGTATCACCCTGGGGATCACCTGTCATCTTCGTGGATAAAAGAGATGGAGGAAGAAGAATGTGTGGAGACTTCAGGAATCTGAATCACGTTACCATCAAGAACAAATATCCTTTACCTAGAATTCAGGATTTGTTCGACCAAGTTCAGGGAGCTGGAGTATTCTCCAAGATAGATCTCAGATCGGGTTACCATCAAATAAAGATAAAACCAGAGGATGTACCCAAAACAGCATTTGTCTCCAGGTACGGACACCATGAATACTTAGTTGTTCCATTCGGATTGACTAATGCACCAGCAATTTTCATGAACCTGATGAACAAGATCTTCATGCCGTATCTGGATAAGTTTGTGATCGTCTTTATCGATGATATTCTGGTATATTCCAAGACTAAAGAAGATCATGCAAAGCATCTAAGAACAGTATTACAAGTTCTAAGAGAACATCAGTTGTATGCCAAGTTTAGTAAGTGTGAATTCTGGCTGGACCAAGTGGAATATCTTGGTCATGTCATTAGCAAAGAGGGAATTGCAGTCAACCCGGCGAAGGTTCAAGCAGTTCTGGACTGGCAATCACCGAAAAACGTCAAGGAAATTAGAGGTTTTCTGGGAATGGCCGGATATTACAGGAGATTCATTGAGGGATTTTCTCGGATAGCTGGGCCAATGACCAAGTTGTTAAGGAAGAATGTTCCATTTGAGTGGACGGTTAAGTGTGAAGCAAGTTTCCAGGAGCTCAAATCCAAGCTAACAACAGCACCAGTCCTAGCTCTACCAGAACCAGGCAAGGATTATATCGTTTACTGTGATGCATCTAAGAATGGATTAGGATGTGTATTGATGCAAGAGCGGAAGGTAATAGCTTACGCTTCCAGACAGCTCAAACCCCATGAAGTCAACTACCCAACACACGACCTTGAGCTGGCAGCAGTTGTTTACGCTTTGAAGAAATGGAGACAATTTCTCTATGGGGCCAGATGTGAGCTGTACACTGACCATAAAAGTCTCAAGTATTTCTTTACCCAAAAGGAGTTAAACATGAGGCAGAGAAGATGGCTGGAGTTGATTAAGGATTATGATCTCAACATCAACTATACTCCCGGGAAAGCCAATGTCGTAGCTGATGCTCTAAGCAGAAAGAGTATGGATAACCAACCAATCAACAGAGAGTTACCTAAGGAGCTGAAAATGGATCTGGAGCGGTTGGAAATCCAGATAGTGGAGGTTCAGTCGTTAGGGAGTTTGAATACTTTAAGGGTGATGGAGGAACGGCAAAGTGACCTTCGGAATGAGATAATCAGACGTCAAGACGAGGATCCTTTCATCAAAGAAGAAATCCGTAGGATAGGAGAAGGAAGACCATCAGAGTTCCGGTTGGGTGATTATGGATCATTATGGTTCCATCAAAGATTTTGTGTGCCAGACATCCCTCAAATCAAAGGATTGATACTTCGGGAGGCACATGAGACACCTTACTCAATCCACCCCGGAAGCACCAAGATGTACATGGATCTCAAGGAGTTATTCTGGTGGAATAATATGAAGAGGGACATCGCTCAATACGTTGCGGAATGTCATACATGTCAACGAGTTAACGTAGAACACCAGAGACCCGCAGGACTACTACAACCTCTAGAGATTCCTGAATGGAAATGGGAGGAAATCGGAATGGATTTCATCACTGGTTTACCAATAACCAGGAAACATAAAGATATGATATGGGTCATCGTAGATCGACTCACCAAGAGTGCACATTTCCTGCCAGTAAATCAGAAGGATAATGCCGAAAAGCTAGTTGATCTTTATGTTAAGGAGATTGTAAGTAAGCATGGAGTGCCCAAAAGGATAGTGTCGGATCGAGGATCCGTGTTCACATCAGTATTTTGGGAAAAATTGCATGAAGCCCTGGGATCACAACTAGACTTCAGTACTGCATATCATCCACAAACAGGAGGTCAAACAGAAAGGACTAACCAGATACTAGAAGACATGCTACGAGCCTGTGCTTTGGATTTCGGGGGTTCATGAGATGAACACTTGCCACTAGCAGAATTTTCCTACAACAACAGTTATCATAGCAGTTTGAAGGCAGCACCCTTTGAAGTACTATACGGGCGCAAGTGCAGATCACCAATATGTTGGTATGAGCCCGGTGGTAATCAGGAGTTTGCACCAGATTATGTCAAGGAGAAGCAAAACATAATTGACATCATTCGAGATCGCTTGAAGATAGCTCAGAGTCGTCAGAAGAGTTATGCAGACCAGAAGCGAAGGACATGGGAACCTAACGTAGGAGATCTGGTATACCTTAGAGTGAGTCCGATGAAGGGAGTTAAGAGATTTGGAGTAAAAGGGAAGCTCAGTCCCAGGTATATTGGACCTTTCAAGATTTTGGCACATAACCGGAATGTAGCCTTTACACTTGAGTTACCTGAAAAGCTGAAACAGGTACATAATGTTTTTCACGTATCACAACTGCGGAAATGCTTGAAGGCACCAGAGGATTCTGTTTTACATGAGGAAGTAGATCTTCAAGCAGACCTAACTTATGTCGAAGAACCAGTGAAGATACTAGGAGAAAACTGGAAAAGACTCAGAAATCGAGCAATAAAGTTTTGCAAGGTCCAATGGAAAAACCACCCGGAACGAGAAGCCACCTGGGAGAAGGAAGATGACCTGAGACAAGCCTATCCAAAGTTCTTCAGGTACACAAAGTTATAACTTCGGGACGAAGTTCTGGTTAAGGGGGAAAGGCTGTAACGCCCCAGCGTTTAGGAAACCTCGGAGGGTAGAAGTAGAATTTGTGCATCTGCATCCATGCATCTTAAAACCCGAATAAATTATTCGCAACTTGAAAACCTGAGGTGATCAAAGTTTCTTTCAACTCATTGAGTAGGGTATAGTTCAATTGAGGTGATTGTGATAAATTTTGACATGACCTTTAGGTATTTTCTCTTTATAAGGGGATTTGAGCAAATTCCAATAATTAAATAATTTGAATAAAAAAGAATAAACAAAAAATAAGTAATAAGTACTCAATAAGTAGAGGAAGTTCACAAATTAATAATTACAAATACAAGTTATAAAGAATAAAGTACAAAAATACTTGCTTTATTAATAAACAATAAGGTTACATTGTATTTACAAACATTTAAACAAAAATTGAAATAAATAAGAGATTACATATGGAAATACAATCCTAAGAAAAACTAATCTTGCATCTTCATCTTCTCCACCCCAACAATCATCTGCTTCATCTGCACACCACCTATTTTTCCTGAAAGACAAAAAGAAAACAAAGCAAGTAAAGAAAAAACACAAAGTGGGTTAGTGTTGAAATACTCTCAGTTTGGCAGTGAAATGCACTGCTAATCACATCATTGAGTTAGGACCTTAATCAAGGTTAGCATCTGTTCTTATCAAATAATTTAGTCTCAGCACCATATCAAAGTCTGAATTAAGGAAAAGCCAACTGGCAGCACAAAATAACTTTCACAACCAGGATAATCTCAAAGAGAGCCGAAGGGATCAGCTCCATGGGCAAGCTAGTATGCAGGCAGCTCTATCACACATGCAAGTGTAACATCCCAACATTTTGGAATGTTCAAAAATCACTAAAATTTAAAACTTTTCTTGTTATTAAAATAAAATAAGAAATGCATAAGAAAGCCAACTATAAAAGACTTCAAGGTTTAATAATTCAAATGTCATAGTTTAAAAACATTTTATTATCTCATGTATTTCAAAAACCTTAAAATACAATTTGATAAATATTTTACAAACTACAATTCATTTCATTTTTAAATAAATGAGTTCTCTATAAGGATTTGAATTAAACCACTTAATTACAAGATTATTCAAAAGGAATTATCATAATCAAAAATATAATGTTGCATAAATTATTGTCAAATAAAAATGAATACTTCATATCTCCTCTTTTCCATTTTTATATAGTTGTATTATATCATTAATAATTATACCAAAGCCAAAAATGAATTTAGAAATTGAAAATGAGTTTAAATAACTTAAATCCAAACATATTGGAATGTGGATATGTTTTCACAAATTTATTTTAAGCCAAGGAAAATTTATATGAGCAATAAATTCAAATTTGACTTTAAGTGTCAAATTTGTAATTAAGCAATATTTCAAAATATTAATTTTCAAAAATATTCAAAACATACCTACAACTGGTTTAACAGCAAGATATTAATTTTACAAATTTTTAGAATTTTGTTTGACATCATTTGGAGTTATAAATCAAAAGATATGAATTAAGGAAATAAATCAGAAAAGAAAATAAGGGCTGACGTCATGCTGACGTCAGCGGATCATCGTCTTCCTCTAACAGAACGAACGCAGATTTTGGGAGATCGAATCGGAGACGATTTCCTCTCCGATTCGTACGGGATTCGTTCTCCTGCAGCTCCTATTTAAACCCCGGACACCGCCGCATCTTTTCCCCCTCGAAACCCTAGTTTAATCTCGCCTCCAGGCCGCGGAAATCGAGCTCGGTCGCATCTCCATTGCCGCCGGCGAAAAAGCTCGCCCCTCGGTCAGTTCCGTCGACCCCGAGCCCTCCTACTCCCTCTACTCTCCTGCCCTTCTGCTGCGCTTCGTTTTGACTTGGTTCCGCAGTTGTTGGTGCACCAGAACGAGTAGTTCGTCCACGCCCGGAGCTCCCCACCGTCACCCGCAACTCCGGCGAGGATTAAATCGAGCTCCGGAGCCCCCCCCCCCCCCCCCCCGCCACCAACCGATCTCCCCATTGCCTTCATCGTGCTGCGTCGCGCTCGGGGCCGCTATCCACGCATCCGGGGAGGCACGGGAGCGCCCGGAGCATCCACACCGGAGCCGCGCCGTCGTCATCCGCGCCATCTTCGGCGAGCCGCGCCGCCCGGTATGGTCCTCCGTTCCCCCACCGTTCGATCTATTTTCTACGGTGCAGATTAGATGTTTTAAAGCGAATCGGTACGCTCCGATCTGGACCGTGAGATCCAGATCTGACGGCCCAGATCAGATGACTTATACACGTCAGCGCCACGTAGACCGCCCAGTTAGCAGCCACGTCAGCGCCAGCGTGTAAAATCGAATTTCTATTTAATTTTAATTGGAAAATTTGCAGATTAGTCCCTGTAATTAAAACATCCATAACTTTTCAACCACAACTCCAAATTTAATAATTTTTATATATTTGGAAAGCTCTGGATGTGTAGAATAATTTGGATCAGACAAAATTCAAATTTTTGTAACCTTAGAATAAATCCAAAATTCAAAATTCAAAATTCAAATCTAGAAATCCAACAATTACAAATAAATATGTTCTAGAAACCTTAGAATATTTGTAAATTAATACCACTGCTATAAAATATTTTTGAGTAATTTTTGAATGATTTCATAGTTGTGTGTTTAAATTGAATAGTTTGACTAATTTGGAAATAACTTTTAATAGAAATATTAATTTTGGTTAAATCCAATTGCAATAGATTTAATTAAATGCTTTCTGTCTATTAAGACTAATTATAAAACTTGTTATAAAAATTCAGTCATAGGAAACTTTACTATTATAATTATCCCTTTTATTTTATTTTCCAAAACTAGGAATTTATTTAAATTGCATTTATAAATTCATGCATATATTTAAAGAAATCACAAAAGTTATTTTTATGTTTCTTGTGATTAAAATTCCATTTCATTCATAGTATATTTATTTCTCAAAGGAAAACCCCTCTTCATTAGTTTTCCCTAAGTTAGGATTATTTTCAAACTTAGTATTTTGTGAAAAGTGCTATGCACTAGACACTTAGTAGTTTTCAAGATGGAGCTAGAAGACCATTGAAGGACTTAGCCAAAAACAAGACTTCAGAAGTATCTCCAAGGAGAAGAAACACTTAGAAGAAAATCAAGGAGAAGTTCATGAAGGACTTAGAAGAAAACAGACTCTGGAAGCACCCCCAAGATGTCAAGCACTTAGAAGAAAAGTGAGAAGAAGTTCAAAAGGCCAACTCCCTTTTATTCTCTAAGTCTCTCTCTCTGTCCTTTCCCTCTCCTCTGAGATTTCATGAAGACTAAGTAAAAACAAGACCAGCCTCGAGGATACCAGAATCATCAAGTCTGAAGATTCATCAGGACAACCAGAACTTCCACCAAGACATCATCCAGAAGGAAGTACAAGTCTGGAGATAAAGCCTGGAGGACAACTACATCTTTCTTTCTATCCTTCCCTCTTGCCTAATCTTGTCTTTTATACTTAATCAAATTTTGGTCATGATGTTATCATCTTGAAGTTGTTGGACCCTAGCAGCATAGTGGGATGAAGCGGCCTGGAAACAAACCTTACATGTCCTCGTACATGAGACCTGTTCCACAATTTAAGTGGCTGGCCAGGTGTCTGTCTCTCTCACTATAGTGAATGTCCAACATACATAGAGTCGATAATAATGGTGATCATCTTGAACAAATGACTTAGTATTTTTCCCTAAGTATTTTGCACATCATGGCTAAGCCATTAGAGTGCTTGTTCCAAGAAGAGATAAAACAAAGTATTTTTATCCAACTTAAGACCTTAGCCCTTAGTCATTCTTGACCCACCTATTTGCCTTACAATAACTTAAAATATTTCCATAACATGAAAAGTATTTCTAGCCTTAGGAATATTTTGCACATCATGCATAAACATATTTTCCTTAGAAAGTTTTATAAAACTTATTTAATCATCTAGTATGTGTTTGTATGCATTGTGAGTTTTGCTTGCTGTTGATTGTTGTATTGTTGTCTGCTTATATTGTTTAGATTAAACGGAGAGCAAACGTTCGTTGTTGAAAAGAGTTGTGAACAACGACAACATTCAAAGGCAAGTGGCACACCTCATAAACTCCCTTTTTTTTATGCATTACTTAGTATATTTTATATGCATGTGTTGCTATGCTAAACCTGTGCAGAATCCCTTATTCCTGTGTCTAGGTTCCTATATCATACTTAGCAGAAATATTGATGCTATGCAATTGATGAAAGATTTTACAAAATGTTAAGTCACTACTCAGGACTGTGCTCATGGCTGTCTTCGCCTAGGATGAATTTCTATTCTACTTAGGGCTGTGAGCATGGTGATTTTTACCTGAGAGTGCACATCCACTTAAGTTAATGAAACACCTAGGTGGTAATTGGTTGTATGGTTTATGTTGAGTGGCTACTCATGTCCATTTCTATGGCGAGTATGTACACTTGAGAACGGCCACCCAGGAATAGAGGAATCTGAAGAACTCCAAGTGACGATTGCTTCCAGTGCAGCCATTGCCATATGGGCTCTGGCTTGATCAATTATGTTGCGTGGAATCTCTCCGGCTTGACAAGCAGATGTAGGGGATGTTAGGTGGAACGGGTCAAGCCAGTATGGGGAGGGAAAATGCTTCTGAAAGATCTCGTCTCATTCTCTCCTTTCCTTATCACAAATGGTTTGTAAAGGATACTTGGGTTGAATGGGTACAATGGTGAAAGTGCACAACCTCTGCAGAGTGTAAAACTAAGTACTTAGCCGTGTCCCCGGTTACGAACAATTTTGAGCAGCTGATCAAGGACGTCAACAGAGGATTCCACCATTCCAATTTCTAAGTTAAAAGTTGATGGGTGAACAAGGGAAGATGAGATTTATGGTTTTCATGCCATACTCGTCGATTTCAAGAAAAGTGTTTTCAAAAGAGTAGGAAAAATTGGCTTTATGCAAATTAGCCTTGAGCTCCACCAGCCAAATATTCATATAGGCTTTAGAGTTACTGCCTTAAGTGTCCACCATAGTGTCACTTGCCAGACTCCATTTTTAATGGAATCTGACCCACGTTGTTGCAATATTTTTCTTATTGCAGATTTGTTCAGAAGACGAGTGAGGTTTCGTTAAAGGTTTCGAGTCTACAACCAACATGTTTTCGCCTGTGGCAGCATGAAAGTTATTAGAGACTCACTGCTATTGTATTTCCGCTGTGTACTTTTCAAAGCTAGCTTTATGCTATGCAATTTGTAAAGAATATTTTGTAATTCTGGATCATCGATGTAATAAAATGGACCTTTGTTGTGATATTACATCGTAAACTGTGTGTGCAAATGAATCGATCCAGGGATTTGCACTATACACAGGTATCTGCCTTATTTTAAGAGCAGGTACTCTACAGATGGTATCAGAGCACTGTGTTGCCTGTAGGTTCGAAACCCCTAGGATTTGACTAAGACCCCAAAAGTTAAACAGTTAACTAAACTAGGTTCCCAAAACATGAGTAAATTTTTAACCTTCCCTTAATATTGTTTTACTTTATCTTGTCTTGCATCTTTCCCTTTTCTTTTAAATTCTAATACTCTTACCTGTTCAAAATTCTAGATGGGAGAATACACTGAGACTGCGTATGCTGGAGCTGTGTCGGGTTTCATCTTTGGGAGGCAGCTGGCCAGGTTGACAAATGTTTTGAAGCTACCACCACCCTATTTCCGAGGAAGGAAGGAGGAGACCGACATACCCCATGTGATACGTTGGGAAATACGCACCATCATGACCCCGGATCCTACAATGCCAGACTTCGAGCCCGTGGACTATGTCACCTACTACCCAGAGTGGATTGAGGGAGTAAACATAGCTATGGAGGACTTAATGGCTCGTTTGTGTTACAAGTATCGATTCAAGCTAGCACCAGGATCGCTCTTCCGTGCCTTTGGGAAGAGGAATGCACATGGTCTCTCGATGGCTCATACGGGAAATCGCCTGGACGTGCCCCTTGTTAACAAGACGTTTGAAGACTTGGATATTCTCATCAACTGTCTGACCAGGAGAGTCCAACAGACTCAGGACGTCGCAGATCAGGCACAAGCCGTCATACACGCAAAAACACAAGAACTCCAGACTTCTGAAAATCTTATTGGTGTGTTGGAAGAACTCGTCCATGACCTACATTTGGAGAACCTTGGCAAGGACCAGCAAATTGCCATGCTGGAGGCTCAACTCATTCCACCTCCACCACCGCCAGTAGCTGAAGAAGGAAGTGACCAAGGCATTGGAAATGTGACTGTATCTGCAGCTACAAATAAGGAAGGACCAGTGGCAGAAGACCCCGAAGAAGTGCTGTCCGAAGAGTCAACTGAGGACGAAGTCACGCCTGTGGCAAATAACCACGCAATAAAACGCAAGCGTAGTACTTAGGAAGGATAAGTGTAACAAATCAAAACCATGTTAGAAGGACCACCATTTATCTTATTTAGCTTATCGTATCGATTTAGAGTATTGACCTATCAAATTGTGGTATGGCAGTACTGTTGCTTTTGTATTTCCCCGACCTTTCCTTCGATAAACGATTAGTTCGATTTCTTGAAATAAGTTTGAAAAAATTCATGTATGTGTTGCTTGAGTTTGAACTTTGTTGCTTGATGTTTGTTAGATGATGTTTGTAGTGGTTTATCTTAATTTTTGGTTGTGCATTAGGATGTTGAATTATCAACAAAAAATTTCTTTTAAGGGTGGTAGCCACCTAGAAAATTCAAACCCAACCTCTTAAATCCAGAAATCTCAAACTATCTTCTCTCCATCTTCCTAATCAGAAAAACCTTTCACTACAAGTTTTCAAGTTCCCATGTCAGAAATGACATTTCTCAAAATATCTCGAGTTATCATAATCACTCAAGCTTTTGCTTTGTCTTTCTAGCCTCTCCGAATCTCGGGGACGAGATTCCTTTTAAGGGTGGTAGTCTGTAACATCCCAACATTTTGGAATGTTCAAAAATCACTAAAATTTAAAACTTTTCTTGTTATTAAAATAAAATAAGAAATGCATAAGAAAGCCAACTATAAAAGACTTCAAGGTTTAATAATTCAAATGTCATAGTTTAAAAACATTTTATTATCTCATGTATTTCAAAAACCTTAAAATACAATTTGATAATATTTTACAAACTACAATTCATTTCATTTTTAAATAAATGAGTTCTCTATAAGGATTTGAATTAAACCACTTAATTACAAGATTATTCAAAAGTAATTATCATAATCAAAAATATAATGTTGCACAAATTATTGTCAAATAAAAATGAATACTTCATATCTCCTCTTTTCCATTTTTATATAGTTGTATTATATCATTAATAATTATACCAAAGCCAAAAATGAATTTAGAAATTGAAAATGAGTTTAAATAACTTAAAGCCAAACATATTGGAATGTGGATATGTTTTTACAAATTTATTTTAAGCCAAGGAAAATTTATATGAGAAATAAATTCAAATTTGACTTTAAGTGTCAAATTTGTAATTAAGCAATATTTCAAAATATTAATTTTCAAAAATATTCAAAACATACCTACAACTGGTTTAACAGCAAGATATTAATTTTACAAATTTTTAGAATTTTGTTTGACATCATTTGGAGTTATAAATCAAAAGATATGAATTAAGGAAATAAATCTGAAAAGAAAATAAGGGCTGACGTCATGCTGACGTCAGCGGATCATCTTCTTCCTCTAACAGAACGAACGCAGATTTTGGGAGATCGAATCGGAGACGATTTCCTCTCCGATTCGTACGGGATTCGTTCTCCTGCAGCTCCTATTTAAACCCCGGACACCGCCGCATCTTTTCCCCCTCGAAACCCTAGTTTAATCTCGCCTCCAGGCGGCGGAAATCGAGCTCGGTCGCATCTCCATTGCCGCCGGCGAAAAAGCTCGCCCCTCGGTCAGTTCCGTCGACCCCGAGCCCTCCTACTCCCTCTACTCTCCTGCCCTTCTGCTGCGCTTCGTTTTGACTTGGTTCCGCAGTTGTTGGTGCACCAGAACGAGTAGTTCGTCCACGCCCGGAGCTCCCCACCGTCACCCGCAACTCCGGCGAGGATTAAATCGAGCTCCGGAGCCCCCCCCCCCCGCCACCAACCGATCTCCCCATTGCCTTCATCGTGCTGCGCCGCGCTGGGGGCCGCTCTCCACGCATCCGGGGAGGCACGGGAGCGCCCGGAGCATCCACACCGGAGCCGCGCCGTCGTCATCCGCGCCATCTCCGGCGAGCCGCGCCGCCCGGTATGGTCCTCCGTTCCCCCACCGTTCGATCTATTTTCTACGGTGCAGATTAGATGTTTTAAAGCGAATCGGTACGCTCCAATCTGGACCGTCAGATCCAGATCTGACGGCCCAGATCAGATGACTTATACACGTCAGCGCCACGTAGACCGCCCAGTCAGCAGCCACGTCAGCGCCAGCGTGTAAAATCGAATTTCTATTTAATTTTAATTGGAAAATTTGCAGATTAGTCCCTGTAATTAAAACATCCATAACTTTTCAACCACAACTCCAAATTTAATAATTTTTATATATTTGGAAAGCTCTGGATGTGTAGAATAATTTGGATCAGACAAAATTCAAATTTTACTTAGTATAAAATATTCAAAATTCAAATGGAAATTTGAGTATATTTGTAATAACTTTAAATCTAGAAATCCAACAATTACAAATAAATATGTTCTAGAAACCTTAGAATATTTGTAAATTAATACCACTTCTATAAAATATTTTTGAGTAATTTTTGAATGATTTCATAGTTGTGTGTTTAAATTGAATAGTTTGACTAATTTGGAAATAACTTTTAATAGAAATATTAATTTTGGTTAAATCCAATTGCAATAGATTTAATTAAATGCTTTCTGTCTATTAAGACTAATTATAAAACTTGTTATAAAAATTCAGTCATATGAAACTTTACTATTATAATTATCCCTTTTATTTTATTTTCCAAAACTAGGAATTTATTTAAATTGCATTTATAAATTCATGCATATATTTAAAGAAATCACAAAAGTTATTTTTATGTTTCTTGTGATTAAAATTCCATTTCATTCATAGTATATTTATTTCTCAAAGGAAAACCCCTCTTCATTAGTTTTCCCTAAGTTAGGATTATTTTCAAACTTAGTATTTTGTGAAAAGTGCTATGCACTAGACACTTAGTAGTTTTCAAGATGGAGCTAGAAGACCATTGAAGGACTTAGCCAAAAACAAGACTTCAGAAGTATCTCCAAGGAGAAGAAACACTTAGAAGAAAATCAAGGAGAAGTTCATGAAGGACTTAGAAGAAAACAGACTCTGGAAGCACCCCCAAGATGTCAAGCACTTAGAAGAAAAGTGAGAAGAAGTTCAAAAGGCCAACTCCCTTTTATTCTCTAAGTCTCTCTCTCTGTCCTTTCCCTCTCCTCTGAGATTTCATGAAGACTAAGTAAAAACAAGACCAGCCTCGAGGATACCAGAATCATCAAGTCTGAAGATTCATCAGGACAACCAGAACTTCCACCAAGACATCATCCAGAAGGAAGTACAAGTCTGGAGATAAAGCCTGGAGGACAACTACATCTTTCTTTCTATCCTTCCCTCTTGCCTAATCTTGTCTTTTATACTTAATCAAATTTTGGTCATGATGTTATCATCTTGAAGTTGTTGGACCCTAGCAGCATAGTGGGATGAAGCGGCCTGGAAACAAACCTTACATGTCCTCGTACATGAGACCTGTTCCACAATTTAAGTGGCTGGCCGGGTGTCTGTCTCTCTCACTATAGTGAATGTCCAACATACATAGAGTCGATAATAATGGTGATCATCTTGAACAAATGACTTAGTATTTTTCCCTAAGTATTTTGCACATCATGGCTAAGCCATTAGAGTGCTTGTTCCAAGAAGATATAAAACAAAGTATTTTTATCCAACTTAAGACCTTAGCCCTTAGTCATTCTTGACCCACCTATTTGCCTTACAATAACTTAAAATATTTCCATAGCATGAAAAGTATTTCTAGCCTTAGGAATATTTTGCACATCATGCATAAACATATTTTCCTTAGAAAGTTTTATAAAACTTATTTAATCATCTAGTATGTGTTTGTATGCATTGTGAGTTTTGCTTGCTGTTGATTGTTGTATTGTTGTCTGCTTATATTGTTTAGATTAAACGGAGAGCAAACGTTCGTTGTTGAAAAGAGTTGTGAACAACGACAACATTCAAAGGCAAGTGGCACACCTCATAAACTCCCTTTTTTTATGCATTACTTAGTATATTTTATATGCATGTGTTGCTATGCTAAACCTGTGTAGAATCCCTTATTCCTGTGTCTAGGTTCCTATATCATACTTAGCAGAAATATTGATGCTATGCAATTGATGAAAGATTTTACAAAATGTTAAGTCACTACTCAGGACTGTGCTCATGGCTGTCTTCGCCTAGGATGAATTTCTATTCTACTTAGGGCTGTGAGCATGGTGATTTTTACCTGAGAGTGCACATCCACTTAAGTTAATGAAACACCTGGGTGGTAATTGGTTGTATGGTTTATGTTGAGTGGCTACTCATGTCCATTTCTATGGCAAGTATGTACACTTGAGAACGGCCACCCAGGAACAGAGGAATCTGAAGAACTCCAAGTGACGATTGCTTCCAGTGCAGCCATTGCCATATGGGCTCTGGCTTGATCAATTATGTTGCATGGACTCTCTCCGGCTTGACAAGCAGATGTAGGGGATGTTAGGTGGAACGGGTCAAGCCAGTATGGGGAGGGAAAATGCTTCTGAAAGATCTCGTCTCATTCTCTCCTTTCCTTATCACAAATGGTGTGTAAAGGATACTTGGGTTGAATGGGTACAATGGTGAAAGTGCACAACCTCTGCAGAGTGTAAAACTAAGTACTTAGCCGTGTCCCCGGTTACGGACAATTTTGAGCAGCTGATCAAGGACGTCAACAGAGGATTCCACCATTCCAATTTCTAAGTTAAAAGTTGATGGGTGAACAAGGGAAGATGAGATTTATGGTTTTCATGCCATACTCGTCGATTTCAAGAAAAGTGTTTTCAAAAGAGTAGGAAAAATTGGCTTTATGCAAATTAGCCTTGAGCTCCACCAGCCAAATATTCATATAGGCTTTAGAGTTACTGCCTTAAGTGTCCACCATAGTGTCACTTGCCAGACTCCATTTTTAATGGAATCTGACCCACGTTGTTGCAATATTTTTCTTATTGCAGATTTGTTCAGAAGACGAGTGAGGTTTCGTTAAAGGTTTCGAGTCTACAACCAACATGTTTTCGCCTGTGGCAGCATGAAAGTTATTAGAGACTCACTGCTATTGTATTTCCGCTGTGTACTTTTCAAAGCTAGCTTTATGCTATGCAATTTGTAAAGAATATTTTGTAATTCTGGATCATCGATGTAATAAAATGGACCTTTGTTGTGATATTACATCGTAAACTGTGTGTGCAAATGAATCGATCCAGGGATTTGCACTATACACAGGTATCTGCCTTATTTTAAGAGCAGGTACTCTACAGCAAGAGTCACTGCTGTCACCAGCACAGCTGCAGCAACAGGGATAAGAGCACACCGCCGTGGCCTGCAAGAGAGGCAAATACACTTGCTCACCTCAGCTCACAACGTAGCACAACCAGCACCAGCATCTATTCATCCCTGTTCAGCACCAATCCATCTCACCAAATCCTTTCAACCACCTAGCACCACTACACCAAAACCCCATCTCAGCTGAAAGCAAGACAAGATGATGGTAAGCAGCACCAAGGAGGAGAAGGGCTGAGCAGCACCAAGGAGGAGAAGGGCTGCGCAAGCATCAAGAGGAGAAGGGTTGTGCTTAAACAAGGAGGAGAAGGGCTGAGCACATACAAGGAAAGTGAACAAGTGATCAAGATTCTACAGCAACCCAGAACCACACCACAACTTGCCAGGAGGTTGATCCTCAACTTATTTTGCAAGTGAATAGATTGGTAGATGCATGGGTTGTTCTGTCAAGTGTTAACCCTCAGAGATGCATACAAATGATATGCACAACTCATCACTGGGGTTTTATAAAAGGCACACTAGTATCTGTTCTTTTTGAAAAGCCAGGAGCCTCAGTCTATGCATCATAGGCAAGGGGAGCAACAAATGGATTTTATACCAGCACCAAACACAGGCCTCAAGCACAACAGTCTCAGCTTGTGCATCACAGACCACTTACAATGATCAAATCATGCAAAATAAATTGCATCTGTTCTTATCTTAAGAAAGCCTCAGCTTATGCATCATTGGCTGAGGCAACACACATCAATTCCTTGCCAAAGTAATTAGCTAAGGAACTCAACCTTATATCATCCAGCAGCTTGATTAAATATAGGTTGCTGGGCACTAATTCCTTAAGGAAAGAGCACCACAAACACAACCCAGAAATTAACCAAAGAGATCATTCATCCATTTAATAATAGCATCATCTTCCTGGAAGTAAAAAACCCCAGGAATCAAACATGTTGATCCAGTTAAGGCATCTAGCACATCTCTGAACATGAGATTTCAGAGTAGCTCACCCAAACAGAATAATAATTTCAGTAAGCTACACCCTCCATTATCATAAATTCAGTTCAGCACAACTGAAGTAATTTCAGTAAGCAACAGAGAGCAACACACCAGCAGCAGATCATATGGTCATGATCTTGCCACTGGGCACACTCCCAGGAGATACCACAGCAGCAAGACACAACCATAGAAGCCACTAGGGCACAAATCCTTTCCAAATTCATCTGAACTTTGGAATCACTTGTAAGCAAACCTAAATGGGAAACAAATCATTTTCCTAGCTGTAGCAACTAGGGATCAGTATGTTAAGCACCATAACGGATGAAAAATCCAGATTATTCACAAGGGAATTCACACACATCCACCAAAGATGCACATCACAAATAGCAGCCAGGACATCATCAAATAATCCCTACCAACCAAGAGGAGTATCACACATCACGGCCTCGGGCCCAAATAGAGTGAGAGAGAGGGGAGAAGATCGGTGCTTACCAGCGCCCGTGTGCAACCACGACGGCGTGGAGGGGCAGTGCCCACGCGGCCGTCGCAGCGCCGCACGGGGAAGTCTTCACCGCGCGCGCAGGCCACCAGGTGAACGCCGGCGTGCAAAGAGATAGCCAGGGCCGAAACCCTAGCTCGGGATCGAAGAGAGCACGGCCGCGCGGGGATCGATTCGGCGAGAAACCGCGGACAGGGGGATGGACCGCGGTGCGGCGCGTCGATGGCGCATGGAAGCAGCGGCGGAGACTGCCGGAGGTGGCCGGAGCAAGGAGGCGACCACGGCGGCGATTCCGTCGCACGGGAGGCAAAGGGGATCGAGGAAGAAGAGGATAAGGCCGCGTCTGGCGTTGACCGGTTCGGTCGAACCAGTTGAGGGTTCTACTCATGACAGCCCTGGCCCACCAGTCAGTGGGCTAAGCCCACTGATTTATCTCCCAGCCAAATTAAAAAAAAAAGATACACAACAAAAGAAATAAAACAAATAGATGGCAAATAAATGAGAATTAAAAAAATCTTAAAATAAGTTTTGAATTCAGAAAAATATAATCTATTCAAAAATATTTTATTCTGAATTTTCTTTTAAAGAATTTTTTTTTAAACTTATTTATATAGTCTTTATTCTGATAAAAGATTTAAATTCCTAAATTCAATACACATGGATTTTTCTATGAGAATAAATAATTAAAGAAAAATAGTATTAATAAAAATAATAGCATTAACCCAATCATTTAATTTTACACACCTCTGAATTATTTTTAAATAACCCATTTCCCTAAAGTTTTAAATTAAATAAATAAAATAAACAAAGGAATATAAGCCATACTTAAAACAACGCTAAATTCCTAGACCCAAATTTAAATCATGCATAGTAGAATCATGCACCATAGCATTCATTGTTTCTTTCAAACATTGTCTTATGAGACAATGATACTTATTTCAGAACCCGAGGTCCCGGGTCAGACCGAAGCTTCGAATTGCACTACCTCTCTGTCACCAGGCAAGTTCATCACTTGCTCATGTCCGTTGAAATATTTTCTAGCAAAACATTTGACAAATGCTACATCGTACCACCTATGCATTGAAAAATCAAAATCTTATTTTCATAAATAACAATACTATTGGGTTACCAGTCCAGGGTGGCTGATTAACCAACTATGGTGGGCAGTGGAACCATGGTTGTCTGTGGTTGGTGGAGGTTCCACTGCATATGGAAAGTAATAACCCTAGGAGTTAATCACCAATGTCGTCAGTGATTCTTGCGCCGAATATTACGCGCAACCATGAGATCTGGAATGGGACGGAGAAGTCAGATGTACCCTTTTCCTCTCGTACACCAACGGGTGACTAGATCAAAGCCGGGCGGTGTGTAAATCCGCTGAGCTTGAGGTGGCCAGGATAATAACCTCACCTTCGGGTTGTGGCTTCTAGCATCTATTGAAGGTTGGCTTCGGGACTAGCTTGGGACGGTGCCCACTGGTCAGCAAGTTGTAGCATGGGACGGGGCCCACTAGCTTGCAACCGGAGTAATGGGGGTGTGCGGGGATGGTGGAAAGGCGCATTGATTGGCTTGGATTACTGACTGGGCCCCACACCAAGGAAGTGTGGACGGGAAAGTACACCCGGTTGTGCAACAAGGTCTTGATCTCTTATGGGTAAAGCAGCGCACCTCTGCAGAGTGTAAGAATGTGACATGTTACTCCACGTTCCAGGACGGAACGACGAACGCAGCAGGAAAGGAGGCTCCTCAAAGCCCTAGCCCTGTGACTCCTGACGGACATAGTTCTTCAGAAATAAAAGCAATCTTTGAAGAAATGTTTTCGAAAACTTGCATTAGCCTACGAAAATCCATTGTCAGCGGCTGTAGCTAGCACATCAAACTTCCCACTTTCCCATAATGAACTTGCGGAGTAACGCTGTTACTCACCCTTGCCTTAAACCCCTTTCTAGACTTTGAGGCCACAGAAGACGAGGAAGGTTACGACGTCTACAACCAAGACAACCTGGTCTACGAAGAGCCAGACTTATCAGGCGGAGTCGAAGGCGTCGACTACCTCATCACCTTCGGAGACAAAGAGGAAGGGGCGGAGGATTACTAGAGCAAGGTCCTAGAGTAGTTAGTGAGCCGAGCAACATAGAACTTTACTAAATAAGTTGCTGAGCTCCATGGTTTTGAGTTTGTTAATACCCCTTGTTTGTAAACTCTTAAGTTTACAAATAGAACCCAGTAGTGCGGATCCTCGGTGGACCGATGAGGATCTTTCTGAATTCGTATATATGTGGCTTGTAATAATAAGAGGTTGACTGTTGGACCCACGCAATGTTTCTGTTGTACCACTCTGATGGTGTGATATTTGCGGAACCGTGTTTCGTAAGTCTTACATCGACGTCCTGCGTGCTGCAATCATGCGGTGGCAAGGCGGGTCGTCACAGCTGGTATCAGAGCAATTGCTTTGACCTTAGGTTGGAAACCTAGTAATGGGATGGAGCCTGTAGGGTATACGAGCAACGGTAAAGAGTTCTCTAGGAATATGATGTATATTCATTTGAGAATAACATGGTCATATTTTTAGTGTGATAATTCTTTATTATGATGCATTAGTACTAATTATAAATTCTTACACAGTGTCCTGAAGCGATGGGTTCCGAGAAGTCGACGTGGGTGCAGCACGACACACTGGAAGACTATCACGGGACACTTACAGAGCAGTTGAGGTCACTCCTCAGAGCTTTTGGATCCCCTCTTACCGTTCCGGTCCACACTTACACATTTAAGGAGGGTGAGGAGTTAGTAAAGTATAGGGTATTAGTAATGATACCCAAGGAGTTTACACCATGTCCTATTCCACCCAGTGGGGAAGGACGCAGTGTTACAGCAGCTTATGATGAGGTTGTCTTGGAGGCGATCGCCACTATTAGGGAGAATAGGGCAGCAGAGTTAGAGGGCACGAGTTTCATAGCACTGCCACATGATGCTCTTTCCACGGAGAAGCTGGAGGATCACTCAGTCTTAGTCAAAACGAAGCCTCGCTTAGCGTCCAGGTTACTAGACCGGTATAGACAGGTGGTTGAATCTCTCTATTATACCCACCGTGTCATAGTAGAGGACAAGGATGGAATGCTGGAGGATCTAGAGGATCCTCAGAGGAGGAAGCGACAGGGGAAGAAGGTAGTCACACAGACAGGAGAGCCTAGTAGGGTAGCCGAGGAGGGCACATCTAGGAGGCCATCACAGGATGTGCCATTCCGTTACTCACCTACACCAGAGCCCATTTTCTACCCAGTGATACCACCTAATGAGCCAGAACCACCTATACCACTCCATGATTCGGATTCTGAGGTTCCGATAGAGAACTCGGACGGTTGGAGATACAACTGGTTCGCTGGCACACGTCAGGATCCAGTACCGGTATACGACACCGACGACAGTGTGGTAGAGATAGCACCACCCGCTCCAGTGATTATAGATATCTCCTCTGACGAGGAGGAACCTATGGAGGCTGACCCGACCGAGCAGAGCGCTGTGGAGGATGCCGCGAGCTATGTCGGCATGGGAGGGTTGTTTTTGGACACTTCCGATACCGACTACGTTCCATCAGGGAGGCCCTATACACCAGAGGTGGTGCGCCGGACGTCACGTCACCACGGGTGGACCTCAGGCAGGTATCGCGAGGAGTGACGGACCTGATGCGGGATGTATTGACGAGAGGTGACGAGATGTATATTATCTAGTACTTCAGTGAGTATGAGTATGAGATGTATTAATAAGGGAGCGAGTTCTCCCAGAACCCGGGGAAAACTATGTAGTATACCGGGTGAGCTTGTAATAGTTGTAGTAAGGTACTGTACGAACCCTGGTATATGTGAGCTTGTGTATGTATAATATACTGCTGGTTTTGTTTGGATTTGGATCTTTCTGTGACACGCACTGTGCTCTGAGTTGAGCTCAAAAAGCATTGCATGGTGTAACTATGAGTTTCGCTCTTTGTACAGGACGTGGGGGAAAATGGCGTTAGAGATAACGGAGGAGGAGAGAGCTCGGGTCGAAAGGGAGACTGAACAGAAGGAGGAAGCTGAAGCTGGACAAGGAGTGTTGCCACCACCACCACTTCTGATGACATCGCAACAGTTTGTTCAATATCTGATGACGATGGAAGAAAACCGAAGGAAGGATCAGGAGAACCAGAACAAGTTTATGGAAGCCCTGCTACAAAAGGCAGGAGGAGAAAGGGAACCCGAGGGATTTCGGGGAGTTACTCTAAAGAATTTCCAAGAAGCTAAACCACTTCCATTCGCAGTAGCAGCAGAGCCGATGGACGCGGAGGACTGGCTCTGTGACACTTCCAGGAAATTGTTGACGGTAGGGTGTTCTGACCAAGAAAAGGTGCGCTACGCGGTGCATCTATTATCAGGACCAGCAGCAGCATGGTGGGAGAATGTCGTGAATGTTCACCCAGCAAACAAGGTGTTCACCTGGGAAGAATTCCAGAAGAAATTCCGCGAAGCACATATTCCTGAAAGCATGATGGAACTGAAGCGTCGGGAATTTGAGAACCTCAAGCAGAACAATCTGCCGGTTCATAAGTACATCCGGGAGTTTAACATACTTTCCCGGTATGCTGAAGAGGATGTCAACACGCCTGAGAAACGGAAGAAAAGGTTTCTTCGAGGACTGCACCCGTACATGAAAATGCAGATCAGGCTAACCAAGGCAGCCAGTTTTGAGGAGCTGGTGGATGCGGCCATCACTTGGGAGGACGACTTCAAGCAAGTCCAGGTATAACGTACCTGCTCTTAAAATAAGGCAGATACCTGTGTATAGTGCAAATCCCTGGATCGAATCATTTGCACACACAGTTTACGATGTAATATCACAACAAAGGTCAATTTTATTACATCGATGATCCATAATTACAAAATATCCTTTACAAATTGCATAACATAAAGCTAGCTTTGAAAAGTACACAGCGGAATTACAATAGCAGTGAGTCTCTAATAACTTTCATCCTGCCATAGGCGAAAACATGTTGGTTGTAGACTCGAAACCTTTTAACGAAACCTCACTCGTCATATGATCCAATCTGCAATAAGAAAAATATTGCAACAACGTGGGTCAGATTCCATTAAAAATGGAGTCTGGCAAGTGACACTATGGTGGACACTTATGGAATAACTCTAAAGCCTATATGAATATTTGGCTGGTGGAGCTCAAGGCTAATTTGCATAAAGCCAATTTTTCCTACTCTTTTGAAAACTCTTTTCTTGAAATCGACGAGTATGGCATGAAAACCATAAATCTCATCTTCCCTTGTTCACCCATCAAGTTTTACTTTTGAAGTTGGAATGGTGGAATCCTCCGTTGACGTCCTTGATCAGCTGCTCAAAATTGTCCGTAACCGGGGACACGGCTAAGTACTTAGTTTTACACTCTGCAGAGGTTGTGCACTTTCACCATTGTACCCATTCAACCCAAGGTATCCTTTACACACCATTTGTGATAAGGAAGGGAGAGAATGAGACGAGATCTTTCAGAAGCATTTTCCCTCCCCATACTGGCTTGACCCGTTCCACCTAACATTCCCCTACATCTGCTTGTCAAGCCGGAGAGAGTCCATGCAACATAATCGATCAAGCCAGAGCCCATATGGCAATGGCTGCACTGGAAGCAATCGTCACTTGGAGTTCTTCAGATTCCTCTGTTCCTGGGTGGCCGTTCTCAAGTGTACATACTCTAGGAACCATGGAAATGGACCTGAGTAGCCACTCAACATAAACCATACAACCAATTACCACCCAGGTGTTTCATTAGCTTAGTGGATGTGCACTCTCAGGTGAAAATCACCATGCTCACAGCCCTAAGTAGAATAGAAATTCATCCTAGGCGAAGACAGCCATGAGCACAGTCCTGAGTAGTGACTTAACATTTTGTAAAACCTTTCATCAATTGCATAGCATCAATATTCTGCTAAGTATGATATAGGAACCTAGACACAGGAATAAGGAATTCTACAGGTTTAGCATAGCAACACATGCATATAAAAATACACTAAGTAATGCATAAAAATAGGAAGTTTATGAGGTGTGCCACTTGCCTTTGAATGTTGACGTTGTTCACAACTCTTCTCAACAACGAACGTTTGCTCTCCGTTTAATCTAACAATATAAGCAAACAACAATACAACAATCAACAGCAAGCAAAACTCACAATGCATACAAACACATACTAAATGATTAAATAAGTTTTATAAAACTTTCTAAGGAAAATATGTTTATGCATGATGTGCAAAATATTCCTAAGGACTAGAAATACTTTTCCATGCCATGGAAAATATTTTAAGTTAATGTAAGGCAAATGTGTTGGTCCAAAAGGGCTAAGGCTAAAGTCTTAAGTTGGCTAAACATACTTTATTTTATCTCTTCTTGAAATAAGCACTCTAATGGCTTAGCCATGATGTGCAAAATACTTAGAGAAAAATACTAAGTCATTTGTTCCAGATGATCACCATCATTATCAACTCTCTGTAAGTTGGACATTTACTATAGTGAGAGAGACAGACACCCGGCCAGCCACTTAAATTGTGGAACAGGTCTCATGTACGTGGACATGTAAGGTTTGTTTCCAGGCCGCTTCATCCCACTATGCTGCTAGGATCCAACAACTTCAAGATGATAACATCATGATCAAAATTTGATTAAGTCTAAAAGACAAGATTAGGCAAGAGGGAAGGATAGAAAGAAAGATGTAGTTGTCCTCCAGGCTTTATCTCCAGACTTGTACTTTCTTCTGGATGATGTCTTGGTTGAGCTCTTGGTAGTCTTGTTGAATCTTCAGACTTGGTGATTCTTGTATCCTCGAGGTTGGTCTTGGATTTACTTAGTCTTGATGAATCTCAGAGGAGAGGGAAAGGACAGAGAGAGAGACTTAGAGAATAAAAAGGGAGTTGGCCTTCTTGAACTTCTTCTCTCTTTTCTTCTAAGTGCTTGGCCTCTTGAGGATGCTTCCGGAGTCTGTTTTCTTCTAAGTCCTTCATGAACTTCTCCTTGATTTTCTTCTAAGTGTTTCTTCTCCTTGGAGATACTTCTGAAGTCTTGTTTTTGACTAAGTCCTTCAATGGTCTTCTAGCTCCATCTTGAAAACTACTAAGTCTCTAGTGCATAGCACTTTTCACCAAATACTAAGTTTGGAAATAATTCTAACTTAGAGAAAACTATTGAAGAGGGGTTTTCCTATGAGAATTATATCTACAATATAAAATATGCTATGAATGAAATGCAATTTAAATCACAGAAAACATCAAAATCACTTTTGTGATTTCCTTTATAAATATGCATGAGTTTATAATGCAATTTAAATAAATTCCTAGTTTTGGAAAAATAAAATAAAAGGAATCATTATAAGATTAAAGTTTCCTATGACTAAATTTTTATAAAAAAATCTTATAATTAATATTAATAGACAGAGAGCATTTAATTAAATCTATTGCAATTGGATTTAATCAAAAAAATAATGTTTCTATTAAAAGTTATTTCCAAATTAGTCAACTATTCAATTTAAATACACAACCATGAAATCATTCAAAATTTACTCAAAAATATTTTATAGCAGTGACATTAATTTACATATATTCCAAAGTTTCTAAAACATATTTATTTGCAATTTTTGGATTTATAGATTTAAAGTTATTACAAATATACTCAAACTCCCCATTTGAAATTTGAATATTTTATACTAAGTCAAATTTGAATTTTGTCTGATCCAAATTATTCTACACATCCAGAGCTTTCCAAATATATAAAAATTATTAAATTTGGAGTTGTGGTTAAAAAGTTATGGATGTTTTAATTACAGGGACTAATCTGCAAATTTTCCAATTAAAATTATAATAGAAATTCTATTTACACGCTGGCGCTGACTGTGCCGTGACGTGGCTGTCCACGTGGATAAGTGGATGAATCTGGATCGTTAGATCCAGATCCGATGGATCACATCTAACCGTACCGGTTCGTCCTCGTTGATCTAATCCTAGCCCTTGATCTCAGATCGGACGGGCGAGATGCGATGACCACAGAGGAGCGGCGCTAGGTCGCCGGAGACGGAGCGCGCGGCGGCGCCATGATCGGAAAACGCGTTCCCGATGATCTACGGCCCTAGAGGACGAGCGGAGCATACCGTGGTGTAGAGGAGGTCCGGGCGGGGTCGATGGCGCGTTCGTGGTCCTTGGAGCTTCCTCGTTCTTCGGCTACACCTCGTCGGAGCTGCGCACGGCGGCGGGGAGATTCGGTGGAGCACGGATGGCTCGTCCTGCTGCGAATTTTGCCACCACGTCAAGTCAGAGAGAAGCAGAGGATCGAGGGGAAGCTAAGGGGGTGGAGGGGAGAGCCTGGGTCTATCGAACCTCACCGGAAAACCTCGAAGATTGCCGACGGCAATGGCGGCACGGCGGCGGCGATTTCGGGCAGCCTGGGGGCGAGGAGCTCGGATTTTCGGGTGCGGGAGAGGGCGGCGATGCCGGGGTATTTATAGGGCGCACGGGTAAGGCTTTCTCCGCAAGGAAAGGATCGATTTGATCCGTGTTCGTTTTCGGTTACAGTTCGTTCGGGATACGACTTGGGGAAGAAGATCTGCTGACGTCAGCATGACGTCAGCCCTTATTTTATTTTCTGATTTTATTTCTTTTATTCCTAACTTTTGATTTATAACTCCAAATGATGTCAAATTAATTTCTAAAAATTTGTAAAATCATTATCTCTCTGTTTAACCAGTTGTAGGTGTGTTTTAAACATTTTTGAAATTTAATATTTTGAAATAGTGCTTAGTTACAAATTTGACACTTAAAGTCAAATTTGAATTTATTTCTCATTTAAATTTTCCTTTGGCTAAAATAAATTTGTAAAAATATCCACCTTCCAATATGTTTGGATTTAAGTTATTTAAACTTATTTTGCTGAAATCATTCATCTTTATTTTGGCATATTATTGAAAAACAAAATATAAATAATGTTTTAGGAAAATGTGAAAGATAAGGTATTCATTTTTAATTGAAAATTAATTTGTGCAACATTATATTTTAATTATGATAATTCATTTGAAAACTTCATAACAACTTTGGAAAAGGTTTCTGTTTTGATTTTATTCTTATTTAATTTCCATTAATCATTTCATGTTCTGAAATTAAACAGATGGAATTCATTTAATCCAATGAGATGTTTATTTGGCTAATTCATTAATTTAAATTTTATGAAGTTTTAAAGTTATACACTATAGGCTTATAATTTCCAAACTATATTTTGAACTTAGTTAAAGGAATGAAAATCATTTAGTAATTATATAATCCTTTTGAATAATCTTGTAATTAAGTGGTTTAATTCAGATCCTTATAGAGAACTCATTTATTTAAAAATGAAATGAATTGTAGTTTGTAAAATAATTATCCAATTGTATTTTAAAGTTCTTGAAATACATGAGATAATAAAATATTTTAAACTGTGACATTTGAATTATTAAACCTTGAAGTCTTTTATAGTTGGCTTTCTTATGCATTTCTTATTTTATTTTAATAACAAGAAAAGTTTTAAATTTTAGTGATTTTTGAACATTCCAAAATGTTGGGATGTTACACCAGGAGGAGAGGAACAAGCGGATGAAGGTGGAACCTAGAAGAGCTCCACCCAGCAAACCGATACCTAAGCTCACTTTCAAACCTCGTACTATCATGCCAAACAATGCACCCAACTACAAGGGCCCGAATTCCAAACGCAACCTTGTTTGCCATAGTTGCGGAATGCGGGGTCATCTCCAGAAGGAATGCAGGACCCCAAAGGTTGTATGCTTCGGGTGTGGTCAGGAGGGTCACATCAGGCCAGACTGTCCAAATCTGAACATGGGAGGAAGACCAGGAATGAGCGGAAGTCGACCAGGAGGAAGTGGACCACCAAGGGGAGTAAGTTCTGGTAAGGACGGCAATGGGAAGAGAGGCAAGCCCTTTGGAAAGCTTAACTGCACCACCTTGGAGGAGGCAGACCGTTCTGACAAGGCTGTCCTAGGTACGCTCCAAATTCTAACTCATCCTGGCAAAGTATTATTTGATACGGGAGCCACTACTACTTTCTTGGCTCAGCCTTTCGTTGATAAGTATGGGATTAGATGTGGGACGTTAGAAACGCCTATCTCAGTTTGGTCAGCAGGAGGGATGATTACAGTCACCCAGATGAAAGTGGATCAGGTGATTATGATTTGTGGACAGACCTACTATGTAGATCTGTACGTGATACCATTAAAGGATATAGATGCCATCCTAGGGATGAATTGGTTAACGGATAATGGAGCAATTATAAATTGTGAGGACAAGACTATATCACTTCGGACTCCAGGAGGAGGCCGGATTGTATATCAAGGGGATCGGCACAATCACTTGGAGGTGGGGATACAATTAAATTCCATGAAGGAAGTCCGAATTGAGGATATACCCGTGGTTAAGGAATTCCAAGATGTGTTTCCACAAGAATTACCAGGTATGCCACCTGATCGGGAGATAGAATTCACTATTGATTTGATTCCCGGTACCTCACCGATAGCTCAAGCGCCATATAAGATGGGTCCGAAGGAGCTGAAGGAACTCAAAGAACAGCTTGATGAGCTGGAAGGCAAAGCATTCATCAGGGAAAGTGTATCACCCTGGGGATCACCTGTCATCTTCGTGGATAAAAGAGATGGAGGAAGAAGAATGTGTGGAGACTTCAGGAATCTGAATCACGTTACCATCAAGAACAAATATCCTTTACCTAGAATTCAGGATTTGTTCGACCAAGTTCAGGGAGCTGGAGTATTCTCCAAGATAGATCTCAGATCGGGTTACCATCAAATAAAGATAAAACCAGAGGATGTACCCAAAACAGCATTTGTCTCCAGGTACGGACACCATGAATACTTAGTTGTTCCATTCGGATTGACTAATGCACCAGCAATATTCATGAACCTGATGAACAAGATCTTCATGCCGTATCTGGATAAGTTTGTGATCGTCTTTATCGATGATATTCTGGTATATTCCAAGACTAAAGAAGATCATGCAAAGCATCTAAGAACAGTATTACAAGTTCTAAGAGAACATCAGTTGTATGCCAAGTTTAGTAAGTGTGAATTCTGGCTGGACCAAGTGGAATTTCTTGGTCATGTCATTAGCAAAGAGGGAATTGCAGTCAACCCGGCGAAGGTTCAAGCAGTTCTGGACTGGCAATCACCGAAAAACGTCAAGGAATTAGAGGTTTTCTGGGAATGGCCGGATATTACAGGAGATTCATTGAGGGATTTTCTCGGATAGCTGGGCCAATGACCAAGTTGTTAAGGAAGAATGTTCCATTTGAGTGGACGGTTAAGTGTGAAGCAAGTTTCCAGGAGCTCAAATCCAAGCTAACAACAGCACCAGTCCTAGCTCTACCAGAACCAGGCAAGGATTATATCGTTTACTGTGATGCATCTAAGAATGGATTAGGATGTGTATTGATGCAAGAGCGGAAGGTAATAGCTTACGCTTCCAGACAGCTCAAACCCCATGAAGTCAACTACCCAACACACGACCTTGAGCTGGCAGCAGTTGTTTACGCTTTGAAGAAATGGAGACAATTTCTCTATGGGGCCAGATGTGAGCTGTACACTGACCATAAAAGTCTCAAGTATTTCTTTACCCTAAAGGAGTTAAACATGAGGCAGAGAAGATGGCTGGAGTTGATTAAGGATTATGATCTCAACATCAACTATACTCCCGGGAAAGCCAATGTCGTAGCTGATGCTCTAAGCAGAAAGAGTATGGATAACCAACCAATCAACAGAGAGTTACCTAAGGAGCTGAAAATGGATCTGGAGCGGTTGGAAATCCAGATAGTGGAGGTTCAGTCGTTAGGGAGTTTGAATACTTTAAGGGTGATGGAGGAACGGCAAAGTGACCTTCGGAATGAGATAATCAGACGTCAAGACGAGGATCCTTTCATCAAAGAAGAAATCCGTAGGATAGGAGAAGGAAGACCATCAGAGTTCCGGTTGGGTGATTATGGATCATTATGGTTCCATCAAAGATTTTGTGTGCCAGACATCCCTCAAATCAAAGGATTGATACTTCGGGAGGCACATGAGACACCTTACTCAATCCACCCCGGAAGCTCCAAGATGTACATGGATCTCAAGGAGTTATTCTGGTGGAATAATATGAAGAGGGACATCGCTCAATACGTTGCGGAATGTCATACATGTCAACGAGTTAACGTAGAACACCAGAGACCCGCAGGACTACTACAACCTCTAGAGATTCCTGAATGGAAATGGGAGGAAATCGGAATGGATTTCATCACTGGTTTACCAATAACCAGGAAACATAAAGATATGATATGGGTCATCGTAGATCGACTCACCAAGAGTGCACATTTCCTGCCAGTAAATCAGAAGGATAATGCCGAAAAGCTAGTTGATCTTTATGTTAAGGAGATTGTAAGTAAGCATGGAGTGCCCAAAAGGATAGTGTCGGATCGAGGATCCGTGTTCACATCAGTATTTTGGGAAAAAATTGCATGAAGCCCTGGGATCACAACTAGACTTCAGTACTGCATATCATCCACAAACAGGAGGTCAAACAGAAAGGACTAACCAGATACTAGAAGACATGCTACGAGCCTGTGCTTTGGATTTCGGGGGTTCATGGGATGAACACTTGCCACTAGCAGAATTTTCCTACAACAACAGTTATCATAGCAGTTTGAAGGCAGCACCCTTTGAAGTACTATACGGGCGCAAGTGCAGATCACCAATATGTTGGTATGAGCCCGGTGGTAATCAGGAGTTTGCACCAGATTATGTCAAGGAGAAGCAAAACATAATTGACATCATTCGAGATCGCTTGAAGATAGCTCAGAGTCGTCAGAAGAGTTATGCAGACCAGAAGCGAAGGACATGGGAACCTAACGTAGGAGATCTGGTATACCTTAGAGTGAGTCCGATGAAGGGAGTTAAGAGATTTGGAGTAAAAGGGAAGCTCAGTCCCAGGTATATTGGACCTTTCAAGATTTTGGCACATAACCGGAATGTAGCCTTTACACTTGAGTTACCTGAAAAGCTGAAACAGGTACATAATGTTTTTCACGTATCACAACTGCGGAAATGCTTGAAGGCACCAGAGGATTCTGTTTTACATGAGGAAGTAGATCTTCAAGCAGACCTAACTTATGTCGAAGAACCAGTGAAGATACTAGGAGAAAACTGGAAAAGACTCAGAAATCGAGCAATAAAGTTTTGCAAGGTCCAATGGAAAAACCACCCGGAACGAGAAGCCACCTGGGAGAAGGAAGATGACCTGAGACAAGCCTATCCAAAGTTCTTCAGGTACACAAAGTTATAACTTCGGGACGAAGTTCTGGTTAAGGGGGAAAGGCTGTAACGCCCCAGCGTTTAGGAAACCTCGGAGGGTAGAAGTAGAATTTGTGCATCTGCATCCATGCATCTTAAAACCCGAATAAATTATTCGCAACTTGAAAACCTGAGGTGATCAAAGTTTCTTTCAACTCATTGAGTAGGGTATAGTTCAATTGAGGTGATTGTGATAAATTTTGACATGACCTTTAGGTATTTTCTCTTTTTAAGGGGATTTGAGCAAATTCCAATAATTAAATAATTTGAATAAAAAAGAATAAACAAAAAATAAATAATAAGTACTCAATAAGTAGAGGAAGTTCACAAATTAATAATTACAAATACAAGTTATAAAGAATAAAGTACAAAAATACTTGCTTTATTAATAAACAATAAGGTTACATTGTATTTACAAACATTTAAACAAAAATTGAAATAAATAAGAGATTACATATGGAAATACAATCCTAAGAAAAACTAATCTTGCATCTTCATCTTCTCCACCCCAACAATCATCTGCTTCATCTGCACACCACCTATTTTTCCTGAAAGACAAAAAGAAAACAAAGCAAGTAAAGAAAAAACACAAAGTGGGTTAGTGTTGAAATACTCTCAGTTTGGCAGTGAAATGCACTGCTAATCACATCATTGAGTTAGGACCTTAATCAAGGTTAGCATCTGTTCTTATCAAATAATTTAGTCTCAGCACCATATCAAAGTCTGAATTAAGGAAAAGCCAACTGGCAGCACAAAATAACTTTCACAACCAGGATAATCTCAAAGAGAGCCGAAGGGATCAGCTCCATGGGCAAGCTAGTATGCAGGCAGCTCTATCACACATGCAAGAGTCACTGTTGTCACCAGCACAGCTGCAGCAACAGGGATAAGAGCACACCGCCGTGGCCTGCAAGAGAGGCAAATACACTTGCTCACCTCAGCTCACAACGTAGCACAACCAGCACCAGCATCTATTCATCCCTGTTCAGCACCAATCCATCTCACCAAATCCTTTCAACCACCTAGCACCACTACACCAAAACCCCATCTCAGCTGAAAGCAAGACAAGATGATGGTAAGCAGCACCAAGGAGGAGAAGGGCTGAGCAGCACCAAGGAGGAGAAGGGCTGCGCAAGCATCAGGAGGAGAAGGGCTGTGCTTAAACAAGGAGGAGAAGGGCTGAGCACATACAAGGAAAGTGAACAAGTGATCAAGATTCTACAGCAACCCAGAACCACACCACAACTTGCCAGGAGGTTGATCCTCAACTTATTTTGCAAGTGAATAGATTGGTAGATGCATGGGTTGTTCTGTCAAGTGTTAACCCTCAGAGATGCATACAAATGATATGCACAACTCATCACTGGGGTTTTATAAAAGGCACACTAGTATCTGTTCTTTTTGAAAAGCCAGGAGCCTCAGTCTATGCATCATAGGCAAGGGGAGCAACAAATGGATTTTATACCAGCACCAAACACAAGCCTCAAGCACAACAGTCTCAGCTTGTGCATCACAGACCACTTACAATGATCAAATCATGCAAAATAAATTGCATCTGTTCTTATCTTAAGAAAGCCTCAGCTTATGCATCATTGGCTGAGGCAACACACATCAATTCCTTGCCAAAGTAATTAGCTAAGGAACTCAACCTTATATCATCCAGCAGCTTGATTAAATATAGGTTGCTGGGCACTAATTCCTTAAGGAAAGAGCACCACAAACACAACCCAGAAATTAACCAAAGAGATCATTCATCCATTTAATAATAGCATCATCTTCCTGAAAGTAAAAAACCCCAGGAATCAAACATGTTGATCCAGTTAAGGCATCTAGCACATCTCTGAACATGAGATTTCAGAGTAGCTCACCCAAACAGAATAATAATTTCAGTAAGCTACACCCTCCATTATCAGAAATTCAGTTCAGCACAACTGAAGTAATTTCAGTAAGCAACAGAGAGCAACACACCAGCAGCAGATCATATGGTCATGATCTTGCCACTGGGCACACTCCCAGGAGATACCACAGCAGCAAGACACAACCATAGAAGCCACTAGGGCACAAATCCTTTCCAAATTCATCTGAACTTTGGAATCACTTGTAAGCAAACCTAAATGGGAAACAAATCATTTTCCTAGCTGTAGCAACTAGGGATCAGTATGTTAAGCACCATAACGGATGTAAAATCCAGATTATTCACAAGGGAATTCACACACATCCACCAAAGATGCACATCACAAATAGCAGCCAGGACATCATCAAATAATCCCTACCAACCAAGAGGAGTATCACACATCACGGCCACGGGCCCAAATAGAGTGAGAGAGAGGGGAGAATATCGGTGCTTACCAGCGCCCGTGTGCAACCACGACGGCGTGGAGGGGCAGTGCCCACGCGGCCGTCGCAGCGCCGCACGGGGAAGTCTTCACCGCGCGCGCAGGCAACCAGGTGAACGCCGGCGTCCAAAGAGATAGCCAGGGCCGAAACCCTAGCTCGGGATCGAAGAGAGCACGGCCGCGCGGGGATCGATTCGGCGAGAAACCGTGGACAGGGGGATGGACCGCGGTGCGGCGCGTCGATGGCGCATGGAAGCAGCGGCGGAGACTGCCGGAGGTGGCCGGAGCAAGGAGGCGACCACGGCGGCGATTCCGTCGCACGGGAGGCAAAGGGGATCGAGGAAGAAGAGGATAGGGCCGCGTCTGGCGTTGACCGGTTCGGTCGAACCAGTTGAGGGTTCTACTCATGACAGCCCTGGCCCACCAGTCAGTGGGCTAAGCCCACTGATTTATCTCCCAGCCAAATTAAAAAAAAAAGATACACAACAAAAGAAATAAAACAAACAGATGGCAAATAAATGAGAATTAAAAAAATCTTAAAATAAGTTTTGAATTCAGAAAAATATAATCTATTCAAAAATATTTTATTCTGAATTTTCTTTTAAAGAAATTTTTTTTAACTTATTTATATAGTCTTTATTCTGATAAAAGATTTAAATTCCTAAATTCAATACACATGGATTTTTCTATGAGAATAAATAATTAAAAAAAAATAGTATTAATAAAAATAATAGCATTAACCCAATCATTTAATTTTACACACCTCTGAATTATTTTTAAATAACCCATTTCCCTAAAGTTTTAAATTAAATAAATAAAATAAACAAAGGAATATAAGCCATACTTAAAACAACGCTAAATTCCTAGACCCAAATTTAAATCATGCATAGTAGAATCATGCACCATAGCATTCATTGTTTCTTTCAAACATTGTCTTATGAGACAATGATACTTATTTCAGAACCCGAGGTCCCGGGTCAGACCGAAGCTTCGAATTGCACTACCTCTCTGTCACCAGGCAAGTTCATCACTTGCTCATGTCCGTTGAAATATTTTCTAGCACAACATTTGACAAATGCTACATCGTACCACCTATGCATTGAAAAATCAAAATCTTATTTTCATAAATAACAATACTATTGGGTTACCAGTCCAGGGTGGCTGATTAACCAACTATGGTGGGCAGTGGAACCATGGTTGTCTGTGGTTGGTGGAGGTTCCACTGCATATGGAAAGTAATAACCCTAGGAGTTAATCACCAATGTCGTCAGTGATTCTTGCGCCGAATATTACGCGCAACCATGAGATCTGGAATGGGACGGAGAAGTCAGCTGTACCCTTTTCCTCTCGTACACCAACGGGTGACTAGATCAAAGCCGGGCGGTGTGTAAATCCGCTGAGCTTGAGGTGGCAAGGATAATAACCTCACCTTCGGGTTGTGGCTTCTAGCATCTATTGAAGGTTGGCTACGGGACTAGCTTGGGACGGTGCCCACTGGTCAGCAAGTTGTAGCATGGGACGGGGCCCACTAGCTTGCAACCGGAGTAATGGGGGGTGTGCGGGGATGGTGGAAAGGCGCAGTGATTGGCTTGGATTACTGACTGGGCCCCACACCAAGGAAGTGTGGACGGGAAAGTACACCCGGTTGTGCAACAAGGTCTTGATCTCTTATGGGTAAAGCAGCGCACCTCTGCAGAGTGTAAGAATGTGACATGTTACTCCACGTTCCAGGACGGAACGACGAACGCAGCAGGAAAGGAGGCTCCTCAAAGCCCTAGCCCTGTGACTCCTGACGGACATAGCTCTTCAGAAATAAAAGCAATCTTTGAAGAAATGTTTTTGAAAACTTGCATTAGCCTACGACAATCCATTGTCAGCGGCTGTAGCTAGCACATCAAACTTCCCACTTTCCCATAATGAACTTGCGGAGTAACGCTGTTACTCACCCTTGCCTTAAACCCCTTTCTAGACTTTGAGGCCACAGAAGACGAGGAAGGTTACGACGTCTACAACCAAGACAACCTGCTCTACGAAGAGCCAGACTTATCAGGCGGAGTCGAAGGCGTCGACTACCTCATCACCTTCGGAGACCAAGAGGAAGGGGCGGAGGATTACTAGAGCAAGGTCCTAGAGTAGTTAGTGAGCCGAGCAACATAGAACTTTACTAAATAAGTTGCTGAGCTCCATGGTTTTGAGTTTGTTAATACCCCTTGTTTGTAAACTCTTAAGTTTACAAATAGAACCCAGTAGTGCGGATCCTCGGTGGACCGATGAGGATCTTTCTGAATTTGTATATATGTGGCTTGTAATAATAAGTGGTTGACTGTTGGACCCACGCAATGTTTCTGTTGTACCACTCTGATGGTGTGATATTTGCGGAACCGTGTTTCGTAAGTCTTACATCGACGTCCTGCGTGCTGCAATCATGCGGTGGCAAGGCGGGTCGTCACAACCCGTCAGCGAGGGGGGGAGGAGTGCGGGCTAAACTTGGGCTGCTCCTGGGACGAGGCAGCGTGCGCGCGCGGTAGAGAAGAGGTGGGCTTCGGCCCAGGTGGCTTCTCTCCCCTTTTTTTTTTAACAAATCATTTTCTGATTTCAGTGTTTAATTCAAAATTGATTTTTAAAACTTATCAAAACATTTCAGAAAAATTCATAAAAATATGTTTTGAAAAGCTAATTTCATTTATGACTTTTTGATATCATTTTGTTAAATAAATAAAATAATAAAATACAGATTTGTAAGAAGAGCTCAAATAAACCTCTTTAATGAAAACAATTCTATTTAACAATATAATTAATATTCAATCTACTCCTCATGTGATTTCAATACTATACTTTTATGATGCATGATGCATGAATGCAAAGTTTTAAATTTTTGAGAAATTTGGGATGTTACACCCCCAGCTCGCAATCAACCAGTACCTTCCTTAGGAAACACAAGCAACATCTCATATGAGAATTCTGTTGCAGTTGAGAATGCTGAAGTTCAATTCCCCTCTGATCATAATGCTGTAGTTCGAAGCAATTCAGATGCTGATCAACAACTTGGTACTTCTTCTGCACCAACTTCTACCCTCTATGCATCAAGGAAGAGAAAAGGAAAAACTATCATGTCTGTTGAACAGGTCAGGAGAAGCAACAGAATTGCAAAGCTCAAGGATGGCTACAAGGATGTACCTGCTAATACTGTCATTGAGGACCTTGAGGAAGATGATGAGGGCCAGGACAGGGGAGCTCTATTTGTTCTTGTCAGGGATGTCAATGCTCCTGCTCCACCTTTTCTGCCTTTAGAGACTATCCAGGCTTTGGCTACTGGACCTTGTCAGATGCGTCCTGAGGATGTATCAGAAGATAGTTTGAACTATGACAGTACCAATGATAGTATCGAATAAGCTATGCGAAGAGGAGGACAGCAGGATCTTGTGCCTCATTCACTTTTGCTACTTTTATTTTAATATGGCTTGTAATATGTTGGTATCCTTCTGCTATCTGCTATTCTACCAGTATAAACCTCTATCCTGCCAGTATGGACTGTATTTGGCTGCTTGTGAACTTGGTTGTACGCTCTTTTGCTGTCAGTGTGCCATATTTGTGCTAGCTGATGTTGACAGCTTTTCTCAGATGTTTGTGTTTGTTTATTCTGGGATATGTTTACAGTCTATTTTCCTTCTGGATGTAACCTATGTTTTATTCATTCAGTATGGGCTGTATCTGGCAGTTGGTTGTTGGCTCTTTTTATGTTCATGGAGGATGGTTTCTTGCAACTGTTTCTGCTTGTCCCTGGGCTTTTTAATATTGCTCAGCATAAACAACCTAATTTTGGTTATCAATGAGTAGACAATGGAATATTTTGGATTGGAATCTGAGAGGGATTAACTCACATACCAGATGGGACGACATTAGGCAAAACATTAATGAATCAAATTGCAATATCATTTGTTTCCAGGAAACTAAAAAAGAACACTTTGATATCCAATATGTCAGGAACTTTTGCCCTAGACGTTTCAATAAATTTGTTTACTCTCCTTCTACGGGGAGCTCTGGGGGTATACTAACTTTATGGAATGGGAACCTATTTGATGGCACTGAGATTTCCTTTTCTAAATTCCATGTGACTGTTCAACTGATCTGTAAGATTACTGGTCAGGTTTGGTATCTTACAAACGTCTATGGACCAACCCATCCTGCTGAGAGAGCTCTCTTTCTTAATTGGCTGATGATCATCGACACGAGTCCTATGGAACTATGGATGATACTTGGTGACTTTAATCTGATTAGGGGCCCAGATAATAGGAACAGACCTGGAGGAGACATCAATAATATGCTTGCCTTTAACAGATTTATCAGCCATCATGATCTTATTGATATTCCTCTAAAGGGTAGATCTTTTACCTGGAGTAACATGCAAGCCGATCCCTAGCTTGAGAAGTTAGATTGGGTTTTTACCTCTGCTAGCTGGACAGCTTTATTCCCTAACACACTTGCTAGTCCTCTAGCTAAATTATCATCAGATCATGTCCCTCTATTGGTTCAGGTTGGTATCCATGTTCCAAAAGCACAGATTTTTAGATTTGAAGAATTTTGGCTGGGGATGCAGGGTTTTGCACAGATTGCATCTCATAATTGGCAGCATCGGGGGTCCTTTAAAAATGTCGCACAGGATATTACAGCGAGACTGAAATCTTTGAGATATGGATTGAATCGATGGAGCAAAAGCTTGTCTCAGTTATGTAAGACTATTCAGTCATGCAACTATGTGCTAGCTTTATTGGATGGCCTAGAGGACCAAAGGTTACTCTCTATTATTGAATCCAATTTTAAAAGAGTACTTAAAACTCATTTGACCAAACTACTGGAGGCCAAGAGGATTTATTGGCGTAGTAGGGCTAAAATTAGATGGGCTAAGCTGGGAGGTGAAAACACAAGTTTCTTCCATACCTATGCCACCAAAAGCTTCAGATGTAACTATATTGCCATTTTAAGCACAGAGGATGGTCGTTTGGTTTGTGATCATGAAGATAAAGCAGCAGTAATTTGGCAGTCTTTTAAACAGAGGATTGGTTGTTCTGATAATCCAATTATGCTTTTTGATCTAGATAACCTAATTGTACCCAACTCCAATATTGATTTTGCTAGCCTTGAGGTCCCCTTCACAAAGGATGAAATTGATGACATTGTTAAGTGTATGCCAACAGATAAGTCACCTGGTCCTGATGGGTTTAATGGAGCTTTCCTGAAAAAATGTTGGGATCAAGTTAAGGAGCAATTCTATCAGTTGTGTTTTAGCTTCTTTGCAGGTGATTTGGATATCTCTAGCATCAATTCAGCCTTCATCACTCTAATTCCTAAGAAAGTTGATACAGAGTATGTTAATGATTATAGACCTATCTCTCTGGTCAGTATCACTTTAAAGCTATTGACCAAGCTGCTGGCTAATAGGATGCAGAAGGTTATTATCCAAGCATTGCACAAGAATCAGTATGGATTCATCAAAAACAGAACCATTCAGGACTGTCTTGCATGGGCATTTGAGTACATACACCTCTGTCACAAGTCTAAGAGAGAGATCATTATCTTGAAATTGGATTTTGAAAAAGCATTTGACAAGGTTGAATATTCTGTAATTCTACTCATGCTTAAGCATTTAGGGTTTGGAGACCTTTGGCTGAAATGGATATCCAAAATCCTGCACACTGCTTCCACCTCAGTACTTTTGAATGGTATACCTGGGAAAAAAAATTAGTGTAAAAGAGGAGTTAGACAAGGTGATCCTTTGTCTCCTTTGTTGTTTGTGACTACTACAGAGCTTCTTCAATTTGTCAATAATGCTGCTTGGCAATCTGGAGAGATTGGTTTGCCCCTAGATTGTTCTTATGGGTTAGATTATCCTATAATACAATATGCAGATGACACTTTGCTAATTATGCCAGCATGTGTTGAACAACTGAGAAGGTTGAAAGTTATCCTGGATAAATTTTCTTTATCTACTGGTTTAAAGATCAATTTCAGTAAATCCTCCATGGTACCTATCAATGTTGATCAAGATAAAAGTGCTGAACTGGCTCTGATTCTAGGGTGTAAAATTGAGGTCCTACCTTTTACTTACCTTGGTTTGCCTTTGGGGACTACTAGACCAAACATGGAAGACCTTATTGGAATTATTCATAGGATTGACAGAAGATTAGTTGGCATTGCTGATACACTCTCCTATGATGGTCGACTGGTGGTGATTAAATCCATCATTTCTGCTATACCCAATTTTGCTATGTGCACTTTGAAACTGCCATTGGGTTTCCTGGACTACATTGAGGGATCTACCAGGGGCTTGTTTAGGAGAGGAAAAGATATTCATAAAAAAGGTAAATGCTTGGTCAAATGGGAAAATGTATGCAAGCTAAAGAGAGTGGGTGGATTGGGCATCCTAAATCTCAGAACCCAAAATATTGCCTTACTCATGAAGTACATTTTTAAGTTCATGAATAAGGATGATTTGCCCTGGGTCAAGCTTATATGGCAAGCACATTATGGGAATGATAGAATACCACAAAACACTGGCCCTATTGGTTCTTTCTGGTGGAAAGATTGTCTAAAGTTACTTGATAACTTCCTTGAGTTGGCTGCTTGTGTCCCAGGTGAAGCTGGAACTGTAAGACTTTGGATGGATAAGTGGTCTGATGAGCTTCTTAGACACAAACTGCCTCACCTTTGCTCCTTTGCGAAGTCACAATCCATTTCCCTTAAACAGGCTCTTGCTGTATTTTCTGATGAAGAGTCATTGGATTTGTTTCACACCCCACTTTCAGTCCCTGCTGTACATCAATTTGCCCAGTTCAATAGTTTGCTGACATGACAAATGGATATTTCTTTTGCTGATAGGTGGGTTCTGTCATCCAACAACAAAAGTTATTCGAGTAAGAGGGTTTATGAGACCTTAATGTCAAATATTCCTGCACCATCCCCTTTCCTTTGGATCTGGAAATCCTGTGTTCTCCCAAAACATAAGATCTTCTTTTGGTTACTATTGCAAGACAGATTGAACACAAGAGACCTCCTAGCCAGAAAGCAGTTTCAGATTGAGGACTATAATTGTGTCCTATGCTCTCAGGGGTTGACTGAAGAGTTTATCCACTTATTCTTTGAATGTGACTTCAGCAGGAACTTTTGGTGGAAATTATATCTTGAATGGGATACAGATCTGGACCTATTCTCCATGTTGATTCAATCTAAGAAAACTTACAGGCTGATCTGCTACAAGGAAATTCTCATTATTGGTTGCTGGAGTATTTGGACCCATAGAAACAGATGCATTTTTGACTCTCAGCCTATTTGTCTTGAGGCTTGTTTCCAGGACTTTATTTGTTCTTTTAGATTGATTATGCATAGAGCTAAACCTTCCTTAAAGGAAGGGATGACCCAATGGGTGGACACTTCAAAAGACTTCAAAGTTTAATATTTCAAATGTCACAGTTTAAAACATTTTATTATCCCATGTATTTCAAAACCTTAAAATATAATTTGACAAATATGTTACAAACTACAATTCATTTTATTTTAAATAAATTAGATTTTTATAAGTATTTGAATTAAACCACTTAGTCATATCTATTCATAAATACAAGATTATTCAAAGATTATATAATTACTAAATGGTTTTCATTTCTTTAACTAAGTTCAAAATATAGTTTGGAAATTATAAGCCTATAGAGTATAACTTTAAAACTTCATAGAATTTAAATTAATGAATTAGCCAAATAAATATTTCAATTGCTTAAATGAATCTCATCTATTTTTCAAAAAATGAAATGATTAATAGATTCTAAATAAAAATAAAATTAAAATAAAGGTCTTGTCCAAAGTTGTTATGAAGTTTCAAATGCATAAAATATAATGTTGCACAAATTATCTTCAATTAAAAAGGGATACATTATCTTTTCCATTTTCATATAGTTGTGTTATGTCATTAATAATTATACCAAAGCCAAAAATGAATTTAGAAATTGAAAATGAGTTTAAATAACTTAAATTCAAACATATTGAAATGTGGGTATTTTTACAAATTTATTTTAGCCAAAGGAAAATTTGAATGAGATAGAAATTCAAATTTGACTTTAAGTGTCAAATTTGTAATTAATCAATAATTCAAAATATTAATTTTCAAAAATATTCAAAAAATACCCACAACTGGTTTAACAGCAACATTTTATTTTTACAAATTTTTAGAAATTAAGTTGACATCATTTGGACATTTAAATCAAAAGATATGAATTAAAGAAATAAAATCAGAAAAAGAAAATACTGGCTGACGTCATGCTGACGTCAGCAGATCTTCTTCAACCTCCGAAACCAACTCCTGCAAGAAATCCGCATCGATCCGGAGACGATTCCGGGCCGTTTTCGAACGGGATTCTATCCCTTTCCCCGCCACCATAAATACCCAGCCG
Organism: Poa annua; assembly: GCA_026929855.1. Taxonomy (NCBI): domain Eukaryota; kingdom Viridiplantae; phylum Streptophyta; class Magnoliopsida; order Poales; family Poaceae; genus Poa; species Poa annua. The sequence continues at coordinate 17,874,021 of CM049429.1, read as the reverse complement.
TGCCGCGTCTTTTCCCCCTCGAAACCCTATCAAATCGCGCCCCCTAGCTTCCAGAGAAGCTCGCCGGAGTACACCCAGGCCGCCGGCGAATTTCCTTGCTCCGGTGAGCCCTGGTAACGCCCGAGCGCTCCCTACCCCTCTCCTCGCTTTCTCCTTTACTTGCGCATCTCGGTGACCCCTCCGTCGTGCTTTTGCCGCACTAGGACGAGCGAATCATCCACGCCCGAAGCTCCCCGCCGCCGTACGCAACTCCGGCGAGGAGTAGAGCGAGCACCGGAGCCCCCCCGCCACCAACCAGCGCCACCATCCCCTTCGCCGTGCTGCGCCGCATCCGGAGTTGGCCTCCGCGCATCCGGGGAAGCACGGAATCGGCCGGAGCGTCCACGCCGAGCCGCCTGCGCCGTCATCCGCGCCATCTCCGGCGAGTCGCGCCGCCCACGATATGGTCCTCCGTTCCCCACCGTCCGATCTAATTTTTACGGCTAAGATTAGAAGTATCGGTCGAAGCGGTACGATCCGATCTGGACCGTCAGATCCAGATCTGACGGCCCAAATCAGATAACTTAACCACGTCAGCGATCCCAGTCAGCGCCGCGTGTCAGCCATGTCAGCGCCAGCGTGTAAAACATTTTTCTATTTTATTTTTAATTGGAAAATTGCAGATTAGTCCCTGTAATTAAAATATCTATAACTTTTTAACCACAACTCCAAATTTAATATTTTTTATATATTTGGAAAGCTCTCGACTTGTAGAATATTTTGAATCTGACAAAATTCAAATTTGACTTAGTATAAAATATTCAAATTTCAAATGGTTAATTTGATTGTATTTGCAATAACTTTAAATCTATAAATCCAAAAATTACAAATAAATATGTTTTAGAAACCTTAGAATATTTGTAAATTAATACCACTGCTATAAAATATTTTGAGTAATTTTTGAATGATTTCATAGTTGTGTGTTTAATTTGAATAGTTTGACTAATTTTGAAATAACTTTTAATAGAAACATTAATTCTGATTAAATCCAATTGCAATAGATTTAATTAAATGCTCTCTGTCTATTAACACTAATTATAAAATTTTGTTATAAAAATTTAATCATAGGAAACTTTAATCTTATAAGTATTTCTTTTATTATATTTTCCAAAACTAGAAATTTATTAAATTTCATTTATAAACTCATGCATATTTATAAAAAAATCACAAAAGTTATTTTGATGCTTCTTGTGATTTAAAATTGCATTTCATTCATAGCATATTTTATATTGTAGATATAATTCTCATAGGAAACCCCTCTTCATTAGTTTCTCTAAGTTAGAAAATAATTTCAACTTAGCATTTCTGTGAATTTCTACAATTAGACACTTAGTAATTTCCAAGATGGAGCAAGAAGGCCAATGAAGGACTTAGCCAAAAACAAGACTTCAGAAGTGTCTTCAAGGAGAAGAAACACCTAGAAGAAAGTCAAGAAGAAGTTCATGGAGGACTTAGAAGAAAACAAACTCTGGAAGCATCCTCAAGATGTCAAGCACTTGGAAGAAAAGTGAGAAGAAGTTCAAGAAGGCCAACCCCCTTTTATTCTCTAAGTCTTTCTCTCTGTCTTTTCTTATTCTTCTGTTAGACTTCATGAAGACTAAGTAAATCCAAGACCAGCCTCGAGGATACAAGAATCATCAAGTCTGAAGATTCATCAAGAATACCAAGAGCTCAATCAAAACATCCTCCGGACGAAAGTTACAAGTCTGGAGATGAAGCCAGGAGGACAACTACAACTTTCTTTCTATCTTTTCCCTCTTTCCTAATCTTGTCTTTTAGACTTAAACAAATTTTGATCATGATGTTATCATCTTGAAGTTGTTGGATCCTAGCAGCATAGTGGGATGAAGCGGCCTGGAAACAAACCTTACATGTCCACGTACATGAGACCTGTTCCACAATTTAAGTGGCTGGCCGGGTGTCTGTCTCTCTCACTATAGTGAATGTCCAATTTACAAAGAGTTGATAATAATTGTTGATCATCTAGAACAAATGACTTAGTATTTTTCTCTAAGTATTTTGCACATCATGGCTAAGCCATTTGAGTGCTTGTTTCAAGAAGATATAAAACAAAGTATGTTTATCCAACTTAATACCTTAGTCCTTAGTCATTCTTGAACCACCTATTTGCCTTACAATAACTTAAAAGATTTCATGGCATGAAAAAGTATTTCTAGCCCTTAGGAATATTTTGCACATCATGCATAAACATATTTTCCATAGAAAGTTTTATAAAACTTATTTATTCATCTAGTATGTGTTTGTTTGCATTGTGGATTTGTGCTTGCTGTTGATTGTTGTACTGTTGCTTATACTGTTAGATTGAACGGAGAGTTCCGAGTATCGTTGAAAAGAGTTGTGAACAACGACAACATTCAAAGGCAAGTGGCACACCTCATAAACTTCCTATTTTTACATGCATTACTTAGTGTATTTTTATATGCATGTGTTGCTATGCTAAACCTGTGTAGAATCCCTTATTCCTGTGTCTAGGTTCCTATGCAATACTTGGTAGAATTATTGATGCTATGCAAATGTTGTTTTGTGAAAATCTAAATTCTACTAAGTTAAGAATGAAACACCTGGGTGGTAATTGGTCGTATGGTTTATGTTGAGTGGCTACTCAGGTCCATTTCTATGGTTCCTGGAGTATGTACACTTGTGAATGGCCACCCAGGAACAGAGGAATCTGAAGAACTCCGAGTGACGATTGCTTCCCGTGCAGCCATTGCCATATGGGCTCTGGCTTGATCAATTATGTTGCGTGGACTCTCTCCGGCTTGACAAGCAGATGTAGGGGAATGTTAGGTGGAACGGGTCAAGCCAGGTGGGAGGGAAAATGCTTCTGAAAGATCTCGTCTCATTCTCTCCTTTCCTTATCACAAATGGTGTGTAAAGGATACCTTGGGTTGAATGGGTACAACGGTGAAAGTGCACAACCTCTGCAGAGTGTAAAACTAAGTACTTAGCCGAGTCCCAGGTTACGGACAATTTTGAGCAGCTGATCAAGGACGTCAACGGAGGATTCCATCATTCCAACTTCAGAAATAAAACATGATGGGTGAACAAGGGAAGATGAGAATTATGGTTTTCATGCCATACTCGTCGTTTTCAAGAAAAGTGTTTTCAAAAGAGTAGGAAAAATTGGCTTTATGCAAATTAGCCTTGAACTCCACCAGCCAAATATTCATATAGGCTTTAGAGTTATTCCATAAGTGTCCACCATAGTGTCACTTGCCAGACTCCATTTTTAATGGAATCTGACCCACGTTGTTGCAATATTTTTCTTATTGCAGATTGATCAGATGACGAGTGAGGTTTCGTTTAAAGGTTTCGAGTCTACAACCAACATGTTTTCGCCTGTGGCAGCATGAAAGTTATAGAGACTCACTGCTATTGTATTTCCGCTGTGTACTTTTTCAATGCTAGCTTTATGCTATGCAACTTGTATTAAATACTTTGTAATTCTGGATCATCGATGTAATAAAATTGATGCTTTGTTGTGATATTACATCGTAAACTTTGTGTGCAAATGAATCGATCCAGGGATTTGCACTATACACAGGTATCTGCCTTATTTAAAGAGCAGGTACGCTACAGATGGTATCAGAGCACTGTGTTGCCTGTAGGTTCGAAACCCCTAAGTCTGGATAGAAATAGGTTTGACCATAGGATTGAAAATCTATTTTCCTTCACTTTTCTAAAAAAAAAACAAATCTTTCCACTATGTCTTTCTCTTATTCTCATCTACTATCAACCTTCTAAAAACCTCTTATCTTTTTCTAGATGACCATGTTCTTATAGTCTAAGTCTGAATTCTGCTGCCTCATATGGAAACGCTACGATTAATCATGAAGTTCTGCATGCATGGAAGACCACTGAAGAACCAGGATTCGACCAACACTTCTAAGATATCCAAGAAAGTTGAACAGAACTTGAAGCAGTCATGAAGGAGGTAGATTTGACCACCACCCAAAAATAGAATGACGATATCGTGTTAGTGTATTGATCATATCAACTTAGCTATATGACAATACTAGATTGTTTGCTTGGTGTTAGCACCTCGTTGCTTGATGTTTGTTAGATCTTGATTGATTATGTTATAGATTGGTTGCCTTGTTTTGTTTTATTGAACTAGGATCCCTCCATAAGTACAAATAATTCAACTCATTGCTTTCTAAACCAAACAGATGTCTCACCCCAATGCCAACACCAATGATTTGCATACAACTATGCGACTATTATTAGAGAACCAGAGTCAGCTGTTGAAGATGATCAATGACCAACTGCCTAAGATTGATCAAAACCATAGGGATTTTGAAGAGAACCTTATGACCAAACCAAAGGCATGGAATACTTGTGGAGAGATAGGACATACGTCCCAAGAATGCACTGATGAGTGGCCCCATGGTCATACCGAACATCCAGTGAGGGAATGCCCCACAAGTCAGATGTCTTGCTGTTTTTGTGAAGCAACAAATCACGTTCCAACTCAACTTCAACTCTACCCCGTGGTGCAAGAAGTCAGTCAGCAAGCCAAAAAGGGGATACAACAAAATCTCATGAAGCATGTGGAAGTACAAGAAAACAAGGAGGAACACAAAAGAGATACTAGCCATATAACATGTTTTACATGTGGAGAACTAGGACATTATTCATGGGGCTGCAAAGAGAAAAGGACTGGTCAGGATACTGAACCAAATCTTCATCAAAATGAGACTGTGGGTCATACTAAGGTGAAGAATGAAATAAGAGTAAGGTCACTTCCGAAGAAATCCAAAAGTACCTCCAAGTGTTGCTATAAATGTGAAGGAGATCACCTAGCTCGAAATTGTCCCATCAAACGAGACTGGACTTCTTTAATTGAGATAGAATATGGCAAACAAGATTTGGAAGAACTTTTAGCCCTGGAAACATCTAAGAAGAAGAAGAGGAACTTAAGTGACGTAAATTGCTACAAATGTAAAGGCAAAGGACATTATGCTGACAAGTGCCCAGCAAAGATGAAGGAGAAATGCCTTACCCGCTCGCACAAGAAAATCAACAGTCCCGCGACATGTCGCAGATGCGGAGCAACAGGACACTATGTCAATGGCTGCCCAGAGTGGAAGAAGGATAAGTCTCTCCAAGGACCGAGTGGAAAGCGTGAGTGCTAAAAAAAAAACTTCCTGTACCCACCACATGCCATTGTATTTTGAACACTTGTACGCTCTACATCAGAGGAATAAACAAGATTACACAAAGTTTCTAGACTGACCACAAAAATTTCTTTTAAGGGTGGTAGCCACCTAGATAATTCATACCCAGTCGCTTAAATCCAGAGATCTCAAAATTTCTTTCTTTTCATCCTTCTAAACAGAAAAACCATTCACTGTCAAGTTTTCAAGTTTCCATGTAAGAAATTTCATTTTCCAAAACATCTCGAGTTATCAGAATCATTCAAGCCCTTGCTTTCTTTTTAGCTTCTCCGAATCTCGGGGACGAGATTCCTTTTAAGGGTGGTAGTCTGTAACATCCCAACATTTTGGAATGTTTAAAAATCACTAAAATTTAAAACTTTTCTTTTTATTAAAATAAAATAGTAAATGCATAAGGAAACCAACTATAAAAGACTTCAAAGTTTAATATTTCAAATGTCACAGTTTAAAACATTTTATTATCCCATGTATTTCAAAACCTTAAAATATAATTTGACAAATATGTTACAAACTACAATTCATTTTATTTTAAATAAATTAGATTTTTATAAGTATTTGAATTAAACCACTTAGTCATATCTATTCATAAATACAAGATTATTCAAAGATTATATAATTACTAAATGGTTTTCATTTCTTTAACTAAGTTCAAAATATAGTTTGGAAATTATAAGCCTATAGAGTATAACTTTAAAACTTCATAGAATTTAAATTAATGAATTAGCCAAATAAATATTTCATTTGCTTAAATGAATCTCATCTATTTTTCCAAACATGAAATGATTAATAGATTCTAAATAAAAATAAAAATAAAATAAAGGTCTTGTCCAAAGTTGTTATGAAGTTTCAAATGCATAAAATATAATGTTGCACAAATTATCTTCAATTAAGAAGGGATACATTATCTTTTCCATTTTCATATAGTTGTGTTATGTCATTAATAATTATACCAAAGCCAAAAATGAATTTAGAAATTGAAAATGAGTTTAAATAACTTAAATTCAAACATATTGAAATGTGGGTATTTTTACAAATTTATTTTAGCCAAAGGAAAATTTGAATGAGAAAGAAATTCAAATTTGACTTTAAGTGTCAAATTTGTAATTAATCAATAATTCAAAATATTAATTTTCAAAAATATTCAAAACATACCCACAACTGGTTTAACAGCAAGATTTTATTTTTACAAATTTTTAGAAATTAATTTGACATCATTTGGACATTTAAATCAAAAGATATGAATTAAAGAAATAAAATCAGAAAAAGAAAATACTGGCTGACGTCATGCTGACGTCAGCAGATCTTCTTCAACCTCCGAAACCAACTCCTGCAAGAAATCCGCATCGATCCGGAGACGATTCCGGGCCGTTTTCGAACGGGATTCTATCCCTTTCCCCGCCACCATAAATACCCAGCCGTGCCGCGTCTTTTCCCCCTCGAAACCCTATCAAATCGCGCCCCCTAGCTTCCAGAGAAGCTCGCCGGAGTACACCCAGGCCGCCGGCGAATTTCCTTGCTCCGGTGAGCCCTGGTAACGCCCGAGCGCTCCCTACCCCTCTCCTCGCTTTCTCCTTTTCTTGCGCATCTCGGTGACTCCTCCGTCGTGCTTTTCCCGCACTAGGACGAGCGAATCATTCACGCCCGAAGCTCCCCGCCGCCGTACGCAACTCCGGCGAGGAGTAGAAAAGAGCACCGGAGCCCCCCCGCCACCAACCAGCGCCACCATCCCCTTCGCCGTGCTGCGCCGCATCCGGAGCTGGCCTCCGCGCATCCGGGGAAGCACGGAATCGGCCGGAGCGTCCACGCCGAGCCGCCGGTGCCGTCATCGGCGCCATCTCCGGCGAGTCGCGCCGCCCACGGTATGGTCCTCCGTTCCCCACCGTCCGATCTAATTTTTACGGCTAAGATTAGAAGTATCGGACGAAGCGGTACGATCCGACCTGGACCGTCAGATCCAGATCTGACGGCCCAGATCAGATAACTTAACCACGCCAGCGATCCCAGTCAGCGCCGCGTGTCAGCCACGTCAGCGCCAGCGTGTAAAACATTTTTCTATTTTATTTTTAATTGGAAAATTGCAGATTAGTCCCTGTAATTAAAATATCTATAACTTTTTAACCACAACTCCAAATTTAATATTTTTTATATATTTGGAAAGCTCTCGACTTGTAGAATATTTTGGATCTGACAAAATTCAAATTTGACTTAGTATAAAATATTCAAATTTCAAATGGTTAATTTGAGTATATTTGCAATAACTTTAAATCTATAAATCCAAAAATTACAAATAAATATGTTTTAGAAACCTTAGAATATTTGTAAATTAATACCACTGCTATAAAATATTTTGAGTAATTTTTGAATGATTTCATAGTTGTGTGTTTAATTTGAATAGTTTGACTAATTTTGAAATAACTTTTAATAGAAACATTAATTCTGATTAAATCCAATTGCAATAGATTTAATTAAATGCTCTCTGTCTATTAACACTAATTATAAAATTTTGTTATAAAAATTTAATCATAGGAAACTTTAATCTTATAAGTATTTCTTTTATTATATTTTCCAAAACTAGAAATTTATTAAATTTCATTTATAAACTCATGCATATTTATAAAAAAATCACAAAAGTTATTTTGATGCTTCTTGTGATTTAAAATTGCATTTCCTTCATAGCATATTTTATATTGTAGATATAATTCTCATAGGAAACCCCTCTTCATTAGTTTCTCTAAGTTAGAAAATAATTTCAACTTAGCATTTCTATGAATTTCTACAATTAGACACTTAGTAATTTCCAAGATGGAGCAAGAAGGCCAATGAAGTACTTAGCCAAAAACAAGACTTCAGAAGTGTCTTCAAGGAGAAGAAACACCTAGAAGAAAGTCAAGAAGAAGTTCATGGAGGACTTAGAAGAAAACAAACTCTGGAAGCATCCTCAAGATGTCAAGCACTTGGAAGAAAAGTGAGAAGAAGTTCAAGAAGGCCAACCCCCTTTTATTCTCTAAGTCTTTCTCTCTGTCTTTTCTTCTTCTTCTGTTAGACTTCATGAAGACTAAGTAAATCCAAGACCAGCCTCGAGGATACAAGAATCATCAAGTCTGAAGATTCATCAAGAATACCAAGAGCTGAATCAAAACATCCTCCGGAAGAAAGTTACAAGTCTGGAGATGAAGCCAGGAGAACAACTACAACTTTCTTTCTATCTTTTCCCTCTTTCCTAATCTTGTCTTTTAGACTTAAACAAATTTTGATCATGATGTTATCATCTTGAAGTTGTTGGATCCTAGCAGCATAGTGGGATGAAGCGGCCTGGAAACAAACCTTACATGTCCACGTACATGAGACCTGTTCCACAATTTAAGTGGCTGGCCGGGTGTCTGTCTCTCTCACTATAGTGAATGTCCAATTTACAAAGAGTTGATAATAATTGTTGATCATCTGGAACAAATGACTTAGTATTTTTCTCTAAGTATTTTGCACATCATGGCTAAGCCATTTGAGTGCTTGTTTCAAGAAGATATAAAACAAAGTATGTTTATCCAACTTAAGACCTTAGTCCTTAGTCATTCTTGAACCACCTATTTGCCTTACAATAACTTAAAAGATTTCATGGCATGAAAAAGTATTTCTAGCCCTTAGGAATATTTTGCACATCATGCATAAACATATTTTCCATAGAAAGTTTTATAAAACTTATTTATTCATCTAGTATGTGTTTGTTTGCATTGTGGATTTGTGCTTGCTGTTGATTGTTGTACTGTTGCTTATACTGTTAGATTGAACGGAGAGTTCCGAGTATCGTTGAAAAGAGTTGTGAACAACGACAACATTCAAAGGCAAGTGGCACACCTCATAAACTTCCTATTTTTACATGCATTACTTAGTGTATTTTTATATGCATGTGTTGCTATGCTAAACCTGTGTAGAATCCCTTATTCCTGTGTCTAGGTTCCTATGCAATACTTGGTAGAATTATTGATGCTATGCAAATGTTGTTTTGTGAAAATCTAAATTCTACTAAGTTAAGAATGAAACACCTGGGTGGTAATTGGTCGTATGGTTTATGTTGAGTGGCTACTCAGGTCCATTTCTATGGTTCCTGGAGTATGTACACTTGTGAATGGCCACCCAGGAACAGAGGAATCTGAAGAACTCCGAGTGACGATTGCTTCCAGTGCAGCCATTGCCATATGGGCTCTGGCTTGATCAATTATGTTGCGTGGACTCTCTCCGGCTTGACAAGCAGATGTAGGGGAATGTTAGGTGGAACGGGTCAAGCCAGGTGGGAGGGAAAATGCTTCTGAAACATCTCGTCTCATTCTCTCCTTTCCTTATCACAAATGGTGTGTAAAGGATACCTTGGGTTGAATGGGTACAATGGTGAAAGTGCACAACCTCTGCAGAGTGTAAAACTAAGTACTTAGCCGAGTCCCCGGTTACGGACAATTTTGAGCAGCTGATCAAGGACGTCAACGGAGGATTCCATCATTCCAACTTCAGATATAAAACATGATGGGTGAACAAGGGAAGATGAGAATTATGGTTTTCATGCCATACTCGTCGATTTCAAGAAAAGTGTTTTCAAAAGAGTAGGAAAAATTGGCTTTATGCAAATTAGCCTTGAACTCCACCAGCCAAATATTCACATAGGCTTTAGAGTTATTCCATAAGTGTCCACCATAGTGTCACTTGCCAGACTCCATTTTTAATGGAACCTGACCCACGTTGTTGCAATATTTTTCTTATTGCAGATTGATCAGATGACGAGTGAGGTTTCGTTTAAAGGTTTCGAGTCTACAACCAACATGTTTTCGCCTGTGGCAGCATGAAAGTTATAGAGACTCACTGCTATTGTATTTCCACTGTGTACTTTTTCAATGCTAGCTTTATGCTATGCAACTTGTATTAAATACTTTGTAATTCTGGATCATCGATGTAATAAAATTGATGCTTTGTTGTGATATTACATCGTAAACTGTGTGTGCAAATGAATCGATCCAGGGATTTGCACTATACACATGTATCTGCCTTATTTAAAGAGCAGGTACGCTACAGTTTGCCTTTTCAACATCAATCTCAAATAATACCCAGTGAAATCTGCCATATGTTTATATTTGTTAATAACTAAATCATCAATTACATATACTTAATTAACATCGAGTATGTATAAGAAAGTAAACAACTCACTCGAAGTTGAACGGGAAAATTATGGTGCTTTTGTAATGTTGCGCCATCAAATAAGTAAGAAAAAGCTCCTCCGTTTGATCTGGGTAATGTAACAAACCATGATGATGAACTCGATTAGGGTCAATGAATCCAATCTTGTGATTGAGTCCCAGCTTTCGAGATTGTATAATTTTCAGCCTGCATAATAGAGTACAAAAGTAATATAGTGATAAGGATAATTACAAGCAATGAAAAATAAGTAGAGCTAGAGAATTACTGACATATATACATAATTTAATTACTTACATGCAAAAGGCACTGATGATAGATTTGTCGAGCGCGTCAAAATTGAATAACTGCCATAATTCGCAATACTCGATTTGAACCTCATCATCACCTGGGCCAAAAAAATCCTTTGGAATTTTCCCATAGAGCCAGTCTCCGTCTTGACTTTTCGTGGTACGCAAGTACCATGCATTTAGTTGGTGCAACCTAGCTGGTAGAGTGCGCACCATTGCAGGGTCGACAAGATCTTGTCCTCTCACATATGTCCGCACCACCTCATGTATGGTGACACTCTCGCCAGCTTGCAATGCCTTAAGCTCTGCCAGAGTTATACCCATATCTCTAGCTTGCTGCGAAAGTACATCATCGACCGGGTTCCGGTTGTAAGGCGCCAATACGAGTGGAGGGGCCGATTGTCCCGCCTGCATTCCGAGATGTGGAACATCTCTCTTCTGGGTGGCAGCAGATTTTTTTTCTTCCCGCACTCTCCTAGATGTACGCACCAGAACGCGTGTGTAGTCATCGTCCATATTTAGTTCATATTGCGACGGATGCGTAAGAAATTCTATGGCCCACCGTATCGCTTCCGAAGAATAAACCGGAACAGGCAAAGACATCTTTTTTGCCTTCTTTCTCTGGGAAGTCTGGATCTCCTCGACCCATGTATCGACATCTTTGCGAGAGTTCACATAGCGAGACTTCCCGGCCGTTTCGCTTTTCTGAGTACTAGTCGACTCAGCGGTGCACTTCCGCTTCTTTTGCGGAGGCGATGGAGTCCGTTGACGCGGCGGAGTACGCTCACGCGACGGCGGAGATGGACTAGCGCATTGGTTGTCGTTGTTGTAGTTATGTGGACTGGCTTGTGGACTGGGAGGGCGATTTAGCTGCATGTGTGGGAACACGATGTATTCTTTTTTCCATAAGCAGGTACTCTTGAGGGCAAATCTCAACTCAACCTCGTCTTCACCCGTAGGGAAGTCTAGCTTAATTCCCTCATATGTCTTGATAACCTCATCAACCCCGACAACAGCATAGCCATCTGGAATAGGGGACAATGGTAAGTTCCATTTGGTCTAGGCGGTAGGGCAAAGCCGTGCGCCACCTTCACGGTTATGTTCAAGCATGGCACATGTAGGTCGCAAAGTTCCCGCTGCACAATATTATCCACGGGGTGACGATGACCCGGCATATCATTGTGGCGATCGAGCTCCGTCGAAGCCACGCTGCTTCTCCGCATTGATTTTGGATCAGGAGAAGGATCTTCGGGCGTCTCAGATTCGCAGGGCATCCGTCGAGTCTGCGCTGCCTTCAGCTCTGCTATTTCCTTCTCATGTTGTAGTAATTTATTTTCCATCCACTGGGCCCGGTCGGCAATCTCTTTCTTCTTTCTCGATCGGCTTCTATAAGTGCCAACATCTTTGGGAAACCCAAGTATCCACGGTACAGAGCCGACGGTTCCTCTTGTTCGTCCACTGTGTTCAGGATTCTTAAGGGCTCGCGATAGCTCGTCCTTCTCTCTGTTAGGGTGGAACGTGCCTTCCGTGACCTCCTTCCATACCTCTCTGAGAGCTTTAATAGGGTCAGGTCCGTGCTCCTTGGTAAAAAGACAGTCACCTGTTTCAGGGTCTAACTTTCCACCATGCCCATAGAACCAAGCCTTAAGCCGGTCTGGCCAGTCAAATGTCTCGATCTGTATACCTTTAGCCAAAAACTCTTCCTCCATTTTCAGAAACTTAGGCAGGGCCGTCAGGTAGCCACCTGACCCCATGTTATGGTGATATATCTTTTTGTCTGCATTTTTCTTATTTCTCTCTGACATGGCCTTAGCGGCTTCCGATTGCTTGTACGCCTTAAATTCGGGCCACTCATCTTTTATCTTTTCATAGACTCCGACAAATTCTGGAGTTTTACCTTCTTTTATGAACTTGTTAAGCCTTTTCTTCCAGCTGCGGAACAATTCACCCATCTCAATATAAGTCAAGGCCTTGCATCGATTCTCTATAACCGGCTCCTCTACATCCTCCTCTTCCGGTAAAGTGAAATTCTGCATGAGCTCGTCCCAAAGGAGTTGTTTGTCTGCATTCGAGACATAAATAACCCCCTCTTTTGGCACCTTTGGCTTATACCATTCTTGAGCCCTGATGGACAGTCTGTCCCGAACGATGACTCCGCACTGAGCTACAAATTTCCTTGCGTGGTTAGCGGGAGCAATCGGTTTTCCTTATTCATTGATCTCCTCGATGTGGTACTTCTGTTTCCCTTGGAGCTTTTTGGTCCCGGTCCGTGGCCCGCCTCGTTTCACCGCTGCTTTTTTGCTTGGTCCCGGTTCATGGCCCGCCGACGGCTAAAATAAGAAAAAGTGATAGTTAATATATGTATACACACAAATCTTTTCAACGGAGACAAAAACCTGAGGGCATATATCTACCTCGGCGGCCGACTTTCCAACAGTAGAGTCGGTGAACTGTCGGTGAGCTGAACTGTCGGTGACGTCTATTCCATCTGAATGCCCCTCCAGTCCATCACCGGACTAGTTCAGAAATTGTCCGGTGAAATCGTCTACGTGTTCCTCTTCTTGTTCATGGTTTCTGCCGGGGTCCAATTCATCACCTTCACGAATGATGCCGAACATGTCCTCTTCTTGTTGAAGATTTCTACGGGTGTCCATAGTTTCTGCAAGAGATTTAAATCCATTTAAATAATTTTAATAACTCAACATCTAAATAACTTTACCGATATGTCATACAACTAAATCTAACTCAACATCTTTTATCATTTATTTGTACAAACACATTTCAATTTCAACCTGAAGCAAAGTTATTTGAATAGTACAAATACATTAAGACATTTCAATTTTACAAACACATTTCAATCATATCGAGTATCTCATTTCTATTTACATTTCTCTTTTGAAGTCTCTCGAACTTTACTAGGGCTCCGAGAGGGCGGCGGCTACGACGCGGTGACAAATCCGAGTACCTGCACGCAAAATCCAAGTAAGAATAAATAGATATGAATCCAGTTGATATGAATTAATATGAACATTTTTATGATACAACATTATAGATTATATTTTTCTGAACATTTTGATATAAAGTTTGCATTTGTCTGATTTAATATGAATTTGCAATGTTGACCGAACTTATATAATTAAGTGTTTGAAACCGAGAGTATCGGATTTTCTTCTAGTGCCGGTTTGGTGGTTTGTTGAGATTTTATGCGCGTTGGAGCGACACATGTCACAAGAGGATCGGCTACAAAGCTCGTTTTTTTGCATGCATACATAGAAACCAGTGATAACCGAAATGATTTACAAATACTAATTCGCATACACATGCATACACATGCTACAAATACTAATTTCACGTACACACGTTTTTATTTGCATACACAAGTTTTCAAATACTAATTCGCATACTAATTCCCAATGTGTTGGATACTAATTCGCATACTAATTTCACGTACACACGTACACACGTTTATATTTTTCTGAAATTTTTGGTAGTTTATTTGCATTTTTCTGAACTGGACATGAGGTGACGTCAGCCAGACACCGCTGACGTCAGCTCGTGACGTCAGCGGGCGACGACGGCGCTGACGAGCACGCGGCGACGAGGTCGTGCGGCTACGGCGGGGACGAGGTCGTGCGGCTACGGCGATTGGAGGCACGCGGGGACGTGGCCGTGCGGCGGCGAGCTGCGGCTACGGCGGGGGCGGGTCAGCTCCATCTCCTCGCGCGGCGACGACGGCGCTAGCGAGCACGCGGCGACGAGGTCGTGCGGCTCCGGCGGGGACGAGGTCGTGCGGCTACGGCGATTGGAGGCACGCGGGGACGAGGCCGTGCGGCGGCGAGCTGCGGCTACGGCGGGGGCGGGTGAGCTCCATCTCCTCGCGCGGCGGCACGGTGCTGGCAGGCTAGGGTTCGTGGCACGCGCGCGCAGAGAGAGAAAGAGGGCACGCGCGAGGGTTCGGGGCACACGCGAGGCTCACCTAGGGGGCGGAGTCGAGGAGGAACGTGGCGGTGAGGCCCAACCGGAGTCGAGGAAGGAGGCGGCGGCGGCTAGGGTTCACGGGAAATTTCAGCAGCACTTCGGTAGGAAAGGGGAACTGCTCCGGGTGGTTGCTCGGCCCGGAGCGCTAAGTGTTGGTTTTATAGCATAATGCTATCTGTCCCGGGTCGTGGCTCTGCCCGGGACAAATAGGGGTCATCTGTCCCGGGCTGAGCCACCACCCGGGATAGATAGCACCCCATCTGTCCCGGGCTGAGCCACCACCCGGGATAGATGGGGTTTTTTCTTTTTCTTTTTCTTTTTCTTTTTCTTTTCTTTTTCTGTTTTCTGTTTTAAATAACTTTGGAATTTGAAAAAACTTTCAATATGAAAACTGTTTGAATTTGACTAACTAATACAAAAACATTTTCTCTTTTCTATAACCATTATTTAAATTAGTTTAAAACTATTTTGAATGTGAATTTGTATAACTTTTGCAAACTTTGGAATTTGAAAAAACTTTAAATATGAAAAGTGTTTGAATTTGACTAACTAATACAAAAACATTTTCTCTTTTCTATAACCATTATTTAAATTAGTTTAAAACTATTTTGAAAGTGAATTTGTATAACTTTTGCAAACTTTGGAATTTGAAAAAACTTTCAATATGAAAAGTGTTTGAATTTGACTAACTAATACAAAAACATTTTCTCTTTTCTATAACCATTATTTAAATTAGTTTAAAAATATTTTGAATGTGAATTTGTATAACTTTTGCAAACTTTGGAATTTGAAAAAACTTTCAATATGAAAAGTGTTTGAATTTGACTAACTAATACAAAAACATTTTCTCTTTTCTATAACCATTATTTAAATTCCAAACTTTAACTTCCAAACCGGGACTAAAGAAGCACGCGGATCGTGTGTTTCTTTCAAGCACTTGTAAGCCGTTTGATCAGGTGTGTGTTTCTTTTGATTGCTTCTGAGCTGTTCGATTAACGCTTTCAGTTTCAAACCGGACTAAAGAAGCACACAGATTGTGTGTTTCTTTGAAACACTTGTTAGCCGTTGGATCAGGGGTGTGCTTCTTTTGAGCACTTGAGAGCTGTTGGATCAACACTATCAGTACCACTGGTTGAGCCCGTGACCCTATATATAGCCCCCTCTCAGACGAGGCGAGCACTCAGTGTTTCCTCCTTCTAGTGCCTAGCCGGGTGGTGTGTGGTATACAAATCACTCGGATTCCCTGCATACGCCCCACGGTGCATTTGATATACAGGCACTCAGGAGCCACCGTGGGGCTGTATGCAGGTGAAATCGTGTGTTTTGTTCTTTCAAAAGAATAGTTCAATTCATCTACTGAGGAATATATACAAATTACTCGGATTCCCTGCATACGCCCCACGGTGCATTTGATATGCAGGCACTCATCAAGAGCCACCGTGGGGCTGTATGCAGGTGAAATCGTGTGTTTTGTTGTATCAACGCCGACGAATCCATTTGATATGCAGGTAAAAATGGAGCATCTTCTTCATATCAAAAGTTTAATATATTAATTATTACATATCGCACCAACATCTCCATCACACAACACCGCCAGTTCTTCTGCGTCGGAACCATGGAGCATCTTCTTCAATCAACTTGATGATTGGGTCAATGTTCACTACGAAAGGCGGAATTTCATCAAAATTATTATAATCATCTGACATGTCTGTCTTGTCCTCCACTCCCACGATGTTTCTTTTTCCTGAAAGAACTATGTGACGCCTAGGCTCCTCCACTCCCAGGATGTTTCTTTTTTTGGGTCTGCTAGACATGTCTTTCACATAGAAAACCTGAGCCACATCATTGGCTAGCACGAATGGTTCGTCTCTGTACGCAAGATTGTTTAGATCCACTGTTGTCATTCCGTACATCTTGTCTACCTCAACCCCGCCTTTCAGATTGACCCATTTGCACCGAAACAAAGGGATCTTAAAAGAAGGTCCATAGTCAAGTTCCCATATCTCCTCTATGCAACCATAATATGTGTTCTTCTGCCCATTGTTGTTTGTTGCATCAATGCGAACACCACTGTTTTGGTTCGTGCTCTTTTTATCTTGGACACTCGTGTAAAATGTATTTCCATTTATCTCGTACCCTTGGAAAGTACATATAGTTGTAGATGGTGCCCTGGCCAACAAGTGTAACTCTTCATCAACCTTGTCTTTATTTTCAAGATGTGCTCGCAACCAACCGCCGAACGTGGCCATGTGTGTACGTACAATCCAGTTGTCAGACTTCCCCGCGTGTAGAGAGCGTACAAAATTCTTGTGTTTATCGATATACGGGGCCACCAAGGTAGAACTTTGTAGAACTGTATAGTGTGCTTCAGTGAAAGAATGTCCATCCATACAAATTTTTGTTTTCTTTCCTAGTGTGCCTTTTCCACTAAGTCTACCCTCATGTCGTGATTGTGGAACACCTATCGGCTTAAGGTCATGAATAAAGTCAACACAGAACTCAATGACCTCCTCGTTACCGTAGCCATTGGAGATGCTTCCTTCTGGCCTAGCACGATTATGCACATATTTCTTTAAGACTGCCATGAACCTCTCAAATGGGAACATATTGTGCAGAAATACAGGACCGAGAACTTGAATCTCTTCGACTAGGTGAACCAGGAGATGTGTCATAACATCGAAGAAGGATGGAGGGAACACCAACTCAAAACTGACAAGACACTGGACCACATCATTTTTTAACCCTGGTAGAATCGCCGGATCGATTACCTTTTGAGATATTGCATTGAGGAATGCACAAAGCTTCACAATGGGTACTCGAACATTTTCCGGTAGTAGCCCCCTCAGTGCAATCGGAAGCAATTGCGTCATAATCACGTGGCAATCATGAGACTTTAGGTTCTGAAATTTTTGGAGTCTCACATTTACTATCCTCTTCATATTCGACGAGAACCCAGCCGTGACCTTGATACTGCTCAGGCATTCAAAGAATATTACTTTCTCTTGTTTGGTAAGAGCGTAGCTGGCAGGACCTTCGTAGTGTTCGGGACTTAGGCCGTCTCGTTCTTTCACACGTTTCTGGTCCTCCCGTGCTTCCTCTGTATCTTTTTTCTTCCCGTACACGCCCAAGTAGCCTAGCAGGTTCACGCAAACATTCTTCGTCACGTGCATCACGTCGATAGCAGATCTAACCTCTAGGACCTTCCAATATGGTAGCTCCCAAAATATAGATTTTTTCTTCCACATGGGTGCGTGCCCGTTAGCGTCTTTCGGAACCTGTTGTCCTCCAGGATCCTTTCCAAAGATTACTTTTAGATCCTTGACCATATCAAATATTTCTTCACCAGTACGGTTGACAGGCCTCCTACTGTGATCAGCCTCACCTTTAAAATGCTTGCCTTTCTTCCTTGCGGTATGCCTGATCGGGAGAAATCGACGATGCCCCAGATACACACACTTCTTACATTTATCCAAATATAAACATTCAGTCTCACCCAAACAGTGTGTGCATGCATTGTACCCCTTGGTCGACTGCCCTGAGAGGTTAGCAAGAGCAGGCCAATCGTTAATTGTTACAAAAAGCAGAGCTCGTAGGTCAAATTCCTCATGTTTGTGCTCATCCCACACCCGTACACCTTCTTCCCGCCACAACTGTAAAGTTCTTCAAATAATGGCCTGAGGTACACATCAAGGTCGTCGCCGGGTTGCTTCGGGCCTTGGATGAGCAATGGCATCATAATGAACTTTCGCTTCATGCACAACCAAGGAGGAAGGTTATAAATACATAAAGTCACAGGCCATGTGCTATGACTGCTGCTCTACTCCCCAAACGGATTGAAACCGTCTGTACTTAGACCAAACCTTAAGTTCCTTGCGTCATCTTCAAATTCCGGGAACTCTCTCTCAATTTTTCTCCACTGCGACCCATCAGCGGGGTGTCTACACATCGCATCTTTCTTACGGTCCTCTTTGTGCCATCGCAACAACTTGGCATGCTCTTTATTCGCGAACAGGCGTTTCAACCGTGGTATTATAGGAGCATAGCACATCACCTTGGCAGGAACCCTCTTCCGGGGACGCTCACCCTCAACTTCACCAGGGTCATCTCGTCTGATCTTATACCGCAATGCAGTGCATACTGGACATGCATCCAAATTCTCATACTCACCGCGGTAGAGGATCTAGTCATTAGGGCAGGCATGTATCTTATGCACGTCTAATCCTAGAGGGCACACAACCTTCTTTGCTTCGTACGTGTTGTCGGGCAACTCGTTGACCTTTGGAAGCATCTTCCTAATTATCTGCAGCAACTTTCCAAATCCCTTGTCAGTCACACCACACTCTGCCTTCCACTGCAGTAGTTCCAGTGTGGTACCCAGCTTTTTCTGACCATCTTCGCAACTTGGATACAACAATTTATTGTGATCCTCTAACATCTGGTCGAACTTCAACCTCTCCTTTTCAGTTCCGCACTCTCTCTTTGCATCAGCAATGGCCCTACCAAGATCGTCAGTGGGCTCATCTGGTGCCTCTTCAGCTTCAGCTTCCCCCGTTGCAGAATCTCCGTACTATGGGAACATAGGATAGTTGTCATCATCTTCCTCTTATTCATTGTCTTCCATCATAACACCTTTTTCTCCGTGCTTCGTCCAACAATTATAGCTGGGCATGAAACCATGCCGAATAAGATGACTTTGAAGGGTTCTCACGTTTGGGTGATCTGTCTTATTCTGACAGTTGACACATGGACAACACATGAAACCATTCGTACTGTGGGCCTGGGCTTTCTCTAGAAATTTCCTCAAACCTGTCATGTACTCGGCAGTGCGTCGGTCACCATACATCCATTGTCGGTTCATCTGCATTATATAATGAACTACATCAATAACCATTACAGAACATCGACAAATAAACACTGAACATGCACGGTATCAGTTAATTACAAATGAAATGAGAGAAAAATTAACCTTGATCGAAAAGAAGAATAAACTTCTTTAAGTGTACATCAAATCAATTCGTGAACTCTCTCGGGCATTTCATCAAACACCTTGCATGCATACAAAAAAAACAGACTAGCACACACCCCCTCCTTCCATTTCAAAAAAAAATGCCTCCAATGGTTTTGGGAGGGGGCTGCTGATGATCAGTATATATATGCAACCCCCCCATTTGTCCCGGTTTCAGTCACAAACCGGGAAGAAAAGGAGGCCATTTGTCCCGGTTTGAGACTGAAACCGGGACAGATGGAGGTTTTTTAATTTTTTTTTTCTTTTTCTGTTTTCTGTTTTAAATAACTTTTGCAAACTTTGGATTTTGGAAAAACTATGAATATGAAAAATGTTTGAATTTGACTAACTAATACAAAACCATTTTTTGTTCTCTGTTTTAAATAACTTTTGCAAACTTTGAAATTTGAAAACACTTTTGCAAACTTTAGATATATTTCGGTCAATACAAGAGAACACGCGCACACAGAATATATGACAAACGGAATACATAGATAGTCTACTCATCAACGACATTAAGATGATCATTTTCCGTATTATAGCCGCGTAGACTATACCACTTCCGTGCAATCTCGAAGCCAAGGCGAGCGTCTAAAGCAGCATATACGACTTGATCGTAGCTCAATGGAACGTTGCCCCATCCGAAAATTAGGTCTTTTTGTAACGTGTCTTCCTTGTCGTCGTCTGTGTACTTCCTCTTCTTGTATTTCTTCTTCTTCTCAAGATTTGTCCCAATGTCCGCATTAGAGAGAGCATATAGACTAGGAGTAAAATTGCCGGTAGGGTTTCGGCGATCCCTCTGCAGGTCGACCGCGGACCGAATAATAATTCCGTAGCAGGCTAGCATCTTCATGTCATTATGGATTGCCACGCCGTAGAATTTGATTGTCTCGTCACCTAAGAAATCCATGAGGACCTGTGGCACCCGATCAGCTTTCCAAATTTGGAAGACAAGAGTCTCGGTCGCCACCGAGAGTTGAAGGACGGCGGCGCGCTGCGGAGTATCCTTCCGTCGAGGGTCGGTGAACTCGCAATCGAGTCCAACGGATTTGATCGGAGCGGCGTCGAGGAAGTTGTTCTTCACGTCGCCGATCCACTTCTCCACGCGCCATGCACGAAGGGTGACCCACACCTTGAACCGCATGCCTTCCTTCTCGTAGCCGTAAAACTCATCGGACCGAGGCATGAGTGGCTCCATAGGAAATGGTGTACGTGGACGGAGAAAAGAGAGGAGAGATGGCCGGAGAAATGGTGTGTGGAGGAGTCGTAATGTGCAGTGCATTTTATAGCGCCGGAGAGGAAGATGATCGCCGGCGGAGGGCAGAGGAATCGCCGGAGGGCAGAGGAATCGCCGGCGGCGCCGTATTTCCGCTCGTCTTCCGTGCGCGTCGAAAAAACGCGGCGGTGGCGCGTGCGTGTAACTGAAACCAGGACATTTGTCCCGGTTCGTGACTGGAACCGGGACAAATGAGTGTCGCCTGAACTGCTCGGCGGGTGCTACCTCATTTGTCCCGGTTCGTGGCTGGAACCGGGACAAATGAGTGTCGCCTGAACTGCTCGGCGCGTTTTAAGCCCCATCGGTCCCGGTTTGCAATACGACCGGGACAAATGGGGTTTCGGAGTTTGGTCCTTTACCCTGTTTTCTACTAGTGCAAGGGAAACCATCACCATGGCCAAAATCATGGGAATGGTAATCCCCGTCCTAACTATGAAGGGAGGAAAGACTTGTCTAATGTGACTTGTTTCAAGTGCAAGAAGACAGGACACTATGCAACTGAATGCCCAGAGAAGAAGGCTGATGAAAATTCCAAGCCCAATCCTTTCCAGAAAGGGCAAGTAAATCACCTCAACGTGGAAGAAGTTCATGATGAACCTGATGCTGTGATTGGTAAATTCCTGCTCAATTCTCTTCCAGCGTTAGTCTTATTTGATACTGGAGCATCGCATTCATTCATATCAAGAGCTTTTGTAAACAAACATGGGCTAGCCGAGGAAAGCTTAGGAAAACCTATTAGAGTGAGTTCACCTGGGGGTGAGATGATAGTAAATTCGGGCTGTAGGTAGTTAGATTTAAGGATTGGAAAATATCTTTTTCCAGCAGACTTAGTCATCCTAGAAACCCAAGGTTTGGATGTTATCATCGGAATGGATTGGATGACCCGTTTTGAAGGAATCATAGACTGTGCAAACAGAGCTATCACCCTCACCACCCCAGAAAAACAAAAGATTAAATTCAGATCAACTTTCGAACTTAAGAAAGTTAGGCTAAATTCTCTTAAGGGGGTTAGCCTCGGTGATGTGCTGATTGTCCAAGAGTACCCAGATGTATTCCCAGAAGAATTACCGGGAATGCCACCCGATAGAGATGTGGAATTTCTCATTGAACTGAAAACAGGTACCGGACCAATAGCCAAGAGACCTTACCCTACGGCCGTCGATGAACTGAAAGAACTCAAGAAGCAACTAGAGGAACACCTTCTGAAAGGATTTATCCGTCCAAGTTCTTCGCCCTGGGGAGCGCCAGTTCTTTTTGTCAAAAAGAAAGATCAAACCCAGAGACTAGTCACGGACTACAGAGATATAAATGAACACACCATCAAGAACAAGTATCCGTTACCCAAGATAAATGAATTATTTGATCAACTGAAAGGTGCATGTGTCTTCTCCAAGATTGATCTTTGATCAGGTTATCTCCAAATGAAGGTTAGAGAGATGGATATACCAAAGACAGCGTTTGTTACAAGATATGGCTCTTATGAGTATACAGTAATGCCATTTGGATTAACCAATGCTCCAGCTTATTTCATGAATATGATGAATAAAGTGTTCATGGATTTTCTGGACAAGTTTGTGGTAGTATTCATAGATGACATTCTGATCTACTCCGAGAGTCACAAAGAACATGAAGGGCATTTGCGCCTAGTATTGCAGAGACTACGTGAACATAAGTTATATGCCAAATTCAGCAAGTATGAATTTTGGTTGGAACAAGTCGCATTTCTAGGACACATAGTATCCAAAGAGGGTATAGCAGTGGATCCTGAAAAGGTTTCAGCTGTAACCAATTGGGAGCCACCAAAGAATGTTGGAGAATTACGGAGTTTTCTTGGTCTAGCAGGATACTACCGAAGATTTATAGAAAACTTTTCCAAAATCGCCAAGGCACTGACGGAATTATTAAAGAAGGAGAAGAAATTTGAGTGGACTGACGCATGCGAAGCCAGTTTTCAGGAGTTGAAGAAACGACTGGTTTCAGCCCCAGTTCTATGCTTACCTGATTTAGAGAAGAATTCCAAGTATACTCACGCCAAGGCCTGGGAAGTGTGCTGATGCAAGAAGTCAGAGTGGCATCATATACCTCTAGACAGCTCAAGAAACATGAAACAAATTATCCCACCCATGATCTCGAGTTAGCCTCAGTAGTACATGCCCTGAAAACTTGGAGACCCTACCTAATGGGAAAAAGATGCGAAGTGTTCACTGACCACAAAAGTTTGAAGTATATTTTTTACTCAGAAAGAATTGAACATGAGGCAGAGAAGATGGTTAAAACTTATCAAGGATTATGATCTAAGTCTTCAATGCCATCCTGGAAAGGCTAATGTAGTAGCTGATGCCCTGAGTCGTAAGGTTTATGTGAATGGCCTCACGGCAGGAGAAATACCTGAGGATTTATGCAAGGCACTCAAGGACCTCCGATTGGAGGTGGTACTAGATGGTTTTGTAGCCTCGTTAGTAGTACAACCAAATTTGATGGACAAGATACGTGAAGCTCAGAAGGGAGACAAAGATATTGATGAAATCAAAGCCAACCCGAGAGCAGGAAAAGCCAAGGGATTTCATGAAGATGAGCAAGGAACCTTGTGGTTTGAAAAACGTGTATGAGTGGCAAATGATTCTGATCTTAGGAAGTTAATTCTGCAAGAAGCCCATGAAACACCTTATTCCATTCATCCAGGAAATACCAAAATGTATATGGATGTGAAGGAGAGATTTTGGTGGAACAATCTGAAAAGAGAAATAGCAGAATATATCGCTAAGTGCGATGTATGCAGTCGAGTAAAGGCTGAGCATCAGAAACCAGCAGGACTTTTGCAACCTTTGAAGGTACCGGAATGGAAGTGGGATTCTATTGGGATGGATTTCATCACCGGGTTACCAAGGACCAGATCAGGGTATGATTCTATTTGGGTTATTGTTTGTCGCTTAACCAAAATAGCTCACTTTATACCCGTGAAGACCACCTATACCAGCGTAAAGCTAGCCGATATTTACATGAAGAGAATTGTGTGCCTACACGCGTCCCCAAGAGTATCGTGTCCGATAGAGGGACCCAGTTCACATCTCATTTTTGGAAGCAGTTGCATGAATCACTAGGAACCAGATTGGAATTCAGTACAGCGTTTCACCCGCAAACAGATGGCCAGACTGAAAGAGTAAATCAGATTTTAGAAGATATGTTAAGAGCTTGTGCGCTGGATTATGGGTCTGGTTGGGATGACAATCTACCCTATGCCGAGTTCTCCTACAATAACAGTTACCAAGCTAGTATTGAGATGGCACCATTTGAGGCTTTATATGGGAAGAAATGCACAACCCCATTGTTGTGGAGTGGTGTAGGAGAACGAAGTTTCTTTGGACCTGATATAATCCAAGAAGCAGAAGAGAAGGTCAGATTAATTAAATATAGATTGAAGATAGCACAGTCACGCCAGAAAAGCTACGCGGATTCTAAACGTAGAGAAGTCGCCTACGAGGTGGGTGATAGAACCTATCTTAGAGTGTCGCCACTCCGGGCTGTAAAGAGGTTTGGAATTAAAGGAAAGCTAGCACCGCGATTCATCGGACCATTCAAAATTCTTTCTCGCAAGGGTGAAGTGGTATATGAGTTAGAACTACCAGAAGCCCTGTCTGCGGTTCATAATGTGTTCCATGTCAGTCAATTGAAGAAATGTCACCCCGAGATGATGGGAGTTCCCTTAAAGGATATTGTACCCCTCGAAGAAGTACAATTGGAAAGTGACCTGACCTACGAAGAGAAACCCATCAAGATATTGCAGACCGCAGAAAAAGTCACCCATACCAAAACCATCAAGTTTTGTAAAGTCCAATGGAATCATCACACCGAGGAAGAAGCCACCTGGGAGCGAGAGGATGACCTCCGAGAAGACCATCGACACCTATTTGTTGACCTTTCTGAAGCTCGAGGGCGAGCTTCCTCTTAAGGGGGTTAGTCTGTATCATCCCAAAATTTGCAAAAATTTAAAACTTTGCATCCATGCATCATTCATCATTGGGCATAAAACTTTATCACAAAAATATTAAATAAAACTTCAAATTATAAATTTAAATAATCTATAATTCCATAAAGTGTTTATTTAAAACTCCTTTAATAAATAAATTGTTTACCAATTTATATATGGGCAAGTATAATGTTAAAAAGTTCCATTTTTAATAACCTTTCCAAAACATATTTTTATGAATTTTTCTGAAATGTTTTGAATGGGTTTAAAAATCATAATTGAAATCAGTATTTAAAAACAGATATTATTTTCATTTAAAAAGAAAAGGAAATCGGGCCGGCCCGTTGGCTATCTGCCGCGCACGCGTAGCGTATCAGCCCGCCAGCGGCCCAGCGCCCCGCGCTCTCGCTAGCAGTCGCTGACAGGTGGGACCCACCTGTCATCACCCCCGCGGAGCCGTTCGTCCCCAAATCACGCCCACGTCTCCGACCGAAACGCCCGATTCGATTTCGTTTGAATGCGGCGATTTACTACTCCCCTTACCTCGCCCCCTCCCCCTACTAATACCCCTCTCCGTTCTCTTCCGTTTTCCCCAAACCAATCGACCCGAGAGCCACCAGGCCGCACACATTCGTATCCAGAGTTCCGCGGTGGCCGCCGGCGAAAACTTCGATTTCCGGTGAGCTAAAGCAATGCCGAGCTCTCTCGTAGCTTCCCCTCGCACCCTTGCACTCACGCGACACCTTTTCACACGGTTACGGGCTTTTTGGTGCAGCGCTTTGTCGAGTTCGTCCACGACCGAGGAGATCGCCGCCACGCACAACTCCGGCGAGCACTCCCGAGGGAACGAGGACGCTCCGGTCATCGCCACTGCGCCACTGCCTTCCACTCGACGTCACGCATCCTCCGGTGAGCTCCGTTCTTCTCCTAGAGCCGTAGAACTCCGTAAGCGTGAACGCCGGCCATGGCTCCGCCACACCCCGCGCGTCTCCGGCGACTCGCGCCGCCCGCGTTAGGTCAACGCGTCCTGGACAGTTGGATCTAGATCCAACGGATCCGTTTTATTTTTAATTTTCGTCTCTGCGATTAATCTGGCGCGTCCGATTTCATTTAGATCTAACGGCTCTCGATCGCGATCCGCGTCGAACCGGTACAGGCGAATCAGATCGCGCCGCGTGGCCGATTCTTTTTCTATTTCGAATAAAAATTAGAAATTAAAATAGAAAACTACTAAAACTTGCGAAATTCATAACTTTCAACCTGTAAATCCAAATTTGATAAACTTTATATCACTGGAAAGCCCTGACCATGTAGTTTATTCCTATATCATTAGTTTGGCATTTTAGTGTCTTTAAAATTGTGAAATTTACAGATTGGCATTTCGGCCATTTAAAGTCATAATTTAAATATTAAAAATGTTTTTCATCTGAATCCAAATGTTGTGGAATAATAATTTTGCTCTCTGTCCAGAAAATGCAACATGAGATTTTATTGAAAATTTTGTACTTAAATTGACCTTAAATGTTATTTATATTCAATTGTTAAATAGAAAATAAAATATTGTTCATTGCATGGCATGCATTAAATAAACAGAGAAAAGAAAATTGATAATAAGTAGTTTGGTTATGTTTATAACATATCATGCATGCATACATATTTATGCTTTGGAGTTTTAAGTGTTTCATGTGCATTTATTTATTTTTGTATTGTTGGTTGTTAGATTGTGAAGAGGAGGCAGGAAGTGCTTGTGATTGTTATTCTTGCTGTGCTTGTGCCTCCTGTTATTCTTTCTATATGCATAAGTAGTATGTTTTGAGTAGTGTGCATGATAGGAATTTTGGAGTTATTTTATACTGCTAAGATTGGTTGTATTTTACAAATATCCTAGTAGTGTGTAGCCACCCCTTATCCTATGCAGCCATGAAAAGTTTTAGTAGTTGCTTAGTTATGCTATGAAAATGTTTACCATGTTATAGACATGTTTCTAAGTGCTGAAAATTAAAATACACTTCTGGGTGGAATTGGTTGTTTGGTTTATGTTGAATGACTTTTGGGACTATGCTTGTGGTTGTCGTCGCCTAGGATGAATGTCTATTCTACTTAGGGCCATGAGTATGGTGTTTGTTACCCAGAAGTGCACTTGTGGATGGCCACCCAGGAACGAAGAGATTACCAAGTCCCTCTAAATTTAGAAGCTTCCCGTGCAACCTTTTGACAATGGGCTCTGTCTAGAATAATAAAGTTGTGAGGATGCAACCTGTCAGCTTGACAAGCAGATGTAGAGATGGTAGGTGGAACGGGTCTTGCTAGTATGGTTGCATTCTTCTTCTGAAAGTTCTTGTCTCAATTCTCTCCTTTCCTCAATACACTCCGTGTGTATAGGATTTTCGGGCTAATTGAGTCTAAAGGTGAAAGTGCACAACCTCTGCAGAGTCGACAATCTGAGTACTCAGCCGTGTCCCCGGAAATGGACTACTTCGAGCAACTGGACAAACAAGGGTAGAAGAATCTCAACATTGTTTTCATAAAGTAAAATTTTGAGAAAGGAAAGAATTGATGGTGCACTTGGGCTTTATCCCTTGGTGCCAATTGTCTTCGAGAAATAAAAAGTGTTTTACAAATGATAGGAGAAAACTTGCTTTCTGCAAATAGCCTCCAACCCCACCAAGCCAGAATGCATATAGATTTTAGACTTGTCAATATATATATACTCACTATAGTCACTTGCCAATACATCATTGTATTGACCTCCTTCGGGGGCTGCATATTCAAATGTGCAGGTAATTCTGATTCTGAATGAGTTTTGCTCGAGTCTACACCCAACATGACTGCCTGTGGCGCATGCTTGAAGATGAGGCTCAATGTTATTTTCGCTTTCGTGTGAACTCTGAACTTTAGCTAGCCTTCATAGCTATGCAACTTGTAATAAAGCCATTCTTGGCTAATATTTTTGGATCTCGTTGTAGTAATTTTAATACTTATGCTATGGTACTTTATATTTTGTATTGTGGTGCTGGCAGTGATCCAGGGACTTGCACATAACACAGGTGTTCCAACTTTAATAAAAGTTGGGGTGCTACAGATTGTCTCCCCGAGACCAATCATCCTCACCCAAATTCCGTACCTCCCAGGTACCTCTTTGTTGTCTCTTTGTTTCCTCCGAAAACATTTCTCTTTTAAAACCAAATTGCCCATACGCCTAGATCAGTGGCCTTTCCAACCGTCCATGACCGCAGACGCGACTATTCGAATAGATTTACACTCTGCAGAGGTTGCACACTTTACCCACACCTATCGGTTATTCCGCCATGCGGGGGTCCGGATGTAACATCCCAACATTTTATAATGTTCAAAAATCACTAAAATTTAAAACTTTTGTTTTGATTAAAATAAAACATTAAGATTCATAAGAAAAGCAATTATGAACGACTTCAAACATATTGAAAGAATTTAATAATCAAAATATCTCAGTTTATCATTATTTTCAAAAGTTGTTTCAAGTTAAACAATTTATTTTCCATTGTAATTATTAAAACCTCAATATCTAATTTGTCAAATAAATTACAAACTTCAAACCTTGTTCATGAAATAAAAGGTTTCTTTATAAGTATTTGATCTCAACCACTTAGCCATAGCTATTCATAGATTTAAAATAATAGTTACAAGGGTACCTTTAAACTATTTAAAACATGATCTATTTGCCAAATGGTTTCATTATTCTAACTAAGTTCAAAACATGGTTTTGGAATTACAAATCTATAGTTTATAACTTTAAAACTTCATATATTTTATAATTAATGAATTATCCAAATAAGCATTACATTTACTTAAATTACTTTCATTTATTTTTCAAAGGATAAGATGATTAATATAATCTATATAAGATGTAATGGTGCACAAAATAAAATTTAATTAAAAATTGAATCCATTATATTTCCTATTACTTTAAAAATATTTATATTATGTTATTTCACTATTATACTAAAACAAAGAATGATGGTTATTAAAAATGAGATTTAAATAAACTTTATATCAACCATATATGATTGTGTTATTGTCATAAATTTAATTTAGCCACAATTAAATATTTTAAAACTCTAAATTTAATTTGGACATGAGGTGTCCATTTTACAAATAGTCAATATTTCAAAAATAATATTTTGGAAAAGTATTCGAAACATACCCCCAAATGTTTTAAAGCAAAGATATGATTTTTACAAAATTATAGAAACTAATTTGAGGTTATTTGGATTCATACTTTAAAAGTTATTTAAAATCCAGAAAACCGAAAAGAAAAACGGACAAAAAAAAAGGGGAGCTTACCAAATGGGCCGAGCCCAGCGCCTAACGTGCGCGCGCGCAGCCAGCCCGGCTCTCTCTCCCTCTCCCGCTGACGTGTGGGGCCCACACGTCAGCTTCGTCGTCAACGGCCGGAGACCACGCCCACGACCTCGCAGAAACGGCCGGCAATTCATCCCCTTCATTCGCGTGATTAAGACGATTAACCCGAGCCCCGAACCTCTCCTTTAAAAGCCCTCGCTCCCCTCCACCTTTCCCCTCTCGTGCCCGTGCAAATGGCGCCGCGAGGCTGCGGAAATCGCTCGCCGGACTTGCGCAATGCCGCCGGCATGTTTCGTCGTTCGCCGGCGAGGTGAGCTCTCCCCTTGACCGAGAGCCCTCCTTTTTATTCTCGCCGTGCTCTGCCGCCCCTCCTAACCCTTTCCCCTACAGAGAACCGAGCGGGAGATGCTCACCCGAGAGTCACCGGCGCCGTCGCACCTCCGGCCTCTTCTCCAAGCCGTCTCGGGAAGCGTTGCTCGACCCCGAACCCTCCTTCTTCCTCGGCGTGATGCACCGCGTCCGAGGACGTCCTCCACGAGCTCGGGGAAGATCGGAAACGACTGGTGCATCCAAAGCCGACGCCGGCGCCGCCACCGTCACCACCTCCGGCGAGATCCCGCCGCCCAGGTTTGGTCATCGATCCCCTGCCGTCCGATCCTCCATCCACGGTCTCGATTAAATCATTCAAATCGAAGGGGTATGGGCTGATCTGTGCCGTCAGATCTAGATCCAATGATCTAGATCCAACCACTTATCCAGCTCAGCGCCACGTCAGCGGCCACGTCACTGCCCAGTCAGCGCTGACGTGTAAAATGTTTTTTTCTCGATTTAATTAAATGGCAATTTTGCAGAAAAGCCCCTGTCACTTAGAATTGTTATAACTTTTTACTCACACATCCAAATTTAAATATTTTTATATATTTGGAAAGCCCTTGACATGTAGAGTATTTTAGATCTGCCAAAATTCAAATTTGACTTAGTATAAAATATTCAAATTTCAAATGGTGGATTTGAGTATATTTGTGATAACCTTAAATCTATAATTCCAAAAATTGCAAATAAAATTGTTTTAGAAACTTTAGAATATTTGTAAATTAATGCCACTCCTATAAAATAATTTTGAATAAATTCATAGTTACATTATATTTAATTTGGATAGTTTGACTATTTTCAACATAACTATTAATATTAATTTTGATTAAAGTAAAATTGCTATAAATTTAATTAAAATGCCCCTGTCTATTAACACTATTTATAAAATTATGTTATAAAAATTTAAATCATAGAAAACTTTAATATCATAATTATTCCTTTTATTTTACTTTCCAAAAATTAGAAATTAATTAGATTGCATTTATGGGCCAAATGCTTACCTTATAAATATCACCAAAATTTAGTATTATGTTTCTTGTGGTTTAAATTTTGCATGTCATGCATAGCTTATTTATTTAGTAGTTATATTTTTCCCCTAAGGAAAACTCCTCCCCATTTTCCCAAAGTTAGGTTTATTTTCAAACTTAGCAATCGTGTGAGGTGCTACACTTAGACACTTACAAACTTTTAAACATGGAGCTGGAAGACTAATAAAGGACTTAGCCAAACGAGACTCCAGAAGAATCTCCAAGGAGTAGGAGCACTTAGAAGAAAGACCAAGAAGAAGTTCATGAAGACCAACCAGAAATACTTTCTAAAGTCTTTCTCCCTCTTTCTTCTTTCTCCCTCCTTCTATTAGACTTCATGACGACTAAATAAATCCAAGACCATCCCCGAGGATACAAGAACCACCAAGCCTGGAGATTGAAACCTGGAGGACAACTACATCTTTTTTCTATCTCTTCCCTTCCTTTCTAATCTTATCCTTCTCATTTAACTTAAACAAATTTTGGATCATGATGTTATCATCTTGAAGTTATTGGATCCTAGCGGCATGGTGAGATGAAGCGGCCTGGAAACAAACCTTACATGTCCACGTACATGAGACCTGTTCCACAATTTAAGTGGCTGGCCGGGTGTCTGTCTCTCTCACTTTAGTGAATATCCAATTTACAAAGAGTTGATAATAGTTGTTGATCCTCAAAGAATAGAACTAGTAATTCACTCTAACTATTTTGCACATCATGTAAGAGCACATTTCCTTAGAAAGTTTTATAAAACTTATTTACTCATCTAGTATGTGTTTTGTGTGTATTGTGGAGTTGTGGTTGTTGTTGATTGTTGTATTGTTGTTTGTCTCTACTGTTAGATTGAACGGAGAGTCCCGAGTATCGTTGAAAAGAGTTGAGAACAACGACAATATTCAAAGGCAAGTGGCACACCTCATAAACTTCCTAGTATTTTCTATGCATTACTTAGTGTATTTTACCTGCATGAGTAAGATAGTATTGCTATGCTAAACCTGCGTAGAATTCCCTTACTCCTGTGTCTAGGTTCCTATATAATACTTAATAGATGTAGTGATGCTATGCAATTAATGAAACGTTTTACAAATTATTAAGTGGCTACTCAGGACTGTGCTTGTGGTTGTCTTTGCCTAAGGTAGTTTCTACTATACTTGGGGCCATGAGCATGGTGATTTTTACCTGAGAGTGCACATCCACTAAGTTAATGAAACTCCTGGGTGGATTGGTTGTTATGGTTTATGTTGAGTGGCTTTTGGGACTATGCTTGTGGTTGTCTTCGCCTAGGATGAATGTATATTCTACTTAGGGCCACGAGTATGGTGGTTGTTACCCAGAAGTACACTTGTGGATGGCCACCCAGGGAACAGAGGAATCTGAAGAACTCCGAGTGACGATTGCTTCCCGTGCAACCTTTTGACAATGGGCTCTGTTTAGAATAATTAAGTTTTGAGGGTGCAACCTGTCAGCTTGACAAGCAGATGTAGGGGGATGATAGGTGGAACGGGTCTTGCTAGTATGGTTGCATTCTTCTTCTGAAAGTTCTTGTCTCAATTCTCTCCTTTCCATAATACACTCCGTGTGTATAGGATTTCCCGGACAAATTGATTCTAAAGGTGAAAGTGCACAACCTCTGCAGAGTGTAAAACTAAGTACTTAGCCGTGTCCCCGGTACGGACAATTTGAGCAGCTGATCAAGGACGTCAACGGAGGATTCCACCATTCCAACTTCAGAAATAAAACTTGATGGGTGAACAAGGGAAGATGAGAATTATGGTTTTCATGCCATACTTGTCTTGATTTGAAGAAAGTGTTTCCAAAAAGATAGGAAAAATTGGCTTTATGCAAAATAGCCTTGAACTCCACCAGCCAAATATGCATATAGGCTTTAGAGTTATTTCATTAAGTGTCCACCATAGTGTCACTTGCCAGACTCCATTCTTAATGGAATCTGACCCACGTTGTTGCAATATTTTTCTTATTGCAGATTGTTCAGATGACGAGTGAGGTTTCGTTTATAGGTTTCGAGTCTACAACCAACATGTTTTCGCCTGTGGCAGCATGAAAGTTATAGAGACTCACTGCTATTGTATTTCCGCTGTGTACTTTTTCAGTGCTAGCTTTATGCTATGCAACTTGTATCGAATATTTTGTAATTCTGGATCATCGATGTAATAAAATTGACGCCTTGTTGTGATATTACATCGTAAACTGTGTGTGCAAATGAATCGATCCAGGGATTTGCACTATACACAGGTATCTGCCTTATTTAAAGTGCAGGTACGCTACAGATGGTATCAGAGCACTGTGTTGCCTGTAGGTTCGAAACCCTAGGTTTGGATAGAAATAGGATTTGACCATAGGATTGAAAATCTATTTTATTCACTTTTCTAAAAACAAATCTTTTCATTTTATCTTCCTCATACTCTCATCTACTATCAACCTTCTGAAAACCTCTTATCTTTTTCTAGATGGCCATGTTCTTATAGTCTAAGTCTGATTCTACTACTTCATATGGAAAAACTACGATTCAACATGAAGTTCTACATGCATGGAAGACCACTAAAGAAACAGGATTCGGCCAACACTTCTAAGATATCCAAGAAAGTTGAACAAGAACTTGAAGCGCTCACGAAGGAGGTAGATTTGACCACCACCTAAATAGAATAACGATATCGTGTTAGTGTATTGATCATATCAACTTGGCTATATGACAATACAAGATTGTTTGTTCGTTGTGAACCTTGTTGCTTGATGTTTGTTAGACGTTGATTGATTATGTTATAGATTGGTTGCCTTGTTTTGTTTTATTGAACTAGGATTCCTCCATGGTACAAATAATTCAACTCATTGCTTTCTAAACCAAACAAATGTCTCACCCCAATACCAACACCAATGATTTGCATACAACTATGCGACTACTATTAGAGAACCAGAGTCAGCTGTGGAAGTTGCTCAATGACCAACTGCCTAAGATTGATCAAAACCATAGTAATTTTGAAGAGAACCTTATGACCAAACTAAAGGCTGGCAAACCTTGTGGAGAAGCAGGACATACGTCCAAAGATTGTTCTGATGAGTGGCCCCATGGTCAACCCAGACGCCCAGTTAAAAGACGCCGCATAAGACGGGTTACTTGCTTCTTGTGTGAAGGAACAAACCATGTCCCAATTCAGTGTCAACTTTATCCCCTGGTGCAACAAGCTAGCCAGCAAGCCAAGGAAGTAATGCGACAGTCTCTCATGAAGAACCTGGAGGAACAAGGACAAAGGGTTAAATCCAAGAAAGATCTTAGCCACATAAGATTCTACAAGTGCAAGGACAAGGGACATTATGCCAATGGCTGCCCAGAGTGGAAGAGGATTAAATCTCTTCAAGGAGCGAGTGGAAAACGCGAATGCTCAAAATTCTCGTAACTACCACCTGTCATTGTATTTCGAATACTTGTATGCTCTACAACGAAGAAATAAAAGGAAATTCAAAAACGGATTAAAACAACGTTTCTAGACTAACCACAAAATTTTCTTTTAAGGGTGGTAGCCACCTAGATAATTCAAACCCAGTCGCTTAAACCCAGAGATCTCAAACTATTTATCTTTCTATCCTCCTAATCAGAAAAATCATTCGCTGCTAGTTACCAGTTTCCATGTCAGAAATTTCATTTCTCAAAACCTCTCGAGTTATCTAAAGTACTCCAAGCATTCACTTTTCTTTCTAGCCTCTCCGAATCTCGGGGACGAGATTCCTTTTAAGGGTGGTAGTCTGTAACATCCCAACATTTTATAATGTTCAAAAATCACTAAAATTTAAAACTTTTGTTTTGATTAAAATAAAACATTAAGATTCATAAGAAAAGCAATTATGAACGACTTCAAACATATTGAAATAATTTAATAATCAAAATATCTCAGTTTATCATTATTTTCAAAAGTTGTTTCAAGTTAAACAATTTATTTTCCATTGTAATTATTAAAACCTCAATATCTAATTTGTCAAATAAATTACAAACTTCAAACCTGGTTCATGAAATAAAAGGTTTCTTTATAAGTATTTGATCTCAACCACTTAGCCATAGCTATTCATAGATTTAAAATAATAGTTACAAGGGTACCTTTAAACTATTTAAAACATGATCTATTTGCCAAATGGTTTCATTATTCTAACTAAGTTCAAAACATGGTTTTGGAATTACAAATCTATAGTTTATAACTTTAAAACTTCATATATTTTATAATTAATGAATTATCCAAATAAGCATTTCATTTACTTAAATTACTTTCATTTATTTTTCAAAGGATAAGATGATTAATATAATCTATATAAGATGTAATGGTGCACAAAATAAAATTTAATTAAAAATTGAATCCATTATATTTCCTATTACTTTAAAAATATTTATATTATGTTATTTCACTATTATACTAAAACAAAGAATGATGGTTATTAAAAATGAGATTTAAATAAACTTTATATCAACCATATATGATTGTGTTATTGTCATACATTTAATTTAGCCACAATTAAATATTTTAAAACTCTAAATTTAATTTGTACATGAGGTGTCCATTTTACAAATAGTCAATATTTCAAAAATAATATTTTGGAAAAGTATTCGAAACATACCCCCCAAATGTTTTAAAGCAAAGATATGATTTTTACAAAATTATAGAAACTAATTTGAGGTTATTTGGATTCATACTTAAAAAGTTATTTAAAATCCAGAAAACAGAAAAGAAAAACGGACAAAAAAAAAGGGGGAGCTTACCAAATGGGCCGAGCCCAGCGCCTAACGTGCGCGCGCGCAGCCAGCAGCGGCCCAGCGCGCAGCCAGCCCGGCTCTCTCTCCCTCTCCCGCTGACGTGTGGGGCCCACACGTCAGCTTCGTCTTCAACGGCCGGAGACCACGCCCACGACCTCGCAGAAACGGCCGGCAATTCATCCCCTTCATTCGCGCGATTAAGACGATTAACCCGAGCCCCGAACCTCTCCTTTAAAAGCCCTCGCTCCCCTCCACCTTTCCCCTCTCGTGCCCGTGCAACTGGCGCCGCGAGGCTGCGGAAATCGCTCGCCGGACTTGCGCAATGCCGCCGGCATGTTTCGTCGTTCGCCGGCGAGGTGAGCTCTCCCCTTGACCGAGAGCCCTCCTTTTTATTCTCGCCGTGCTCTGCCGCCCCTCCTAACCCTTTCCCCTACAGAGAACCGAGCGGGAGATGCTCACCCGAGAGTCACCGGCGCCGTCGCACCTCCGGCCTCTTCTCCAAGCCGTCCCGGGAAGCGTTGCTCGACCCCGAACCCTCCTTCTTCCTCGGCGTGATGCACCGCGTCCGAGGACGTCCTCCACGAGCTCGGGGAAGATCGGAAACGACTGGTGCGTCCAAAGCCGACGCCGGTGCCGCCACCGTCACCACCTCCGGCGAGATCCCGCCGCCCAGGTTTGGTCATCGATCCCCTGCCGTCCGATCCTCCATCCACGGTCTCGATTAAATCATTCAAATCGAAGGGGTATGGGCTGATCTGTGCCGTCAGATCTAGATCCAACGATCTAGATCCAACCACTTATCCAGCTCAGCGCCACGTCAACGGCCACGTCACTGCCCAGTCAGCGCTGACGTGTAAAATGTTTTTTTCTCGATTTAATTAAATGGCAATTTTGCAGAAAAGCCCCTGTCACTTAGAATTGTTATAACTTTTTACTCACACATCCAAATTTAAATATTTTTATATATTTGGAAAGCCCTTGACATGTAGAATATTTTCGATCTGCCAAAATTCAAATTTGACTTAGTATAAAATATTCAAATTTCAAATGGTGGATTTGAGTATATTTGTCATAACCTTAAATCTATAATTCCAAAAATTGCAAATAAAATTGTTTTAGAAACTTTAGAATATTTGTAAATTAATGCCACTGCTATAAAATAATTTTGGATAAATTTGAATAAATTCATAGTTACATTATATTTAATTTGGATAGTTTGACTATTTTCAACATAACTATTAATATTAATTTTGATTAAAGTAAAATTGCTATAAATTTAATTAAAATGCCCCTGTCTATTAACACTATTTATAAAATTATGTTATAAAAATTTAAATCATAGAAAACTTTAATATCATAATTATTCCTTTTATTTTACTTTCCAAAAATTAGAAATTAATTAGATTGCATTTATGGGCCAAATGCTTACCTTATAAATATCACCAAAATTTAGTATTATGTTTCTTGTGGTTTAAATTTTGCATGTCATGCATAGCTTATTTATTTAGTAGTTATATTTTTTCCCTAAGGAAAACTCCTCCCCATTTTCCCAAAGTTAGGTTTATTTTCAAACTTAGCAATCGTGTGAGGTGCTACACTTAGACACTTACAAACTTTTAAACATGGAGCTGGAAGACTAATAAAGGACTTAGCCAAACGAGACTCCAGAAGAATCTCCAAGGAGTAGGAGCACTTAGAAGAAAGACCAAGAAGAAGTTCATGAAGACCAACCAGAAATACTTTCTAAAGTCTTTCTCCCTCTTTCTTCTTTCTCCCTCCTTCTATTA
Source organism: Poa annua (assembly GCA_026929855.1). NCBI lineage: Eukaryota > Viridiplantae > Streptophyta > Magnoliopsida > Poales > Poaceae > Poa > Poa annua. Next base: position 17,836,806 of record CM049429.1, on the reverse strand, counting down.
GACTTCATGACGACTAAATAAATCCAAGACCATCCCCGAGGATACAAGAACCACCAAGCCTGGAGATTGAAACCTGGAGGACAACTACATCTTTTTTCTATCTCTTCCCTTCCTTTCTAATCTTATCCTTCTCATTTAACTTAAACAAATTTTGGATCATGATGTTATCATCTTTAAGTTATTGGATCCTAGCGGCATGGTGAGATGAAGCGGCCTGGAAACAAACCTTACATGTCCACGTACATGAGACCTGTTCCACAATTTAAGTGGCTGGCCGGGTGTCTGTCTCTCTCACTTTAGTGAATATCCAATTTACAAAGAGTTGATAATAGTTGTTGATCCTCAAAGAATAGAACTAGTAATTCACTCTAACTATTTTGCACATCATGTAAGAGCACATTTCCTTAGAAAGTTTTATAAAACTTATTTACTCATCTAGTATGTGTTTTGTGTGTATTGTGGAGTTGTGCTTGTTGTTGATTGTTGTATTGTTTTTTGTCTCTACTGTTAGATTGAACGGAGAGTCCCGAGTATCGTTGAAAAGAGTTGAGAACAACGACAATATTCAAAGGCAAGTGGCACACCTCATAAACTTCCTAGTATTTTCTATGCATTACTTAGTGTATTTTACCTGCATGAGTAAGATAGTATTGCTATGCTAAACCTGCGTAGAATTCCCTTACTCCTGTGTCTAGGTTCCTATATAATACTTAATAGATGTAGTGATGCTATGCAATTGATGAAACGTTTTACAAATTATTAAGTGGCTACTCAGGACTGTGCTTGTGGTTGTCTTTGCCTAAGGTAGTTTCTACTATACTTGGGGCCATGAGCATGGTGATTTTTACCTGAGAGTGCACATCCACTAAGTTAATGAAACTCCTGGGTGGATTGGTTGTTATGGTTTATGTTGAGTGGCTTTTGGGACTATGCTTGTGGTTGTCTTCGCCTAGGATGAATGTCTATTCTACTTAGGGCCACGAGTATGGTGGTTGTTACCCAGAAGTACACTTGTGGATGGCCACCCAGGGAACAGAGGAATCTGAAGAACTCCGAGTGACGATTGCTTCCCGTGCAACCTTTTGACAATGGGCTCTGTCTAGAATAATTAAGTTGTGAGGGTGCAACCTGTCAGCTTGACAAGCAGATGTAGGGGGATGATAGGTGGAACGGGTCTTGCTAGTATGGTTGCATTCTTCTTCTGAAAGTTCTTGTCTCAATTCTCTCCTTTCCATAATACACTCCATGTGAATAGGATTTCCCGGACAAATTGAGTCTAAAGGTGAAAGTGCACAACCTCTGCAGAGTGTAAAACTAAGTACTTAGCCGTGTCCCCAGTACGGACAATTTGAGCAGCTGATCAAGGACGTCAACGGAGGATTCCACCATTCCAACTTCAGAAATAAAACTTGATGGGTGAACAAGGGAAGATGAGAATTATGGTTTTCATGCCATACTTGTCTTGATTTGAAGAAAGTGTTTCCAAAAAGATAGGAAAAATTGGCTTTATGCAAAATAGCCTTGAACTCTACCAGCCAAATATGCATATAGGCTTTAGAGTTATTTCATTAAGTGTCCACCATAGTGTCACTTGCCAGACTCCATTCTTAATGGAATCTGACCCACGTTGTTGCAATATTTTTCTTATTGCAGATTGTTCAGATGACGAGTGAGGTTTCGTTTATAGGTTTCGAGTCTACAACCAACATGTTTTCGCTTGTGGCAGCATGAAAGTTATAGAGACTCACTGCTATTGTATTTCCGCTGTGTACTTTTTCAGTGCTAGCTTTATGCTATGCAACTTGTATCGAATATTTTGTAATTCTGGATCATCGATGTAATAAAATTGACGCCTTGTTGTGATATTACATCGTAAACTGTGTGTGCAAATGAATCGATCCAGGGATTTGCACTATACACAGGTATCTGCCTTATTTAAAGTGCAGGTACGCTACACCGGATAACACGATCAAAGCTTTCCACTATGACCACCCTAGTATCGGGGCCTCCCGGTAGGTTTGTTCTCCTCGGCACCGTGTGCTCCACTAGACCTCTTGGTCTTTCCTCGGGACGCCACACCGCCACGTCAGGAGACCTGCCGTAATCGTCCGGCTGCTGATCCACAACAGTGTATTGTCTCTTTCGGACGACAATCCGGCTTCGAGGGCCCAGCCCTCATAGAAAGTATGAGAGCCCCAACACTAAGACAGACAAGCTTCCGGCTAAGCCCTACCCATGTCAGGTAGTGTGGTTGCACGGGTTAATTGTTCGAGCGGCTGCTAGGGCAGTACTTTGTTTTTCAAAAACCACTTCCAATCCTCCGACTACTCCCAGCAGCTCGGGTATTCGCAAACATCTCCGATTGCTCCCAGCAACTCCGGTTTTAATAAGACACTTGCTCACCGATTGCTCCCAGCAACTCGGGTTTTCCTCCGTAAAACAGTTTTATCAAATAGGTTCCCATCCTATAGTTTTGAGATAAGAAATTGAAAGAAAATCTACTGGAAAACTTAATCTTCTTGATGGGGCCTTCAACAACAAGGCTCATCAATCAAAACTCTGTTTGTAATACCTAAAGTATTCTAGCAGATATCTTTGGCCAAACAATCTTTAGTAAAATAGTTTTTGGGTGGCAAGGTACCACAAAAGAAGTGAAACACGCATCATTTTATTTTGAAAACAAAACAATGCTTGATAAAATAATAGGATTCATTATAGTGGTGAGGTGGGCTTGCCTGGCTTAGCAATATGTCCTTGGTCTTGATCTTGATGCTCCTCAGGTTCATTCCTCACTTCTAGTTCCTTCCCGATCGTATCTAACGTCGTAAACAGGAAAATAAAGCACACTCAGAATACAAGACAAGGCTACAAGGACATACTAAACAGCAAGCATTGCACAAGACATTAAACTAACAATCGAGAGCAAACAACTCCTTTAGCTAAACAAAAACAACAAACTCCATAGAGCTAAGACAAACAACATATACACTTAAGAAGATATATACAACAACCTTATTTGCTAAGAAGGTAGTGTTATCAGAACACTAAGGCAATTCGTCTCTTAGGGTGATTAGACCATTTAACAAGGGTTGTTATATTAGTATCAGGAAATACTTCAAACAAAAGTATCTTAATTATTTAGGAAATACTTCAGACAAAAGTATCTTAATTGTTTAGGAAATACTTCAGACAAAAGTATCTTAATAGTTCAAGAAATACTTCAGACAAAAGTATATTAATTGTTTAGGAAATACTTAAGACAAAAGTATGTTAACACACAAGCAAGTATTAATATTAACACTAGCATTAAGCCCACTCACATGCAAACATGTTACTAGCTAAAGAAACACCTACTAACAAGTAACTAAGCAACAAACAATGGTAACACCACTGTCCAAACAAGTTTATGACTAAGAGCTAAAAAGGTGCATTAAGCCTATTTAATAAGTCACTGCAATTAATATCACTTCAACGATTAAACCAAACATTCACACAGTAAACAAGTGTTGACAGTAAATCTTGAAGTAAACAAACCATACAACAATCATTACAAAGCTCAAACAATTGATGTATAGTATTTAACACCAATCACATCCACATGCATAATACTCAAGTAAAGTTAGTGCAACACCTAGGAAACAAGGTGAACTATGTGAAACTCAAAAGTGAATGGTCTAACAATACTTTTAGAAAATTCATTAAGGCTGTTAAAGGATAACCTAAGTTTATGGACTTATGATTTACTAAGCACATCCACACCTAACAATTCAGGTAAAACAGGAAATTAACTTGTTACATTTATTAGTTAACTAAGATGATGCTTAAAGAGATAAAACATAATGTTCTAACATGCCCACAAGGAAAGCATATAAACACAATTAATGTTATTATTAGGGTACAACGTGAATAATGCTAAACATAAGTAAACAATGCACCACAACACTATTAGTATAATTTAAAACAAGTATTAAGGTGGAGTTTAGGTTCTGGATTCCAAGGTTGATTTAGTTTAAACACAAGATTCATATCATCTAAAAACAGAAAGTAAAATTAATTCATTTAAATCGCTACTTTGGTGTTGTTTAGTTGGAAAATGTATAACCCCTAGAATATTGTTCAGCACATCAAATCCTTCTACCACAGTACTCCTAGTAACCATATGAAGTTATGGGAATTGATTTCCATCAGAAGTTATTACTGTACAGGAGTTAAAAATCCTACAAATGCTACTGGTGTCAAAACCAAAAGGATAGTAATTTCAGTTTTAAGTATCTCTTAGATGCAACCTAAATTTCTATGGATAGGTACTGGTTTTATCTTTTTGTAAAAATTGGATTCACTTAATTTGGACAATCCTAGCTCCATATATTTCAGTTTTAGTGGAACACACACATTTTACCATTAATAGTGTGTAGCACAATATATGATTTATTTTTAGACAAATCCAACTTTGCATGATAAACAAAATGCATAACTACCACACAAAAATACTCCTACACCATTTACATAAACATATAAAGCACAAACAATTAAAACTAGATACATGCAAATAACAGAAAATAACTACATTATTTCTCAAGTGTAATAACCTACTGTTTTTAGAAAATAATCTACCAAGAGAAAAATATGAGAGGTAAAATTTTACCAAGTTAGGATATGATATCTACTACTCATATCTAACACATGCAATTCGATTTGCTCAAAAATGTATTTTTAATAATGAACTAAAAATCAACAAAATGCTACTATTGTTAAATTTAACTTAATAGAACTTTATTTAGGCACATCTATTGCATGCAAGGCTTATACATATAGGTAGGTCTTCTCCTAAGCTTTCCATAGAACTAAAGTTTGCTAATTTTGGAACTATAAAACTCAAGTTATTAAGTAAATGGTAAAAATTCCACAAAGTTTGCTAATTTTACAAGACTGAACATAGAGCACACATACAAACATATTTTTGAGAAAGGCCAGTGCCATGTGGTCAAGAAAACACACAGCAATCCAAAAAAATTTATTTCAAAAAATTTGCATGCACAAATCTTCCACAAATGAATTAAAGCTGAGCTATCAATTCTTTGGAAATTAACTGAGAAAATATTTTAAAGGAAAAAGGATAGCCGGGCTGGATCCGACCGGGGGCCGAGCGAGCGAGCTGGGCCGGCCCAAGAGCACGCGCGGGAGGGCGAAAGGTTAAGCGGCCGTGGATCTGAGATCCGACGGTCCAAAATAGATCTGGCCGGGTTCAAAATTGACCATCGATCTAGAAATCGACGGCCGGTGCTCGTCTTCTTCCTCCCGACCTAGCAGAAACATGCAGAAAACCTAGACAAGAGGCCGGGCTCCAGTAGCTCACCTAGGGGATCAAAACAGCAAAGGTGAGGGGTGCAGTAGATGGAGGAGGGCACGGTAAGGTCAGGGATGGTCTCCGTTCACCAGGGCGCGACCCAGAGCGGCGGCGAGGTCAACGGCGTCCTCGTCGGACATGGTGAGCCAGCGGCGACTCCCGAGTTCCTGAAATCAAATGAGCGTGTCTCAGAGGTAGCTTGGACAGAGGGGAGTGCGATGGATAAAAAATGGCGAGAAGAGGGGGTCTGTAGATGTGGCGCTCTTCCTCGGGAGCCCACGGCTACGAGTCTCGGTTCTTCAAGGATCTTGAGCAGGGGAGAGCAAGAGCTCGGGAGATCTTGCTGGGGGTGGGAGAGTGGACGAGCAGGAGTGCAAAGGGCAAGGTGAGAGGAGGTGGGGTGGCCTCGGCTGCATTAGAGGAGAGGGTGGCCGGCTCGGGTATTTTTGGACAGGGAGAGTGTATTGGGAGGGGATTGGGTGAGAGGGACGGTGCTGAAATGATGAAATGCGATGCTGCCCATCTTTGGACCGTAGCCAATGGTCTGGAGTCGATGGAGGGGAGTGGAGTAAGGGAGTGGTCTCTCCTGCCCACAAACTGTTTGATAGAATGTCTAAACGAACAAGACAAAAAGGAAACAGTGCTAGGGTTTAGAGGAGGTCGCTCTTTGGGTTTTCCAGGGGTGTGGGAGTTCAATGCACACTCAAACCAACTAGCTGGACAAGAGGAGAGGGGTAGATTTGAGAGGTTGAATTATTTGTGAGAGATGTTGATTATGTGACTTTGCTAACTAGAACAAGTCAATTTTATGACACGAAAAATAAGATGCAAGAAGATTTGATTAGAAGGGGCATAGGTGTAGTACTTGGCCAAAAAGATTAGGTCAAAAGGTTTTAATAACCACTATATAAGAACATGAGAAAAGGTTATCTAATAACACACATGTGGTCACCTTATCATGAAGCATTAAAAACAAGCATGAATTTATGATCAAACATTTTTGAATATTTTAAATAAGGTTATGGATAGATAGTAGAGATGATAAGGGTGAGGTTAGGTGAGTTGCATTTCCAAATTGAAGAAAATAAACTCTAGTAGTCATGCTCTAGAACTGTTTAAAATTAACAGGAGTGAAGATAGATTTTTCCTATTTGAAAAAAGATAATATTTGAGTTTCTCCTAAAATCATACATTATAATAAAGAGTTAAACACACCATTACCATATGGCACAACATTTAAAGCATGAATGGTCTCAATTAAATTATATAAATAAAATGTTGTCTCATACTCCACCACATGAACACACATAAAATAACACACTCATGGGAAACAATTTAAACACATAACATATAGGTCAACCACTCATAAAAATAGATAAACATCCACACAATTGGATCAATAGCCATACTTTTAATATAGATCAAAAATATTTGTGAGGAGGTGATCAACAGAATCAAAACAGGTTATTTTTGTAAGGAATAGACTTAAACCAGCATAAGGTGAGGTGGTGATCATAATGATCCAGACATGGCTCTTGGTATAAATAAAATTACTCCAACATGTTGAGCATTGGTTTCCAGAGACTAATTAATATGGTGTTTTGGAAAAGAGAGTTGATGATGCTTGCAACAATTTAAAATCCAATATAATTTAAGACTTATTATATGGTCCTATATAGTTTTGCAACATGTAGTTTTTTAGGAATACTGTTAGTATCTCAAATGATATATATTTTGGGTGGTTGCTAAAATCAAAGGAGATGTAGTTTGTTTCTCAAATCAGGTAGGAGGAGATATAGGAATGATTTTACTTGCCATAACATTGATATCAGATGTCATATTATAACTAGGTTGAGTTTTAGGGTTGATAGCTAGAGAGGTTATCAACACAAACACAAAGCACAACATGACCAAAAGAGTAATCAGTGGATAAACACATCCATTGACAAAACATTTCAAAAAGTATTTGTTGCCTCAGAATTTTGGATCTTTTATAATTAGGTTTTTGCTGCTTCCAAAATTTGGGGCGTTACACGTCCGTCGTCTTCCCGAGGCCGGGGCACCACGGGAGCGCCATCCCCGTCAACCACCAGAGCTCGCCGGCGCCCGAGAAACTCCGGCCGCGTCTCCCCGTCGTTCCAGGACGAACCCGAGGACGCCGCCAAGCCCATCGTCTCCGCCACCTCGCTCTGAGTATAAAATTCAAATTTGACTTAGTATAAAATATTCAAATTTCAAATGGATGATCTCAGTATATTTGTAATAACTTTAAATCTATAAATCCAAAAATTGCAAATAAAATTATTTTAGAAACTTTGGAATATTAGTAATATTATGCCTCTGTTATAAAATATTTTTGAGTATTATTTTGATGATTTAATAGTTGTTTGTTTAATTTGAATAGTTTGAGTATTATTTGAATGAATTCATAGTTATATATTTAAATTGAATAGTTTGAATATTTTCAACATAACTTTTAATATAAATATTATTTTTGAATAAATCCAATTGCAATAAATGTATTCAAATCCCCTCTGTCTATTAATAATAATTATAAAATTTTGGTTATAAAAATTTGAATCACATAAAACTTTAATCTTATATTTATTCCTTTATTAGATTTTGTGAAAATAGAAATTAATTAAATTGCATTAGCATAATTGTTCATGTGATTAAAATTTTGCATTCCATGCATTTCATATTTTATTTTGTAGTTATATTTCCCATAAGAAAACTCCTCCCCCATTTTCTCTAAGTTAGGAGTATTTTCAACTTAGCATTTTAGTAAAGTGTTATACACATAGACACTTAGGATTTTTCAACATGGAGCTAGAAGACCCATGAAGGACTTAGCCAAAACAAGACTTCAGAAGTACCTCCCAGGAGCAGAAGCACTTAGAAGAAAAATCATGAAGAAGTTCATGAAGACCAACCAGAAATATTTTCTAAGTCTTGCTCCCTCTTTCTTTCTCTTCTCCCTTCCTATCTGAGACTTCATGAAGACTAAGTTAATTCCAAGACCAGCCTCTGTGATACAAGAAATCATCAAGTTTGAAGATTTTTAAGTCTACCAAGAATTCAATCAAGACATCACCAAGGAGAATATTACAAGTCTGGAGATGAATCCTGGAGGACAACTACATCTTCCTTTCCATCTTTTCCCTCTTTCCTAATCTTGTGTTTCACCTTATAGACTTAGTATTTTGCACATCATGGCTAAGCCATTAGAGTGCTTGTTTCAAGATGAGATAAAACAAAGTATTTTATCCAAACTATGACCTTAGTCCTTAGTCTTTTGACCAACCCATTTCCTTGCATTAACTTAAAAAGATTTTTCATGGCATGACATGCATTTCTAGTCCTTAGAAATAATTTGCATATCATGCATGACATGTTTTCCTTAGAAGTTTTATGAAACTTGTTTGTTAACTAGATATGAGCATGTATGCTTGTATGTGTTGTGTTCTTTTGTTTTATGATTGTTGTATTGTTGTTTGTTTTTATTGTTTAGACTGAACGGAGAGTCCGAGTATCGTTGAAAAGAGTTTGTGAACAACGACAACATTCAAAGGCAAGTGGCACACCTCATAAACTTCCTATTATTTTCTATATGCATTACATAGTGTATTTTTATATGCATGTGTAGGATAGTACTTCTATGCTAAAACTGTGTAGAATTCCCTTACTCCTGTGTCTAGGTTCCTGTATCATACTTAGCGGAAATATTGGTGCTATGCAACTGATGAAAGGTTTTACAAAATGTTAAGTGACTACTCAGGACTGTGCTCATGGTTGTCGTCGCCTAGGATGAATTTCTATTCTACTTAGGGCCGTGAGCATGGTGATTTTCACCTGAGAGTGCACATTGTAGCGCCCCATCTTTTAAATAAAGATGGAACACCTGTGTTATGTGCTAGTCCCTGGATCACTGCCAGCACCACAGTACAAAATATATATTATCATTGCATAAGTATCAAATTACTACAACAAGATCCAAAAATAGCTAAGTATAGCTTTATTACAAAGTGCATAGTCATGAAGACTAGCTAAAATATTCAGAGTTCACAACGAAAGTAAAAGCAATGAGCCTCTTCTTCAAGCATGCACCACAGGCAGACATGTTGGTGTAGACTCGAGTCCAAACTCACTCCTCATCATAATTACCTGCACATTTGAATATGCAGCCCCCGAAGGAGGTCAATACAATGAAGTATTGGCAAGTGACTATGGTGGGTAATTTATGACAAGTCTAATTCTATACGCATATTTAGCTTGGTGGAGTTGTAGGCTATTTTGCAGAAAGCCAGTTTTCTCCTATCTTTTGTAAAACAATTTTGTTTCTCAAAGACTTGGCACCAAGGGATGAAGCCCAAGTGCACCAACAATTCTTTCCTTAGTCAAATTTTACTTTATGAAAACTATGATGAGATTCTTCCATCCATCCTTGTCCAGTTGCTCGAAGTAGTCCATCAGCGGGGACACGGCTGAGTACTCAGATTGTCGACTCTGCAGAGGTTGTGCACTTTCACCTTGAGACTCAATTAACCCAAACATCCTATATACACGGAGTGCATTAAGGAAAGGAGAGAATTGAGACAAGAACTTTCAGAAGAAGAATGCAACCATACTAGGAAGACCCGTTCCACCTACCAATTCTACATCTGCTTGTCAAGCTGACAGGTTGCACTCTCACAACTTAGTAATTCTAGACAGAGCCCATTGTCAAAAGGCTGCACGGGAAGCTTCTAAACTTGGAGGGACTTAGAAATCTCTTTGTTCCTGGGTGGCCGTCCACAAGTGCGCTTCTGGGTGACAACCACCATGCTCATGGCCCTAAGTAGAATAGACATTCATCCTAGGCAAAGACAACCACAAGCATCGTCCCAAAAGCCACTCAACATAAACCAAACAATCAATTCCACCCAGGTGTGCATTTAAAGTTTTAACACTTAGCAATATTTCTATAACATGGTAAGTAAACACTTTTTATAGAATAGCTAAGCATCTAATAAAAACTTTTGATGGCTGCATGGGAAGGGATGGCTACACACTACTAGGATATTTTCAAAGTGTAAACTAACTTAGCATTATAAGATAGTTCAAAAATTCCCTATCATGCATACTACTCAAAAATATACTAATAATGCATATAGAAAACATTGGGTAGATTATGAATGTCACTTGCCTTGGTAACAAGAGGAACAAGCACAGCAAGAATAACAATCACAAGAAGGGCCTTCCTCCTCTTCACAATCTAGAGACAAACAACAAAATAAATAAACACACAAACACAACACTTGAAAATATCAAGACAAAAATATGTATGCATGCTTGATATGTAATGAATTTAACAAGACAAAATAATAACTATTTTATTTCCTCTGTTATTTATGCATGAAATGCAATGATCAATATTTTAATATTTTATTTAATCATTTAAAATATTGAGCATAACATAGAAATATTAAGCCCTACAAACAATTTATTTAATCCTATTATGCAAAGTTTCAAATAAAACCCAAGTTGCACTCTCTGGACAGAGGGCATTAATAAAATGCTAAGACAATTGGATTTCTTTGGAAAGAATTTTTATTAATTAAGTTATAGATTTAATAGCCGAAAAGCTAAACAAATAAATTCCGCAATTTAAAATACACTAATAGACAAACTAATGAAACCACACTAAACTACACGAGCAGAGCTTTACGTGGATATAAAATTCATCAAATTTGGATAACCAGATCAAAAGTTATGAATTTTGCAAGTTTCAATAGTTTTCTGTTTTTAAAACAAATTTTCAGCCGAAATAGATAATTAACAGGCCACGCGGCGCGATCTAATTGGACGATACAGGTTCGTCGCGGATCGGCACGGAAGCCGTCCGATCTAACTTAAATCGGACGCTCTAGAATAACAGAACGAAGCGGTAAAAGAAAAAGAACCGTGCCCGTCCGATCTGGATCTAATGGTCCAGATCGCACTGGCCAAACTCGGGCGGCGCTGTTCGTCGGAGCGCCTCTGGTAGCGGCGGCGCCATGTACGGCGTCGCACTCGCTGGCGATGTACGACCCTAGGGGACGAACAGTTCATACCAGAACGTGCAGAGGCGTGAGGTAGCGACGGTGGCGAGTTGGTCGTCGTTGAATTGCTCGGCTGCTCCCTGGATCGCTCGCCGGAGTCGAGGCTGGTGGCGGCTCGCTTCGGTTGCGGATGAAGGTGAAGAACTGCTGCGAACGAGGAGACTACAAGGTGTCACAGAGATGCGCACGAAGAAAATAAAAGGAAATAACGAGAGGGGAGAGCTCGAGGTCGTCTCTAGCCACCGGAATCAGAAGCTTACGGCGGCGAAAACGGCGGACGGCGGCGGACGGTTTGTGAGCAGCCTGGGGGCGATCTTTTAGGGTTTTGGGGTTCGAGAGGAGGCGGCGGAGGGGGGGGTTTATATGGGGGAGGAGGGAGCGATTAAAACGCGTTTATCCAACGGATTTTGATCCGGATCAAAATAGGGTTCGGTGAGTTCGTGTTCGTCACAATTTGGGGATGATGATGACAAGTGGGTCCCGTCTGGAAGTGAGAGAGGGGGGGAGGTGGGCTACGCGGGCTGGTTTGCTGGGTCGTTTCCTTGCACGCGCGCGGCAGATAGGGCTTGCCGGCCCGTTAAGAAATATTTTTAATTAAACTCTTTTTCTGTTTTCAAACTTTTCAAAACAATTTGATTTTTTAAATCCTATCAAAACATTTCAAAAAAATTCATAAAAATATGTTTTGAAAAGCTAATTTAATTTAGAACTTTTTGATATCATTTTGCTAAATAGATAAAATAATAAAATATAGATTTTTATAAGGAGCTCAATTAGACCTCTTTATGGAAAACAACTTTATTTAAACTTATAATTAAAATTCAAATTATTCTTTATGTGATCTCAATGCCATGCCTATATGATGCATGATGCATGAATGCAAAGTTTTAAATTTTTGAGAAATTTGGGATGTTACAGACTAACCCCCTTAAGAGGAAGCTCGCCCTCGAGCTTCGGAAAGGTCAGCAAATAGGTGTGGGTGGTCTTCTCGGAGGTCATCCTCTCGTTCCCAGGTGGCTTCGTCCTCGGTGTGATGATTCCACTGGACTTTGCAAAACTTGATGGTTTTGGTACGGGTGACTCTTTCTGCTGTCTGTAATATCTTGATGGGCTTCTTCTCGTATGTCAGGTCACTTTCCAATTGTACCTCCTCGAGAGGTACAGTATCCTTTAAAGGAACTCCCATCATCTCGGGATGACATTTCTTCAACTGACTGGCATGGAACACATTATGAACAGCAGACAGAACTTCAGGTAGTTCTAACTCATATGCCACTTCACCTTTGCGAGAAAGAATTTTGAATGGTCCAATGAATCGAGGTGCTAACTTTCCTTTGATCACAAACCTTTTCACACCCCGAAGTGGTGACACTCTTAAATAGGTTTTGTCACCCACTTCGTAGGTGACTTCTCTACGCTTGGAATCTGCATAGCTTTTCTGGCGTGACTGTGCTATTTTCAATCTGTCCTTAATCAGCCTGACTTTCTCTTCAGCATCCTGTATTATATCAGGTCCAAAGAAACTCCGTTCTCCTACACCACTCCACAACAGTGGGGTTGTGCATTTCTTTCCATATAAGGCTTCAAACGGTGCCATCTCAATGCTGGCTTGGTAACTGCTGTTGTAGGAGAACTCAGCGTATGGTAAATTATCATCCCAACTAGATCCATAGTAGAGCGCACAAGCTCTTAACATATCCTCTAAAATCTGATTCACTCTTTCAGTCTGACCATCTGTTTGCGGGTGGAAAGCCGTACTGAATTCCAATCTGGTTCCCAAGGATTCGTGCAACTGCTTCCAGAAATGAGAAGTGAACTGGGTCCCTCTATCAGACACGATACTCTTAGGAACGCCGTGAAGGCACACAATTTTCTTCATGTAAATATCGGCTAACTTTGCACTAGTATAAGTGGTCTTCACGGGTATGAAGTGAGCTATTTTGGTTAGGCGACAAACAATAACCCAAATAGAATCATAACCCGATCTGGTCCTTGGTAACCCGGTGATGAAGTCCATCCCAATAGAATCCCACTTCCAATCCGGTACTTTCAAAGGTTGTAAGAGCCCTGCTGGTTTCTGATGTTCTGCCTTTACTCGACTACATACATCACACTTAGCGATGTATTCTGCTATTTCTCTTTTCAGATTATTCCACCAGAATCTCCCTTTCACATCCATATACATCTTGGTATTTCCCGGATGAATGGAATAAGGTGTCTCATGAGCTTCTTGCAGAATTAACTTCCTAATATCAGGATTATTGGCCACACATACACGTTTTTCAAACCACAGAATCCCTTGCTCATCCTCATGAAATCCTTTAGCTTTGCCTGCTCTTAGATTGACTTTGATCTCTTCTATTTCCTTGTCTCCTTTCTGAGCTTCACGTATCTTGTCCATCAAAGTGGGTTGTACAACTAATGAGGTTACAAACCCTTCAGGTACTACTTCCAATCTGAGGTCCTTGAATGCCTTGCATAAATCCTCGGGTAATTCTCCTGCTGTAAGGCCATTCACATACACTTTACGACTCAGAGCATCTGCTACCACATTAGCTTTCCCCGGATGGTATTGGAGACTTAGATCATAATCTTTAATAAGTTCCAACCATCTTCTTTGTCTCATGTTCAATTCCTTCTGTGTAAATATGTACTTCAAACTTTTGTGGTCCGTGAATACCTCACATCTTTTTCCCATCAGGTAGGGTCTCCAAGTTTTCAGGGCATGCACTACTGATGCTAACTCGAGATCATGAGTTGGATAATTTGCTTCATGTTTCTTGAGCTGTCTAGAGGCATAAGATGCCACTCTGCCTTCCTGCATCAACACACTTCCCAAGCCTTGGCGTGAAGCATCACAGTACACTTGGAATTCCTTCTCCAAATCAGGTAAGTATAGAACTGGGGCTGAAACCAGACGTTTCTTCAACTCCTGAAAACTGGTTTCGCATGCCCCAGTCCACTCAAATTTCTTCTCCTTCTTTAATAATTCCGTCAAGGCCTTGGCAATCTTGGAGAAGTTTTCAATGAATCGTCAGTAGTATCCTGCTAGGCCCAGAAAACTTCGTAATTCACCAACATTCTTCGGCGGTTCCCAATTAGTTACGGCTAGAACTTTTTCAGGATCCACCGCTATACCTTCCTTGGACACCACATGGCCTAAAAATCGGACTTGTTATAACCAAAACTCACACTTGCTGTATTTGGCATACAACTTATGTTCACGTAGTCTCTGCAATACTTGACGCAAGTGCTCTTCATGTTCTTTGTGACTCTTGGAGTAGATTAGAATATCATCTATGAACACTACCACAAACTTATCCAGAAAATCCATGAACACTTTATTCATCATATTCATGAAATAGGCTGGTGCATTGGTTAATCCAAACGGCATTACTGTGTACTCGTATGAGCCATATCTCGTAACAAATGCAGTCTTGGGTATATCCATTTCTCTAACTTTCATTTGGAGGTACCCTGATCGAAGATCGATCTTTGAGAAAACACAAGCCCCTTCTAGTTGGTCAAATAGTTCGTTTATCTTGGGTAACGGGTACTTGTTTTTGATAGTTTGCTCGTTTATATCTCTATAATCCGTGACTAGCCTCTGGGTTTGATCCTTTTTTTTAACAAATAAGACTGGTGCTCCCCAAGGCGATGAACTTGGACGAATGAATCCTTTCTGGATATGTTCCTCCAGTTGTTTCTTGAGCTCTTTCAATTCATCGACGGCCATAGGATAAGGTCTTTTAGCTATTGGTCCTGTTCCCGGCTTCAGTTCGATGAGAAACTCTACATCTCTATCGGGTGGCATTCCCGGTAGTTCTTCCGGAAAAACATCTGGGTATTCCTTGACAATAAGCACATCACCAAGGCTAACCCCCTTAAGAGAATTTAGCCTAACCTTCTTAAGTTCGAAGGTTGATCTGAACTTAATCTTCCTTTTTTCTTGGGTGGTGAGGGTGATTGCTCTATTTGCACAGTCTATGATTCCTTCAAAAGGAGTCATCTAATCCATTCCGATGATAACATCCAATCCTTGGGTTTCTAGGATGACTAAGTCTGTTGGGAAGGTGTGTTTTCCGATTTGCAAGTCTAACTGCCTACACCCGGAATTTACTATCATCTCCCCTCCAGGTGAACTTACCCTAATAGGTTTTCCTAGACTTTCCTCAGCTAACCCATGTTTGTTTACAAAAGCTCTTGATATGAATGAATGAGATGCTCCAGTATCAAATAAGACTAATGCTGGAAAGGAGTTGAGCAAGAACGTACCAATCACAGCATCAGGTTCATCATGAACTTCTTCCACATTGATGTGGTTCACTTGTCCCTTCTGGAAAGGATTGGGCTTGGAATTTTCATCAACTTTCCTCTCTGGGCATTCAGTTGCATAATGTCCTGTCTTCTTGCACTTGAAGCATGTCACATTAGACAAGTCTTTCTTCCCTTCATAGTTAGGACGGTGATTACCATTCCCATGATTATGGCCATGGTGATGGTTTCCCCTGGATCCACCATTATTTCCATTGTATCCTCCATTATTTCCTTTGTATCCTCCATTACTTCCTTTGTACCCTCCATTGTGGTTCTGACCATGATGTTTTTGGCCACTACCAGTGTTGGAGTGATTCCAGGGTTTATGGCTACTGACTTCAGAGGTGTGTTGTTTCTTATATGTCCCTTCAGAATGAACCTTACTTGCACTGAACTTCCTCTTCTATTCTCTTCCTTTCTTATGTTGTTGTCCAGGGTGATAGCTTGATCCAGCAGAGCTTGATAGTTTGGAGTATATGCCACAGACACAGGTATCTTCAGTTCTCCCTTAAGTCCATTGAGGAACTTTTCCTTCCTCTTTGCATCAGTGTCAATGTCCTCTGGCGCATACCTTGATAGCATAAAGAAGTCATCCATATAATCCTTCAGAGTTCTACCTCCTTGCCTCAAGCTGCGAAATTCCTCTTTCTTCAGGTTCATTATACCTGAGGAGATGTGAGCATTCCGGAAACCTTCCTTGAACGCATCCCAAGTCATTCCATCCAAAGGATGAGTCACTTGATAAGTCTCCCACCACAATGCTGCGGGTCCTTCCAACAGGTGTGCAGTGAACTTCACTTTTCTGCCTCAGAACACTCACAAGTTACTAAGTCCTTGTTGACTGAACGGAGCCAATCATCCGCCACTATTGGTTCAGTAGCAGAGGAGAACTTATTAGGCCTAAGCCTTAGGAATCTAGCAAGTCTGTCCACTGGAGGTGGTGGTGGAGGTGGCGGGTTGTTGTTGTTGTGGTTGTTGTTGTTATTGTTGGTTGCTGCAATGAATTGAGTCATCATATTCATCAACTGAGTTTGAGCAGCCATCAGTTGTTGCATGGCATCATCGTTGTTGGTATCACGACGAGGAGGCATCTGTAGGGTTTTCAGCATAGATGAGTGAAAGATAGACAGAACTAAGAGAATAAAAATCCTACCCATGCACAAAGCAACCAAGTCAACACAATCAACACTCAAAAGACAACTTAAAAAGAAAAAGTCTACTTAGCAAATCGAAACAAGTATTCTAAGTTGATTTAATAAAACAACAGAGTCTACAAACCAATCATTCTATCATTGTCACACCACAAGTTGGAGATCAATGTTTTAAAAAGAACGACGAACTAAACGAGGGAGAACATGGTGGTCCAACTACTAAGTCTAAACTTCGTCCATGACGTCTCCTTCATCTTCTTCGACTTCCTCGATGGTGATGCCTTCCTTCGTAAGGATCTCCTTGTAGTCATTCACCTCCTTCTCCAAGGCCTCGTTCTTCTCCTGTAACATTGTCGTCTCACGGTGCAGAGTCTCGATCGCTTCCTTCTCCAGGACTTCAATCTTCTCTTGTAGCATTCTCTTCTCATGGCGTAGAGTCTCGATCAGCTTCGAACTCGACGTCGTTGCTTAGAATTTCATCCCTCAAGGTCTTGATCTCCTTGTTCTTGTCTCTAATTCTCTTTTCTTGATTTTGGAACTTCTTCTCTTGAGCTCGGAATTTCTCCTCTTGAGTGTTGGCCACCTATTCTTGGGCTTCAATCTTCTTTTGAGTCTCCTTGACTTGGGCCATTATTTCATCATTCTTCAACAGCTCGTTGCGCCTATCCTCTTCGAGTTGCCAGAGGTGAAGTTCTAAGTCTTGGAGATATGGGTACAAAGGTTCTGGTTTGTTTTTGTCTTCCTCGCTAACAAGGTAAGGTATCCCATGTTCGTCACGTTGGCCAAGGTTAGAAAAGTAGTGGTCTTTTAACTCCTCCTGGAATTGCCAGCAAAGACGTCCTATTAGCTCCTGCGTGACGAGATTCAGCCCTTTCTCCAAGGAGTCACTAATCGACTTGTACTGGATGTCTTCGGTCTTGGGTTCAGTCTGGCGCCCTTGTTGGTAAAGACGAATTCCCCATAAGTCTTCTTTGTTGAAGTTCTTCAGCTGGCTTGCCTTGATGATGGGTGTTGGAAGTGCCAACAGTTCTACCAACTCCAGGAGATATCTTCCAAAGCGCATGTCCTTGAAGTCCTCCGCGGTTTGATACATGAAGAACGACATCCTTAAGTGATAAAGGTAGAGTTTGTTAAAACAAGACACAAGGTAAGAAATACTAGTTGTGGTGTACTTAAGTACTTAGAGAAAAAGAAGTTCTTTTCTAAAAGGTGATCAACACTATTATCAACTCTTTGTAAGTCGGATATTCACTATAGTGAGAGAGACAGACACCCGGCCAGCCACTTATAATTGTGGAACAAGTCTCATGTACGCGGACATGTAAGGTTAGTCCCGGGCCGCTTCATCCCACTATGCCGCTAGGATCCAACATACTTCAAAGATGGTAATATTATGATCAAAAGAGGCTTAACCAATCCTTAGGGCTCGAACCTACAGGCAACACTTTAGCTCTGATACCATTTTGTAGCGCCCCATCTTTTGAATAAAGATGGAACACCTGTGTTATGTGCTAGTCCCTGGATCACTGCCAGCACCACAGTACAAAATATATAGTATCATTGCATAAGTATCAAATTACTACAACGAGATCCAAAAATAGCTAAGTATAGCTTTATTACAAAGTGCATAGTCATGAATACTAGCTAAAATATTCAGAGTTCACAATGAAAGTAAAAGCAATGAGCCTCTTCTTCAAGCATGCGCCACAGCAGACATGTTGGGTGTAGACTCGAGTCCAAACTCACTCCTCATCAGAATTACCTGCACATTTGAATATGCAGCCCCCGAAGGAGGTCAATACAATGAAGTATTGGCAAGTGACTATGGTGGGTAATTTATGACAAGTCTAACTCTATACGCATATTTAGCTTGGTGGAGTTGTAGGCTATTTTGCAGAAAGCCAGTTTTCTCCTATCTTTTGTAAAACAATTTTGTTTCTCAAAGACTTGGCACCAAGGGATGAAGCCCAAGTGCACCAACAATTCTTTCCTTAGTCAAATTTTACTTTATGGAAACTATGATGAGATTCTTCCATCCATCCTTGTCCAGTTGCTCGAAGTAGTCCATCAGCGGGGACACGGCTGAGTACTCAGATTGTCGACTCTGCAGAGGTTGTGCACTTTCACCTTGAGACTCAATTAACCCAAACATCCTATATACACGGAGTGCATTAAGGAAAGGAGAGAATTGAGACAAGAACTTTCAGAAGAAGAATGCAACCATACTAGCAAGACCCGTTCCACCTACCAACTCTACATCTGCTTGTCAAGCTGACAGGTTGCACTCTCACAACTTAGTAATTCTAGACAGAGCCCATTGTCAAAAGGCTGCACGGGAAGCTTCTAAACTTGGAGGGACTTAGAAATCTCTTTGTTCCTGGGTGGCCGTCCACAAGTGCGCTTCTGGGTGACAACCACCATGCTCATGGCCCTAAGTAGAATAGACATTCATCCTAGGCAAAGACAACCACAAGCATAGTCCCAAAAGCCACTCAACATAAACCAAACAACCAATTCCACCCAGGTGTGCATTTAAAGTTTTAACACTTAGCAATATTTCTATAACATGGTAAGTAAACACTTTTTATAGAATAGCTAAGCATCTAATAAAAACTTTTGATGGCTGCATGGGAAGGGATGGCTACACACTACTAGGATATTTTCAAAGTGTAAACTAACTTAGCATTATAAGATAGTTCAAAAATTCCCTATCATGCATACTACTCAAAAATCTACTAATAATGCATATAGAAAACATTGGATAGATTATGAATGTCACTTGCCTTGGTAACAAGAGGAACAAGCACAGCAAGAATAACAATCACAAGAAGGGCCTTCCTCCTCTTCACAATCTAGAGACAAACAACAAAATAAATAAACATATAAAAACAACACTTGAAAATATCAAGACAAAAATATGTATGCATGCTTGATATGTAATGAATTTAACAAGACAAAATAATTACTATTTTATTTCCTCTGTTATTTATGCATGAAATGCAATGATCAATATTTTAATATTTTATTTAATCATTTAAAATATTGAGCATAACATAGAAATATTAAGCCCTACAACCAAATTATTTAATCCTATTATGCAAAGTTTCAAATAAAACCCAAGTTGCACTCTCTGGAAAGAGGGCATTAAAAAAATGCTAAGACAATTGGATTTATTTGGAAACAATTTTTATTAATTACGTTATAGATTCAATAGCCGAAAAGATAAACAATTAAATTCCACAATTTAAAATACACTAATAGACAAACTAATGAAACCACACTAAACTAAACGAGCAGAGATTTACGTGGATATAAAATTCATCAAATTTGGATAACCAGATCAAAAGTTATGAATTTTGCAAGTTTCAATAGTTTTCTGTTTTTAAAACAAATTTTCAGCCGAAATAGATAATTAACAGGCCACGCGGCGCGATCTAATTGGACGATACCGGTTTGTCGCGGATCGGCACGGAAGCCGTCCGATCTAACTTAAATCGGACGCTCCAGAATAACGGAACGAAACGGTAAAAGAAAAAGAACCGTGCCCGTCCGATCTGGATCTAATGGTCCAGATCGCAGTGGCCAAACTCGCGCGGCGCTGTTCGTCGGAGCGCCTCTGGTTGCGGCGGTGCCATGTCCAGCGTCGCACTCGCTGGCGATGTACGACCCTAGGGGACGAACAGTTCATACCAGAACGTGCGGAGGCGTGAGGTAGCGACGGTGGCGAGTTGGTCGTCGTTGAATTGCTCGGCTGCTCCCTGGATCGCTCGCCGGAGTCGAGGCTGGTGGCGGCTCGCTTCGGTTGCGGATGAAGGTGACGAACCGCTGCGAACGAGGAGACTACAAGGAGTCACAGAGATGCGCACGGAGAAAATAAAAGGAAATAACGAGAGGGGAGAGCTCGAGGTCGTCTGTAGCCACCGGAATCAGAAGCTTACGGCGGCGAAAACGGCGGACGGCGGCGGACGGTTTCTGAGCAGCCTGGGGGCGATCGTTTAGGGTTTTGGGGTTCGGGAGGAGGCGGTGGAGGGGGGGGGGGGGTTTATATGGGGGAGGAGGGAGCGATTAAAATGCGTTTATCTAACGGATTTTGATCCGGATCAAAATAGGGTTCGGTGAGTTCGTGTTCGTCACGATTTGGGGATGATGATGACAAGTGGGTCCCGTCTGGAAGTGAGAGAGGGGGGGGAGGTGGGCTACGCGGCCTGGTTTGCGGGGGCGTTTCCTTGCGCGCCCGCGGCAGATAGGGCTCGCCGGCCCGTTAAGAAATCTTTTTAATTAAACTCTTTTTGTGTTTTCAAACTTTTCAAAACAATTTGCTTTTTTAAATCCTATCAAAACATTTCAGAAAAATTCATAAAAATATGTTTTGAAAAGCTAATTTAATTTAGAACTTTTTGATATCATTTTGCTAAATAGATAAAATAATAAAATACAGATTTTTATAAGGAGCTCAATTAGACCTCTTTATGGAAAACAACTTTATTTAAACTTATAATTAAAATTCAAATTATTCTTTATGTGATCTCAATGCCATGCCTATATGATGCATGATGCATGAATGAAAAGTTTTAAATTTTTGAGAAATTTGGGATGTTACACACATCCACTAAGTTAATGAACCTCCTGGGTGGATTGGTTGTATATGGTGGCGAAGTTGAGTGGCTACTCCGGTCCATGTCTATGGTTCCTGGAGTATGTGCACTTGTGGATGGCCACCCAGGGAACAGAGGAATCTGAAGAACTCCGAGTGACGATTGCTTCCTGTGCAGCCATTGCCATATGGGCTCTGGCTTGATCAATTATGTTGCATGGACTCTCTCCGGCTTGACAAGCAGATGTAGGGGGATGTTAGGTGGAACGGGTCAAGCCAGAGTGGGAGGGAAAATGCTTCTGAAAGATCTCGTCTCATTCTTCTCCTTTCCTTATCACAAATGGTGTGTAAAGGATACCTTGGGTTGAATGGGTACAATGGTGAACGTGCACAACCTCTCCAGAGTGTAAAACTAAGTACTTAGCCGTGTCCCCGGTACGGACAATTTGAGCAGCTGATCACGGACGTCAATGGAGGATTCCATCATTCCAACTTCAGAAATAAAACTTGATGGGTGAACCAGGGAAGATGAGATTATGGTGTTCATGCCATACTTGTCTTTATTTGAAGAAAGTGTTTTCCAAAGAGATAGGAAAAATTGGCTTTATGCAAAATAGCCTTGAACTCCACCAGCCAAATATGCATATAGGCTATAGAGTTTTCCTCTAAGTGTCCACCATAGTGTCACTTGCCAGACTCCATTTTTAATGGAATCTGACCCACGTTGTTGAAATATATTCTTATTGCAGATTGATCCGATGACGAGTGAGGTTTCGTTTAAAGGTTTTGAGTCTACAACCAACATGTTTTCGCCTGTGGCAACATGAAGTTGTTGAAGACCCACTGCTATTTTATTTCCGCTGTGTACTATTTCAAAGCTAGCCTTATGCTATGCAACTTGTAATGAATATTTTGTAAGTCTGGATCATCGATATAATAAAATTGATACTTTGTTGTGATGTTACATCGTAAACTGTGTGTGCAAACGAATCGATCCAGGGATTTGCACTATACACAGGTATCTGCCTTATTTAAAGTGCAGGTACGCTACAGATGGTATTAGAGCACTGTGTTGCCTGTAGGTTCGAAAACCTAGGTTTGGATAGAAATAGGATTTGACCATAGGATTGAAAATCTATTTTATTCACTTTTCAAAAAACAAAACTTTTCATTTTATCTTCCTCATACTCTCATCTACTATCAACCTTCTGAAAACATCTTATCTTTTTCTAGATGACCATGTTCTTGTAGTCTAAGTCTGATTCTACTGCTTCATATAGAAAAGTTTCAATTCAACATGAAGTTCTACATGCATGGAAGACCACTGAAGAAACAGGATTCGGCCAACACTTCTATGATATCCAAGAAAGTTGAACAAGAACTTGAAGCACTCACGAAGGAGGTAGATTTGACCACCACCTAAATAGAATGACGATATCGTGTTAGTGTATTGATCATATCAACTTGGCTATATGACAATACTAGATTGTTTGTTTGTTGTGAACCTTGTTGCTTGATGTTTGTTAGATGTTGATTGATTATGTTATAGATTGGTTGCCTTGTTTTGTTTTATTGAACTAGGATTCCTCCATAAGTACAAATAATTCAACTCATTACTTTCTAAACCAAACAGATGTCTCACCCCAATACCAACACCAATGATTTGCATACAACTATGCGACTACTATTAGAGAACGAGAGTCAGCTGTGGAAGTTGATCAACGACCAACTGCCTAAGATTGATCAAAACCATAGTGATTTTGAAGAGAACCGTATGACCAAACTAAAGGCATGCAAAACGTGTGGAGAGATAGGACATATGTCCAAAGGATGTCCTGATGAGTGGCCCCATGGTCATACCAAACATCTAGTAAAAGGATGCCTCACAAGTCAGGTTACTTGCTTCCTGTGTGAAGGAACAAACCATGTCCCAATTCAGTGTCAACTTTATCCCTTGGTGCAACAAGCTAACCAGCAAACCAAGGAAGGAATGCAACAGTCTCTCATGAAGACCCTAGAGGAACAAGGACAAAAGGTTAAATCCAAGAAAGATCTTAGCCACATAAGTTGCTACAAGTGCAAATATAGGGGACACTATGTGAGTGGCTGCCCTGAGTGGAAGAAGGATAAATCTCTTCAAGGACCGAGTAGAAAACGTGAGTGCTAAAACTTTCTGTATCCACCACATGCCATTGTATTTTGAATACTTGTACGCTCTGCATCAGAGAAATAAACAAGATTAAACAAAGTTCCTAGACTGACCACAAACATTTCTTTTAAGGGTGGTAGCCACCCAGATAATTCTAACCCAGCGGCCTTAAACCCAGAGATCCCAAACCATCTTTCTTTCGAGCCTCCCCAATCAGAAAATTCATCCCCTGCTAGTTTCCAGTTTCCATGTCAGAAATTTCATTTCTCCAAAACCTCTCGAGTTATCAAAAATCATTCAAGCATTTGCTTTGTCTTTCTAGCTTCTCCGAATCTCGAGGACGAGATTCCTTTTAAGGGTGGTAGTCTATAACATCCCAACATTTTATAATGTTCAAAAATCACTAAAATTTAAAACTTTAGTTTTTTATTAAAATAAAATATTAAAATGCATAAGAAAACTAACTATAACAGACTTCAACCAATTGAAAAAGTCTATTATTTCAAAATTCCCAATGTGTCATTATTTTCAAAAGTTATTTCCAATTAAACATTACATTATCCATTGTATTTCAAAAACCTTAATATGTAATTTGACAAATGTTTTATAAAGTATAAACCATTTTATTTCAAGTCAATAGTTTACTTATAAGTAATTGATTTCAACCACTTAGCCATAGCTATTCACAAATTAAAATAATGTTTACAAGTATTCATTTAATGTATTTAAAACAGGATCTATATGTCAAATGGTTTTCATTCTACAAGTAAGTTCACACCTAGTGTTGAAATTACAACCCTATAGTTTATAACTTTCATAACTTCATAAATTAAAATTAATGAATTATCCAAATAAACATTTCATTAAACTAAATGATTTTCATTTATTTTCAAAACATAAAATAATGAATATATTCTAAATGAGAAATGTAGTAAAAATAAAATCTCTTCCAAAGTTGTTATGAAGTTTCAATTGAATTATCTTAATATAAAACATAATGGTGCACAAAATAATTTGAATTAAAAATGATTACATTACATTTTCTCTTTTCATTACAAATAGTTGTAATGTGATATTTAATAATCTATTAAAGCTAAAATTTATTTAATATTGGAATATGAGTTTAAATAACTTAAATTTCAAACATTTTGAATATGGGTATTTCATAGAATTTATTTTAGCCAAGAATAAAATTAATTAAACCCTAGTTTTAAATTTAACATAAAGTGTCAAATTTGTATTTAAGCAATATTTCAAAACATTATTTTTCAAAAATGTTCAAAACATTCCTACAACTGGTTTAACGCAAAGATATTGTTTTTACAAATTTGAAGGAATCTTATTTGACCTGATTTGGAGTTTTAATTCAAAAGATATAAAGAAAAGAGAAAAACAGAAATTAGAAAAGAAAACATTAGACAAAAAAAAAAGAATAGAAGAGCCAAATGGGCCGAAGCCCATTTGTCCCCTCGCGCGCGCGCAGCCAGCAGAGGCCCAGCTGCAGCCCACGCTGGCCTCGCTCTCTCTCTCTCGCTCGCTGACTTGCGGACCCCACCTGTCAGGGGCGAGGCTTCTTCAAGCTCTGGCCGGAAACCACGCCCTCGACCTCGCCCGAAACTGTCGGCGTTCTCCTCTTCAATTCGGGCGTTTGACAACACCAATTACAGAGCCGTTGGTTCCTATAAGACGCATATGTCTCCCTCTCCATTTCCCCTCTCCTTTCTCTCCATTTAGTGCCCCGTGGACAACGAATTTGGTCGCCGGAATCCTTCGGCCGCCACCTCCATTTCTCCGATTCCGGCGAGTAGACCCACACTGTCAGCTTGAGACCCTCCCCGTCCTTCTCCACACGTCTTCGCGCACCCCACGGACCCCTCCTACCCCAATTTCCGCAGCTTGTTCGACGAATTTGTGCACACCCGAAGGTGGCCGGAGCCGTCGCGTCTTCGGCCGTGCCCCCACGCCACTCAAGTACGAGATGCTTGATGATGGCGTCACCTTCCACCTCTCCGTGTCGCGCCGAGCCGTCTGTCGTCTTCCCGAGGCTGGGGCACCACGGGAGCACCATCCCTGTCAACCACCAGAGCTCGCCGGCGCCCGAGAAACTCCGGCCGCGTCTCCCCGTCGTTCCAGGACGAATCCGAGGACGCCGCCAAGCCCGTCGTCTCCGCCACCTCGCTCCGAGTCCCGTCGTCGTCATCTCGTGTCCCGGGGAGCTACGCCCCGACGAGTTCGTCCACGCTGGAGCCCGCGTCGTCGCCATCCCCATCGTCTCCCGCGAGACAGCGCCGCCAGGTAATGACCATCGCCTCCGATCAGTCCGATCTAAGTTTAACGGCCCAGATTAGATTTCGTCAGCGAATCGGTACTGCAGATCTGGACCGTCAGATCTAGATCTGACGATCCAGATCTGTTAACTTATCCACATCGGATCCCAGTCAGCACACAGTCAGCGCCCAGTCAGCGCTGACGTGTAAAATCATTTTTTTTGATTTATTTAATTTGGCAGTTTTACATAAAAGACCCTGGAACTTAAATCTGTTATAACTTTTTACTCACATATCTAAATTTAAATATTTTTATATATTTGGAAAGCCCTTGACATGTAGATTATTTTAGATCGGCCAAAATTCAAATTTGACTTAGTATAAAATATTCAAATTTCAAATGGATGATTTGAGTATATTTGTAATAACTTTAAATCTATAAATCAAAAAATTGCAAATAAAATTGTTTTAGAAACTTTGGAATATTAGTAATATTATGCCTCTGTTATAAAATATTTTTGAGTATTATTTTGATGATTTAATAGTTGTTTGTTTAATTTGAATAGTTTGAGTATTATTTGAATGAATTCATAGTTATATATTCAAATTGAATAGTTTGAATATTTTCAACATAACTTTTAATATAAATATTATTTTTGGATAAATCCAATTGCAATAAATGTATTCAAATCCCCTCTGTCTATTAATAATAATTATAAAATTTTGGTTATAAAAATTTGAATCACATAAAACTTTAATCTTATATTTATTCCTTTATTAGATTTTGTGAAAATAGAAATTAATTAAATTGCATTAGCATAATTGTTCATGTGATTAAAATTTTGCATTTCATATTTTATTTTGTAGTTATATTTCCCATAAGAAAACTCCTCCCCCATTTTCTCTAAGTTAGGATTATTTTCAACTTAGCATTTTGGTAAAGTGTTATACACATAGACACTTAGGATTTTTCAACATGGAGCTAGAAGACCCATGAAGGACTTAGCCAAAACAAGACTTCAGAAGTACCTCCCAGGAGCAGAAGCACTTAGAAGAAAAATCATGAAGAAGTTCATGAAGACCAACCAGAAATATTTTCTAAGTCTTGCTCCCTCTTTCTTTCTTTTATCCCTTCCTATCTGCGACTTCATGAAGACTAAGTTAATTCAAGACCAGCCTCTTTGATACAAGAAATCATCAAGTCTGAAGATTTTTCAAGTCTTCCAAGAATTCAATCAAGACATCACAAAGGAGAATATTACAAGTCTGGAGATGAAGCCTGGAGGACAACTACATCTTCCTTTCCATCTTTTCCCCCTTTCCTAATCTTGTCTTTCACCTTATAGACTTAGTATTTTGCACATCATGGCTAAGCCATTAGAGTGCTTGTTTCAAGATGATATAAAACAAAGTATTTTATCCAAACTATGACCTTAGTCCTTAGTCTTTTGACCAACCCATTTCCTTGCATTAACTTAAAAAGATTTTTCATGGCATGACATGCATTTCTAGTCCTTAGAAATAATTTGCATATCATGCATGACATGTTTTCCTTAGAAGTTTTATGAAACTTGTTTGTTCACTAGATATGAGCATGTATGCTTGTATGGGTTGTGTTGTTTTGTTTTATGATTGTTGTATTGTTGTTTGTTTTTATTGTTTAGACTGAACGGAGAGTCCGAGTATCGTTGAAAAGAGTTTGTGAACAACAACAACATTCAAAGGCAAGTGGCACACCTCATAAACTTCCTATTATTTTCTATATGCATTACATAGTGTATTTTTATATGCATGTGTAGGATAGTACTGCTAGGCTAAAGCTGTGTAGAATTCCCTTACTCCTGTGTCTAGGTTCCTATATCATACTTAGCAGAAATATTGATGCTATGCAACTGATGAAAGGTTTTACAAAATGTTAAGTGACTACTCAGGACTGTGCTCATGGTTGTCGTCGCCTAGGATGAATTTCTATTCTACTTAGGGCCGTGAGCATGGTGATTTTCACCTGAGAGTGCACATCCACTAAGTTAATGAACCTCCTGGGTGGATTGGTTGTATATGGTGGCGAAGTTGAGTGGCTACTCCGGTCCATGTCTATGGTTCCTGGAGTATGTGAACTTGTGGATGGCCACCCAGGGAACAGAGGAATCTGAAGAACTCCGAGTGACGATTGCTTCCAGTGCAGCCATTGCCATATGGGCTCTGCTTGATCAATTATGTTGCATGGACTCTCTCTGGCTTGACAAGCAGATGTAGGGGGATGTTAGGTTGAACGGGTCAAGCCAGAGTGGGAGGGAAAATGCTTCTGAAAGATCTCGTCTCATTCTTCTCCTTTCCTTATCACAAATGGTGTGTAAAGGATACCTTGGGTTGAATGGGTACAATGGTGAACGTGCACAACCTCTGCAGAGTGTAAAACTAAGTACTTAGCCGTGTCCCCGGTACGGACAATTTGAGCAGCTGATCACGGACGTCAACGGAGGATTCCATCATTCCAACTTCAGAAATAAAACTTGATGGGTGAACCAGGGAAGATGAGATTATGGTGTTCATGCCATACTTGACTTGATCTGAAGAAAGTGTTTTCCAAAGAGATAGGAAAAATTGGCTTTATGCAAAATAGCCTTGAACTCCACCAGCCAAATATGCATATAGGCTATAGAGTTTTCCTCTAAGTGTCCACCATAGTGTCACTTGCCAGACTCCATTTTTAATGGAATCTGACCCACGTTGTTGCAATATATTCTCACTGCAGATTGATCCGATGACGAGTGAGGTTTCGTTTAAAGGTTTCGAGTCTACAACCAACATGTTTTCGCCTGTGGCAACATGAAGTTGTTGAAGACCCACTGCTATTGTATTTCCGCTGTGTACTATTTCAAAGCTAGCCTTATGCTATGCAACTTGTAATGAATATTTTGTAAGTCTGGATCATCGATATAATAAAATTGATACTTTGTTGTGATGTTACATCGTAAACTGTGTGTGCAAACGAATCGATCCAAGGATTTGCACTATATACAGGTATCTGCCTTATTTAAAGTGCAGGTACGCTACTGATGGTATCAGAGCACTGTGTTGCCTGTAGGTTCGAAAACCTAGGTTTGGATAGAAATAGGATTTGACCATAGGATTGAAAATCTATTTTATTCACTTTTCAAAAAACAAAACATTTCGTTTTATCTTCCTCATACTCTCATCTACTATCAACCTTCTGAAAACATCTTATCTTTTTCTAGATGACCATGTTCTTGTAGTCTAAGTCTGATTCTACTGCTTCATATAGAAAAGTTTCAATTCAACATGAAGTTCTACATGCATGGAAGACCACTGAAGAAACAAGATTCGGCCAACACTTCTATGATATCCAAGAAAGTTGAACAAGAACTTGAAGCACTCACGAAGGAGGTAGATTTGACCACCTCCTAAATAGAATGACGATATCGTGTTAGTGTGTTGATCATATCAACTTGGCTATATGACAATACTAGATTGTTTGTTTGTTGTGAACCTTGTTGCTTGATGTTTGTTAGATGTTGATTGATTATGTTATAGATTGGTTGCCTTGTTTTGTTTTATTGAACTAGGATTCCTCCACAAGTACAAATAATTCAACTCATTACTTTCTAAACCAAACAGATGTCTCACCCCAATACCAACACCAATGATTTGCATACAACTATGCGACTACTATTAGAGAACGAGAGTCAGCTGTGGAAGTTGATCAACAACCAACTGCCTAAGATTGATCAAAACCTTAGTGATTTTGAAGAGAACCGTATGACCAAACTAAAGGCATGCAAAACTTGTGGAGAGATAGGACATATGTCCAAAGGATGTCCTGATGAGTGGCTCCATGGTCATACCAAACATCTAGTAAAAGGATGCCTCACAAGTCAGGTTACTTGCTTCCTGTGTGAAGGAACAAACCATGTCCCAATTCAGTGTCAACTTTATCCCTTGGTGCAACAAGCTAACCAGCAAACCAAGGAAGGAATGCAACAGTCTCTCATGAAGACCCTAGAGGAACAAGGACAAAAGGTTAAATCCAAGAAAGATCTTAGCCACATAAGTTGCTACAAGTGCAAAGATAGGGGACACTATGTCAGTGGCTGCCCTGAGTGGAAGAAGGATAAATCTCTTCAAGGACCGAGTGGAAAACATGAGTGCTAAAACTTTCTGTATCCACCACATGCCATTGTATTTTGAATACTTGTACGCTCTACATCAGAGAAATAAACAAGATTAAACAAAGTTCCTAGACTGACCACAAAAATTTCTTTTAAGGGTGGTAGCCACCCAGATAATTCTGACCCAGCGGCCTTAAACCCAGAGATCCCAAACCATCTTTCTTTTGAGCCTCCCCAATCATAAATTTCATCCCCTGCTAGTTTCCAGTTTCCATGTCAGAAATTTCATTTCTCCAAAACCTCTCGAGTTATCAAAAATCATTCAACCATTTGCTTTGTCTTTCTAGCTTCTCCGAATCTCGAGGACGAGATTCCTTTTAAGGGTGGTAGTCTGTAACATCCCAACATTTTATAATGTTCAAAAATCACTAAAATTTAAAACTTTTGTTTTTGATTAAAATAAAATATTAAAATGCATAAGAAAACTAACTATAAAAGACTTCAACCAATTCGAAAAAGTCTATTATTTCAAAATTCCCAATGTGTCATTATTTTCAAAAGTTATTTCCAATTAAACATTACATTATCCATTGTATTTCAAAAACCTTAATATGTAATTTGACAAATGTTTTATAAAGTACAAACCATTTTATTTTAAGTCAATAGTTTACTTATAAGTAATTGATTTCAACCACTTAGCCATAGCTATTCACAAATTAAAATAATGTTTACAAGTATTCATTTAATGTATTTAAAACAGGATCTATATGTCAAATGGTTTTCATTCTACAAGTAAGTTCACACCTAGTGTTGAAATTACAACCCTATAGTTTATAACTTTCATAACTTCATAAATTAAAATTAATGAATTATCCAAATAAACATTTCATTAAACTAAATGATTTTCATTTATTTTCAAAACATAAATAATGAATATATTCTAAATGAGAAATGTAGTAAAACTAAAATCTCTTCCAAAGTTGTTATGAAGTTTCAATTGAATTATCTTAATATAAAATATAATGGTGCACAAAATAATTTTAATTAAAAACGATTACATTACATTTTCTCTTTTCATTACAAATAGTTGTAATGTGATATTTAATAATCTATTAAAGCTAAAATTTATTTAATATTGGAATATGAGTTTAAATAACTTAAATTCAAACATTTTGAATATGGGTATTTCATAGAATTTATTTTAGCCAAGAATAAAATTAATTAAACCCTAGTTTTAAATTTAACATAAAGTGTCAAATTTGTATTTAAGCAATATTTCAAAATATTATTTTTTAAAAATGTTCAAAACATTCCTACAACTGGTTTAACGCAAAGATATTGTTTTTACAAATTTTAAGAATCTTATTTGACCTGATTTGGAGTTTTAATTCAAAAGATATAAAGAAAAGAGAAAAACTGAAATTAGAAAAGAAAACATTAAAAAAAAAGAATAGAGGAGCCAAATGGGCCGAAGCCCATTTGTCCCCTCGCGCGCGCGCAGTTAGCAGAGGCCCAGCAGCAGCCCACGCTGGCCTCGCTCTCTCTCGCTTGCTGACTTGCGGACCCAACCTGTCAGGGGCGAGGCTCCTTCAAGCTCTGGCCGGAAACCACGCCCTCGACCTCGCCCGAAACTGCCGGTGTTCTCCTCTTCAATTCGGGCGTTTGACAACACCAATTACAGAGCCGTTGGTTCCTGTAAGACGCACTCATCTCCCTCTCCATTTCCCATCTCCTTTCTCTCCATTTAGTGCCCTGTGGCCGACGAATTTGGTCGCCGGAATCCTTCGGCCGCCACGTCCATTTCTCCGATTCCGGCGAGTAGAACCACACCGTCAGCTTGAGACCATCCCCGTCCTTCTCCACACGTCTTCGCGCACCCCACGGACCCCTCCTACCCCAATTTCCGCAGCTTCTTCGACGAATTCGTGCATACCCGAAGGTGGCCGGAGCCGTCGCGTCTTCAGCCGTGCCCCCACGCCACTCCAGTACGGGATGCTTGATGATGGCGTCACCTTCCACCTCTCCGTGTCGCGCCGAGCCGTCCGTCGTCTTCCCGAGGCCGGGGCACCACGGGAGCGCCATCCCCGTCAACCACCAGAGCTCGCCGGCGCCCGAGAAACTCCGGCCGCGTCTCCCCGTCGTTCCAGGACGAACCCGAGGACGCCGCAAAGCCCATCGTCTCCGCCACCTCGCTCCGAGTCCCGTCGTCGTCATCTCGTGTCCACGCCGGAGCCCGCGCCGTCGCCATCCCCATCGTCTCCCGCGAGACAGCGCCGCCAGGTATTGACCATCGCCTCCGATCCGTCCGATCTAAGTTTAACGGCCCAGATTAGATTCCGTCAGCGAATCTGTACGGCCAGATCTGGACCGTCAGATCCAGATCTAACGATCCAGATCTGTTAACTTATCCACATCGGATCCCAGTCAGCACACAGTCAGCGCCCAGTCAGCGCTGACGTGTAAAATCGTTTTTTTTGATTTATTTAATTTGGCAGTTTTACATAAAAGACCCTGCAACTTAAATCTGTTATAACTTTTTACTCACATATCCAAATTTAAATATTTTTATTTATTTGGAAAGCCCTTGACATGTAGATTATTTTAGATCGGCCAAAATTCAAATTTGACTTAGTATAAAATATTCAAATTTCAAATGGATGATTTGAGTATATTTGTAATAACTTTAAATCTATAAATAAAAAAATTGCAAATAAAATTGTTTTAGAAACTTTGGAATATTAGTAATATTATGCCTCTGTTATAAAATATTTTTTAGTATTATTTTGATGATTTAATAGTTGTTTGTTTAATTTGAATAGTTTGAGTATTATTTGAATGAATTCATAGTTATATATTTAAATTGAATAGTTTGAATATTTTCAACATAACTTTTAATATGAATATTATTTTTGGATAAATCCAATTGCAATAAATGTATTCAAATCCCCTCTGTCTATTAATAATAATTATAAAATTTTGGTTATAAAAATTTGAATCACATAAAACTTTAATCTTATATTTATTCCTTTATTAGATTTTGTGAAAATAGAAATTAATTAAATTGCATTAGCATAATTGTTCTTGTGATTAAAATTTTGCATTTCATGCATTGCATATTTTATTTTGTAGTTATATTTCCCACAAGAAAACTCCTCCCCCATTTTCTCTAAGTTAGAATTATTTTCAACTTAGCATTTTGGTAAAGTGTTATACACATAGACACTTAGGATTTTTCAACATGGAGCTAGAAGACCCATGAAGGACTTAGCCAAAACAAGACTTCAGAAGTACCTCCCAGGAGCAGAAGCACTTAGAAGAAAAATCATGAAGAAGTTCATGAAGACTAACCAGAAATATTTTCTAAGTCTTGCTCCCTCTTTCTTTCTTTTCTCCCTTCCTATCTGAGACTTCATGAAGACTAAGTTAATTCCAAGACCAGCCTCTGTGATACAAGAAATCATCAAGTCTGAAGATTTTTCAAGTCTACCAAGAATTCAATCAAGACATCACCAAGGAAAATATTACAAGTCTGGAGATGAAGCCTGGAGGACAACTACATCTTCCTTTCCATCTTTTCCCTCTTTCCTAATCTTGTCTTTCACCTTATAGACTTAGTATTTTGCACATCATGGCTAAGCCATTAGAGTGCTTGTTTCAAGATGATATAAAACAAAGTATTTTATCCAAACTATGACCTCTTAGTCCTTAGTCTTTTTACATACCCATTTCCTTGCATTAACTTAAAAAGATTTTTCATGGCATGACATACATTTCTAGTCCTTAGAAATAATTTGCATATCATGCATGACATGTTTTCCTTAGAAGTTTTATGAAACTTGTTTGTTCACTAGATATAAGCATGTATGCTTGTATGTGTTGTGTTGTTTTGTTTTATGATTGTTGTATTGTTGTTTGTTTTTATTGTTTAGACTGAACGGAGAGTCCGAGTATCGTTGAAAAGAGTTTATGAACAACGAAAACATTCAAAGGCAAGTGGCACACCTCATCAACTTCCTATTATTTTCTATATGCATTACATAGTGTATTTTTATATGCATGTGTAGGATAGTACTGCTATGCTAAAACTGTGTAGAATTCCCTTACTCCTGTGTCTAGGTTCCTATATCATACTTAGCAGAAATATTGATGCTATGCAACTGATGAAAGGTTTTACAAAATGTTAAGTGACTACTCAGGACTGTGCTCATGGTTGTCGTCGCCTAGGATGAATTTCTATTCTACTTAGGGCCGTGAGCATGGTGATTTTCACCTGAGAGTGCACATCCACTAAGTTAATGAACCTCCTGGGTGGATTGGTTGTATATGGTGGTGAAGTTGAGTGGCTACTGCAGTCCATGTCTATGGTTCCTGGAGTATGTGCACTTGTGGATGGCCACCCAGGGAACAGAGGAATCTGAAGAACTCCGAGTGACGATTGCTTCCTGTGCAGCCATTGCCATATGGGCTCTGCTTGATCAATTATGTTGCATGGACTCTCTCCGGCTTGACAAGTAGATGTAGGGGGATGTTAGGTGGAACGGGTCAAGCCAGAGTGGGAGGGAAAATGCTTCTGAAAGATCTCGTCTCATTCTTCTCCATTCCATATCACAAATGGTGTGTAAAGGATACCTTGGGTTGAATGGGTACAATGGTGAACGTGCACAACCTCTGCAGAGTGTAAAACTAAGTACTTAGCCGTGTCCCCGGTACGGACAATTTGAGCAGCTGATCACGGACGTCAACGGAGGATTCCATCATTCCAACGTTAGAAATAAAACTTGATGGGTGAACCTTGGAAGATGAGATTATGGTGTTCATGACATACTTGTCTTGATTTGAAGAAAGTGTTTTCCAAAGAGATAGGAAAAATTGGCTTTATGCAAAATAGCCTTGAACTCCACCAGCCAAATATGCATATAGGCTATAGAGTTTTCCTCTAAGTGTCCACCATAGTGTCACTTGCCAGACTCCATTTTTAATGGAATCTAACCCACGTTGTTGCAATATATTCTTATTGCAGATTGATCCGATGACGAGTGAGGTTTCGTTTAAAGGTTTCGAGTCTACAACCAACATGTTTTCGCCTGTTGTAACATGAAGTTGTTGAAGACCCACTGCTATTGTATTTCCGCTGTGTACTATTTCAAAGCTAGACTTATGCTATGCAACTTGTAATGAATATTTTGTAAGTCTGGATCATCGATATAATAAAATTGATACTTTGTTGTGATGTTACATCGTAAACTGTGTGTGCAAACGAATCGATCCAAGGATTTGCACCATACACATGTATCTGCCTTATTTAAAGTGCAGGTACGCTACAAGCAGGCTCCGAGCTACATTGGTTTTTGGACGCCTACTCACGATACCATCAAATCAAGATGAGGGAGTCAGATCAGCTGAAAACATCTTACACCACTCCATACGGGACTTTCTGCTACATCACGATGACTTTTGGCCTGAAGAATGCAGGGGCAACATACCAGTGCTGTATGCAAAATTGCCTGCACGAACAGATCGGTCGCAATGTTCACGTCTACGTAGACGACATTGCGGTGATGTCGAAAAAGAAGGCAGATCTCCTAGAGGATTTGGAAGAAACCTTTAAGAATCTCCGAACATACCAGATGAAACTCAATCCCGCCAAGTGTGTTTTCGGCGTTCCAGCCGGCAAGCTACTCGGATTTATCGTCTCAGAACGAGGGATCGAGGTTAATCCGGAGAAGATCAAGGCTATCCAAAACATATCCAGACCCACTTGTCTTAAGGACGTGCAGCGCCTAGCCGGATCGGTGGCATCCGTCAGTCGTTTCATAAGCCTCCTAGGGGAAAAGGCAATGCCTCTCTACCGGCTATTGAAGAAATACGACAACTTTGAGTGGACAGCAGAGGTAGATGCCGCCTTACAGCAACTTAAGGAGGCTCTCGTATCCGCTCCGATATTGGCAGCACCTTAATCGCAGGAACCGATGCAGCTCTACATCTCGGCAACTGGAGCAGTTGTCAGTGTTGGCTTGGTTGTGGAAAGAAAGGAAAGCGAAGCCGCGACGTCCGAGCAACGACCGGTTTACTTCAACAGTGAAGTCTTCTCCACCTCCAAGCAGAGGTATCCACATTACCAAAAGCTGGCTTATGGTGTATTCTTCGCCGCCAGAAAGCTTAGGCATTATTTCCAGGAGCACACAGAGACAATAGTCAGTAGGGCACCGCTGGGAGACATAATCAACAACGCAGAGACAACAGGTCGAGTTGCCAAGTGGGGCATCGAACTTGCCGCCTTCGATATAGTCTACAAACCCCTGACCGCCATAAGACTCAAGCGCTAGCAGACTTTGTTGCCGATTGGACAAAAGCCATGGAGGAAACAGTACTCCCCGAGTCAGAATATTGGGTCATGCACTTTGACGGCTCAAAGATTCTCAAAGGCTCGGGGGCCGGAGTTGTTCTGCGCACACCCAAAGGCGACAAGCTCAGCTACGTGTTGCAGATTGATTTCACAGCAACCAATAACGTCGCAGAGTATGAAGCTTTGCTTCACGGGTTACACGTGGCAAACGACCTCGGCGTGAACAGAAACCTCTGTTATGGCGACTCAGATTTAGTCGCGCAACAAGTAAGCGGCACATGGGACGCGAAAAGCTCAACAATGGTGGCATACAGGGCCAAAGTTGATGAATTCGCCAAAAAATTCATGGGCTACGAAGTCCGGCATGTTCCAAGAGCTGAGAACGAGGCGGCAGACACCCTCGCCAGACTCGGGTCAGAACGCAAAAAGTGTCGAAGGATATTTTCCTGGAACATTTGCACAAGGCGTCCATTAAGGGTGCCGACTTGTTGGACCCCGATGCAGAAGAACCAGTAGAAGCGGCAAGTCTCGCTGTCTACTCGATACATCCAGATTGGACTGTCCCATACCTCCATTATTTAATCGACAAGAAGCTGCCGGAGGACGATGAGGTGTTAAAAAGGCAGATCATAAGGCGAGCCAAGGCATTCACAATAATCTAATGCGAGCTATATAAGCGAAGCACGTGCCGTATCTATCAGCGATGCATACCGCCAGAAGAAGGCCAGGAAATTCTGAAGTTCATACATGTTGGCACCTGCGGACATCACGCCTCTGCCAGGTCCATCGTGTCCAAATCTTTCCGCCAAGGTTTCTACTGGCTTACCGCCAAAGAAGACGACGTGCACATCGTGAAAACATGCAAAGGCTGCCAATTGTACGCCCGCCAACCTCACATGCCGACACAAGAGCTCAGGACAATTCCAATCACCTGGCCGTTCGCGGTCTGGGGCTTAGACATGGTTGGTCCCTTCAAGAAGGCACGTGGTGGGTACACCCACCTATTGGTCGTTGTCGACAAGTTCACCAAATGGGTCGAGGCCAAGCCGATCAGTAAACTTGCTGCACGAACAACCACCAATTTCCTCTGGGGAATTATCTCTCAGTTCGAAGTTCCACACAACATTACCACTGATAATTGCAGCAACCTATCTCAAGGCGACATAGAAGAATACTGCAGTGATCTAGGTATCCGGCTTGATTTGGCATCCGTGTCACACCCTCAATCAAATGGACAAGTAGAGCGTACAAACGGCTTAGTCCTCTCAGGACTAAAGCCCTGTCTCGAAGCTCCGTTACATAGGGCAGCCGACGCTTGGGCAGAAGAGCTACAGTCCATACTCTGGAGTTTGCGCACAACGCCAAACATATCTACCGGCTACACTCATTTCTTCTTAGTATATGGCGCGGAGGCGGTGCTACCAACCGACATGAAATACGATTCCCCAAGAGTTCAAGCCTACATCGAGCAAGACGTAGAAGGTGCAAGACAGGATAGCCTAGACCTGTTAGACGAAGAAAAAGACGTTGCTCTACATCGCTCCGCCTTGTACTAGCAACAACTCCGCCGCTACAATAGCCGGAGAGTGTGGAAGCGAGGCTTCAGAACAAATGACCTGGTTCTCCGCCTAATTCAAGACAGAAAAGGCTTGCACAAACTATCCCCGCCATGGGAAGGACCGTTTATAGTCACAAAGGCATTGCTCAATGGTTCCTACTACCTAGTCGACATCCTCGACGAAGAGGAAAAGAAAAGACGCAAGAAGGCGGCAGGAAGGAGAGGAACCAAGCGCAAAAGAGGCATTGACGACCCGTTTGAACAAACAAGTCGGCCTTGGAACATTGAGCAGCTACGTCCTTTCTACACTTAGCAATTTATAATTTTAATTAGTTATATCTGATTATGAAATAAAAGTCTATGGTTCCTCATCTGTGTTGAGAAGCAGGCCATCTTTTGTCTTTTCTTGCAGTCATATATCCCCTATGTGTATAAGTTACCTATTTTTTAGCTCCGTGCAAAGGTTCAAACTGGAAGATACTTGCAGCTTTTGAGCCAACCCAACGCAAAAATCAACTTTTTGCGCCGCCTAATTCCTTTACGTCTGATTACTTATATGTGGTTCCTCTAGTAGTATGTCTTTGGCACCAACATGTTGGCTTTGGTTTCTGATTCTAAACACATGGTTTAGCCCTGGTTGTTTCAGCTAAAGTTTCCGGCTGAGGTTTGCCAACATACAAACAGTCAAGCATATAAGCCAGGGTAAAATTAAGGCGGGCCAAATAAACATAAGGCAAAATAAAAACATGTTAGCTGGCTTCCCGCCTAGCAGAGCATCTCCAAAAGTATTTACAAATATTACAAGTTGAGATTCGATTGTTTCAAGGGCAGGGGAAGGCTGGCCGTCAAGATGAAAAGGAGACCGGCAACAGCAACTGCGGCTCGGGGGGGGGGGGCGTCTACATTAGGCTTGGGGGCTGACAACCTCAGCCCCAGAGCTATCACTCCCCTCCGCCTCGGCCGTACCGGCAACT
This sequence comes from Poa annua, assembly GCA_026929855.1. Classification (NCBI taxonomy): domain Eukaryota; kingdom Viridiplantae; phylum Streptophyta; class Magnoliopsida; order Poales; family Poaceae; genus Poa; species Poa annua. Next base: position 17,797,893 of record CM049429.1, on the reverse strand, counting down.
CCAGCTTCTCCAGCAGCAGGCACATGATGGCGCCGTTAGAAGACCGTCGTGTCAACCATGTCGGCAACACGCGTGGCGTAGGCGGCAACGCTGTTCAACACAGCAACCAGCTCGACCTCGCTGTCGTCTCATAATTAGACGGCATGCCTTCAGTGACGGCTTCTATCTCCGCCTCGGGGTAGTGCGCCATGAATAATCCAAGCGCAGTCTAGGCACCACCCCGCGACGCCGATTTCTGCGAGCTCTTGTGTAGCTTCGTAGCTTGCTCCAGCATGCTGGGCACATCACTGAACTCGGACGGCTCCTGGCTGCCGGAGGAGATGAAGGACTTGGCGGCAAACCGCTTGGACGCCGCCAAAGTCTCGGTGATCAGCTCACCCAGACGTGCAAGGCGATCTAGGCGGGGGCTGACAACCTTGTCATCTCCCGGCAGCAACTGTACCGAAAAATAAAAGCGTCAGTTTGGCTCAGTCTAAACAAATGGACGAAAACAAATGAAGAGAGAGGAATTACCAAGGACCGAGTTATGGAAGGCGGACAACTCAATCATATGAGCTGCCACCGCATCCTCCGCAGTCTGGGCGCGAGAAGCCTGCTTGGATACTTCCTCAGCAGCCGCCTTCTCCACCTCCACCAATTTTTTGCGCAGGCTATCCAGCTCCCCAATAAGCTGGCTAGACTCCTGCGCAAACTTCAACTGCTGGGCCTCCATCTCCTTCCTATGCTCCTCCTTCATCGACAAGTTGGCCGCCGCCAGATCGGAAGCTTCATTCATAATAGCTTGCATATCAGTGGAGCTCTTTAGTATATCCTGGGCGTGATCTAGCTATTCTACAATATGGATTCACTAGCTAAAAGATTGGCGGCAACAAAACAGAAAAATGGCGGAAGGCAAAAGAATGATTTTACCTTCGTCCTTCTTGCGGGCCGCCTCCAACTCGGCAATCCGCGTGTCCTTGGCTTTGCAATCCTTCTTCAGATTGCGTCACCGCTGGTTTATCTCAAACCTGGAGGAGATAAGCTCCACGTTGGCGAACAGGATGCCCTGCAGACAAGGACAAAGGCATATAACATATTGTCAAAAAAACACTAAGCCGGCAATCAATGTTTTTTACCTTCCATCTAAGTGCTCGGGGGGGGGGGGGGGGGGGGGAAGACTATGTATATGCCGCCAAGTTAGAAAAACTTACATAAATATCGCCCTCCAATTCGGCAAAGGCCTACGAGGCGAAGTTGGCAAAAGCCAGGGTGGATTCCTTGGCCTCCTTAAAAGTGGACCAAGGATCCCTAACTTTGCCGCCTCCTGCAGCCGGGGCTGCCCTCCGCGTCCCACCGGCAACCTCCTCCAGTAACTCCTCCTTGGCGTCGCGCGATTGAACGGCTTCATTGGCCGTAGCCTCAGCCGATGGAAAGGGAGTGATGGTTGCGCGGCCAACAGAGGAGGTCCTTAGCGGCGGACCAGAAACCGGAACTTGGGGCTGGCGGCGAGCATCGCTCATAAAGCCGCCGGCCCGGGGCTGAGGAGTTGGAGGCACAATAGCGGGCGAGCTACCCTGGAGCCGCTTTCCCTTGGATATAAGGGACCTAGACGGCAACCTGGAAGTCGCCACCCGTTCCCTGTCAATAAAGCAAGCTCAGCCAGATGAATACCAGTCATAGAGAAATTCGACGACTACTTAAGGCGGAAATGGGTACCTTCGGGGGATGTTAATCCCCACGTTCTCGTCGAGGTCGACGAGCACCAGCTCTGTAGCCACTGCGGTCTGTTTCTTCCTCTCGGCATTCACCATAGAGGAAGCAGCGCCGGACGACTTGTGCTTCTTGGTTTTCCCGGCTTCCGACTCGTAAAAGTCGGGAGCCAGGTCACTCTCCCCCAGGGCAGAGAGCTGAGAAAAAAACAAGTGTTAATAGGATTCCATCAAGCCGGAAAAAGCCGTCAAACAAGGGCAACAAGAAAAATATCTACCTCGAGGGGAGGGTTGTCGTGGGTGTGCATGGGCACGCCTTCCACCACCTTCACCAGCCCCGATTGTACAAGGCTGCGAAGTCAGAACGCCAGGTCGGCAGCTGGTAACCCCTCTTCGCTTACGCGAAGAGAGGCTTCGCCTACTGACACATCTTGTGCGGGCTGTAATGCAGGGGCAGTATGTGCCGGCTAAGCCAGCAGATGACGGTGTCCACCCCATCCAGCAACGGGGAGCCATCGTGCGGGCAAGGAACTCGATCCGTCTTTGAATAAGGCGGAGCTCCTCCGTCAACTTGGGGACCGCCTCGTCCCAGCATAGCCTGGGCATAGGCGGCGCGTTGACAATGTCCGGGAAGCCAAATTTGCGCCCCGGTGCTACCATGTCTTGGCAGTAGAAGAAGGTGGACTCCAACCCTTGACGGACTCGATGTATGGTATCTTGGGATACCATTGGCGTCATTGGCGACAGTTAAAGGTGACGCTGCCGCAGGTCGCCAGTCCGCTGTCCGGCACAGTCTGGCGCCGACAACGGAAGCAATATTTGAAGAAGTCTAAACTAGGCCTAATACCTAGATAGCCCTCAAACAGAGCTGTGAAGCCGGCTAAGACTAAAATGCTATTGGGCGCTATATTGTGGGGCTGGAGCCCGTAGTGATCTATCACCTCGCTAAAGAAGGCGGACGGCGGCAAGGCCATTCCCCTAACTAAATGGGAGGTGAGGATTACCCGCTCCCCGGCTCTCGGAGCCGGGATGACGTCCGCGAAGGCGGACCTCCAGTTGCAGTCCTCCCGAGTCGGGAGGTAGCTGACAGCCTCCAAGTCCTGGAGCGCTTCTTCGTCGACAATGGAGGGAAGCCAGTAGCGCGACCCAAGGTCGGCTGACTCCTCCTCCTCGTCGGCGGGCGCGCCTCTCGCCGCCGTCGGTGCGGCGGAAGACGAAGGAGCCGAAGGCGCCGCTGCACGAGCGCGCACAGTGGGGGTCGAAGAGGGGGCGGTGGTGACATTGCCCGCATGAGCCACCGCAAGGCGCTAAACCGCGCCACCCATCGCCGCCGCGGTGGTGGTCTTGGCCGCAAGACCGCTAGACACCGTCGAGGGAGTATTCTGATCGGTGGACATCGTCGTGCGCAAAGGTCGCCGGAGAAAGGTGTTCGCCGGAGTTCGCTCGGGGAGGAGAGAAAGGCTGGAAGAGAGGGAGAGCGGGAGAGCAAAGGACAGAGGAGAGCAAGAGCAGAGATGAAAAATGAACTGCTCGGCTCCCTATTTATAGGTCCAAGCGTTGCTCCCTGTGCAACGGAATAGTTAGTCGGACACGTGTCGAACATCCGTTGCCTCAGGGCAGCGCATGATCGCACGATCTCCACGACTCCTCTTTTCCCGTGATTTGCAATCATGACGTGATTTTCGCTTCGGTTGGTTTCAAACTATCGTGAACCGACTGGCAATATCCGTCAAAAAATATGTTTGACTTGCCGTCAAAGATCGCGCTTTTTTGTGAAGCTATCTGGCAAGTTTCATTTAGCCGTCTTTCCCATGTTGGATAAAGGCGGCCGTGTGCCAACGTTGAGGTACACGTTCCCCCATTATTTTTAGAATGGTTCAAGTCCTGCAGCCGCCAACATTGAAGAATGAAGAATCAAGAAGAAGAAGCCGGCGCCTGGAGAAATTCAACCTTTCTGGGGGCTAATGTTGGGGATATACCAACTAGGGGTATCTCTAACATGGATCAATCCGGCTAGTCCAGGGTGGCCCGAGGGTGGTAAGGCTGAAGCCTGTCGGGCGGCCCAGATAGCTGACGTGCAAGGAAGTAGGCGGACGGTCCAAGGAAGGCGGAAGGCCGATGCCCATCAAGCCACCAAGCTCAAGACGGAAGGCGGCAACTAAACCGGCTAGGTCTAGGACTCTGATTACTTACCGGACAAGTACTTGCCTTGTATCCTGGGGTCTGGCCGCCTATATAAGCCGGCCACCAGGAAGCCTTTAGGGCACACTTCAATAGGCATCATACACATTGTAACCTGTTCACGGCTATTGCCCCATAGTGAATTATAGCAGCACGTAGGATCTCGCCACCACTGCGGGATCTGAATCTAGGTAAAATCGCCGTGTTCAATCCCGTCCTCGACGACACAAACCTTCTTCCCCACAATCCATACGTAGGCTAGAGGACCCCCGTCTCCTATCAAATATGCCGATACTACGACACTTGTGATTCTGGGAGTATTAAGTTGATGAAGCGGCCCGGACCGACTTTACGCGTACGCTTACGTGAGACTGGTTCCAGTACTGACATACGGCTTATACCGTATTTGTCACTGGCGGGTGTCTGTCTCTCTCTCTTTAGCTGGCTTTGCATATTCAATGGAGGGTCCGAAAGGGATGCTTAAACATGCAATTATTGGATCGTTGTTGTGGTCATAAGTTCGTAGCTAAGAAGAGGTTCTTTTTACGAAAGCTCCAGCCACATAAAATATGCAAAAGATAAAATAGAAGCGTCTGACTTTACTTTGTAGGGGCAATGTGATATGGTCAAGGTAGGTTAATTAAATTGTTTATGAACTGCGGGCGTCAAGAAGATCATGGCGCAATGGACTATATCACATCACACTACATTTGATGTTATTGTGTGCATCTTATATTGTGTGATTATAAATTAGTATATATTAGTTTCACAGCGGTAGTTATATGGGTTAATTGGTTTTGTGTCATACCGAGCTTAGTTTTATCGGTATGTGCCCTGGTTTGCTCGCATATCGCCCAAACGCTTGGTTCCCTCTGGTCAACCTCCTTTGACTCGCACTTGGCCTGACTGGTGGGGTCGTCCTGACGCGGCTCGGCTCGGCTCGGGCTGACTGGAGTAGTACGTCATCCTCCTCCAAGTGGGACCGCTCAAGTGGGGACAGGAAGGGACGAGTCTGACGCCCAGGTTGGGTATCTCCGCCCCAATTAACACCGAATTAACTGAATTAACACTGAATTAACACTGAATTAACTGAATGAGCTGAATTAACACTGAATTAACACTGAATTAACATTAACGTAACTGATAATTTGTTGATGAGTGCGTCATTGTTTAGTGAAACTGCTACTACTAATTGAAACTCGATTTATAGTAGGATTCATAACTCGATTTGAAAGCTGAAACTCGATTTATATCTCGAATTGAAACCGCTACTACTAATAAAATTCAATTCTATTAGTTACAAAAGATTAGCAGTGCATACAGCACTGCTACTACGCCGGCGGCGGCCTAATACTACTACTAATCAATAGCAGTGTAACTAATGCACTTCTACTGCTACTACGACGATCGCCATGCGCGGCTCCTACACGCACTGCCTCTTGGGCGGCGGTCCTTCGTCGTCGGAGGAGTCATCGGAAGAGTCGTCCTCCTCCTCTGCCTCCTCCTCCTCCTCTGCTTCCTCCTCGACCTCATCCTCTTCCTCCTCCTCCATGTCATTGTCCTCGTCGTCGTCGTCCTTCTCCTCCTCGTCGCCCTTGTTCAACTCCGGGTCCGAGTCCTCCTTCTCGACCCGTGGTGATCATCGTCGTTGTCGCCGGAGTCGGGGTCAGACCCCTCGCCGTCGCCGCCGCTCTGGTCGGCTTCGGACCCCTCGCCGTCATTGTCGGTGCCGAAGCCGCCGCCGCCGTTCCCGTGGCCCTCGATCGGGTTGCCCTCCCCGTCACAGTCGCTCGGGATGGCTGGGTTCTTCCACCAAGGCTCGTCGTCCAACGACATTGTTGTAAGAGAGAAGTGGTGGTTGTGGTTTTTCACAGAGAAGAGAGAAGAGCGAGTGAACGGCAATGCCAATGCGCATTGGCGTTTTTATTAGTGAAGGGATAACTGCTCGCGATGAATTCAGTACCGCCAGCGTGTAAATCGATAACCGCGCTTGGGCACTAAACAAGCGCATCTCTTGGTTTTCTTGCCAACGGTAGTGTAAACATGACAACACAATGCACATTGGGATTTTATTCGCAATGATGACATCGTGTGACCGCGCTTCTCGTCTTGTCGAAGTGACATGCCTGTAAATGTTTACCACATCATGTGATGCCCCTATACGTGTCGAGTACGACTGTCGAACAATTGATGCGCGTCGTCGTTCTGGTCAAATTTACTGCAGTTGGAGACGAGACGTTGTGAGACATCTGCACGTATCAGAAGCATTTGTTGCACGAACTAGACACGTATCGGTTCATCCGTGTCAACACATCAAGCGCAATGTAGACACAAACTGGACGTGAACTTGCACCCACAATGCGCGCTCTGTGTAGTTACGCGATCTGAACGTGCGTAGACCTTGTTTATCAACTTGAATCGTTTGAATATTTGTTATTGTACTTTTGTCAAACACCTTAAGTGTGCACTCTGGACGCGCTCAGAGCGTGCCCGACGTGCTCTGGGCGCGAACATGCGAACATTTGTGTAAAATTTGTGCGCAAACTTGGACTAGACCATTGTTAGTCACTCCTAAATGATACTTTTGCGAGTATTTTGAAATTATCATGTTGCAATTCCCATTTGCACATTTGAGATATGCGATATCACATGAGATCCTCGCCCTTCTCATTTGAATGTATGTAGACCATGTTTTTCAACATGAGTCGTTAGTATATGACATATGAAGACTATGTGCGTCGGTTTTTCATTTTTTCGATAATTTTTAAATTTACTATGGTTATTTCAAATTTGGTCAAACCTAAGTTTGACCAACATTTAAACAAGTTTAAACATGAAAATGAAAAACTAAGCATGGGTCCTTCTTAGTCACTCCAAAACGAAGCTTTTGTGAGGTTTTTGAAAATTTCATGTTGCAATTCAAAAACCACTTCTCTACAACCTTAAACCTCATTGTTTGAGTTATGCAATATCACATGATCTCCATGCCCTTCTCCTTCTAAATGTATGTAGACCATGTTTTCTAACTTGAGTCGTTAGTATATGACATAATACGACTATATGCGCATGATTTTCCTTTTTTTGACATTTGTTTGAATATTTGAAGCTCATTTCAAATGTCGATCAAACTGCAGCCGTCCAATCGTCCAATTTCCTCTAGATGGAATATGCAGCCGTCTGATTTCCTTCAGAGGGAATCTGCAGGCGATCCACGAGAGACTCGTTCTGCAATCTGATTGGACGCGCGCGAAGGACAAGGGCTGTACACCCGCTGACGAGTGGACCCAATGGGGATTTTTGGCTCGCCCACCCCCATTTTGGCTCACCAAATGCCGATTTTGGCTGTTACCCGTCGTAACCAAGTGAGGCCAAATGAATCCATTTCTAAGCAAAAAATGGTGGAGTTGCCTGAAAAATGTGTGTCAAATGAGCTCCAAAGGTAGGGTAAACGGCCTCATTTCTAAGCAAAAAATGGTGGAGTCGCCGAAAAAATGTCTTTCAAATGAGGTCCAAAGGTAGGGTAAACGACCTCATTTCTAAGCAAAAACGGCGGACTCGCCGCAAAAATGTGTTTGAAATGAGCTCCAAAGGTAGGGCAAACGGCCTCATTTCTAAGCAAAAATGGTGGACTCGCTGAAAAATGTGTTTCCAATGAGCTCCAAAGGTAGGGTAAACGACCTCATTTCTAAACAAAAATGGTGGACTTGCTGGAAAAGGAGTTTCAAATGAGCTCCAAAGGTAGGGTAAACGGCCTCATTTTTAAGCCAAAAACTGTGGACTGGCTGAAAATTGTCAAATTGAAGTGGATTTACACACACAATTAGAAACGTCAAGCACAAGGCCATTGCCCTTAATAAAGCAACTAATAACTAAAATGGACTACCACTCGTCCTCGTCATCGGAAACCTCCACCGTCTCGGCATTGCCCTTTCCCCTGCCCTTGTGTAACATCCCAATATTTTTGAATGTTAAAAAATCACTGAAATTTAAAAAAAATTGTTTTATTAAATTAAAATATTAAAAAGCATAAGAAAAACCAACTTTGAAATACTTCAAACATATTGAAAGAGTTTAATATTTCAAAAAAAGACTCAGTTTATCATTATTTTCAAAAGTTGTTTCAAGTTAAACATTTTATTATCCATGGTATTCCTTAAATCCTCAATATAAAATTTGATAAATGTTTTAGAAACTTTAAAACCAATTTCATGTAATAAAAAGTTTATTTTAATTAATTGATTTCAACCACTTAGCCATATTTAATCATAAATTAAATAATATTTACAACATTTTAAAACATGGTACAATTGCAAAATTGTTTTCATTCTTTTACCTAAGTCCAAAATTATAGTTTTGGAAATTATAAGTCTATAGATTATATCTTTTAAACTTCATAGAATTTATAATTAATTAATTACCCAAATAGGCATTTCATTCACTTAAATTGAGTTCATAAATTCTCAAAAACATAAAATAAATTTCATGAATATATTCAATAATTTTTCAAAGATATGTTATGAAGTTTTCAAATGATTTATCTTAATATAAGCGTGCACAAAATAAAATTGAATTAAAATTTGAATCCATTATAATTTCTATTACTAAAAAAATTTATATTCTATTACTTTACTATTATGCCAAAACCAAAAATGAATGGTTACTAAAAATTAGTTTTAAATAACTTAATATCAATCATATAAAATTGTGGTAATTTCATAAATTTAATTTAACCGCAAATGAATTTATTAAATTATTAATATCAAAGTTGACCTAAATAGGCAAATTTGCATTTTATGAATAATTCAAAATTATTAATTTTTAAAAGTTTTCAAAACATACCCACAACTGGTTTAACCCAAAGTTAATGATTTTACAAATTTTTTGAAATTTGTTTGACCTCATTTGGACAAATAAATCAAAAGTTACAAAGAAAATGGAAAAGCAGAAAAAGAAATTCATTTGTGACGTCAGCGTTGACGTCACTCCGTCTTCCTCCTCCGACGAAAATCACGGCCGAGAAATCTTCCCACGATTTCTTTCCAAAATCTGGCGCATTCTTCGTGAATTTGGTTCCCTCTCTGTGTAGCGTACCTGCACTTAAAATAAGGCAGATACATGTGTATAGTGCAAATCCCTGGATCGATTCGTTTGCACACACAGTTTACGATGTAATATCAAAACAGGGTATCAATTTTATTACATCCATGATCCAGACTTACAAAATATTCAATATAAGTTGCATAGCATAAAGCTAGCTTTGAAAGAGTAAACAGCGGAAATACAATAGCAGTGAGTCTCCGTCACATTCATGTTGCCGTAGGTGAAAACATGTTGGTTGTAGACTCAAAACCTTTAAACGAAACCTCACTCGTCATCTGATCAATCTGCAATAAGAAAAATATTGCAACAACGTGGGTCAGATTCCATTAAAAATGGAGTCTGGCAAGTGACACTATGGTGGACACTTAGTGGAAAAACACTAATAACCTATATGCTTATTTGGCTGGTGGAGTTCAAGGCTATTTTGCATAAAGCCAATTTTTCCTATCTCTTTGGAAAACACTTTTTTTCTATTCGAGACATTCGTGGCATGAAAACCACTGTCTCATTCTAGCCTTGTTCACCCATCAAGTTTTAATTTTGAAGTTGGCATGGTGGAAACCTCCGTTGACGTCCTTGTTCAGCTGCTTAAATTTTCCGTACCGGGGACACGGCTAAGTACTTAGTTTTTTTTAACTCTGCAGAGGTTTTGAGAATGTAATTTCTGACAAGGAAAACTTGAAAACTGGCAGGCAATGATTTTTCTGATTGGGGAGGCTAGAAAGAAAGATGGTTTGGGATCTCTGGGTTTAAGCAACTGGGTTTGAATAATCTTGGTGGCTATCACCCTTAAAGAAAAGTTTTGTTGGCACTCAAAAATTCTGACTGATACAAGAAGATTAAGACAATTCATTACAAACAACATCTAACAAACATCAAGCAACAAGGTTCAAACACAAGCAAACCCATACGTGACAAAATTTCAAACTTCTTTTGAAAAACCGAACTAATCGTTTATCGAACGGAACACACCATTGTCATGGAACGGCAAAGATTGATGGTACTGCCATACCACAATTTGATAGGTCAATACGTCATCGGATCTCGTTATTCTAATGGGTGTAGCGTACCTGCACTTAAAATATGGCAGATACCTGTGTACAGTGCAAATCCCTGGATCGATTCGTTTGCACACACAGTCTACGATGTAATATCACAACAAAGTATCAATTTTATTACATCGATGATCCAGACTTACAAAATATTCAATACAAGTTGCATAGCATAAAGCTAGCTTTGGAGGAGTAAACAGCGGAAATACATAGCAGTGAGTCTCCATCTCATTCATGTTGCCACAGGCCAAAACATGTTGGTTGAAGACTCGAAACCTTTAAACTAAACCTCACTCGTCATCTGATCAATCTGCAATAAGAAATATATTGCAACAACGTGGGTCAGGTTCCATTAAAAATGGAGTCTGGCAAGTGACACTATGGTGGACACTTAATGGAATAACTCTATAGCCTATATGAATATTTGGCTGGTGGAGTTCAAGGCTATTTTGCATAAAGCCAATTTTTCCTATCTCTTTGGAAAACACTTTCTTCAAATCAAGACAAGTATGGCATGAAAACCATAATCTCATCTTCCCTTGTTCACCCATCAAGTTTTATTTCTGAAGTTGGAATGATGAAATCCTCCGTCTGACGTCCGTGATCAGCTGCTCAAATTGTCCGTACTGGGGACACGGCTAAGTACTTAGATTTTACACTCTGCAGAGGTTGTGCATGTTCACCATTGTACCCATTCAACCCAAACTATCCTTTACACACCATCTGTGATAAGGAAAGGAGAAGAATGAGACGAGATCTTACAGAAGCATTTTCCCTCCCACTCTGACTTGACCCGTTCTACCTAACATCCCCCTACATCTGCTTGTCAAGCCGGAGAGAGTCCACGCAACATAATTGATCAAGCCAGAGCCCATATGGCAATGGCTGCACTAGAAGCAATCGTCACTCGGAGTTCTTCAGATTCCTCTGTTCCCTGGGTGGCCATCCACAAGTGCACTCTCAGGTGAAAACCACCATGCTCATGGCCCAAAGTATAGTAGCAACTACCTTAGGCGAAGACCACCACAAGCACAGCCCTGAGTAGCCACTCAACATAAACCATTCAACCAATCCACCCAGGTGATTCATTAACTTAGTGGATGTGCACTCTCAGGTAAAAATCACCATGCTCACTGCCCTAAGTAGAATAGACATTCATCCTAGGCGACAACAACCATGAGCACAGCCCTGAGTAGTCACTTAACATTTTGTAAAACCTTTCATCAATTCCATAGCATCAATATATCTACTAAGTATTATATAGGAACCTAGACACAGGAGTAAGTGTTTCTACACAGGTTTAGCATAGCAATACTATCCTACACATGCTTATATAAAAATACACTAAGTAATGCATATAGAAAGTAATAGGAAGTTTATGAGGTGTGCCAGTTGCCTTTGAATGTTGTCGTTGCTCACAAACTCTTTTCAACAACGAACGTTTGCTCGCCGTTCAATCTAAACAATATAAGTAAACAACAATACAACAATTAACAAACAACAATCATCAAACATACATGCACATACATAGTGAACAAATAAGTTTCATAAAACGTCTAAGGAAAACATGTCATGTATGATATGCAAATTATTTCTAAGTACTAGAGATGCATGTCATGCCATGAAAATCTTTTAAGTATTGCAAGATAATGTATTGGTAAAAAATGACTAAGGACTAAGGTTAGAAGTTGGACTAGATAACTTTGTTAAAAATTATCTAAAATAAGCACTCAAATGGCTTAGCCATGATGTGCATAAATACTTGGAGAAAATACTAAGTTTATAAAGTGATCAACAATTACTATCAACTCTTTGTAAATTGGATATTCACTAAAGTGAGAGAGACAGACACCCGACCAGCCACTTAAATTGTGGAACAGGTCTCATGTTCGTGGACATGTAAGGTTTGTTTCCAGGCTGCTTCATCTCACTATGCCGCTAGGATCCAACAAACTTCAAGATGATAATATCATGATCAAAAATTGTTTAAGTCAAATGTGAAAGACAAGATTAGGAAGGAGGGAAAATATAGAAAGAAAGATGTAATTGATCTTCCAGGCTTCATCTCCAGACTTGTAATATTCTCCTTGGTGATGTCTTGATTGAATTCTTGGTAGACTTGAATAATCTTCAGACTTGATGATTTTTGTATCACCTAGTCTGGTCTTGGATTTACTTAGTCTTCATGAAGTCTCAGAGAAGGAGGGAGAAAAGAAAGAAAGAGGAAGCAAGACATAGAAAATATTTCTGGTTGGTCTTCATGAACTTCCTCCTTATTTTTCTTCTAAGTGCTTCTACTTCTTGGAGATTCTTCTGGAGTCTTGTTTTGGCTAAGTCCTTCATTGGTCTTCTAGCTCCATGTTGAAAACCTAAGTGTCTAAGTGTATAACTTTACCAAAATGCTAAGTTGAAAATATTTCTAACATAGAGAAAATGGGGGAGGAGTTTTCTTATGGAAATATAACTACAAAATAAAATATGCTATGCATGAAATGCAATTTAATCACATGAAACAATTATGCTAATTCAATTTAATTAATTTCTATTTTCACAAATATAATAAAGGAATAAATATAAGATTAAAGTTTTATGTGATTTAAATTTTTATAACAATTTTTTATAAGATAGGGGCATATAATTAAATTTATAGCAATTCGATTTAATCAAAAATAATATTTCTATCAGTAGTTATGTTGAAAATACTCAAACTATTCAAATTAAATATATAACTATGAATTCATTCAAATATTACTCAAAATATTTTATAAATTGGATATTCACTATAGTGAGAGAGACAGACACCCGGCCAGCCACTTAAATTGTGGAACAAGTCTCATGTACGTGGACATGTAAGGTTAGTCTCCAGGCCGCTTCATCTCCATATGCCGCTAGGATCCAACAAACTTCAAGATGATAATATCATGATCAAAAATTGTTTAAGTCAAATGTGAAAGACAAGATTAGGAAGGAGGGAAAATATAGAAAGAAAGATGTAATTGATCTTCCAGGCTTCATCTCCAGACTTGTAATATTCTCCTTGGTGATGTCTTGATTGAATTCTTGGTAGACTTGAATAATCTTCAGACTTGATGATTTTTGTATCACCTAGGCTGGTCTTGGATTTACTTAGTCTTCATGAAGTCTCAGAGAAGGAGGGAGAAAAGAAAGAAAGAGGAAGCAAGACATAGAAAATATTTCTGGTTGGTCTTCATGAACTTCCTCCTTATTTTTCTTCTAAGTGCTTCTACTTCTTGGAGATTCTTCTGGAGTCTTGTTTTGGCTAAGTCCTTCATTGGTCTTCTAGCTCCATGTTGAAAACCTAAGTGTCTAAGTGTATAACTTTACCAAAATGCTAAGTTGAAAATATTTCTAACATAGAGAAAATGGGGGAGGAGTTTTCTTATGGAAATATAACTACAAAATAAAATATGCTATGCATGAAATGCAATTTAATCACATGAAACAATTATGCTAATTCAATTTAATTAATTTCTATTTTCACAAATATAATAAAGGAATAAATATAAGATTAAAGTTTTATGTGATTTAAATTTTGATAACAATTTTTTTATAAGATAGGGGCATATAATTAAATTTATAGCAATTCGATTTAATCAAAAATAATATTTCTATCAGTAGTTATGTTGAAAATACTCAAACTATTCAAATTAAATATATAACTATGAATTCATTCAAATATTACTCAAAATATTTTATAAATTGGATATTAACTATAGTGAGAGAGACAGACACCCGGCCAGCCACTTAAATTGTGGAACAAGTCTCATGTACGTGGACATGTAAGGTTAGTCTCCAGGCCGCTTCATCTCCATATGCCGCTAGGATCCAACAACTTCAAGATGATAATATCATGGTCAAAATTTGTTTAAGTCTAAACTGAAAAACAAGATTGGGAAAAGAGGAAAAGATAGAAGAAAGATGTAATTTGGTCTTCTAGGAATCATCTCTATACTTGTAACTTTCTCCTTCTTCTTTATTTTCTCAGAATAGGAGAGGGAGGAAATATGACTTAGAAAATATTGCTGATTGGTCTTCATGAATTTCTTCTTGAATTCCTTCTAAGTGCTTTTGCTCCTTGAAGATACTCCTGAAGTATCGTTTTTGCTAAGTCCTTCGTTGGTCTTCTAGCTCGATGTTGAAAATACTAAGTTTTAAAATTATTTCTGACTTAGAGAAAAACGGGGGAGGAGTTTTATTATGAAAATTATAACCATATGTGAAAATATGTCATGCATGCAATGCACTTTTAAATCCCAAGAATATCATACCAAATTTGTGATATTTATAAGGTATGCATTTAGCTATAATTGCAATTTAATTAATTTCGATTTTTGGAGAATATAATAAAAGGAAATGATTAAAGTTTTTTATGATTAATATTTTTATAACTTAATTTTATAAAGAGTGTTAATAGACAGGGAGCATTTAATTAAATTTATAGCAATTTGATTTAATAAAAAATAGCATTTCCATTAATTGTTATGTTGAAAATACTAAAACTATTCAAATTAAATATATAACTATGAATTCATTCAAATATCACTCAAATATATTTTATAGCAGAGACAACACACTACAAATATCCTAAAGTTTCTAAAACAATTTTATTTGTAATTTTTGGATTGACAGATTCAAAGTTATGACAAAAATACTCAAATTCACCATTTGAAATTTGAATATTTACAACTAAGTCAAATTTGAAATCTAACAGATCTAAAATATTCTACATGTCAGGGGCTTTCCAAATATATAAAAATATTTGAATTTGGATAAATGGTTAGAAAGTTATGACAGATCTAAGTGACATGGGCTTTTCTGCAAAACTGCCATTTTCTGTAATTAAAAGAAATCAAAATCCACGTGGCGGCTGACTGTGCGCTGACTGGGCTGACACTCTGGCGCTGACGTGGATAAGTCAAAGAATCTGGGTCGTACCGCTTCGATTTAAAAGGACCTATCGTGACCGATGGATGGATATCTAACGGTGTAGATCGAGCGACCTAAATCGGGCGGCGCTAGGTCACCGGGGACCTCGCCGGAGACGACGCGCGCGGCGGCGACTTGCTCGGAAATTCGTTCCCTACGATCTACGGCTTACGGGGAGCAACGAATCATACCGCACGGAAGAGGAGATCGAGGCAGAGACGGTGGCGCGGTAGTGGTCTTCGGTGCGTTCCCTCCCGCCTCCTATTGCTCGTCTGAGATGCGCACAGTGGTGGTCCTCCTCAGGGGTGCACGGACTGCTTGCTCCGGTGCGGAAAATTTAGGGAAAAGATGTCAGTGAGGTTCGCGCGTTTGTAACAAGGAGAAAGAAAATGAAAAGAGGTCTCGGGGTCGACAGAGTTCACCGGAAAACGAAGAAGTTCGTCGTCGGCCGTGGCGGAGCTTCGAGGACGAACTCGAGCAGCCTAGGGGCTCTCGGGCTAGGGCTTCTTGGGGAAAAAGGGAGAGGAGAGCTAGAAGATTTATAGGGCAGGGTCGGGGTGCTCATTAGGCCCCTTAATCGCGCGGAATCACGACGAGAAATTCTCGCCCGAAACTGTCGGGCGCGTGATCTTCGGCGCGAGGTGGAAGACGACCTGACGTGTGGGCCCCACACATCAGTGAGAGGGATAGGGGAAACGGGCTGGGCGTTGGGCCGCTACGCGCTGCTCGCGCGCAATAGAAGCTGGGCTCCGGCCCAGTTAGTTTTTCTTTTTGTTTTATTCTTTTCCTTTTCTGTTTTCTGGATTTTAAATAACTTTTAAAATATGAAACCAAAACAAATCAAATTAGTTTCTATATTTTGGTAAAAACAATATCTATCATTTAGAATACTTATGGTTATGTTTTGAACACTTTCAAATTTAAAAACTTGAATTATTGTTTTAATACAAATTTGATGATTAAAGTCAAAATGTAAATTTAAGTTTAATTTAATTTCATGTTGGCCAAATAACATTTCATAATAATACTTATATAAATTTGAAAGTATGTTCATTAAACTTATTTTCCAATATTAAAACATTTTGGTTTCAGTACAATAATTAAATGACATAATACATCTATTTGAAAATGGAAAAAGGAAATATAATGTATTCATTTTAAGTCAAAATAATTGGTGCACCATTATATTTTATATTAAGATCATTCACTAGAAAACTATAATAAATACCTTTGGAAATATTCTAGTTTTAATTTATTGTTTATACTGAATATATTCAGGAAAATCATTTAATGTTTTGAAAATACATGGAGACCCTTTAAGCTAATGGAATGATTATTTGTATAATTCATTAATTATATAATCTATGTAATTTTTAAGGTAATGAATAATAAAATTATAATTTCCAATGCTATACTTGGATTTAGTCTGATGAATGAAAACTATTTGGCAATTATTCCACTTTAAATAGTTTTAAAATTTATGAACAGATATGACTAAGTGGTTGATATTAGTTTCTTATAAAGAAACTATTTTATTAAAATTAAATGGTTTGTGGTATTTACATATAAGGGTTTTTGAAATACAATAAGAGATGAAATGTTTAACCAGAAACCACTTTTGAACATTATTTAAAACTGAGATGTTTGAAATATTAATCTCTTTCATTAAGTTTGAAGTCTTTCATAGTTGGTTTTCTTATGCACTTAACATTTTATTTTAATAAAAAGGAAAGTTTTAAATTTTAGTGATTTTTCGAACATTATAAAATGTTGGGATGTTACAGACTACCACCCTTAAAAGGAATCTCGTCCCCGAGATTCGGAGAAGCTAGAAAGAAAGCAAATTTTGAATGGTTCTGATAACTCGAGAGGTTTGAGAAATGGAAACTGGATAACTGGCAGGGAATGATTTTTCGGATTGAGAGGTTAGGAGCCTAGACGGTTTGAACTCTCTGGATTGAAGTACTGGGTTTGAATTATCTGGGTGGCTACCACACCCTTTGAAAGAAAGTTTTGTTGTTACTCAAAATGTTCTAACTTATATAAAAAGATCAATACAAACAACATTTAACAAGCATCACGCAACAGAGTCCAAACACAAGCAACACATATGTGAAAAGTTTTCAAACTTATTTCGAGAAATCGAACTAATCATTTATTGAGCGAAACATACTAATGTCATGGAAATGCGAAAGCGACAGTACTGCCATACCACAATTTGATAGGTCAATACATTAAATCGACAAGCTAAATATGATAAATGGTGGTCTTTCTAACGTGGTTTTGATTGGTCCACTCATTCCTCCTTGATCTCACGCTTGCGCTTCATAGCGTGGTTATTTGCCACGGGTGTGACTTCTCCCTCAATCAACTCCTCAGAAGGAACCTCCTCGAGGTCTCCTTCCTTCTGTTCTTCCTCCTTTTCAGCTACGGGTACAACCACATTTCTAGAACCTTGGTCACCCCCTTCTTCAGCTACTGGCGTTGGTGAAGGTGGATTGAGTTGCGCCTCAAGTGTGGCAATCTGCTCATCCTTGTTAAGATTCTGCAAATGTAAGTCGTGGATGAGTTCCTCCATATGGCCAACAAGGTTTTCGGAAGTCTGGAATTATTAGGTTTTTGCGTGCATGACGGCTCGAGCATGATCTACGATGTCATAAGCTTGTTGAACCTTTCTAGTCAGAAAGTTGATGAGGAAATCGAGGTCTTCAAACATCTTGTTAATGATGGGCAGGTCCAAGCGATTTCCTGTGAGAGCCATCGAGAGACCATGTGCATCCCTCTTCCCAAAAGCACGGAAGGGCGATCCCGGTGCAAGCTTGTTGCGATACTTGTAACACAAACAAGCCATTAAATCCACCATAGCTATGTTCACTCCCTCAATCCACTCTGGGTAGTAGGTGACATAGTCCACGGGCTCGAAGTCTGGCATCGTGGGATCTGGGGTCATGAAGGTGTGGATTTCCCAACGCGACACATTGGGTATGTCGGTCTCCTCCATTCTTCCTCTGAAATAGGGCGGTGGTAGCTTCAATTGACTTGTCAACCTGGACAGCTGCCTCCCAAAGATGAAATCCGACAAAACACCAGCATACGCAGTCTCGGTGTACTCTCCCATCTGGATTTTGAACAGGTAAGAGTATTAGAATTTGAAAACAAAGGAAAAGGTGCAAGACAAGATAATTAATGTAAAACAATATTAGAGGTAATTTCAAGATTTACTCAAGTTTTGGAAACCTAGTTTATTTAACTATTTAACTTTTGGGGTCTCCGTCCAATCCTAGGGGTTTCGAACCTATAGGTAACACAGTGCTCTGATAGCATCTGTAGCGTACCTGCACTTAAAATATGGCAGATACCTGTGTATAGTGCAAATCCCTGGATCGATTCGTTTGCACACACAGTCTACGATGCAATATCCCAACAAAGTATCAATTTTATTACACCGATGATCCAGACTTACAAAATATTCGATACAAGTTGCATAGCATAAAGCTAGTTTTGAAAAAGTACACAGCGGAAATACGATAGCAGTGAGTCTCCATCTCTTTCATGTTGCCACACGCGAAAACATGTTGGTTGTAGACTCGAAACCTTTAAACGAAACCTCACTCGTCATCTGATCAATCTGCAATAAGAAATATATTGCAACAACGTGGGTCAGATTCCATTAAAAATGGAGTCTGGCAAGTGACACTGTGGTGGACACTTAGAGGAAAACTCTATAACCTATATGCATATTTGGCTGGTGGAGTTCAAGGCTATTTTGCATAAAGCCAATTTTTCCTATCTCTTTGGAAAAAACTTTCTTCAATTCAAGACAAGTATGGCATGAAAACCATAAATCTCATCTTCCCTTGTTCACCCATCAAGTTTTATTTCTGAAGTTGGAATGATGGAATCCTCCGTTTGACGTCCGTGATCAGGTGCTCAAATTGTCCGTACCGGGGACACGGCTAAGTACTTAATTTTACACTCTCCAGAGGTTGTGCACGTTCACCATTGTACCCATTCAACCCAAACTATCCTTTACACACCATTTGTGATAAGGAAAGGAGAAGAGTGAGACGAGATCTTTCAGAAGCATTTTCCCTCCCACTCTGGCTTGACCCGTTCCACCTAACATCCCCCTACATCTGCTTGTCAAGCCGGAGAGAGTCCACGCAACATAATTGATCAAGCCAGAGCCCATATTGCAATGGCTGCACTGGAAGCAATCGTCACTCGGAGTTCTTCCGATTCCTCTGTTCCTGGGTTGCCATCCACAAGTGCACTCTCAGATGAAAACCACCATGCTCATGGCCCCAAGTATAGTAGAAACTATCTTAGGTGAAGACCACCACAAGCACAGCCCTGAGTAGCCACTCAACATAAACCTTTCAACCAATCCACCCAGGTGATTCATTAACTTAGTGGATGTGTACTCTCAGGTGAGAACCACCATGCTCACGGCCCTAAGTAGAATAGAAACTCATCCTAGGCAACGACAACCATGAGCACAGTCCTGAGTAGTCACTTAACATTTTGTAAAACTTTTCATCAATTGCATAGCATCCATATTTCTGCTAAGTATGACATAGGAACCTAGACACAGGAGTAAGTGAATTCTACACAGGTTTAGCATAGCAATACTATCCTAAACATGCATATAAAAATACACTAAGTAATGCATATATAAAATAGTAGGAAGTTTATGAGGTGTGCCACTTGCCTTTGAATGCAGTCTTTACTCACAAACTTTTTTCAACGAACTCGGGTCTCTCCGTTCAGTCTAAACAATACAAACAAACAACAATCAACAAACAACACAACCACAAACATTCATGCACATACAAAGTGAACCAACTATATCCAAGGGAAATATGTCATGCGTGATGTGCAACTTATTTCTAAGGACTAGAGATGCTTGTCATGCCATGAAACTCTTTTAAATTAATGCAAGGCAATTAGGTTGGTCCAAAAATGACCAAGGGTTTAGATCTTAGTTGGATAAAATAACTTTGCTATAATTTATCTTGAATAAGTTCTAGTCTTGATGTGTAAAAATACTTGGAGAAATTACTAAGTATATTCTTCAATGTGATCAGCACTTATTATCAACTCTTTGTAAATTGGATATTCACTATAGTGAGAGAGACAGACACCCGGCCAGCCACTTAAATTGTGTAACAGGTCTCATGTACGTGGACATGTAAGGTTAGTCTCCAGGCCGCTTCATCTCACTATGCCGCTAGGATCCAACAACTTCAAGATGATAATATCATGGTCAAAATTTGTTTAAGTCTAAAGTGATAAACAAGATTGGGAAAAGAGGAAAAGATAGAAGAAACATGTAATTTGGTCTTATAGGAATCATCTCTATACTTATAACTTTCTCCTTCTTCTTGATTTTCTCAGAATAGGAGAGGGAGGAAGTATGACTTAGAAAATATTGATGGTTGGTCTTCATGAATTTCTTCTTAAATTCCTTCTAAGTGCTTTTGCTCCTTGAAGATACTCCTGAATTATCGTTTTTGCTAAGTCCTTCGTTGGTCTTCTAGCTCCATGTTGAAAATACTAAGTTGTAAAATTATTTC
This sequence comes from Poa annua, assembly GCA_026929855.1. NCBI lineage: Eukaryota > Viridiplantae > Streptophyta > Magnoliopsida > Poales > Poaceae > Poa > Poa annua. Next base: position 17,777,349 of record CM049429.1, on the reverse strand, counting down.
TGACTTAGAGAAAAATGAGGGAGGAGTTTTATTATGGAAATTATAACCATATGTGAAAATATGTCATGCATGCAACGCACTTTTAAATCCCAAGAATATCATACAAAATTTGTGATATTTATAAGGTATGCATTTAGCTATAATTGCAATTTAATTAATTTCGATTTTTGGAGAATATAATAAAAGGAAATGATTAAAGTTTTCTATGATTAATATTTTTATAACTTAATTTTATAAATAGTGTTAATAGACAGGGAGCATTTAATTAAATTTATAGCAATTTGATTTAATAAAAAATAGCATTTGCATTAATTGTTATGTTGAAAATACTCAAACTATTCAAATTAAATATATAACTATGAATTCATTCAAATATCACTCAAATATATTTTATAGCAGAGACAACACACTACAAATATCCTAAATTTTCTAAAACAATTTTATTTGTAATTTTTGGATTTACAGATTCAAAGTTACGACAAAAATACTCAAATTCACCATTTGAAATTTGAATATTTACAACTAAGTCAAATTTGAAATCTAACAGATCTACAATATTCTACATGTCAGGGGCTTTCCAAATATATTAAAATATTTGAATTTCGATAAATCGTTAGAAAGTTATGACATATCTAAGTGACAGGGGCTTTTCTGCAAAAGTGTCATTTTCTCTAATTAAAAGAAATCAAAATCCACGTGGCTGCTGACTGGGCGCTGACTGGGCTGACACTCTGGCGCTGACATGGATAAGTCAAAGAATCTGGGTCGTCAGATCTGGATCTAGCGGTCCAGATCTGTTCGTTCCGCTTCGATTTAAAAGGACCTATCGTGGCCGATGGATGGAGATCTAACAGTGCAGATCGAGCGACCTAAATCGGGCGGCGCTAGGTCACCGGGGACCTCGCCGGAGACGACGCGCGCGGCGGCGACATGCTCGGAAATTCGTTCCCTACGATCTACGGCTTACGGGGATCAACAAATCATACCGCACGGAAGAGGAGATCGAGGCAGAGACGGTGGCGCGGTAGTGGTCTTCGGTGCGTTCCCTCCCGCCTCCTATTGCTCGCCGGATATGCGCACGGCGGCGGTCCTCCTCGGGGGTGCACGGACTGCTTGCTCCGGTGCGGAAAATTTAGGGAAAAGATGTCAGTGAGGTTCGCGCGTTTGTAACAAGGAGAAAGAAAATGAAAAGAGGTCTCGGGGTCGACAGAGTTCACCGGAAAACGAAGAAGTTCATCGTCGGCCGTGGCGGAGCTCTGAGGACGAACTCGAGCAGCCTGGGGGCTCTCGGGCTAGGGCTTCTTGGGGAAAAATGGAGAGGAGAGGTAGAAGATTTATAGGGCAGGGTTGGGGTGCTCATTAAGCCCCTTAATCGCGCGGAATCACGACGAGAAATTCTCGTCCGAAACTGTCGGCGCGTAATCTTCGCGCGAGGTGGAAGACGACCCGACGTGTGGGCCCCACATGTCGGTGAGAGGGATAGGGGAAACGGGCTGGGCGTTGGCCCGCTACCGGCCGCTCGCGCGCAATAGAAGCTGGGCTCCGGCCCAGTTAGTTTTTCTTTTTGTTTTATTCTTTTCCTTTTCTGTTTTCTGGATTTTAAATAACTTTTAAAATATGAAACCAAAACAAATCAAATTAGTTTCTATATTTTGGTAAAAACAATATCCATCATTTAGAATACTTATGGTTATGTTTTGAACACTTTCAAACTTAAAAATTTGAATTATTGTTTTAATACAAATTTGATGCTTAAAGTCAAAATTTTAAATTTAAGTTTAATTTAATTTCATGTTGGCCAAATAACATTTCATAATAATACTTATATAAATTTGAAAGTATGTTCATTAAACTTATTTTCCAATATTAAAACATTTTGGTTTCAGTACAATAATTAAATGACATAATACATCTATTTGAAAATGGAAAAAGGAAATATAATGTATTCATTTTAACTCAAAATAATTGGTGCACCATTATATTTTATATTAAGATCATTCACTTGAAAATTATAATAAATACCTTTGGAAATATTCTTGTTTTAATTTATTGTTTATACTGAATATATTCAGGAAAATCATTTAATGTTTTGAAAATACATGGAGACCCTTTAAGCTAATTGAATGATTATCTGTATAATTCATTAATTATATAATCTATGTAATTTTTAAGGTAATGAATAATAAATTTATAATTTCCAAAGCTATACTTGGATTTAGTCTGATGAATGAAAACTATTTGGCAATTATTCCACTTTAAATAGTTATAAAATTTATGAATAGATATGAGTAAGTGGTTGAAATTAGTTTCTTATAAAGAAACTATTTTATTAAAATTAAATGGTTTGTGGTATTTACATATTAGGGTTTTTGAAATACAATAAGAGATGAAATGTTTAACCAGAAACCACTTTTGAACATTATGTAAAACTGAGATGTTTGAAATATTAATATCTTTCATTAAGTTTGAAGTCTTTCATAGTTGGTTTTCTTATGCACTTAACATTTTATTTCAATAAAAAGAAAAGTTTTAAATTTTAGTGATTTTTCGAACATTATAAAATGTTGGGATGTTACAAACAACGTGGGTCAGATTCCATTAAAAATGGAGTCTGGCAAGTGACACTATGGTTGACACTTAAAGGAATAACTCTATAACCTATATGCTTATTTGGCTGGTGGAGCTCAAGGCTATTTTGCAGAAAGAAAGTTTTTTCCTAACTCTTTGAAACAACTTTACCTAGTTGAGACAAATATGATATGAAAGCCATAGTGTCAATCTACCCTTGTTCACCCATCAAGTTTTAACTTAGAAGTTGGAATGGTGGAATCTTCCGTTGACGTCATCGTTCAGCTGCTCAGATTGTCCGTACCGGGGACACAGCTAAGTACTTAGATTTTAACTCTGCAGAGGTTGTGCACGTTCGCCATTGTACCCATTCAACCCAAACTATCCTATACACTCTTGAAGTGTTAAGGAAAAGGAGAAGAATGAGACGAGATCTTTCAGAAGCATTTTCCCTCCCCATGCTGGCCTGACGCGCTCCACCTACAAACCACTACCACCACCTGTCAGGCCGGGGCGAGTCCATGCAGCTTAGTTGATCAAGCCATAGCCCATATTTGCAATGGCTGCACGAGAAACAATCGTAACTTGGAGTTCTTCAGATTCCTCTGTTCCTGGGTGGCCGTCCACAAGTGTAATCCCACAGGTAAACCCCTGGAAACCCACTCAACATAAACCATGCAAAACCACTTTCCACCCAGGTGTTTCATTCATAACTCAGTAGAATTTACATTTCATCAAAAATAGTTTTGCATTGCATCCAAAATTATACTAAGTGTTGCATAGGAACCGAGACACAGGAGTAAGGAATTCTAAACAGGTCTAGCATAGCATTTCTACTAAGTCCTAAACATGCATAGGAAAATAAACTTCTTCTGCATAGAAAAATACTAGGACTTTTATGAGGTGTGCCACTTGCCTTTGGATGATGTCTTTGCTCACAAACTCTTTTCAACGTAACTCGAGTCTCTCCGTTCAATCTAAACAATATAGACAAGCAACAATACAACAATCAACACAACTACACAATGCATACAAACACATACAAAATGAACAAACAAGTTTCATAAAACTTCTAAGGAAAATATGTTTATGCGTGATGTGCAAAATATTTCTAAGGACTAGAAATGCTTTTCCTGCCATGAAAAGATTTTAAGTATTGTAAGGAAAGTAGGTTGGTCAAAGTGACTAAGGACTAAAGTCATAGGTTGGACAAAATACTTTGTTATAAATCATCTTGAATAAGCACTCTAATGGCTTAGTCATTATGTGCAAAAATACTTAGAGAAAATACTAAGTTTATTCTTCAAGGTGATCAACAATTATTATTCACTCTTTGTAAAGTGGATATTCACTATAGTGAGAGAAAAAGACACCCGGCCAGCCACTTAAGTTGTGGAACAGGTCTCATGTACGTGGACATGTAAGGTTAGTCTCCAGGCCGCTTCATCTCACTATGCCGCTAGGATCCAACATACTTCAAGATGATAATAACACGATCAAAAATTGTTTAAGTCTAAAGTGAAAGACAAAATTAGGAAAGAGGGAAAAGATAGAAGGAATGATGTAGTTGATCTTCCAGGCTTCATCTCCAGACTTGTAACTTTCTCCTTGGTTATGTCTTGATTAAATTCTTGGAAGACTTGATGAATCTTGTATCACCGAGGCTGGTCTTGGATTAACTTAGTCATCATGAAGTCTCAGAAAAGAAGGGAGAAAAGTGAGAGAGGAAGCAAGACCTAGAAAATATTGCTGGTTGGTCTTCATGAGCTTCTTCTTGATTTTCTTCTAAGTGTTTCTACTCCTTGAAGATACTTCTGAAATCTTGTTTTGGCTAAGTCTTTCATTGGCCTTCTATCTCCATGTTGAAAATTCTAAGTGTCTAAGTGCATAGCACTTTACCAAAATACTGAGTAGAAAATAATCCTAACTTAGATAAAATAAAGAAGAGGTTTTCCAATGAGGAGTATAACTATACAATAAAATAAGTTATGCATGAAATGCACCTCTTTAATCACAAGAATGCATCAAAATAACTTTTGTGATTTCTTTATAAATATGCATGAGGCTATAAATGCCATTTAATTAATTTCTGTTTTTGCAAAATATGAATAAAGGAATGCATATAAGATTAAAGTTTTCTATGATTAAATTTTTAGAACAAAATTTTATAAATAGTGTTAATAGATAGAGGTGATTTAATTAAATTTATTGCAAGAGGATTTAACCAAAAATAATGTTTCCATTAATAGTTATGTCAAAATTATTCAAATTACTCAAATTAAACATATAACTATTAAATCATTCAAATACTACTCAGATATATTTTATAACTGAGGCATCATATTACAAATATTCCAAGTTTCTAAAACAATTTTATTTGTAATTTGTTGGATTTATAGATTTAAAGTTATGACAAAAATACTCAAATTCACCATTTGAAATTTGAATATTTTAAACTAAGTCAAATTTGAATTCCAACAGATCTAGAATATTCTACATGTCAAGGGCTTTCCAAATATATAAAAATATTTGAATTTGGATAAACAGAGAAAAAGATATGATAAAACTAATGTGTAGGGTCTTTTTTGCAAAACTATCAATTAACTAAATCGAGAAAATCATTTTCCACGTCACCGCTGACTGGGCAGTGACGTGGCCGATGACTTGACACTGAGCTGGATAAGTGAAGCGATCTGGATCGTCAGATCTAGATCTGACGGTCCAGATCTGATCATACCAGTTCATTAAAAGGATCTAATCTCGACCGTTAAACTCAGATCGGAAGGCTTACAGGGCTTTGACCAAGGACCAGCGTCGCTAGGTCGCCGGAGGACCTCGCCGGAGTTGCGCTCGCGGCGGCAACGCATCGGCAACATGCGTTCTTGATGAAATAGACGCTACGGGGACGAACCGATCTGACCAGAGCGAAGAAGCGTTCGAGGCGGTCTCGGTGGCGAGCTTGGCGGCTACGGCGTGCTCCGGTGCTCCTCCAAATCGTCGCCGGAGTTACGCACGGCGGCGACTTGCTTCGGACATGCACGGATGAGACAACCTAGTGCACGGAAAAATATCCGAATTAGTCAGGAGGGTGCGCACGGAGAAAATAGAGAGAAAGGGAGAGACGAGAGGGCATGGGGTCGACGAGGGCGACCGGAGTTTGCAAAACTCGCCGGCGGCAGTGGCGGATGGTCGGCGAGGATTTCTGACAGCCCGACGGCACGAAACAGAGAGCGACGAGAGGGGAAATGGTGCGGAGGAGGAGGGGGTTAAAAGGGGTCAAAGGGGGCGTTGATTTCTCCCTTTAATCACTCGAATTGATGCGAATAAAAACGGCGGTTTCGGGCGAGGTCGGGGGCGTGGTTTCCGGCTGGAGCTTGAAGAAGACTCGCCCCTGACAGGTGGGGTCCGCAAGTCAGTGAGCGGGAGAGAGCGAGGCCAGCGTGGGCTGCTGCTGGGCCTCTGTTCGCTGCGCGCGCGCGAGGGGACAAATGGGCTTCGACCCATTTGTGTAGCATACCTGCACTTAAAATATAGCAGGTACCAGTGTATAGTGCAAATCCCTGGATCGATTCGTTTGCACACACAGTTTACGATGTAATATCACAACAAAGTATCTATTTATTACAACGCGGATCCAGACTTAGAAAATATTCATTACAACTTGCATAGCGTAAAGCTAGCAGTGAACAGAGTAAACAGCGGAAAATTATTCTTCATGGAGTCCCCATCATCAGCATGTGCCACAGGCGAGCATGTTGGTTGAAGACTCGAAACCCTTAAACGAAACCTCACTCGTCTTCTGAACCGTCTGCAACAAGAAAAATATTGCAACAATGTGGGTCAGAACCATTTTGAAAAATGGAACTGGCAAGTGACACTATGGTGGACACTTAAAGGAATAACTCTATAACCTATATGCTTATTTGGCTGGTGGAGCTCAAGGCTATTTTGCAGAAAGCAAGTTTTTCCCTAACTCTTTGAAACAACTTTACCTAGTTGAGACAAATATGGTATGAAAGCCATAGTCTCAATCTACACTTGTTCACCCATCAAGTTTTTAATTTATAAGTTGGAATGGTGTAATCCTCCGTTGACGTCCTCGTTCAGCTGCTCAATTGCCGTTTCCGGGGACACGACTAAGTACTTAGATTTTAACTCTGCAGAGGTTGTGCACGTTCACCATTGTACCCATTCAACCCAAACTATCCTATACACTCTTGAAGTGTTAAGGAAAAGGAGAAGAATGAGACGAGATCTTTCAGAAGCATCCCCCCCCCCCCACTATGGCTTGACACGCTCCACCTACAAATCCTCTACCACCACCTGTCAGGCCGGGGCGAGTCCACGCAGTTTAGTTGATCAAGCCAGAGCCCATATTGGCAATGGCTGCACGAGAAGCAATCTTCACTCGGAGTTCTTCAGATTCCTTTGCTCCTGGGTGGCCATCCACAAGTGAATATCCCACAGGTAAATCCCCTGGGAACAACACTCAACTCATACAGCCAAGCAACCAATTCCACCCAGGTGTTTGATTATAACATTGGTAGACTTTAACATTTCATCAAAATAGTTTTTGCATAGCATCACTATTCTACTAAGTATTTTCATAGGAACCTAGACACAGGAATAAAGAGGTCTAATCATGGCTTGCATAGCAATACTATCCTACACATGCTTATATAAAAATAATCTACTCATGCACAGAAAAATAATGGGACTTGTATGGGGGTGTGCCACTTGCCTTTGAATGTTGTCGTTGTTCACAAACTCTTTGCAACGACGAACGTTTGCTCTCCGTTCAATCTAAACAATATAAGCAAACAACAATACAACAATCAACAAACAACAATCATCAAACATACATGCACATACATAGTGAACAAATAAGTTTCATAAAACTTCTATGGAAAACATGTCATGTATGATATGCAAATTATTTCTAAGGACTAGAGATGCATGTCATGCCATGAAAATCTTTTTAAGTCTTAAGTGAAAGACAAGATTAGGAAAGAGGGAAAAGATAGAAGAAAGATGTAGTTGGTCTTCCAGGCTTCATCTCCAGACTTGTAATAATCTCCTTGGTGATGTCTTGATTGAATTCTTGGTAGACTTGAATAATCTTCAGACTTGATGATTTTTGTATCACCTGGGCTGGTCTTGGATTTACTTAGTCTTCATGAAGTCTCAGAGAAGAAGAAAGGATAGACAGAAAGACTTAGAGAATAGAAGGGAGGTTGGCCTTCTTGAACTTCCTCTCACTTTTCTTCTAAGTGCTTGACATCTTGGAATGCTTACAGAGTCTGTTTTCTTCGAAGTCCTTCATCGGTCTTCTAGCTCCATGTTGAAAATCCTAAGTGTCTAGGTGTATCACTTTACCAAAATGCTAAGTTGAAAATATTTCTAACTTAGAGAAAATGGGGAAGGAGTTTTCTTATGGGAAATATAACTAAAAATAAAATATGATATGCATAAAATGCAAATTTGTTTTAATCACATGAACAATTATGCTAATGCAATTTAATTAATTTCTATTTTCACAAAATATAATAAAGGAATAAATATAAGATTAAAGTTTTCTATGATTAAATTTTTATAACCAAATTTTATAAATAGTGTTGGTAGACAGAGGGGATTTAAAGAAATTTATAGCAATTGGATTTACTCAAAAATAATGTTTATATCAAAAGTTATGTCAAATTTATTCTAACATCATATTTTGAATTTGAATAAATCTAAATTTCTCAAGGTTGGAAAACAACAAAACTAACACAATCTACAGGTCATGGACTTTTCAAAGATATTTTATTTACAAATTTTGACCTTACAGAATTAAAACTATAATTAAAATAATATTTTACATGATTCTGTAAATATCAAGTTAGGCCACGACTAAAATACAAGTTTTTATTATACCACTATTTTCTACACGTTCAAACGATTCCATAGACTACAAAAACATCAAAAACGGAGTTACGGTTGATTTAATATGAATTTTTTAAGTTATATCTAGGCAGAAAAACGAAAATGGAAAATAGTTGACACAACAGTCGCGCGGCGCGATGCTATTGGCTGATACCGATTCAAACAAGTTATCTAATCTACACCGCTGGATCAAGATCTAAGGGCTTACAGCGAGATGGTCTGGAGGTGGCGGCGTGGTTCGCCGGAGTTGAGGGAGACGGCGGCGCCGGCGTCGGGTGGAGGTCGGAGACGACGTTCCCGTGGTTCTTCGGATGTGTATAGGGGTTCCCCGTATGCGGCGCGTCGCGACGGAGAGGATGGTGGCGTCTACGTTGTGGCGGGTGTCTGTAACATCCCAGAACTTAGGGTCCAGAAATAGAGTGGACACAGTAGTGTGCATTGCATTCATGCATCAGAAAATCTGGATAATTTTCGCGCGTTTAATTTTCAAAATACTAAGTGATTGAAGTTTCACTTGAGTTGGTGGAATTGAAGTAGATCATCAACTTGAGCGTTATAAACTTCGAGATGATCTTGGCTTAAACCTTATTTTGGGGTAAAGAGATACACGATGAGAGTTTACACTAAAGAAAACAAAACTTGTTTCATCAAAACAATATTTAGGAGTTAATGACCAAAACAACTATTTTTAGTTATTCTCTGATCATCTATTCTTATCAATTGTGCTAGACATATTTCTAGTACATGGAAACCATGACCTTCTTGGAGACCAATTGAATTACCTAAAGCTTAACCCAGATCTTCCACTTTTATCTTGACATCATATTTCCTTATCTCCCAATCTTCTCGAAGGCATCAACAAGAGAAGATATCGAGAAGGGAAGAAATACAACAAGAAGACATAGAGAAGCATTCCTTAGATGGACATAGAAGTGTTATGTCAATCTATCCTGAAGAATTGGAAACTCTTTCATCTTCAACCATCTTTATTCCTCGGGAAATGGTATGACATTACAATGTTAGTGTGATATAGAAATAGGTTGATAACAAGCTTTGCAACCTTGTTGACAACTCATTTTGGTATGCACATACATTGGAGTGCCATATACACATGTATAGTAGGATAGATCATCCAGTACATCAAGTTCTTAGATGTCATAAATACACATACGTTCTTATACCACCAACTCAAGAAAGTTGGTTTGGTTAAATTGAATTGTTTCCACCACAAGGGTGAGACAAGTGATGTTGGAAATTCAATACAGGACAAGAAGAACTTGTCTTGAATATATACTTCTTGTTCAAAAGGATCAATGCCAAAGTAAAGCCACATATGGATTTATGGTGTTTCTCTAAGGGGATCATAACCAAAGAGAAAGTAATGCCAAATCATAAGAGTATATAATCAATATACATATATCAGAGTCACATGTATCATCTTTCATGACCATGTGAATCTGTATATCTACCACCAGAAAATAATTTATAAACATAAATAATTCCATAGAAATAACTTTCCCTATGGTTATAATGCACCATAAAAATGATTTAGTGGAAGCAACAAAATATAACAAAATGGAATATTCATGTTCACATATACTCCTTGAAACAAAATCTCAAATCAATTGATAATTTGGAAACAACAAATTCCAAATCAAATGATAGCATAGGAAATATTCTCATATTCCTAAATGCATCCTAAAAATTTAATCAAGTGTAAGTTATAAATTTCATTGGAAGGAAAATAACTAAATATGTCCAAACTCAATTAAAAGGATAAAATAATTCAAAATATACCAAGCATTGAAAATTATATAAAGGAAATAAACATTTTATCTCAATTATAAAGTTTCCAGGACTCAACTGTAAGTTCCAGAATCAAAATCAGGTCCAAAACATTAAACATGGGCTTCTGTACGTTGTTCCTAAAGTTTCCCGGAAACACAGGGGGTTTTCTGCAAATTTTCCTTTTAATTCCTCTTTCTTCTTCCTCTCGCCAGAAAGCAGAGGAGAGCCGTGGCCATGCCTCCGAGCAGCCGTGCTCCATTTCCTCACCTCCCCGCGCGGATAAGGAACCGAGAAGGCGTCCTCATCCCTATCCTCTCGCTCACTCTCATCCTCTCTTCTTCCTCTCTCTCTAATCCCCTCCACACCGGAAACCCTAGCTCCGGTCGACGCATCTCTGTAACATCCCAACATTTTATAATGTTTAAAAATCAAAAAAAATTAAAACTTTTGTTTTGATTAAAATAAAATATTTAAATGCATAAGAAAACCAAATATGAAAGACTTCAAACATATTGAAAGGGTGTAATATTCAATTATCTCAGCTATTATTATTCTCAAAACTTGTTTCAAGTTATACAATTTATTATCCATTGTCTTCCTTAAAACCTCAATTATAAATGGACAAATGTTTTACAAACCTTCAAACCATATACATGAAATAAATAGTTTTCCTCTTAAGTATTTGATTTCAACCCCATAGCCATAGCTATTCCTAAATTAAAATAATATTTACAAGTGTTCTTTTAAACTATTTGAAATATGATCTAATTGTCAAATGGTTTTTCATTATATCAACTAAGTTCAAGAACATAGTGATGAAATTACAACCTATAGTTTATAACTTTAATAACTTCATAATAAATGGATTACCCAAACTAACATTTCATTAGCTTAAAATGATCTTCATTTATTTTCAAAAACATAAAATGATTTTCATGAATGTATATTCTATATAAGAAAAGATTTATATCTAAAATCTATGCTAAAGATATGTTATAAAGTTTTCAAGGGGTTTATCATATTATGAAATATAATGGTGCACAAAATAATTTGAAATAAAATTGATTACAGTACATTTTCTCCTTTCCTTACAAATAGTTATAATATGTTATTTAATAATCTATTAAATCTAAAATTTATTTAATATTGAAATATGAGTTTAAATAAAATTAATTTCAAGCATATTTGAATATGGGTAATTTACAAATTTTATTTAGCCAAAAGGAAATGTATTTAAGTTATAATTCAAAAATTGATATTAAGTATCAAATTGGAATTTATAGAATTTTCAAAATATTATTTTTCAAAAATGTTCAAAACATGCCCACAACTGGTTTAACACAAAGATAATAATTATACAATTTTTTTGAATTTTGTTTGACTTCATTTGGACATTTAAATCAAAAGATATGAATAAATGGAAAAATCAGAAAAGGAAAATTCACTTGTGACGTCAGCGATGACGTCACTGCATCTTCAACCTCCGTCCGAGATTTCCGGCCGGAAATCTCGTGCTGATTCTTTGCCCTCGCGCGACCCCCGCTGCCCTAGACCCTCCCCTTTTAAAGCCCTCGAGACCTGCTTTCTTTTCCATCTCCCTTCACCCAAAATAGCGCCGCCAGGCCGTTGCAGTCGCTCGCCGGAATCGCCCGACTGCCGCCCCGTTTTTCTGAGTTTCCCGGCGAGGTGAGCTCCCCCTCCTATCCGAGGTCGTTCCCCCCTGTCCCCCGCGTCGTCGCTCACCTCCTGTTGCCCTTCCCTCTCTTTTCCACTGCAGTTCGTCGAGAACGAACCCGACCGAAGCTCGCCGGCGTTTAAAGAACTCCGACCGCGCCTCGCCAACGCCCGAGGACGCACGAGTTGACGCGTCGTCACCATTGAGTCCGCCGCGCCGCGCGGCATCTTGCCGTCGCCTCCGCGCGTCCGGAGCACCAACGGAGCGTGGGATTCGTCCACGCCTGAGCCGCCACGCCGTCGTCGTCTTGAGCTCCGGCCACCGGCGCCGCCCCGTCCTGGTCAACGTAGCCTCGGCCGTTCGATCTCCCATCAACGGTCCAGATTTGATCCAGGCCGAAGAGGTATGAATGGATCTGGACCGCCCGATCCCCTTTAGATCATACGGCCCCTGTTAACCCTAGACCCGAGCCAATCACAGAGCGCCACGTCAGCCCAGTCTTTTCTGTTTTTTTTTTTCCAAATAGGATTTAATTTCCTGTTTTGCAGAAAAGTCCCTACAACTTAGAATCTTCATAACTTTTTAACCCATTATCCAAATTGGAAAATTCTTATGTCAAATTAAAGCCCTTGACCAGTAGAATCTATTGGTACTTTTAAAATTTAGTTTCACTAGTTTAAATTGATCCAACTTTAAGATTTAGAAATGTGTAAATTTGACATAGATTCAAATTCATATGTCTAAAATTTGCAAATAAAATATTTTTGGAAATCTTAAGATATGTAGAAAGATGACCCACAGTTATAAATAAATTTGAACAATTTTAACAGAAGTTTATAATCAGATACTTATTTGATTTTAATTTGGCATAATAAAATCTTTTATTAATGTATTTCAAATCATTTTCTTTGCACTAATGCCATAAATAATTGCCTTGACCAGAGAAAACTCAATTCCATTATTACTAATCTATTTCACAACATTAAGATGTAAGTTTTGTTAAAACCCTGTTAAATGATATCATTTCATTTATAAATGTTATTGGTTAATTAGGTGTTACTTAAACTGTGATCTAAAACTTTATGTCATTGCAAATAACTGGGTTATTATAAATTACTATGAACTTTTAAGTTGGGAATTAAAAATGTATAGATATGATAAATTAAGAAATTCTTGAATATTAATTTGTTTTAAAATCCTTTTTTCCCAAATTGATGTCTAAATCTTGTGAACAATGCCAAAACTAAATATGATTAAAATAATTTTTGAAACTTAGACTTGTGAAATATTTTAGATATGCTAAATATCTTAAAGTTGCAAACCTTGTTTTAATTTGTTTTCAAAACATCTTGACCCTGCTTTTATGTAAATATTTTTCAAGACCATCCCGTGACCAAATTGGCAAACCCTTAACTCAATCACAATAATTCCTTTTGCACATTGAATTATGTGATACCCTTGACCAAACCCGTTGCTAAGCCTTTTTACACTTGTTTGTTTTAATTGTTATGTGCTTGTTGAATTGCTTGTTTATTGCATGTCTTTTTACTTTATAGATTGAATGGAGTGCAACGTTCGTGGTCGACAATGAGTGTGTGAGAAACGACAACATTCATCAGGCAAGTGACTTCATAAAACACCTACTATTTTATTCTATTGCATATCTAGTGTTTTCAAACAGTATTTGCAAAAGTAGTATGCATGATAGGTTTTGGGAGATTGTAGTATGCTATGCAAACCTTTTAGGTTTCCCCTTAGAAATTTCCAGATTAGACCCCTATTATATTTTAGTGGAAGCACCTGCTGCAAAAATGATTGTTTTATGGTTGATGTGATAAATGAAAATTTCCACTAAATTAATTTAACGCCTGGGTGGATTGGGTCGATCGAGGAGGTTTCAAGTTGAGTGGCTTCTCAGGGCCAAGTTTCATGGTTGTCTTCGCCCAGGATAGTTTCTACTTACTTGGGGCCATGATATGCGGTGTTAACCTGAGTTGCTCACTTGTGGTAGGCCACCCAGGGCTATTAGATTTAAGTCTACACTGAGTCTAGTTGCTTATCGTGCAACCATTGGTCAATATGGGCTCTGTCTTGATGGAGTAAGTTGTTGTGGACCTGGGTCAAGAGATTGATGGTGGTAGAGTGGATAGGATGGTGGTAATCTCTTAGTATGATCATGGGAAAGCAACTTCTGAAAAGTCTCGTCCTGATCTTCTCCTTTTCCTTCTCACTAAAGGAGTGTAGAGGATAGTTTGGGTTGATTGAGTCTAATGGTGAAAGTGCACACCCTCTCGAGAGTTAAAACCTAAGATCTTAGCCGTGTCCCCGGCATCGGACAATTTGAGTAACTACACAAGGCTGTATTCTGAAAATCTCTTCATCCCAATTTCTTAATAAAACTTTGATGGGTGAACCTGGGTAGGGGACATGGACTTGTCCCGAGTTGTCTCCTAAAGAGAAGTTATTGTTACAAAAAAAAAGTGTTTACAAAAAGTAGGAAAAAACTTGCCACCACAATTCAATTGTGCTGACCCTTTATAGCTGGGCTGCAACTAAACCTTGCAGATTTGACAGACGGCGAGTGAGTATTCGATAGGATTTCGAGTCTACAACCAACATGCTTTGCCTGTGGCACATGAAGATGATGAGGCTCATTGTATCTACTATTTTCCGCTGCTACTCTTGGAAATTTTGCTAGCCTTTTCAGGTTATGCAAGTTGTAAGAGATATTTGTAACACTAGATCATGCGATTTAATAAAGTATTTGACACTTTTGCATGATATACATCTTAAACTGTGGTGCTAGCATTTGATCCAGGGACTAGCACATTAACACAGGGACTTCCACCTTATAATAAAAGGTGAGGTCACTACAATCTCGCCGTCGATGAAGGACTCCCCGGACAAAGATATGAGTCCTAGGAGCTTCGCCTCTTCTTCCACTCCATCCTCGTCGAGCCGTCTGTGCTGGGAAGCTCGGTAGGCAGAGTATTTTCCCTTCGTTCCCAACTCCAGCCGCCGCTTCTCGAGACGCTCGCCGTCGACTCCGGCCACCCCGCGCCAAACCGAGCAGTTCTGGAGGTTCTAATCATCTCCCACGAGTTCAAGCAGTTCGTGCGAGGAAGCTCTGAAGATGGAGGATTTCGTCATCGTCTCCAACTCCGGCCGCCGGCTTCCATGGACGAGCTCGCCGCCATACGACCTCTTCTGGCCTTCCTGACCCTTCCCTCGTCTCCAGGGTGAGCTCTTGCACCTCCCTGCGTCCCCCGTATCTTCTAATTCCTAATGAATTCGTGGGCCGACGGAAGACGAGCGCTGCCGCCGCAAACCATTGCCGCCGGCGATGTTCCGGTGACCATATGGTCCAAGCGCCGCCACCAGATAGTTCACCTCAACGCCCTCTAGCTCAATCCGGAAGCCGTTTTTCCCAATTTACACCAAAACGTCGAATTTGTGTCCGGATTGGAGATGAACTCCGGTATGACGTCAGCTGACATCAGCACACGAATCTAAATCATTTTTTTGTTTTCCTTTTTCATTTATTAAATCCAGAAATTTCAGAGAACTTTGAAAATGCATAAATAATTCATATCATATCAGAAAAATACGATTTTTATATCAGTATAATCAGAAAAATAAAACCCAAATAACCATATCATTATAATTGGAATTTGAATATAGTTTAAAAATAATAAAATTTAGAAAACAAATTATTTAATTGTTTAAATATGAATTATTTGAAATGCTATTTTGGATGCATTTCAAACTTCATTTAAAATTGTCTCACATGCTTAGCTTTCAATTTTAAAATGTGTTTTCATTATAACATGTAATATTAATATTTCAATAATTTTATTTTAATATGATATCTTATTTAAGAAAATAATTTTAAAAATATATTATTTTCTTAAATTTAAAAATAAAGTTATAAGTTTGTAAAGGATGATCTACTACTATTTGGTACTCATTTCAAATAAATAAAAATCCAATAACATCTGAAAACTACTTATATCCACTTTGTATGAATGATCCACTTATTTCATGTATTACCTACTTCTTGTTTGCTCATAATTTGGTAAAGTGAAAAATCATTGACAAACACCTAATGAATTTTTAACACTATGGTAGTTTGTAACTTGTTATGTTCCAAACATAAATCATTCATCCACAAGAAACAAATCTAAGTTTAGAGGTAAGTGCTTAACTGAAATAAAATCTTATTGCAATGTCTTGGGTAAAACACACAAAGAAGAATAATGTTATACGATCTCTATTAACCATGTGTTTTGGTATCAACAATGTTAGACATTATTTATGTTCTTCAAAAGTTATTCTTTTTGCCATCATATAATATAACACTAGGACTCTTTAATTAAAGTTCATACATGCTTTCCACCAACATAAGATGAACACCACCTAAATCAACCATTGAGTGTTTATATGTGATTTTACTTTACTCTTATGCTTAACAGGATACATGAACATTAATGTTAAACAACTAATCTTGCTTGTGGAGTAAACTTGAATACAAAATAACTCTAAATGAAATGACCCAACACAAATAACACATAATCATCTAGAATGAGATACGGGGTACTTTGCGATGCATCTCATACTTATGCATTAATCATGCTGCTTCTTTAAAACATTAGTCCTTACCAGACCAATGATGTTGTTTCCAGATTTCTCGGAGTTTATATTATATCGAAGACCCTGGCTGCATAATCTTGTAGTCAAAAAGGCAAGTTCATCCCTTTTATTCATGTCCTCTTGAAGTACTTGATAAGAAACTATTTTCAAAATGTTAGTATTGCATATCACACAAAAAGGGCAGAAAAGACTATGGTTATCCACCAGTGAGGTGGTAATCTCATATGGCTGTCAGATGGGACCACGGTAAGAATGTTGTGGTGGAGGTTCCATCTGCACGGGAAAGTATCACCTATGACTTAACAACAAATGTCGCCAGTGATTCTTGCGCCGAATATTTCGCGCAACCATAAGATTTGGAATGGGACGGAGAAGTCAGTTGTACCCTTTTCCTCTCGTACACCAACGGATGCATAGTACAAGCCAGGCGGTGGTAAATCCGCTCATGAGCTTGAGATGGCTCGGATAATAATCTCACCTTCGGGTTGTGGCTTCTAGCATCTATGAAGGTTGGCTTCAAGACTGATTTGATGCGGTTTCCAAATAGTCAGCAGGCATGAGATGACTGGTTTCCTCTAGCCTGCAACTGAAGTAATGGGGGGTGTGCGGGGATGGTGGAAAGGCGCAGTGATTGGCGTGGATTATTGACTGGGCCCCACACCAAGGAAGTGTGGACGGGAAAGTACGCCCGATTGTGCAACAAGGTCTTGATCTCTTATGGGTAAAGCAGCGCACCTCTGCAGAGTGTATGAATGAGACATGTTACTCCACGTTCCAGGATGGAACGACGAACGCAGCAGGAAAGGAGGCTCCTCAAAGCCCTAGCCCTGTGACTCCTGACAAGCATAGTCTTCAGAATAAAAGCAACCTTTTAAAGAAATGTTTTCAAAAACTTGTATTAGCCTACGACAATCCATTGTCTGTGGCTGTATTTATGCATCAAACTTCCCACCTTGCATAATGAACTTGCTGGGTAACGCTGTTACTCACCCTTGCCTCCTAAACCCCTGCTAGACATGAAGAACCACAAGAAGGCAACACTTTAGGCTATGAAGACTCTGAAGACGGATAAACTCAAGATACCAAAGAAGGCAACTTCATCGAGTTGAAGCAATTGAAGGAAGACGGAGGACAAATGAAGGCGTAGTGTAAAATAGGATAGATTCCTAGTCATAGAACCTATCTATGTAGGCGTTGCTATAGCGCAATTGCAAGCCTAGCCGTATTAGAAGTAGGCTTAGTATAGGTTAGTTCCTCCGAGATTTTTCATTTGATGTTCTTTCATTAGGGCCTTGCCTCATTGTTTCGAGGAGGTTCTAAAGATCTGTTGTTTTGGATCTTCTGTTTGTAATCTATAGTCATGCCTTGGACCTACGATGTTTCTGTTGTACCACTCTGATGACGTAACACTGGTGGACGGTGATCCATTGGTGCTATGTCAATGACTATAGCATACTACACCATGCAGTGGTATGCTGGGTCACCACAGCTGGTATCAGAGAAAACGCTTTGACCCTAGGATTAAAACCCTCTAAAGGAGACCTGTAGGTTGGGTAGTGACTATAGGTAGTCATCTTATCTAAACCAAACTTCTAAAGGACTTGTGATGGATATTCACTTGGGAATAACCTTATCACATTAGAGGAAGATCTTATTTCACATCTTTTTGGAAGAAGTATTTCCTATCTCTCCTTAGGTAAAGTTATGTATCTATTCTTTTAACGAATAAGTACATATCTCATCCTTAGTATTATGACCTAGTAAAGCTTATCCTATAACCACCGGTGTTTAATGAAGTGAAGTAGGACCAATTTAGTAGCACCTATTTGTGTTGATGGTGGTATAGTGTAAAGAGAAGGCATCTGAGGTAGTATAACCACGACTACAAGTCACGTGAGATTCACTTGTGATTCTTTACATGATGGTGTAGCATCCTTAGTGAGCCAATACTAGTATGACATGAGATAAGGAGTATGATGTTAGTAGCTTAATAAGAGAAAGTGTCATGGTGAGTTTAGCTCCTAAACCATGATAGGAAAGTTAATTGTGACAATTTCCCAAGGAAGGAACTTTGAATAAAAGTGTGTAGGATCAACATATGTGAGATAGAGATAACTTAAGTAATATAATGAGGACGTATTATATACTAATGATAATTTGTGTAGCAATTTTGAGAGACTATGTGAGGTTAGTCTATGGATGGAACACAATTGGTAGCATGTATAATAAGTAAGCTAGATCACAATTAGTGCTAGATAACTATTAGTCTGGATCCCATTATTATAGTTTATCCTGTTGCAAGTGGTCGACTTGGATAATCAGTGAGATGAAGAGTAGTATGAACCCTATATCTTACCAAACAACGGTAGAGACCTATATACTACTATATGTGTGCATCATACTATAATACTTTATACAAGCCTTAGTACGAGAGATATTATACTCGAAGTGCTATGTTATAGGCTCTACATATGCATGTATGCATATATTTGGATTTCTTCGATTTTATTGGATCTTTGTGTGACTAGATCTATTCATGAAGCTTCGCTTGATGTGCAAATGCATGTTGCATCACCAAGTTATGGCTTAATGTTCTAGAACCAGATAGAATAGGAATTCGTGTAAGGAAGAGACGAGTTCCAAGAACAAAGATGAAGACTTGCATGAAGATGAAGGGTTATAGTTCTTGGGCTCTTTGTTATGCAGTTTTATCTATGCCCGTGTTATGGCGCAACTGAGGGGTTGTGTGCCGATGATCCATTCCGAGCACGCCTACCGATGAGCATCGGTCTGGGATTGGTAAACCCAGGGACCCTTGGTTACGTAGCATGACCAGTGACACATAGCATTTCCGTATAATTCAGAGGTCGAGTCCGACAACAACAAGATTCTAGAACTCTTTGTTATGCATTATTGGTTATGATCAGCGTGGTAGTCTTCCGAGGGGTTTGTGTGACCGGTGTTCCCGGCACGCCTGCAGTGCAATTCTGCCTGGGAGTGGTACCCCAGTTGAAGGGAATATGCCCTAGAGGCACTTAATAAACATAGTTTATTGGCAATATCCCAATTGTTCATTATATGTTTTACACCATGCTATAACTGTATTAAGCGAAAACATTAATACAGGTGTGGTAGATAAACAACCAGGTCCCTAGTAGCCTCTACTAAGACTAGTTTCGTTGCGCGATTGATGATCGAGCTTTTCCGATCATAGGGCATGGCGCCGGTCGGCACTGGAAGTCATATCGTTAGGAGTAACGATGTGATGGACGTACCCAGTATTTATAGGACTTAGTCATTACGCCTTAAGACCGTGAGACCAACTCTTATTGTTATTCCTGGAAGATACTTTGATCGCGCCAAACGTCATATCTTATTTAGTATGAAAATAACGGTGATACTTTTGGGTATTGGAAAGGAGTAGTTCAGACGAGGGGTCAACAGCGGGATTTGTCAGTCCGCATAGCCGGATAGATACTCTAGGGCCCACTCGGTGAGATTATGTCAAGTGAGTTTGCAAACATGTGACTAGGTCTGTAGCGCCCCATCTTTAAATAAAGATGGAACACCTGTGTTATGTGCTAGTCCCTGGATCACTGCTAGCACCACAGTACAAAATATATAGTATCATTGCATAAGTATCAAAATACTACATCGAGATCCAAAAATAGCCAAGTATAGCTTTATTACAAAGTGCATAGTCATGAAGACTAGCTAAAATATTCAGAGTTCACAACGAAAATAAAAGCAATGGGCCTTCTCTTCTAGCATACGCCACGAGCAGACATGTTGGGTGTAGAATCGAGTCCAAACTTACTCCTCATCAGAATTACCTGCACATTTGAATATGCAGCCCCCGAAGGAGGTCAATACAATGAAGTATTGGCAAGTGACTATGGTGGATAAAATTATGGCAAGTCTAATTCTATATGCATAATCTGGCTTAGTGGAGTTTGTAGGCTATTTTGCAGAAAGCCAGTTTTCTCCTATCTTTTGTAAAATACTTTTGTATCTCAAGACTTGGCACCAAGGGATGAAGCCCAAGTGCACCAATAATTCTTTCCTTAGTCAAATTTTACTTTACAAAAACCATGTTGAGATTCTTCTGTCCATCCTTGTCCAGTTGCTCGAAGTTGTCCATCACCGGGGACACGGCTGAGTACTCAGTTTGTCGACTCTGCAGAGGTTGTGCACTTTCACCTTAAGACTCAATTTGTCCGAGATATCCTATACACGCGGAGTGTATTATGGAAAGGAGAGAACTGAGACGAGAACTTTCAGAAGAAGAATGCAACCATACTAGCAAGACCCGTTCCACCTATCAACTCTACATCTGCTTGTCAAGCTGACAGGTTGCACTCTCACAACTTAGTCGTTCTAGACATAGCCCATTGTCAAAAGGCTGCACGGGAAGCTTCTAAACTTGGAGGGACTTAGTAATCTCTTTGTTCCTGGGTGGCCGTCCACAAGTGTACTTCTGGGTGAAAACCACCATACTCATGGCCCTAAGTAGAATAGAAATTCATCCTAGGCGAAGACAACCACAAGCATAGTCCCAAAAGCCACTCAACATAAACCAAACAACCAATTCCACCCAGAAGTGTATTCAATGTTTTCCACACTTAGCAATAATTCCATAACAAGATAATAACTTCTTTATAGCATAGCTAAGCATCTAATAAAACTTTTGGTGGCTGCAAGGAAAGGGATGGCTACACACTACTAGGATATTTTCAAAGTGTAGACTAACTTAGCATTCTAAGATAGTATCCAATTTTTCCCTATCATGCATACTACTCAAAATCTACTAATAATGCATATAGAAAACATAGGATAGATGATGAATGTCACTTGCCTTGGTAACAAAGGGAACAAGCACAACAGGAATAACAATCACAAGGACCTTCCTCCTCTTCACAATCTAGAGACAAAATAATAACACTCAATAAGCACACAAGCATAACACTTAAAATATCAATACAAAAATATGTATGCATGATTAATATGCAATGAGTTTCACAAGACCAAATAATTACTATATTAAGTTCTCTGTTATTCATGCATAAAAATGCAATGATCAATATTTTAAATATTTTAATTAATCATTTAAATAGATGAACATATTAGTAGTTTTAAATTATAAAACCAATTTCTTTAAGTCTATTAGAAAAGTATCAAATAAATCTCATGTTGCACTCTCTGGACAGAGGGCATTAATATCTCTGCAAAACAATTGGATTTATTTGGAGAGAAAAATTATTAAATAAGTTATTGATTTAATACCCGAAAGTTAAACAATTTAATTTCACAATTTAATATGCTCTAACAGGATAACTAATGATACCATATTAAACTACACGAGCAGAGCTACAAGTGGATATAAAATTCATCAAATTTGGATGAACAGATCAAAAGATATGATTTTTACAAGTTTGTGCTATTTTCTGTTTTTTTAAAACAATTCTCTGCCGAAAATATAAAAAGAAATTGCCACGCGGCGGCCGCTGATTGGCTGGTACCGGTTCACGCGGATCGCGCGCGCTGGGCCGTACGATCTAACGTAGATCTAACGCTCCAGATCGGCCGATGAAGCGGTATAAGTTTTGTTTTCGCCCGTCGGATCTAATCTAAGGGTCCAGATTGAACCTGCCAAAATCGAGCGGCGCTGCTCGCCGGAGTGCCTCTGGATGCGCCGGCGCCATGCCCGGCGTCGCACTCGCTGGCGATCTACGGCCCTAGGGGAGGAACGAATCATACCAGCACGTGCAGAGACGAGAGGCGGTGTTGGTGGCGAGTCTGGTCGTCGTTGCGTTGCTTCCCGCTCCCTGGATCGCTCGTCGGAGTCGCGGCTGGCGGCGAGTCGCTTCGGTCGTGGATGGAGTTGATGACCCGCTGCGAACGAGGAGGTTACAAGGTGTCACAGAGGTGCGCACGGCGAAGGTAAGAAGAACAGGCGAGAAGGGGGGGCTCGAGGTTCTCTGTAGCCCTCGACATCCGAAGCTTACGGTGATGGACGGCGGCGGATGGTTTCCGAGCCTCCCGAGGACAACTTTTAGGGTTTTTAGGTTCGGGCGGAGGCGGTGGGGAGGGGGTTTATATGAGGACGTAGGGGAGCGATTTCCTCGGGAATATATCAACGAATTTGATCCGAAAATCGCTAGGGTTCGGTAGGATCGAGTCCGTGTTCATCACGTCGTGGGGAGAGGGATGAAAGGCGGGCCCCGGTTGGCAGCGAGAGAGGGAGTTAGGTGGGCTGGTCGCAGGCCGTTGCTCGTGCGCGCGCGGTGGATAAGCAATGGGCTTCGGCCCACTTAGCCTCTCTCTCCTTTTTTTTTTAAACAAAACCTTTTCTGATTTAAATCCTTTAATTCCATTTTGATTTTTAAAACTTATCAAAACATTTCAGAAAAATTCATAAAAATATGTTTTGAAAAGCTAATTAAATTTGTAACTTTTTGATATCATTTTTCTGAATAAATAAAATAATAAAATACTGATTTGTATAGAGCTCAATTAAACCTCTTAAATGAAAAGCAATTTCATTTAATATTATAATTACAATTCTATTTACTCCTTATGTGATTTCAATATCATACTTTTATGATGCATGATGCATGAATGCAAAGTTTTAAATTTTTGAGAAATTTGGGATGTTACAGACTAACCCCCTTAAGAAGAAGCTCGCCCTCGAGCTTCGGAAAGGTCAGCAAATAGGTGTGGGTGGTCTTCTCGGAGGTCATCCTCTCGTTCCCAAGTAGCTTCGTCTTCGGTGTGATGATTCCACTGGACCTTGCAAAACTTAATGGTTTTGGTACGGGTGACTCTTTCTGCTGTCTGTAATATCTTGATGGGCTTCTCTTCGTATGTCAGATCACTCTCCAATTGCACCTCCTCGAGGGGTACTGTATCCTTTAAGGGGACTCCCATCATCTCGGGATGACATTTCTTCAACTGACTGACATGGAACACATTATGAACAGCAGACAGTACTTCAGGTAGTTCTAACTCATAGGCCACTTCACCTTTGCGAGAAAGGATTTTGAATGGTCCAATGAATCGAGGTGCTAACTTTCCTTTTATTCCAAATCTTTTTACACCTCGAAGTGGTGACACCCTTAGATAGGTTCTATCTCCCACTTCATAAGTGACTTCTCTACGCTTGGAATCTGCGTAGCTTTTCTGACGTGATTGTGCTATTTTCAATCTGTCCTTAATCAGCCTGACTTTCTCTTCAGCATCCTGTATTATATCAGGCCCAAAGAAACTCCGTTCTCCTACACCACTCCACAACAGTGGGGTTGTGCATTTCTTTCCATATAAGGCTTCAAACGGTGCCATCTCAATACTGGCTTGGTAACTATTGTTGTAGGAGAACTCAGTGTATGGCAAATTATCATCCCAGCTAGATCCATAGTCGAGCGCACAAGCTCTCAACATATCTTCTAAAATCTGATTCACTCTTTCAGTCTGTCCATCTGTTTGCGGGTGGAAAGCCGTACTGAATTCCAATCTGGTTCCCAAGGATTCGTGCAATTGCTTCCAAAAATGAGAAGTGAACTGGGTCCCTCTATCAGACACGATACTCTTAGGAACGCCGTGAAGACACACAATTCTCTTCATGTAAATATCAGCTAGCTTAGCACTAGTATAAGTGGTCTTCACGGGTATGAAGTGAGCTATCTTGGTTAGGCGACAAACAATAACCCAAATAGAATCATAACCTGATCTGGTCCTGGGTAGTCCAGTGATGAAGTCCATCCCAATGGAGTCCCACTTCCAATCCGGTACTTTCAAAGGTTGTAAGAGTCCTGCTGGTTTCTGATGTTCTGCCTTTACTCGACTACATACATCACACTTAGCGATGTATTCTGCTATCTCCTTCTTCAGGTTATTCCACCAAAATCTCTCCTTCACATCCATATACATCTTGGTATTTCCCGGATGAATGGAATAAGGTGTTTCATGAGCTTCTTGCAGAATTAACTTCCTAATATCAGGGTCATTGGCCACACATACACGTTTTTCAAACCACAAAATTCCCTGCTCATCCTCATGAAATCCTTTAGCTTTTCCAGCTTCCAAATTGACTTTGATCTCTTCTATTTCCTTGTCTCCTTTTTGAGCTTCACGAATCTTGTCCATCAAAGTGGGTTGTACAACTAATGAGGTTACAAACCCTTCAGGTACTACTTCCAATCTGAGGTCCTTGAATGCCTTACATAAATCCTCAGGTAATTCTCCAGCTGTAAGGCCATTCACATACACCTTACGACTCAGAGCATCTGCTACCACATTAGCTTTTCCCGGATGGTATTGAAGGCTCAGATCATAATCCTTAATAAGTTCCAGCCATCTTCTTTGTCTCATATTCAATTCCTTCTGTGTGAATATGTACTTCAAACTTTTGTGGTCCGTGAATACCTCACATCTTTTTCCCATCAGGTAGGGTCTCCAAGTTTTCAGAGCATGCACTACTGATGCTAACTCGAGATCATGAGTTGGATAATTTGCTTCATGTTTCTTGAGTTGTCTAGAGGCATAAGATGCCACTCGGCCCTCCTGCATCAACACACTTCCCAAACCTTGACGTGAAGCATCACAGTAAACTTGAAATTCCTTCTCCAAATCAGGTAAGCATAGAACTGGGGCTGAAACCAGACGTTTCTTCAACTCCTGAAAACTGGCTTCGCATGCCTCTGTCCACTCAAATTTCTTCTCCTTCTTTAATAATTCCGTCAAGGCCTTGGCAATCTTGGAGAAGTTTTCAATGAATCTTCTGTAGTACCCGGCTAGACCCAGAAAACTTCGTAATTCACCAACATTCTTCGGCGGTTCCCAATTCGTTACAGCTGAAACCTTTTCAGGATCCACTGCTATACCTTCCTTGGACACCACATGGCCTAAAAATCCAACTTGTTCTAACCAAAACTCACACTTGCTGTACTTGGCATACAACTTATGTTCACGTAGTCTCTGTAATACCAGACTCAAGTGCTCTTCATGTTCTTTGTGACTCTTAGAGTAGATTACAATATCATCTATGAACACTACCACAAACTTGTCCAGAAAATCCATGAACACTTTATTCATCATATTCATGAAATAGGCTGGTGCATTGGTTAATCCAAAGGGCATTACTGTGTACTCATAAGAGCCATATCTCGTAACAAATGCAGTTTTGGGTATGTCCATTTCTCTAACTTTCATTTGGAGGTACCCCGATCGGAGATCGATCTTTGAGAAAACACAAGCACCTTCCAGTTGATCAAATAGTTCATTTATCTTGGGTAACGGGTACTTGTTTTTGATAGTTTGCTCATTTATCTCTCTGTAATCCGTGACTAGTCTCTGGGTTTGGTCCTTCTTCTTAACAAATAAGACTGGTGCTCCCCATGGCGATGAACTTGGACGAATGAATCCTTTCTGAATATGTTCTTCTAATTGCTTCTTGAGTTCTTTCAATTCATCGACAGCCATAGGATAAGGTCTTTTAGCTATTGGCCCGGTTCCCGGCTTCAATTCGATGAGAAACTCTACATCTCTATCAGGTGGCATTCCCGGTAGTTCCTCCGGAAAAACATCTGGGTATTCCTTGACAATAAGCACATCACCAAGGCTAACCCCCTTAAGAGAATTTAGCCTAACCTTCTTAAGTTCGAAAGTTGATCGGAACTTAATCTTCCTTTTCTCGGGGGTGGTGAGGGTGATTGCTCTATTTGCACAATCTATGATTCCTTCAAAACGAGTCATCCAATCCATTCCGATGATAACATCCAATCCTTGGGTCTCTAGGATGACTAAGTCTGTTGGGAAGGTGTGTTTTCCAATAAGCAAATCTAACTGCCTACATCCGGAATTTACTAGCATCTCTCCTGCCGGTGAACTTACCCTAATAGGTTTTCCTAGACTTTCCTCAGCTAACCCATGCTTGTTAACAAAAGCTCTTGATATGAATGAATGAGATGCTCCAGTATCAAATAAAACTAATGCTGGAAAGGAGTTGAGCAAGAACGTACCAATCACAGCATCAGGTTCATCATGAACTTCTTCCACATTGATGTGGTTCACTTGTCCCTTCTGGAAAGGATTGGGCTTGGAATTTTCATCAGCCTTCTTCTCTGGGCAATCAGTTGCATAATGTCCTGTCTTCTTGCACTTGAAGCAGGTCACATTAGACAAGTCTTTCTTCCCTTCATGGTTAGGACGGTGATTTCCATTCCCATGATTATGGCCATGGTGATGGTTTCCCCTGGATCCACCATTATTTCCATTGTATCCTCCAGTGCTTCCTTTGTTCCCTCCATTATGGTTATGACCATGATGTTTTTGGCCACTACCAGTGTTGGAGTGATTCCAGGGTTTATGGCTACTGACTTCAGAGGTGTGTTTCTTATAAGTCCCTTCAGAATGAACTTTACTTGCACTGAACTTCCTCTTCCTGTTCTCTTCCTTTCTTATGTTGTTGTCCAAGGTGATAGCTTGATCCAGCAGAGCTTGATAGTTTGGAGTATAAGCCACGGACAACGGTATCTTCAGTTCTCCCTTAAGTCCATTGAGAAATTTTTCCTTCCTTTTTGCATCAGTATCAATGTCCTCTGGTGCATACCTTGATAACGTACAGAAGTCATCCATATACTCCTTCAGAGTTCTACCACCCTGCCTCAAGCTGCGAAATTCATCTTTCTTCAGGTTCATTATTCCTGAGGAGATGTGAGCATTCCGGAAGCCTTCCTTGAACGCATCCCAAGTCATGCCATCCAAAGGATGAGTCACTTGATAATTCTCCCACCACAATGCTGCGGGTCCTTCCAACAAGTGTGCAGTGAACCTCACTTTTTCTGCCTCAGAACATTCACAAGTTACTAAGTCCTTGTTGACTGAGCGGAGCCAATCATCCGCCACTATTGGTTCAGAAGCATAGGAGAACTTATTAGGCCTAAGCCTTAGGAATCTGGCAAGTCTGTCCACTGGGGGTGGTGGCGGAGGTGGCGGGTTGTTGTTGTTGTTGTTGTTGTTGTTGTTGTTGTTGTTGTTGGTTGCTGCAATGAACTGAGTCATCATGTTCATCAACTGAGCTTGAGCTGCCATCAGTTGTTGCATGGCGTCGTCGTTGTTGGTATCACGACGAGGAGGCATCTGTAGGGGTTTTCAGCATAGATGAGTGAAAGATAGACAGAACTAGAGAAGAAAATTCCTACCCATGCACAAAGCAATCAAGTCAACACAAACAACACTCATAAGACAACTTGGAAGAAAAAGTCTACTAAGCAAAACCAAACAAGCATTCTAAGTTGATCAATTAAAACACAAAGTCTGCAAACCTACATTCTAACATTGTCACACCACAAGTTGGAGATCAATGTTTTTAAAAGAACGACGAACTAAACGAGGGAGAATATGGTGGTCCAACTACTAAGTCTATACTTCATCCATGACGTCTCCTTCATCTTCTTCGACTTCCTCGATGACGATGCCTTCCTTCGTAAGGATCTCCTTGTAGTCATTCACCTCCTTCTCCAAGGCCTCGTTCTTCTCTTGTAACTTTGTCGTCTCACGGTGTAGAGTCTCGATTGCTTCCTTCTCTAGGGCTTCAATCTTCTCTTGTAGCATTCTCTTCTCACGACGTAGAGTCTCGATCAAATCTCGATCAGCTTCGAACTCGACGTCGTTGCTCTGAATTTCATCCTTCAAGGTCCTGATCTCCTTGTTCTTGTCTCTAATTCTCTTTTCTTGGCTTTGAAACTTCTTCTCTTGGGCTCGGAACTTCTCCTCTTGAGCGTTGGCCACCTCTTCTTGGACTTCAATCTTCTTTTCAGTCTCCTTGACTTGTGCCATTATTTCATCATTCTTCAACAGCTCATTGCGTCTATCTTCTTCTAGTTGCCAGAGATGAAGTTCTAAGTCTTGGAGATATGGGTACAAGGGTTCTGGTTTGTTTTTGTCTTCCTCACTAATACGGTAAGGAATCCCATGTTCGTCACGTTGGCCAAGGTGAGCAAAGTAGTGGTCTTTTAACTCTTCTTGGTATTGCAAGCAAAGACGTCCTATTAGCTCCTGCGTGACGAGATTCAGCCCTTTCTCCAGGGAGTCACTAATTGACTTGAACTGGATGTCTTCAGTCTTGGGTTCAATCTGGCGCCCTTGTTGGTAGAGGCGAATTCCCCATAAATCTTCTCTTTTAAAGTGCTTCAGCTGGCTTGCCTTGATGATGGGTGTTGGAAGTGCCAACAGTTCTACCAACTCTAGAAGATATCTTCCAAAGCACATGTCCTTGAAGTCCTCCGCGGTTTGATAAGTGAAGAATGACATCCTTAAGTAGTAAAAGTAGAGTTTATTAGACAAGACAAAGGTAAGATAAACTAATTGTGGGGTACTTAGATACTTAGGGAAAAGAAGTTCTTTTCTAAAAGATGATCAACACTATTATCAACTCTTTTGTAAGTCGGATATTCACTATAGTGAGAGAGACAGACACCCGGCCAGCCACTTATAATTGTGGAACAGGTCTCATGTACGCGGACATGTAAGGTTAGTCCCGGGCCGCTTCATCCCACTATGCCGTTAGGATCCAACATACTTCAAGGAAGGTAATATTATGATCAAAAAGCAGGCTTAACCAATCCTAAGGGCTCGAACCTACAGGCAACACTTTGCTCTGATACCATTTTGTAGCGCCCCATCTTTAAATAAAGATGGAACACCTGTGTTATGTGCTAGTCCCTGGATCACTGCTAGCACCACAGTACAAAATATATAGTATCATTGCATAAGTATCAAAATACTACATCGAGATCCAAAAATAGCCAAGTATAGCTTTATTACAAAGTGCATAGTCATGAAGACTAGCTAAAATATTCAGAGTTCACAACGAAAATAAAAGCAATGGGCCTTCTCTTCTAGCATACGCCACGAGCAGACATGTTGGGTGTAGAATCGAGTCCAAACTTACTCCTCATCAGAATTACCTGCACATTTGAATATGCAGCCCCCGAAGGAGGTCAATACAATGAAGTATTGG
Organism: Poa annua; assembly: GCA_026929855.1. Taxonomy (NCBI): domain Eukaryota; kingdom Viridiplantae; phylum Streptophyta; class Magnoliopsida; order Poales; family Poaceae; genus Poa; species Poa annua. The sequence continues at coordinate 17,747,728 of CM049429.1, read as the reverse complement.
CAAGTGACTATGGTGGATAAAATTATGGCAAGTCTAATTCTATATGCATAATCTGGCTTAGTGGAGTTTGTAGGCTATTTTGCAGAAAGCCAGTTTTCTCCTATCTTTTGTAAAATACTTTTGTATCTCAAGACTTGGCACCAAGGGATGAATCCCAAGTGCACCAATAATTCTTTCCTTAGTCAAATTTTACTTTACAAAAACCATGTTGAGATTCTTCTGTCCATCCTTGTCCAGTTGCTCGAAGTTGTCCATCACCGGGGACACGGCTGAGTACTCAGTTTGTCGACTCTGCAGAGGTTGTGCACTTTCACCTTAAGACTCAATTTGTCCGAGATATCCTATACACGCGGAGTGTATTATGGAAAGGAGAGAATTGAGACGAGAACTTTCAGAAGAAGAATGCAACCATACTAGCAAGACCCGTTCCACCTATCAACTCTACATCTGCTTGTCAAGCTGACAGGTTGCACTCTCACAACTTAGTCGTTCTAGACAGAGCCCATTGTCAAAAGGCTGCACGGGAAGCTTCTAAACTTGGAGGGACTTAGTAATCTCTTTGTTCCTGGGTGGCCGTCCACAAGTGTACTTCTGGGTGAAAACCACCATACTCATGGCCCTAAGTAGAATAGAAATTCATCCTAGGCGAAGACAACCACAAGCATAGTCCCAAAAGCCACTCAACATAAACCAAACAACCAATTCCACCCAGAAGTGTATTCAATGTTTTCCACACTTAGCAATAATTCCATAACAAGATAATAACTTCTTTATAGCATAGCTAAGCATCTAATAAAACTTTTGGTGGCTGCAAGGAAAGGGATGGCTACACACTACTAGGATATTTTCAAAGTGTAGACTAACTTAGCATTCTAAGATAGTATCCAATTTTTCCCTATCATGCATACTACTCAAAATCTACTAATAATGCATATAGAAAACATAGGATAGATGATGAATGTCACTTGCCTTGGTAACAAAGGGAACAAGCACAACAGGAATAACAATCACAAGGACCTTCCTCCTCTTCACAATCTAGAGACAAAATAATAACACTCAATAAGCACACAAGCATAACACTTAAAATATCAATACAAAATATGTATGCATGATTAATATGCAATGAGTTTCACAAGACCAAATAATTACTATATTAAGTTCTCTGTTATTCATGCATAAAAATGCAATGATCAATATTTTAAATATTTTAATTAATCATTTAAATAGATGAACATATTAGTAGTTTTAAATTATAAAACCAATTTCTTTAAGTCTATTAGAAAAGTATCAAATAAATCTCATGTTGCACTCTCTGGACAGAGGGCATTAATATCTCTGCAAAACAATTGGATTTATTTGGAGAGAAAAATTATTAAATAAGTTATTGATTTAATACCCGAAAGTTAAACAATTTAATTTCACAATTTAATATGCTCTAACAGGATAACTAATGATACCATATTAAACTACACGAGCAGAGCTACAAGTGGATATAAAATTCATCAAATTTGGATGAACAGATCAAAAGATATGATTTTTACAAGTTTGTGCTATTTTCTGTTTTTTTAAAACAATTCTCTGCCGAAAATAGAAAAAGAAATTGCCACGCGGCGGCCGTTGATTGGCTGGTACCGGTTCACGCGGATCGCGCGCGCTGGGCCGTGCGATCTAACGTAGATCTAACGCTCCAGATCGGCCGATGAAGCGGTATAAGTGATTTGTTTTCGCCCGTCGGATCTAATCTAAGGGTCCAGATTGAACCTGCCAAAATCGAGCGGCGCTGCTCGCCGGAGTGCCTCTGGATGCGGCGGCGCCATGCCCGGCGTCGCACTCGCTGGCGATCTACGGCCCTAGGGGAGGAACGAATCATACCAGCACGTGCAGAGACGAGAGGCGGTGTTGGTGGCGAGTCTGGTCGTCGTTGCGTTGCTTCCCGCTCCCTGGATCGCTCGTCGGAGTCGCGGCTGGCGGCGAGTCGCTTCGGTCGTGGATGGAGTTGATGACCCGCTGCGAACGAGGAGGTTACAAGGTGTCACAGAGGTGCGCACGGCGAAGGTAAGAAGAACAGGCGAGAAGGGGGGGCTCGAGGTTCTCTGTAGCCCTCGACATCCAAAGCTTACGGTGATGGACGGCGGCGGACGGCGGCGGATGGTTTCCGAGCCTCCCGAGGACAACTTTTAGGGTTTTTAGGTTCGGGCGGAGGCGGTGGGGAGGGGGTTTATATGAGGACGTAGGGGAGCGATTTCCTCGCGAATATATCAACGAATTTGATCCGAAAATCGCTAGGGTTCGGTAGGATCGAGTCCGTGTTCATCACGTCGTGGGGAGAGGGATGACAGGCGGGCCCCGGTTGGCAGCGAGAGAGGGAGTTAGGTGGGCTGGTCGCAGGCCGTTGCTCGTGCGCGCGCGGTGGATAAGCAGTGGGCTTCGGCCCACTTAGCCTCTCTCTCCTTTTTTTTTAAACAAAACCTTTTCTGATTTAAATCCTTTAATTCCATTTTGATTTTTAAAACTTATCAAAACATTTCAGAAAAATTCATAAAAATATGTTTTGAAAAGCTAATTAAATTTGTAACTTTTTGATATCATTTTTCTGAATAAATTAAAAAATAAAATACTGATTTGTATAGAGCTCAATTAAACCTCTTAAATGAAAAGCAATTTCATTTAATATTATAATTACAATTCTATTTACTCCTTATGTGATTTCAATATCATACTTTTATGATGCATGATGCATGAATGCAAAGTTTTAAATTTTTGAGAAATTTGGGATGTTACAAGGTCACCAGCTGACATAATATCATAGACGAGTAGAAGATAGCGATGTCGGTAACGAGATCATGCTAGGTATGGAGATATCTGAGAATGATGCTCGGACACGCTAAGTATCGCCATGACAAAGGGTTTAAGACTATACGTCCAGGTTTGATAGATGAAAGTCATTCGTTATATCTCAGGGGTTAATTCATGGGGTCCAGGCCTACGAGTTAGTCGTTGATCATTGAGGAGTCTTGATCATACCTGATATTATATCGAACCGCTAGGGTAACACACTTAAGGGGTTTCGACAAGACAACCGGAAAGGAAGGAGATCACCGGGAGCGTCCCGGGAGGGGTCTGATGGAGATCGGGCAGCGCCGAAAGAGTTTTCGGAGCTAGGAAAAATTATATATATTATGTTTGATATTAATTAGTGTAATTAATATGCAAATATGATTTTATATATTTATTTTCGAATTTATTTAGGCTGATTTCCCTAAATGGGCCTTCTGGTCGAAAGAAGGCCCATGGGGGGGAAAACCCTCAAGGGAACTTTATGGGGGAGGCTTGGCCAGCCTAGGTGGGCCAAATGGGGCCCACCTAGGGCCGGCGCACCAGCCTTGGCCGAACCAGGCATGTGGGATAGTCCCACATTGCCTGGCTGGCAAGGTTGGCTCCCCTTGGGAGCCTATATAAGAAGGGGCACCCCTGGCCTTTTAATTCACCAATTAATTCCCAATTTCTCTCTCGATCTCGTGGGTCCCTTGTTGGATCCGCGCCGAGTAGAGGAGGCGGATCTCTTCCACCATAGCCCGCTGCCGCGCTGCTGGTGTTCCGGTCCAAGTCTTCCGCTGCTCGTCCTGGACTGGAGCTTCGGAGGCCGTCGTCTCCACCGTATGTGTGAGACTCCCTGCGAGGTGCTGCGCTAGCGGTACTCGGAGGCCTACTTCCTCCACCCGACCTCGGGGTCATCTTCTTCATCTTCGTCGCGCCGAGTTCTCCGCGACCTAGAGGTCGGCTACGGCGTCTTCATCGTCAACGCTTGTGCGGGAGCGTAATCCCCGCTATTCGGTCTACGAGGGTATGTATTCCGATCTCCGCCGTACTTCTATATCTTCATAGTGTAGATCTTGGCTAGTTTAAGGATATCGTTGGTAGGAAAAATTTTCTGTTCTGCACACGATCCCCTTCAGTGGTATCAGAGCCGATCTATCGTAGATATAGCTGTACGCTGTTAGAACCCGTGTTCTGCACGGGGGCACCGTTCCTGTTATTTGCTACCCTCTAGCGTGCACTTGTGATTCCAGCGGCATCGAGTTGATGAAGCGGCCCGGACCGACTTTACGCGTACGCTTACGCGAGACTGGTTCCACTACTGACATGCGGCTTGTACCGTATCTGTGGCTGGCGGGTGCCTGTTTCTCTATCTTTAGTTGTCTTTGCATTTTCAATGGAGGGCCCGAAAGGGATGCTTAAACATGCAATTATTGGATCGCTGTTGTGGTCATAAGGTTCGTAGGTATGAAGCGGTTCTATTTACGAAAGCCCCAAGCCACGTAAAATATGCAAAAGATAAAGTAGAAGCGTCTAACTTTATTTTGCAGGGGCTATGTGATATGGTCAAGGTAGGTTTATTAAATTGTTTATAAACTGCGGGCGCCAAGAAGACCATGGCGTAATGGACTATATCACATTGCATTACATTTGATGTTTTGTCTGCATCTTATATTGTGTGATTGTGTGTATAGTATGGATTAGTTACACGGCGGTAGTTATATAAGATGATCCCTTCAAAATACCACTAGTGTTCTCCCTCCAACGCGCACCACCAAGAAAGTTCTACGTTATGAGGCAGGCCGTGATGATCGGGTGTCAGACATATCTTCGTTCGCATACGGTGGGTGTAAGCCATGTTGCACAAGCGTCGGCGTGGAGGTTATGGTGGCGAGCCTAGCATATTCAGAAATATGGCCTCGGAACAGGGAGACCGAAAGGTCGAGCACGAGTCACAAAATTGGTGTGGCGGACTTTTGTCTACTCTTGAAGTTGTGCCGCCGGCTCTGATGATGAGGGGTGGTGCAATGGATGGGGGTCGTGTAATCGCTTAAAACGACCAGGAGGGATGTTCGTTTGAGTGGGAGTTCGGATAGTTATTTTCTAAAATACTAGAACTCAGAATATAATGAGCAGAGTCTGTTTTGCAAACCTTTGTAGATATTAACCAATGTGATAGCAGCTTTTCAAATTAGGCGCATTCCTGCGATTGAGAAACTTAAAAGGTTGGGTCCAAACTTCATAGTTTTATACTTTAGCTTGAGGATACTCCTTGTTTAAACCGTTTGCTCTCTGTGTTACAATACCCGCTAGGAGATAAACCCGGAGATTCCGCTAACAAAAGATAATTTGGATTATCGGATTTTGAGCGGATGATATCATCATAGTCCAGTGTGTGCTATGATCTCTGCCATAGAGAACCAACGGTGGGTACGAGTTATTGGATCGCGAACATAACATATGGTCGCTAACTCGGGGTACCTCTATAGTTGGGTTGATAAAGTTTATCAGTACGTTGACTGATTGTCTTCTCAACCAAGATGGAAGAGAATGCACACATTGAGGGAGCACGTGGCGGTCATACTTAATGACATATGTTCATGATTAATGAACATTGAGACGCCTCGCTCAGCTCAATCACTGGATGACAGACATCGTTGCCAAGTGCAAATCCTCTGTCATAGACTATGTCATGCAAGGGGAATCGTTCACCTTCGTGGTTCTTGATTACGGTTGAAGTATCAAGAAGATGAAACAGATCGCCGGAAGTCATCAATGATGATGGTGTATATATGATATACATGTTATGAATGTTTTAGCTAAGCAAGTGCTCGCAGTAGTGACTAAGTCTTGAACTAGTCATGTTTTGTGAAAAACCAGGTTTACTGCTTGAGTAGCTTGAAAGGATGAGGCGACATTGCGTGTTGATAACGGCAGTCAAGTTGTTGTGACGGCCATAGACACTCTCCCTCTAGATCTACCATTTGAATAAATTCTTTATGATCGGGTGTTGGTATGATCGTTACAAGTGTGTCTCCTCTAGCGAGACACTTGTTCATACATGATAGTGACAAACTGGTGTCCTATATTTATGAAGTAATGATCATATGCCGGTTTGAATTTAGATGGTAGAAGCTCCCACATTCATAATATTAATGCCAAAGGATACAAACTTAATAAAGACACCACATATGTGTGGCACTACCGTTTAGTCATGTCAATGTTATATGCATTAGCTCCACACTTGATGGACCTACAAGTACTAAGATTTGATCTTTTGACACTTGCAAAATAACTGTGACACCGTTTTCGGAAAACGGGCATATAACTTATTGATAGTCATACATGGAGATGTATGTGGTTCAATGAAGCAATTGACGGGTAGTGGAGACCTTTATTTCGTGAACTTCACTGAACGTTTTGAGTATAGCTTGTTGAGAATCATGCATATGGGTGTATGTGAATCAATGAAGTACTTTAACGTGTAGTGGAAGTCTTTATTTCATAGACTTTATGAATATTCCGAGTAGATATATGGATATCCACTCCGGGGAATGTTAGTCTGAATTTTTGATTCGATCAAACGAAGTTCAGAATGAAGTAGGAAATAAACTTAACAAGAAAATCAAATTCCCGCGATGCAAATCGAGGAATGAAGATTTGAGTTATAATGTTGGCACATCATTGGAAGAGTTGTGAGAAGAGTTCCACAAATTACGTCGCATGGAACACCATAGTGTTATGGTGTGTTAGGGCGTCGTAATCGCACCCTATCGAATAGTGTGTGGTAAATGAATCTAATTGCCATAGCCACAACTATTCCTAAATAGTTTTCCTCTTAAGTATTTGATTTCAACCCCATAGCCATAGCTATTCCTAAATTAAAATAATATTTACAAGTGTTCTTTTAAACTATTTAAAATATGATCTAATTGTCAAATGGTTTTTCATTATATCAACTAAGTTCAAGAACATAGTGATGAAATTACAACCTATAGTTTATAACTTTAATAACTTCATAATAAATGGATTACCCAAACAAACATTTCATTAGCTTAAAATGATCTTCATTTATTTTCAAAAACATAAAATGTTTTTCATGAATGTATATTCTATATAAGAAAATATTTATATCTAAAATCTATGCTAAAGATATGTTATAAAGTTTTCAAGGGGTTTATCATATTATGAAATATAATGGTGCACAAAATAATTTGAAATAAAATTGATTACATTACATTTTCTCCTTTCCTTACAAATAGTTATAATATGTTATTTAATAATCTATTAAATCTAAAATTTATTTAATATTGAAATATGAGTTTAAATAAAATTAATGTCAAGCATATTTGAATATGGGTAATTTACAAATTTTATTTAGCCAAAAGGAAATGTATTTAAGTTATAATTCCAAAATTGATATTAAGTATCAAATTGGAATTTATAGAATTTTCAAAATATTATTTTTCAAAAATGTTCAAAACATGCCCACAACTGGTTTAACACAAAGATAATAATTATACAATTTTTTTGAATTTTGTTTGACTTCATTTGGACATTTAAATCAAAAGATATGAATAAAATGGAAAAATCAGAAAAGGAAAATTCACTTGTGACGTCAGCGATGACGTCACTGCATCTTCAACCTCCGTCCGAGATTTCCGGCCGGAAATCTCGTGCTGGTTCTTCCCCCTCGCGCGACCCCCGCTGCCCTAGACCCTCCCCTTTTAAAGCCCTCGAGGCCTGCTTTCTTTTCCCTCTCCCTTCAGCCAAAATAGCGCCGCCAGGCCGTCGCAGTCGCTCGCCGGAATCGCCCGACTGCCGCCCCGTTTTTCTGAGTTTCCCGGCGAGGTGAGCTCCCCCTCCTATCCGAGGTCGTTCCCCCCTGTGCCCCGCGTCGTCGCTCACCTCCTGTTGCCCTTCCCTCTCTTTTTCCACATCAGTTCGTCGAGAACGAACCCGACCGAAGCTCGCCGGCGTTTAAAGAACTCCGACCGCGCCTCGCCAACGCCCGAGGACGCACGAGTTGACGCGTCGTCACCATTGAGTCCGCCGCGCCGCGCGGCATCTTGCCGTCGCCTCCGCGCGTCCGGAGCACCACCGGAGCGTGGGATTCGTCCACGCCTGAGCCGCCGCGCCGTCGTCGTCTTGAGCTCCGGCCACCGGCGCCGCCCCGTCCTGGTCAACGCAGCCTCGGCCGTTCGATCTCCCATCAACGGTCCAGATTTGATCCAGGCCGAAGAGGTATGAATGGATCTGGACCGCCCGATCCCCTTTAGATCCTACGGCCCCTGTTAACCCTAGACCCGAGCCAATCACAGAGCGCCACGTCGGCCCAGTCTTTTCTGGTTTTTTTTCCAAATAGGATTTAATTTCCTGTTTTGCAGAAAAGTCCCTACAACTTAGAATCTTCATAACTTTTTCACCCATTATCCAAATTGGACAATTCTTATGTCAAATTAAAGCCCTTGACCAGTAGAATCTATTGGTACTTTTAAAATTTAGTTTTACTAGTTTAAATTGATCCAACTTTAAGATTTAGAAATTGTGTAAATTTGACATAGATTCAAATTCATATGTCTAAAATTTGCAAATAAAATATTTTTGGAAATCTTAAGATATGTAGAAAGATGACCCACAGTTATAAATAAATTTGAACAATTTTAACAGAAGTTTATAATCAGATACTTATTTGATTTTAATTTGGCATAATAAAATCTTTTATTAATGTATTTCAAATTATTTTCTTTGCACTAATGCCATAAATAATTGCCTTGACCAGAGAAAACTCAATTCCATTATTACTAATCTATTTCACAACATTAAGATGTAAGTTTTGTTAAAACCCTGTTAAATGATATCATTTCATTTATAAATGTTATTGGTTAATTAGGTGTTACTAAAACTGTGATCTAAAACTTTATGTCATTGCAAATAACTGGGTTATTATAAATTACTATGAACTTTTAAGTTGGGAATTAAAAATGTATAGATATGATAAATTAAGAAATTCTTGAATATTAATTTGTTTTAAAATCCTTTTTTCCCAAATTGATGTCTAAATCTTGTGAACAATGCCAAAACTAAATATGATTAAAATAATTTTTGAAACTTAGACTTGTGAAATATTTTAGATACGCTAAATATCTTAAAGTTGCAAACCTTGTTTTAATTTGTTTTCAAAACATGTTGACCCTGCTTTTATGTAAATCTTTTCCAAGACCATCCCCTGACCAAATTGGCAAACCCTTAACTCAATCACAATAATTCCTTTTCCACATTGAATTACGTGATACCCTTGACCAAACCCTGTGCTAAGCCTTTTTACACTTGTTTGTTTTAATTGTTATGTGCTTGTTGAATTGCTTGTTTATTGTATGTCTTTTTACTTTATAGATTGAACGGAGTGCAACGTTCGTGGTCGACAATGAGTGTGTGAGAAACGACAACATTCATCAGGCAAGTGACTTCATAAAACACCTACTATTTTATTCTATTGCATATCTAGTGTTTTGAAACAGTATTTGCAAAAGTAGTATGCATGATAGGTTTTGGAGATTGTAGTATGCTATGCAAACCTTTTAGGTTTCCCCTTAGAAATTTCCAGATTAGACCCCTATTATATTTTAGTGGAAGCACCTGCTGCAAAAATGATTGTTTTATGGTTGATGTGATAAATGAAAATTTCCACTAAATTAATTTAACGCCTGGGTGGATTGGGTCGATCGAGGAGGTTTCAAGTTGAGTGGCTTCTCAGGGCCAAGTTTCATGGTTGTCTTCGCCCAGGATAGTTTCTACTTACTTGGGGCCATGATATGCGGTGTTAACCTGAGTTGCTCACTTGTGGTAGGCCACCCAGGGCTATGAGATTTAAGTCTACACTGAGTCTAGTTGCTTATCGTGCAACCATTGGTCAATATGGGGTCTGTCTTGATGGAGTAAGTTGTTGTGGACCTGGGTCAAGAGATTGATGGTGGTAGAGTGGATAGGATGGTGGTAATCTCTTAGTATGATCATGGGAAAGCAACTTCTGAAAAGTCTCGTCTTGATCTTCTCCTTTTCCTTCTCACTAAAGGAGTGTAGAGGATAGTTTGGGTTGATTGAGTCTAATGGTGAAAGTGCACACCCTCTCGAGAGTTAAAACCTATGATCTTAGCCGTGTCCCCGGCATCGGACAATTTGAGTAACTACACAAGGCTGTGTTCTGAAAATCTCTTCATCCCAATTTCTTAATAAAACTTTGATGGGTGAACCTGGGTAGGGGACATGGACTTGTCCCGAGTTGTCTCCTAAAGAGAAGTTATTGTTCCAAAAAAAAAGTATTTACAAAAAGTAGGAAAAAACTTGCTTTGCGCAATAGCCTTGAGCTCCACCAGCCAAATAAGCATATAGATATAGCTTAGTAGAATATTAGAAATAAAAGTCACTTGCCACCACAATTCAATTGTGCTGACCCTTTATAGCTGGGCTGCAACTAAACCTTGCAGATTTGACAGACGGCGAGTGAGTATTCGATAGGATTTCGAGTCTACAACCAACATGCTTTGCCTGTGGCACATGAAGATGATGAGGCTCATTGTATCTACTATTTTCCGATGCTACTCTTGGAAATTTTGCTAGCATTTTCAGGTTATGCAAGTTGTAAGAGATATTTGTAACACTGGATCATGCGATTTAATAAAGTATTTGACACTTTTGCATGATATACATCTTAAACTGTGGTGCTAGCATTTGATCCAGGGACTAGCACATTAACACAGGGACTTCCACCTTATAATAAAAGGTGAGGTCACTACAATCTCGCCGTCGATGAAGGACTCCCCGGACAAAGATATGAGCCCTAGGAGCTTCGCCTCTTCTTCCACTCCATCCTCGTCGAGCCGTCTGTGCTGGGAAGCTCGGTAGGCAGAGTATTTTCCCGTCGTTCCCAACTCCGGCTGCCGCTTCCCGAGACGCTAGCTGTCGACTCCGGCCACCCCGCGCCAAACCGAGCAGTTCTGTAGGTTCTAATCATCTTCCTCGTCCTCCTCGTCAAGCAGTACGTGCGAGGAAGCTCTGAAGATGGAGGATTGTCATCGTCTCAAACTCCGGCCGCCGGCTTCCATGGACGAGCTCGCCGCCATACGACCTCTTCTGGCCTTCCTGACCCTTCCCTCGTCTCCAGGGTGAGCTCTTGCACCTCCCTGCGTCCCCCGTATCTTCTAATTCCTAATGAATTCGTGGGCCGACGGAAGCCGAGCGCTGCCGCCGCAAACCATTGCCGCCGGCGATGTTCCGGTGACCATATGGTCCAAGCGCCGCCACCAGATAGTTCACCTCAACGCCCTCTAGCTCAATCCGGAAGCCATTTTTCCCAATTTACACCAAAACGTCGAATTTGTGTCCAGATTGGAGATGAACTCCGGTATGACGTCAGCTGACGTCAGCACACGAATCTAAATCATTTTTTTGTTTTCCTTTTTCATTTATTAAATCCAGAAATTTTAGAGAACTTTGAAAATGCATAAATAATTCATATCATATCAGAAAAATACGATTTTTATATGAGTATAATGAGAAAAATAAAACCCAAATAACCATATCATTATAATTGGAATTTGAATATAGTTTAAAAATAATAAAATTTAGAAAACAAATTATTTAATCGTTTAAATATGAAGTTATTTGAAATGCTATTTTGGATGCATTTCAAACTTCATTTAAAATTGTCTCACATGCTTAGCTTTCAATTTTAAAATGTGTTTTCATTATAACATGTAATATTAATATTTCAATAATTTTATTTTAATATGATATCTTATTTAAGAAAATAATTTTAAAAATATATTATTTTCATAAATTTAAAAATAAAGTTATAAGCTTGTAAAGGATGATCTACTACTATTTGGTACTCATTTCAAATAAATAAAAATCCAATAACATCTGAAAACTACTTATATCCACTTTGTATGAATGATCCACTTATTTCATGTATTACCTACTTCTTGTTTGCTCATAATTTGGTAAAGTGAAAAATCATTGACAAACACCTAATGAATTTTTAACACTATGGTAGTTTGTAACTTGTTATGTTCCAAACATAAATCATTCATCCACAAGAAACAAATCTAAGTTTAGAGGTAAGTGCTTAACTGAAATAAATCTTATTGCAATGTCTTGGGTAAAACACACAAAGAAGAATAATGTTATACGATCTCTATTAACCATGTGTTTTGGTATCAACAATGTTAGACATTATTTATGTTCTTCAAAAGTTATTCTTTTTGCCATCATATAATATAACACTAGGACTCTTTAATTAAAGTTCATACATGCTTTCCACCAACATAAGATGAACACCACCTAAATCAACCATTGAGTGTTTATATGTGATTTTACTTTACTCTTATGCTTAACAGGATACATGAACATTAATGTTAAACAACTAATCTTGCTTGTGGAGTAAACTTGAATACAAAATAACTCTAAATGAAATCACCCAACACAAATAACACATAATCATCTAGAATGAGATACGGGGTACTTTGCGATGCATCTCATACTTATGCATTAATCATGCTGCTTCTTTAAAACATTAGTCCTTACCAGATCAATGATGTTGTTTCCAGATTTCTCGGAGTTTATATTATATTGATAACCCTGGCTGCATAATCTTGTAGTAAAAAAGGCAAGTTCATCCCTTTTATTCATGTCCTCTTGAAGTACTTGATAAGAAACTATTTTCAAAATGTTAGTATTGCATATCACACAAAAAGGGCAGAAAAGACTATGGTTATCCACCAGTGAGGTGGTAATCTCATATGGCTGTCAGATGGGACCACGGTAAGAATGTTGTGGTGGAGGTTCCATCTGCACGGGAAAGTATCACCTATGACTTAACAACAAATGTCGCCAGTGATTCTTGCGCCGAATATTACGCGCAACCATAAGATTTGGAATGGGACGGAGAAGTCAGCTGTACCCTTTTCCTCTCGTACACCAACGGATGCATAGTACAAGCCAGGCGGTGGTAAATCCGCTCATGAGCTTGAGATGGCTCGGATAATAATCTCACCTTCGGTTGTGGCTTCTAGCATCTATGAAGGTTGGCTTCAGGACTGATTTGATGCGGTTTCCAAATAGTCAGCAGGCATGAGATGACTGGTTTCCTCTAGCCTGCAACTGAAGTAATGGGGGGTGTGCGGGGATGGTGGAAAGGCGCAGTGATTGGCGTGGATTATTGACTGGGCCCCACACCAAGGAAGTGTGGACGGGAAAGTACGCCCGGTTGTGCAACAAGGTCTTGATCTCTTATGGGTAAAGCAGCGCACCTCTGCAGAGTGTATGAATGTGACATGTTACTCCATGTTCCAGGATGGAACGACGAACGCAGCAGGAAAGGAGGCTCCTCAAAGCCCTAGCCCTGTGACTCCTGACGAGCATAGTCTTCAGAATAAAAGCAACCTTTTAAAGAAATGTTTTCGAAAACTTGTATTAGCCTACGACAATCCATTGTCTGTGGCTGTATTTATGCATCAAACTTCCCACCTTGCATAATGAACTTGCTGGGTAACGCTGTTACTCACCCTTGCCTCCTAAACCCCTGCTAGACATGAAGAACCACAAGAAGGCAACACTTTAGGCTATGAAGACTCTGAAGACGGATAAACTCAAGATACCAAAGAAGGCAACTTCATCGAGTTGAAGCAATTGAAGGAAGACGGAGGACAAATGAAGGCGTAGTGTAAAATAGGATAGATTCCTAGTCATAGAACCTATCTCTGTAGGCGTTGCTATAGCGCAATTGCAAGCCTAGCCGTATTAGAAGTAGGCTTAGTATAGGTTAGTTCCTCCGAGATTTTTCATTTGATGTTCTTTCATTAGGGCCTTGCCTCATTGTTTCGAGGAGGTTCTAAAGATATGTTGTTTTGGATCTTCTGTTTGTAATCTATAGTCATGCCTTGGACCTGCGATGTTTCTGTTGTACAACTCTGATGACGTAACACTGGTGGACGGTGATCCATTGGTGCTATGTCAATGACTATAGCATACTACACCATGCAGTGGTATGCTGGGTCACCACAGCTGGTATCAGAGCAAACGCTTTGACCCTAGGATTAAAACCCTCTAAAGGAGACCTGTAGGTTGGGTAGTGACTATAGGTAGTCATCTTATCTAAACCAAACTTCTAAAGGACTTGTGATGGATATTCACTTGGGAATAACCTTATCACATTAGAGGAAGATCTTATTTCACATCTTTTTGGAAGAAGTATTTCCTATCTCTCCTTAGGTAAAGTTATGTATCTATTCTTTTAACGAATAAGTACATATCTCATCCTTAGTATTATGACCTAGTAAAGCTTATCCTATAACCACCGGTGTTTAATGAAGTGAAGTAGGACCAATTTAGTAGCACCTATTTGTGTTGATGGTGGTATCGTGTAAAGAGAAGGCATCTAAGGTAGTATAACCACGACCACAAGTCACGTGAGATTCACTTGTGATTCTTTACATGATGGTGTAGCATCCTTAGTGAGCCAATACTAGTATGAAATGAGATAAGGAGTATGATGGTAGTAGCTTAATAAGAGAAAGTGTCATGGTGAGTTTAGCTCCTAAACCATGATAGGAAAGTTAATTGTGACAATTTCCCAAGGAAGGAACTTTGAATAAAAGTGTGTAGGATCAACATATGTGAGATAGAGATAACTTAAGTAAGATAATGAGGACGTATTATATACTAATGATAATTTGTGTAGCAATTTTGAGAGACTATGTGAGGTTAGTCTATGGATGGAACACAATTGGTAGCATGTATAATAAGTAAGCTAGATCACAATTAGTGCTAGATAACTATTAGTCTGGATCCCATTATTATAGTTTATCCTGTTGCAAGTGGTCAACTGGGATAATCAGTGAGATGAAGGGTAGTATGAACCCTATACCTTACCAAACAACGGTAGAGACCTATATACTACTATATGTGTGCATCATACTATAATACTTTATACAAGCCTTAGTACGAGAGATATTATACTCGAAGTGCTATGTTATAGGCTCTACATATTATACTTTTTTTTTGGACTTTTATGACAGTAGGGGAGGTCCCTACTGCCTCTATATTAAAACATCCCCAAAGGGGCAGCAGACAGAGTTACATAATTACAACAAACAAAAGAAATTCAGAGATTGTCTGTGAAAGAGAGAATAAAGTTGTGTTTAGACTCCTTTGTCCTATGAACAAGGATCCTAAAGTCTTCTTTGAAACGAGTTAACCAAGCAGAGACAGAAGGTGTAATCCCATTGAAATAGAAGTTGTTCCTCTCCTTCCAGATGCTCCAGGCAGCAGTGGCAAAGACATCCATGAACATCAATTTCGTCCAATTTTTTTTTGAGAAGGAGATCAAATCCAGTCTGTCAGCTGTGATGTCATTAGAGAGAGGGAAGTTCAGCTTGACCCAGCAACTCTTGCTGAAGTCACAATGGAAGAAGAGATGTTCTACAGTTTCTTCAACCCCAGCATCACACATCGTGCAGTTGAAGGTATTCCCCACATGGTAGTGCCGTCTTCTCAGCATATTCCGTGTGTTTAATCTGTCAAAGAGAAGAAGCCAGCAGAAGAATTTGACTCTGGGAGTACTTTTGCTTTTCCAGATCCAAGCAAAAGACTCATGGGGAATAATCTCTCTGAAGCAGAATTTATAGAATTTGTTTGATGAATATTGGTCAGATCCCCACAAGTATGTCCATTGATCATTAGTTGCATTATCCAGCAAAATATGGGCAGTGTCTTCTTATGCTTGTCTCAATTCCTGGAGAGCTTGTGTAGAGATAGGTAAGTGGAAATTAGCACCAAGAGAGTCTGCAGCAAGGAAGTCTCTGGCTGACACATCTTCATTGGAAGCAAAGGAATATGCTCTAGGATAGGAAACAGAGGCCAGCTGATCTTTCCAAAACAACACAGTGTCACCTATCCCAATTGTGCAGTAGGCTATGCCTCTATATATAGGGGACAATTTACAAACATCTTTCCACCAGAAAGAGCCACAATGATCAATTGAGTGTGGCACCTTGTCAACATAATATGTATTCCAGATTAGCGACACCCAAGGTGTGTCCAGCTTGTTGTAAAATTTATGAAGGTATTTAAGTAAAAGCCCTTCATTCTGTATTTTAAGGTTCAGTACACCCATACCACCTTTAGATTTGGGTCGACAAACTTTATCCCACGCTATCAGTGAATTGCAATGCTCTCCATCCTCAGTTTTCTTGTTCCAGAGGCAGTGTCTTCTAATCTTGTCAATATGCTCTAATATCTTGGGCGGTATTTTCAGTGTACACATTGAAAAAGTGGCAATAGATGTGAGCAGTGTGTTGATCACCGTCACTCTCCCACTGCATGTCATCATCATGAAATTTGCAGTCATAGCTCTCTCAATTCTGTCAACTAAGGGCATGAGATCATAAACCGTTGGTCTTGTGGTACCAAGAGGAAGGCCAAGGTAGGTAAAAGGCATTGAGCCAATAACACAACCAAAAACTGCAGCAATATCAATTTCAAGCTGCTGTGATGTATTGATAGGAATCATGATTGACTTGTGGTAATTGATGTGCAGTCCGGTGGATTGAGCATAAGTGTCGAGTATTTCTTTCATTTTCACCGCTTGGTCAAAGCGAGCTGGCAGAATAACAATGGTGTCATCCGCATATTGAACCACTCGATAATTCATCCCATGATCAGGAGAGAGAGGTGCCTGCAGCAAATTCTCACGGAAAGCTTTATTGATGGCTGATTGGAGTAAATCCGCAGTCAACACAAAAATCAGAGGTGATAGGGGATCCCCCTGTCTTACACCCCTTTTACAGTGGAACTGTCGACCCGGGACACCATTAAGCAGCACACTTGACATCCCAGAGCTGAAAATTGCTTCCATCCAATGTAACCATTTCGAATCAAAACCCATTTGCTTCATAATTTGAATCATGGCATTATGGTCAATTGTGTCAAAAGCTTTGGCAAAATCTAGTTTCAGCAGAATTATCTCTCTCTTGGAAGCTTCACACTGATGAATAAATTCAAAAGCCCAAGCTATACAATCCTGAATTGTTCTTCCTTTCAGAAATCCATATTGGTTTTTGTGAACAATTTTAAGTACAAATTTCTGTAGCCTATTAGCCAGAAGTTTTGTGATTAGCTTGAGACAACAATTGAGCAGAGTGATGGGTCTGAAATCATTAATTGTGGCAGGGGAGGCAACTTTAGGAATCAGTGTGATAAATCCTGTGTTTATGCTTTCTAAATTCAGTTTCCCTTCATGAAATTCCTGGCAGAGCATATAAATGTCTTCTTTAATAATATGCCAACATGATTTGAGGAACTGTCCATTGAAACCATCAGGCCCGGGAGCTTTATCAGCTGGCAAATCTTTGACCACTAAATCAATTTCGTCATGAGAAAAAGGAGCAGAGAGACAATCAAGACCATCAGTAGGTTCAATAAGAGCAGCAAGATCAAAACCCATGATAGGGTTCTGGCAAGTACCCAGTCTCTCTTTGTAGGATGCATGTATGACTTCTTCTTTATCAGCATGAGAAGATACCTGAGTTCCATCAGCTAATGAAAGTTGGGAAATAGATGTTCTCCTGAATCTTTCAGTAGCCATTGCATGAAAGAATTTGGTGTTTTCATCCCCAAACTTAGTCCATCTAATGGTACATCTCTTCTTCCAATACTGCCTCTGATAGTCCAGTAACTTTAGGAGATGTTCTTTTATAATTCGTCCGAAATTGGTCTCAGGCACCGTGAGGCCTCTCCTGTCCTCCAAGTTGTCCAGTTGTAGCAGAGCTTTGTTACAGTTCTCAATGCAGATCGTCAGCCGAGAAATATTTTTGCTCCAAAACTTCAAGTCATACCTTAACCGTTTTAACTTTGCATTGATATTTGCAGCACTGTTTTTCTTGTGAGTTGGCTTGCTCCAACTATCAGCAACAGTTTTCAAAAACCCTGTGTGTGCTACCCAAAAATTCTCGAATCTGAATAGTTTGCTGGCTGGAATAGTAGTCTGAATGGAGGCGACACATGGGGTATGATCCGATGTGGGTTTGCCTTGCGGGTTTATAACAGTATTTGGGTACGAGATCGACCAGTGCAGGGATGTGAAGAACCAATCCAGTTGCTCAAGTAGGGGGTCTTGTTGCATGTTACTCCAGGTGAAACTTCTTCCTTTTAAAGGGAGTTCAGTCAGGTTTTGAGTTCTGATTAAATCATTGAAAAGCAACATATCATCAACATTTCCACCCGGTTTGTTGCGATCCTCCGGAGAACGAATGAAATTGAATTCTCCACAAATCAACCAATCTTCCTCATCAGGAATATTCAGATTATAAAACCAATTCACAAACTCCTCTCTCAGATCACCCGCACATGGCCCATAAATGTTCACAAGTGTCCAGGAGAAATTATCCTGTTTGGATGTAAAATAAACCGAAAGAGCAAAAGGTTCACAATGCATCACCATACCAGAGAATAGCGAGCTCTTCCAGATAATAATAAGCCCACCCGAGGCTCCATTGGAGGGAACATAAACAAATTCATCGAAATCGCTGGGGCAACATAATTTTAGAAAGCCAAATCAAAATGTGATTTCTTCGTTTCTTGCAAGCACACAATAGCACAGCCACTTAACTTAATAGCATTTAGCAAAGCTAGTTGCTTAGTCTTAGCATTTAAACCCCTAATGTTCCAGCATAACACAAACCACTTCCGTAAATAGTTCATTACAAAATATAACGGGAGATGACTGAGAGGATAACAGCAGGAACTAGTCCTTAGTAAGCTCCTGATCCTGTAGGCTGGCAAGCAGCTTCACAGTAGAAACTTCCTCTGGAGGAACTCCACACATCTGGATGCCAATGCACTGCAGGGTGGAGATGGGAGTTGGAGGAAGATCATCAGCATTATCCACCACTGTGGGCTTCACAATAGCTTTGACCTTAGATTTCTTGGGCTTAACATCCTTGACTGCAGGCACTTTAAATCCATCATATTTATTTGCTCGAGGGCTTCTTCTCACAAAAGCAGTGGTGAGTGGTGTCGATGAAGAGCCATTGTAGCAACCCAGAGAGTTATCCACAGCATCAATTGCCACTGTCAAGCTATGTGTGCGTTCAGCAACAGGGGTTTTGTCAGTCTCCTCTTCAAGAATTTCCACCAACCTAGCAACTTTCCTTGGGGGCAGAGGGAAAAGAGTAATGGCCTCAGTCGTTCTCTTGCCCGCAATTAGTGAAACAAATGAAAAGTTCGGAGCCAGCTTTAGTTGGAAAGAATATGGTGAAGGCAAAAGTGCATTCCTAGCACACATGCCTACCATGGAAACCTGTGTGATTGCATCATCTGAGAAAGGGATGAGACCAAGTACCATTGCTTGAGCAAAATGCAAGCTGTCAATCTGGGCAGCAGAGTAGTTCTTCTTGAAGAGACAGTTGGCATTGAAATTCTGCAGAGCAGCAGCATTTGCCACATGAACCTCGGCTTCAGCAATGAGCAGAGCTTGGACAACCATTTTCTCAGGTTCAGTCTCCGGGCTACTAATAGAATCTGTCCATGCTTGCATAGGGCTATCCACAATGTTGGAAGCAGGGGGAGGCATACCAATGTGTAAAGCCACACCCTGTTCTCCCAGAATAGCAGTGAAGTTGACAAGAGGTGGATCAATCAGCATATCAGTATCATCCTGCACGTTGTTGCTTGGCAAAGGTACCAAAGGATCAAGGGGAGCAGGTGCAGTTAGCTGAGTGACTGGAGCATTGTTCGGTGGTCCTGGATATGCTGGTGCCCATGGTTATTGTGCTGCACATTGTGGTTTAAGTTCAGCTGAAGCCACCCAGCAAGCTGATTCAGATAGATCAGTTATGCAGTCGCATCTGCCCCATAAAGGGGATGAGGGTTGCCATCCTCTGGTTCTGGGTCCTCAAGAGGTGGGGGAACATCATGAACATGAGCATTCAGTCAGAGCTACGCAACATAAAAACAGGAACAGTCCAACTGCGTCGAGCACCTCCTAGCTGAGTAATCACAATGCTTTTAGGGACAAATTTTTGGTGGACAATCCAGACTTTCACCAGGACAGAATGTAAGTTACCCCTAGGCTGATGCCAAACAGAGAGGAGCCAAAAATCCTCCACAGCTCTGTTAATATAAAAGTTGGTTTGGTAATCCAGGGGGAAACCTAAAAGCAGAATCCAAGTTTCTGTACCAAAGGAGGTGAGCCTCATGTTTTTAGCCTGATCATGCCTAACAAAAGTCACAGTCGTAATCTCATTAACTTCAAATGTGAGCCCAATGGCAGTATCCGCATGCAGAGTATCAGTCAGCTTAAAAACCCCCAAACCAAACGGATGATCATCCCAATCGACTACCGCGCAGCCCGATTCAATAAGAAACGCTCGCACATCCCCACGCATCTGCTCCCTAAGATGAATCGGGATAAACCTATTGGTTTCAGCGATGATGACCTTATCATGTTGGAGCGGAGGCACCGGTGGCACCACCAACATTGTCCTGACCTTCCTGTCCACGGGGCCTTGTTCAAGGGTCATCCCATCAGGGATGAATGCCAGGGGATTGACGGTGAAGTTCGCCATTGTTGATTCTTCGACAGTGGCGGCGTTGATGTCTTCGAGGAGCTCGCCGGCTGAGGGTTCTACAGTAGCTTGGGGAATAGAATCTTGGGTAGACGAAGCGGCCAGGCTAGGATCCCTATTACTCCGGGGAGAATCCTTTTCTTCCTTTTCAGTTCGGTTTGGCCGTTTGGGTATCCAGATTTTGCGGGCCACAGATGTGGGCAACTCCGGTGAAGTTTTCTTGGGCCTCCAGACCAACGTGGCAGAAGATTTCTTGGGCTTCCAGACTGCCCTTAGCCCACAATTATCCCGGTTATTACCCAGCTGCTTACTGGCCCAATAGCGAATCTGCGTCTCCTTGCTAGCACAGAGATCACATTTGCGGCCCAAGCTTTGGCAGTCACAACAAACTCCAGGACAATTGGACCGTAAGTGGTCTCTTAGACTGCAACGAGAGCAACGGCCCAATAACTCAAAAACCCGATCCTTGGGCGGGAGAATAGGCAGGTTTAACGTTTCCAAGATCTCCCTTTCCGAGTAATCAGCGGACCTCAAATCAGAGATACTCTCGAGCGAATCAGTGGATAGATTGGCAAATAACTTTTCAGCGAAATTATTTCCAATAAAAGTTTTTTGAATTTGAATATCAGGATCCACCAAAACCGGGTCAACAAAACTTCCAAAAATAACGCCGGTTCCCATGGTTACCGGCGAAGAAGAGGACGCCGGAGAACGATGATCAGCCGGTGAAAACGATCCAAATTGAATAGTAGCAGGCTCTGTCCGGGTCAATGGATTTGCATTCAGAAAACCGAACTTCGATAATTCCTGGGCAGAGGAGGATGGATCTTTAGCAGCGCTCTCGGACAGAAAACTCAGATTTGGCCGAATCAAAGTCGGACTTCTATGTGCTACAGCCAGGTCTTGATCAGAAGAAAACCAAGATGCACTATTGATAATAAAATCCACATCGCCTCGGTAGAGGGTGAAATGACAAACAAAGTCCGGCCAAACACGATCTTTCAAGCCATAGATAAAATGCCCAACTTTGCTAGATGCAACTGAAAACCGAAACCTCCGATCACTTTGTTTGAAAACCTTGAAACCCAAATTATCTCCACCAATACAGCATTGAAGAGCTAAACCAACAGATTCCACAGAGAGAGGGAAGGAAGCCGACGTGAAAGAGACGATCAGAAAGAACTCCTTTTCGCCGGAAGAAGGGGAGAAGTGCACCGTAGATCCAAACCTTTGTCTAACCTGTTTCGCCACGGCCAAGCCTGGCGAGAAATCCCAGTGCAGGAGCGCCTCCATGGACAGACCACATACCAAACTAGAAGTCATTGGCGGGTGGAGAGGCGGCGGCGAGGGCGGCGGCGGTGGAGGGAGAGGGAGAGGTGCCGTGGGAGGTAGAGGGGAGCGCCATTCGAATGACTCTTTGGACCAGAATATGGATTTCTTCGATTTTATTGGATCTTTGTGTGACTAGATCTATTCATGAAGCTTCGCTTGATGTGCAAATGCATGTTGCATCACCAAGTTATGGCTTAATGTTCTAGAACTAGATAGAATAGGAATTCGTGTAAGGAAGAGACGAGTTCCAAGAACAAAGATGAAGACTTGCATGAAGATGAAGGGTTATAGTTCTTGGGCTCTTTGTTATGCAGTTTTGGCTATGGCCGTGTTATGGCGCAACTGAGGGGTTGTGTGCCGATGATCCATTCCGAGCACGCCTACCGATGAGCATCGGTCTGGGATTGGTAAACCCAGGGACCCTTGGTTACGTAGCATGACCAGTGACACATAGCATTTCTGTATAGTTCAGAGGTCGAGTCCGACAACAACAAGATTCTAGAACTCTTTGTTATGCATTATTGGTTATGATTAGCGTGGTAGTCTTCCGAGGGGTTTGTGTGACCGGTGTTCCCGGCACGCCTGCAGTGCAATTCTGCCTGGGAGTGGTACCCCAGTTGAAGGGAATATGCCCTAGAGGCACTTAATAAACATAGTTTATTGGCAATATCCCAATTGTTCATTATATGTTTTACACCATGCTATAACTGTATTAAGCGAAAACATTAATACAGGTGTGGTAGATAAACAACCAGGTCCCTAGTAGCCTCTACTAAGACTAGTTTCGTTGCGCGATTGATGATCGAGGTTTTCCGATCATAGGGCATGGCGCCGGTCGGCAATGGAAGTCATATCGTTAGGAGTAACGATGTGATGGACGTACCCAGTATTTATAGGACTTAGTCATTACGCCTTAAGACCGTGAGACCAACTCTTATTGTTATTCCTGGAAGATACTTTGATCGCGCCAAACGTCATATCTTATTTAGTATGACAATAACGGTGATACTTTTGGGTATCGGAAAGGAGTAGTTCAGACGAGGGGTCAACAGCGGGATTTGTCAGTCCGCATAGCCGGATAGATACTCTAGGGCCCACTCGGTGAGATTATGTCAAGTGAGTTTGCAAACATGTGACTAGGTCACCAGCTGACATAATATCATAGACGAGTAGAAGATAGCGATGTCGGTAACGAGATCATGCTAGGTATGGAGATATCTGAGAATGATGCTCGGACACGCTAAGTATCGCCATGACAAAGGGTTTAAGACTATACGTCCAGGTTTGATAGATGAAAGTCATTCGTTATATCTCAGGGGTTAATTCATGGGGTCCAGGCCTACGAGTTAGTCGTTGATCATTGAGGAGTCTTGATCATACCTGATATTATATCGAACCGCTAGGGTAACACACTTAAGGGGTTTCGACAAGACAACCGGAAAGGAAGGAGATCACCGGGAGCGTCCCGGGAGGGGTCCGATGGAGATCGGGCAGCGCCGAAAGAGTTTTCGGAGCTAGGAAAAATTATATATATTATGTTTGATATTAATTAGTGTAATTCATATGCAAATATGATTTTATATATTTATTTTCGAATTTATTTAGGCTGATTTCCCTAAATGGGCCTTCTGGTCGAAAGAAGGCCCATGGGGGGGAAAACCCTCAAGGGAACTTTGTGGGGGAGGCTTGGCCGGCCTAGGTGGGCCAAATGGGGCCCACCTAGGGCCGGCGCACCAGCCTTGGCCGAACCAGGCATGTGGGATAGTCCCACATTGCCTGGCTGGCAAGGTTGGCTCCCCCTGGGAGCCTATATAAGAAGGGGCACCCCTGGCCTTTTAATTCACCAATTAATTCCCAATTTCTCTCTCGATCTCGTGGGTCCCTTGTTGGATCCGCGCCGAGTAGAGGAGGCGGATCTCTTCCACCATAGCCCGCTGCCGCGCTGCTGGTGTTCCGGTCCAAGTCTTCCGCTGCTCGTCCTGGACTGGAGCTTCGGAGGCCGTCGTCTCCACCGTATGTGTGAGACTCCCTGCGAGGTGCTGCGCTAGCGGTACTCGGAGGCCTACTTCCTCCACCCGACCTCGGGGTCATCTTCGTCATCTTCGTCGCGCCGAGTTCTCCGCGACCTAGAGGTCGGCTACGGCGTCTTCATCGTCAACGCTTGTGCGGGAGCGTAATCCCCGCTATTCGGTCTACGAGGGTATGTATTCCGATCTCCGCCGTACTTCTATATCTTCATAGTGTAGATCTTGGCTAGTTTAAGGATATCGTTGGTAGGAAAAATTTTGTTTTCTGCACACGATCCCCTTCAGTGGTATCAGAGCCGATCTATCGTAGATATAGCTGTACGCTGTTAGAACCCGTGTTCTGCACGGGGGCACCGTTCCTGTTATTTGCTACCCTCTAGCGTGCACTTGTGATTCCAGCGGCATCGAGTTGATGAAGCGGCCCGGACCGACTTTACGCGTACGCTTACGCGAAACTGGTTCCACTACTGACATGCGGCTTGTACCGTATCTGTGGCTGGCGGGTGCCTGTTTCTCTATCTTTAGTTGGCTTTGCATTTTCAATGGAGGGCCCGAAAGGGATGCTTAAACATGCAATTATTGGATCGTTGTTGTGGTCATAAGGTTCGTAGGTATGAAGCGGTTCTATTTACGAAAGCCCCAAGCCACGTAAAATATGCAAAAGATAAAGTAGAAGCGTCTAACTTTATTTTGCAGGGGCTATGTGATATGGTCAAGGTAGGTTTATTAAATTGTTTATAAACTGCGGGCGCCAAGAAGACCATGGCGCAATGGACTATATCACATTGCATTACATTTGATGTTTTGTGTGCATCTTATATTGTGTGATTGTGTGTATAGTATGCATTAGTTACACGGCGGTAGTTATATAAGATGATCACTTCAAAATACCACTAGTGTTCTCCCTCCAACGCGCACCACCAAGAAAGTTCTACGTTATGAGGCAGGCCGTGATGATCGGGTGTCAGACATATCTTCGTTCGCATACGGTGGGTGTAAGCCATGTTGCACAAGCGTCGGCGTGGAGGTTATGGTGGCGAGCCTAGCATATTCAGAAATATGGCCTCGGAACAGGGAGACCGAAAGGTCGAGCACGAGTCACAAAATTGGTGTGGCGGACTTTTGTCTACTCTTGAAGTTGTGCCGCCGGCTCTGATGATGAGGGGTGGTGCAATGGATGGGGGTCGTGTAATCGCTTAAAACGACCAGGAGGGATGTTCGTTTGAGTGGGAGTTCGGATAGTTATTTTCTAAAATACTAGAACTCAGAATATAATGAACAGAGTCTGTTTTGCAAACCTTTGTAGATATTAACCAATGTGATAGCAGCTTTTCAAATTACGCGCATTCCTGCGATTGAGAAACTTAAAAGGTTGGGTCCAAACTTCATAGTTTTATAATTTAGCTTGAGGATACTCCTTGTTTAAACCGTTAGCTCTCTGTGTTACAATACCCGCTAGGAGATAAACCCGGAGATTCCGCTAACAAAAGATAATTTGGATTATCGGATTTTGAGCGGATGATATCATCATAGTCCAGTGTATGCTATGATCTCTGCCATGGAGAACCAACGGTGGGTACGAGTTATTGGATCGCGAACATAACATATGGTCGCTAACTCGGGGTACCTCTATAGTTGGGTTGATAAAGTTTATCAGTATGTTGACTGATTGTCTTCTCAACCAAGATGGAAGAGAATGCACACATTGAGGGAGCACGTGGCGGTCATGCTTAATGACATATGTTCATGATTAATGAACATTGAGACGCCTCGCTCAGCTCAATCACTGGATGACAGACATCGTTGCCAAGTGCAAATCCTCTGTCATAGACTATGTCATGCAAGGGGAATCGTTCACCTTCATGGTTCTTGATTACGGTTGAAGTATCAAGAAGATGAAACAGATCGCCGGAAGTCATCAATGATGATGGTGTATATATGATATACATGTTATGAATGTTTTAGCTAAGCAAGTGCTCGCAGTAGTGACTAAGTCTTGAACTAGTCATGTTTTGTGAAAAACCAGGTTTACTGCTTGAGTAGCTTGAAAGGATGAGGCGGCATTGCGTGTTGATAACGGCAGTCAAGTTGTTGTGACGGCCATAGACACTCTCCCTCTAGATCTACCATTTGAATAAATTCTTTATGATCGGGTGTTGGTATGATCGTTACAAGTGTGTCTCCTCTAGCGAGACACTTGTTCATACATGATAGTGACAAATTGGTGTCCTATATTTATGAAGTAATGATCATATGCCGGTTTGAATTTAGATGGTAGAAGCTCCCACATTCATAATATTAATGCCAAAGGATACAAACTTAATAAAGACACCACATATGTGTGGCACTACCGTTTAGTCATGTCAATGTTATATGCATTAGCTCCACACTTGATGGACCTACAAGTCCTAAGATTTGATCTTTTGACACTTTCAAAATAACTGTGACACCGTTTCGCATATAACTTATTGATAGTCATACATGGAGATGTATGTGGTTCAATTAAGCAATTGACGGGTAGTGGAGACCTTTATTTCGTGAACTTCACTGAACGTTTTGAGTATAGCTTGTTGAGAATCATGCATATGGGTGTATGTGAATCAATGAAGTACTTTAACGTGTAGTGGAAGTCTTTATTTCATAGACTTTATGAATATTCCGAGTAGATATATGGATATCCACTCCAGGGAATGTTAGTCTAAAATTTTGATTCGATCAAACGAAGTTCAGAATGAAGTAGGAAATAAACTTAACAAGAAAATCAAATTCCCGCGATGCAAATCGAGGAATGAAGATTTGAGTTATAATGTTGGCACATCAATGGAAGAGTTGTGAGAAGAGTTCCACAAATTACGTCGCATGGAACACCATAGTGTTATGTTGTGTTAGGGCGTCGTAATCGCACCCTATCGAATAGTGTGTGGTAAATGAATATCTTACCGAATTATTGTAATCATTAGAGTCATATGGTCGAAACGTAAACACTCACGTTAGCAAATAGGGAAACCATTTGAATCCATGAAGACAATACCATATGAGTGATGGCATGGCTTTTGAGCCTGGATTGTCGTTTCAGCAATTTAGTGTTTCGATGTAGTCGAACCTAAAATGGATTAATATTTGTAGTATACCCTACCTAAAGAGTTAGTTGGGTACATGTCTCACGACATAGGCGAAATCATTGCCGGGATATACCTTGCGAAAGAAATAGTTTCTTGTCCGAGGGTATAAGTGAGAAAGAAAGTAGAGCAAGACGAAGTTGGTGAACTTATTCTCCAGACATCAGAGTGGCGCAATCGAAAGTGTTTTCGGTGTCAGGCTCCACAGCTTGAAAAAGCTGATGATTCAAAATCATGATGTTCTGAGCTCATACTAAGAGCGTAGGTATACGAGGTTGTGTTCCACACTGTGTGTTACGACAATCTTGTTATGAAGGTCATATTAATGGAATATGATAGACCTACGAACTACGAAGAAGAGATGGTGGACCTAAGTCCGAGAAATGGCTATGAGTCATTTGTGATCCGAAATAAAATCCATATACGATTACCAGGTATTGACTTGGGAGATCTTCTTGATGGCATCTAGGATGTTAATAGTATATGGAATTTTATGAGAGAGTAGACATTGAGCAGATTCGATTTGTCGTGAAACAGTTCCGACGGACCACATGGGAGTTTGTCTCAAGTGGCGAAGCCTAAATCTATTCTGGGTCGTTTAGCAATTACTATAATTTCGAATGAGAAATTGATAGATGGATGAGAAAACCATGGTTCTTAATAGTGTCATTAAGAATGGTTTGTACTCCTGAGGATGCTAAACATGTATGCAAAATTCGGTGGTCCGTTCATGGGCTGAAGCAAGCATATCGGAGCTGGAATCTTCACTTTGGTAATGAGATCAAAGAATTTTGGAGTTGTCCAAAAATAGTTGAAGAAACCTACATTTCCAAAGAAGTGAGTGGGAGCAAAGTAGCTTTCCTTGATCTTATATGCGGAAGGCATATTTGAGTGGGAGCTAAGTAGCTTTCCTTGATCTTATATGCGGAAGGCATATTTGAGTGGGAGCTAGGTGTCATTTGTGATTTTGTATGTAGCGACATATTAAATGACACAGATCCTCTAGTAGAGTGTAAAGGATTATTTAAGTGATTAAATTTTCTATGAAATGAAGTTAGGAGTATTAGGCATCCGATTTATAATTGTATAGATCAGAAGGGGCTTAATAACATTAAGTCGGATTATTTCCTAAGTCAGGATTCTGAAGTGTTTCAGAAAAGGACAAGCGAAGAAAGAGGTTCTTGCTTGTATGACTAGGTAAAAGATTAAGTTAATCTTGACTTTTTCAGTGATATAAAATGATGTTCGACATTCTCTATGTAGAGTCTATCAGGCTGAAAGCTCGACTTGGTGTGACCCGAGTTCTTGGTTGAAGAACAGGTTCTAGAGTGATCCTTGTGTGGATCAATGAACAAACGTTAAGTTTATTCTTCAGTGTCTATGAGAACTGAAGATAGGTTTTCTAGTAACGGGTAAGAGTGGAATGGCAACTTGCCGTAAAGCGGTTACGATGATGCAAGTTATTACACTGACCCATACGACTAGAAATCTCGTATAGGAGATGTCATTTATTTTGAAGATAGACATGGTTAGTTTGCGAAGTCGCATATGAATGCACTGTCGCACAATCTACATAGGTATAGAAACATATCGCGACTTTAGAAGTAGCAAGTGTGATTGGACTGAGCAGTTTTCCGAGCGTAGGTGGTCCCCTTAATAGATCTCTTTGACTTTTAAGGCGCATGCTACGCGAATGCTCGAGTCTCACTCCATCCACTGGGATATATTTCACCGTCATCGTAAGATACGGGTTGATGTCAAACTAGGTGACATAGAAGTGTTGCAAAGCACATATAGATCTCAATGTGTGAGTTCTATTGACTGTATTCCTCTTCCACGAGGCGAGCAGGCACCAAGATGCTATGGGTGTTGAGCTTTTACCAGGTTGTAAACTAGATTAAGTGTTACTCTAGTGCAAGTGGGAGACTGAAGGGAATATGCCCTAGAGGCACTTAATAAACATAGTTTATTGGCAATATCCCAACCGTTCATTATATGTTTTACACCATGCTATAACTGTATTAAGCGAAAACATTAATACAGGTGTGGTAGATAAACAACCAGGTCCCTAGTAGCCTCTACTAAGACTAGTTTCGTTGCGCGATTGATGATCGAGGTTTTCCGATCATAGGGCATGGCGCCGGTCGGCAATGGAAGTCATATTGTTAGGAGTAACGATTTGATGGACGTACCCAGTATTTATAGGACTTAGTCATTACGCCTTAAGACCGTGAGACCAACTCTTATTGTTATTCCTGGAAGATACTTTGATCGCGCCAAACGTCATATCTTATTTAGTATGACAATAACGATGATACTTTTGGGTATCGGAAAGGAGTAGTTCAGACGAGGGGTCAACAGCGGGATTTGTCAGTCCGCATAGCCGGATAGATACTCTAGGGCCCACTCGGTGAGATTATGTCAAGTGAGTTTGCAAACATGTGACTAGGTCACCAGCTGACATAATATCATAGACGAGTAGAAGATAGCGATGTCGGTAACGAGATCATGCTAGGTATGGAGATATCTGAGAATGATGCTCGGACACGCTAAGTATCGCCATGACAAAGGGTTTAAGACTATACGTCCAGGTTTGATAGATGAAAGTCATTCGTTATATCTCAGGGGTTAATTCATGGGGTCCAGGCCTACGAGTTAGTCGTTGATCATTGAGGAGTCTTGATCATACCTGATATTATATCGAACCGCTAGGGTAACACACTTAAGGGGTTTCGACAAGACAACCGGAAAGGAAGGAGATCACCGGGAGCGTCCCGGGAGGGGTCCGATGGAGATCGGGCAGCGCCGAAAGAGTTTTCGGAGCTAGGAAAAATTATATATATTATGTTTGATATTAGTTAGTGTAATTAATATGCAAATATGATTTTATATATTTATTTTCGAATTTATTTAGGCTGATTTCCCTAAATGGGCCTTCTGGTCGAAAGAAGGCCCATGGGGGGGAAAACCCTCAAGGGAACTTTGTGGGGCAGGCTTGGCCGGCCTAGGTGGGCCAAATGGGGCCCACCTAGGGCCGGCGCACCAGCCTTGGCCGAACCAGGCATGTGGGATAGTCCCACATTGCCTGGCTGGCAAGGTTGGCTCCCCCTGGGAGCCTATATAAGAAGGGGCACACCTGGCCTTTTAATTCACCAATTAATTCCCAGTTTCTCTCTCGATCTCGTGGGTCCCTTGTTGGATCAGCGCCGAGTAGAGGAGGGGGATCTTTTCCACCATAGCCCGCTGCCGCGCTGCTGGTGTTCCGGTCCAAGTCTTCCGCTGCTCGTCCTGGACTGGAGCTTCGGAGGCCGTCGTCTCCACCGTATGTGTGCGACTCCCTGCGAGGTGCTGCGCTAGCGGTACTCGGAGGCCTACTTCCTCCACCCGACCTCGGGGTCATCTTCGTCATCTTCGTCGCGCCGAGTTCTCCGCGACCTAGAGGTCGGCTACGGCGTCTTCATCGTCAACGCTTGTGCGGGAGCGTAATCCCCGCTATTCGGTCTACGAGGGTATGTATTCCGATCTCCGCCATACTTCTATATCTTCATAGTGTAGATCTTGGCTAGTTTAAGGATATCGTTGGTAGGAAATTTTTTGTTTTCTGCACACGATCCCCTTCACCAGTAACTCTCGGCTAACATGACTAAGAGCACATAACAGTTGTGTATAACTCTGAATTCCGGGATTCGCCAGAAGTATTGGCATCAGAAGAGACGAAGGACCTTCTAGCGTGAAGTTTGTATGGAGAATTTACCTCGGATATCCACAATTGTGTGGGCACACCATAGATTTCCTTTCTAAGATTAGATAAAGGTAAATGTAAGGTATACAAAGACCATGATCCCAAACCTAAGACCCCTGTTGGTACACAAAGACCATAGTGAAGTAGAAGTAAGGAAAGTTGAAAAACTGGAGTAGAAAATGAGAAGAAACCCAAGATTTGGAGCAGTTGAGCCTTATTTTCATAAGGTTTACTGTAATCCAGACAAAGATAGAACCCTTGAGGTAACCTCGATTCAGGTTGAGGTTCCTATCAGAATGAAGTAAGGAGTGGACTTAAGTGGAGTTTGACAAAACCAAGTTGTCGAACTACTTTTGTCAATAAAGGGTCATTCCTTGGTTCTAACCAAGACCATGACGGAAGAATGGTGTTGGAGAAATCACCTAGGAAACCATATCAAGAAGATCACTTTGCATCACATGGATGAGTGTATCATCAAGATTCCAGATAACACGAGAAAAAGTAAGCCGATTAGGTAAGCCTTCGGAAGTAAATTTCCCGACCATTCATATTAGGGTGAATTAGGTATAGTGCCATTACCTAGGCTGGTTGAAAAATAAGTAAAGAGTACCTTTGTAAGACTTCCTAAAACCTAAGTACCTTCCAAATAATTGGTCTGATATTAAGTGAAGGAATTTAGTCAGAGCTACTAATAGGACCAATAAGCATGGGAGAGTTTTTCAAGAAAATAGACCCAAGAGTGGATCATTCGAAAAGATAATCACAAAATCAGTGGAATTGACTGTTAGCAAATGCTAAGTCAAAAGAGGAATCAAGGAAATATATGGATTTGGGGATACACCACTTATCTCCAATAAGGATTAATACAAAGTTCGAGAACTACAATCTTAAACAAGACGGATCCACAATCCAAAACGTAAGAGAGTACGAACTTCGGGGACGAAGTTTAGTTTAAGGAGGGGAGACTGTAACATCCCAGAACTTAGGGTCCGGAAATAGAGTGGATACAGGAGTGTGCATTGCATTCATGCATCAGAAAATCTGGATAATTTTCGCGCGTTTAATTTTCAAAACACTAAGTGATTGAAGTTTCACTTGAGTTGGTGGAATTGAAGTAGATCATCAACTTGAGCGTTATAAACTTCGAGATGATCTTGGCTTAAACCTTATTTTGGGGTAAAGAGATACACGATGAGAGTTTACACTAAAGAAAACAAAACTTGTTTCATCAAAACAATATTTAGGAGTTAATGACCAAAACAACTATTTTTAGTTATTCTCTGATCATCTATTCTTATCAATTGTGCTAGACATATTTCTAGTACATGGAAACCATGACCTTCTTGGAGACCAATTGAATTACCTAAAGCTTAACCCAGATCTTCCACTTTTATCTTGACATCATATTTCCTTATCTCCCAATCTTCTCGAAGGCATCAACAAGAGAAGATATCGAGAAGGGAAGAAATACAACAAGAAGACATAGAGAAGCATTCCTTAGATGGACATAGAAGTGTTATGTCAATCTATCCTGAAGAATTGGAAACTCTTTCATCTTCAACCATCTTTATTCCTCGGGAAATGGTATGACATTACAATGTTAGTGTGATATAGAAATAGGTTGATAACAAGCTTTGCAACCTTGTTGACAACTCATTTTGGTATGCACATACAATGGAGTGCCATATACACATGTATAGTAGGATAGATCATCCAGTACATCAAGTTCTTAGATGTCATAAATACACATACGTTCTTATACCACCAACTCAAGAAAGTTGGTTTGGTTAAATTGAATTGTTTCCACCACAAGGGTGAGACAAGTGATGTTGGAAATTCAATACAGGACAAGAAGAACTTGTCTTGAATATATACTTCTTGTTCAAAAGGATCAATGCCAAAGTAAAGCCACATATGGATTTATGGTGTTTCTCCAAGGGGATCATAACCAAAGAGAAAGTAATGCCAAATCATAAGAGTATATAATCAATATACATATATCAGAGTCACATGTATCATCTTTCATGACCATGTGAATCTTTATATCTACCACCAGAAAATAATTTATAAACATAAATAATGCCATAGAAATAACTTTCCCTATGGTTATAATGCACCATAAAAATGATTTAGTGGAAGCAACAAAATATAACAAAATGGAATATTCATGTTCACATATACTCCTTGAAACAAAATCTCAAATCAATTGATAATTTGGAAACAACAAATTCCAAATCAAATGATAGCATAGGAAATATGTATTCCTAAATGCATCTTAAAAATTTAATCAAGTGTAAGTTATAAATTTCATTCGAAGGAAAATAACTAAATATGTCCAAACTCAATTAAAAGGATAAAATAATTCAAAATATACCAAGCAATGAAAATTATATAAAGGAAATAAACATTTTATCTCATTTATAAAGTTTCCAGGACTCAACTGTAAGTTCCAGAATCAAAATCAGGTCCAAAACATTAAACATGGGCTTCTGTACGTTGTTCCTGAAGTTTCCCGGAAACACAGGGGGTTTTGTGCAAATTTTCCTTTTAATTCCTCTTTCTTCTTCCTCTCGCCAGAAAGCAGAGGAGGGCCGTGGCCATGCCTCCGAGCAGCCGTGCTCCATTTCCTCACCTCCCCGCGCGGATAAGGAACCGAGAAGGCGTCCTCATCCCTATCCTCTCGCTCACTCTCATCCTCTCTTCTTCCTCTCTCTCTAATCCCCTCCACACCGGAAACCCTAGCTCCGGTCGACGCATCTCGCCGTCGATGAAGGACTCCCCGAACAAAGATATGAGCCCTAGGAGCTTCGCCTCTTCTTCCACTCCATCCTCGTCGAGCCGTTTGTGCTGGGAAGCTCGGTAGGCAGAGTATATTCCCGTCGTTCCCAACTCCGGCCGCCGCTTCCCGAGACGCTCGCTGTCGACTCCGGCCACCCCGCGCCAAACCGAGCAGTTCTGGAGGTTCTAATCATCTTCCTCGTCCTCCTCGTCAAGCAGTTCGTGCGAGGAAGCTCTGAAGATGGAGGATTTCGTCATCGTCTCCAACTCCGGCCGCCGGCTTCCATGGACGAGCTCGCCGCCATACGACCTCTTCTCGCCTTCCCGACCCTTCCCTCGTCTTCAGGGTGAGCTCTTGCACCTCCCTGCGTCCCCCGTATCTTCTAATTCCTAATGAATTCGTGGGCCGACGGAAGCCGAGCGCTGCCGCCGCAAACCATTGCCGCCGGCGATGTTCCGGTGAACATATGGTCCAAGCGCCGCCACCAGATAGTTCACCTCAACGCCCTCTAGCTCAATGCGGAAGCCGTTTTTCCCAATTTACACCAAAACGTCGAATTTGTGTCCGGATTGGAGATGAACTCCGGTATGACGTCAGCACACGAATCTAAATCCTTTTTTTGTTTTCCTTTTTCATTTATTAAATCCAGAAATTTCAGAGAACTTTGAAAATGCATAAATAATTCATATCATATCAGAAAAATACGATTTTTATATCAGTATAATCAGAAAAATAAAACCCAAATAACCATATCATTATAATTGGAATTTGAATATAGTTTAAAAATAATAAAATTTAGAAAACAAATTATTTAATCGTTTAAATATGAAGTTATTTGAAATGCTATTTTGGATGCATTTCAAACTTCATTTAAAATTGTCTCACATGCTTAGCTTTCAATTTTAAAATGTGTTTTCATTATAACATGTAATATTAATATTTCAATAATTTTATTTTAATATGATATCTTATTTAAGAAAATAATTTAAAAAATATATTATTTTCATAAATTTAAAAATAAAGTTATAAGCTTGTAAGGGATGATCTACTACTATTTGGTACTCATTTCAAATAAATAAAAATCCAATAACATCTGAAAACTACTTATATCCACTTTGTATGAATGATCCACTTATTTCATGTATTACCTACTTCTTGTTTGCTCATAATTTGGTAAAGTGAAAAATCATTGACAAACACCTAATGAATTGTTAACACTATGGTAGTTTGTAACTTGTTATGTTCCAAACATAAATCATTCATCCACAAGAAACAAATCTAAGTTTAGAGGTAAGTGCTTAACTGAAATAAAATCTTATTGCAATGTCTTGGGTAAAACACACAAAGAAGAATAATGTTATACGATCTCTATTAACCATGTGTTTTGGTATCAACAATGTTAGACATTATTTATGTTCTTCAAAAGTTATTCTTTTTGCCATCATATAATATAACACTAGGACTCTTTAATTAAAGTTCATACATGCTTTCCACCAACATAAGATGAAGACCACCTAAATCAACCATTGAGTGTTTATATGTGATTTTACTTTACTCTTATGCTTAACAGGATACATGAACATTAATGTTAAACAACTAATCTTGCTTGTGGAGTAAACTTGAATACAAAATAACTCTAAATGAAATCACCCAACACAAATAACACATAATCATCTAGAATGAGATACGGGGTACTTTGCGATGCATCTCATACTTATGCATTAATCATGCTGCTTCTTTAAAACATTAGTCCTTACCGGACCAATGATGTTGTTTCCAGATTTCTCGGAGTTTATATTATATCGAAGACCCTGGCTGCATAATCTTGTAGTCAAAAAGGCAAGTTCATCCCTTTTATTCATGTCCTCTTGAAGTACTTGATAAGAAACTATTTTCAAAATGTTAGTATTGCATATCACACAAAAAGGGCAGAAAACTTATTTTATAATAATATGACTATGGTTATCCACCAGTGAGGTGGTAATCTCATATGGCTGTCAGATGGGACCACGGTAGGAATGTTGTGGTGGAGGTTCCATCTGCATGGGAAAGTATCACCTATGACTTAACAACAAATGTCGCAAGTGATTCTTGCGCCGAATATTACGCGCAACCATAAGATTTGGAATGGGACGGAGAAGTCAGCTGTACCCTTTTCCTCTCGTACACCAACGGATGCATAGTACAAGCCAGGCGGTGGTAAATCCGCTCATGAGCTTGAGATGGCTCGGATAATAATCTCACCTTCGGGTTGTGGCTTCTAGCATCTATGAAGGTTGGCTTCAGGACTGATTTGATGCGGTTTCCAAATAGTCAGCAGGCATGAGATGACTGGTTTCCTCTAGCCTGCAATTGAAGTAATGGGGGGTGTGCGGGGATGGTGGAAAGGCGCAGTGATTGGCTTGAATTATTGACTGGGCCCCACACGAACGAAGTGTGGACGGGAAAGTACGCCCGGTTGTGCAACAAGGTCTTGATCTCTTATGGGTAAAGCAGCGCACCTCTGCAGAGTGTATGAATGTGACATGTTACTCCACGTTCCAGGATGGAACGACGAACGCAGCAGGAAAGGAGGCTCCTCAAAGCCCTAGCCCTGTGACTCCTGACGAGCATAGTCTTCAAAATAAAAGCAACCCTTTAAAGAAATGTTTTCGAAAACTTGTATTAGCCTACGACAATCCATTGTCTGTGGCTGTATTTATGCATCAAACTTCCCACCTTGCATAATGAACTTGCTGGGTAACGCTGTTACTCACCCTTGCCTCCTAAACCCCTGCTAGACATGAAGAACCACAAGAAGGCAACACTTTAGGCTATGAAGACTCTAAAGACGGATAAACTCAAGATACCAAAGAAGGCAACTTCATCGAGTTGAAGCAATTGAAGGAAGACGGAGGACAAATGAAGGCGTAGTGTAAAATAGGATAAATTCCTAGTCATAGAACCTATCTCTGTAGGCGTTGCTATAGCGCAATTGCAAGCCTAGCCGTATTAGAAGTAGGCTTAGTATAGGTTAGTTCCTCCGAGATTTTCCATTTGATGTTCTTTCATTAGGGCCTTGCCTCATTGTTTCGAGGAGGTTCTAAAGATCCGTTGTTTTGGATCTTATGTTTGTAATCTATAGTCATGCCTTGGACCTGCGATGTTTCTGTTGTACCACTCTGATGACGTAACACTGGTGGACGGTGATCCATTGGTGCTATGTCAATGACTATAGCATACTACACCATGCAGTGGTATGCTCGGTCACCACAGTGTCCGAGAGTGGCGTGGACATTCCGCCGGAGAAGCTCGGGTCACCGGCGAGCTCGGTGAGCATGAACTCCACGTCTCCGCTATGTTAAAAGAGGTAAGACGGGGTCAGTGGATGCGCACAGGGGTGGGGAGAAAGAGGAGAGGGTTCTCGGCCTCGGGGGTCGCCTCACCTCGCCGGAATCAATGAAATCGGCCGTGGATGTGAAGACCTCCGGCGAGCAAATTCGTCGGCCTAGGGGCGTATTGTAGAGCTCTTTTTGGGGGGAATGGAGGAGGAGGTCGCCGGAATCAATGAAATCGGCCGTGGATGTGAAGACCTCCGGCGAGCAAATTCGTCGGCCTAGGGGCGTATTGTAGAGCTCTTTTGGGGGGGAATGGAGGAGGAGGTCGAGGGCTATTTATAGAATGTGACGGTGCTTGATTTGGTGCATTAATTTGCCCCCAATCAATCAGACATTAAATTCGACAAAAAACGCTCATGTTTAATGGCGGACGAAATTAGAGCAATTTAGTGCGTTTAAGAGAGTGCTTTTATGGGGGAATGAAAGAGGAGATCAAGTGCTTTAATTAGAAAGAAATGGTGCGTCATTTGTTGCTCTAAATCAACGGGAATCAATTCGGGAAGGAGGCATGGTGAGCAGTTTTCGTGAAGACGACGCTGACGTCATCATGACGTCAGCATTTTTTTCTTTTTCTTTTTCTGATTTTTCTTATTTCTTTCATAACTTTTGATTTAAGACTCCAAATCAAGTCAAATAAATTTCTAAAAATTTGTAAAAACAATATCTTTGTGTTAAACCAGTTGTAGGAATGTTTTGAACACTTTTAAAAAATAAAAAAAATTGAAATATTGATTAATTACAAATTTGACACTTAATGTCAAATTTGAAAACATGGCTTAAATAATTTCGTTTTTGGCTAAATAAAATTTATAAAAATACAACACTTATATAAGTTTAAAATTAAGTTATTTAAACTCATTTTCCAACATTAAATCATTTTTGGCTTTAGTACAAATTTAAATAATGTCACACATTTATTTGAAATGAAATTTAATTCAAAATATTGTGTGCACCAATAAGTTTTATATTATGATAAATCATTTTAAAACCTTATAACAACCTTATAACAATTTCTTATATAGTAAATTTATTCATGAAAGTCATTTTATGTTTTGAAAATAAATGAAAATCATTTAAGCTAATGAAATGTTTATTTGGGTTGTTAAGTAATGTAAGGACCCCTTGAAACAAGTCCGAGATGCCCACGTTATGTAAGAGATCATGATCCCAATGATCAGTGCATCGCAATCACATAACCAACATAGGTATCAAAGAGTTACATCATTCAAGTCGTACGAATAAAAGTCTTACAGTACATAGACGGTCATACGACCAAAGTCAACAAACTTCGTCACGCAGGACAGAATGAACTAAGATAGCGGAAGATTGTGGCTAGCGACGGCTCTTAACATCTCCGAGCGCAGATCCCACAAGTGCAGTTGACCGGTGACAGCTAAGTGGCGAAGTCGTCGTCATACACCTCCTCCTCGACGTAAGCATCCTCATTATAATCTGGACATTGGAATATCCAGGGACAAAGCCATATGAGTACATTTACGTACTCGCAAGACCACCTCTAGGTTTGTAGTTTTTCATGGGTATGCAAGAAAGCACTTTTTCGAAAACTGGGATAGCTGCTATATAAGACTATAGGGCTTAGTTTTCGAATACCATGATTTGAGACATAGAGAATATTACATCTCTGTATCTTTGTTGAAGAAAACATTTAGAGATAGAATTCTCTTCTCTTAGATATAGCAAGGACATATCTAAGTACAAAACTTTCTTTTGTAAAACTTTGTCAAAACACTAGGATAGGGATACCCCTTTTTCCAGACTTGAGATCGGACTGGTTGTCTCCCCGAGATCAACCATCCTTACCCAAATTTCGTACCTCCCAGGTACCACTTTGCTTCCTCCTTGTTTTCCTTCGAAAACATTTCTGTTTTTGAAAATTATAAAACAACCAGCATGACTAGTGGGACCTTCCCAACCGTTCATGACCGCGGACACGGCTATTCGAATAGATTTACACTCTGCAGAGGTTGTACACTTTCAACACAAGATTCAGATGGTCTGCCGTGGATCAACCACAGACTGTACAGGGACAGCATGCACACATCAGACGGCCGATCCTAACTTCTACTATGTTAATGCTGGTATAAGAATATCCTCTTCGAGTGGGTTTGTTCTCCGCGGCACCGAGTGAGCTAGCCGTATCGATCCGGTTTCCCCTAGTCTCACACCGCCATGACAGGAGACCCACCGTTGCTTCCCAGTGGCACACGAAGTCCACACTCTGTATGCCCATTCCCTTGCAGCATTCGGTTCCGGGGACTCTAACCCCATCTAGCCAATTGAGGAAAATTCGAATACCAACACCAACAAGCTTCTATTAAGCCTCTTGCCCATTTTGAGGTAATGTGGTTGCACGGGTTAATTGTTCAAGCGGCAGCCAGGGTCACACTTTGTTTTTCAAAACACTTTCTTCTCCGACTACTCCCAGCAGCTCGGGTTTTCGCAAACACCTCCGATTGCTCCCAGCAACTCGGGTTTTAATAAAACACTTGCTCGCCGATTGCTCCCAGCAGCTCGGGTTTTCCTCCATAAAACATTTTTATCAAATAGGTCCCCATCCTATAGTTTTGAGGTAAGATAACAGAATATACTACTAGAAAACTTAATCTTCTTGATGGAGCCTTCAACAACAAGGCTCATCAAGGAAAAATCCATTTGGTAACACCTATAGTATTCTAGTAGATAACTTTGGCCAAACAATATTTTGTAAAATAGTTTTCGGGTGGCAAGGTACCACAAAAGAAGTAAAACATGCATTATTTTATTTTGAAAACAAAACATGCTTGATAAAATAATAGGATTCATTATAGTGATGAGCTGGCTTGCCTTGCTCAGAGTACTATCCCTGGTCTTGTTCTTCTCCGTAGTTGTGCTCAGCTACCTCGTACAGCTCTTCCTCGGGTTGCGGTTCTACCGTAACATGAAAACAAACGAGACTAGTGTAAATCCTAAAATGCGAGTTGATAACAATCTAAAGTATAATAACAACCAACAAGCATCACAAACAGAAAACACAACTAATGCATTTAATAGTTATTAGGGGCTGTTTACATGGTTTAAGCATAACTCTTAAGGTACTGCTCTAAAATTAAACCCTTCTACCACATTACTCCTAACTATCAAGAAGAGTTCTGGAAATTGGCTGTGCATGAAAATCTATTACCAAACAAGAATTAAAATTCAGACAAGAGCTACTGATGTCAAACCCAAACAGAATATAGATTCAGATTTATAGATCTCCTGTATGCATAATTAACATTTCTGGTGAGATATGAGTTTTCTATTTAAGTGGAGATTTTATTCATCAAATTTGGATACTTCTAGCTCAAGTTATCCCAGTTTTAAAATAAAGTATACTCCTGATCATTATTTAAGTGCAGAAAATAATATGGATTATTTTGGTGCCAAACTAGTGGGGTAAGTTAGATAAAACCTGTGGCTATTCCACAAAAATACCCCCAACATTTATCTATGGACAGAGGTGGCTCAACCAAATAAAACAAGACATGCAATAATCTCTGAAATCACAGAAATGCCTTTTAAGAGATTATCTCCCTGTTTTTCAGAGATTTACCCAATAAATAATATTTTTTTACAGGAATAATCTACCTTTGTGGCACATGATACTTCCAACTCATATCTTACACTTCCATGTGGATTTACCTCAAAAAGAGGTTTCATCTAAGAATTAAAAATCACCAAACACCTACTGAAGTTATTCTTAGACTAAACACAACTTTTGCTAGCGTAATCTCCTGCATGCAAGGTTTACCAATCATGATATACATTTTTACAAGATTTCCAACAGATCCAAGATTGCATGATTTGGATTTACAGAACACAAGTTATTAAACAAATGGAGTAATAGATACTTTTTACTAGATCTATTTTAACACTCAACAGGAAACACATTTTGGAACAAATCCAATGCCACATGGTTAAGAAAACGTGCATGCATGCTACAAAATTAATCCCATCATTTTAGACACTCTAGATTTACCACAAAAAATTAAAAGCTAGACAATAGATTTACTGGAAAAATCACAGGAAAAAGAATAAAAGAAAAATAGGCCGAAACGGCCAGATCTGGCGCTGGGCCGAGGGGGTGAACTGGGCAGGCCCGGCCGATGCGCGCGCGCCGGCGAAGCGGTACGCGACAGTGGATATGGGATCCAACGGTCTAGGATAGAGGGCTCACCTAGGGCTCACGTACGGACGAAACAGTGGTTGGAGGTGGACGCGGCGTCGAAGGAGAGCTCACGGGCGGTCGCAAATCTGGCATGCAACGCCGGAATCCATGGTGGCGATGACGGCCTCTTCCCCGGGTCGTGGACGAACTAGGTGCTCCCGAGCTGCAACAGAGCCAAAGGAGGGGAGGGGGATTAGATCCAGCAGAGGGGAACCCAGGGAACCAAAAATGGCGAGGAAGGACAGAGAGAAACGAGTGCTACGCAGCTTCCTCCCGTCGGCCACCGAAGGAAATCTCCTCGTCTACAGGGCGAATGGGGGAGAGAGCTTGGTGGACTTCGCCAGAGGGGAGAGGAGTGGGTTGTGTAGGAGCCAGGGAGGGGGAGAAATGGGCAGAGGAGGGGCTCAGGTGGTTATAACGACCTTCACCCGATCTAGGGTTAGCTCGGGCAGGAGAGAGGGAGGGGAGGGTCTCCCTCGTTTCTACTGGCTCAGGTGGGCGGTGGAGAGGGGGCAGAGAGGGTTCTGGTCGGATGACCTGCCCTAGCCAGTGAGAAGAAGGGAGGTGGCCTTCGGTTGGGTGGAAAAGAAGAGAAAAGAGAGAAGAGAGAGGAGGGGTTGGCCCTAGTCCATGACAGGTGGGACCAGGGGTGAGGTTGCTGCTCTCCTGTTCAGCAGGTGGAGTGGAAAAGAGTGTGAGAGAATAAAAGGTGAAAGTTTTGAGTAAATAGCTCAAATGAATTTAAAAACCTAAGTTTGAATTATTCAAACATGACCCACAAAAATAAAATGAGTCAACACCCCAAACTTACCTAATATTAGGAGAAAGTAATGAATTTATAAATGCCCAAGTCAAACATCTCATTTAGCACTCAAAGAAAAGAAAACTTCTAGTGAGAAGAAAAAGAATAACTCAATTGGTCATGTTAATTTGATGACCACAAAAGCTAGTGATATTTATGTGCAAACAAGCTCTTTTGAGAGAATTTAGAATAGGGTGTGAAACTATATATGCCCTAGATCAAAATGGTTCAGATGCATGCCAAAAACCATTTATGGTTTGCTTAATAAAAGCTCCTAGTTTGGTAAGTTTTAACAACCATGAAGATCCTAATAGTGGATATTTTATTGTAGTGTGTTGAGGTTTTTAGTGTTTTCAATTTCAGGGAATACTAGTGGAGCACAACAAGCATAAGATGTGCAAACAACTTAAATCATGACTCAAACTTCTACACACACAAAAGTTTCTGCAAGAGGTGAAAATCTAGAATAACACCACAATGCTAAAGCTAAGAGAATTGGGGTGTTACAAGTAATTATAAAATCTATGAGGTTTTAAGTTATAAACTATAGACTTGTAATATCCAAATTATGTTTTGAACTCAGGTAAATGAATAATAATCTTCTGGCAAATAGATAATGTTTTCAATAGTTCAAAATAACACTTGTAATTATTATTTTAATTTATTTATAGCTAAGACTAAGTGGTTGAAATCAATTACTTATAAGTAAACTATTTACTTAAAATAAAATGGTTTGTAATTTATAAAACATTTGTCAAATTACATATTAAGGTTTTTGAAGTACAATGGATAATGTAATGTTTAATTTGAAATAAATTTTGAAAATAATGACACATTGGGAATTTTGAAATAATAGACTTTTTCAAATTGGTTGAAGTCTTTTATAGTTAGTTTTCTTATGCATTTTAATATTTTATTTAAATCAAAACAAAAGTTTTAAATTTTAGTGATTTTTGAACATTCCAAAATGCTGGGATGTTACAATTTGACTCTTCTATTCTTTTTTGTTTTTGTTTACTGTTTTCTTTTCTAATTTATGTTTTTCTCTTTTCTTTATATCTTTTGAATTAAAACTCCAAATCAGGTCAAATAAGACTTTTAAAATTTATAAAAACAATATCTTTGTTTTAAAACATTAGTGGGCAAGTTTTAAACACTTTAAAAATAATATGTTTGGAATATTGGTAAAATACCATGTTGACACTTTAGATCATAATTGGAAACATAGCTTTAATAAAATTTATTTTTTGGCTAAATAAAATTTATAGAATTATAATACTTATATAAGTTAGAAATTAAGTTAATTAAACTCATTTTGCAATATTTAAACACTTTTGGTGTTAGTACAATATTAAATAACATAACATATCTATTTGAAATGAATATGAACATTTAATGTATTCATTCCTAATTCAAAATATTTTGTGCAACATTAAGTCTTATATTATGATAAATCATTTGAAAACTTCATAAAATTCCTTTCGAAAAGATTCGAGATTTATTTCATTTCTTATATTGAATATATTCATGAAAATCATTTTTGTTTTGAAATATAAATGAAAATTATTTAAGTTAATGAAAAGCTTATTTGGATAATTAATTAATTATTAAATCTATGAAGTTTTAAGGTTATAAATTATAGACTTGTAATTTTAAAAATTATGTTTTGAACTTAGGTAAAGGAATGAAAACCATTTGGCAATTATACCATTTTAAATAATCTTGAATTTTGAATTTATGAATAGAATGGCTAAGCGGTTGAAATCAATTACTTATAAGTAAACTATTTTATTAGAATAAAATGGTTTAATGTTTGTAAAAAAAACATTTCTCAAATTAGATTTTGAGGTTTTAAGAAATACAATGGATCATTAAATGTTTAACTTGAAACAACTTTTGAAAAATAATGTTTATTGAGATATTTGAAATATTAAACCCTTTCAATAGGTTTGAAGTCTTTTGTACTTGGTTTTCTTATGCATTTAAATATTTTATTTTAATCAAAACTAAAGTTTTAAATTTTAGTGATTTTTGAACATTATAAAATGTTGGGATGTTACACTCTGCCTCCATATAAATCCCTATGCACTCCTCCCTCATTCCCCTCTCAAACCCTAACAAATCCCGCCCCCAGGCCGCCGGAAAAGCTCACCGGAGCACCCGTAGCCGCCGCAATTTTTTGGTTTCCGACAAGTCGAGGTACCTCCCGGGGCCGAGACTACCTCCTTCCTCTTTCCCTTGTCCGTGCGCACCCATTGACCTCGTCTTCGCCCTTCTACTGAAGCCAAGACGTGGAACTCGAGCTTGACCGGAACCGCCCGATGTTTTTTTTCTTTCCTCGTCTCCGGCGAGACAGCGTCGCCAGGTAATG
The DNA here is from genome assembly GCA_026929855.1 of Poa annua. NCBI lineage: Eukaryota > Viridiplantae > Streptophyta > Magnoliopsida > Poales > Poaceae > Poa > Poa annua. Next base: position 17,703,531 of record CM049429.1, on the reverse strand, counting down.
ACCAGCGCCCCAGATCCGTCCGATCTGAAATCAATGACCAGGATTAGATCCAATCGACGAATCACTATGATCTGTTTAGGACCGTTAGATCTAAATCCTACGATCCAGATCTGATGACTTATCCACGTCAGCGCCACGTCAGATACAGACAGTGCCACGTCAGATCCAGTCAGCGTCCACGTCAGAAAATGATTTTCTTATTTAAATTTATTTTGGCAGTTTTGCTGAAAAGTCCCTGCCACTTAGATTTATCATAACTTTTTAACCCTTGACCCAAATTGGACAAATTTTATATCAAATTAAAGCCCTTGACAAGTAGAATCTGCTGGAACTTTTAAATTTCAATTTTGACTATTCTAAATAGATTCAATTTTGAAATTAGGAGTTTGAGTATTTTGACAAGGATAGGGGACATAGCGGCGGCGGCGGTCCGAGCTGGGAGTGGAACTTCCATCACCACGAGCCATGGCGAGATAAGGGACTGGGCGAAGGTGTCTAGGAGAGGAAGAGGGGATTTGTGAGCGCAACGGGTAAGGAGATGGCTCCTTTTAATGCCATCTGCGGTCTCTGGACGGCGTCGCGGTCTAGAAGGCAGTAATGGTGACCGGACATTAAGTCAGCTCCAGACTGCTCAGCTTGGAGCAGGACAGAGTAGGCAAGAGAGACGTGAGGACGGCGGAGCAGATGCGCGTCCGTGTCGGCAGTGCAGGCGAAGAGGTAGCTTTTTGCCGGCCAGGGGGGCACGCCATTGAAGGCGCGACCATTGAAGGCGCAGTGAGCACAGGCATGGACGCACACGTACGGCTCCATGCATACTCTCCACCGCCGCTGGCCCCACTTGCATGCATGCATGCTCTAAGGTCAAACACACGACCCCACTAGCCGACCCCACAAAATTCCGGCCGAGTCGCGCCAGGCCGACCCCACCGGTTAAAGTAGGTTGAGCAGAGGGAAACGAGCGTTTGGGCGATATGAGAGCAAACCAGGCCACAAACCAGAGAAACAACGCGGGTATTGCATAGACCGATAAAACTCATCGAACCATGGCAAAGAACCAATTTACCCTAGTTATATATAAGATGATCCCTTCAAAATAACACTAGTGTTCTTCCTCCAACGAGCACCACCAAGAAAGTTCTACGTTATGAGGCAGGCCGTGAAGATCGGGTGTCAGACATATCATCGTTCACATAAAGTGGGTGTAAGCCATGTTTCGCACGCGTTACGTGGAGGTTATTGTGGCAAGCCCAGCATATGCAGATATGGCCTCGGAACACGGAGGCCGAAAGGTCGAGCATGAGTCACAAAGTTGTTGTGATTGACAATTGTCTACCCTTGAAGTTGTGTTGCCGGCTCTGACGATGAGGGGTTGTGCAATGCATGGGGGTCGTGTAATCGCTTAAATGACCAGGAGGGATGTTCGTTTTAGTGGGAGTTATGATAGTTATTTTCTAAAATACTAGAACTCAAAATATAATGAACAAAGTCTGTTTTGCAAAACCTTTGTAGATATTAACCAATGTGATAGCATCTTTTAAAATTAGACGCATTCCTGTGATTGAGAAACTTAAAAAGTTGGGTCCAAACTTCATAGTTTTATACTTTAGCTTGAGGATAATTCTTGTTTGAACCGTTAGCTCTTTGTGATACAATACCCGCTAGGAGATAAACCCGGAGATTCCGCTAACAAAAAAAAAGATAATTTGGATTATCAGGTTTTGTGCGGATGATATCATCATAGTCCAGTTGGGTTGATGAAGTTTATCAGTACGTTGACTGATTGAGAATCAATGGTGGGTACGATTTATTAGATCGTGAACATATGAGATGCTCGCTAAACTCGGGATACCCCTAAAGTTGGGTTGATGTAGTTTATCAGTACGTTGACCGATTGTCTTCTCAACCAAGATGGAAGAGAATACACACATTGAAGGAGCACGTGGCAGTCATACTTGATGACATTGGTCATACTTGATGACATATGATCATACTTGATGAACATTGAGATGCCTCGCTCAGCTCGATCACTGGATGACAGACGACGTTGCCAGGTGCAAATGCTTTGTCATAGACTATATCGTGCAAGGGGAATCGTTCACCTTCATGGTTCTTGATTATGTTGGAAGTATCAAGAAGATGAAACAGATCGCCGAAATCATCAATGATGATGGTGTATATATGATATACATGTTATGAATGTTTTACCGTAGCAAGTACTCGCAGCAGTGACCTATTTTTTTATACAAGTCATGTTTTATGAAAACCAGATTTACTACTTGAGTATGTTGGAAGGATGAGGCGACATCTGTGTGTTGATAATGGCAGACAAATTGTTGTGATGGCCATAGACACTCTCCCTCTAGATCTACCATTTGAATAAATTCGTTTATGATCGCCTGTTACTATGATCGTTATAAGTGTGTCTCCTCTAGCAAGACAATTGTTCATATATGTTAGTGACAAATTCGTTGTCCCATATTTATGAGGTAATGATCATATGCCGATTTGAATTTAGATGGTAGAAGCTCCCACATTCATAATATTAATTCCGAAGGATACAAACTTGATAAAGACACCACATATGTGTGGCACTACCGTTTAATTCATGTCAATGTTATAGTCAATGGATTAGCTCCATAATGGATGGATCTACAAGTACTTAGATTTGATCTTTTGACACTTGCAAAATAACCATGACACCGTTTTCGGAAAACGGGCATATAACTTATTTATAGTCATGCATATAGATGTATGTGGATCTTCACTGAACGTTTTGAGTATAACTTGTTGAGAATCGTGCATATGGGTGTATGTGAATCAATGAAGTACTTTAACGTGTAGTGGAAGTCTTTATTTCATAGACTTCATGAATATTCCGAGTAGATATATGGATATCCACTCAGAGAATGTTAGTTGGAATTTTGATTCGATCAAACAAGTTCAGAATGAAGTAGGAAATAAACTTAACAAGAAAATTAAATTCCTGTGATACAGATCGAGGAAATAAAGATTTGAGTTATAATGTTGGCACATCATTGGAAGACTTGTGAGAAGAGTTACACAAACTACATCGCGTGGAACACCATAGTGTTATGGTATGTTAGGACGTCGTAATTGCACCCTATCAGATAGTGTGTAGTAAATATATTTCTTGTCGAATTATATTGATCATTAGAGTCATATGGTAGAAACATAACATTCACGTTAGATAACAGGGAAACCATTTGAATCCATGGAGACAATACCATATGAGTGATGGCATGGCTTTTAGCCTAGATTGTCGTTTCAGCAATTTAGTGTTTCGTTGTGATCAAACCTAAAAAAGGATTAATCTTTGTAGTTTACCGTACCTAAAGAGTTAGTTGGGTACATATCTCACGACTTGGGAAAAATCGTTGCCGGGATATACCTTGCGAAAGAAATAGTTTCTTGTCCAAGGGTATAAGTGAGAAAGAAAGTAGAGCAAGAAGAAGTTGATGAACTTTCTCTCCAGGCATCAGAGTGGCGCAACCGAAAGTGTTTTCGGTGTCATGCTCCACAGCTTGAAAGAAGCTGATGATACAAGATCATGATGCTCTGAGCTCATACTACGAACGTAGGCGTACGAGGTTGTGTTTCACACTGTGTGTTGCGACAATCTTGTTATGAAGGTCATGTTAATGGAATATGACCGACCTATGAACTACGAAGAAGAGATGGTAGACCTAAGTCCGAGAAATGACTAAGAGTCATGTATGATCCGAAATAAAATCCATATATGATTACTTGGTAATGACTTGGGAGATTTTTTTGATGGCATCTAGTCTGTTAATAGAATATGGAATTTTATGAGAGAGTAGACACTGATAAGGATCGATTTGTTGTGAAACAGTTCCGACAAATTCAAAAGTGGACCACAATGAGATTTTGTCTCAAGTGGCGAAGCCTAAATCTATTTTGGGTCGTTAAGCAATTACTATAATTTCAAATTGAGAAATTGATAGATGGATAAAGAAACCATCATTAGTAGAAAAAGGCTTATAGGTGGAAGCCTTTTTGTGGCGCACCAAATTGCATGCGCCACAGAAAAGCCTTTTTGTGGCGCACCCGAGCCCATGCGCCACAGAAATTCATATTTCTGTGGCGCATGGGCTCGGGTGCGCCACAGAAATATGACTTTCAGTGGCGCATGGGCTTGGGTGCGCCACAGAAAGTCGATATTCTGTGGCGCATCAGCTGGGTGCGTGTGAGGACCCCTCTGACTACCCGTCAGAGATGCCCACGTTATGTAAACAGATCACGATCCCAATGATCAGTGCATCGCGATCTCATAACCAACATGGTATACAAAGTTACATCATACAACTCGAATAGTATAAGACTTACATAAATAATGGTCTCATGACCAAGTCTGCAAACATCGTCACACTTGACGAAGATTAACTAAGGTTCAGCGGAAACTTCGGCTAGCGTCGACCCTCATCACGTCCTGACGCATTCCCACAGAGCAGTTGAACGGGACACTCAGTTGGCGTAGTCGTCGGCGTACTCCTCCTTCTTGCCGTACATCTCTTCATTTCAACCTGGACGTTTGAATATCCAGGGACACAGCCATATATGTACATTTACGTACTCGCAAGACCACCTCTAAGGCTTAAGTTTTCATGATAATGCAAGAAAACACTTTCGAAAACTGGGATAGCTGCTATATACGACTATAGGGCTTAGTTTTCGAATACCATGATTTTAGACATAGAGAATACAACATCTCTGTATCTTTGTTGAAGAAAAACATTTTGTAACATCCCAAATTTCTAAAAAAATTAAAACTTTGCAGTCATGCATCATGCATCATATAAGCATGGCATTGAAATCACATAAAGAGTAAATTGAATTTTAATTATAAGGTTAAATAAAGTTGTTTTCAATAAAGAGGTCTTTTTGAGCTCCTTATAAAAATCTGTATTTTATTATTTTATTTATTTAGAAAAATGATATAAAAGTTATAAATTAAATTAGCTTTTCAAAACATATTTTTATGAATTTTTCTGAAAAGTTTTGGCTAAGTTTTAAAATCAAATTTGAATTAAAAGTTTGAAAACAGAAAATGTTTTGTCAAAAAAAAAGGAGAAGAAACAGCCCGACCCAATCTGGGCCGAAGCCCACTTCGCTCCCTCCCGTGCGCGCAGCGCAGAAGCCCAACAGCAGCCCATCTCCCCCCCTCAGTCGCTGACAGCCCGGCCCCACCTTATCTTCTTCCCCAGCAAAATCTCAACAGAACACGAATTCTATCTGGAGGAGATCGAGACGAACACGACGCAATCTTCGTGATTTCTTGCGGAACAAGACCACTCGTGCCGTCCTATTTAAGCCACGACTCCACCGCCCTTCTCGCACTCGAAAACCCTAACCAGCCCGCCTCCAGGCTGTTCGAGATCGAGCCGCATCCGACGCCACCGCCGCCGCCAAAATCTTCAAACTCCAGTGAGTGCAGAGCTCCTCGAGTCCTCCCGCGTCTCTCTTCCGACTCCCAGTTAGCGTGCGCACGCCCTTGACATCTTCCCTGTTGTTCTACTGCTCCAGATCATCGCGTCTGTGATCAACCGAAGCAAACTGCCGCCGTCTCCATCTCCGGCGAGCTTTAGGAGGAGAAGGGAAGCACGCCGAAGACCCCTGTCGCGCCAACGTCTCCGCCTCGACCTCCTCTTCGTAGCGGTACGTGCCGTTCTTGCCCGCTCGTCGTATCTTGCCGGAAACGCTTATGCCGACGATGGCGCCACCGCGGGATGAGGTCATCGGAGACTACTCCGACCGGCCGCGTCACTGGCTTTAGATCCGAACGGTTAGATTGAGATCGGACGGGCACGATTCATTTTCCTTTACCGTTTCGTCACGCTAATCTGGAGCGTCCGATGTAAGTTAGATCGGACGGCTCCCGTGCCGATCCGCGGCGAACCGGTATCGCCCAATCAGAGAGCGCCGCGTGGCGTTTTTATTTTCTATTTCGGCTGAGAAATTGTTTTAAAAACAGAAAACAACACAAACTTACAAAATCCATAACTTTTGATCTGTTCATCCAAATTTGATGAATTTTATATCCACGTGAAGCTCTGCTCGTGTAGTTTAGAATGGTTTCATTAGTTTATCCTTTTAGTGTATTTTAAATTGCTGAATTTAATTGTTTAGCTTTCGGATATTAAATCTATAACTTAATTAATAAAATTTCTTTCCAAATAAATCCAAATGTTTTAGAGGTTTATTAATGCCCTCTGTCCAGAGAGTGCAACCTGAGATTTATTTAAAACTTCTCATAATATAATTAAGTAAATTGGTTTTAGAACTTAAAACTACGATTATGCTCAATATTTAAATGATTAAATAAAATATTAAAATATGGATCATTGTATTTCATGAATGAATAACAGAGAAATTAAAATAGTAATTATTTGGTCTTATTAAGTTCATTGCATATTAAGCATGCATACATAATTTTGTCTTGATATTTTAAGTGTTATGCTTGTGTGTTTATTTAGTTTTATTGTTTGTCTCTAGATTGTGAAGAGGAGGAAGACCCTTGTGATTGTTATTCTTGTTGTGCATGTTCCTCTTGCTACCAAGGCAAGTGACATTCATAATCTATCCTATGTTTTCTATATGCATTATTAGTAGATTTTGAGTAGTATGCATGATAGGGAAATTTTGAACTATCTTATAATGCTAAGTTAGTTTACACTTTGAAAATATCCTAGTAGTGTGTAGCCATCCCTCCCCATGCAGCCACCAAAAGTCTTATTAGATGCTTAGCTATGCTATAAAAAATGTTTACTTATCATGTTATAGAAATATTGCTAAGTGTTAAAACTTTAAATGCACACCTGGGTGGAATTGGTTGTTTGGTTTATGTTGAGTGGCTTTTGGGACCATGCTTGTGGTTGTCTTTGCCTAGGATGAATTTCTATTCTACTTAGGGCCATGAGTATGGTGGTTGTCACCCAGAAGCGCACTTGTGGACGGCCACCCAGGAACAAAGAGATTTCTAAGTCCCTCCAAGTTTAGAAGCTTCCCGTGCAGCCTTTTGACAATGGGCTCTGTCTAGAACTACTAAGTTGTGAGAGTGCAACCTGTCAGCTTGACAAGCAGATGTAGAGTTGGTAGGTGGAACGGGTCTTGCTAGTATGGTTGCATTCTTCTTCTGAAAGTTCTTGTCTCAATTCTCTCCTTTCCATAATACACTCCGCGTGTATAGGATTTCTCGGACAAATTGAGTCTTAAGGTGAAAGTGCACAACCTTTGCAGATTCGACAAACTGAGTACTCAGCCGTGTCCCCGGTGATGGACTAATTCGAGCAACTGGACAAGGATGGACGGAAGAATCTCATCATAGTTTTCATAAAGTAAAATTTGACTAAGGAAAGAATTGTTGGTGCACTTGGGCTTCATCCCTTGGTGCCAAGTCTTTGAGAAACAAAAGTGTTCTACAAAAGATAGGAGAAAACTGGCTTTCTGCAAAATAGCCTCTAAACTCCACCCAGCCAAATATGCATATAGAATTAGACTTGTCATATTTTTCCACCATAGTCACTTGCCAATACTTCAATGTATTGACCTCCTACGGGTGCTGCATATTCAAATGTGCAGGTAATTCTGATGAGGAGTAAGTTTGGACTCGATTCTACACCCAACATGTCTGCTTGTGGCGTATGCTAGAAGAGAAGGCCCATTGCTTTTATTTTCGTTGTGAACTCTGAATATTTTAGCTAGTCTTCATGACTATGCACTTTGTAATAAAGCTATACTTAGCTATTTTTGGATCTCGTTGTAGTATTTTGATACTTAAGCAATGATACTATATATTTTGTACTGTGGTGTGGTGCTGGCAGTGATCCAGGGACTAGCACATAACACAGGTGTTCCATCTTTATTTAAAAGATGGGGCGCCACAAAATGGTATCAGAGCTTAAGTGTTGCCTGTAGGTTCGAGCCCTTAGGATTGGTTAAGCCTCCTTTTGATCATAATATTACCATCTTTGAAGTATGTTGGATCCTAGCGGCATAGTGGGATGAAGCGGCCCGGGACTAACCTTACATGTCCGCGTACATGAGACCTGTTCCACAATTATAAGTGGTTGGCCGGGTGTCTGTCTCTCTCACTATAGTGAATATCCGACTTACAAAGAGTTGATAATAGTGTTGATCACATGTTAGAAAAGAACTTCTTTTTCTCTAAGTACTTAAGTACACCATAATTAGTATATCTTACCTTTGTCTTGGTTTAACAAACTCTATCTTTATCACTTAAGGATGTCGTTCTTCATGTATCAAACCGCGGAGGACTTCAAGGACATGCGCTTTGGAAGATATCTTCTTGAGTTGGTAGAACTGTTGGCACTTCCAACACCCATCATCAAGGCAAGCCAGCTGAAGCACTTCAACAAAGAAGACTTATGGGGAATTCGCCTTTACCAACAAGGGCGCCAGACTGAACCCAAGACAGAAGACATCCAGTACAAGTCGATTAGTGACTCCTTGGAGAAAGGGCTGAATCTCGTCACGCAGGAGCTAATAGGACGTCTTTGCTTGCTATTCCAGGAAGAGTTAAAAGACCACTACTTTTCTCACCTTGGCCAACGTGACGAACATGGGATTCCTTACCTTGTTAGCGAGGAAGATAAAAACAAACCAGAACCTTTGTACCCATATCTCCAAGACTTAGAACTTCACCTCTGGCAACTAGAAGAGGATAGGCGCAATGAGCTGTTGAAGAATGATGAAATAATGGCACAAGTCAAGGAGACCCAAAAGAAGATCGAAGCCCAAGAAGAGGTGGCCAACGCTCAAGAGGAAAAGTTCCGAGCTCAAGAGAAGAAGTTCCAAAATCAAGAAAAGAGAATTAGAGACAAGAACAAGGAGATCAAGACCTTGAAGGATGAAATTCTGAGCAACGACGTCGAGTTCGAAGCTGATCAAGATTTGATCGAGACTCTACACCGTGAGAAGAGAATACTACAAGAAAAGATTGAAGTCCTGGAGAAGGAAGCAATCGAGACACTGCATCGTGAGACGACAATGTTACAGGAGAAGAACGAGGCCTTGGAGAAGGAGGTGAATGACTACAAGGAGATCCTTACGAAGGAAGGCATCACCATCGAGGAAGTCGAAGAAGATGAAGGAGACGTCATGGACGAAGTTTAGACTTAGTAGTTGGACCACCATATTCACCCTCGTTTAGTTCGTCGTTCTTTTAAAACATTGATCTCCAACTTGTGGTGTGACAATGATAGAATGTTTGGTTTGCAGACTCTGTGGTCTTATTAAATCAACTTAGATTATTGGTTTCGTTTTGCTAAGTAGATTGTTTCTTTTCAAGTTGTCCTACGAATGTTGATTGTGTTGACTTGGTTGCTTGTGCATGGGTAGGATTTTTTCTTCTCTTAGTTCTGTCTATCTTTCACTCATCTATGCTGAAAAACCCTACAGATGCCTCCTCGTCGTGATACCAACAACGACGATGTCATGCAACAACTGATGGCCGCTCAAGCTTAGTTGATGAATATGATGACCCAATTCATTGCAGCAACCAACAACAACAACAACAACCACAACAACAACAACCCGCCACCTCCACCACCACCCCCAGTGGACAGACTTGCTAGATTCCTAAGGCTTAGGCCTAATAAGTTCTCCTCTGCTACTGAACCAATAGTGGCGGATGATTGGCTCCGATCAGTCAACAAGGACTTAGTAACTTGTGAATGTTCTGAGGCAGAAAAGGTGAGGTTCACTGCACACCTGTTGGAAGGACACGCAGCATTGTGGTGGTAGAATTATCAAGTGACTCATCCTTTGGATGGCATGACTTGGGATGCGTTCAAGGAAGGTTTCCGGAAAGCTCACATCTCCTCAGGTATAATGAACCTGAAGAAAGAGGAATATCGCAGCTTGAGGCAAGGAGGTAGAACTCTGAAGGAGTATATGGATGACTTCTGTATGCTATCAAGGTATGCGCCAGAGGACATTGACACTAATGCAAAGAGGAAGGAAAAGTTCCTCAATGGACTTAAGGGAGAACTGAAGATACCTTTGTCCGTGGCATATACTCCAAACTATCAAGCTCTACTGGATCAAGCTATCACCCTGGACAACAACATAAGAAAGGAAGAGAATAGGAAGAGAAAGTTCAGTGCAAGTAAGGTTCATTCTGAAGGGACATATACGAAACAACACACCTCTGAAGTCAGTAGCCATAAACCCTGGAATCACTCCAACACTGGTAGTGGCCAAAAACATCATGGTCATAACCACAATGGAGGAAACAAAGGAAATAATGGAGGATACAATGAAAATAATGGTGGATCCAGGGGAAACCATCATCATGGCCATAATCATGGGAATGGTAATCACCGTCCTAACTATGAAGGGAAGAAAGACTTGTCTAATGTGACCTGCTTTAAGTGCAAGAAGACAGGACATTATGCAACTGAATGCCCAGAGAGGAAAGCTGATGAAAATTCCAAGCCCAATCCTTTCCAGAAGGGACAAGTGAACCACATCAATCTGGAAGAAGTTCATGATGAACCTGATGCTGTGATTGGTACGTTCTTGCTCAACTCCTTTCCAGCATTAGTTTTATTTGATACTGGAGCATCTCATTCATTCATATCTAGAGCTTTTGTTAACAAACATGGGTTAGCTGAGGAAAGTCTAGGAAAACCTATTAGGGTAAGTTCACCTGGAGGATAGATGATAGTAAATTCCGAGTGTAGGCAGTTAGACTTGCAAATCGGAAAACACACCTTCCCAACAGACTTAGTCATCCTAGAAACCCAAGGATTTGATGTTATCATCGGAATGGATTGGATGACTCGTTTTGAAGGAATCATAGATTGTGCAAATAGAGCAATCACCCTCACCACCCCAGAGAAAAGGAAGATTAAGTTCAGATCAAATTTCGAACTTAAGAAGGTTAGGCTAAATTCTCTTAAGGGGGTTAGCCTTGGGGATGTGCTTATTGTCAAAGAATACCCAGATGTTTTTCCTGAGGAACTACCGGGAATGCCACCCGATAGAGATGTAGAGTTTCTCATCGAACTGAAGCCGGGAACAGGACCAATAGCTAAAAGACCTTATCCTATGGCCGTCGATGAATTGAAAGAGCTCAAGAAGCAATTAGAGGAACATATCCAGAAAGGATTCATTCGTCTAAGTTCATCGCCATGGGGAGCACCAGTCTTATTTGTTAAAAAGAAGGATCAAACCCAGAGGCTAGTCACGGATTATAGAGATATAAACGAGCAAACTATCAAAAACAAGTACCTGTTACCCAAGATAAATGAACTATTTGATCAACTGGTAGGTGCTTGTGTTTTCTCAAAGATCGACCTTCGATCGGGGTACCTCCAAATGAAAGTTAGAGAAATGGGTATACCCAAAACTGCATTTGTTACGAGATATGGCTCTTATGAGTACACAGTAATGCCTTTTGGATTAACCAATGCACCAGCCTATTTCATGAATATGATGAATAAAGTGTTCATGAATTTTCTGGATAAGTTTGTGGTAGTGTTCATAGATGATATTCTAATCTACTCCAAGAGTCACCAAGAACATGAAGAGCACTTGCGTCTGGTATTGCAGAGACTACGTGAACATAAGTTGTATGCCAAGTACAGCAAGTGTGAGTTTTGGTTAGAACAAGTTGGATTTTTAGGCCATGTGGTGTCGAAGGAAGGTATAGCGGTGGATCCTTAAAAAGTTTCAGCGGTAACTAATTGGGAACCGCCAAAGAATGTTGGTGAATTACGAAGTTTTCTAGGCCTAGCAGGATACTACCGACGATTCATTGAAAACTTCTCCAAGATTGCCAAGGCCTTGACGGAATTATTAAAGAAGGAGAAGAAATTTGAGTGGACGGAGGCATGCGAAGCCAGTTTTCAGGAATTGAAGAAACGTTTGGTTTCAGCCCCAGTTCTATGCTTACCTGATTTGGAGAAGGAATTCCAAGTATACTGTGATGCTTCATGCCAAGGCTTGGGAAGTGTGTTGATGCAGGAAGGCAGAGTGGCATCTTATGCCTCTAGACAACTCAAGAAACATGAAGCAAATTATCCAACTCATGATCTCGAGTTAGCATCAGTAGTGCATGCCCTGAAAACTTGGAGACCCTACCTGATGGGAAAAAGATGTGAGGTATTCACGGACCACAAAAGTTTGAAGTACATATTTACACAGAAGGAATTGAATATGAGAAAAAGAAGATGGCTGAAACTTATTAAAGATTATGATCTAAGTCTTCAATACCATCCGGGAAAAGCTAATGTGGTAGCAGATGCTCTGAGCCGTAAAGTGTATGTGAATGGCCTTACAGCAGGAGAGTTACCCGAGGATTTATGCAAGGCAATCAAGGACCTCAGATTGGAAGTAGTACCTGAAGGGTTTGTAACCTCATTAGTTGTACAACTCACCTTGATGAACAAGATACGTGAAGCTCAGAAAGGAGACAAGGAAATAGAAGAGATCAAAGTCAATTTAAGAGCTGGAAAAGCTAATGGATTTCATGAGGATGAGCAAGGGATTTTGTGGTTTGAAAAACATGTATGTGTGGCCAATGACCCTGATATTAGGAAGTTAATTCTGCAAGAAGCTCATGAAACACCTTATTCAATTCATCCGGGAAATACCAAGATGTATATGGATGTGAAAGAGATATTTTGGTGGAATAATCTGAAGAGAGAAATAGCAGAGTACATCGCTAAGTGTGATGTATGTAGTCGAGTAAAGGCAGAACATCAGAAACCAGCAGGACTCTTACAACCCTTGAAAGTACCGGATTGGAAGTGGGATTCCATTGGGAAGGACTTCATCACTGGATTACCAAGGACCAGATCGGGTTATGATTCTATTTGGGTTATTGTTTGTCGTCTAACCAAAATAGCTCACTTCATACCCGTGAAGATCACTTATACTAGTGGAAAGCTAGCCGATATTTACATGAAGAGAACTGTGTGCCTTCACGGCGTTCCTAAGAGTATCGTGTCTGGTAGAGGGACCCAATTCACTTCTCATTTTTGGAAGCAGTTGCACGAATCTTTGGGAACCAGATTGGAATTCAGTACGGCTTTCCACCCGCAAACAGATGGTCAGACTGAAAGAGTGAATCAGATTTTAGAAGATATGTTAAGAGCTTGTGCGCTCGACTATGGATCTAGTTGGGATGATAATTTGCCATACGCTGAGTTCTCCTACAACAATGGTTACCAAGCCAGCATTGAGATGGCACCGTTTGAAGCCTTATATGGAAAGAAATGCACAACCCCACTGTTGTGGAGTGGTGTAGGAGAACGAAGTTTCTTTGGGCCTGATATAATACAGGATGCTGAAGAGAAAGTCAGGCTGATTAAGGACAGATTGAAAATAGCACAGTCACGCCAGAAAAGCTATGCAGATTCCAAGCGTAGAGAAGTCACCTATGAAGTGGGAGATAGAACCTATTTAAGGGTGTCACCACTTCGGGGTGTGAAAAGGTTTGGAATCAAAGGAAAGTTAGCACCTCGATTCATTGGACCATTCAAAATTCTCTCTCGCAAAGGTGAAATGGCATATGAGTTAGAACTACCTGAAGTGCTGTCTGCTGTTCATAATGTGTTCCATGTCAATCAGTTGAAGAAATGTCATCCCGAGATGATGGGAGTTCCTTTAAAGGATACTGTACCCCTCGAGGAGGTACAATTGGAAAGTGACCTGACATACGAAGAGAAGCCCATCAAGATATTACAGACAGCAGAAAGAGTCACCCGTACCAAAACCATCAAGTTTTGCAAGGTCCAGTGGAATCATCACACCGAGGACGAAGCCACCTGGGAACGAGAGGATGACCTCCGAGAAGACCACCCACACCTATTTGCTGACCTTTCCGAAGCTCGAGGGCGAGCTTCTTCTTAAGGGGGTTAGTCTGTAACATCCCAAATTTCTCAAAAATTTAAAACTTTGCATTCATGCATCATGCATCATATAAGCATGGCATTGAAATCACATAAAGAGTAAATTGAATTTTAATTATAAGGTTAAATAAAGTTGTTTTCAATAAAGAGGTATTTTTGAGCTCCTTATAAAAATCTGTATTTTATTATTTTATTTATATAGCAAAATGATATAAAAAAGTTATAAATTAAATTAGCTTTTCAAAACATATTTTTATGAATTTTTCTGAAAAGTTTTGGCTAAGTTTTAAAATCAAATTTGAATTAAAAGTTTGAAAACAGAAAATGTTTTGTCAAAAAAAAAGGAGAAGAAACAGCCCGACCCAATCTGGGCCGACGCCCACTTCGCTCCCTCCCGTGCGTGCAGCGCAGAAGCCCAACAGCAGCCCATCTCCCCCCTCAGTCGCTGACAGCCCGGCCCCACCTCATCTTCTTCCCTAGCAAAATCTCAACAGAACACGAATTCTATCCGGAGGAGATCGAGACGAACACGACGCAATCTTCGCGATTTCTTGCGGAACAAGACCACTCGTGCCGTCCTATTTAAGCCACGACTCCACCGCCCTTCTCGCACTCGAAAACCCTAACCAGCCCGCCTCCAGGCTGTTCGAGATCGAGCCGCATCCGACGCCACCGCCGCCGCCAAAATCTTCAAACTCCGGTGAGTGCAGAGCTCCTCGAGTCCTCCCGCGTCTCTCTTCCGACTCCCAGTTAGCGCGCGCACGCCCTTGACATCTTCCCTGTTGTTCTACTGCTCCAGATCATCGCGTCCGTGATCAACCGAAGCAAACCGCCGCCGTCTCCATCTCCGGCGAGCTTTAGGAGGAGAAGGGAAGCACGCCGAAGACCCCTATCGCGCCAACGTCTCCGCCTCGACCTCCTCTTCGTAGCAGTACGTGCCGTTCTTGCCCGCTCGTCGTATCTCGCCGGAAACGCTTATGCCGACGATGGCGCCACCGCGGGATGAGGTCATCGGAGACTACTCCGGCCGGCCGCGTCACTGGCTTTAGATCCGAACTGTTAGATTGAGATCGCACGGGCACGATTCATTTTCCTTTACCGCTTCGTCCCTCTAATCTGGAGCGTCTGATGTAAGTTAGATCGGACGGCTCCCGTGCCGATCCGCGGCGAACCGGTATCGCCCAATCAGAGCGCGCCGCGTGACGTTTTTATTTTCTATTTCGGCTGAGAAATTGTTTTAAAAACAGAAAACAACACAAACTTACAAAATCCATAACTTTTGATCTGTTCATCCAAATTTGATGAATTTTATATCCACGTGAAGCTCTGCTCGTGTAGTTTAGAATGGTTTCATTAGTTTATCCTTTTAGTGTATTTTAAATTGCGGAATTTAATTGTTTAGCTTTCGAATATTAAATCTATAACTTAATTAATAAATTTCTTTCCAAATAAATCCAAATGTTTTAGAGGTTTATTAATGCCCTCTGTCCAGAGAGTGCAACCTGAGATTTATTTAAAACTTCTCATAATATAATTAAGGAAATTGGTTTTAGAACTTAAAACTACGATTATGCTCAATATTTAAATGATTAAATAAAATATTAAAATATGGATCATTGTATTTCATGCATGAATAACAGAGAAATTAAAATAGTAATTATTTGGTCTTATTAAGTTCATTGCATATTAAGCATGCATACATAATTTTGTCTTGATATTTTAAGTGTTATGCTTGTGTGTTTATTTAGTTTTATTGTTTGTCTCTAGATTGTGAAGAGGAGGAAGACCCTTGTGATTGTTATTCTTGCTGTGCGTGTTCCTCTTGCTACCAAGGCAAGTGACATTCATAATCTATCCTATGTTTTCTATATGCATTATTAGTAGATTTTGAGTAGTATGCATGATAGGGAAATTTTGAACTATCTTATAATGCTAAGTTAGTTTACACTTTGAAAATATCCTAGTAGTGTGTAGCCATCCCTCCCCATGCAGCCACCAAAAGTTTTATTAGATGCTTAGCTATGCTATAAAAAGTGTTTACTTATCATGCTATAGAAATATTGCTAAGTGTTAAAACTTTAAATGCACACCTGGGTGGAATTGGTTGTTTGGTTTATGTTGAGTGGCTTTTGGGACCATGCTTGTGGTTGTCTTTGCCTAGGATGAATTTATATTCTACTTAGGGCCATGAGTATGGTGGTTGTCACCCAGAAGCGCACTTGTGGACGGCCACCCAGGAACAAAGAGATTTCTAAGTCCCTCCAAGTTTAGAAGCTTCCCGTGCAGCCTTTTGACAATGGGCTCTGTCTAGAACTACTAAGTTGTGAGAGTGCAACCTGTCAGCTTGACAAGCAGATGTAGAGTTGGTAGGTGGAACGGGTCTTGCTAGTATGGTTGCATTCTTCTTCTGAAAGTTCTTGTCTCAATTCTCTCCTTTCCATAATACACTCCGCGTGTATAGGATTTCTCGGACAAATTGAGTCTTAAGGTGAAAGTGCACAACCTCTGCAGAGTCGACAAACTGAGTACTCAGCCGTGTCCCCGGTGATGGACCAATTCGAGCAACTGGATAAGGATGGACGGAAGAATCTCATCATAGTTTTCATAAAGTAAAATTTGACTAAGGAAAGAATTGTTGGTGCACTTGGGCTTCATCCCTTGGTGCCAAGTCTTTGAGAAACAAAAGTGTTCTACAAAAGATAGGAGAAAACTGGCTTTCTGCAAAATAGCCTATAATCTCCACCCAGCCAAATATGCATATAGAATTAGAGTTGTCATATTTTTCCACCATAGTCACTTGCCAATACTTCAATGTATTGACCTCCTACGGGGGCTGCATATTCAAATGTGCAGGTAATTCTGATGAGGAGTAAGTTTGGACTCGATTCTACACCCAACATGTCTGCTTGTGGCGTATGCTAGAAGTGAAGGCCCATTGCTTTTATTTTCGTTGTGAACTCTGAATATTTTAGCTAGTCTTCATGACTATGCACTTTGTAATAAAGCTATACTTAGCTATTTTTGGATCTCGTTGTAGTATTTTGATACTTATGCAATGATACTATATATTTTGTACTGTGGTGCTGGCTGTGATCCAGGGACTAGCAAATAACACAGGTGTTTCATCTTTATTTAAAAGATGGGGCGCCACACATTTAGAGATAAAATTCTCTTCTCTTAGATATAGCAAGCTATCCAAGTTCAAAAACTTTCTTTTGTAAAACTTTGTCAAAACACTAGGATAGGGGTAACCCTTTTTCCAGACTTGAGATCGGACTGGTTTTTCCCCGAGATCAACCATCTTCACCCAAAATCCGTACCTCCCAGGTACCACTTTATGCCTCCTTGTTTTCCTCTGAAAACCATTTTCTTTTTGTAAGAACCAAAATGCCCATACGCCTAGATCAGTGGCCTTTCCAACCGTCCATGACCGCGGACGCGGCTATTCGAATAGATTTACACTCTGCAGAGGTTGCACACTTTACCCACACCTATCGGTCATTCCGCCGTGTCCGCCACGGCCCTGTCCGCCACGGCCCGTCATACGACAGCATGCGGGGGTCCGGATAACACGATCAGAACTTTCCACTATGACCACCCTAGTATCGGGGCCTCCCGGTAGGTTTGTTCTCCTCGGCACCGTGTGCTCCACTAGACCTCTTGGTCTTTCCTCGGGACGCCACACCGCCACGTCAGGAGACCCACCGTAATCGTCCGGTTGTTGGTCCTCAACAGTGTATTGTCTCTTCCGGACGACAACCCGGCTTTGAGGGCCCAGCCCTCATAGAAAGTTTGAGAGCCCCAACACTAAAACAAACAAGCTTCAGGCTAAGCCCTACCCATGTCAGGTAGTGTGGTTGCACGGGTTAATTATTCGAGCGGCTGCTAGGGCAATACTTTATTTTTCAAAAACAACTTCCAATCCTCCGACTACTCCCAGCAGCTCGGGTTTTCACAAACATCTCTGATTGCTCCCAGCAACTCGGGTTTTAATAAAACACTTGCATCACCGGTTGCTCCCAGCAACTCGGGTTTTCCTCCGTAAAACAGTTTTATCAAATAGGTTCCCATCCTATAGTTTTGAGGTAAGACCAGAGTATACTACTAGAAAACTTGATCTTCTTGATGGAGCCTTCAACAACAAGGCTCACCAAGTGAAAACTCTTTTTGTATCACCTATAATATCCTAGTAGATAACTTTGGCCAAACAATATTTTTGTAAAATAGTTTTCGGGTGGCAAGGTGCCACAAAAGAAGTAAAACATGCATTGTTTTATTTTAAAATAAAACATGCTTTGTAAATAGTAGGATTTGCATAATGGTGGTGAGGTGGCTTGCCTGGCTCAGCAATATGTCCTTGGTCTTGATCTTGATGTTCCTCGGGTTCATTCCTCACTTCCCGTTCCTTCTCGATCGTATCTAACATCGTAAACAGGAAAATGAACCACACTCAGAATACAAGACAAAGCCACAAGGACAAACAGCAAGCATTGTACAAGATACTGAGATACAAACAGCAGCAAAGAACTCCTTTAGCTATACAACAACAATCAAAAAAGTCCATAGAGCTAAGACAACAATAGATTCTCCTAAGAAAATATACACAACAACTCTGGGTATTAAAAAGGTAGTTCTTCAGAACACTATAACAACACCTAACTTATGGTTACTATATCATTTAATAAGAGTTGTTATAATAGTTTCCGGAAATACTTCAGACAAAAGTTTCTTAGCAGTTCAGGAAATACTTTAGACACAAGTATATTAGTAGTTTCGGAAATACTTCAGACAAAAGTTTATTAATTGTTTAGGAAATACTCCAGACAAAAGTACCTTAACACACAAGCAAGTATTAATATTAACACTAGCATTGAGCACACTCACATGCAAAATTGTTACTAGCTCAAGAAACACCTACTATCAAGTAACTAGGCGACAAACAATGATAACATCTCTATCCAAACCAGTTTATGACTAGGAGCTAAAAAGGTGTATTAAGCCTATTAAATAAGACACTGCAATTAATATCACTTCAACAATTAAACCAAACAATCACACAGTAACAAGTGTTGACAGCAATTCTTGAAATGGACAAACCATACAACAATCGTTACAAAACCCAAACAATTACTGTATAGCACTTAACACCAGTCACATTCACATGCATAACACCTAAGTAAAGTTAGTGCAACACCCGGGAAACAAGATCAACTAAGTTAAACTAACTGGTGGATGACATCACATTACTTTTTAGGAAACTTATTAGGGTTAAACAAAGTTAACACCACTCCTCACACAAGTTGTTGCTTTAAAACCAAAAAGATGTAGTTGGCTGATTTAGCAAAACATCACAAAGGAGCGGTTGACAACAATCTAGGGCAAACCAACCAACAACAAGCATTTCAGAACATCACCACTTACTGGATAAAAACATAACACACAAACATACCTACACGCAAAGCATATAAACACAATTAATGATACTATAAGGGTACAACGTGATTAATGCTAAACATAAGTAAACAATGCATCACATCTATAAAAGTGTTTAAACCAAATTATTATGGTTGAGTTAAGGTTCTGGTTTTTAAAAGTTGATTAGTAATATTAATACAATTTTACTAACTAGAAACAGAGAATTAAAATAATACTTTTAGTAGATAATATGGTGTTGTTTCGGGAGATAGATCATATCTCCTAGGATAATATTCAGAACATCAAATCCTTCTACCAAAGTACACCTAGAAACCATATGAAGTAGTGAAAATGGGATTTGCATCATTAGCTATTACTAAACAGAAGCTAAAAATCATGCCAAGGCTACTGGTCTCAAAACTAGAATGAGTATAGTTTCAGTTTTAGGAATCTCCTACATGCAAAGTTAATTGCTATGGATAGGTATTGACTTAAGCTTTCTGTAGAAATAGAGTTCACTTAATTTGGACACTCCTAGCTCCATATATTTCAGTTTTAGTGGAACACACACATTTTGCCATTAATACTGTGTAGCACAATATATGATTTACTTTTAGACAAATCCAACTTTGCATGATAAACAAAATGCATAAGTACCACACAAAAATAATATTACACCATTTGAATAAACATATGAAGCACAAACAAGTCCACAAGATACATGCAAATAACAGAAAATAATGATATCCATTTTAAAGTGTAATAACCTACTGTTTTAGAAAATAATCTACCAAGAGCAAAATATAAGATGAAAAATCTACCAAGCTAGAATATGATAGCTAATACCAATATCTACCACATGTAATTGGATTTACTCCAAAAAGAATTTTAAATAAAGATTTAAAATTCAACAAATTGCTACTGATGTCTTTCTTAAACTTTATAGAACTTTATTTAGACACATATCCTGCATGCAAGGATTATAGATCTAGGTAGGTATTCTTCTAGGCTTTCCATAGAACTAAAGTTTGCAGGATTTGGATTTATAAAACTCAAGTTATTGAGTAAATGGTGCAAAAACCAAATGGTTAAGAAGGGCCAGCGCCAAATGGTTAAGAAAACTCATAGCTACTCAAAACATTTTGAATCATCCAAATTGGATAAGTAAATCTCACAGAAACGAATTAAAGCTAGACCACTAAATTTCTGGAAAATAAAACAGGAACAAATCAAAAAGGAAAAACAAATCAGCGGGTCAGATCTGGAGCGGGCTTCTCCGCGCGAGATGGGCCGGCCCAAGCGCGCGCGCGGGAGAGCGATGGGGTAAGTCACCGCACGATCCATATCAGAGGGTAGGGATTAGATCGGAAAGGGTTCAAAGAAGGCCGTCGATCTGAAATCCGATGGCAGGCGTTCATCTCCTACCTCCAGACGCATGGGCACGAGCCAGAACCCTAGGGGAAGATGGCGAGGACGCATAGCTCACCTCAGATGCAAAGAGACGACGGAGTGGAGGCGAGGTGGTTGCAGAAGGTCGAGGAAGGCGCGGGGAAGCAGTAGTTTGCGTCGGCGAGCTTCCATGAGGTGGGAACGTCGAGGACGTCCGAAGGGGGCACGGCGAGGCCGCGGGAGCTTCGGTGTTCCTGCATGGAAGCGACGATGCCTAAGAGGGAGAGCACGGAGAGTGGAATAAGATGGTGCAAATAGAAGGAGAAAGAGATGGCTGGAGTCGACGGCATCCCTGCTCGAAAGGCTCGGGACGAGCTGTCGTTCATGGTCGTTCCTGATCGTGCTAGCTCAAAACCTCGCTCGGGAGAGAACATAATGGTGGAGGGGACGGAGTAGAAGCAGAATGGAATGGAGAGAGGGGATGGGGGAGCCTTGGCTGCAAATGTGGAGGGGGATGGCCGGCTCGGTGGTCACGGGCAAGGGTAGGGGAGAGAAAGGAGAGAGCTCGGGAGGGGATTGGGCGAGGGGGACGGTGAGCAATGATGCCCAACGCTGTAGCACCACTTTGGACAGTAGCCCATGTCCAGGAGTCGTTGGAGGGAGTGGAATGAATGGAGAGGTCTCTCCTGCGCCCAGAGTGTTCGACAGAATGCCAAGAAGAAAAAGACAAGAAGAAAAGAAGGGCTAGAGTTTGACCAAAACTGTGCAAAGAGTTTCTAGAGGTGTGGGGGTGTAAAGTACACCATAATCCACGAGTTGGACAAGGTTAGAGGGGTGGGTTTTGATGTTTGGTAAAATTAGGCTGATTTGACTAAGCCACGAAACATGGATGGTTTAGTCAATCCTTTGCTTTGAAAATCAAGAGATAGAGAGGGTTGATCAGAGGGGATATAGGTGAAGCATTAGGCTTAAGAGTTTAGGTCAAAAGGTTAAACATGCACTAAACACCAAAATGGCAAGTTGCTATGTTATGAAAGAGATATGGTCACTTTATAAAGTAGGACTTAAAACAAACATGCACTAATGATCAAACAGGTTTGATTATTTTAAATAAGGTTATGGATAGATAGTAGAGATGATAAGGGTGAGGTTAGGTGAGTTGCATTTCCAAATGAGAAAATAAACTCTAGTAGTCATTCTCTAGAAATGCTAAAAATTAACAGGAGTGAAGATAGATTTTTCCTATTTGAAACAGGATAATATTTGAGTTTCTCCTAAAATCAAACATTATAATAAAGAGTTAAACACACCATTACCATGTGGCACAACATTTAAAGCATGAATAGTCTCAATTAAATTATATAAATAAAATGTTGTCTCAATACTCCACCACTTGAACACACATAAAATAACACACTCATGGGAAACAATTTAAACACATAACATATAGGTCAACCACACATAAAAATAGATAAACACCCACACAAATGGATCAATAGCCATACTTTTAATATAGATCAAAAATATTTGTGAGGAGGTGATCAATAGAATCAAAACAGGTTATTTTTGTAAGGAATAGACTTAAACTATTTTAAGGTGAGGTGGTGATCATAATGATCCAGACATGGTTCTTGGTATAAATAGAATTACTCCAACATGTTGAGCATTGATTTATAGAGGCTAATTAATATGGTGTTTTGGAAAAAGAGATTTGATAAAGCTTGCAACATGTAGTTTTTTTGGAATACTGTTAGTATCTCAAATGATATATATTTTTTGGGTGGTTGCTGAAATCAAAGGAAATGTAGTTTGTTTCTCAAATCAGGTAGGAGGAGATATAGAAACGATTTTACTTTCCACAACATTGATATCAGATGTCATATTATAACTAGGTTGAGTTTTAGGGGTGATAGCTAGAGAGGTTATCAACACAAACACAAAGCACAACATGACCAAAAGAGTAATCAGTGGATAAACACATCCATTGACAAGAAATTTCAAAAAGTTTTTGTTGCCTCAGAATTTTGGATCTTTTATAATTAAGTTGTTGTCTGCTTCCAAAATTTGGGGTGTTACAGTGCGTCACAGAAATTGGACATTCTGTGGCGCATCTGGTTCGGTGCGCCACAAAATGTACGCACTTTTTGTGGCGCATGGGGTCCCATGCTCCATAGAATTTCTACACACATATCCCCCCCCCCGTGGATCGCCTTTTCAATCTTGCGGCAAAAAGAAGAAAATAAAAAAAAATTCAAAAAATTCCATCCTTTGAAATATGGTTAGGTATTAGTGTCTACTTCATGTAGAATATTTGAAATATGAGTTTTGACCTTTTATGCAAAATCACTGTAAAGAAAGTCGAAACGACCATAACTTTTGCATACGACGTCAAAAAAATGCGTTTAATACCTTAAAAAAACTAGACAAAAATAGAAAATTGCCCGGTTAGCCGTTTTTAGATTCCTCAAATTCCAAAAGGAAGAAAAGTTATTTTAAAATGATTGTTTTTCTATGCAAAATCAAAAAAATAGAAAAAAAATTATGTGACGCATGGGGCTAGGATGCGCCACGGAATTGTTGGGCGGGAAAAAATTTCCAACCGGAGCAGCCATCTCCCTTATCCTCTCCCCTTCTCTCATTTCCTTCTCCTCTCCTCCACTTCTTTTCTATCCACTTCTCATCTCCTCCTCTTCCCTTCTCCTCTCAGTGCTGCTGCCGCTAAGTCTACCTAACCCCATACTTTGGGAATCTTCAAGCATTGTAACTTGTTAGCTTAAGCTTGTTCGATACGCTCTGGTGTATTGACCCGTTCGCGGGCTGTGGTTTTTCTGCAGTTGAGGAGACTCCGTACGACCAGGTGGGTGGCTACTACGTGGAGTTTGACGACGAGATCTACGACGAGTAGTTAGAGTTCCTCTGGGCTTCTTCCTGGTGGACCGCGTGGATGGGCCTTCTCTTTTCGTTTCGGCCTCGTGCCCTTTGCTTTTTGTCTCTACTCAGACCGGTTTGTTTTCCGCTGCATGATGTAATGTTGGGACATGTGTTCTCTTCTTGCTGACATTCGATATATTTGCTCAGTGAGAGCGCTGGATATTTATTTCTTTTCTTTGTGTCTTAGGTTTATCCTGTGATCTTCCACTCTGTTAAAAACCGACTCGTATACCATGTGTGTATGATTTGAAGTATACGAGTTGGTAGGATTTTGGGTTCTTGCGTGCACAATATTGAGACGTATGTGTCTTTGGGTTCGCCAGGCTCTGTCGGCCGATGATCCATTCCGAGCCAGGCCTGCATGTTTCCTGGGTTGGTATTACCCAATATGCTCCTGATTGTGTGGCCCAACCGATACGTTTTGTGTGTGTAGCCTGAACTCAGAGTCTGACAGTTGGTATCCAGAGCGCCCTAAGGTTCCCTTCTACTGGTCGTTGTTTGAGTCTAGAAAAATATTTTGTAGTTATCAGGAAATTCTTAAACGTGAGAGTATGACCTCTGTTCTTTTACTTCTTTCCCCACCCACCCTCCCTGTTCTTCTGGTAAGGAAGTGTTACGATGTTTTCCCTTCTCATCTCTAATTTAAATTTAGGACATCACATGTTCTGGGTTTTCCGTAGTACCATAGTTGCAGGTGTTTGAAGGTTGTTTTTTCGTTTTGGCAGTTATCAACCTCTTCGGCTATGTTGTTCAGTTTTGAAGGTTGTTCAGTTTCAATCTTGAATCAATAAGTTGTTGTTCTACCTTTCACTTGAATAATCTCTTTTCCATTGTGTAGCGTACCTGAACAAAAAATATGGCAAGGTACCTGTGTATAGTGCAAATCCCTGGATCGATTCGTTTGCACACACTGTTTACAATGTAATATCACAACAAAGTATCAATTTTATTACATCTATGATCCAGACTTGGAAAATATTCCTTTACAACTTGCATAGCTAGCACAGAAAGTGTAAACAGCGCAAATACAATAGTAGTGAGTCTCCATCATCTTCTTGTTGCCACAGGCGAAAAAATATGTTGGTTGCAGACTCGAAACCTTTAAACGAAACCTCACTCGTCATATGAACAATGTGCAATAAGAAAAATATTGCTACAACGTGGGTCAGATTCCATAAAAAATGGGAGTCTGGCAAGTGACTGTAACATCCCAAAATTTGCAAAAATTTAAAACTTTGCATCCATGCATCATTCATCATTGGGCATAAAACTATATCACAAAAATATTAAATAAAACTTCAAATTATAAATTTAAATAATCTATAATTGCATAAAGTGTTTATTTAAAACTCCTTTAATAAATAAATTTTTTACCAATTTATATATGGGCAAGTATAATGTTAAAAAGTTCCATTTTTAATAACCTTTCCAAAACATATTTTTATGAATTTTTCTGAAATGTTTTGAATGGGTTTAAAAATCATAATTGAAATCAGTATTTAAAAACAGATATTATTTTCATTTAAAAAGAAAAGGAAATCGGGCCGGCCCGTTGGCTATCTGCCACGCACGCGTAGCGTATCAGCCCGCCAGCGGCCCAGCGCCCCGCGCTCTCGCTAGCAGTCGCTGACAGGTGGGACCCACCTGTCATCACCCCCGCGGAGCCGTTCGTCCCCAAATCACGCCCACGTCTCCGACCGAAACGCCCGATTTGATTTCGTTTGAATGCGGCGATTTACTACTCCCCTTACCTCGCCCCCTCCCCCTACTAATACCCCTCTCCGTTCTCTTCCGTTTGCCCCATACCAATCGACCCGAGAGCCACCAGGCCGCACACATTCGTCTCCAGAGTTCCGCGGTGGCCGCCGGCGAAAACTTCGATTTCCGGTGAGCTAAAGCAATGCCGAGCTTTTTGGTGCAGCGCTTTGTCGAGTTCGTCCACGACCGAGGAGATCCGCTGCCACTGTAGCGTACCTGCTCTTTAAATAAGGCAGATACCTGTGTATAGTGCAAATCCCTGGATCGATTCATTTGCACACACAGTTTACGATGTAATATCATAACAAAGCGTCAATTTTATTACATCGATGATCCAGAATTACAAAATATTCGATACAAGTTGCATAGCATAAAGCTAGCATTGAAAAAGTACACAGCGGAAATACAATAGCAGTGAGTCTCTATTACTTTCATGCTGCCACAGGCGAAAACATGTTGGTTGTAGACTCGAAACCTATAACGAAGCCTCACTCGTCATCTGAACAATCTGCAATAAGAAAAATATTGCAACAATGTGGGTCAGATTCCATTAAAAATGGAGTGTGGCAAGTGACACTATGGTGGACACTTAATGGAATAACTCTAAAGCCTATTTGCATATTTGGCTGGTGGAGTTCAAGGCTAATTTGCATAAAGCCAATTTTTCCTACTCTTTTGAAAACACTTTTCTTGAAATCAAGACGAGTATGGCATGAAAACCATAAATCTCATATTCCCTTGTTCACCTATCAAGTTTTACTTCTGAAGTTGGAATGATGGAATCCTCCGTTGACGTCCGTGATCAGCTGCTCAAATTGTCCGTACCGGGGACACGGCTAAGTACTTAGTTTTACACTCTGCAGAGGTTGTGCACGTTCACCATTGTACCCATTCAACCCAGATTATCCTTTACACACCATTTGTGAATAGGAAAGGAGAGGAATGAGACGAGATCTTTCAGCAGCATTTTCCCTCCCACTCTGGCTTGACCCGTTCCACCTAACATCCCCCGACATCTGCTTGTCAAGCCGGAGAGAGTCCACGCAACGTAATTGATCAAGCCAGAGCCCATATGGCAATGGCTGCACTGGAAGCAATCGTCACTCGGAGTTCTTCAGATTCCTCTGTTCCCTGGGTGGCTATCCACAAGTGCACTTACTCCAGGAACCATAGACATGGACCTGAGCAGCCACTCAACTTCGCCGCCGTACAACCAATCCACCCAGGAGTTTCATTAACTTAGTGGATGTGCACTGTCAGTTAAAAATCACCATGCTCACGGCCCTAAGTAGAATAGACATTCATCCTAGGCGACGACAACCATGAGCACAGCCCTGAGTAGTCACTTAACATTTTGTAAAAACTTTTCATCGATTGCATAGCATCAATACATCTACTAAGTATGATATAGGAACCTAGACACAGGAGTAAGGGAATTCTACACAGGTTTAGCATAGCAATACTCTACTCATGCATATAAAAATACTAAGTAATGCATATAGAAAATAATAGGAAGTTTATGAGGTGTGCCACTTGCTTTTGAATGTTGTCGTTGTTCACAAACTCTTTTCAACAACGAACGTTTGCTCTCTGTTTAATCTAAACAATAATAGCAAACAACAATACAAGAATCAACAAACAACAATCATCAAACATACATGCTCATATCAAATGAACAAACAAGTTTTGTAAAACTTCGAAGGAAAACATGTCATGCCATGAACATCTTTTAAGTTAATGCAAGCGAAATGTATGTCAAAATGACTAAGGACTAATGTCAATAGTTGAATAAAATATTTTGTTTTATATCATCTTGGATAAGCCCTCTAATGGCTTTGTCTTGATGTGTAGAAATATTTAGAGAAGATACTAAGTCATTTCTTCAAGATGATAATATCATGATCAAAATTTGTTTAAGTCAAATGTGAAAGACAAGATTCGAAAAGAGGGAAAAGATAGAAGAAAGATGTAGTTGTCCTCCAGGCTTCATCTCCAGACTTGTAACTTTCTTCTGAATGATGTCTTGATTGAGCTCTTGGTAGTCTTGATGAATCTTCAGACTTGATGATTCTTGTATCACCTAGGCTGGTCTTGGATTTAACTTAGTCTTCACGAAGTCTCCGAGAAGAAGTGAGAAAAGAAAGAGAGAGGAAGCAAGACTTAGAAAATATTGCTGGTTGGTCTTCATGAACTTCCTCTTGATTTTCTTCTAAGTTCTTCTGCTCCTTGAAGGTACTTCTGAGGTCTTGTTTTGGCTAAGTCCTTCATTGGCCTTCTAGCTCCATGTTGAAAATCCTAAGTGTCTAGTGTAGCACTTTACTAAAATGCTAAGTTGAAAATACTTCTAACTTAGAGAAAATAATGAAGGGAAAATTTCCTATGGGAAATATATCTATATGTGAAAAATAGGTTATGCATTTTTACTAAAGTATGCATTTGGCTATAAATGCAATCTAATTAATTTCTATTTTTGGAAAATATAATAAAAGGAATAATTATAATATTAAAGTTTTCTATAATTTAATTTTTATAGCAAAATTTTGTAATTAGTGTTATTAGACAGGGGGCATTTAATTAAATTTATAGCAATTTTATTTAATCAAAATAATATTTCTATTAATTGTTATGTGGAAAAATACTCAAACTATTCAAATTAACTATATAACTATGAATTCATTCAATATTACTCAAAAATATTTTATAGCAGTGGCATCAATTTACAAATATTCTAAAGTTTCTAAAACAATTTTATTTGCAATTTTTGAATTTACAGATTTTAAGTTATGACAAAAATACTCAAATTCACCATTTGAAATTTGAATATTTTAAACTAAGTCAAATTTGAAATTGGGAAGATCCAAAATATTCTATATGTCAAGGGCTTTCCAAATATGTAAAAATATTTGAATTTGAATAAACAGAGAAAAAGATATGATAGCTTGAATAGATAGGGGCTTTTCTGCAAAACTGCCAATTAATTAAATCGTGAAAATGATTTTACACGTCAGCGCTGACTGGGCGCTGACTGTGCGCTGACTGGGCTGCTGAGGTGGTTAAGTCATCAGATCTGGATCGTTGGATCTGGATCTGACGGCTGAGATCTCGTGACCGTGGAAAAAAAATCGGAGGGCTCACATTGCATGGACCAGAAGGTGGCGGCGCCGGTGGCCGGAGATGAAGGGGACGGCGGTGTTCGGCTCGGACGAGGACGACGCCGGCGTTGCAGTGTGTAACATCCCAAATTTTGCAAAAATTTAAAACTTGCATTCAAGCATCATGCATCATGAGCATAAGAATACATCACCAAAAATATTAAATAAAACTTCAAATTTTAAATATAAATAATCTACAAATTCCATAAAGTGTTTATTTAAAACTCCTTTAATAAATAAAATTTTACCAAAGTATATATGGGCAAGAATAATGTTAAAAAGTTCCATTTTTATTCCAAAACATATTTTTATGAATTTTTCTGAAATGTTTTGAATAAGTTTAAAAATCATATTTGAAATCGGTATTTAAAAACACAAAAGGATTTAAATAAAAATCAATGAATTTCGGAACAAGTGGGCCGTGGCCCGTAACTATCCACCGCGCGCGCGTAGCCGAGCAGCCCGCCAGCGGCCCAGCGCCCCGCGCGCCCGCCAGCAGACGCTGACAGGTGGGACCCACCTGTCATCACCCCCACGCCAACGTTCTTCCCCAAATCACGCCCCAACCTCGACAGGAAACGGCAGAGTTGATTCGCACGATTACGAGCGATTTACTGCTCCCCTTACCTCGCCTCCTCCCCCTACTAATAGCCCTACTCGCTCTCGTCCGATTGCCCTAAACCTCACCTCCCGAGAGCCCATAGGCTGCCCGCACGAGCTCGTGCTCTTCCGCCGTCGCCGTCGGTAAGAACTCCACCGCCCGAGCAACTCCGGCCACCTCGGACCTCCATTCCACCTCCCCTCGCTCCCTGTGAGCCGTGCGCATCTGGTTGACGTATTGGAGCGTGTGCTTTTGCAGCGAAACCTCGCCTCCGTCCGCGACCGAGAGAAACCGACGCCGTGCGCAACTCCGGCGAGCTCCTCCGGGAAGACGAGGACGCTCCGGTCATCATCACTGCGCCATCGCCCGCCCCACGACGTCGCACATCTCCTGGTGAGCTCCGTTTTCCTCTTAGCATCGTAGCACGCCTCGGGCGCGAACGCCGGCCATGGCTCCGCCGCGCACCGCCCGTCTCCGGTGACCGCGCCGCCCGTTTTTGGTCAACGAATCGTGGACCGTTAGATCTAGATCCAATGGATCTAGATCGATTAGATCTCGCGCGTCCATTTTAATTTAGATCGGACGGCCCACGCTGCCGATCCGCGCCGAAGCGGTATCGACCAATAGGATTGCGCCACGTAGCCCAGTTAATTTCTATTTCGCTGGAAATTTTATAAATAAAACAGAAAATAGATAAAACTTGCTAAATTCATAACTTTTGATCTGTAAGTCCAAATTTAATAAACTTTATGTCATTGGAAAGCTCTGTTCATGTAGTTTAATTCTACATCATTTGTTTTTCCCTTTGACAAATTATAAATTGAATAATTATCAGAGGAGTATTTCGGCCATTAAAATAATAACTTAAATAATAAAAATTATTTAGAAATAAATGTAATTATTTTAAGATTGTATAATTTCCCTCTGTCCAGCAATATTAATAAATGTCCAAATTAAAGATGTCATAAAAACAATAAAAGTTGTAATTATGGAAATCAAAGTTTTACTATATCATTTCAAATTACTTCATAAATAAAATAAGAAATACCTAGACACTATAACTCAATTATTAATGACAGAAAATAAGAATTATTAATAAGTGTGTCTAATCATCATAGCATATCATTCATGCATACATGATTTTGTTTAGTGCTGTGATGATATGGTGTTGGTATTTATGTTATTCATTGTTGTGCTAGATTGTGAAGAAGAGGAAGGACTTGCTTGTGATTGTTATTCTTGCTGTGCTTGTTCCTCCTGTTACCAAGGCAAGTGACATTCATACAATATCCCATATTTTCTATATGCATAAGTAGTGTGTTTTTGAGTAGTGTGCATGATAGGGATTTTGCTATATTTTATAATGATAAGTTAGTTGTTATTTTTACAAATATCCTAGTAGTATGTAGCCACCCTTTTCCTAAGCAGCCATGAAAAGATTTTATTAGTTGCTTAGCCATGCTATAAAAATGTTGCTATGTTATGGAATTTGTTTCTAAGTGTTAAAATCTAAAATAAACATCTGGGTGGAATTGGTTGTTATGGTTTATGTTGAGTGGCTTTTGGGACTATGCTTGTGGTTGTCATCGCCTAGGATGAATGTCTATTCTACTTAGGGCCATGAGTATGGTGGTTGTTACCCAGAAGTACACTTGTGGACGGCCACCCAGGAACGAAGAGATTACCAAGTCCCTCCAAGTTTAGAAGCTTCCCGTGCAACCTTTTGACAATGGGCTCTGTCTAGAATGATTAAGTTGTGGGAATGCAACCTGTCAGCTTGACAAGGAGATGTAGAGTTGATAGGTGGAACGGGTCTTGCTAGTATGGTTGCATTCTTCTTCTGAAAGTTCTTGTCTCAATTCTCTCCTTTCCATAATACACTCCGTGTGTATAGGATTTCCCGGACAAATTGAGTCTAAAGGTGAAAGTGCACAACCTCTGCAGAGTCGACAATCTGAGATCTCAGCCGTGTCCCCGGAAATGGACTACTTCGAGCAACTGGACAAGGAAGGGCAGAAGAATCTCAACACTGTTTTCATAAAGTAATATTTGACTAAGTAAAGAATTGTTGGCGCACTTGGGCTTTGTCCCACGGTGCCAAGTCTTCGAGAAATAAAAGTGTTTTACAAAATGATAGGAGAAAACTTGCTTTCTGCAAATAGCCTTCAACCCCACCAAGCCAAATATGCATATAGATGTTAGACTTGCCAGTATATTTATCCACCATAGTCACTTGCCAATACATCATTGTATTGACCTCCTTCGGGGGCTGCATATTCCAATGTGCAGGAAATTCTGATGCTGAATGATTGGCTCGAGTCTACACCCAACATGACTGCCTGTGGCGCATGCTTGAAGATGAGGCTCAATGTTATTTTTGCTTTCGCTGTGAACTCTGAACTTTAGCTAGCCTTCATGGCTATGCAATTTGTAATAAAGCCATTTTGGCTACTATTTTTGGATCTCGTTGTAGTAATTTAATACTTATGCAATGATACTTTATATTTTGTACTGTGGTGCTGGCAGTGATCCAGGGACTAGCACATAACACAGGTGTTCCAACTTTAATAAAAGTTGGGGTGCTACAAAATGGTATCAGAGCAAAGTGTTGCCTGTAGGTTCGAGCCCCTAGGATTGGTTAAGCCCTTTTTGATCATAATGTTACCATCTTAGAAGTATGTTGGATTCTAACGGCATGGTGGGATGAAGCGGCCCGGGACAAACTTTACATGTCCACGTACATGAGACCTGTTCCATAATATAAGTGGCTGGCCGGGTGTCTGTCTCTCTCACTATAGTGAAAAATCCAATTTACGAAGAGTTGTTAATATCTGTTGATCACCTTAGGATTTTGACTTAGTATTCCCCCTAAATTAATAATAAACTCCATAACTAGTACTTCCTTATCTTATGCAATCCTTGTTCTAATTTTCGTTCCTTCCCACCTAAAGGATGACGAGCTTTCACTTCACCACTGCGGAGAACTTTGAGAACACCCGTTTTGGCTGTTACCTCCTCGACATCGGCGATAAGATAGGGTTACCACTACCCCAAATAAAGGGCTTCATTCTGAAGAAGTTCAACAAAGAGGGTTGCTGGGGAATAAAAGCAACACAACTAGGTCGTGGAGAGGAGCCCCCACTGGAGATCAAAATGGTTAGTGACTCCAAAGACAAAGGGCTAAATCTAGTCATGCAAGATTTTATTGGGCGCCTCTGCGGACGCTACAGCTTAGAGTTGAGGGGCCACTACTCCATTTTCTTTGGAAGAAGAAACGAAGATGGAGAACCTTACATGTATGATGTTGGAGAAAGAGGCAAGGCAAAACCCCTTAGCCTTTATTTCCAGGAGCTGGAAATCCTTGTCACCGAACTATATGAAGATCGACGCACCGAGCTCCTGAAGAACGATGAGTTATGTGCCTTACTTAAGGAGAACAAAGAGAAGGTGAAGGTTCAGGAGGAAGTAACTAAGGCACAGGAAGAGAGATTCGCTGCACAAGAGGAGAAGTACAGGAGACAAGAGAAAAGAGTTCAAGAGAAGAACAAGATCATCAGGGAACAAAAGGCAGAACTCGAGAGCAACGAAGTCGAGTTCGAGGCTGACAGTGACTTGATCAAGAGACTTCGTACTGAGAAGAGAGAGCTGCAAGAAAAGAATCTTGCCCTGGAGAAAGAAGTAAAGGAACTCAAGGATGTACTCGCCAATGAAGGAATCGAGATACAGGAAATTGAAGAGGAGGAAGAGGATATGGTCGAGTAGTTAGTTAGTGAGACTACCATTTATCATACACCACATTGTTTTGATCTTGTATTGACCTACCAACTTGTGGTAAGGCAGTACCTTCCCTTGTATCCACGGAACATCGCGAGTTAATTTCCAAACTTTTATATCGTTTTTCCTAAAATCAAAGGTTTTGAATTGTTTGCTGATTGTTTTATGAGTGGTGTGTTGATTGATGGTGTGCTTGACTGGATTGTTTTGTGCATGGGAAAGGTTTCTCTTTATAGATCTATCTATCTTTTACTCATCCATGCAAAAACCCCACAGATGCCTCCACGTCGTGATCCCGACAATAGCGAAACTATGCAACAACTGATGGCAGCTCAAGCCCAACTGATGACCATGATGACCCAGTTCATTACAGCAACCAACAACAACAACAACAACAACAACAACAACAACAACAACAACAATAACAACCATCCACCACCACCCCCACCTCCGGTGGACAGACTTGCAAGGTTTCTTAGGCTTAGACCTAATAAGTTCTCCTCTGCTACTGAACCCATAGTGGCGGATGACTGGCTCCGTTCCGTCAACAACGACTTAGTAACCTGTGAGTGTTCTGAGGCAGAAAAGGTGAGGTTCACTGCTCACCTATTGGAAGGACCTGCTGCCATGTGGTGGGAGGCCTATCAAGTGACCCATCCCTTGGATGGCATGACTTGGGATGCATTCAAGGATGGTTTCCGCAATGCTCACATCTCCTCTGGCATAATGAACCTGAAGAAGGAGGAGTTTCGTAGCTTGAGACAGGGAGGTAGAACTCTGAAGGAGTATATAGATGACTTCTGCACGCTATCAAGGTACGCACCAGAAGACATCGACACTGATGCAAAAAGGAAGGACAAATTCCTAAATGGACTTCGGGGAGAACTAAAGATACCTTTGGCTGTGGCATATGCTCCTAACTATCAGATTCTGCTATATCAAGCAATCACCCTGGACAGTAACATCAGAAAGGAAGAGAATAGGAAGAGGAAGTTTGGTGCAAGTAAGGGTAACACTGAAGTGGCTCACAAGAAACCACACACCTCAGAAGTCAGTGGCCATAAACCCTGCAACTACTCCAACAATGGTAGTGGCCAAAAGTATCATGGTCATAACCACAATGGAGGGTATAAAGGAAATAATGGTGGGTTCAAGGGAAACCATAACCATGGCCATAATCATGGGAATGGTAATCCTCGTCCTAACACTGAAGGGAAGAAAGACCTGTCTAATGTGACTTGCTTCAAGTGCAAGAAGACGGGACACTATGCTACTGATTGCCCAGAGAGAAAGGCCGATGAAAATTCCAAGCCCAATCCTTTCCCGAAGGGACAAGTAAATCACCTCAACGTGGAAGAAGTTCATGATGAACCTGACGCGGTGATTGGTAAGTTCCTGCTCAATTCTTTTCCAGCATTGGTCTTATTTGATACTGGAGCATCGCATTCATTCATATCAAGAGCTTTTGTAAACAAACATGGGCTAGCCGAGGAAAGCTTAGGAAAACCTATTAGAGTGAGTTCACCTGGGGGTGAGATGATAGTAAATTCAGGTTGTAGGCAGTTAGAATTAAGGATTGGAAAATATCTTTTTCCAGCAGACTTAGTCATCCTAGAAACCCAAGGTTTGGATGTTATTATCGGAATGGATTGGATGACCCGTTTCGAAGGAATCATAGACTGTGCAAACAGAGCTATCACCCTCACCACCCCAGAAAAACAAAAGATTAAATTCAGATCAACTTTCGAACTTAAGAAAGTTAGGCTAAATTCTCTTAAGGGGGTTAGCCTTGGTGATGTGCTGATTGTCCAAGAGTACCCAGATGTATTCCCAGAAGAATTACCGGGAATGCCACCTGATAGAGATGTGGAATTTCTCATTGAACTAAAACCGGGTACCGGACCAATAGCCAAGAGACCTTACCCAATGGCCGTCGATGAACTGAAAGAACTCAAGAAGCAACTAGAGGAACACCTTTTGAAAGGATTTATCCGTCCAAGTTCTTCGCCCTGGGGAGCGCCCGTCCTTTTTGTCAAAAAGAAGGATCAAACCCAGAGATTAGTCACGGACTACAGAGATATAAATGAACACACCATCAAGAACAAGTATCCGTTACCCAAGATAAATGAATTATTTGATCAATTGAAAGGTGCATGTGTGTTCTCCAAGATTGATCTTCGATCAGGATATCTCCAAATGAAAGTTAGAGAGATGGATATACCAAAAACAGCGTTTGTTACAAGATATGGCTCTTATGAGTATACCGTAATGCCGTTTGGTTTAACCAATGCTCCAGCTTATTTCATGAATATGATGAAAAAAGTGTTCATGGATTTTCTGGACAAGTTTGTGGTAGTGTTCATAGATGACATTCTGATCTACTCCGAGAGTCACAAAGATCATGAAGAGCATTTGCGCCTAGTATTGCAGAGACTACGTGAACATAAGTTATATGCCAAATTCAGCAAGTGTGAATTTTGGTTGGAACAAGTCGCATTTCTAGGACACATAGTATCCAAGGAGGGTATAGCAGTGGACCCTGAAAAGGTCTCAGCTGTAACCAATTGGGAACCACCAAAGAATGTTGGAGAATTACGAAGCTTTCTTGGTCTAGCAGGTTACTACCGAAGGTTTATAGAAAACTTCTCCAAAATCGCCAAGGCACTGATCGAATTACTAAAGAAGGAGAAGAAATTTAAATGGACTGACGCGTGCGAAGCCAGTTTTCAGGAATTAAAGAAGCGACTAGTTTCAGCCCCAGTTCTGTGTTTACCTGATTTAGAGAAAGAATTCCAAGTATACTGTGATGCTTCACGCCAAGGCCTGGGAAGTGTGCTGATGCAAGAAGGCAGAGTGGCATCTTATGCCTCTAGACAGCTCAAGAAGCATGAAACAAATTACCCCACTCATGATCTCGAGTTAGCCTCAGTAGTACATGCCCTAAAAACTTGGAGACCCTACCTAATGGGAAAGAGATGTGAAGTGTTCACTGACCACAAACGTTTGAAGTATATTTTCACACAGAAAGAATTGAACATGAGGCAGAGAAGATGGTTAGAACTTATCAAGGATTATGACCTAAGTCTTCAATATCATCCTGGAAAGGCTAATGTAGTAGCTGATGCCCTAAGTCGTAAGGTTTACTTGAATGGCCTCACGGCAGGAGAAATACCTGAGGATTTATGCAAGGCATTCAAGGATCTTCGATTGGAAGTGGTACCAGAAGGTTTTGTAGCTTCGTTGGTAGTGCAACTAAATTTGATGGACAATATACGTAAAGCTCAGAAGGGAGACAAGGATATTGAAGAAATCAAAGCCAAATTGAGAGCAGGAAAAGCCAAGGGATTTCATGAAGATGAGCAAGGAACCTTGTGGTTTGAAAAACGTGTATGTGTGGCAAATGATCCTGATATTAGGAAGTTAATTCTGCAAGAAGCCCATGAAACACCTTACTCCATTCATCCAGGAAATACCAAAATGTATATAGATGTGAAGGAAAGATTTTGGTGGAACAATCTGAAAAGAGAAATAGCAGAATATATAGCTAAATGCGATGTATGCAGTCGAGTAAAGGCTGAGCATCAAAAACCAGCAGGACTTTTGCAACCTTTGAAGGTACCGGACTGGAAGTGGGATTCTATTGGGATGGATTTCATCACCAGGTTACCAAGGACCAGATCAGGGTATGATTCTATTTGGGTTATTGTTTGTCGCTTAACCAAAATAGCTCACTTTATACCCGTGAAGTCCACCTATACCAGCGCAAAGCTAGCTGATATTTACATGAAGAGGATTGTGTGTTTACACGGCGTCCCCAAGAGTATCGTGTCCGATAGAGGGACCCAGTTCACTTCCCATTTTTGGAAGCAGTTGCATGAGTCAATGGGAACTAGATTGGAGTTCAGTACAGCATTTCATCCGCAAACGGATGGTCAGACCGAAAGAGTAAACCAGATTCTAGAAGATATGTTAAGAGCGTACGCGCTCGATTATGGGTCTAGTTGGGATGACAACCTACCTTATGCCGAGTTC
The DNA here is from genome assembly GCA_026929855.1 of Poa annua. Taxonomy (NCBI): domain Eukaryota; kingdom Viridiplantae; phylum Streptophyta; class Magnoliopsida; order Poales; family Poaceae; genus Poa; species Poa annua. Next base: position 17,666,563 of record CM049429.1, on the reverse strand, counting down.
TCTTACAATAACAGTTATCAAGCTAGCATCGAGATGGCACCATTTGAGGCTTTATATGGGAATAAATGCACAACCCCATTGTTGTGGAGTGGTGTAGGAGAACGAAGTTTCTTTGGACCTGATATAATCCAAGAGGCTGAAGAGAAAGTCAGATTAATTAAAGATAGGTTGAAGGTAGCACAGTCTCGCCAGAAAAGCTATGCGGACTCTAAACGTAGGGAAGTCGCCTACGAGGTGGGTAATAGAACCTATCTTAGAGTGTCGCCACTCAGGGGTGTGAAGAGGTTTGGAATTAAAGGAAAATTAGCACCTCGGTTCATTGGACCATTTAAAATTTTGTCTCGTAAGGGTGAGGTGGCATATGAGTTAGAACTACCAGAAACTCTATCTGCGGTTCATAATGTGTTCCATGTCAGTCAACTGAAGAAATGTCACCCCGAGATGATGGCAGTTCTTTTAAAGGATACTGTACCCCTCGAAGAAGTACAATTGGAAAGTGACTTGACCTACGAGGAGAAACCCATCAAAATATTGCAGACCGCAGAAAGAGTCACCCGTACCAAAACCATCAAATTCTGTAAAGTCCAATGGAACCATCACACTGAGGAAGAAGCCACCTGGGAACGAGAGGACGACCTCCGAGAAGACCATCCACACCTATTTGCTGATCCTTCCGAAGCACGAGGGCGAGCTTCCTCTTAAGGGGGTTAGTCTGTAACATCCCAAATTTTGCAAAAATTTAAAACTTGCATTCAAGCATCATGCATCATGAGCATAAGAATACATCACCAAAAATATTAAATAAAACTTCAAATTTTAAATATAAATAATCTACAAATTCCATAAAGTGTTTATTTAAAACTCCTTAAATAAATAAAATTTTACCAAAGTATATATGGGCAAGAATAATGTTAAAAAGTTCCATTTTTTATAACCTTTCCAAAACATATTTTTATGAATTTTTCTGAAATGTTTTGAATAAGTTTAAAAATCATATTTGAAATCAGTATTTAAAAACAGAAAAGGATTTAAATAAAACTCATTGTATTTCGGAACAAGTGGGCCGTGGCCCGTAACTATCCACCGCGCGCGCGTAGCCGAGCAGCCCGCCAGCGGCCCAGCGCCCCGCGCGCCCGCCAGCAGACGCTGACAGGTGGGACCCACCTGTCATCACCCCCACGCCAACGTTCTTCCCCAAATCACGCCCCGACCTCGACAGGAAACGGCAGAGTTGATTCGCACGATTACGAGCGATTTACTGCTCCCCTTACCTCGCCTCCTCCCCCTACTAATAGCCCTCCTCGCTCTCGTCCGATTGCCCCAAACCTCACCTCCCGAGAGCCCATAGGCTGCCCGCACGAGCTCACGCTCTTCCGCCGTCGCCGTCGGTAAGAACTCCACCGCCCGAGCAACTCCGGCCACCTCGGACCTCCATTCCACCTCCCCTCGCTCCCTGTGAGCCGTGCGCATCTGGTTGACGTATTGGAGCGTGTGCTTTTGCAGAGAAACCTCGCCTCCGTCCGCGACCGAGAGAAACCGACGCCGTGCGCAACTCCGGCGAGCTCCTCCGGGAAGACGAGGACGCTCCGGTCATCATCACTGCGCCATCGCCCGCCCCACGACGTCGCGCATCTCCTGGTGAGCTCCGTTTTCCTCTTAGCATCGTAGCACGCCTCGGGCGCAAACGCCGGCCATGGCTCCGCCGCGCACCGCGCGTCTCCGGTGACCGCGCCGCCCGTTTTTGGTCAACGAATCGTGGACCGTTAGATCTAGATCCAATGGATCTAGATCGATTAGATCTCGCGCGTCCATTTTAATTTAGATCGGACGGCCCACGCTGCCGATCCGCGCCGAAGCGGTATCGACCAATAGGATTGGGCCATGTAGCCCAGTTAATTTCTATTTCGCTGGAAGTTTTATAAATAAAACAGAAAATAGATAAAACTTGCTAAATTCATAACGTTTGATATGTAAGTCCAAATTTAATAAACTTTATGTCATTGGAAATCTCTGTTCATGTAGTTTAATTCTACATCATTTGTTTTTCCCTTTGACAAATTATAAATTGAATAATTATCAGAGGAGTATTTCGGCCATTAAAGTAATAACTTAAATAATAAAAATTATTTAGAAATAAATGTAATTATTTTAAGATTGTATAATTTCCCTCTGTCCAGCAATATTAATAAATGTCCAAATTAAAGATGTCATAAAAACAATAAAAGTTGTAATTATGGAAATCAAAGTTTTACTATATCATTTCAAATTACTTAATAAATAAAATAAGAAATACCTAGACACTATAACTCAATTATTAATGACAGAAAATAAGAATTATTAATAAGTGTGTCTAATCATCATAGCATATCATTCATGCATACATGATTTTGTTTAGTGCTGTGATGATATGGTGTTGGAATTTATGTTATTCATTGTTGTGCTAGATTGTGAAGAAGAGGAAGGACTTGCTTGGATTGTTAATCTTGCTGTGCTTGTTCCTCCTGTTACCAAGGCAAGTGACATTCATACAATATCCCATATTTTCTATATGCATAAGTAGTGTGTTTTTGAGTAGTGTGCATGATAGGGATTTTGCTATATTTTATAATGATAAGTTAGTTGGTATTTTTACAAATATCCTAGTAGTACGTAGCCACCCTTTTCCTAAGCAGCCATGAAAAGATTTTATTAGTTGCTTAGCCATGCTATAAAAATGTTGCTATGTTATGGAATTTGTTTCTAAGTGTTAAAATCTAAAATGCACATCTGGGTGCAATTGGTTGTTATGGTTTATGTTGAGTGGCTTTTGGGACTATGCTTGTGGTTGTCATCGCCTAGGATGAATGTCTATTCTACTTAGGGCCATGAGTATGGTGGTTGTTACCCAGAAGTACACTTGTGGACGGCCACCGAGGAACGAAGAGATTACCAAGTCCCTCCAAGTTTAGAAGCTTCCCGTGCAACCTTTTGACAATGGGCTCTGTCTAGAATGATTAAGTTGTGGGAATGCAACCTGTCAGCTTGACAAGCAGATGTAGAGTTGATAGGTGGAACGGGTCTTGCTAGTATGGTTGCATTCTTCTTCTGAAAGTTCTTGTCTCAATTCTCTCCTTTCCATAATACACTCCGTGTGTATAGGATTTTCTGGACAAATTGAGTCTAAAGGTGAAAGTGCACAACCTCTGCAGAGTCGACAATCTGAGATCTCAGCCGTGTCCCCGGAAATGGACTACTTCGAGCAACTGGACAAGGAAGGGCAGAAGAATCTCAACACTGTTTTCATAAAGTAAAATTTGACTAAGTAAAGAATTGTTGGCGCACTTGGGCTTTGTCCCACGGTGCCAAGTCTTCGAGAAATAAAAGTGTTTTACAAAATGATAGGAGAAAACTTGCTTTCTGCAAATAGCCTTCAACCCCACCAAGCCAAATATGCATATAGATGTTAGACTTGCCAGTATATTTATCCACCATAGTCACTTGCCAATACATCATTGTATTGACCTCCTTCGGGGGCTGCATATTCCAATGTGCAGGAAATTCTGATGCTGAATGATTGGCTCGAGTCTACACCCAACATGACTACATGTGGCGCATGCTTGAAGATGAGCCTCAATGTTATTTTTGCTTTCGCTGTGAACTCTGAACTTTAGCTAGCCTTCATGGCTATGCAATTTGTAATAAAGCCATTTTGGCTACTATTTTTGGATCTCGTTGTAGTAATTTAATACTTATGCAATGATACTTTATATTTTGTACTATGGTGCTGGCAGTGATCCAGGGACTAGCACATAACACAGGTGTTCCAACTTTAATAAAAGTTGGGGTGCTACACGGTGTCTCCCCGGCCTCGAGGAGACCACGGAGAGGTGCGGCGTGGCGTGCTGGGGGCGATGGTGGTGACGCCGAGCCCGCGCGCGTCTGGGGATGGCCGGGGCGTGCGGCCGGAGGTGCTCGGACAGCGACGAGCTTCGGAGGTGCTTTCCCCTCACGATTTGGTCGCAATAAAACTCGTTAATGATGCGGGTGTGGTGCGCGATGGGGTGGGGAGTAGAATGAGTGGGGTCTCGGGGGTGGAGGTGGCTTCCTCTAACCGGAATAGGAGAAACTCGTGGTGGCGACGTTGCGGCTCCGGCGAGCAAATTCGCGAGCCTGGGGGCATTTGGCAGAGGGCTTTCGGGGGAAAAGATGGAGGAGGTCGAGGCCTACTAATAGAACCAAACGACGCTCAAATTGGTGGAGTAAATCGCCGGAATTGATGCGAGTAACGCCGGCCGTTTTCGGGCGTGGTCTCCGGCCGGAGATTGAAGACGATGACGTCACGCTGACGTCATCATTTTTCTCTTTCTTTTCTGATTTTTCTTTTAATTCATGTCTTTTGATTTAATTGTCCAAATGATGTCAAATTAATTTCTAAAAATTTGTAAAATTCATATCTATGCTTTAAACCATTAGTGGGCATGTTTTGAAACTTTTTGAAAAATAAATATTTTGAAATATTCATAAAATATAATTTTACCTATTTTAGGTTAACTTTGAATTTAGGGATTTAATAATTTATTTGGAGTTAAATAAAATTTATGAAATTACCCACATTCCAATATGTTTGAAATTAAGTCATTTAAACTCATTTTCAAATACTAAATTCATTTTAGGCTTTAGTATAATACTAAATAACATAACACATACTATATGAAAATAAAAAGGGAAAAATAATGTATTCATTTTAATTCAAAATAATTTGTGCACCATTATATTTTATACTAAGATAATTCAATTGGAAACTTCATAACAACATTTGGAAAGATTTTAGTTTTAATTTATTTCTTATTTAGAAGATATATCCCTGAAGTCATTTTATGTTTTCAAAATAAATGAAAATCATTTAAGCTAATGAAATGTTTATTGGGAACGTTTATTACTTATAAAATATATGTAGCTATTAAAGTTATAACTATAGGGTTGTAATCCCCAAACTATGTTTTGAACTCAGTTAAATGAATAATAATCTTTTGGCAAATAGACAATGTTTTCAATAGTTTAAAATAACACTTGTAATCATTATTTTATTTTATGAATTGCTATTCCTAAGTGGTTGAAAACAAATACTTATAAAGAAACCTTTTATTTGATGAATATGGTTTGAAGGTTTGTAAAACATTTGTCAAATTACATATTTGAGGTTTTCAGAAATAGAATGGATAAATAAAATGTTTAACCTGAAACATCTTTTGAAAGTAATGTTTACTTGAGGTATTGGAAATATTAAACTCTTTCAAAATGTTTGAAGCCTTTCATAGTTGGTTTTCTTATGCATTTAATATTTTATTTAAATGAAAAGAAAAGTTTTAAATTTTTGTGATTTTTGAACATTATAAAATGTTGGGATGTTACAGACTACCACCCTTCAAAGGAATCTCGTCCCCGAGATGCGGAGAGGCTAGGAAGACAAAACAAATGCTTGAATGATTCTGATAACTTGGGATGTTTTGAGAAATGAAATTTCTGGCATGGAAACTGGAAACTAGAAGGGGATGAATTTTCTGATTGGAGAGGCTCGAAAGAAAGATGGTTTGGGATCTCTAGGTTTAAGGCAGCTGGGTTAGAATTATCTGGGTGGCTACCACCCTTAAAAGAAATTTGTGTGGTCTGTCTAGGAACTTTGTTTAATCTTGTTTATTTCTCTGATGTAGAGCTTACAAGTATTCAAAATACAATGGCCTGTGGTGGATACGAAAAGTTTTAGCACTCACGTTTTCCACTCGGTCCTTGAAGAGATTTATCCTTCTTGCACTCAGGGCATCCACTGGCATAGTGTCCCTTATCTTTGCACTTGTAGCATCTTATGTGGCTAAGATCTTTCTTGGATTCACCCTTTGTCTTTGTTCCTCCAGGATCTTCATGAGAGACTGTTGCATTCCTTCCTTGGTTTGCTGGTTAGCTCGTTGCACCATGGGATAAAGTTGACTCTAAATTGGGACATGGTTTGTTCCTTCACACAGGAAGCAAGTAACCCGTCTTGTGCTGCATCCTTTAACTGGGTGTCTAGTATGACCATGGGGCCACTCATTAGAACAATCTTTGGACGTATGTCCTATCTCTCCACAATTTTTGCATGCCTTTAGTTTGGTCATAAGGTTCTCTTCAAAATCACTATGGTTTTGATCAATCTTAGGCAGTTGGTCATTGATCTACTTCCACAGCTGACTCTGGTTCTCTAATAGTAGTCCCATAGTTGTATGCAAATCATTGGTGTTGGTATTGGGGTGAGACATTTGTTTGGTTTAGAAAGCAATGAGTTGAATTATTTGTACGATGAAGGAATCCTAGTTCAATAAAACAAAACAAGGCAACCAATCTATAACATAATCAATCAACGTCTAACAAACATCAAGCAACAAGGTTCAAACACAAGCAAACGCATACGTAAAAAATTCCAAAACTTCTTTTGAAAAACCGAACTACTCGTTTGTCGAACGAAGCACACCAATGTCATGGAAAGAAAAAAAAATTGATAGTACTGCCATACCACAATTTGATAGGTCAATACATCATCGGATCTCGTTATTCTAATGGGTAGGTGGTCTAATCTATCCTTTTCTTGAGTGCCTCAAGTTCTTGTTCAACTTTCTTGGATATCTTCGAAGTGTTGGTCGAATCCTGGTTCTTCAGTGGTCTTCCATGTATGTAGAACTTCATGTTGCATCGTAGTTTTTCCATATGAAGAAGCAGAATAAGACTTAGACTATAAGAACATGGTCATCTAGAAAAAGATAAGATGTTTTCAGAAGGTTGATAGTAGATGAGAGTATGAGAAAGATAAAATGAAAATTTTTGTTTTTAGAAAAGTGAATAAAATAGATTTTCAATCCTATGGTCAAATCCTATTTCTATCCAAACTTAGGGTTTCGAACCTACAGGCAACACAGGGCTCTGATACCATCTGTAGCGTACCTGCTCTTTAAATAAGGCAGATACCTGTGTATAGTGCAAATCCCTGGATCGATTCATTTGCACACACAGTTTACGATGTAATATCACAACAAAGCGTCAATTTTATTACATCGATGATCCAAAATTACAAAATATTCGATACAAGTTGCATAGCATAAAGCTAGCATTGAAAAAGTACACAGCGGAAATACAATAGCAGTGAGTCTCTATTACTTTCATGCTGCCACAGGCGAAAACATGTTGGTTGTAGACTCGAAACCTATAACGAAACCTCACTCGTCATCTGAACAATCTGCAATAAGAAAAATATTGCAACAACGTGGGTCAGATTCCATTAAAAATGTAGTGTGGCAAGTGACACTATGGTGGACACTTAATGGAATAACTCTAAAGCCTATATGCATATTTGGCTGGTGGAGTTCAAGGCTAATTTGCATAAAGCCAATTTTTCCTACTCTTTTGAAAACACTTTTCTTGAAATCAAGACGAGTATGGCATGAAAACCATAAATCTCATCTTCCCTTGTTCACCCATCAAGTTTTACTTCTGAAGTTGGAATGATGGAATCCTCCGTTGACGTCCGTGATCAGCTGCTCAAATTGTCCGTACCGGGGACACGGCTAAGTACTTAGTTTTACACTCTGCAGAGGTTGTAACGTTCACCATTGTACCCATTCAACCGAGATTATCCTTTACACACCATTTGTGAATAGGAAAGGAGAGGAATGAGACGAGATCTTTCAGCAGCATTTTCCCTCCCACTTTGGCTTGACCCGTTCCACCTAACATCCCCCGACATCTGCTTGTCAAGCCGGAGAGAGTCCACGCAACGTAATTGATCAAGCCAGAGCCCATATGGCAATGGCTGCACTGGAAGCAATCGTCACTCGGAGTTCTTCAGATTCCTCTGTTCCCTGGGTGGCTATCCACAAGTGCACTTACTCCAGGACCCATAGACATGGACCTGAGCAGCCACTCAACTTCGCCGCCATACAACCAATCCACCCAGGAGTTTCATTAACTTAGTGGATGTGCACTCTCAGGTAAAAATCACCATGCTCACGGCCCTAAGTAGAATAGACATTCATCCTAGGCGACGACAACCATGAGCACAGCCCTGAGTAGTCACTTAACATTTTGTAAAAACTTTTCATCGATTGCATAGCATCAATACATCTACTAAGTATGATATAGGAACCTAGACACAGGAGTAAGGGAATTCTACACAGGTTTAGCATAGCAATACTATCCTACTCATGCATATAAAAATACTAAGTAATGCATATAGAAAATAATAGGAAGTTTATGAGGTGTGCCACTTGCCTTTGAATGTTGTCGTTGTTCACAAACTCTTTTCAACAACGAACGTTTGCTCTCTGTTTAATCTAAACAATAATAGCAAACAACAATACAACAATCAACAAACAACAATCATCAAACATACATGCTCATATCAAATGAACAAACTAGTTTTGTAAAACTTCGAAGGAAAACATGTCATGCCATGAACATCTTTTAAGTTAATGCAAGCGAAATGTATGTCAAAATGACTAAGGACTAATGTCAATAGTTGAATAAAATATTTTGTTTTATATCATCTTGGATAAGCCCTCTAATGGCTTTGCCTTGATGTGTAGAAATATTTAGAGAAGATACTAAGTCATTTCTTCAAGATGATAATATCATGATCAAAATTTGTTTAAGTCAAATGTGAAAGACAAGATTCGAAAAGAGGGAAAAGATAGAAGAAAGATGTAGTTGTCCTCCAGGCTTCATCTCCAGACTTGTAACTTTCTTCTGAATGATGTCTTGATTGAGCTCTTGGTAGTCTTGATGAATCTTCAGACTTGATGATTCTTGTATCACCTAGGCTGGTCTTGGATTGAACTTAGTCTTCACGAAGTCTCCGAGAAGAAGTGAGAAAAGAAAGAGAGAGGAAGCAAGACTTAGAAAATATTGCTGGTTGGTCTTCATGAACTTCCTCTTGATTTTCTTCTAAGTGCTTCTGCTCCTTGAAGGTATTCCTGAGGTCTTGTTTTGGCCAAGTCCTTCATTGGCCTTCTAGCTCCATGTTGAAAATCCTAAGTGTCTAGTGTAGCACTTTACTAAAATGCTAAGTTGAAAATACTTCTAACTTAGAGAAAATAATGAAGGGAAAATTTCCTATGGGAAATATATCTATATGTGAAAAATAAGTTATGCATGAAATATCATTCAAAATTTGGGGTATTTATAAAGTATGCATTTGGCTATAAATGCAATCTAATTAATTTCTATTTTTGGAAAATATAATAAAAGGAATAATTATAATATTAAAGTTTTCTATAATTAAATTTTTATAGCAAAATTTTGTAATTAGTGTTAGTAGACAGGGGGCATTTAATTAAATTTATAGCAATTTGATTTAATCAAAATAATATTTCTATTAATTGTTATGTGGAAAAATACTCAAACTATTCAAATTAACTATATAACTATGAATTCATTCAATTTTCTCAAAAATATTTTATAGAAGTGGCATCAATTTACAAATATTCTAAAGTTTCTAAAACAATTTTATTTGCAATTTTTGAATTTACAGATTTAAAGTTATGACAAAAATACTCAAATTCACCATTTGAAATTTGAATATTTTAAACTAATTCAAATTTGAATTTGGCAGATCCAAAATATTCTACATGTCAAGGGCTTTCCAAATATATAAAAATATTTGAATTTGAATAAACATAGAAAAAGATATGATAGTTTGAATAGACAGGGGCTTTTCTGCAAAACTGCCAATTAATTAAATCGTGAAAATGATTTTACACGTCAGCGCTGACTGGGCGCTGACTGTGCGCTGACTGGGCTGCTGACGTGGTTAAGTCATCAGATCTGGATCGTTGGATCTGGATCTGACGGCTGAAATCTACTAATACCGGTTCGGAGGATGGATCTAATCGTGACCGTGGAAAAAAATCGGAGGGCTCACATTGCATGGACCAGAAGGTGGCGGCGCCGGTGGCCGGAGATGAAGGGGACGGCGGCGTTCAGCTCGGATGAGGACGGCGCCGGCGTTGCGGTGTCTCCCCGGCCTCGAGCAGACCACGGAGAGGTGCGGCGCGGCGTGCTGGGGGTGATGGTGGTGACGCCGAGCCTGCGCGCGTCTGGGGATGGTCGGGGCGTGCGGCCGGAGGTGCTCGGACGGCGACGAGCTTCGGAGGTGCTTTCCCCTGATGATTTGGTCGCGATAAAACTCGTTAAGGATGCGGGTGTGGTGCGCGATGGGGTGGGGAGTAGAATGAGTGGGGTCTCGGGGGTGGAGGTGGCTTCCTCTAGCCGGAATAGGAGAAACTCGTGGTGGCGACGTTGCGGCTCCGGCGAGCAAATTCGCGAGCCTGGGGGCATTTGGCAGAGGGCTTCCGGGGGGAAAAGATGGAGGAGGTCGAGGCCTACTAATAGCAACAAACGACGCTAAAATTGGTGGAGTAAATCGCCCGAATTGATGCGAGTAACGCCGGCCGTTTTCGGGCGTGGTCTCCGTCCGGAGATTGAAGACGATGACGTCACGCTGACGTCATCATTTTTCTTTTTCTTTTCTGATTTTTCTTTTAATATATATCTTTTGATTTAATTGTCCAAATGATGTCAAATTAATTTCTAAAAATTTGTAAAATTCATATCCATGCTTTAAACCATTAGTGGGCATGTTTTGAAACTTTTTGAAAAATAAATATTCTGAAATATTCATAAAATACAATTTTACCTATTTTAGGTTAACTTTGAATTTAGGGATTTAATAATTTATTTGGAGTTAAATAAAATTTATGAAATTACCCACATTCCAATATGTTTGAAATTAAGTCATTTAAACTCATTTTCAAATACTAAATTCATTTTAGGCTTTAGTATAATACTAAATAACATAACACATACTATATGAAAATAAAAAGGGAAAAATAATGTATTCATTTTAATTCAAAATAATTTGTGCACCATTATATTTTATATTAAGATAATTCAATTGGAAACTTCATAACAACATTTGGAAAGATTTTAGTTTTAATTTATTTCTTATTTAGAAGATATATCCCTGAAGTAATTTTATGTTTTCAAAATAAATGAAAATCATTTAAGCTAATGAAATGTTTATTGGGAACGTTTATTACTTATAAAATATATGTAGTTATTAGAGTTATAACTATAGGGTTGTAATCCCCAAACTATGTTTTGAACTCAGGTAAATGAATAATAATCTTTTGGCAAATAGACAATGTTTTCAATAGTTTAAAATAACACTTGTAATCATTATTTTATTTTATGAATTGCTATTCCTAAGTGGTTGAAAACAAATACTTATAAAGAAACCTTTTATTTGATGAATATGGTTTGAAGGTTTGTAAAACATTTGTCAAATTACATATTTGAGGTTTTCAGAAATACAATGGATAAATAAAATGTTTAACCTGAAACATCTTTTGAAAGTAATGTTTACTTGAGGTATTGGAAATATTAAACTCTTTCAAATGTTTGAAGCCTTTCATAGTTGGTTTTCTTATGCATCTAATATTTTATTTTAATGAAAAGAAAAGTTTTAAGTTTTTGTGATTTTTGAACATTATAAAATGTTGGGATGTTACAGACTACCACCCTTAAAAGGAATCTCGTCCCCGAGATTCGGAGAGGCTAGGAAGACAAAGCAAATGCTTGAATGATTCTGATAACTTGGGATGTTTTGAGAAACGAAATTTCTGGCATGGAAACTGGAAACTAGCAGGGGATAAATTTTCTGATTGGAGAGGCTCGAAAGAAAGATGGTTTGGGATCTCTAGGTTTAAGGCAGCTGGGTTAGAATTATCTGGGTGGCTACCACCCTTAAAAGAAATTTTTGTGGTCAGTCTAGGAACTTTGTTTAATCTTGTTTATTTCTCTGATGTAGAGCGTACAAGTATTCAAAATACAATGGCCTGTGGTGGATACGAAAAGTTTTAGCACTCACGTTTTCCACTCGGTCCTTGAAGAGATTTATCCTTCTTGCACTCAGGGCATCCACTGGCATAGTGTCCCTTATGTTTGCACTTGTAGCATCTTATGTGGCTAAGATCTTTCTTGGATTCACCCTTTGTCTTTGTTCCTCCAGGATCTTCATGAGAGACTGTTGCATTCCTTCCTTGGTTTGCTGGTTAGCTTGTTGCACCATGGGATAAACTTGACTCTGTATTGGGATATGGTTTGTTCCTTCACACAGGAAGCAAGTAACCCGTCTTGTGCTGCATCCTTTAACTGGGTGTCTGGTATGACCATGGGGCCACTCATCAGAACAATCTTTGGACGTATGTCCTATCTCTCCACAATTTTTGCATGCCTTTAGTTTGGTCATAAGGTTCTCTTCAAAATCACTATGGTTTTGATCAATCTTAGGCAGTTGGTCATTGATCAACTTCCACAGCTGACTCTGGTTCTCTAATAGTAGTCGCATAGTTGTATGCAAATCATTGGTGTTGGTATTGGGGTGAGACATTTGTTTGGTTTAGAAAGCAATGAGTTGAATTATTTGTACTATGGAGGAATCCTAGTTCAATAAAACAAAACAAGGCAACCAATCTATAACATAATCAATCAACGTCTAACAAACATCAAGCAACAAGGTTCAAACACAAGCAAACGCATACGTAAAAATTTTCAAAACTTCTTTTGAAAAACCGAACTACTCGTTTATCGAACGAAGCACACCAATGTCATGGAAAAAAAAATTGATAGTACTGCCATACCACAATTTGATAGGTCAATACATCATCAGATCTCGTTATTCTAATAGGTAGGTGGTCTAATCTATCCTTTTCTTGAGTGCCTCAAGTTCTTGTTCAACTTTCTTGGATATCTTCGAAGTGTTGGTCGAATCCTGGTTCTTCAGTGGTCTTCCATGTATGTAGAACTTCATGTTGCATCGTAGTTTTTCCATATGAAGCAGCAGAATAAGACTTAGACTATAAGAACATGGCCATCTAGAAAAAGATAAGATGTTTTCAGAAGGTTGATAGTAGATGAGAGTATGAGGAAGATAAAATGAAAAGTTTTTTTTTAGAAAAGTGAATAAAATAGATTTTCAATCCTATGGTCAAATCTTATTTCTATCCAAACCTAGGGTTTCGAACCTACAGGCAACACAGTGCTCTGATACCATCTGTAGCGTACCTGCTCTTTAAATAAGGCAGATACCTGTGTATAGTGCAAATCCCTGGATCGATTCATTTGCACACACAGTTTACGATGTAATATCACAACAAAGCGTTAATTTTATTACATCGATGATCCAGAATTACAAAATATTCGATACAAGTTGCATAGCATAAAGCTAGCATTGAAAAAGTACACAGCGGAAATACAATAGCAGTGAGTCTCTATTACTTTCATGCTGCCACAGGCGAAAACATGTTGGTTGTAGACTCGAAACCTATAACGAAACCTCACTCGTCATCTGAACAATCTGCAATAAGAAAAATATTGCAACAACGTGGGTCAGATTCCATTAAAAATGGAGTGTGGCAAGTGACACTATGGTGGACACTTAATGGAATAACTCTAAAGCCTATATGCATATTTGGCTGGTGGAGTTCAAGGCTAATTTGCATAAAGCCAATTTTTCCTACTCTTTTGAAAACACTTTTCTTGAAATCAAGACGAGTATGGCATGAAAACCATAAATCTCATCTTCCCTTGTTCACCCATCAAGTTTTACTTCTGAAGTTGGAATGATGGAATCCTCCGTTGATGTCCGTGATCAGCTGCTCAAATTGTCCGTACCGGGGACACGGCTAAGTACTTAGTTTTACACTCTGCAGAGTTTGTAACGTTCACCATTGTACCCACTGAACCGAGATTATCCTTTACACACCATTTGTTAATAGGAAAGGAGAGGAATGAGACGAGATCTTTCAGCAGCATTTTCCCTCCCACTTTGGCTTGACCCGTTCCACCTAACATCCCCCGACATCTGCTTGTCAAGCCGGAGAGAGTCCACGCAACGTAATTGATCAAGCCAGAGCCCATATGGCAATGGATGCACTGGAAGCAATCGTCACTCGGAGTTCTTCAGATTCCTCTGTTCCCTGGGTGGCTATCCACAAGTGCACTTACTCCAGGAACCATAGACATGGACCTGAGCAGCCACTCAACTTCGCCGCCATACAACCAATCCACCCAGGAGTTTCATTAACTTAGTGGATGTGCACTCTCAGGTAAAAATCACCATGCTCACGGCCCTAAGTAGAATAGACATTCATCCTAGGCGACGACAACCATGAGCACAGCCCTGAGTAGTCACTTAACATTTTGTAAAAACTTTTCATCGATTGCATAGCATCAATACATCTACTAAGTATGATATAGGAACCTAGACACAGGAGTAAGGGAATTCTACACAGGTTTAGCATAGCAATACTATCCTACTCATGCATTTAAAAATCTAAGTAATGCATATAGAAAATAATAGGAAGTTTATGAGGTGTGCCACTTGCCTTTGAATGTTGTCGTTGTTCACAAACTCTTTTCAACAACGAACGTTTGCTCTCTGTTTAATCTAAACAATAATAGCAAACAACAATACAACAATCAACAAACAACAATCATCAAACATACATGCTCATATCAAATGAACAAACAAGTTTTGTAAAACTTCGAAGGAAAACATGTCATGCCATGAACATCTTTTAAGTTAATGCAAGCGAAATGTATGTCAAAATGACTAAGGACTAATGTCAATAGTTGAATAAAATATTTTGTTTTATATCATCTTGGATAAGCCCTCTAATGGCTTTGTCTTGATGTGTAGAAATATTTAGAGAAGATACTAAGTCATTTCTTCAAGATGATAATATCATGATCAAAATTTGTTTAAGTCAAATGTGAAAGACAAGATTCGAAAAGAGGGAAAAGATAGAAGAAAGATGTAGTTGTCCTCCAGGCTTCATCTCCAGACTTGTAACTTTCTTCTGAATGATGACTTGATTGAGCTCTTGGTAGTCTTGATGAATCTTCAGACTTGATGATTCTTGTATCACCTAGGCTGGTATTGGATTTAACTTAGTCTTCACGAAATCTCCGAGAAGAAGTGAGAAAAGAAAGAGAGAGGAAGCAAGACTTAGAAAATATTGCTGGTTGGTCTTCATGATCTTCCTCTTGATTTTCTTCTAAGTTCTTCTGCTCCTTGAAGGTACTTCTGAGGTCTTGTTTTGGCCAAGTCCTTCATTGGCCTTCTTGCTCCATGTTGAAAATCCTAAGTGTCTAGTGTAGCACTTTACTAAAATGCTAAGTTGAAATACTTCTAACTTAGAGAAAATAATGAAGGGAAAATTTCCTATGGGAAATGTATCTATATGTGAAAAATAAGTTATGCATGAAATATCATACAAAATTTGGGGTATTTATAAAGTATGCATTTGGCTATAAATGCAATCTAATTAATTTCTATTTTTGGAAAATATAATAAAAGGAATAATTATAATATTAAAGTTTTCTATAATTAAATTTTTATAGCAAAATTTTGTAATTAGTGTAAGTAGACAGGGGGCATTTAATTAAATTTATAGCAATTTGATTTAATCAAAATAATATTTCTATTAATTGTTATGTGGAAAACTACTCAAACTATTCAAATTAACTATATAACTATGAATTCATTCAATATTACTCAAAAATTTTTTATAGAAGTGGCATCAATTTACAAATATTCTAAAGTTTGTAAAACAATTTTATTTGCAATTTTTGAATTTACAGATTTAAAGTTATGACAAAAATACTCAAATTCACCATTTGAAATTTGAATATTTTAAACTAAGTCAAATTTGAATTTGGGCAGATCCAAAATATTCTACACGTCAAGGGCTTTCCAAATATATAAAAATATTTGAATTTGAATAAACAGAGAAAAAGATATGATAGTTTGAATAGACAGGGGCTTTTCTGCAAAACTGCCAATTAATTAAATCGTGAAAATGATTTTACACGTCAGCGCTGACTGGGCGCTGACTGTGCGCTGACTGGGCTGCTGACGTGGTTAAGTCATCAGATCTGGATCGTTGGATCTGGATCTGACGGCTGAGATCTACTGATACCGGTTCGGAGGATGGATCTAATCGTGACCGTGGAAAAAAAATCGGAGGGCTCACATTGCATGGACCAGAAGGTGGCGGCGCCGGTGGCCGGAGATGAAGGGGACGGCGGCGTTCAGCTCGGACGAGGACGGCGCCGGCGTTGCGGTGTCTCCCCGGCCTCGAGGAGACCACGGAGAGGTGCCGCGCGGCGTGCTGGGGGCGATGGTGGTGACGCCGAGCCCGCGCGCGTATGGGGATGGCCGGGGCGTGCGGCCGGAGGTGCTCGGACGGCCACGAGCTTCGGAGGTGCTTTCCCCTCACGTTTTGGTCGCGATAAAACTCGTTAAGGATGCGCGTGTGGTGCGCGATGGGGTGGGGAGTAGAATGAGTGGGGTCTCGGGGGTGGAGGTGGCTTCCTCTAGCCGGAATAGGAGAAACTCGTGGTGGCGACGTTGCGGCTCCGGCGAGCAAATTCGCGAGCCTGGGGGCATTTGGCAGAGGGATTTCGGGGGGAAAAGATGGAGGAGGTCGAGGCCTACTAATAGCAACAAACGACGCTAAAATTGGTGGAGTAAATCGCCCGAATTGATGCGAGTAACGCCGGCCGTTTTCGGGCGTGGTCTCTGGCCGGAGATTGAAGACGATGACGTCATCAGTTTTCTTTTTCTTTTCTGATTTTTCTTTTAATTCATATCTTTTGATTTAATTGTCCAAATGATGTCAAATTAATTTCTAAAAATTTGTAAAATTCATATCTATGCTTTAAACCATTAGTGGGCATGTTTTGAAACTTTTTGAAAAATAAATATTTTGAAATGAATAGGCATATCTATGCTTTTCATAAAATACAATTTTACCTATTTTAGGTTAACTTTGAATTTAGGGATTTAATAATTTATTTGGAGTTAAATAAAATTTATGAAATTACCCACATTCCAATATGTTTGAAATTAAGTCATTTAAACTCATTTTCAAATACTAAATTCATTTTAGGCTTTAGTATAATACTAAATAACATAACACATACTATATGAAAATAAAAAGGGAAAAATAATGTATTCATTTTAATTCAAAATAATTTGTGCACCATTATATTTTATATTAAGATAATTCAATTGGAAACTTGATAACAACATTTGGAAAGATTTTAGTTTTAATTTATTTCTTATTTAGAAGATATATCCCTGAAGTCATTTTATGTTTTCAAAATAAATGAAAATCATTTAAGCTAATGAAATGTTTATTTGGAACGTTTATTACTTATAAAATATATGTAGTTATTAAAGTTATAACTATAGGGTTGTAATCCCCAAACTATGTTCTGAACTCAGGTAAATGAATAATAATATTTTGGCAAATAGACAATGTTTTCAATAGTTTAAAATAACACTTGTAATCATTATTTTAGTTTAT
The DNA here is from genome assembly GCA_026929855.1 of Poa annua. NCBI lineage: Eukaryota > Viridiplantae > Streptophyta > Magnoliopsida > Poales > Poaceae > Poa > Poa annua. The sequence goes on along the minus strand of CM049429.1, from coordinate 17,649,128 downwards.
GAATTGCTATTCCTAAGTGGTTGAAAACAAATACTTATAAAGAAACCTTTTATTTGATGAATATGGTTTGAAGGTTTGTAAAACATTTGTCAAATTACATATTTGAGGTTTTCAGATTACAATGGATAAATAAAATGTTTAACCTGAAACATCTTTTGAAAGTAATGTTTACTTGAGGTATTGGAAATATTAAACTCTTTCAAAATGTTTGAAGCCTTTCATAGTTGGTTTTCTTATGCATTTAATATTTTATTTTAATGAAAAGAAAAGTTTTAAATTTTTGTGATTTTTGAACATTATAAAATGTTGGGATGTTACAGCCACGCACAACTCCGGCGAGCACTCCCGAGGGAACGAGGACGCTCCGGTCATCGCCACTGCGCCACTGCCTTCCACTCGACGTCACGCATCCTCCGGTGAGCTCCGTTCTCCTCCTAGAGCCGTAGAACACCGTAAGCGCGAATGCCGGCCATGGCTCCGCCGCGCCCCGCGCGTCTCCGGCGACTCGCTCCGCCCGCGTTAGGTCAACGCGTCCTGGACCGTTGGATCTAGATCCAACGGATCCGTTTTATTTTTAATTTTTGCCTCTGCGATTAATCTGGCGCGTCCGATTTCATTTAGATCTAACGGCTCTCGATCGCGATCCGCGTCAAACCGGTTCGGGCGAATCAGATCGCGCCGCGTGGCTGATTCTTTTTCTATTTCGAATAAAAATTAGAAATTAAAACAGAAAACTACTAAAACTTGCAAAATTCATAACTTTCAATCTGTAAATCCAAATTTGATAAACTTTATATCATTGGAAAGCCCTGCCCATGTAGTTTATTCCTATATCATTAGTTTGGCATTTTAGTGTCTTTAAAATTGTGAAATTTACAGATTGGCATTTCGGCCATTTAAAGTCATAATTTAAATATTAAAAATGTTTTTCATCTGAATCCAAATGTTGTGGAATAATAATTTTGCTCTCTGTCCAGAAAATGTAACATGAGATTTTATTGAAAATTTTGTACTTAAATTGACCTTAAATGTTATTTATATTCAATTGTTAAATAGAAAATAAAATATTGTTCATTGCATTGCATGCATTAAATAAACAGAGAAAATAAAATTGATAATAAGTAGTTTGGTTATGTTTATAACATATCATGCATGCATACATATTTATGCTTTGGAGTTTTAAGTGTTGCATGTGCATTTATTTTATTTTTGTATTGCTGGTTGTTAGATTGTGAAGAGGAGGAAGGAAGTGCTTGTGATTGTTATTCTTGCTGTGCTTGTGCCTCCTGTTATCAAGGCAAGTGACATTCATATTTTAATCCCATATTTTCTATATGCATAAGTAGTATGTTTTGAGTAGTGTGCATGATAGGAATTTTGGAGTTATTTTATAATGCTAAGATTGGTTGTATTTTACAAATATCCTAGTAGTGTGTAGCCACCCCTTATCCTATGCAGCCATGAAAAGTTTTAGTAGTTGCTTAGTTATGCTATGAAAATGTTTACCATGTTATAGACATGTTTCTAAGTGCTGAAAATTAAAATACACTTCTGGGTGGAATTGGTTGTTTGGTTTATGTTGAGTGACTTTTGGGACTATTCTTGTGGTTGTCGTCCCCTAGGATGAATGTCTATTCTACTTAGGGCCATGAGTATGGTGTTTGTTACCCAGAAGTGCACTTATGGACGGCCACCCAGGAACGAAGAGATTACCAAGTCCCTCTAAGTTTAGAAGCTTCCCGTGCAACCTTTTGACAATGGGCTCTGTCTAGAATAATTAAGTTGTGAGGATGCAACCTGTCAGCTTGACAAGCAGATGTAGAGATGGTAGGTGGAACGTGTCTTGCTAGTATGGTTGCATTCTTCTTCTGAAAGTTCTTGTCACAATTCTCTCCTTTCCTTAATACACTCCGTGTGTATAGGATTTTCGGGCTAATTGAGTCTAAAGGTGAAACTGCACAACCTCTGCAGAGTCGACAATCTGAGTATCAGCCGTGTCCCCGGAAATGGACTATTTCGAGCAACTGGACAAAGAAGGGCAGAAGAATCTCAACATTGTTTTCATAAAGTAAAATTTTGACTAAGGAAAGAATTGATGGTGCACTTGGGCTTTATCCCTTGGTGCCAATTGTCTTCGAGAAATAAAAAGTGTTTTAAAAATGCTAGGAGAAAACTTGCTTTCTGCAAATAGCCTCCAACCCCACCAAGTCAGAATGCATATAGATTTTAGACTTGTCAATATATATATACTCACTATAGTCACTTGCCAATACATCATTGTACTGACCTCCTTCGGGGGCTGCATATTCAAATGTGCAGGTAATTCTGATGCTGAATGAGTTTTGCTCGAGTCTACACCCAACATTACTGTCTGTGGCGCATGCTTGAAGATGAGGCTCAATGTTATTTTCGCTTTCGTGTGAACTCTGAACTTTCGCTAGCCTTCATGGCTATGCAACTTGTAATAAAGCCATTCTTGGCTAATATTTTTGGATCTCGTTGTAGTAATTTTAATACTTATGCTATGGTACTTTATATTTTGTACTGTGGTGCTGGCAGTGATCCAGGGACTAGCACATAACACAGGTGTTCCAACTTTAATAAAAGTTGGGGTGCTACAAAATGGTATCAGAGCAAAGTGTTGCCTGTAGGTTCGAGCCCCTAGGATTGGTTAAGCCCCTTTTGGTCATAATGTTAACATGTTTGAAGTATGTTGGATTCTAACGGCATAGTGGGATGAAGCGGCCCGGGACAAACTTTACATGTCCGCGTACATGAGACCTGTTCCCCAATATAAGTGGCTGGCCGGGTGTCTGTCTCTCTCACTATAGTGAAAAATCCAATTTACGAAGAGTTGTTAATATCTGTTGATCACCATAGGATTTTGACCTAGTGTTCTTCTAAATTAATAATACACACAATGACTAGTACTTCCTTATCTTATGCAATTCTTGTTTTAATTCCTTTCTTCTACCTAAAGGATGACGAGCTTTCACTTCACCACCGCGGAGGACTTCGAGAACACCCGTTTTGGCTGTTACCTTCTCGACATCGGCGAGAAGATAGGGTTACCACTACCCCAAGTCAAGGGCTTCATCCTGAAGAAGTTCAACAAAGAGGGTTGCTAGGGAATAAAAGCAACTCAGCCAGGACGTGGAGAGGAGCCCCCACTGGAAATCAAAATGGTTAGCGACTCCAAAGATAAAGGACTCAATCTAGTCATGCAAGATTTGATTGGGCGCCTTTGCGGGCGCTACAGCACATAGTTGAGGGGCCACTACACCATTTTCTTTGGAAGGAGAAACGAGGATGGAGAACCTTACCTGTATGATGTCGGAGAAAGAGGCAAGGCAAAACCCATTAGTCTTTATTTCCAGGAGCTGGAAATCCTTGTCACTGAACTGTATGAAGATCGACGCACCGAGCTCCTGAAGAACGATGAGTTATGTGCCCTACTTAAGGAGAACGAAGAGAAGGTGAAGGTTCAAGAGGAAGTGACTAAGGCACAAGAAGAGAGGTTCGCTGCACATGAGGAGAAGTACAGGAGACAAGAGAAAAGAGTTCAAGAGAAGAACAAGACTATCATGGAACAAAAGGCAGAACTCGAGAGCAATGAAGTCGAGTTCGAGGCTGATAGTGACTTGATCAAAAGGCTTCGTACTCAGAAGAGAGAGCTGCAAGAAAAGAACTCTACCCTGGAGAAAGAAGTGAAGGAACTCAAGGATGTACTCGCCAATGAAGGAATCGAGATTCAGGAAATTGAAGAGGAAGAAGAGGACATGGTCGAGTAGTTAGTTAGTGAGACTACCATTTATCATACACCTCATTATCTTAGTCTTGTATTGACCTACCAACTTGTGGTAAGGCAGTACTTTCCCTTGTATCCTCGGAACCTTGCGAGTTTATTTTCCAAACTTTTATATCGTTTTCCTTAAACCAAAGGTTTTGATTTGTTTGCTGATTGTTTTATAAGTGGTGTGTTGTTGATGGTGTGCTTGACTGGTTTGTTTTGTGCATGGGTAGGATCCCTCCTTATAGTTCTATCTATCTTTTACCCATCCATACTAAAACCCCTCAGATGCCTCCACGTCGTGATACCGACAACAACGAAGCTATGCAACAGCTGATGGCAGCTCAAGCCCAACTGATGAATATGATGACCCAGTTCATTGCAGCAACCAACAACAACAACAACAATAATAACCATCCACCACCACCACCTCCTGTGGACAGACTTGCAAGATTTCTCACTTAGACCTAAGAAGTTCTCCTCTGCTACTGAACCAATAGTGGCGGATGACCGGCTCCGTTCAGTCAACAAGGACTTAGTAACCTGTGAGTGTTATGAGGCAGAAAAGGTGAGGTTCACTGCTCACCTATTGGAAGGACCTGTTGCCATGTGGTGGGAGACCTATAAAGTGACCCATCCCTTGGATGGCATGACTTGGGATGCGTTCAAGGATGGTTTCCGCAACGCTCACATCTCCTCTGGCATAATGAATCTGAAGAAGGAGGAATTTTGTAGCTTGAGGCAGGGAGGTAGGACTCTGAAGGAGTATATGGATGACTTATGTATGCTATCAAGGTATGCACCAGAGGACATCGACACTGATGCTAAGAGGAAGGACAAATTCCTTAATGGACTTAGGGGAGAACTAAACATACCCTTGTCTGTGGCATATGCTCCTAACTATCAAATTCTCCTGGATCAAGCAATCACACTGGACAATAACATCAGAAAGGAAGAGAATAGGAAGAGGAAGTTTGGTGCAAGTAAAGGTAACTCTGAAGGGACACACAAGAAACCACACACCTCTGAAGTCAGTGGCCATAAACCCTGGAACTACTCCAACAGTGGTAGTGGCCAAAAGCACCATGGTCATAACCACAATGGAGGATACAAAGGAAATAATGGTGGGTTCAAGGGAAACCATCACCATGGCCAAAATCATGGGAATGGTAATCCCCGTCCTAACTATGAAGGGAAGAAAGACTTGTCTAATGACTTGTTTCAAGTGCAAGAAGACAGGAGACTATGCAACTGAATGCCCAGAGAAGAAGGCTGATGAAAATTCCAAGCCCAATCCTTTCCAGAAAGGGCAAGTAAATCACCTCAACGTGGAAGAAGTTCATGATGAACCTGATGCTGTGATTGGTAAGTTCATGCTCAATTCTTTTCCAGCGTTAGTCTTATTTGATACTGGAGCATCGCATTCATTCATATAAAGAGATTTTGTAAACAAACATGGGCTAGCCGAGGAAAGCTTAGGAAAACCTATAAGAGTGAGTTCACCTGGGGGTGAGATGATAGTAAATTCGGGTTGTAGGCAGTTAGATTTAAGGATTGGAAAATAGCTTTTTCCAACAGACTTAGTCATCCTAGAAACGCAAGGTTTGGATGTTATCATCGGAATGGATTGGATGACCCGTTTTGAAGGAAGCATAGACTGTGCAAACAGAGCTATCACCCTCACCACCCCAGAAAAACAAAAGATTAAATTCAGATCAACTTTCGAACTTAAGAAAGTTAGGCTAAATTCTCTTAAGGGGGTTAGCCTTGGTGATGTGCTGATTGTCCAAGAGTACCCAGATGTATTCCCAGAAGAATTACCGGGAATGCCACCCGATAGAGATGTGGAATTTCTCATTGAACTGAAACTGGGTACCAGACCAATAGCCAAGAGACCTTACCCTATGGCCGTCGATGAACTGAAAGAACTCAAGAAGCAACTAGAGGAACACCTTCTGAAAGGATTTATCCGTCCAAGTTCTTCGCCCTGGGGAGCGCCAGTTCTTTTTGTCGAAAAGAAAGATCAAACCCAGAGACTAGTCACGGACTACAGAGATATAAATGAACACACCATCAAGAACAAGTATCCGTTACCCAAGATAAATGAATTATTTGATCAACTGAAAGGTGCATGTGTCTTCTCCAAGATTGATCTTCGATCAGGTTATCTCCAAATGAAGGTTAGAGAGATGGATATACCAAAGACAGCGTTTGTTACAAGATATGGCTCTTATGAGTATACAGTAATGCCATTTGGATTAACCAATGCTCCAGCTTATTTCATGAATATGATGAATAAAGTGTTCATGGATTTTCTGGACAAGTTTGTGGTAGTATTCATAGATGACATTCTGATCTACTCCGAGAGTCACAAAGAACATGAAGAGCATTTGCGCCTAGTATTGCAGAGACTACGTGAACATAAGTTATATGCCAAATTCAGCAAGTGTGAATTTTGGTTGGAACAAGTCGCATTTCTAGGACACATACTATCCAAGGAGGGTATAGCAGTGGATCCTGAAAAGGTTTCAGCTGTAACCAATTGGGAGCCACCAAAGAATGTTGGAGAATTACGGAGTTTTCTTGGTCTAGCAGGATACTACCAAAGATTTATAGAAAACTTTTCCAAAATCGCCAAGGCACTGACGGAATTATTAAAGAAGGAGAAGAAATTTGAGTGGACTGACGCATGCGAAGCCAGTTTTCAGGAGTTGAAGAAACGACTGGTTTCAGCCCCAGTTCTATGCTTACCTGATTTAGAGAAAGAATTCCAAGTATACTGTGATGCTTCATGCCAAGGCCTGGGAAGTGTGCTGATGCAAGAAGGCAGAGTGGCATCATATGCCTCTATACAGCTCAAGAAACATGAAACAAATTATCCCACCCATGATCTCGAGTTAGCCTCAGTAGTACATGCCCTGAAAACTTGGAGACCCTACCTAATGGGAAAAAGATGCGAAGTGTTCACTGACCACAAAAGTTTGAAGTATATTTTTACTCAGAAAGAATTGAACATGAGGCAGAGAAGATGGTTAGAACTTATCAAGGATTATGATCTAAGTCTTCAATACCATCCTGGAAAGGCTAATGTAGTAGCTGATGCCCTGAGTCGTAAGGTTTATGTGAATGGCCTCACGGCAGGAGAAATACCTGAGGATTTATGCAAGGCACTCAAGGACCTCCGATTGGAGGTGGTACCAGATGGTTTTGTAGCCTCGTTAGTAGTACAACCAAATTTGATGGACAAGATACGTGAAGCTCAGAAGGGAGACAAAGATATTGATGAAATCAAAGCCAACTTGAGAGCAGGAAAAGCCAAGGGATTTCATGAAGATGAGCAAGGAACCTTGTGGTTTGAAAAACGTGTATGTGTGGAAAATGATCCTGATCTTAGGAAGTTAACTCTGCAAGAAGCCCATGAAACACCTTATTCCATTCATCCAGGAAATACCAAAATGTATATGGATGTGAAGGAGAGATTTTGGTGGAACAATCTGAAAAGAGAAATAGCAGAATATATCGCTAAGTGCGATGTATGCAGTCGAGTAAAGGCTGAGCATCAGAAACCAGCAGGACTTTTGCAACCTTTGAAGGTACCGGATTGGAAGTGGGATTCTATTGGGATGGATTTCATCACCGGGTTACCAAGGACCAGATCAGGGTATGATTCTATTTGGGTTATTGTTTGTCGCTTAACCAAACTAGCTCACTTTATACCCGTGAAGACCACCTATACCAGCGCAAAGCTAGCCGATATTTACATGAAGAGTATTGTGTGCCTACACGGCGTCCCCAAGAGTATCGTGTCCGATAGAGGGACCCAGTTCACATCTCATTTTTGGAAGCAGTTGCATGAATCACTAGGAACCAGATTGAAATTCAGTACATCGTTTCACCCGCAAACAGATGGCCAGACTGAAAGAGTAAATCAGATTTTAGAAGATATGTTAAGAGCTTGTGCGCTGGATTATGGGTCTAGTTGGGATGACAATCTACCCTATGCCGAGTTCTCCTAAAATAACAGTTACCAAGCTAGTATTGAGATGGCACCATTTGAGGCTTTATATGGGAAGAAATGCACAACCCCATTGTTGTGGAGTGGTGTAGGAGAACGAAGTTTCTTTGGACCTGATATAATCCAAGAAGCAGAAGAGAAGGTCAGATTAATTTAAGATAGATTGAAGATAGCACAGTCACGCCAGAAAAGCTACGCGGATTCTAAACGTAGAGAAGTCGCCTACGATGTGGGTGATAGAACCTATCTTAGAGTGTCGCCACTCCGGGGTGTAAAGAGGTTTGGAATTAAAGGAAAGCTAGCACCACGATTCATCGGACCATTCAAAATTCTTTCTCGCAAGGGTGAAGTGGCATATGAGTTAGAACTACCAGAAGCCCTGTCTGCGGTTCATAATGTGTTCCATGTCAGTCAATTGAAGAAATGTCACCCCGAGATGATGGGAGTTCCCTTAAAGGATACTGTACCCCTCGAAGAAGTACAATTGGAAATTGACCTGACCTACGAAGAGAAACCCATCAAGATATTGCAGACCGCAGAAAGAGTCACCCGTACCAAAACCATCAAGTTTTGTAAAGTCCAATGGAATCATCACACCGAGGAAGAAGCCACCTGGGAGCGAGAGGATGACCTCCGAGAAGACCATCCACACCTATTTGCTGACCTTTCCGAAGCTCGAGGGCGAGCTTCCTCTTAAGGGGGTTAGTCAGTAACATCCCAAAATTTGCAAAAATTTAAAACTTTGCATCCATGCATCATTCATCATTGGGCATAAAACTATATCACAAAAATATTAAATAAAACTTCAAATTATAAATTTAAATAATCTATAATTCCATAAAGTGTTTATTTAAAACTCCTTTAATAAATAATTTTTTTACCAATTTATATATGGGCAAGTATAATGTTAAAAAGTTCCATTTTTAATAACCTTTCCAAAACATATTTTTATGAATTTTTCTGAAATGTTTTGAATGGGTTTAAAAATCATAATTGAAATCAGTATTTAAAAACATATATTATTTTCATTTATAAAGAAAAGGAAATCGGGCCGGCCCGTTGGCTATCTGCCGCGCACGCGTAGCGTATCGGCCCGCCAGCGGCCCAGCGCCCCGCGCTCTCGCTAGCAGTCGCTGACAGATGGGACCCACCTGTCATCACCCCCGCGGAGCCGTTCGTCCCCAAATCACGCCCACGTCTCCGACCGAAACGCCCGATTTGATTTCGTTTGAATGCGGCGATTTACTACTCCCTTTACCTCGCCCCCTCCCCCTACTAATACCCCTCTCCGTTCTCTTCCGTTTGCCCCAAACCAATCGACCCGAGAGCAACCAGGCCGCACACATTCGTCTCCAGAGTTCCGCGGTGGCCGCCGGCGAAAACTTCGATTTCCGGTGAGCCAAAGCAATGCCGAGCTCTCTCATAGCTTCCCCTCGCACCCTTGCACTCACGCCACACCTTTTGACACGGTTACGGGCTTTTTGGTGCAGCGCTTTGTCGAGTTCGTCCACGACCGAGGAGATCCGCCGCCACGCACAACTCCGGCGAGCACTCCCGAGGGAACGAGGACGCTTCGGTCATCGCCACTGCGCCACTGCCTTCCACTCGACGTCACGCATCCTCCGGTGAGCTCCGTTCTTCTCCTAGAGCCGTAGAACTCCGTAAGCGCGAACACCGGCCATGGCTCCGCCGCGCCCCGCGCGTCTCCGGCGACTCGCGCCGCCCGCGTTAGGTCAACGCGTCCTGGACCGTTGGATATAGATCCAACCGATCCGTTTTATTTTTAACTTTTGTATCTGCGATTAATCTGGCGCGTCCGATTTCATTTCGATCTAACGGCTCTCGATCGCGATCCGCGTCGAACCGGTACGGGCGAATCAGATCGCGCCGCGTGGCCGATTCTTTTTCTATTTCGAATAAAAATTAGAAATTAAAACAGAAAACTACTAAAACTTGCAAAATTCATAACTTTCAATATGTAAATCCAAATTTGATAAACTTTATATCATTGGAAAGCCCTGCCCATGTAGTTAATTCCTATATCATTAGTTTGGCATTTTAGTGTCTTTAAAATTGTGAAATTTACAGATTGGCATTTCGGCCATTTAAAGTCATAATTTAAATATTAAAAATGTTTTTCATCTGAATCCAAATGTTGTGGAATAAGAATTTTGCTCTCTGTCCAGAAAATGCAACATGAGATTTTATTGAAAATTTTGTACTTAAATTGACCTTAAATGTTATTTATATTCAATTGTTAAATAGAAAATAAAATATTGTTCATTTCATGGCATGCATTAAATAAACAGAGAAAATAAAATTGATAATAAGTAGTTTGGTTATGTTTATAACATATCATGCATGCATACATATTTATGCTTTGGAGTTTTAAGTGTTGCATGTGCATTTATTTATTTGTGTATTGCTGGTTGTTAGACTGTGAAGAGGAGGAAGGAAGTGCTTGTGATTGTTATTCTTGCTGTGCTTGTGCCTCCTGTTACCAAGGCAAGTGACATTCATATTTTAATCCCATATTTTCTATATGCATAAGTAGTATGTTTTGAGTAGTGTGCATGATAGGAATTTTGGAGTTATTTTATAATGCTAAGATTGGTTGTATTTTACAAATATCCTAGTAGTGTGTAGCCACCCCTTATCCTATGCAGCCATGAAAAGTTTTAGTAGTTGCTTAGTTATGCTATGAAAATGTTTACCATGTTATAGACATGTTTCTAAGTGCTGAAAATTAAAATACACTTCTGGGTGGAATTGGTTGTTTGGTTTATGTTGAGTGACTTTTGGGACTATGCTTGTGGTTGTCGTCGCCTAGGATGAATGTTTATTCTACTTAGGGCCATGAGTATGGTGTTTGTTACCCAGAAATGCACTTGTGGACGGCCACCCAGGAACGAAGAGATTACCAAGTCCCTCTAAGTTTATAAGCTTCCCGTGCAGCCTTTTGACAATGGGCTCTGTCTAGAATAATTAAGTTGTGAGGATGCAACCTGTCAGCTTGACAAGCAGATGTAGAGATGGTAGGTGGAACGGGTCTTGCTAGTATGGTTGTATTCTTCTTCTGAAAGTTCTTGTCTCAATTCTCTCCTTTCCTCAATACACTCCGTGTGTATAGGATTTTCGGGCTAATTGAGTCTAAAGGTGAAAGTGCACAACCTCTGCAGAGTCGACAATCTGAGTACTCAGCCGTGTCCCCGGAAATGGACTACTTCGAGCAACTGGACAAAGAAGGGCAGAAGAATCTCAACATTGTTTTCATAAAGTAAAATTTTGACTAAGGAAAGAATTGATTGTGCACTTGGGATTTATCCCTTGGTGCCAATTGTCTTCGAGAAATAAAAAGTGTTTTACAAATTATAGGAGAAAACTTGCTTTCTGCAAATAGCCTCCAACCCCACCAAGCCAGAATACATATAGATTTTAGACTTGTCAATATATATATACTCACTATAGTCACTTGCCAATACATCATTGTATTGACCTCCTTCGGGGGCTGCATATTCAAATGTGCAGGTAATTCTGATGCTGAATGAGTTTTGCTCGAGTCTACACCCAACATGACTGCCTGTGGCGCATGCTTGAAGATGAGGCTCAATGTTATTTTTGCTTTCGTGTGAACTCTGAACTTTAGCTAGCCTTCATGGCTATGCAACTTGTAATAAAGCCATTCTTAGCTAATATTTTTGGATCTCGTTGTAGTAATTTTAATACTTATGCTATGGTACTTTATATTTTGTACTGTGGTGCTGGCGGTGATCCAGGGACTAGCACATAACATAGGTGTTCCAACTTTAATAAAAGTTGGGGTGCTACAGTGACACTATGGTGGACACTTAGTGGAATAACTCTAATGACCTATATGCTTATTTGGCTGGTGGAGTTCAAGGCTATTTTGCATAAAGCCAATTTTTTTCTAACTCTTTGGAAAACACTTTTCTTATATTCGAGACATCCGTGGCATGAAAACCACTGTCTCATTCTACCCTTGTTCACCCATCAAGTTTTATCTTAGAAATTGGAATGGTGGAATCCTCCGTTGACGTTCGTGATCAGCTGCTCATAAAACACTTTTCTTCTATTCGAGACATCCGTGGCATGAAAACCACTGTCTCATTCTACCCTTGTTCACCCATCAAGTTTTATCTTAGAAATTGGAATGGTGGAATCCTCCTGTAGCGCCCCATCTTTAAATAAAGATGGAACACCTGTGTTATGTGCTAGTCCCTGGATCACTGCCAGCACCACAGTACAAAATATATAGTATCATTGCATAAGTATCAAAATACTACATCGAGATCATAAATAGCCAAGTATAGCTTTATTACAAAGTGCATAGTCATGAAGACTAGCTAAAATATTCAGAGTTCACAACGAAAATAAAAGCAATGGGCCTTCTCTTCTAGCATACGCCACAAGCAGACATGTTGGGTGTAGAATCGAGTCCAAACTTACTCCTCCTCAGAATTACCTGCACATTTGAATATGCAGCCCCCGTAGGAGGTCAATACAATGAAGTATTGGCAAGTGACTATGGTGGATAAATTATGACAAGTCTAATTCTATATGCATATTTGGCTTGGTGGAGTTTGTAGGCTATTTTGCAGAAAGCCAGTTTTCTCCTATCTTTTGTAAAACACATTTGTATCTCAAAGACTTGGCACCAAGGGATGAAGCCCAAGTGCACCAATAATTCTTTCCTTAGTCAAATTTTACTTTACGAAAAGCCATGTTGAGATTCTTCCGTCCATCCTTTTCCAGTTGCTCGAAGTTGTCCATCACCGGGGACACGGCTGAGTACTCAGTTTGTTGACTCTAAAGAGGTTGTGCACTATCACCTTAACACTCAATTTGTCCGAGAAATCCTATACACGCGGAGTGTATTATGGAAAGGAGAGAATTGAGACAAGAACTTTCAGAAGAAGAATGCAACCATACTAGCAAGACCCGTTCCACCTATCAACTCTACATCTTCTTGTCAAGCTGACAGGTTGCACTCTCACAACTTAGTAGTTCTAGACAAAGCCCATTGTCAAAAGGCTGCAGGGAAGCTTCTAAACTTGGAGGGACTTAGTAATCTCTTTGTTCCTGGGTGGCCGTCCACAAGTGCGCTTCTGGGTGACAACCACCATACTCATGGCCCTAAGTAGAATAGAAATTCATCCTAGGCAAAGACAACCACAAGCATGGTCCCAAAAGCCACTCAACATAAACCAAACAACCAATTCCACCCAGAAGTGCATTCACAGTTTTTAACACTTAGCAAGAATTCTATAACCTGATAAATAAACTCATTTATAGCATAGCTAAGCATCTAATAAAACTTTTGGTGGCTGCATGGGGAGGGATGGCTACTCACTACTAGGATATTTTCAAAGTGTAAACTAACCTTAGCATTATAAGATAGTTCAAAAATTTCCCTATCATGCATACTACTCAAAATCTACTAATAATGCATATAGAAAACATAGGATAGATTATGAATGTCACTTGCCTTGGTAACAAGAGGAATAAGCACATCAAGAATAACAATCACAAAGACCTTCCTCCTCTTCACAATCTAGAGACAAACAATAACACTAAATAAACACACAAGCATAACACTTAAAAATATCAAGACAAAAATATGTATGCATGCTTAATATGCAATGAACTTATTAAGACCATATAATATCCATTTTAATTTTTCTGTTATTAATGCATAAAAATGCAATGATCAATATTTTAATATTTTATTTAATCATTTAAATATTAAGCATATTAGTAGTTTTAAGTTCTAAAAACAATTTCTTTAAGTCTATTAGGAGAAGTTTCAAATAAAACTCATGTTACACTCTCTGGACAGAGGGCATTAATAATTCTCCAAAGCAATTGGATTTATTTGGAAAGAGATTTTATTAATTAAGTTATAGATTTAATATCCGAAAGCTAAACCATTAAATTCCGCAATTTAATATACACTAAAAGGATAAACTAATGAAACCATACTAAACTACACGAGCAGAGCTTCACGTGGATATAAAATTCATCAAATTTAGATGAACAGAACAAAAGTTTTGAATTTTGTAAGTTTGTGTTGTTTTCTGTTTTTAAAACAATTTCTCTGCGAAAATAGAAAATAGAAACGCCACGCGGCGCGCTCTGATTGGGCGATACCGGTTCGCCGCGGATCGGCGCAGAAGCCATCCGATCTAACTTACATCGGACGCTCCAGATTAGATGGACGAAACGGTAAAGGAGATTAAATCGCGCCCGTCCGATCTCAATCGAACCGCTCGGATCTAAAGTGAGTGACGCGGCCGGCCGGAGTACGTCGGAGACTAGTCCTACGGTGGTGCCATCGCCGGAAGTTCGCCGAAAAACGTAATAACATGTACGGGAGGAAATGGCGCATACCGAGAGGTGCCGGGCGTCGCGTAGAAGCTGAGGACGTGGTCTAGGGCGTAACGGGCGTCCTCCTCCATGTATCACTCGCCGGCCGGCGGCGAAAGCTTCGGGTCGAGCACGGATTTGACAGTCCAGCTACGGATGACGAAAAATAGGAACATGAGAAGATGCGTAAGGGCGAGGAGAATCGAGTGGGAGGTTCGGAAGCTCCTGATGGGGTCCATACTCACCGGAATCGAAGAAGTGGCCGGCGGCAATGGCGGCGGCGCGGCCTCAAATTGGAGGAGCCTGGGGGCGAATTTGTTTAGGGTATGAGAGGGGAAAAGAGGCGGCGGGGATGGGGTATAAATAGGAGGAGCCGAGAGATCGTATCCCGCAAGAAAAGGATCGGATTGATCCGGATTTTGAGTTCTGTTAGAGTTCGTTTGTGACTCGATTTGGGGAAGGTGACGACAAGTGGGGTCCGGTTGTCAGTGAGAGAGGAGAGGGAGAAGATGGGCTGCGGTTGCTGGGCCGTTACCTCGTGCGCGCGCGGCGGATAGCAGAGCGGGGTCGGCCCAACTAGCCCGACACATTTTTTTCTTCTGTTTAAATCCTTTTTCAATCAATTTGATTTTTAAAACTTATCAAAACATTTCAGAAAAATTCATAAAAATATGTTTTGAAAAGCTAATTTAATTTATAACTTTTTGATATCATTTTACTAAATAAATAAAATAATAAAATGCATAATTTTATAATGAGCTCAAATAAACCTCTTTAATGAAAACAATTTTATTTAACCTTATAATTAAAATTCAATTTACTCCTTATGTGATTTTTTTTTGAAGCGCAAAGCAGTAGGGTAAACCCCTACTGTCTCATTTTCTATTTTCTCATTCACAAAAAAATAAAAATATTACAGAGTAGGTGTTCATAAGGTGTCAACCCATTGGGTCATACCCTCCTTAAGAGAAGGCTTAGCTTTGTGCATCACAAGCTTAAAACAATAAATAAAATCCTGGAAACAAACATCTAGGTCAATCTCCTGATTATCAAAAATACTTCTGTTTCTGTGCGTCCATATCGCCCAGCATCCCACTATGAGTGTTTCCTTGAAGCAAATCAAATTGTATCTTCGTTTGGCTTCTATTAACATAAGCATCAGATCAAGATCAGCATTCCATTCAATGTTCAGATTCCACCAGAAATTACGGCTGAAATCACAGTCAAAGAAGAGGTGTCTATAATCCTCAAAACCACCATCTGAACAGAGAATGCAATCATAAGATTCAATGATGAAATTTTTTCTGCCTAACAATTCTCTTGTATTCAATCTATCTTGCAAAAGCAACCAAAAGAAAATTTTATGCTTTGGGAGAACACATGATTTCCATATCCACCTCATGGGTATAGGGGCCAGACCTGGAGTTGAAAGTGTGGCATAGACCCGTTTGCTGGAATAAGATTTGTGAGAGGGTGAGAGCACCCACTGATCAGGGGCAGATATACCATCTCTACTACGGAGAGTAGTCGGAAGATCAACACATTGTTGAGCTGCTATAGGAGAAATAGGAGTATGAAACATATCAAAGATATTCTCATCGCTGAGAATAGCAAAAGCTTGTTTTAAGGTAATCTCCTGATTCCTCGCAAATGAGCAGAGATGGGGCATCTTATTTCGCAAAATATCATCAGACCAATTATCGAACCACAGCCGAATAGTACTACCATCACCAGGTATAGCAGAGGCTAACTCCAAAAAGGTATTCAGAAGTGTCAGACAATCCTTCCACCGGAATGAACCACAAGGGTTAGAATTTTGAGGGACCTTGCCATCAGCATAATGAGCCTGCCAAATGAGCTGAACCCATGGCACGTCTGCTTTGTTCATAAACTTAAAAAGGTGCTTTAACAGCAAGGCACAATTCTGAGTCCTCAGATTTAGAATACCAAGGCCTCCAGCCTTTTTAGGTTTACAAACTGTATCCCATTTAACCATACATTTTCCTTTTTTGTGAATATCCTTTCCTTATGTGATTTCAATGCCATACTTTTATGATGCATGATGCTTGAATGCAAAGTTTTAAATTTTTTAGAAATTTGGGATGTTACAGACTAACCCCCTTAAGAAGAAGCTCGCCCTCGAGCTTCGGAAAGGTCAGCAAATAGGTCTGGGTGGTCTTC
Organism: Poa annua; assembly: GCA_026929855.1. Classification (NCBI taxonomy): domain Eukaryota; kingdom Viridiplantae; phylum Streptophyta; class Magnoliopsida; order Poales; family Poaceae; genus Poa; species Poa annua. The sequence continues at coordinate 17,632,758 of CM049429.1, read as the reverse complement.
TCGGAGGTCATCCTCTCGTTCCCAGGTGGCTTCGTCTTCGGTGTGATGCTTCCACTGGACCTTGCAAAACCTAATGGTTTTGGTACGGGTGACTCTTTCTGTTGTGTGTAATATCTTGATGGGCTTCTCTTCGTATGTCAGGTCACTCTCCAATTGTACCTCCTCGAGGGGTACAGTGTCCTTTAAGGGAACTCCCATCATCTCGGGATGACATTTCTTCAACTGACTGACATGGAACACATTATGAACATCAGACAGTACTTCAGGTAGTTCTAACTCATATGCCACTTCACCTTTGCGAGAAAGAATTTTGAATGGTCCAATGAATCAAGGTGCTAACTTTCCTTTGATTCCAAACCTTTTCACACCCCGAAGTGGTGACACCCTTAAATAGGTTCTATCTCCCACTTCATAGGTGACTTCTCTACGCTTGGAATCTGCATAGCTTTTCTGGCGTGACTGTGCTATTTTCAGTCTGTCCTTAATCAGCCTGACTTTCTCTTCGGCATTCTGTATTATATCAGGCCCAAAGAAACTCCGTTCTCCTACACCACTCCACAACAGTGGGGTTGTGCATTTCTTTCCATATAAGGCTTCAAACGGTGCCATCTCAATGCTGACTTGGTAACTATTGTTGTAGGAGAACTCAGCGTATGGCAAATTATCATCCCAACTAGATCCATAGTCGAGCGCACAAGCTCTTAACATATCTTCTAAAATCTGGTTCACTCTTTCAGTCTGACCATCTGTTTGCGGGTGGAAAGCCGTACTGAATTCCAATCTGGTTCCCAAAGATTCGTGCAACTGCTTCCAGAAATGAGAAGTGAACTGGGTCCCCCTATCAGACACGATACTCTTAGGAACGCCGTGAAGGCACACAATTCTCTTCATGTAAATATCGGCTAGCTTTGCACTAGTATAAGTGGTCTTCACGGGTATGAAGTGAGCTATCTTGGTTAGACGACAAACGATAACCCAAATAGAATCATAACCCGATCTGGTCCTTGGTAATCTAGTGATGAAGTCCATCCCAATGGAATCCCACTTCCAATCCAGTACTTTCAAAGGTTGTAAGAGCCCTGCTGGTTTCTGATGTTCTGCCTTTACTCGACTACATACATCACACTTAGCGATGTATTCTGCTATTTCTCTCTTCAGATTATTCCACCAAAATCTCTCTTTCACATCCATATACATCTTGGTATTTCCCGGATGAATTGAATAAGGTGTTTCATGAGCTTCTTGCAGAATTAACTTCCTAATATCAGGGTCATTGGCCACACATACACGTTTTTCAAACCACAAAATCCCCTGCTCATCCTCATGAAATCCTTTAGCTTTTCCAGCTCTTAAATTGACTTTGATCTCTTCTATTTCCTTGTCTCCTTTCTGAGCTTCACGTATCTTGTCCATCAAAGTGGGATGTACAACTAATGAGGTCACAAACCCTTCAGGTACTACTTCCAACCTGAGGTCCTTAAATGCCTTACATAAATCCTCGGGTAATTCTCCTGCTGTAAGGCCATTCACATACACTTTTCGGCTCAGAGCATCTGCTACCACATTAGCTTTTCCCGGATGGTATTGAAGACTTAGATCATAATCCTTAATAAGTTCCAGCCATCTTCTTTGCCTCATATTCAATTCCTTCTGTGTAAATATGTACTTCAAACTTTTGTGGTCCGTGAATACCTCACATCTTTTTCCCATCAGGTAGGGTCTCCAAGTTTTCAGGGCATGCACTACTGATGCTAACTCGAGATCATGAGTTGGATAATTTGCTTCATGTTTCTTGAGTTTTCTAGAGGCATAAGATGCCACTCTGCCTTCCTGCATCAACACACTTCCCAAACCTTGACGTGAAGCATCACAGTATACTTGGAATTCCTTCTCCAAATCAGGTAAGCATAGAACTGGGGCTGAAACCAGACGTTTCTTCAACTCCTGAAAACTGGCTTCGCATGCCTCTGTCCACTCAAATTTCTTCTCCTTCTTTAATAATTCCGTCAAGGCCTTGGCAATCTTCGAGAAGTTTTCAATGAATCGTCGGTAGTATCCTGCTAAGCCTAGAAAACTTCGTAATTCACCAACATTCTTCGGCGGTTCCCAATTAGTTACAGCTGAAACCTTTTCAGGATCCACAGCTATACCTTCCTTGGACACCACATGGCCTAAAAATCCGACTTGTTCTAACCAAAACTCACACTTGCTATACTTGGCATACAAATTATGTTCACGTAGTCTCTACAATACCAGACGCAAGTGCTCTTCATGTTCTTTGTGACTCTTGGAGTAGATTAGAATATCATCTATGAATACTACCACAAACTTATCCAGAAAATCCATGAACACTTTATTCATCATATTCATGAAATAGGCTGGTGCATTGGTTAATCCAAAAGGCATTAATGTGTACTCATAAGAGCCATATCTCGTAACAAATGCAGTTTTGGGTATATCCATTTCTCTAACTTTCATTTGGAGGTACCCCGATCGAAGATCGATCTTTGAGAAAACACAAGCACCTTCCAGTTGATCAAATAGTTCATTTATCTTGGGTAACGGGTACTTGTTTTTGATAGTTTGCTCGTTTATATCTCTGTAATCCGTGACTAGCCTCTGGGTTTGATCCTTCTTCTTAACAAATAAGACTGGTGCTCCCCATGGCGATGAACTTGGACGAATGAATCCTTTCTGGATATGTTCCTCTAATTGCTTCTTGAGCTCTTTCAATTCATCGACGGCCATAGGATAAGGTCTTTTAGCTATTGGCCCTGTTCCCGGCTTCAGTTCGATGAGAAACTCTACATCTCTATCGGGTGGCATCCCCGGTAGTTCCTCAGGAAAAACATCCGGGTATTCCTTGACAATAAGCACATCACCAAGGCTAACCCCCTTAAGAGAATTCAGCCTAACCTTCTTAAGTTCGAAAGTTGATCTGAACTTAATCTTCCTTTTCTCTGGGGTGGTGAGGGTGATTGCTCTATTTGCACAATCTATGATCCCTTCAAAACGAGTCATCCAATCCATTCCGATGATAACATCCAATCCTTGGGTCTCTAGGATGACTAAGTCTGTTGGGGAGGTATGTTTTCCAATTTGCAAGTCTAACTGCCTACACCCGGAATTTACTAGCATCTCTCCTCCAGGTGAACTTACCCTAATAGGTTTCCGTAGACTTTCCTCAGCTAACCCATGTTTGTTAACAAAAGCTCTTGATATAAATGAATGAGATGCTCCATTATCAAATAAAACTAATGCTGGAAAGGAGTTGAGCAAGAACGTACCAATCACAGCATCAGGTTCATCATGAACTTCTTCCACATTGATGTGGTTCACTTGTCCCTTCTGGAAAGGATTGGGATTGGAATTTTCATCAGCTTTCTTCTCTGGGCATTCAGTTGCATAATGTCCTGTCTTCTTGCACTTGTAGCAGGTCACATGAGACAAGTCTTTCTTCCCTTCATAGTTGGGACGGTGATTACCATTCCCATGATTATGGCCATGATGATGGTTTCCCCTGGATCCACCATTATTTCCATTGTATCCTCCATTGCTTCCTTTGTTCCCTCCATTGTGGTTATGACCATGATGTTTTTGGCCACTACCAGTGTTGGAGTGATTCCAGGGTTTATGGCTACTGACTTAAGAGGTGTGTTTCTTATATGTCCCTTCAGAATGAACCTTACTTGCACTGAACTTCCTCTTCCTATTCTCTTCCTTTCTTATGTTGTTGTCCAAGGTGATAGCTTGATCCAGCAGAGCTTGATAGTTTAGAGTATATGCCACAGACAAAGGTATCTTCAGTTCTCCCTTAAGTCCATTGAGGAACTTTTCCTTCCTCTTTGCATCAGTATCAATGTCCTCTGGTGCATACCTTGATAGCATACAGAAGTCATCCATATACTCCTTCAGAGTTCTACCTCCTTGCCTCAAGCTGCGAAATTGTTCTTTCTTCAGGTTCATTATACCTGAGGAGATGTGAGCATTCCGGAAGCCTTCCTTGAACGCATCCCAAGTCATGCCATCCAAAGGATGAGTCACTTGATAATTTTCCCACCACAATGCTGCGGGTCCTCCCAACAGGTGTGCAGTGAACCTCACTTTTTCTGCCTTAGAACATTCACAAGTTACTAAGTCCTTGTTGACTGAACGGAGCCAATCATCCGCCACTATTGGTTCAGTAGCAGAGGAGAACTTATTAGGCCTAAGCCTTAGGAATCTAGCAAGTCTGTCCACTGGGGGTGGTGGTGGAGGTGGCGGGTTGTTGTTGTTGTGGTTGTGGTTGTTGTTGTTGTTGTTGTTGTTGGTTGCTGCAATGAACTGAGTCATCATATTCATTAACTGAGCTTGAGCGGCCATCAGTTGTTGCATGACGTCGTTGTTGTTGGTATCACGACGAGGAGGCATCTGTAGGGTTTTTCAGCATAGATGAGTGAAAGATAGACAGAACTAAGAGAAGAAAAATCCTACCCATGCACAAAGCAACCAAGTAAACACAATCAACACTCATAAGACAACTAAAAAGAAAAAGTCTACTTAGCAAAACAAAACAAGTATTCTAAGTTGATTTAATAAAACAACAGAGTCTACAAACCAAACATTCTATCATTGTCACACCACAAGTTGGAGATCAATGTTTTAAAAAGAACGACGAACTAAACGAGGGGGAATATGGTGGTCCAACTACTAAGTCTAAACTTTGTCCATGACGTCTCCTTCATCTTCATCGATTTCCTCGATGATGATGCCTTCCTTTGTAAGGATCTCCTTGTAGTCATTCACCTCCTTCTCCAAGGCCTCATTCTTCTCCTGTAACATTGTCGTCTCACGGTGCAGAGTCTCGATTGCTTCCTTCTCCAGGACTTCAATCTTCTCTTGTAGCATTCTCTTCTCACGGCGTAGAGTCTCGATCAAATCTCGATCAGCTTCGAACTCGACGTCGTTGCTCAGAATTTCATCCTTCAAGGTCTTGATCTCCTTGTTCTTGTCTCTAATTCTCTTTTCTTGATTTTGGAACTTCTTCTCTTGAGCTCGGAATTTCTCCTCTTGAGCGTTGGCCACCTCTTCTTGGGCTTCAATCTTCTTTTGAGTCTCCTTGACTTGTGCCATTATTTCATCATTCTTCAACAACTCATTGCGTCTATCCTCTTCTAGTTGCCAGAGGTGAAGTTCTAAGTCTTGGAGGTATGGGTACAAAGGTTCTGGTTTGTTTTTGTCTTCCTCGCTAACACAGTAAGGAATCCCATGTTCGTCACGTTGGCCAAGGTGAGCAAAGTAGTGGTCCTTTAACCCCTCTTGGTATTGCAAGCAAAGGCGTCCTATTAGCTCCTGCGTGACGAGATTCAGCCCTTTCTCCAAGGAGTCACTAATCGACTTGTACTGGATGTCTTCGGTCTTGGGTTCAGTCTGGCGCCCTTGTTGGTAAAGGCGAATTCCCCATAAGTCTTCTTTGTTGAAGTGCTTCAGCTGGCTAGCCTTGATGATGGGTATTGGAAGTGCCAACAGTTCTACTAACTCTAGAAGATATCTTCCAAAGCGCATGTCCTTGAAATCCTCCGCGGTTTGATACATGAAGAACGACATCCTTAAGTGATAAAGGTAGAGTTTATTAAAACAAGACAAGGTAAGATATACTAATCGTGGTGTACTTAAGTACTTAGAGAAAAAGAAGTTCTTTTCTAACAGGTGATCAACACTATTATCAACTCTTTTGTAAGTCGGATATTCACTATAGTGAGAGAGACAGACACCCGGCCAGCCACCTATAATTGTGGAACAGGTCTCATGTACGCGGACATGTAAGGTTAGTCCCGGGCCGCTTCATCCCACTATGACGTTAGGATCCAACATACTTCAAAGGTGGTAATATTATGATCAAAAATAGGCTTAACAAATCCTAAGGGCTCGAACCTACAGGCAACACTTTGCTCTGATACCATTTTGTAGCGCCCCATCTTAAAATAAAGATGGAACACCTGTGTTATGTGCTAGTCCCTGGATCACTGCCAGCACCACAGTACAAAATATATAGTATCATTGCATAAGTATCAAAATACTACATCGAGATCCAAAAATAGCCAAGTATAGCTTTATTACAAAGTGCATAGTCACGAAGACTAGCTAAAATATTCAGAGTTCACAACGAAAATAAAAGCAATGGGCCTTCTCTTCTAGCATACGCCACAAGCAGACATGTTGGGTGTAGAATCGAGTCCAAACTTACTCCTCCTCAGAATTACCTGCACATTTGAATATGCAGCCCCCGTAGGAGGTCAATACAATGAAGTATTGGCAAGTGACTATGGTGGATAAATTATGACAAGTCTAATTCTATATGCATATTTGGCTTGGTGGAGTTTGTAGGCTATTTTGCAGAAAGCCAGTTTTCTCCTATCTCTTGTAAAACACTTTTGTATCTCAAAGACTTGGCACCAAGGGATGAAGCCCGAGTGCACCAATAGTTCTTTCCTTAGTCAAATTTTACTTTATGAAAAGCCATGTTGAGATTCTTCCGTCCATCCTTGTCCAGTTGCTCGAAGTTGTCCATCACCGGGGACACGGCTGAGTACTCAGTTTGTCGACTCTGCAGAGGTTGTGCACTTTCACCTTAAGACTCAATTTGTCCGAGAAATCCTATACACGCGGAGTGTATTATGGAAAGGAGAGAATTGAGACAAGAACTTTCAGAAGAAGAATGCAACCATACTATCAAGACCCGTTCCACCTATCAACTCTACATCTGCTTGTCAAGCTGACATGTTGCACTCTCACAACTTAGTAGTTCTAGACAGAGCCCATTGTCAAAAGGCTGCACGGGAAGCTTCTAAACTTGGAGGGACTTAGTAATCTCTTTGTTCCTGGGTGGCCGTCCACAAGTGCGCTTCTGGGTGACAACCACCATACTCATGGTCCTAAGTAGAATAGAAATTCATCCTAGGCAAAGACAACCACAAGCATGGTCCCAAAAGCCACTCAACATAAACCAAACAACCAATTCCACCCAGAAGTGCATTTACAGTTTTTAACACTTAGCAAGAATTCTATAACCTGGTAAATAAACTCCTTTATAGCATAGCTAAGCATCTAATAAAACTTTTGGTGGCTGCATGGGGAGGGATGGCTACTCACTACTAGGATATTTTCAAAGTGTAAACTAACCTTAGCATTATAAGATAGTTCAAAAATTTCCCTATCATGCATACTACTCAAAATCAACTAATAATGCATATAGAAAACATAGGATAGATTATGAATGTCACTTGCCTTGGTAACAAGAGGAACAAGCACAGCAAGAATAACAATCACAAGGACCTTCCTCCTCTTCACAATCTAGAGACAAACAATAACACTAAATAAACACACAAGCATAACACTTAAAAATATCAAGACAAAAATATGTATGCATGCTTAATATGCAATGAACTTAATAAGACCATATAATTTCCATTTTAATTTCTCTGTTATTAATGCATAAAAATGCAATGATCAATATTTTAATATTTTATTTAATCATTTAAATATTGAGCATATTAGTAGTTTTAAGTTCTAAAAACAATTTCTTTAAGTCTATTAGGAGAAGTTTCAAATAAAACTCATGTTACACTCTCTGAACAGAGGGCATTAATAATTTTCCAAAGCAATTGGATTTATTTGGAAAGAGATTTTATTAATTAAGTTATAGATTTAATATCCGAAAGCTAAACAATTAAATTCCGCAATTTAATATACACTAAAATGATAAACTAATGAAACCATACTAAACTACACGAGCAGAGCTTCACGTGGATATAAAATTCATCAAATTTGGATGAACAGAACAAAAGTTATGAATTTTGCAAGTTTGTGTTGTTTTCTGTTTTTAAAACAATTTCTCTGCGAAAATAGAAAATAGAAACGCCACGCGGCGCGCTCTGATTGGGCGATACCGGTTCGCCGCGGATCGGCGCAGAAGCCATCCGATCTAACTTACATCGGACGCTCCAGATTAGATGGACGAAACGGTAAAGGAGATTAAATCGCGCCCGTCCGATCTCAATCGAACCGCTCGGATCTAAAGTGAGTGACGCGGCCGGCCGGAGTACGTCGGAGACTAGTCCTACGGTCGTGCCATCGCCGGAAGTTCGCCGGAAAACGTAATAACGTGTACGGGAGGAAATGGCGCATACCGAGAGGTGCCGGGCGTCGCGTAGAAGCTGAGGACGTGGTCTAGGGTGTAACGGGTGTCCTCCTCCGTGTATCACCCGCCGGCCGGCAGCGAAAGCTTCGGGTCGAGCACGGATTTGACAGTCCAGCTGCGGATGACGAAAAATAGGAACATGAGAAGATGCGTAAGGGCGAGGAGAATCGAGTGGGAGGTTCGGAAGCTCCTGATGAGGTCCATACTCACCGGAATCGAAGAAGTGGCCGGCGGCAATGGCGGCGGCGCGGCCTCAAATTGGAGCAGCCTGGGGGCGAATTTGTTTAGGGTATGAGAGGGGAAAAGAGGCGGCGGGGATGGGGTATAAATAGGAGGAGCCGAGAGATCGTATCCCGCAAAAAAAGGATCGGATTGATCCGGATTTTGAGTTCTGTTAGAGTTTGTTTGTGACTCGATTTGGGGAAGGTGATGACAAGTGGGGTCCGGTTGTCAGCGTGAGAGGAGAGGGAGAAGATGGGCTGCGGTTGCTGGGCCGTTACCTCGTGCGCGCGCGGCGGATAGCAGAGGGGGGTCGGCCCAACTAGCCCGACACATTTTTTCTTCTGTTTAAATCCTTTTTCAATCAATTTGATTTTTAAAACTTATCAAAACATTTCAGAAAAATTCATAAAAATATGTTTTGAAAAGCTAATTTAATTTATAACTTTTTGATATCATTTTACTAAATAAATAAAATAATAAAATGCATAATTTTATAATGAGCTCAAATAAACCTCTTTAATGAAAACAATTTTATTTAACCTTATAATTAAAATTCAATTTACTCCTTATGTGATTTCAATGCAATACTTTTATGATGCATGATGCTTGAATGCAAAGTTTTAAATTTTTGAGAAATTTGGGATGTTACACCTCCGTTGACGTCCGTGATCAGCTGCTCATATTGTCCGTACCGGGGACACGGCTAAGTACTTAGTTTTACACTCTGTAGAGGTTGTGCACGTTCACCATTGTACCCATTCACCCCAAACTGTCCTTTACACACTAATAGTGATAAGGAAAAGGAGAAGAATGAGACGAGATATTTCAGAAGCATTTCCCCTCCCACTCTGGCTTGACCCGTTCCACCTAGCACTCTACATCTGCTTGTCAAGCCGGGGCGAGTCCACGCAACTTAGTTGATCAACCTAGAGCCCATTGGCAATGGCTGCACTAGAAGCAATATTCACTCGGAGTTCTTCAGATTCCTTTGTTCCCTGGGTGGCCGTCCACAAGTGTAATTCCATAGGTAAATCCCCTGGGAACCCACTCAACCTAAACCATACAACCACTTTTCACCCAGGTGTTTCATTCTTAACTTAGTAGAATTTAGATTTTCACCAAACAAAATTGCATAGCATCAATATTTCTACTAAGTATTATATAGGAACCTAAACACAGGAGTTAGGAATTTCTACACAGGTCTAGCATAGCAATACTATCCTACACATGCTTATATAAAAATACACTAAGTAATGCACATAGAAAATAGTAGGAGGTTTATGAATGTGCCACTTGCCTTTGAATAATGTCTTTGCTCACAAACTCTTTTCAACATAACTCGAGTCTCTCCGTTCAATCTAAACCATATAGACAAGCAACAATACAACAATCAACATGAAACAGAACTACACAATGCATACAAACACATACATAATGAACAAACAAGTTTTATAAAACTTCTAACAAAAAATATGTTTATGCATGATGTGCAAAATATTTCTAAGAGAAATAATATGCATGACAGGCCATGAAATTATTCTAAGTTTATGCAGGTAAAATATGTCAGTCAAAAATGACTAAGGACTAAGGTCATAGGTTGGACAAAATAACTTTGTTATAAATCATCGTGAATAAGCACTCTAATTGCTTAGTCATGATATGCATAAATACTTAGAGAAAATACTAAGTCTATTCTTCAAGGTGATCAACAGTTATTAACAACTCTTTGTAAATTGGATATTCACTATAGTGAGAGAGACAGACACCCGGCCAACCACTTTTGCTTGTGGGACAGGTCTCATGTACATGGACATGTAAAGTTTGTCTCCAGGCCGCTTCATCTCACTATGCCGCTAGGATCCAACATACTTCAAAGATGGTACTAACATGATCAAAAACTGGTTGTCTAAAATGAAAGACAAGATTTGGAAAGAGGGAAAATATAGAAACAAGGATGTAGAATATTTTCCTTGCTTCCTTTTCCAGACTTACAAAATATTCAATACAAGTTGCATAGCATAAAGCTAGCTTTGAAAGAGTAAACAGCGAAAATACAATAGCAGTGAGTCTCCATCACATTCATGTTGCCACAGGCGAACACATGTTGGTTGTAGACTCGAAACCTTTAAACGAAACCTCACTCGTTATCTGATCAATCTGCAATAACAAAAATATTGCAACAACGTGGGTCAGATTCCATTAAAAATGAAGTCTGGCAAGTGACACTATGGTGGACACTTATTGGAATAACTCTAATAACCTATATGCTTATTTGGCTGGTGGAGTTCAAGGCTATTTTGCATAAAGCCAATTTTTCCTAACTCTTTGGAAAACACTTTTCTTATATTCGAGACATTCGTGGCATAATCCACGGTCTCATTCTACCCTTGTTCACCCATCAAGTTATATCTTAGAAATTGGAATGGTGGAATCCTCCGTTGACATCCGTGATCAGCTGCTCAAATTGTCCGCACTGGGGACACGGCTAAGTACTTAGTTTTACACTCTGCAGAGGTTGTGCACATTCACCATTGTACCCATTTAACCCAAACTATCCTTTACACACTTATAGTGATAAGGAAAAGGAGAAGAATGAGACGAGATCTTTCAGAAGCATTTTCCCTCCCACCTGGCTTGACCCGTTCCACCTATCACCCTCTACATCAGCTTGTCAAGCGGGGCGAGTCCATGCAACATAATTGATCAAGCCAGAGCCCATTGGTAATGGCTGCACTGGAAGCAATCGTCACTCGGAGTTCTTTAGATTCCTCTGTTTCTGGGTGACCATTCACAAGTGCACGTACTCCAGGAACCATAGACGTGGGCCTGTGTAGCCACTCAACATAAACCATACAACCACTTACCACTCAGGTGTTTCATTCTTAACTTAGTAGAAATTAGATTTTCACAAAACAACATTTGCATAGCATCAATAATTCTACTAAGTATTATATAGGTACCTAGACACAGGAATAGGGAAATCTAAACATGGCTTGCATAACAATACTATCCTACACATGCTTATATAAAAATACATTAAGTAATGCATATAGAAAATAGTAGGAAGTTTATGAGGTGTGCCACTTGCCTTTGAATGGTGTCTTGGCTCACAAAACTCTTTTCAATGTAACTCGGGTCTCTCTGTTCAGGCTAAACAATATAGACAAACAATAATACAACAATCAACATAAAACACAACACAATGCATACAAACACATACATAATGAACAAACAAATTTCATAAACACTTCTAAGGAAAATAAGTCATCCATGATGTGCAAAATATTTCTAAGTACTAGAGATGCATGTCATGCCATAAAAATCTTTTAAGTTTACGCAAGGCAAGTATGTTAGTCAAAAATGGCTAAGGACTAAGGTCATAAGTTGGACAAATAACTTTGTTATAATTCATCTTGAATAAGCACTCAAAAGGCTTAGCCATGATGTGCATAAATACTTGAACAAAATACTAAGTCTATAAGGTGATCAACAATTATTATCAACTCTTTGTAAATTGGACATTCACTATAGTGAGAGAGACAGACACCCGGCCATCCACTTAAATTGTGGAACATGTCTCATGTACGTGGACATGTAAGGTTACTCTCCATGCCGCCTCATCTCACTATGCCGCTAGGATCCAACAAACTTCAAGATGGTAATAACATGATAAAAATTGTTTATGTCTAAAGTGAAAGACAAGATTAGTAAAGAGGGAAACGATAGAAAGAAGAATGTAGAATCTACTCCTTGCGTCCTTTTCTTCTTGATGTGATGACTTCATTGCAATTTTGTAGACTTGATGGATCTGAAGACTTGAGGGTGTTGATAGGATCCAAGTTGGTCTTGAATATAATTTAGTCATCAAGAGGGCTAAGAGAAGAAGGGAGAAAAGAGAGAAAGAGGAAGCAAGACTTAGAAAATATTGTTGGTTGATCTTCATGAACTTCTTCTTGATTTTCTTCTAAGTGCTTCTACTCCTCGAAGATACTTCTGAAGTCTTGTTTTCTTGGCTAAGTCCTTCATTGGCCTTCTATCTCCATGTTGAAAATTTGAAGTGTCTAAGTGCATTGCACTTTACCAAAATACTAAGTTGAAATAATCCTAACTTAGGAAAAATAATGAAGAGGTTTTCCTAAGAGAAGTCTAACTACAAAATAAAATATGCTATGCATGAAATGCAAATTTTAATCACAAGAAACATCATACTAATTTTGTGATATTCATAAAGTATGCATAAAGTTATAATTGCAATTGACTTAATTTCTATTATAGGAAAATAAAATAAAAGGGTAAATACAAGATCAAAGTTTTCTGTGATTAAATTTTATAATAAAATTTTATAAATAGTGTTAAAAGACATATGGGATTTAAATAAACTTATAGCAATTGAATTTACTAAAAAATAATGTTTTTATTAAAAGTTATATCAAAATTACTCAAGTTATTCAATTTAAACATATAACTATTAAATCATCAAAATAATACTCAAACTTATTTTATAACAGAGGCATCATATTACACATGTTATAAAGTTTCTTAAACAATTTTATTTGCAATTTTTGGATTTATAGATTTAAAGTTATGCCAAAAATACTCAAATCATCCATTTGAAATTTAAATATTTTTAACTAAGTCAAATTTGAAATCTAACAAATCTAAAATATTCTACATGTCAAGGGCTTTCCAAAAAATAGAAAATTTATCAAATTTGGATAAGTGGTTAAAAAGTTATAACAATTCTAAGTGGCAGGGACTTTTCTGTAAAATTGCCTTTTAATTCTATCCGGAAAATAAAATAGAAAATAGAGAGGGTCACGTGGCGCACTGTGATTGGCTGGGATCAGGCTTGGCTCGGCTTAAGCCGCGGCTCGGCTCGGCTCAGTCGATCTGGATCGTTAGATCCAGATCTGACGGATCAGATCTGAGCGTACCGATTCGATTTAAATGATCTATTTACAACCGCACGATCTAGATCGGATGGCCCACCGTGCTCGTCCGGTCGCCAGACTTGACGAAGAAGGCGGCGCACGCTCGGGTGGAGATCCTCCGGTCGCTACGGTCTCTCCCCGGACCTGAGGAGGCTACGACACGGTGCAGGGCGAGGCGGCGGAGAGGGTGGATGGGTTTGCGGGTGGTGCAGGTGCCCCGGTTGACGGTTATCCTTCGCCGGAGACGCGACGGCGGATGGAGCTTCCGGTCGAGCACCGATCGCTCGATCTGCTGCGAACAAAAATACCTCGCCACGTCAAGCAAATGTGCAAGAGTAAGGGAAAGCGAGGGGGAGGGATGAGAGGGGCTCGGATTGTCGGGGCTCACCGGAAAAGGCAAAGGACGGCGGCGGCTATGGCGGAGTCCGGCGAGCTAATACGGCGGCCTGGCAGCGTCTTAGCTGCTAGGGTTTGGGGCAAAAGATAGAGGAGGGTGCGGGGGTTTTATAGGCCGAACGGGGGGAGACAACGCGCGACAATCTCGCCGGATTTTGGAGAGGGATTGGAGGAGCTATTTTCGGCCGGAGGAAGAAAATGATGACGTCATCCAGGTAATTTGTTTTTCTTTTCTTTTTCTGTTTTTCTATTTAATTCATATCTTTTGATTTTAGACTCCAAATAAAGTCAAACCAATTTCTATAGATTTGTAAAATTCATATCTATGCTTCAAAACATTAGTGGGCATGTTTTGAAAACATTTTAAAATTAATAATTTTGAATTATTCATAAAATGCAAATTTGCCCATTTAGGTCAACTTTGAAATTAAAAATTTAATAAATTCATTTGGGGTTAAATTAAATTTATGAAATTACCACAATCTTATATGGTGGATATTAGGTTATTTAAAACTCATTTTTAGTAACCATTCATTTTTATTTTGGTATAATAGTAAAATAATAGAATATAAATATTTTAAAGTAATAGGAAATATAATAAATTCAATTTTTAATTCAAAATATTGTGTGCACTATTATGTTTTATATTATGCTAATTCATTTGAAAACTCCATAAAATATCCTTGGAAGATGTTCTAGTTTTAATTCTTTGCTTATACTGAATATATTCATGAAATCATTTTATGTATTGCAAATTGATAAGAAGATTAATTCAAGTTATGGAAATGCCTATTTGGATAAATCATTAGTTATAAAATCTATGAAGTTTTACAGTTATAAACTACAGATTTGTAATTTCCAAAACTATGTTTTGAACTCAGGTAAAGAATGAAAACCATTTGACAAATAGATCATGTTTTAAATAGTTTAAAAGGATACTTGTATACATTATTTTAATTTATGAATAGCTATGGCTAAGTGGTTGAAATCAAATACTTAAAAAGAAACCTTTTATTACATGAAAATGGTTTGAAAGTTTGTAAGTCATTTGTCAAATTACATATTGAGGTTTTAAGAAATACAATGGATAATAAATTGTTTAACTAGAAACAACTTTTGAAAATAATGATAAACTGAGATATTTGAAATATTAAACTCTTTCAATATGTTTGAAGTCTTTCATAGTTGGTTTTCTTATGCATTTTAATGTTTTATTTTAATCAAACAAAAAGTTTTAGTTTTTAGTGATTTTTAAACATTCCAAAATGTTGGGATGTTACAGACTACCACCCTTAAAAGGAATCTCGTCCCCGAGATTCAGAGAGGCTAGAAAGAAAAAGCAAATGCTTGGAAAGAACTCGAGAGGGGGAGTAATCCAGCTGAATGCTAGAAAGAAAGATAGGCTTGGATCTCCGGGTTTAGGTAATTGGGTTTGAATTATCTGGGTGGCTACCACCCTTAAAAGAAATTTTTGTTGATAATTAAACATTCTAATGCACAATAGAAAATCAAGACAATTCATTACAAACATCATCTAACAAACGTCAAGCAACATGGTTCAAACACAAGCAAACACATACGTGAAAATTTTCAAACTTCTTTTGAGAAACCGAACTAATCGTTTATCGAACTAAATACACCGATGTCATGGAAATACAAAAGTGACAACACTGCCATACCTTAATTTGATAGGTCAATACGTCATCGGATCTCGTTATTCTAATGGATAGGTGGTCTAATTTATCTTTTTCTTGAGTGCCTCGAGTTCCTCTTCTACTTCTTTGAGTTATTCAAGATGCTTCTTGGTGTTGTGAAGTCTAAAACGAAGTCTTTCTGCCAGGTACTCGATGGCTCTCCATGCTGCATTTCTTGCTGAATCATAGAATGATGTGTGGAGTATTGGGTTGGTGAACATGCAGTCACCCTCAGTCTTGTGGTCATCTTCTTTGCTCCTGTATAGATGGACTTGCACCCACCAGTACTCTTGGCCTTCATCCATGAAAGGAAAATCTTTGTATACTGCTTCTCCTTCAAAACCGAAACTCTTCATGTTATCCTTAAGTTCTCTTGGAAACTCCGTTTCACATTCCAAGGTCATGGTCATCACTGGTCCCTTCTTGAGTGATTCAATGAGGGTGGTGTAACGTCCAAAATTTTGGAAGCAAGAAAATTTTATTTATAAAGGACCCAAAATTCTGAGTGAACGAAAACTTTTTGAAATGTCTTGTTGATGGATGTGTTTTCTCTTTTATGCTCTGTTTGTCATGTTGTGTTTTCTTGTTTATGTTGATACCTTCTAATTGACAACCTTCTAAAAATCAAACAAGTTATAATATGATCTCTGAGATGAAGTTTATGACAATTGAAATAGAGCATGCATCTTATCTTATCTTATTTTAAGAAACTCTATTTACCATGATCTTAGCAACCACCCAAAATGTATATCATTTCAGAAACTAACAGTATTCCTAAAAACTATATGTTTGCAAACCTATATAGGACCTTATGATAAGTCCTAAATTATATTGGATGTTAAATATGTTGCAAGCATTACCAACTCTCTTTTCAAACCACCAATTTAATTAGCCTCTAGAAATCAATTCTCAACATGTTTGATTAATTCTAAGTCTACCAAATACCTTTTCTAGGTCATATTGATCACCACCTCATAAATAAATTGGTCTTATCTTAAAGTTTGGTTATTTGTTGAATTGGTGGTGTGCTTGAACCTTTTTGCTTATAGTTGATTTATGTGCCTAGACAGTTAGCTTGCTTATAAATGTATCAACTCATGTTTATGGTTGGGATGTGTAAGCTTATTGCTTTGCTTGAATTTTAGCTTGGTGGTATTATTTGTTTCTAACACAAAAACAATTTTTGGAAGTTTAAACAAAAATTGATGATCTTCATGCTTATTAAAACTAATCAAAATAAGGGCATCATGTTAAGAAAACCATAAGTTGTTTTTGACATGCATTTAAACCAACTTCGTCTTTGTCACTTATATTCTCAAAACCTATTTTTGGCTTATTGTTGACACCTCGTTTGATCACTTAACCATCAAGGTTTAGGAGACTAGTTAAATCAGTGACCATTTGACAAGTGGTAGTTTCACTGTGGCTTACCTGCACTTAAAAATATGGCAGATACCTGTGTATAGTGCAAATCCCTGGATTGATTCATTTGCACACACAGTTTACGATGTAATATCACAACAAATTATCAATTTTACTACATCGATGATCCAGACTTCCAAAATATTCAATACAAGTTGCATAGCATAAAGCTAGCTTTGAAAGAGTAAACAGCAGAAATACAATAGCAGTGAGTCTCCATCACATTCATGATGCCACAGGCGAAAACATGTTGGTTGTAGACTCGAAACCTTTAAACGAAACCTCACTCGTCGTCTAATCAATCCGCAATAAGAAAAATATTGCAACAACGTGGGTAAGATTCCATAAAAAATGGAGTCTGGCAAGTGACACTATGGTGGACACTTAATGGAAAAACTCTAATAACCTATATGCTTATTTGGCTGGTGGAGTTCAAGGCAATTTTGCATAAAGCCAATTTTTCCTATCTCTTTGGAAAACACTTTTCTTCTATTCGAGACATTTGTGGCATGACAACCACTTTCTCATTCTACCCTTGTTCACCCATCAAGTTTTAATTTTGAAGTTGGAATGGTGGAATCCTCCGATGACGTCCGTGATCAGCTGCTCAAATTGTCCGTACCGGGGACACGGCTAAGTACTTAGTTTTACACTCTGCAGAGGTTGTGCACGTTCGCCATTGTACCCATTCAACCCAAACTATCATTTACACACTTGTAGTGATAAGGAAAGGAGAAAAATGAGACGAGATCTTTCAGAAGCGTTTTCCCTCCCACTCTGGCTTGACCCGTTCCACCTAACACCCCCTACATCTGCTTGTCAAGCCGGAGAGAGTCCATGCAACATAATTGATCAAGCCAGAGGCCATTGGCAATGGCTGCACTTGAAGCAATCGTCACTCGGAGTTCTTCAGATTCCTCTAATCCCTGGGTGGCCATCCAAAAGTGCACTCTCAGCTGAAAACCACCATGCTCATGGCCCCAAGTATAGTAGAAACTACCTTAGGCGAAGACCACCACAAGCACAGCCCTGAGTAGCCACTCAACATAAACCATTCAACCAATCCACCCAGGTGATTCGTTAACTTAGTGGATGTGTACTCTCAGGTGAAAACCACCATGCTCACGGCCCTAAGTAGAATAGAAATTCATCCTAGGCGACGACAACCATGAGCACAGCCCTGAGTAGTCACTTAACATTTTGTAAAACTTTTAATCAATTGCATAGCATCAATATTTCTACTAAGTATTATATAGGAACCTAGACACAGGAGTAAGGTGTTTCTACACAGGTCTACCATAGCAATACTATCCTACACATGCTTATATAAAAATACACTAAGGAATGCATATAGAAAATAGTAGGAAGTTTATGAGGTGTGCCACTTGCCTTTGGATGCAGTCTTTACTCACAAACTCTTTTCAACGTTATTCGGAGCTCTCCGTTCAATCTAACAATATAGGCAAACAACAATACAACAATCATAAAAAAAAACAACACAACACATACAAGCATACATAATGAACAAACAAGTTTCATAAACTTCTAAGGAAAACATGTCATGCATGATATGCAAATTATTTCTAAGGACTAGAGATGCATGTCATGCCATGAAAATCTTTTAAGTCAATGCAAGGAAATGTGTTGGTAAAAAATGACTAAGGACTAAGATCAAAGGTTGGAAAAATAACTTTGCTATATATCATCTTGAATAAGCACTCTAATGACTTAGTCATGATGTGCATGACTACTTGGAGAAAATACTAACTATATTCTTCGAGGTGATCAA
The DNA here is from genome assembly GCA_026929855.1 of Poa annua. Classification (NCBI taxonomy): domain Eukaryota; kingdom Viridiplantae; phylum Streptophyta; class Magnoliopsida; order Poales; family Poaceae; genus Poa; species Poa annua. The sequence continues at coordinate 17,614,125 of CM049429.1, read as the reverse complement.
CAATTATTATCAACTCTTTGTAAATTGGATATTCACTATAGTGAGAGAGACAGACACCCGGCCAGCCACTTAAGTTGTGGAATAGGTCTCATGTACGTGGACATGCAAGGTTAGTCTCCAGGCCGCTTCATCTCACTATGCCGCTAGGATCCAACAAACTTCAAAGATGATAACATCATGATCAAAAATTGTTCATGTCTAAAGTGAAAGACAAGATTAGGAAAGAGGGAAAAGATAGAAAGAAAGATGTAATTAATCTTCCAAGTTTCATCTCCAAACTTGTAACTTTCTCTTTGGTAATGTCTTGATTGAATTTTTGTAGACTTGATGGTTCTTCGGACTTGATGATTCTTCTGAAGGAGATATGCCCTAGAGGCAATTAATAAAGTGTATTATTTATCATATCTCGTTTGTTCATAATAAGGTTTTGTGTCATGCTATAACCGTATTAAGGGGAAACATTAATACGGGTGTGATACGTAAACAACCAGGTCCCTAGTAGCCTCTACTTAGACTAGTTTCATTGCGCGATTGATGATCGAGGTTTTCCGATCATGGGGCATGGCGCCGGTCGGCAATGAGAGTCATGTCATTGGAGAATGATATGATGGACATAACAAGATTTGGAGGACGTAGTCATTACACCTTTGACCGTGAGATCAACTCGTATTGTTATTCCTGGAAGATACTTTGACTGCACCAAACGTCATATCTTATTTAGTATGACAATAACGGTGATACTTTTGGGTATCAGAAAGGAGTAGTTGAGACGAGGGGTCATGAGCGGGATTTGCCAGTCCGCATAGCAGGATAGATACTCTCGGGCCCACTCGGTGAGATCATGTCTAATGAGCTTGCAAGCATGTGACTAGGTCACGGAGACATGAGATCAGAGACGAGTAGAAGATAGTGTTGTCGGTAACGAGGTCGGGATTAGGTATGGAGATATCTATGGAACGACGCTCGGACACACTCAGTATCGCTATGGCAAAAGGTCTAAGACTTTACGTTTAGGTTTAATAGATGAAAGTCATTCGTTATATCACAGGGATTAATTCATGGGGTCCAGGCCTACGAGTTAGTCTTTGATCATTGAGGAGTCTTGATCATACCTGTTATTATATCGAACTGCTAGGGTAACACACTTAAGGGGTTTCGACAAGTCAACCGGAAAGGAAAGAGATCATCGGGAGAGTCCCGTGAGGGGTCCGATGGAGATCGGGCAGCGCCGAAAGAGTTTTCGGAGCTAGGATAAATTATATATTATGTTTGATCTTAATTAGTGTTATTAATATGCAAATATGATTTTATATATTTATTTTCGAATTTATTTAGGCTGATTTCCCTATATGGGCCTTCCGGACGAAAGAAGGCCCAAGAGGGGGGGGGGGGAACCCCCTTGGGAATTCGGTGAGGGGAGTGTGGCCGGCCAAGGTGGGCCAGATGGGGCCCACCAAGGGGCCGGCGCACCATGGCCACACCAGGCAATGTGGGGATAGTCCCACATTGCCTGGCTGGCGAGGTTGGCTCCCCCCGGGAGCCTATATATAGAGGTGCCCCCCTAGCCTTTTAATTCACCAATTAATTCCCAATTTCTCTCTCGATTTCGTGATTCCCTTTGTTGGAGTTGCGCCGTGTTTGAGAAGGGGATCTCTTCCACCATAGCCCGCTGCCGCGTTGATGGTGTTCCGGTCCCAGTCTTCCGCTGGTCGTCCTGGACTGGAGCTTCGGAGGCCGTCGTCTCCACCGTACGTGTGTGACGCTCTGCGAGGTGCTGCGCTAGTGGCACTCGGAGGTCTGCTTCCTCTACACGACCTTGAGGTCGGCTTCGTCGGTCTTCATCGACAACGTTCGTGCGGGAACGTAATCCCCGCTTTCGGTCTACAAGGGTATGTCTTCCGATCTCCGTTCGTATTACTATATCTGCATAGAATAGATCTTGGCTTGCTATTTGGATATCGTTGGTAGGAAAAACTATTGTTTTCTGCACACGATCCCCTTCAGTGGTATCAAAGCCGATCTATCGTAGATATAGCTGTACGCTGTTAGAACCCGTGTTCTGCACGGGGGCACCGTTCCTGTTATTTGCTACCCTGTAGCGTGCACTTGTGTTTTCCAGCGGCATTGAGTTGATGAAGCGGCCCGGACCGACTTTACGCGTACGCTTACGCGAGACTGGTTCCACTACTGACATACGGCTTGTACCGTATCTGTGGCTGGCGGGTGCCTGTTTCTCTCTCTTTAGTTGGTCTTCGCATTTTCAATGGAGGGCCTGAAAGGGATGCTTAAACATGCAATTATTGGATCATTGTTGTGGTCATAAGATTCGTAGGTATGAAGCGGTTCTATTTACGAAAGCCCCAAGACACGTAAAATATGCAAAAGATAAAGTAGAGGCGTCTAACTTTATTTTGCAGGGGCTATGTGATATGGTCAAGGTAGGTTTATTAAATTGTTTATAAAACTGCGGGCGCCAAGAAGACCATGGCGCGATGGACTATATCACATTGCATTGTATTTGATGTTTTGTGTGCATCTTATATCGTGTGATTGTTTAGTTACACGGCGGTAGATATATAAGATGATCCCTTCAAAATACCACTAGTGTTCTCCCTCCAACGCGCACCACCAAGAAAGTTCTACGTTATGAGGCAGGCCCTGATGATCGGGTGTCACACATCTCGTCGTTCGCATACAGTGGGTGTAAGCCATGTTGCACAAGCGTCAGCGTGGAGGTCTTTGGTGGCGAGCCTAGCATATGCAGACATATGGCCTCGGAACAGGAAGACCGAAAGGTCGAGCATGAGTCACAAAATTGGTGTGGCGGACGTTTTTGTCTACTCCTGAAGTTGTGCCGCCGGCTCTGATGATGAGGGGTTGTCCAATGGATGGGGGTCGTGTAATCGCTTGAAACGACCAGGAGGGATGTTCGTTTGGGTGGGAGTAATGTTAGTTATTTTCTACAATACTATAACTCAAAATTATTATGAACAAAGTCTTATGTTGTTGCAAATTCCATTGTAGATGTCTCGCCCCTCGTTTAACCTAGGTCTGTTCCTTGAGAAAGAAAAGCTTAAGACCAATGGGTCAAACTTCGTGGCCTGGTTCCGTAACCTGAGGATCCTCCTCACTCCCCATAGGGTGGCCTACGTCATTGAGGCCGCCATAGGTGACCCTCCCGCAGATGAAGCCTCTGAGGATGAGAAGAAGGTCTTCCAGATCCGATCGGAGGATGCTGCCTTTGTCCAGAGTGGCATGCTCTACGCCATGGAAGCCGACCTGCAGAAGCGCTTTGAAAATATGAGCGCCTTTGAGATCATTTCGGATCTTAAGGCTGTCTTCGCGCCGCAGGCTAAGGCTGAGAGATATGAAGCTTCTGAGCTTTTCTTCTCATCCAAGATGGAAGAGCATAGCAGTGTGAGCGAGCATGTAGTCAAGATGTCTGGCTACGTTCAACGCCTGAATGCTCTAGAATGCAAGATTCCCGATGAGCTGGCGATTGACAGGGTGTTGCAATCGTTGCCACCAAGCTACAAAGGCTTCGTCATGAACTACAACATGAAGGGCATGGCTAAGTCCCTGGGTGAAGTGTTCGTGATGCTCAAGACTGCTGAGGTAGAGATCAAGAAGGAGCACACGCTGTTAATGGTCAACAAGACCATTGATTTCAAGAAATCCGGTGGTAAGGGAAAACAGAGCTGGAAGACCAGGAGGGAGGCAAAGATGGCTGCCAAGCCCAGGACTAACAGGTCTGGTCCCAGAGCCAGCGTGGAGTGTTTCTACTGCAAGGGGAAGGTCACTGGAAGCGCAACTGCCCCAAGTATCTGGAGGATAGGAAGTCCGGCAAGACGGTCGACAAACAACAAGGTATATTTGATATACATGTTATAGATGTTTACCTTACATCCGCCCGGAGCAACACGTGGGTATTTGATACTGGTTCTGTTGCTCATATATGTAACTCTCAGGTGGAGTTACGGAATAGAAGGCGGCTGGCTAAGGATGAGGTGACGATGCGCGTCGGCAACGGATCGAGAGTCGACGTGGTGGCTGTCGGCACGCTTCCTCTACATCTACCATCGGGATTAGTTTTGGTTTGAAATCAGTGTTATTTTGTGCCATCCTTGAGTGTAAACATTATAAGTGGGTCTTGCCTGTTACAAGAAGGTTATTTATTTAAATCAGTGTCAATCAATTGTGCTATTTATATGAATGCTATCTTCTATGTTGATGCTCCCGAGAATAACGGTTTATTCTTGTTGAATCTCGATCGTAGTACTCACATCCATAACATAGATGCCAAACGGATTAAGTGTAGTGATGATACCGCCATCTATATGTGGCATTGCCGTCTTGGTCATATTGGTGTAAAGCGCATGAAGCAACTCCACTCCGATGGACTTTTGGACTCGTTGGATTTCGGATCCCTCGATACATGCGAACCATGCCTTATGGGCAAAATGACCAGGACACCGTTCAAAGGTTTCGTTGAACGGGCGTCGGATTTATTGGGGATCATACATACAGATGTATGTGGACCGATGAGCGTTTCGACACGCAATGGTTATCGTTACTTCGTCACCTTCACTGATGACTTGAGTAGATACGGTTATATCACTAGTAGAAAACAGGCTAAAGGACCAAACTCCAAAACCCCATTTGTCCCGGTCGTACTGCAAACCGGGACAGATGGGGCATAAAACGCGCCGAGCAGTTCAGGCGACACCCATTTGTCCCGGTTCCAGCCACGAACCGGGACAAATGAGGTAGCACCCGCCGAGCAGTTCAGGCTACACCCATTTGTCCAGGTTCCAGTCACGAACCGGGACAAATGTCATGGTTTCGGTTACGCGCGCGAGCCATCGCCGCATTTTTTCGACGCGCACGGAAGACGAGCGGAAATACGGCGCCGCCGGTGATTCCTCTGCCCTCCGGCGATTAATTCCTCTGCTCTCCGCCGGCGATTCATCTTCCTCTCCGGCGCTATAAAATGCACTGCACAGTACGACCCCTCCACACACCATTTCTCCGGCCATCTCTCCTCTCTTTTCTCCGTCCCAATGGAGCCACTCGTGCCTCGGTCCGATGAGTTTTACGACTACGAGAAGGAAGGCATGCGGTTCAAGGTGTGGGTCACCCATCGTGCATGGCGCGTGGAGAAGTGGATCCGCGACGTGAAGAACAACTTCCTCGACGCCGCTCCGATCAAAGCCGTTGGACTCGATTGCGAGTTCAGCGACCCTCGACGGAAGGATACTCCGCAGTGCGCCGCCGTCCTTCAACTCTCGGTGGCGACCGAGACTCTTGTCTTCCAAATTTGCAAAGCTGATCGGGTGCCCCAAGTCCTCGTGGATTTCTTAGGTGATGAGACAATCAAATTCTACGGCGTGGCAATCCATAATGACATGAAGATGCTAGCCTACTACGGAATTATTATTCGGTCCGCGGTCGACCTGCAGAGGGATCGCCGAAACCCTACCGGCAATTTTACTCCTAGTCTATATGCTCTCTCTAATGCGGTCATTGGGATAAATCTTGAGAAGAAGAAGAAATACAACAAGAAGAAGAACACGGATGACGACAAGGAAGACACGTTACAAAAAGACCTAATTTTAGGATGGGGCAACGTTCCATTGAGCTACGATCAAGTCGTATATGCCGCTTTAGACGCTCGCCTTGGCTTCGAGATTGCACGGAAGTGGGATAGTCTACGCGGCTATAATACGGACAATGATCATCTTAATGTCGTTGATGAGTAGACTATCTATGTATTCCATTACGCAAAAATTATGTGTGCGTGTGTTCTCTTGTATTGACCGAAATATATCTAAAGTTTGCAAAAGTGTTTTCAAATTCCAAAGTTTACAAAAGTTATTTAAAACAGAGAACAGAAAATGGTTTTGTATTAGTTAGTCAAATTCAAACATTTTTCATATTCATAGTTTTTCCAAAATCCAAAGTTTGCAAAAGTTATTTAAAACAGAAAACAGAAAAAGAAAATAAAAAAATGAAAAAAACCTCCATCTGTCCCGGTTTCAGTCTCAAACCGGGACAAATGGCCTCCTTGTTGTCCCGGTTTGTGACTGAAACCGGGACAAATGGGGGGGTGCTTATATATACTGATCAGCAGCCCCCTCCCAAAACCATTGGAGGCATTTTTTTTTGAAATGGAAGGAGGGGGTGTGTGCTAGTCTGTTTTTTTGTATGCATGCAAGGTGTTTGATGAAATGCCCGAGAGAGTTCACGAAATGATTTGATGTACAGTTAAAGAAGTTTATTCTTCTTTTCGATCAAGGTTAATTTTTCTCTCATTTCATTTGTAATTAATTGATACCGTGCATGTTCAGTGTTTATTTGTCGATGTTCTGTAATGGTTATTGATGTAGTTCATTATATAATGCAGATGGACCGACAATGGATGTATGGTGACCGACGCACTGCCGAGTACATGACAGGTTTGAGGAAATTTCTAGAGAAAGCCCAGGCCTACAGTACCAATGGTTTCATGTGTTGTCCATGTGTTAACTGTCAGAATAAGACAGATCACCCAAACGTGAGAACCCTTCAAAGTCATCTTATTCGGCATGGTTTCATGCCCAGCTATAATTGTTGGACGAAGCACTGAGAAAAAGGTGTTATGATGGAAGACAATGAAGAAGAGGAAGATGATGACAACTATCCTATGTTCCTGGAGTACGGAGATTCTGCAACGGGGGAAGCTGAAGCTGAAGAGGCACCAGATGAGCCCACTGACGATCTTGGTAGGGCCATTGCTGATGCAAAGAGAGAGTGCGGAACTGAAAAGGAGAGGTTGAAGTTCGACCAGATGTTAGAGGATCACAAGAAATTGTTGTATCCAAGTTGCGAAGATGGTCAGAAAAAGCTGGGTACCACACTGGAATTACTGCAGTGGAAGGCAGAGTGTGGTGTGACTGACAAGGGATTTGGAAAGTTGCTGCAGATAATTAGGAAGATGCTTCCAAAGGTCAACGAGTTGCCCGACAGCACGTACGAAGCAAAGAAGGTTGTGTGCCCTCTAGGATTAGACGTGCATAAGATACATGCCTGCCCTAATGACTGCATCCTCTACCGCGGTGAGTATGAGAATTTGGATGCATGTCCAGTATGCACTGCATTGCGGTATAAGTTCAGACGAGATGACCCTGGTGAACTTGAGGGTGAGCGTCCCCGGAAGAGGGTTCCTGCCAAGGTGATGTGGTATGCTCCTATAATACCACGGTTGAAACGCCTGTTCGCGAATAAAGAGCATGCCAAGTTGTTGCGATGGCACAAAGAGGACCGTAAGAAAGACGCGATGTGTAGACACCCCGCTGATGGGTCGCAGTGGAGAAAAATTGAGAGAGAGTTCCCGGAATTTGAAGATGACGCAAGGAACTTAAGGTTTGGTCTAAGTACAGACGGTTTCAATCCGTTTGGGGAGCAGAGCAGCAGTCATAGCACATGGCCTGTGACTCTATGTATTTATAACATTCCTCCTTGGTTGTGCATGAAGCGAAAGTTCATTATGATGCCATTGCTCATCCAAGGCCCGAAGCAACCCGGCGACGACCTTGATGTGTACCTCAGGCCATTATTTGAAGAACTTTTACAGTTGTGGCGGGAAGAAGGTGTACGGGTGTGGGATGAGCACAAACATGAGGAATTTGACCTACGAGCTCTGCTTTTTGTAACAATTAACGATTGGCCTGCTCTTGCTAACCTCTCAGGGCAGTCGACCAAGGGGTACAATGCATGCACACACTGTTTGGGTGAGACTGAATGTTTATATTTGGATAAATGTAAGAAGTGTGTGTATCTGGGGCATCGTCGATTTCTTCCGATCAGGCATACCGCAAGGAAGAAAGGCAAGCATTTTAAAGGTGAGGCTGATCACAGTAGGAGGCCTGTCAACCGTACTGGTGAAAAAATATTTGATATGGTCAAGGATCTAAAAGTAATCTTTGGAAAGGGTCCTGGAGGACAACAGGTTCCGAAAGACGCTAACGGGCACGCACCCATGTGGAAGAAAAAATCTATATTTTGGGAGCTACCATATTGGAAGGTCCTAGAGGTTAGATCTGCTATCGACGTGATGCACGTGACGAAGAATGTTTGCGTGAACCTGCTAGGCTACTTGGGCGTGTACGGGAAGAAAAAAGATACAGAGGAAGCACGGGAGGACCAGAAACGTGTGAAAGAACGAGACGGCCTAAGTCCCGAACACTACGAAGGTCCCGCCAGCTACGCTCTTACCAAACAAGAGAAAGTAATATTCTTTGAATGCCTGAGCAGTATCAAGGTCACGGCTGGGTTCTCGTCGAATATAAAGAGGATAGTAAATGTGAGACTCCAAAAATTTCAGAACCTAAAGTCTCATGATTGCCACGTGATTATGACGCAATTGCTTCCGATTGCACTGAGGGGGCTACTACTGGAAAATGTTCGAGTACCCATTGTGAAGCTTTGTGCATTCCTCAATGCGATATCTCAAAAGGTAATCGATCCGGCGATTCTACCAGGGTTGCAAAATGATGTGGTCCAGTGTCTTGTCAGTTTTGAGTTGGTGTTCCCTCCATCCTTCTTCGATGTTATGACGCATCTCCTGGTTCACCTAGTCGAAGAGATTCAAGTTCTCGGTCCTGTATTTCTGCACAATATGTTCCCATTTGAGAGGTTCATGGCAGTCTTAAAGAAATATGTGCATAACCGTGCTAGGCCAGAAGGAAGCATCTCCAACGGCTACAGTAACGAGGAGGTCATTGAGTTCTGTGTTGACTTTATTCATGACCTTAAGCCGATAGGTGTTCCACAATCACGACATGAGGGTAGACTTAGTGGAAAAGGCACACTAGGAAAGAAAACAAAAATTTGTATGGATGGACATTCTTTCACTGAAGCACACTATACAGTTCTACAAACTTCTACCTTGGTGGCCTCGTATATCGATGAACACAAGAATTTTGTACGCTCTCTACACGCGGGGAAGTCTGACAACTGGATTGTACGTACACACATGGCCACGTTCGGCGGTTGGTTGCGAGCACATCTTGAAAATAAAGACAAGGTTGATGAAGAGTTACACTTGTTGGCCAGGGCACCATCTACAACTATATGTACTTTCCAAGGGTACGAGATAAATGAAAATACATTTTACACGAGTGTCCAAGATAAAAAGAGCACGAACCAAAATAGTGGTGTTCGCATTGATGCAACAAACAACAATGGGCAGAAGAACACATATTATGGTTGCATAGAGGAGATATGGGAACTTGACTATGGACCTTCTTTTAAGATCCCTTTGTTTCGGTGCAAATGGGTCAATCTGAAAGGCGGGGTTGAGGTAGACAAGATGTACGGAATGACAACAGTGGATCTAAACAATCCTGCGTACAGAGACGAACCAGTCGTGCTAGCCAATGATGTGGCTCAGGTTTTGTAACATCCCAAATTTCTCAAAAATTTAAAACTTTGCATTAATGCATCATGCATCATATAAGCATGGCATTGAAATCACATAAAGAGTAAATTGAATTTTAATTATAAGTTTAAATAAAGTTGTTTTCAATAAAGAGGTCTATTTGGGCTCCTTATAAAAATCTGTATTTTATTATTTTATTTATTTAGCAAAATGATATCAAAAAGTTATAAATTAAATTATCTTTTCAAAACATATTTTTATGAATTTTTCTGAAATGTTTTGATAAGTTTTAAAAATCAAATTGTTTGGAAAAGGGTTTAAACAAAAAAAATGTGTTCGGGCTAGCTGGGCCGAGCCCCTCTGCTATCTGCCGCGCGCGCACGAAGGAACGGCCCAGCAAACCAACCGCGCAGCCCACCTCCCTCCCTCTCTCACTTCCAGACGGGGCCCACTGGTCATCTTCATTCCCAACTCGTGATGAACACGAACTCACTGAACCCTATATCGATTCGGATCAAAATCCGTTGGAAAATCGCGAGTTAATCACTCCCTCCTTCCCCATATAAACCCCCCCTCCGCCGCCTCCTCCCGAACCCCAAAACCCTAAAAGATCGCCCCCGGGCTGCTCGGAAACCGTCCGCCGCCGTCCGCTGTTTTCGCCGCCGTAAGCTTCTGATTCCGGTGGCTACAGACGACCTCGAGCCCCCCCATCTCGTTATTTCTTTTTACTTTCTCCGTGCGCATCTCTGTGACACCTTTTAATCTCCTCGTTCGCAGCGGTTCGTCACCTTCATCCGCAACCGAAGCGAGCCGCCACCAGCCTCGACTCCGGCGAGCGATCCAGGGAGCAGTCAAGCGATTGAACGACGACCAACTCGCCACCGACGCTACCTCGCGCCTCTGCACGTTCGGGTACGATCCGTTCATCCCCTAGGGTCTTACATCGCCAGCGAGTGCGACGCCGGGCATGGCGCCGCCGCAACCAGAGGCGCTCCGACGAACAGCGCCGCCCGTTTTGGCCAGTGCGATCTGGACCCTTAGATCCAGATCGGACGGGCATGATTCTTTTTCCTTTACCGTTTCGTCCCGCTATTCTGGAGCGTCCGATGTAAGTTAGATCGAACGGCTCCCGTGCCGATCCGCGGCGAACCGGTATCGTCCAATCGGAGCGCGCCGCGTGGCCTATTTATTTTTCTATTTCGGCTGAAAAATTGTTTTAAAAACAGAAAACAACACAAACTTACAAAATTCATAACTTTTGATCTGTTCATCCAAATTTGATGAATTTTATATCCACGTGAAGCTCTGCTCGTGTAGTTTAGTATGGGTTCATTAGTTCATCCTTTAAGTGTATATTAAATTGCGGAATTTAATTGTTTAGCTTTCGGATAATAAATCTATAACTTAATTAATAAAATTTCTTTCCAAATAAATCCAATTGTTTTAGAAGTTTATTAATGTCCTCTGTCCAGAGAGTGCAACCTGAGTTTTATTTGAAATTTATCATAATATAATTAAGGAAATTGGTTTTAGAACTTAAAACTACTATTATGCTCAATATTTTAAATGATTAAATAAAATATTAAAATATTGATCATTGTATTTCATGCATTAATAACAGAGAAATTAAAATGGTAATTATTTGGTTTTGTAAGTTCATTGCATATTAAGCATGCATACATATTTTTGTCTTGATATTTTAAGTGTTATGCTTGTGTGTTTATTTAGTTTTATTAACTGTCTCTAGATTGTGAAGAGGAGGAAGACCCTTGTGATTGTTATTCTTGCTGTGCGTGTTCCTCTTGCTACCAAGGCAAGTGACATTCATAATCTACCCCATGTTTTCAATATGCATTATTAGTAGATTTTGAGTAGTATGCATGATAGGGAAATTTTGAACTATCTTATAATGCTAAGTTAGTTTACACTTTGAAAATATCCTAGTAGTGTGTAGCCATCCCTCTCCATGCAGTCACCAAAAGTTATATTAGATGCTTAGCTATGCTATAAAAGTGTTTACTTATCATGTTATAGAAATATTGCTAAGTGTTAAAACTTTGAATGCACACCTGGGTGGAATTGGTTGCTTGGTTTATGTTGAGTGGCTTTTGGGACCATGCTTGTGGTTGTCTTTGCCTAGGATGAATCTCTATTCTACTTAGGGCCATGAGTATGGTGGTTGTCACCCAGAAGTGCACTTGTGGACGGCCACCCAGGAACAAAGAGATTTCTAAGTCCCTCCAACTTTAGAAGCTTCCCGTGCATCCTTTTGACAATGGGCTCTGTCTAGAACTACTAAGTTGTGAGAGTGCAACCTGTCAGCTTGACAAGCAGATGTAGAGTTGGTAGGTGGAACGGGTCTTGCTAGTATGGTTGCATTCTTCTTCTGAAAGTGCTTGTCTCAATTCTCTCCTTTCCTTAATGCACTCCGCGTGTATAGGATGTCTGGGTTAATTGAGTCTTAAGGTGAAAGTGCACAACCTCTGCAGAGTCGACAAACTGAGTACTCAGCCGTGTCCCCGGTGATGGACTACTTCGAGCAACCGGACAAGGATGGACGGAAGAATCTCATCATAGTTTCATAAAGTAAAATTTGACTAAGGAAAGATTTTTTGGTGCACTTGGGCTTCATCCCTTGGTGCCAAGTCTTTGAGAAACAAAAGTGTTTTACAAAAGATAGGAGAAAACTGGCTTTCTGCAAAATAGCCTACAAACTCCACCAAGCCAAATATGCATATAGAATTAGACTTGTCATATTTTTCCACCATAGTCACTTGCCAATACTTCAATGTATTGACCTCCTACGGGGGCTGCATATTCAAATGTGCAGGTAATTCTGATGAGGAGTAAGTTTGGACTCGATTCTACACCCAACATGTCTGCTTGTGGCGTATGCTAGAAGAGGAGTCCCATTTCTTTTATTTTCGTTGTGAACTCTGAATATTTTAGCTAGTCTTCATGACTATGCACTTTGTAATAAAGCTATACTTGGCTATTTTTGGATCTCGTTGTAGTATTTTGATACTTATGCAATGATACTATATATTTTGTACTGTGGTGCTGGCAGTGATCCAGGGACTAGCACATAACACAGGTGTTCCATATTTATTTAAAAGATGGGGCGCTACAGGTTTTCTATGTGAAAGACATGTCTAGCAGACCCAAAAGAAGAGACATCCTGCGAGTGGAGGAGCCGAGGCGTCACATAGTTCTTTCAGGAAAAAGAAACATCGTGGGAGTGGAGGACAAGACAGACATGTCAGATGATTATAATAATTTTGATGAAATTCCGCCTTTCGAAGTGAACATTGACCCGATCATCAAGTTGATTGAAGAAGATGCTCCATGGTTCCGACGCAGAAGAACTGGCGGTGTTGTGGGATGGAGATGTTGGTGCGATATGTAATAATTAATATATTAAACTTTTGATATGAAGAAGATGCTCCATTTTTACCTGCATATCAAATGGATCCGTCGGCGTTGATAGCACAAAACACACGATTTCACCTGCATACAGCCCCATGGTGGCTCTTGATGAGTGCCTGCATATCAAATGCACCGTGGGGCGTATGCAGGGAATCCGAGTAATTTGTATATATTCATCAGTAGATGAATTAAACTATTCTTTTAATAGAACAAAACACACGATTTCACCTGCATACATCCCCACGGTGGCTCCTGAGTGCCTGCATATCAAATGCACCGTGGGGCGTATGCAGGGAATCCGAGTGATTTGTATACCACACACCACCCGGCTAGGCACTAGAAGGAGGAAACACTGAGTGCTCGCCTCGTCCGAGAGGGGGCTATATATAGGGTCATTGGCTCAACCAGTGGTACTGATAGTGTTGATCCAACAGCTCTCAAGTGCTCAAAAGAAGCACACCCCTGATCCAACGGCTAACAAGTGTTTCAAAGAAACACACGATCCGTGTGCTTCTTTAGTCCCGGTTTGAAACTGAAAGCGTTAATCGAACAGCTCAGAAGCAATCAAAAGAAACACACACCTGATCAAACGGCTTACAAGTGCTTGAAAGAAACACACGATCCGTGTTCTTCTTTAGTCCCGGTTTGGAAGTTAAAGTGTTGATCGAACAGCTCAGAATTCCAAAGTTTGCAAAAATTATACAAATTCACATTCAAAATAGTTTTAAACTAATTAAAATAATGGTTATAGAAAATAGAAAATGTTTTTGTATTAGTTAGTAAAATTCAAACACTTTTCATATTGAAAGTTTTTTCAAATTCCAAAGTTTGCAAAAGTTATACAAATTCACATTCAAAATAGTTTTAAACTAATTAAAATAATGGTTATAGAAAAGAGAATTTTTTTTGTATTAGTAAGTAAAATTGAAACACTTTTCATATTGAAAGTTTTTTCAAATTCCAAAGTTTGCATAAGTTATACAAATTCACATTCAAAATAGTTTTAAACTAATGAAAATAATGGTTATAGAAAAGAGAAAATGTTTTTGTATTAGTTAGTAAAATTCAAACACTTTTCATATTGAAAGTTTTTTCAAATTCCAAAGTTTGCAAAAGTTATACAAATTCACATTCAAAATAGTTTTAAACTAATTAAAAAAATGGTTATAGAAAAGAGAAAATGTTTTTGTATTAGTTAGTAAAATTCAAACACTTTTCATATTGAAAGTTTTTTCAAATTCCAAAGTTATTTAAAACAGAAAACAGAAAACAGAAAAAGAAAAGAAAAGAAAAAGGAAAAACCCCATCTATCCCGGGTGGTGGCACAGCCCGGGACAGATGGGGTGCTATCTATCCCGGTTGGTGGCTCAGCCCGGGACAGATGACCCCTATTTGTCCCGGGCTGAGCCACCACCAGGGACAGATAGGCTCTCCCCTATATAACCAACACTTAGCCACGGTTCGAGCCACAACCCGGAGCAATTTCACATCGACGCCGTCAGGCTGCCGAAATTTTCCGTCGCGCCGCCGCCTCCTTCCTCGACGTCCCCGCGTCTCCGGCCATCCCTGTGCGCGCCTCCGGTCATCCCGACGCCGCTGCGCACTGCTGCCGCCCTCGCCGTCCCAGCGTATTCGTCCTTCCCCGTGCGTGCCTCCGGCCATCTTTCCCGTCTTCTTCCTCGCCGAGACCGGAGCTCCGCCGAGCCATTGCCGAGGGCGACGAGGGTGAGTCCTCTTATCCTCCTCCCTCTCTCTCGACGCAACCGTGCCGCACTCCGCCGCCACCGCGTGCGTCACCTAGGAGAAGAAATCAAACCCTAGCTATTCTTCCGGCCGTCGCCGCTTCGGTCGTCGCCGGGGACTCTCCGATGAAATTGCGCTAGCGGCGCCACCACTGCTAGGCCCCCCTCGTCGCCCTCTATAGAATGCACCAACAAATTCGTGCAAAATCGCACGAATTCGTTGAATTCGACCTCTACTGGATTCGGTTCACCATTGATGACGTCAGCACGACGTCATCATTTTCAGAAACTATGTTAAACTATAGAAAATCATAATTAAATTATTTTAAATCAGAAAAATACAAACTTTTTATCAAAATGTTCATAAAAAGAAAATACATGTCGTTGTGTCATTATTTTGTGTGTTTGAATAAGTTTGAATAAACAAAAAAAATTGTTGGAATATCATTGCAAATGCAAATGTGATATTATTTTACCATAAAAAAATGTGATGTTTAGTTGTTGAAGTAGTGTAATGTGTTGAATTATTGTAATGTGTTAAAATATTGTAATGTGTTGATACAGGTTCTCTGATTTGTCACCGTGTCGGAGCCACCGCAGTGTCGGAGCGCTGCCCCCTCTGATTTTGCGCCCTCTCGGAGCCCCAATTTTCTTCGACTACTCTGGCACTGTCAGACGAGCAAGAAAATGTAAATGGATTATTTAAGATGTATTATTGGTTTTTTAAATGGAATATTCGACTATTTTAGTGAAATATAAATGGATGATTGAAATATAAATTAACATATTATATATTGTTCGACTATATTATTAACACATTACTATTGCAAATGTAAATGGATTGAAATCCCTTGCAGAAACTATTGGAAATGAAAAGAGAAAATACAATGAAATCATTTTTAATTCAAAATATTTTGTGCACCAAAAGTTTTTATATTATCATAAATTATTTGAAAACTTCATAACATATCTTTAGAATAGATTTTACATTTAATTCTTTTCTTATATAGAATATATATTCATGAAAATCATTTTGTGTTTTGAAAATAAATGAAGATCATTTTAAGCTAATGAAATGTTCATTTGGACAATCCATTTATTATAAAATATATGAAGTTATTAAAGTTATTTAGTTGTATGACATATCGGTAAAGTTATTTAGATGTTGAGTTATTAAAATTATTTAAATGGATTGAAATCTCTTGCAGAAACTATGAACACCCGTAGAAATCTTCAACAAGTAGAGGACATGTTCGGCATCATTCGCGAAGGTGATGAATTGGACCCCGACAGAAACGATGAACAAGAAGAGGAACACTTAGACGATTTCACCGGGCAATTTCTGAACGAGTCCGGTAATGGCCTGGAGGGGCATTCAGACGGAATAGACGTCACTGACAGTTCAGCTCACCGACAGTTCACCGACTCTACTGTTGGAAAGTCGGTCGCCGAGGTAGATATATGGCCTCAGGTTTTTGTCTCCGTTGAATAGATTTGTGTGTATACATATATTAACTATCACTTTTTCTTGTGTTTAGCTGTCGGCGGGCCATGAACCGGGACCAAGCAAAAAAGCAGCTGTGAAACGAGGCGGGCCACAAACCGGGACCAAAAAGCTCCAAGGGAAACAGAAGTACCACATCGACGCAATTAATGAAAAAGGGAAACCGATTGCTCCCGCTAACCACGCAAGGAAATTTGTAGCTCAGTGCGGAGTCATCGTTGGGGACAGACTATCCATCAGGGCTCAAGAATGGAATAAGCCAAAGGTGCCAAAAGAGGGGGTTATTTATGTCTCGAATGCAGACAAACAACTCCTTTGGGACGAGCTCATGCAGAATTTCACTTTACCGGAAGAGGAGGATGTAGAGGAGCCGGTTATAGAGAATCGATGCAAGGCCTGGACTTATATTGAGATGGGTGAATTGTTCCGCAGCTGGAAGAAAAGGCTAAACAAGTTCATAAAAGAAGGTAAAACTCCAGAATTTGTCGGAGTCTATGAAAAGATAAAAGATGAGTGGCCCGAATTTAAGGCGTACAAGCAATCGGAAGCCGCTAAGATTATGTCAGAGAGAAATAAGAAAAATGCAGACAAAAAGATATATCACCATAACATGGGGTCAGGTGGCTACCTGACGGCCCTGCCTAAGTTTCTGAAAATGGAGGAAGAGTTTTTGGCTAAAGGTATACAGATCGAGACATTTGACTGGCCAGACCGGCTTAAGGCTTGGTTCTATGGGCATGGTGGAAAGTTAGACCCTGAAACAGGTGACTGTCTTTTTACCAAGGAGCATGGACCTGACCCTATTGAAGCTCTCAGAGAGGTATGGAAGGAGGTCATCGAAGGCAAGTTCCACCCTAACAGAGAGAAGGACGAGCTATCGCGAGCCCTTAAGAATCCTGAACATAGTGGACGAACAAGAGGAACCGTCGGCTCTGTACCGTGGATACTTGGGTTTCCCAAAGATTTGGCACTTAGAGAAGCCGATCGAGAAAGAAGAAAGAGATTGCCGACCGGGCCCAGTGGATGGAAAATAAATTACTATAGCATGAGAAGGAGATAGCAGAGCTGAAGGCAGCGCAGACTCGACGGATGCCCTGCGAATCCGAGACACCCGAAGATCCTTCTCCTGATCCAAAATCAATGCGGAGAAGCAGCGTGGCTTCGACGGAGCTCGATCGCCACAATGATATGCCGGGTCCTCGTCACCCCGTGGATAATATCGTGCAGCGGGAACTTTGCGACCTACATGTGCCATGCTTGAACATAACCGTGAAGGTGGCGCACGGCTTTGCCCTACCGCCGAGACCAAATGGAACTTACCATTGTCTCCCTATTCCAGATGGCTATGCTGTTGTCGGGGTTGATGAGGTTATCAAGACATATGAGGGAATTAAGCTGGACTTCCCTACGGGTGAAGACGAGGTTGAGTTGAGATTTGCCCTCAAGAGTACCTTCTTATGGAAAAAAGAATACATCGTGTTCCCACACATGCAGCAAAATCGCCCTCCCAGTCCACAAGCCAGTCCACATAACTACAACAACGACAACCAATGCGCTAGTCCAGACACCCCCCACAACGACAACCAAGGCGCTAGTCCATCTCCGCCGTCGCGTGAGCGTACTCCGCCGCGTGAGCGTACTCCGCCGCGTCAACGGACTCCATCGCCTCCGCAAAAGAAGCGGAAGTGCACCGCTGCGTCGACTAGTACTCAGAAAGCGAAATGGGGAAGTCTCTCTTTGTGAACTCTCGCAAAGATGTCGATACATGGGTCGAGGAGATCCAGGCTTCCCAAAGAAAGAAGGCAAAAAAGATGTCTTTGCCTGTTCCGGTTTATTCTTCGGATGTGATACGGTGGGCCATAGAATTTCTTACGCATCCGTCGCAATATGAACTAAATATGGACGATGACTACACACGCGTTCTGGTGCGTACATCTAGGAGAGTGCGGGGAGAACAAAAATCTGCTGCCACCCAGAAGAGAGATGTTCCACAGCTCGGAATGCAGGCGGGACAATCGGCCCCTCCATTCATATTGGCGCCTTACAACCGGAACCCGGTCGATGATGTACTTTCGCAGCAAGCTAGAGATATGGGTATAACTCTGGCAGAGCTTAAGGCATTGCAATCTGGCGAGAGTGTCACCATACATGAGGTGGTGCGGACATATGTGAGAGGAGAAGATCTTGTCGACCCTGCAATGGTGCGCACTCTACCAGCTAGGTTGCACCAACTAAATGCATGGTACTTGCGTACCACGAAAAGTCAAGAGGGAGACTGGCTCTATGGGAAAATTCCAAAGGATTTTTTTGGCCCAGGTGATGATGAGGTTCAAATTGAGTATTGCGAATTATGGCAGTTATTCAATTTTGACGCGCTCGACAAATCTATCATCAGTGCCTTTTGCATGTAAGTAATTAAATTATGTACATATGTCAGTAATTCTCTAGCTCTACTTATTTTTCATTGCTTGTAATTATCCTTATCACTATATTACTTTTGTACTCTATTATGCAGGCTGAAAATTATACAATCTCGAAAGCTGGGACTCAATCACAAGATTGGATTCATTGACCCTAATCGAGTTCATCATCATGGTTTGTTACATTACCCAGATCAAACGGAGGAGCTTTTGCTTACTTATTTGATGGCGCAACATTACAAAAGCACCATAATTTTCCCGTTCAACTTCGAGTGAGTTGTTTACTTTCTTATACATACTCGATGTTAATTAAGTATATGTAATTGATGATTTAGTTATTAACAAATATAAACATATGGCAGATTTCACTAGGTATTATTTGAGATTGATGTTGAAAAGGCAATCGTTGATGTCTTGGACCCATTATCGAAACCTGAAGAAAAGTTTGACGACACGAAACAGATGCTCCAGAGGTAATTTCGTTCATTATCACAATCGACCTCGTCTTTTCTAATAATATATAGTAATTAGTTAACTTCTTTACTAATTTTTCATACCGTAAACTTCAGGGTTTGGGACAAGTTCACCGGTTTCCACAAGGATGTCGGTATAGCTAAGAACCTCACTTTTAAATGGCGAGAGGTAAGACCTACTAGCTAGGTTCCACATACGCATATTCTTAATTTCAGTCTCACAATACCATTTTTTCAATATTTTTGATTATTTTTATTGATTTCTTATCTTATTCTATCATAAAATGCGCGAAGCAGCAACAAGGCACCAATTTGTGTGGATTCTATGTTTGCGAGTTCATCCGAATTCACTTCAATGAGGGTGTAGACTGGAATAGGGTACGTTAACAATTCATTCAAACTTGTTCACTTAAAATTGAATTATTTTCATAATAGTTGATATATTGGTGTTGATCTCTCCTTTTTAGTTTGAGACGATCCGGAACAGGCTTGATGCAAAAGACCGCCTACTACCAATCGCGGAGGAAATTGCGGGCTTTCTGCTTGACTATGTCATAAAGCCAGGCGCAGAATGCAGTATAATCCGGCGGCCAAAAAAGACCATCCCGAGGAAAAAATAGGGTCTAATGCTTCTCTGTCATGTAATGATCTTTGTTTGTAAATATTTAGACATGATCTTCCGGTTGTAAATATTTGTTTGGGAGAACTCGTGTACTAGTAGTATTCATGACTATATCCCGAGGAAAAAATCGTGTATTCATGATATATATTACATAGTAACGTATAATATGCAACTAGATCTTGTTTGAAATGAAACATAAATGAAAAAACACAAACACAAAAGAATCAGTAACATAAATAGAAAACAGAAACAAAAATAGAAAACTAGAAACAAAACAAAAGAAACAAAAAAAGAAAACAAAAAACATATATACTGTCTCGGTTCGTATTATGAACCGGGACAAATGAGTGGGAGCCAGAGGCTGTCTGGTTTGGCCACGTGACCCCCCTACTGGTCCCGGGCCGTGGCGTGCCCGGGACAAATAGGGGAGGCTATTTGTCCCGAACACGCTGTCCCGGGCGCGTGACCGGGACAAAAAGCCCTCCCGGCCCGGGACCAGTGGCCTGTTTTGCTCTAGTGTATCTATTTGATGAAACACAAGTCTGAAACGTTTGAATAGTTCAAAGAATTCCAAAGTGAAGTTGAGAATCAGCTTAATAGGAAAATCAAGCATCTCCGATCCGATCGTGGTGGAGAGTACTTGAGTTTTGAGTTTGGCACGCATCTGAAGAGTTGTGGCATAGTACCCCAACTTACGCCAGCCGGAACACCGCAGCGTAACGGCGTGTCCGAGCGACGTAATCGTACTCTACTGGATAGTGTTCTATCTATGATGTCTCTTACCGATTTGCCAGTGTCCTTCTGGGGTTATGCGTTAGAAACAACCGCATTCATTTTAAATAGGGCTCCGTCCAAGTCCGTTGAAACGACGCCGTATGAATTATGGTATGGCCAAAAGCCTAAGTTATCGTTTCTGAAGGTTTGGGGTTGTGAGGCGTATGTTAAGAAACTGCAGCCCGACAAGCTCGAACCGAAGACGGAGAAAGTCGTCTTTGTAGGATATCCGCGCGAAACCGTAGGATACACCTTCTACAACCAAGCTGAGGGCAAAACTTTTGTCGCGAAGACCGGTACTTTTCTAGAGAAGGAATTTCTCGCGAAAGGAGTAAGTGGGAGGAAGGTAGACCTCGATGAGATAGTTGATCCTGAACTCGAGATTCCGAGTGGCGCAACGGAAGCAATTTTGGAAACGCCCTCCGTGGAAGGAGTGGGAGAAACAGTCGAGGAAGGTGTTCTACCTCGTAGGTCTGGTAGATCTCGGATCGCACCAGAGTGGTATGGCAACATGGTTTGCACCGTCATGTTAGTAGAACAAGACGAACCTACGAACTACAAGGAGGCTATGGCGAGTCTAGAGTCCGAGAAATGGCTTGAAGCCATGAAATACGAAATAGGATCCATGTATGATAACAAAGTGTGGACTTTGATGGATATTCCCGAAGGGCGCAAGGCCGTCGAGAATAAATGGATCTTTAAGAAGAAGACTGATGCTGACGGTAATGTGAACGTCTATAAAGCTCGGCTTGTCGCAAAAGGTTTCTGACAAGTTCATGGGATTTACTACGATGAAACGTTTTCACCGGTAGCGATGCTTAATTCTATTCGGATTTTGTTAGCAGTTGCTGCCTATTAGGATTATGAAATCTGGCAGATGGACGTCAAAACGGCCTTCCTAAATGGAAACATTGAGGAAGAGTTGTACATGGTACAACCGGAATGTTTTGTCGATCCAGGGAATACTAACAAGGTGTGCAAGCTTCAGCGATCCATCTATGGATTGAAGCAGGCATCTCGGAGCTGGAATCTTCGCTTTGATGAGGTAATCAAAGGTTTTGGATTTATCCAAAATGTGGAAGAGACCTGCATTTACAAGAAAATGAGTGGGAGCTCGGTTGTGTTCTTAGCACTGTATGTAGATGACATATTGCTGATTGGGAATGATGTGGAACTTCTGAATAGCGTGAAGGAATATTTAAACAGTAAATTTTCCATGAAGGACTTAGGAGAAGCTGCGTATGTCTTAGGCATTAGGATCTATCGCGATAGATCAAGGCGCCTATTAGCATTGAGTCAGAGTACCTATCTTGATAAAATACTGAAGCTTTTCGGTATGGAGAAGGCAAAGAAGGGTTCTCTGCCGGTTATCAAGAATAAGATATTGCGGAAGGCACAGTGTCCGGTAACGGAACTGGATAAGGCCGATATGACTAAACATCCTTATGCTTCAGCCATAGGATCGATCATGTATGCAATGTTGAGTACTAGACCGGATGTGGCATTAGCTCTAAGTTTGACAAGCCGGTTCCAGAGTAATCCTGGAATGCCGCATTGGATAGCTGTTAAGAGCATTCTTTAGTATCTCAATAGGACAAAGGAAATGTTCCTTGTGTATGGTGGCTGCGATGAAGAACTTGGCGTAACGGGTTACGTAGATGCAAGTTTCTGCTCAGACCCCGATGACTCTAAGTCACAGACAGGTTATGTGTCAAGGTGAATGGGGGCGCCGTGTGCTGGAGAAGTGGGAAGCAACCCATTGTCGCACAATCTACAATGGAGTCGGAGTACATTGTTGCCTGCGAGGCCGTGAATGAAGCTGTGTGGCTGAGGAAGTTCGTCATCGAACTTGGAGTGTTCCCGAGCGTGCAAGACCCCGTGATCCTCTTCTGCGACAATACGGGTGCCATTGCTAACGCCAAGGAGCCAAGGTCTCACTACACCGCCAAACACATTCTCCGACGCTTCCATGTGATACGTCAGTACGTACAAGGAGGCGATGTGAAGATTTGCAAAGTGCATACGGATCTGAATGTGGCAGATCCGTTGACGAAGCCTCTCCCGCTTGATAAGCATGAAAAACACCAGTTAGCTATGGGTGTTAGGCTTTTACCAAGTTATAATCTAGATTAATTTGTACTCTAGTGCAAGTGGGAGACTGAAGGAGATATGCCCTAGAGGCAATTAATAAAGTGTATTCTTTATCATATCTCGTTTGTTCATAATAAGGTTTTGTGTCATGCTATAACCGTATTAAGCGGAAACATTAATACGGGTGTGATACGTAAACAACCATGTCCCTCGTAGCCTCTACTTAGACTAGTTTCATTGCGCGATTGATGATCGAGGTTTTCCGATCATGGGGCATGGCGCCGGTCGGCAATGAGAGTCATGTCATTGGAGAATGATATGATGGACATACCCAGATTTGGAGGACGTAGTCATTACACCTTTGACCGTGAGATCAACTCTTATTGTTATTCTTGGAAGATACTTTGATTGCACCAAACGTCATATCTTATTTAGTATGACAATAACGGTGATACTTTTGTGTATCGGAAAGGAGTAGTTGAGACGAGGGGTCAAGAGCGGGATTTGCCAGTCCGCATAGCAGGATAGATACTCTCGGGCCCACTCAGTGAGATCATGTCTAATGAGCTTGCAAGCATGTG
Source organism: Poa annua (assembly GCA_026929855.1). Lineage (NCBI taxonomy): Eukaryota > Viridiplantae > Streptophyta > Magnoliopsida > Poales > Poaceae > Poa > Poa annua. The sequence continues at coordinate 17,591,074 of CM049429.1, read as the reverse complement.
ACTAGGTCACGGAGACATGAGATCATAGACGAGTAGAAGATAGTGTTGTCGGTAACGAGGTCGGGATTAGGTATGGAGATATCTATGGAACGACGCTCGGACACACTCAGTATCGCTATGGCAAAAGGTCTAAGACTTTACGTTCAGGTTTGATAGATGAAAGTCATTCGTTATATCACAGGGATTAATTCATGGGGTCCAGGCCTACGAGTTAGTCGTTGATCATTGAGGAGTCTTGATCATACCTGTTATTATATCGAACCGCTAGGGTAACACACTTAAGGGGTTTCGACAAGACAACCGGAAAGGAAAGAGATCACCGGGAGAGTCCCGGGAGGGGTCCGATTGAGATCGGGCAGCGCCGAAAGAGTTTTCGGAGCTAGGATAAATTATATATATTATGTTTGATATTAATTAGTGTTATTAATATGCAAATATGATTTTATATATTTATTTTCGAATTTATTTAGGCTGATTTCCCTATATGGGCCTTCCGGACGAAAGAAGGCCCAAGAGGGGGAGGAACCCCCTTGGGAATTCGGTGGGGGGAGTGTGGCCGGCCAAGGTGGGCCAGATGGGGCCCACCAAGGGGCCGGTGCACCATGGCCGCACCAGGCAATGTGGGGATAGTCCCACATTGCCTGGCTGGCAAGGTTGGCTCCCCCCGGGAGCCTATATATAGAGGTGCCCCCCTAGCCTTTTAATTCACCAATTAATTCCCAATTTCTCTCTCGATTTCATTATTCCCTTTGTTGGAGTTGCGCCGAGTTTGAGAGGGGGATCTCTTCCACCAGCTGCCGCGCTGCTGGTGTTCCGATCCCAGTCTTCGGCTGCTCGTCCTGGACTGGAGCTTCGGAGGCCGTCGTCTCCACCGTACGTTTGTGACGCTCTGCGAGGTGCTGCGCTAGTGGCACTCGGAGGTCTGCTTCCTCTACACGACTTTGAGGTCGGCTTCGTCGGTCTTCATCGACAACGTTCGTGCGGGAACGTAATCCCCGCTTTCGGTCTACAAGGGTATGTCTTCCGATCTCCGTTCGTAATACTATATCTGCATAGAATAGATCTTGGCTTGCTATTTGGGTATCGTTGGTAGGAAAAATTATTGTTTTCTGCACACGATCCCCTTCATCTTCAGACTTGATGATTCTGGTATCACCGGGGCTGGTCTTGGATATAACTTAGCCACCACGAAGTCTAAGAGAAAGAGAAAAGATGAGAGAAAGACTTAGAAAAATACAGGGGTTGGTCTTCTTGAATTTCCTCTTGGTTTTCTTCTAAGTGTTTTTGCTTCTTGGAGATGCCTTAGGAGTCTGTTTTTTTTGGCTAAGTCTTCATTGGCCTTCTACTCTTCGTGTTGAGAATCCTAAGTGTCTAAGTGCAACTTTTTCAAAACCACTATGTCAAAAATAATCCTAACTTTAGAGAAGAATGAGAGAGAAGTTTTCCTATGAGTATAACTATAATATAAATTATGCTATGTATGGAATGTAATTTTTAATCACAAGAAAGCACCATAACAACTTTTGTGATATGCATGAAGTTATAAATGCATTTAATTAATTTCTATTATAGGAAGATATAATTAAAGGGTTAATACAATATTAAAGTTTTCTATGATTAAATTTTTATAACCAATTTTTTTAAATAGTGTTGATAGACAGAGGGGATTTAAAGAAATTTATAGCAATTGGATTTACTCAAAAATAATGTTTATATCAAAAGTTATGTCAAATTTACTCTAACATCATATTTTGAATTTGAATAAATCTAAATTTCTCAATGTTGGAAAACAACAGAACTAACACAATCTACAGGTCATGGGCTTTTCAAAGATATTTTATTTACAAATTTTGACCTAACAGAATTAAAACTATAATTACAATAATATTTTACATGTTTCTGTAAATGTCAAGTTAGTGCACGACTAAAATACAAGTTTTTATTATACCACTATTTTCTACACGTTCATACGATTCCATAGACTACAAAAACATCGAAAACGGAGTTACGATTGATTTGATATGAATTTTGGAAGTTCTATCTCTAAATTAGATAGAAATCGAAAATTGAAAAATAGTTGACACGGCGCGATGCTACTGGCCGATACCGATTTAAACAAGTCATCTAATCTACACCGATGGATCAAGATCTAATGTCTTACAGCGAGATAGTCTGGAGGTGGCGGCACGGTTCGCCTCCGACGAACTCGAATGGCTCCCCGGACGCGCGGCGGAGACGGCGAGGTGCAGCTCTTCGCGGCGGCGACGATGTGCTTGGTGGCGGCGTTCTCCGTTTCCTGGAGCGACCATGATGGGCGGTCAAAGGTGCTCGCGCGTCGGCGCGCTTCGGTTCACGCACGGGCCGCTTGATACGAGCACGATTGCAGATGGGGATGAAGTCGGGGAGCTGTGCCACGGCTTGAGGACGAGGAATAGAAATGTCTCGGCCCCGGACAGCAGCTCACCTCGTCAGAATCGAGAAAATATGGTGGCGACACGGTCAAACTCTGACGAGAAAATTCGTCGGCCTCAAGGCACTTAGGAGAGGGGTTTCAGGGGCAAATGGTAGAGGAGGTCGAGTGCTATCTATAGAGCGAAGAATGGCAAGAAATCGTGGAATTACTCGCCCGGAATCAAGAGAGCAATTTTCGGTTAAAAAATGGCAGCATGGTTTCGGGCGGCCAAATACGGAAGTTTGGAGGCATTTTGGAGAGGGCTTTTGGGGGGAAGGAAAGAGGAGATCATGGGCTTTAATTAGCAACAAACGACGCTTGATTTAGTGGAGTAAAACGTCGGGAAACAAATCGGGAAGAAATGGGAAATCCACATTCGCGGGCGTGATTTCCGTCCGTCCCGAGCTGGAAGACGACGCTGACGTCATCGCTGACGTCAGCTCTTTTTTCTTTTTCTTTTTCTGATTTTTCTGATTTCTTTCATAACTTTTAATTTAAGACTCCAAATCAAGTCAAATAAATTTCTACAAATTTGTAAAAACAATATCTTTGTGTTAAACCAGTTGTGGGCATGTTTTGAACACTATTTAAAAATAATAATTTCGAAATATTGATTAAATGCAAAATTGACACTTTATGTTAAATTTAAAAATATGGCTTAATTAAATTGATTTGGGACTAAATAAAATTTATGAAAATACCAAAATCATATATGTTTGATATTAAGCTATTTAAAACTTATTATCAATAACCATTCATTTTTATTTTGGTATAATAGTAAAATAACTAAATATAAATATTTTTCAGGAAACGAGAAATATGGTAAATTAAATTTTTAATTCACAAAATTTTGTGTACCATTATGTTTTATATTATGCTAATTAATTTGAAAGCTCCATAACATATCTTTGGAAGGATTTTAGATTTATTTCATTTCTTATATTGAATATATTCATAAAAATCATTTTATATTTTGAAGATTAATGAAAATCATTTTATGATTTGAAAATAAATAAAATCATTCAAGCTAATGAAATGTTTATTTGGATAATTCATCAATTATAAAATCTATGAAGTTATTAAAGTTATAAACTATAGGGTTGGAATTTCAACACCAAGTTTTGAACTTAGTTGAGAGAATGAAAACCATTTGGCAAAATAGATTATGTTTAAATAGTTTAAAAGAACACTTGTAAGATATTATTTTAATTTATGCATATCTATGGCTAAGTGGTTGAAATCCAATATTTACAAGGAACTTTTATTTACATGAAAATGGTTTGAAAGTTTCTAGCACATTTGTCAAATTAGATATTGAGGTTTTAATAATTACAATGGATAATAAAATGTTTAACTTGAAACAACTTTTGAAAATAATGATAAATTGAGATATTTGAAATATTAAACTCTTTAAATATGTTTGAAGTCTTTCATAGTTGGTTTTATTATGCATTTTAATATTTTATTCTAATCAAAAAGAAAAGTTTTAAATTTTAGTGATTTTTGAACATTATAAAATGTTGGGATGTTACATTCACTTTTGCCATTTTTCTCCTTAGCAATTCAGACCACCTTTGGACAATGCACTTGCACCCCTTTCTTCCCCATCGCCTGATCTAGCTTGGACCATTCATTTTCTCTTTCATCAAGCCACTGCTTTCTTAATATTTCGTGGAAAACTTGTCATCAAATTAAATCAGTGCACTATTGCATTTTAGCCCAAAAGCATTTTATACCTCCCTCTCTCAACCTCAACGACCCTCTCTGATTTCTCGAGGGCAGAGGCACACACCCCTCACCCCTGGCCCTCTTGCCAGCCCCTCGTCCATCCCTCTCCTCCACTCATCGGGCTTCATTTCCCGAAGCAACCAATGGAGTTTCACTCTCTTGCCTCCCAATGGCCAAGCCTCGTCTCCACGACCAACTCCCCTCTGTCCTCTCTCCCACCGCCCTCCAGAGCCAATGGACTTGTCCCATACCCACTCCCCAGCTGCTCATGCCCGTGTGACCACCAGAAAGCAAGCACCATCTCGATTAAGAGATCACAGCCCGTGCCCCTCACTCTCACTTTGCCAGTCCACCTCCCACCAGCCTCCTCCACCATTTTGTGCCGTCCCATGCGAGACCTTGCTCTAGGACGGCCAGGAACGGCCGAAAGACCACCGCCCGTGTCCATGGTTTTCGAGCACGGATGCCGGCATTGTTGCCCCTCTCTTCTCCCTCCCTGTGCATTACCTAGATCCCCTATTCTCGTGCCCCCTCTGAGACCTCTCGTTTTGTTTGCAGGAGGACCGGTGACGCCGGAACCATGACGTGCCCGTCGCGAGCGTCCTCGACCGCGCGGATGTTCGGATGCTTCCCCGCCCGCCCTGCGACCTCCCCTCCCTTTTCCTCGACCTCCGCACCTGCCTCGCATCCATGTCCTTGGCCGGGAGAGCCCCTTGGTGAGCAGACCGAGCTCCATGCCCGATTCTAGGTTTTCTCTACTTCCTGTGCGCCTAGAGGTTCAAGAAGAGCAGCTACCGTCGATTTTCGGATCAACGGGCATGATTGATTGTCTCTAGATCTGTTTCTAGCCCTTAGATCCAGATATGAGGGTGGTATACCCTTTCACTTATCTGTGCACTGGAACAGGCCGGCCCATCTCGCCCGGAGACGCCCGACGCCAGATCCGGCCCTTTTATTGTTTTTCTTCGTTGATTATTTTTTTTCCTGTTAATTTTCCTGAGAACTGCCTGTTAGCTTTAATTCATTTCTGGACGATTTACTTATCCAAATGGTTGATTCAAATTGTTTTGAGTAGCTATGATTTTTCTTAACCATTTGGCACTGGCCTTTATCAAAAATATCTTTGTATGAGTGCTCTATGTTTAATCTTGTAAAAAGTGTATTTTTAGTATTTAATTAATAACTTGAGTTTAATAAATCCAAATCTTGCAAACTTTTGTTATCTGGAAAGCCAAGGAGAATTCCTACCCAGATCTATAAGCTTTGCATGCAGGAGATGTTTCTAAATAAAGTTCTATAAAGTTTAAGAATGACATCAGTATATTTGATGAATTTTAAATCTTTATTTCAAATTCTTTTTGGAGTAAATCCAATTGAATGTGGTAGATATGAGTGGTATATCTCATATCCTAGATTTGTATAAATTTCCAGATTGCATTTTGCTCAAGATAAAGTATTCTCTTAAACAGTAGGTTATTACAATTTAAAATGGAGAATTCCTATTTTCTGTTATTTGCATATATCTAGTTTTACTTGTTTGTGCTTTATATGTTTATGCAAATGGTGTAGGATTATTTCAGTGTGGTACTTATGCATTTTGTTTATCATGCACAGTTTGATTTGTCTAAAAATAAATCATATCTTGTGCTGCACACTATTAATGGTAAAATGTGTGTGTTCCACTAAAACTGAAATATATGGAGCTAGGTGTGTCCAAATTAAGTGAATTCAATTTCTACAGAAAGATAAAGCAAGTACCTACCCATAGAAATTTGTGTTGCATCTAAGAGATACTTATAACTGAAACTATAAACATTTAGGTTTTGAGGTCAGTAGCATTTGTGTGATTGTGGTAGAAGGATATATTTTTCTGAACAGTATTCTAGGAGTTATGCATTTTCCAACTAAACAACACCTACATAGCTAATTAATAGAATTAATTATATTCTCTGCTTTTAGATGATATGAATCTTGTGTTTAAACTAAATCAACTTTGGAATCCAGAACCTAAACTCAACCTTAATACTTGTTTTAAATACAATAATAGTGGTGTGGTACATTGTTTATTGTTGTTTAGCATAATTCACTTTGTGCCTAATTATAACACTAAGTGTTTTAAGATGTTTTGTTGGGAGTTGTATTTTTGTGTTATGTTATTATCCTGTAAGTGGTGATGTTTTGAAGTGCTTGTTGTTTCCTGGTTTACTTTAGATTGTTGTTAACATGCTCATTTGTGGTGTTTTGTTAAATCAGCCAACTACACCTTTTCAGTTTTTAACCAACAACTTGTGTGAGCAGTAGTGTTAACCTGCATAACCCTAATCAGTTTCCTAGAAGTATTGTTATGTCATTCACTAGTTAGCTTAACATAGTTCATATTGTTTCCCGGGTGTTGCACTAAATTTACTTAGGTATTATGCATGTGGATGTGATTGGTGTTAAATGCTATAAGTAATTGTTTGTGCTTTGTAATGATTGTTGTATGGCTTGTCCACCTCCAGATTTGCTGTCAACACTTGTTACTGTGTGATTGTTTGGTTTAATTGTTGAAGTGATATTAATTACAGTGTCTTATTAAATAGGCTTAAGGAACCTTTTTAGCTCTTAGTCATAAACTGGTTTGGATAGTGGTGTTACCATTGTGTGTCACCTAGTTACTTGATAGTAGGTGTTTCTTGAGCTAGTAACATGTTTGCATGTGAGTGTGCTCAATGCTAGTGTTAATGTTAATACTTGCTTGTGTGTTAAGATACTTTTTTCTGAAGTATTTCCGGAACTGTTAAGATACTTTTGTCTGAAGTATTTTCCGAAACTATTAAGATACTTTTGTCAGAAGTATGTCCTGAACTACTAAGATACTTTTGTCTGAAGTGTTTCCTGAAGCTATTATAACAACTCTTGTTAAGTGATATAATGACCCTAAATGATGTGTTGTTTTAGTGTTCTGTACAACTACCCTTTTAATACTCAGGGTTCTTGTGTATATTTTCTTAGGAGAATCTGTTGTTTGTCTTAGCTCTATGCACTTTTTTGTTTGTTTTCGTTTAGCTAAAGGAGTTGTTTGCTCTTGATTGTTAGCTTAGTGTCTTGTGCAATGCTTGCTGTTTAGTATGTCCTTGTAGCTTTGTCTGGTATTCTGAGTGTGCTTCATTTTTCTGTTTACGACGTTAGATACGACCTGGAAGGAACTAGAAGTGAGGAATGGACCTGAGGAGCATCAAGATCAAGACCATGGACATAATGCTGAACCAGGCAAGCCACCTCACCACTATAATGAATCCTACTATTTTATCAAGCATTGTTTTGTCTTCAAAATAAAATAATGCATGTTTCACTTTTCTTTGTGGGACCTTGCCACCCAAAAACTATTTTTACAAAATATTGTTTGTCCAAAGCTATCTACTAGAAGTACTCTAGGTGTTACCAAAAAGAGTTTAAATTGATGAGCCTTGTTGTTGAAGGCTCCATCAAAAAGATTAAGTTTTCTAGTAGGTTACCTTTATTTTCTTATCTCAAAACTTTAGGATGGGAACCTATTTGATAAAACTGTTTTATGGAGGAAAAACCTGAGTTGTTGGGAGCAATCAGCGAGAAATAAAGACTTTATGAAAACCCGAGATGCTGAGAGCATTCGAAGATGTTGCGAAAACCCGAGCTGCTGGGAGCAGTCGGAGATGGAGGTTTAATTTCCCAGTACCTGCTGCCGCCCGAATAATTAACCCGTACAACCACATTACCTCAAAATGGGCACGGGGCTTAACGGAAGCTTGTTGGTGTTGGTATTCGAATATTCCTCAATTGGCTAGATGGGGTTAGAGTCCCCGGAACCGAATGCTGCAAGGGAATTGGCATACAGAGTGTGGACTTCGTGTGCCACCGGGAAGAAACGGTGGGTCTCCTGTCATGGCGGTGTGAGACTAGGGGAAACCGGAATCGATACGGCTAGCTCACTGGGTGCCGGGGAGAACAAACCCACTCGAAGAGGATATTATTAACCAGCATCAACATATTGGAAGTTAGGATCGGCCGTCTGGTGTGTGCATGCTGTCCCTGTACAGTCTGTGGTTGATCCACGGCAGACCATCCGAATCTTGTGGTGAAAGTGTACAACCTCTGCAGAGTGTAAATCTATTCGAATAGCCGCGTCTGCGGTCATAGACGGTTGGAAAGTCCCCACTGGGCGCCTTGGAGAATAAAGTGGTTTTCAAGAAAAGTGTTTTCGGTGAAACAAGTAGGTACCTGGGAGGTATAGAATTTGGGGGAAGATGATTGGTCTCGCGGAGACAATCAGTCCGATCTCAAGTCAGGAAAAAGAGGTATCCCCATCCTAGTGCTTTTAAAGGTTTTACAAAATAAAGTTTTGAGCTTGGATATGTCCTTGCTAGATCTATGAGAAGAGATTTCTATCTCTAAATGTTTTCTTCAACAAAGATATAGAGATGTCGTGATCTCTATGTTGAAAAGTATCGTATTCGAAAACTAAGCCGTATAGACGTATATAGCAACTATCCTAGTTTTCAAAAAGTTGTTTCCTTGCATTATCATGAAAACTTAAGCCTTAGAGGTGGTCTTGCGAGTACGTAAATGTACTCATATGGCTATGTCCCTGGATATTCAAACGTCCAGGTTTTCCTTGAGGAGAGGTACGACAAGAAGGAGGAGTACGCCGACGACTGCGCCAACTGAGTCTCCCGCTCAACTGCTCTGTGGGAATGCGATAGGACGTGACGACCACTGATCATTGGGATCGTGATATGTTTACATAACGTGGGCATCTCTGACGGGTAGTCAGAGGGGTAACTATAGACTTTGTATTAGAGCCATCGTTGACTTTAGGAGACCTTAGTTAGCATTGTCGTTAGCTTAGGAAGGAAATATCTTACTAAAAACTATTTCTACAGAAAACTATTTTCTTATAGGTAAGCCCAGTATGGTTTCCACTATTCACTTAATATCTTGATCCTTACCTCTCTACCAAATATTTTGTCCAACTCTATTAAAGCAAAGTATTTCAAAAGATTTCCGTCTATCTTGTCCCTATTCAAAGCTTGTATAGACTTGACGATGGACCGCTATTGAGACCCAAGTAACTTGTACCGAGAAGGCGAAGTTTAGTCTCAAGGTTTCAACACGTGACATCAAGGTGGTCGTCAAGAGAAGAAACAAGCTAGAAAGCAACCCTTGCTTGCCAAAGTAGTCTCACTATCAAGACTTCCACCCCAACAATGTTACTCGAGTTGCAACTTCGACAGCCTCAAGTTTTCCAGCAGGAGCCCAAGCTGAATAATTGTAGACACCAACAAGTAGGAATGACCAAGACCCATAGGACTTCTATGATATGACCCTTGGTTGGATTCTCCGACTAACGCGATTGTTGAGTGTCATTTTTGTTCTATAGGTGTCTTGTGTGCTCATTTGTTGGTATATTTGTTGCTTGTGTGTGCCTTGTTTGTTTGCTTGTAGTTGATATGTTGTTCCCTTGTATATTTCACAAGCACGCCTTGAAGGCAATGCATATTAGGCGCATATTTTAAATTTGTTTAAACATCTTGTTATCTTTGCACAAAAACCTTTCTTATCTTTTGCCATAGACGCACCCTAAGGCACTTATAAACTTATCCTCGAAATTTCCTAAAATGTTTTCCTTCTAATCTAAACTTTAACATGTGAGAGTTATAAGATACACATGATACCGAAGCCCCAAGATAGCCCACCCCCCTAATGTGATGAGCCTTGCCTCATTTAATGAACTATTTGAATTGCACGTATACCATCACTAACTTAATCTATCTAACTTTAGAGTAACATCTAACACCAATGTTTTGTTACTAACTAACCTCTTTAAGACCTACAAACCAAGATCATAAGAGAATTGCCAACGGAAGTCTCTCTTACAGATGGCAACACGGAGGACTCAAATAACGCCAAGAGGCACTACTTCCTAAAGATTTTTGTGAAGCCTTCAAGCCATGACGTACAAGGGAGATCGACATCATCATCAACGAAGATAACCGTCACGGAAGATCGTCTACACGAAGATGAGCCATGTAGCGGGTGTCGTTAGTGCCCTCTGCGCGTCAACTTTATTAACTCGACTGACCCTGAGTAGAGTAATATAGAAAGAGGTACTTATCTATTTGGCTAACTTAGATCCGACTGACCTCTGAAGACTTTTGCGAAGCATCATGTAGCCCAATAACAAAGAAAGTCCTCCTCAACACTCCTCGCCGGCTAAGCTAAAGATGGACTTAGTAGAAGATATCATACCCAGCAAGACGCCAAGATTGACGAGAAGATCGAAGACAGATAATGTTGCCAAAGTCAACCCAAGCTAGTTCTGACGACATTAGTGACTTATAACACCCTTTGTATTTTTATGAAAAACAAAAGCGAGTCAAGTCTACCGACCTGACGATCTGTGAGGCTTGAAAAGTTATTTGCAAGTGTCTAACTGCTAACCCCTCAAGAATGCAATATCAGGACAAGTATCTACATCAGCTCCGAAGCACCGAGGAGCTACGACCAAGATGAAGATCATCGTGTTACCGAAGAGCAACAACATCCTGAAGTCGGCGACAACCTTAACCATCAACTTTAACCCTTCTAATGTCCCCTTTTAAGGGGGGAAGACAAATGCTAGTTTTTTTTTGGACAGTATTGACAAATGTTTCTTTACGCCCCAACCCTGGAGTATTTGAAGTCAACCCGACAAGAGTGTGGGTCGGCATCCACCTTCATGTCAACACCTTCAGCAAGGATCCATGTCTTCCAAAAGAAATGAGAAGCTCTATCGTCAAGGAAACCTCTGTTGAGAATCAACAACCTCGGAAGACGGAGAATCATCAGACCCTCTTTTCTTGCATTCTCTTTGTACCCTCTTAGGAATCTCGGGACGAGATTGTTTTAAGGGGGGAAGGTCTGTAACATCCCAAATTTTGGAAGCAAGAAAAATTTATTTATAAAGGACCCAGAATTTTGAGTGAACGAAAACTTTTTGAAATGTCTTGTTGATGGATGTGTTTTCTCTTTTATGCTCTGTTTGTCATGTTGTGTTTTGTTGTTTATGTTGATACCTTCTAATTGACAACCTTCTAAAAAACAAACAAGTTATAATATGATCTCTGAGATCAAGTTTATGACAAGTGAAATAGAGCATGCACCTTATGATAACTCCTAAATTATATTGGATGTTAAATATGTTGCAAGCATTACCGACTCTATTTTCAAACCACCAACTGAATTAGCCTCTGGAAATCAATTCTCAACATGTTTGATTAATTCTAATTCTACCAAAAACCTTTTCTCGATCATATTGATCACCACCTCATAAATAAATTTGTCTTATCTTAAAGTTTGGTTATTTGTTGAATTGGTGGTGTGCTTGAACCTTTTTGCTTATAGTTGATTTATGTGCCTAGACAGTTAGCTTGCTTATAAATGTGTCAACTCATGTTTATGGTTGGGATGTGTAAGCTTATTGCTTTGCTTGAAGTTTTAGCTTGGTGGTATTATTTGTTTTTAACACAAAAACAATTTTTGGAAGTTTAAATGAAAATTGATGATCTTCATGCTTATTAAAACTAAGCAAAATAAGGGCATCATGTTAAGAAAACAATAAGTTGTTTTTTACATGCATTTAAAACAAGTTGGTCTTTGTCACTTATATTCTCAAAACCTATTTTCGGTTTATTGTTGACACCTCGTTTGATCATTTAACCATCTAGGTTTAGGAGACTAGTTAAATCAGTGACCATTTGACCAGTGGTAGTTTCACTTTTGCCATTTTTCTCCTTAGCAATTCAGACCACCTTTGGACAATGCACTTGCGCCCCTCTCTTCCCCATCGCCTGTTCTAGCTTGGACTATTCATTTTATCTTTCATCAAGCCACTGATTTCTATATATTTCGTGGTAAACTTGTCGTCAAATTAAATCAGTGCACTATTGCATTTTAGCCCAAAAGCATTTTATACCTCCCTCTCTCAACCTCAACGACCCTCTCTGATTTCTTGAGAGCAGAGGCACACACCCCTCACCCCTGGCCCTCTTGCCAGCCCCTCATCCATCCCTCTCCTCCACTCACCGGGCTTCTTTTCCCGAAGAAACCAATGGAGTTTCACTCTCTTGCCTCCCACTGTCCAAGCCTCGTCTCCACCACCAACTCCCCTCTGTCCTCTCTCCCACCGCCCTCCAGAGCCAATGGACTTGTCCCATACCCACTCCCCAACTGGTCATGCCCGTGTGACCACCAGAAAGCAAGCACCATCTCGATTAAGAGACCACAGCCCGTGCCCCTTACTCTCACCTTGCCAATCCACCTCCCACCAGCCTCCTCCACCATTCTGTGCCCTCCCACGCGAGACCTTGCTATAGGACGGCCAGGAACGGCCGAAAGACCACCGCCCGTGTCCATGGTTTTCGAGCACGGATGCCACCATTGTTGCCCCTCTCTTCTCCCTCCCTGTTCATTACCTAGATCCCCTATTCTCGTGCCCCCTCTGAGACCTATCCTTTTGTTTGCAGGATGGCCGGTGACGCCTAAGCCATGACGTGCCCATCGCGAGCGTCCTCGACCGCGCGGACGTTCGGATGCTTCCCCGCCCGCCCTGCGACCTCCCCTCCCTTTTCCTCGACCTCCGCACCCACCTCGCATCCATGTCCTCGGCCGGAGAGCCCCTAGGTGAGCAGACCGAGCTCCATGCCCGATTATAGGTTTTCTCTCCTTCCCGTGCGTCTAGAGGGTGAAGAAGAGGAGCTACCGTCGATTTTCGGATAAACAGGCTTGATTCATTGTCTCTAGATCTGTTTCTAGCCCTTAGATCCAGACCTGAGGGTGGCATACCCTTTCACTTATGTGTGCACCGGACCAGGCCAGCCCAGCTCACCCGGAGAGGCCCGGCGCCAAATCCGGCCCTTTTATTGTTTTTCTTCGTTGATTATTTTTTTTCTTGTTAATTATCTTGAGAACTGCTTGTTAGCTTTAATTCATTTCTGGGCGATTTACTTATTCCAATTGGTTGATTCAAACTGTTTTGAGTAGCTATGAGTTTTCTTAACCATTTGGCACTGGCCTTTCTCAAAAATATCTTTGTATGTGTGCTCTATGTTTAATCTTGTAAAAAGTACATTTTCAGTATTTAATTAATAACTTGAGTTTTATAAATCGAAATCTTGTAAACTTTAGTTCTCTGGAAAGCCTAGGAGAATACCTACCCAGATCGATAAGCATTGAATGCAGGAGATGTGCCTAAATAAAGTTCTATAAAATTTAAGAATGACATCAGTAGCTATTTAATGAATTTTAAATCTTTATTTGAAATTCTTTTTGGAGTAAATCCAATTGAATGTGGTAGATATGAGTGGTATATCTCATATCCTAGATTTGTAGAAATTTCCAGATTGCATTTTGCACATGATAAAGTATTCTCTTAAACAGTAGGTTATTAAATTTTAAAATGGATAATTCTTATTTTCTATTATTTTCATGTATCTAGTTTTACTTGTTTGTGCTTTATATGTTTATGCAAATGGTGTAGGAGTATTTTTGTGTGGTACTTATGCATTTTGTTTATCATGCAAAGTTTGATTTGTCTAAAAATAAATCATATCTTGTGCTGCACACTATTAATGCTAAAATGTGTGTGTTCCACTAAAACTGAAATATATGGAGCTACGTGTGTCCAAATTAAGTGAATCCAATTTCTACAGGAAGTTAAAACAAGTACCTACCCATAAAAATTTGTGTTGCATCTAAGAGATACTTATAACTGAAACTATAAACATTTAGGTTTTGAGGTCAGTAGCATTTGTGTGATTTTTAGTTTCTGTCTAGTAATATATTTTGATGCAAATCCAATTTTCGTAGCTTCCTATAGTTACTAGGTGTACTGTGGTAGAAGGATATATTTTTCTGACCAGTATTCTAGGAGTTATCCATTTTCCAACTAAACATCACCTACATTCTAATTAAATGAATTAATTATATTCTTTGTTTTTAGATGATATGAATCTTGTGTTTAAACTAAATGAACTTTGGAATCCAGAACCTAAACTCAACCTTAATACTTGTTTTAAATACAATAATAGTTTTGTGGTGCATTGTTTATTGTTGTTTAGCATAATTCACTATGTGCCTAATTATAACACTTAGTGTTTTCAGATGTTTTTTTGGGAGTTGTATTTGTGTGTTATGTTATTATCCAGTAAGTGGTGATGTTTTGAAGTGCTTGTTGTTTGCTAGTTTACTTTAGATTGTGTCGGGTTGTGACTCCCAAGAATCAGGGGTAGTCACTTCCTAAAGTGTAGTTCGTGAAGGGGATTAAACACGGAGGTCTAGACCCTCGAGTGGCTCCGCGACGTTGCTCGCCGGACCCGAAGAAGACATGCACACGACAGAAGTAGACACCGGCCCTTACCCAGGTTCACGGCCCTCGTGAGGAGGTAAGACCGCTACTCCTGCTTGTCTGTATTAGAAGGTGAAGGTTACAGTACAATGGAGCTTGCCGGAAGCCCCCTTGAGGCAGTTCTTGCCTGGGGAGGGAAGTGATCGTCTCCTTCCTCCTCAGTTCCGAGGCTATCCTAACAAGTGTAGCTAGGGTTTACAAGGGTTGTAGCGCGCAAAGAGCTGACCCGCGCTACGATGGAGGTCTTGTCCCTTTTATAGGCGCCTCTGGCCTTCTCCTTCGGCTTGGCCTTCAAGGTGGCTCCCACACGGCAGAGGCACGGTGGAGTTGGAGTCCACGCGGTACGTTCGTCCATGGATGTGGTCCATTGTTGATAAAGGTGGGCCCGGTGGCCGACAGGTGGCCGACCGCGATGTACTGCCCGTAGAGAGGGCAGTCTCTGAGGTGGAGCCCATGATGACGTCCTCCATTGGAGGGTTGCGCCGTCCACCTACTTATTGCCAGAGTAGAAGGTCCTGGCAGCTGCGCAGCAGGTGGAGACGCTTTATTGACCCCTATATCACCAAAACGACAACGTGGGTGCTTGCGTCACCACGTGGGCGTGGCAGAGGCCATATGCGCCTTGCCGTACTTCCTTCGCCGCAAGGTTTCCCTTCAGGCGCGGGGAGGCCTGAGGGGAGATTCCTGCAGGACTCCCTCGAGGCGGGCTGGCGCCTCGGGGGGGGGGGGGGTCCCCTGATGTGAGGGATCCCTTGAGGCCCTTGTTTCCTCTTCAGGCCCTCGAGGGGAATTGCCTCTCGAGGGTCCCGCCAGGCGGTGATGCCTGGTCCTTAGTCCTTTCGTCCGACTAGCCCGTGTGCGAGGCCTGGGGGGATGGGCTCTCCATACCCCAGTTCCCACTGGGCCGACAGTAGCCCCGGGGCCCATGATGGGCACGATTGAACCCATGGGCTCAGACGAAGCGTCGTGGACCCTTAGTGCCCAGCCGGCCCAGCCACGCGGCACTTGGACGAATAACGGTCTCGCACAATCCGGGGCACAAGTCGTGGGGGGTCCCACCACGTCCCGTTAACTGCTCCTCGAGATGACATAAAGCCTGAGCGAGGCAGCAGGGAGCCGTTACCGTTTCCAAATCTTCTCGCAGAAACTTCCGCTCTACAGAGTTCTCCGCCACTGCTCTTTCCTGCGATTCTCTCTTCTCCAACTCCTCCAACCTTCCGCTTCCACGACGATGAGCCCACTCAAGAGCAAGTGCAAGGCCGCCGCAGGGTCTTCCTCCCAGGCAGAGGCACCTGAGACCGTTGTAGGCGCGGCGCTGATGGGCGTGCGCGTCAACGAGAAGGCGCTTGCCAAGGTCCGGCACCTGGTAGCAGACCAGACGAATGAGCACGGCGTCACCGCCCTGAAGTCCGCGGCGCACGGGAAGCGTCCGCGAGGGTTCTTCCCGGTCTTCCAGCATTACCTGGCTGCAGGACTGGTGTCGCCCTTCTCGCCGTTCCTGGAGGCGGTACTGGCGTTCTACCAGGTGCAGTTGCTGCACCTGCACCCCAACTCCGTCCTGATCCTCGCCGTCTTCGCCTACCTCTGCGAGGCGTACCTGGGCCTGGAGCCCACGGTGGGGTTGTTCCGGTGCTTCTACGCGCTCCGGAGCACGGCGAAGAACGAGTGCTCTGGGTGCGTCTCGTTCCGGATCGTCGACGGCATGGGGAGCGTTTACATCCCCATGTCCTGGAACGAGGGCAAGGCCATCACTTCGGTGCCGAAGAAGGTAGACGACTTCCGCCAGAAGTGGTTTTTTGTTGTGGTGGAGCGTCCCTGTACCTTCCTCGAGGTCCCCGACGAGCCCCCAGTGAAGAACTCCCACTGGGGCAAGGCCACCTTCGACAGCGCCAGGAACGCGAGCTTGATGGGGCGTATGAGCTTCCTCCGTGAGGAGGGCCTCACGGGGCAGATGATCGTCGCGGACTTTGTAACGTGCCGCATCGCGCCCCTCCAGGCACATTCGGTCCACATGTGGATGTACTCGGGGCCGAAGGACAAGATGCGGCTTCACGTCAAGGACAACGACAAGGACGTCGTCGTCGACGTCCTCTCTGTGCACTTCGTCAATCCATCGGTGCTTTCCGTGGATGAACTCCCCGCGGCGCTCCGTCCCCTCCACCAATACAATCTGACGGAGCGCATGCACCTCCTGGACGGAATGCCTCCGTTCACCCCGACAGGCCAGGCGGATCTCGAGGCGCCGATGCCGATCGCGCGGGGAGTGGAGGGGGTCGATTCTCCCTCGGCTTCAAGAGCTGGCCTAGGTGAGGAGGAAGCCACGGCTGGGGAGGTTTCCTCTTCGAGAGCTGGGCCACTTACTGACAAGATTTGCGATATCTCGTCAGGCGATGAATACGCCTTCGTGGTGGCGCCCTCGCACCCCGTGGAGGAGGAGGCTGAGGAAGGGGAGACCTCGGGCGCGGAGGCCTCTCTAGGAAGGCGCGGGCCTCGCACCAAGGCCGCCGTGGACCACACGGGGGCGAGGCCGTCTGACGTCCCCTCCAAGAGGAAAGCGGAGGCGCCCCCTGTGAGGCCTGCTTCCAAGCCCTTCCCCTCATGGCGCTCGCCAGGCCTGGCGTGGGTCGACGCTGGCGCTCCCCCTTCAGGGTTAGTGCTCACAACTTTGGCTCATTCATCTTTTAGCTTTCTCTCTTGCTTTTCTTTTTCCTGAAGTCTCTTCTTGGGTTCTTGTCAGTGACCTTGTACCTGCGAAGCGCCGCCGGCTTCGCAAGGCATCTGTGGTAAAGAGCGCCACGGCAGGGGCCGCAGCTGATGAGGCCGCGAGGCCTGCGGAGGCGGCCTCCATGAGCCCCCTGGAAGGGGCGCCTCAAGTGGAGGCGGCTATGCCCCAGGCGGGGGCAGCAGGGCCTCAGTCGGAGGAGGGCATGGCGCGCCCAGAGGCACTTGCACCTCCCCCCGAGCCTTTGGTGGTGGAAGGCTCGGAGGAGACAATTTCTGCGCCGCCTCGCGCTCCTACTCCTCCTTGCGCGGCTACGCCTCCTCGCGAGGTCACTCCACCGCGCGAACCAACGCCGCCACGCGCGTTGACGCCTCCGCGCGCGCTTACTCCTCCGCCTGCGGCCACTGCTCCCGTGCAGCCTGCAAGGGAAGAGCGCGAGGCAGCAGCAGGCACAGGCGGACTTGCAGGGGGAGATGCTTCCCCGCCTCCTCGTAAAGCCATGACCGAGGAATGCCCCGCAGCTGCAGGGCCGGAAGAGGATACCAGCGCGGGCGCAAGCGAAGCTCAGGCTAGCCCCCAAGCTTTCCCCGAGGCTGGGCCCGCGAGACCCGTCGTTGGGGCCGGGCCCTCCACGAGCCAGGAGTTGGTCCTCCGCGGCTGGGATTGGAGCGCGGGGCGCCGCGAGGTCGTCTTCAGCCTTGTGAGGGAGTCCTTGGAGGGCTTGGAGGCGCACCTCGCCCTCGCGGACATTTGGCTAGCGCATCAGCAGGAGGAGCTGGCAAAGTCGTGGACCTCCTTCCACGCGGCAGTCGAAGCGCGCCGGCTGGAGTATGCGGCGCTGCAAGCCGCGCGCGAGGAGGCCACCCGCTTTGCCAAGGAGGTCCGCGAGGGGGCCGTCCGTGACGCCGCAGAGCTCCTCGAGCCCCTCCAGGCGGAACGTGACGCCGCTACGGAGCTCCTGCGCCAGGTCAAGGCAGAGCGCGAGGCGACGGAGAGCTCGCTGGCACAGAAGCGCCGCGAGTTGGGCCAGCTGGAGACCCAGCTGCTCTCCGGCCACCAGGCCACGCAGGTCGCCCCGGAGGAAGACCGCAAGGGTTTTTCCAAGCGGGAGCGGCAGCTGGCCCTCAAGGAGAAGGAGCTGCAACAGCGCGAGGAGCAGCGCCTTCAGGCGGAGAAGGACCTGGTCGCCCAACGCAAGGCCCTTGAGGAGCGCGAGGGAGACCTGGCCAAGGCAATCGCGAACTACGACGAAAACGTCGCTGCCCAGAAGATAGCTTACGAGTGCTTCGAGCGGCGTTTCGCTGAGCAGAAGAAAGAGGCCGATGACGCCCTCGTGGAGCGCGAGAAGCAGTTCCACAAGTCCACTTCTCAGAAGTACCGCGACCTGGCCCAGGCGTAGGAGGAGCGCTTCAAGGTCAAGCACGCCGCAGATGCTCGGCGGATCGCCGAGCTCGAGACGGCAACTCCCAGCTATAGGGTCGCCTCAAGCGCGCCAAGGATGCCCGTCGCCGAGCGGAGGAGGCTCGCACCGAGGCTGTCCACAACCTCAACACCTTGGCCAAGGACGTGGAGGAGCAAGTGGCCCCGGCGATGCAGCGGGTGGCGGAGGCCTCAGACTCTCCTACTGCGGCTCGCGCGCTCTCGAAGCAGCGCGAGCGCATGTTTGAGGCGTTGGTCGCTCGTGCCAACGAGCTCGCCGCGCAGCTCGGCGGAGACGCGCCGCACACCGATGTTCGGGGCCGCGGCGATGCTGCCATGTACCTGGTCTACTTTGACCAGCTCTTCGAGGCGCTCGAGGGTCCCGTCGCCGAGCTTCGCGAGATGATTGAGGATGAGAGCCGGCAGCTCCTGGGGGTGGTCGTGGACCGCATCTTCACCAACCTCAGAGTCCTCACGCCTGGCTTCGACCTCTCCTCCGTGACAGAGGCTGCTCAAGGCGTGGACGCGCAGCGGGTCTCCAGCTCCCTCCGCGAGCAAGTTGACGCCTTCTGCATCTGCTTCAGGCGCACGGAAGCTGAGGCTGAGGACAGTGAGGAGGAGCCCTGCTCTGCCGAGGCTGAGGAGGGCGACGCGGAGGAGGTCCAGGGCGGCGCTCCTTCCCCATGAGCCTTTCTTTATTACGCCTGCGTGCGCTTGTATCTGAAACAGTTATGTGCACTGATTTCTTAAGACCTTTGGCTTGTAATATACTTTTTAATTGCTGTTTAGCTCAAGCTTGTTTCCCCCCCGTGAGGTCTCTTTCGACTCATCTTCATGTCTATTTGTTCTCTGCGTCAGTAGGTCCCATCTCTTTGTGCCATGACTCTGCCACTTCGGTATACAGGAGCAATGACTCCGCAAGGCCAGGGGGAGTTTAGGCCTAG
The DNA here is from genome assembly GCA_026929855.1 of Poa annua. Taxonomy (NCBI): domain Eukaryota; kingdom Viridiplantae; phylum Streptophyta; class Magnoliopsida; order Poales; family Poaceae; genus Poa; species Poa annua. Next base: position 17,571,407 of record CM049429.1, on the reverse strand, counting down.
GAGAGGTAAGAGCCTTGAGTCGCGATGCTCAAGTGCCCCCCTTAGACGTGCGAGTAGTCCATGAAGCGTAAGCGAAAGCGAAGTCGCTTGAGGGGCAAACGTGCGCTAGGGGGAGAAAACGCTCTTAAGGCGTGGGTGCGAGACTTAGCTTCTCGAGGTTTTCGCCCTGCTGAGGCTTTTCGCCTGGCGAGGTTACCCACTTGAGGGGTCGCTCCTGGGTGCCTCTTCAGGCTTGTGGGGGGATTTTTCCCTACAGGTGTTAGAGGGGCGAACCCCAAACGCTGGTACACGGTTCAAGGGACTCCTGCGTGCTTATAGGTCCCCTCAGGCGTGCCTTGCGAGGAGAGTAAGTACCAAGGTCCTCTGTAGATATGGCGTGTTTGTGGGATCTTGCCCTCCAGCCAGAGCTCGGACTCTTGGATTTTGCAGTGCTGCTGGTGTTTCATTTGAGGCACTAGCACCGTACCCGTGGGGGTCTCCAGCCAGGTCGTCGTTGTGGAGGTCCTCTTGCTGGTCCTCGTTAAAGGCAAGGACCTGTGGGGATCCATGCTTTATCTCTGTGGGGAGACTGCTTCGGCTCCATAGACGAGTGCGGACGGTGTTTCCCCGGTGGGCTTGGGTGGCGTGGTACGGATGGACCAGAGCACCGAGGGTAGCTCGTTGATCCAGCCCTTGATGTGGCCCTTGAGGATATCAAAGGTCCTGGTCTTCAGGCCTTTGAGGACCTCTGCGTTTGAGCGCTCGGCCTGTCCGTTGCTTTGCGGATGGGCGACTGAGGCGAAGCAGAGCTTGATGCCCATTTTTTCACAGTAGGCTCTAAAGATGCCACTGGTGAATTGTGAGCCATTGTCGGTGATGATGCGGTTAGGCACTCCGAAGCGGTAGACCAGGCCTCTGATGATTTTCACCGCTGCGCCTGCTGTGATTGTGCGCGTCGCCTCCACTTCAGGCCGTTTTGTGAACTTGTCAATGGCTACGAAGAGGTAGCGATATCCACCTTGCGCCGTTGGGAAATGTCCCAGGATGTCCAGCCCCCAGACCGCAAACGGCCACGAGAGCGGAATGGTCTGTAGTCCCAGCGCTGGTTGGTGGATTTGCTTGGCGTGGAATTGGCAGGCTTCACAAGCTTGAATGATTTCCATTGCATCTTGAAGCGCTTGAGGCCAGTAGAAGCCGCTCCTGAAGACTTTGCCTACGAGCGTGCGGGCGCATGAATGGTGGCCGCATTCCCCGCTGTGGATGTCCTTAATCATCAGTTTTCCTTCTTCAGGAGGGACGCATTTGAGCGCGACGCCGTTTGGGTGCTTGCGTTAGAGAACTCCTTCGAGGATTTGGTACGATTTTGCTTGGCGGGCAATTCGCTCCGCTTCAACGTCTTCCTCGGGAAGAATCCCTTTGTGGAGGTAGTCCTTGATCTCATCGATCCATCCTGTTTCTTGGTGCACTGCTGTGAGCAACAGACGCTCCCCTGTAGTTGGCCCGCAGCCTGGAGTTCCGCTTGCAGGTGGTGGCGGGAGCGCTTCGTATGTGCTTGTGGGCAGGGCCTCTAGGGGCTGCTTTATGGATGCCTTGACGAGCCTTTCTTCAAAGACACCTGGCGGCTGAGCTTGCCTCTTTGATGCACGCTTGGCGATGTCATCAGCCTCTTGGTTTTCCTTTCTTGGGATGTGCATGAGCTCCATTCCCCTGAAGTTCTTCTCAAGCCTACGGACCTCTTCAAGGTATGCGGCCATGTGGTCGTCCTTAGGCTTGTAGCTTTTGTTAGAGAAGTTGACGAGCAGCTGGGAGTCTCCCTTGATGAGTATATGCTTGACGCCTAGGGCGATTGCGGCGCGTAGGCCAGCAAGCAGCCCTTCATACTCGGCGATGTTGTTGGATATCTTGTCGATTCCGAAGCACAGCTGGACTGCGTAATACAACTCGTTGCCTTTGGGTGAGATCAGGACTACGCCTGCCCCACCGTGGCGACAAGCGAAAGCTCCGTCGAACTTCATGGTCTAGTGGCTGGGCATTGCGGCTCCAGAGGGCTCGTGCCTCCCAAGGGCTCTTCAGGGGTTGGGTCAGTCCATTCGGCGACGAAGTCCGCCAGCGCTCTTCCTTTGATTACCCTTGTGGTATCGAAGCGCAAATTGAATGGCTGTAGCTCTATGTTCCATCCAGCGACACGGTCTGATGCATTTGGGTTGCGCAGGATTTGCTCCAGGGGGAATGAGGTGACCACCGTGATGGGGTGCCCCTGGAAGTAGTGTCGCAGCTTTCTTGAGGCGATGAGGAGTGCGAGGAGAAGCTTCTGCTGCATCGTATACCGCTCGCGAGCATCACGCAGTACTGTGCTGACGAAGTAAACTGGATGCTCGATGAGGGTAGTTCATGTTGCCTTGGCGTCTTTCACCTGAGGTGGCACAGCTTGGCCCTCGAGGGGGTTAGCCTCAAGGGGCTTGCCCTCGGCCTCGAGGGGGTTGGCCTCAGGGGGCTTGCCCTATGCCTCGAGGGGGTTGGCCTCAAGGGGCTTGTCCTGGGCCTCGAGGGGGTTGGCGTCGTGAGGCTCCTCAGGCTCCTCGGCATGAACCCCTTGCAGCGGTTGACTTGGGGCAGGCCTCTCCTGGGGCTTTGGGCCTGGCGTTGGGTTTGTGAGGGCTGCCCTTTCGTCGAGCTCCTTATCAGGAGGCTTTTTCTTTGGAGTGGTTGCACTCTTCTTGTGGAGTACTGGCTCTTCTCTTTCCACCACAAGGACAGCACTGGTTGTTTGTGGAGTAGCTGATAAGTACAGCTTCAGGTGCTCGCCAGGCCTTGGGGCGACCATTACTGGTCGGCTGGCCAGATACTTCTTCAAGTCCTCAAATGCTTTTTCAGCTTCAGGGGTCCACTTGAAAGTGCTCGTTCTTTTCATGATCTTGAAGAACCGCAGGGCTCTTTCACCGAACTTGGAGATGAATCGACCCAAGCTGGCCATGCAGCCTGCCAGGCGTTGCATGTCCTTGAGCCTGCGCTGGAGGTTGCATGTCTTCTATGGCCTTGATTTTGTCTGGGTTCGCCTCTATGCCCCAATGAGACACGAGGAACCCAAGCAATTTGCCTGAAGGTACTGCAAAGAAGCACTTGGCGGGGTTGAGCTTGATGTTCACCTTGCGCAGGCTGGCGAAGGTTTCTTCAAGGTCTCCGAGGAGAGTATTTACTTCTCGCGATTTCACTACGATGTCATCGACATATGCTTCGGCGTTCCGCCCCATTTGCCCGCCAAGGGCTATCCTCATCAACCTCTGGAATGTGGCTCCGGCATTTTTTAGGCCGAAGGGCATGCAGACGTAGCAATACACACCGCATGGGGTGAGGAAAGCCGTCTTCTCCTCGTCCTCCTTAGCCATCTTTATCTTGTGATAACCAGAGAAGGCATCGAGGAAACAGAGGAGGTCGCAGCCTGCCGTGGAGTCCACTATCTGGTCAATTCTGGGCATGGGATAAGGGTCTTTGGGGCAGGCCTTGTTTACATCAGTGTAGTCGATGCAGAGACGGCCTGCTCCGGCGGGCTTTGGGACTACCACGCCGTTGGAGAGCCAAGTGGGATGCGCGACTTCGCGAACGACTTTTGCCGCTTTGAGCTTCTCGACCTCCTTGACGATGAATGCTTGCTTCTCAGGGGCTTGCTTTCTTGCTTTTTGCTTGACGGGGCGCGCGTTTGGGCACACGGCCAAGTTGTGCTCGATCACCTCCCTCGGTACACCATACATATCTGACGGTGTCCACGCGAACATGTCAGAGTTTGCCTGGAGGAAGGCGACGAGCACGCTTTCCTATTTGGGAGGCACGGCGCCAATGGTGACGCTAGCCCCCGAGCCTTCAGCCCCCGAGCTACTGGAGCTCAGAGAGATCTTCTTGGTAGCAGCTGCCTCCTGGGAGAACAACTTCTTCTTCTTCTTGGGCCTCTCGAGAGGCTCTAGGTCCTCTTCTCCGGGGAAGGCCATGGCGGCGGTCTTGTAGGCCGTCTCAACGGCGCGCGTAGCGTCTAGGACATGCCCACGGATCTTGACCATGTTGTATGCATGGTGCGTGAAAGCCATGAACTTCGCGAGCACGGGGTAGCCGAGGATGGCGTTGTACGGCAGGCCGATGTGTGCGACATCGAAGTCGATGTGCTCAGTGCGGTAATTTTCCTCGCTCCCGATGGTGACGGCAAGCCTGACCTGGCCTAGAGGCTCGATCGAGCCGCTGGTGACCCTCGTGAAGGGCCTCGAGGGCATGATGTGACGCCCGAAAATCGGTACTATGTAGATTTAAGCGATCCCGCCGAAATCCGCATAATAACGATTTTAGGTCGCCCACCAGACATAATGTGCACGCCGAAACATGCGCATTATTTGGGTGGAATTGTGATAACATTACATCAGTTCCGATACATCCACAAATACAACAGAAGATATAATACAACAACGACTCGAACGAGTCAAGATACAAATGATACAATACAAAGATACAAATGACAGCGGAAGCAAAAATAGTATCCGACTACGGATAAGATACAAATTGGACTAAGAGTCCTGAAGATAAGCAATGGCGCCATATCCCTGCCCAGCCAAGCCAGAGGGATTCCCAAGCTAACGTCGTCAGACTTCAAACCTGTTGACTGCACATAAAGCATAACCCAAAAGAGGGTCAGGGCACTCCCTTGCAAGCAAAACCGACTTGCCTACTTTCTACACCATCTCCCAAAATATAGGGGAGGTGGACTTAGCGGCAGCAGCACTAGCAACGTAAAGAGACACGCTACAACTTCCGTCTAATCAGAGAGGGATAAGAGAGCGCATAAGATAACCATCTACAACTAACACCAATCATAACCCATTCTCGGATTAACCCCCTCAACCAAGTATGAGGAAGCAATTCGGGAAAACTGACACATTGAACAATTTTAGTTACAAGTTATTGTGAAAGTAATTCTATATTACTAGTCAGGTTAATTAACAATGATTAGGTGTAAGTTGTCTATGATCTTGTTAGCCAGCATCATCACCAAGTCGTCCATAACCGTGGACACGGCTCATCGATAAGATTATACCCTGCAGGGGTGCACTACTGGACCCGTACTCGTTGGATCAACCCCAAAAGCAAAGCCAGAAGCTAGGGCATCTCAACACGGCAAATCTCTTCTCTACAACCCATCCAGGGAATCGCATGATTGTGTGCACGGCTAATCAGGTCCAGTGCCCGCGGGATACGACCTTCATAGCACTCTAAGAACGTGCCACCCTATATGAGAATCGACTACTCCATCATCATGAGATCGTTAGGTAACCATATGCATGCATCAAATGGAAAGCCCGAACTACTTGCGGCGCCCTGGATAATAAGCGGATTAGATCGAAGCCGCGGGGGGCTCCATAGGGCCTCCCACAAGCGGTTAGTGCGCTCAAAATTGGATCCGAGGACAAGAACTGAGTTCCTAGGTCGACACTTAGCAGAACAAAGCACCTCGCAAGGCCTTCCGCCGGTGCCTTATCTTTTAATTATAATACCCCAATATAAGACAACGTTTTATTAAGGTAGAATAACCTATCATGCTAAGCAGGTGAAATAAAATAAGACATACAGACGACACGCACAAACAACTCTAAGCATGCGCTACGACTCGCAAGGCCAACAGATAAACATGCAACAAGTATTAGGATGTGGGGATAAAGCTGTATGGGCTGCAGGATAAACATGTGATGGGATCGCGATAAAGAATCGAATACTAGGGTAGTAGAGATCAACGGCAGGAATGAAAGACAATGTATAGGTAAACAAGCAAACTTTGCTTTCCTGGAATCCCGCATGGAAGCAGATCTTGTCGTAGCTCACACATCTCAACGTCGTATCCGCGAAGAAGCAACAAACACTGGAAATCGTAAAAGATGCATTTTACAACTACGGCAAAGATCCAGCATGATCATGCGAGAATGATGCATGACATGGCAATATGCATTGGGAGATGCACTTAATCCGAAATAAGCGGAACCGGGATTCCGACAATTAATATTTAGGTGCAAGTTATTTATCTACCCATCAAATTAAATGTTGATTAGCATGGCAAGACATGGCATGGGTGATATAACAAAATTAAATGGAATAGGGCATTATATATTTATTACCCCACACATTCCATATTTATTATTTAGGTGAATTGCTACACCGGCAAACCCAAGAGATGAAACACATGTAATGATGCGAAATGCACAAGATAGATGACATTTAATAAAATAGGTATAGGGTTAGGGTTTGGGGTTCGCACGTTGGATCGGGTGAACTAGGGTTCGAAACCGACGTCTTCGGTCCGTAGAGGAAGTAGTCGTCGTCGTGGAAGTAGTTGTCGTGGAACCGGGGCATCGTCGTTTGTCGGTGTCGTGGAAGTGGTCGGGTAGTCGTACTCGATCATCCTCGTTGACGGGCGCGGGCACAGAGGAGCACGGCAAACGGACACCGGAAAGAAAGCGCGCACGGGCGGGCACCGCGACACGAACACGGGCGGCACGGAAATGCGGCACCGGAAGAGGACGCGCACGTAGCAACACCTCGAAGGGTGGACAACTCGGACAAAAATGGCGACGCCGGGGTCTTGCGGGCATTGTGTCGAACAGCTGGCGGGCGGCGGACGCGAGGACACCACCGGACGGAGAAACGCGGCGCGGATGTGTACGGTGGCGGCGACCGGCGCGGGTGGAGGCGCTGCGACGGCGACGGTGACGCGGACGCGCGTGGCGGAAGTGGAGCGCGGCACGCGCACGGCGGGGAAGCGGCGACGCAAGGCGGCGAGCGGCGACGCGGCTGCGCGGCGCAGGAGGCGGAGGCGACACACTCTGGTGGCAGCGCGCGGCGGCAGCGTGACGTGCGGCGGCGCTGCGACGGTCGAAGGCGACGGCGAGGCGCTGGGGCGCAGCGCGTGGGCAGGCGGCGCGGCTGTGGGGAGCGGCGGCGCGGGCGGACGGCTGCGGGGCGCCGGGCGGCGGCGGCTGGCGCGGCCGGGCCGTGGGGAGGCACGGAGACGGCCGAGGAGCGGCGGCGCGGTGCGGCGTGGCGGGTGGCGGCCGGAGGTGCGTGGCGGTGCGGGCCGGAGGAGGAGAGGCGGCCGGCGGCGGGGGAGCAGAGGGCTCGGTGGCGGGCGCAGCGGCAGGGGAGAGGCGGCGAAAGGAGGCGGCGCGGCGGCGCTCGGGGCAGGCGAGGCGGCCGGGGCCGGCGGCGCTGGGGAGGTCGCGTCGGGGCGCGGTTGGTGCGGGAAAAATTTCTCCCGTGCGGGCTAGCTGCGGAAAGGAGAAGGAAGAGAAGGAAAAGAAAAAGAAAAGAAGAAAAAGAAAAAGGAAAGGAGGGGGGAAAAGAGAAAAGGAAAAAGGGAGAAGTGGAGGGGGGCGGCTGCAAAAATTGCAGGGGGTGGGAAGAAATTTCTGGGGGAAAACCTAGGGTTTGGTTAGATGGGCTTGGGCTTTAATTTCTCACCGTCAATTCTTTTTTTGTTTTGTATTTTTAAAACAAAAACGAAAATGAATTTGAACATGAATCTTATACAAAATATTTTTAGTTTTAAATGGACAATTTAATAAACTAGTTTTTAGCATTTGTAAAAGATTTGAAAATAACACATTTTAAATTAATTTGAAATGCATTTGAATTTAATTGCGGGGAATTAAATTTAAATGCAACAAATTAAATTAATGAGATGCAACGCGATGCCATGTTGATGCAAAAAAGAAAACCACACCAAATTAAAAGGGGATAAATCCCGGGGCGTTACACATGAGCCGCTCGTAGGGCACTTGAAGAGCTTCAAACATATCTATGGAGATAACGTTCAGGCCTGCTCCGCCATCGATGAACGTCTTGGAGACAGCCACGTTGTCGATGGTGGGGGTGCAGACCAGCGGGAGGGTTCCTCGTCCCGAGGATGCAGGCAATGGCGGCTCTCGGGGCTTGGTAGCCGCCGTCTTCCTCGTCAGGGATGTTGTCGTTCTTTTTCTGCGGCGTTGGCCTGATTTCCAGACGGTTTCTGGTAGCCGCCCTTGCGTCCGCTCCCGCGGTAGCCAGAGTTTTTTTTTTAAATAATATGAATTTTTAATACAAATTCGGATTCTAGCGCGCGTAATCCGGGAATATCAAAAATAGGGCACGGTCGGCGTGGGTCGTGCCGATCGGCACGGCCCGTGCCAAAAAGTCGTGGTCGGCTGGACCCACGCCGACGGATGCATGCCTGCAGCCGCGCACAGGCCGGGCCCCACATTTCGGCGTTACTCGCGCCGATCGGCACGGCTCGTGTCGATCTGGGCCGAGATATCCCTCCGCGCCAGCTCCTTCCTTTCTTCTTCCTCCTTCTTCCTCCTGTTGCAGCCAAGAGCTTTGAGCTCTGTTCTTCCCCCCCACGAATACACTGCTAATTTTGGCCCAAAAAATAAGCATGAGAAGGTTAGATTGCTAGAAAACAAGAGAGGAGGACAAGGGCATCAAGGATCTGTCCATGCAGTAGTTTTTGGTGGATTCGTTTTAAAAAGAGGAGGTGGAGGATTTGAAGCAATGGAGGCCAACAATGGTGGATAGCAGTGGTGGGAGCTCGTATTGGAGTAGGAGGTGTGGTGGTGGAGCAGTGGTGGCGGTAGATTGAGGCCGGGAACGGAAGAAACGGGATTTCCACGCGTCAAGGGTATGAATCTTGTTTATCATTTTTAGTTGATTTATTTCTTATGTATGTGTTAGTTGTTAAATATTTGTGTCGGTGGATGTGATAGGTGTACCGTACACTATTTTTGTCGGTGGTTTTTGGTTATTCTGTTAATATTGTTGTATAAATAAATTTGGCCGAACAATGCGTTAGTTGTATTATATATATATATATATATATATATATATATATATATATATATATATATATGTAAATTTAGTCGGTGGATATATACCGGATGGATGCGTTAATTTAGTTCTATAAATAATTTTTTCGGATGGATACGTTTAAAAGTTGTTATATAAATGACTATATCTGATGGATGCGTTAGTGGGTGGCGGGTGGTTTTTGTGGCGGTCGATATTAACGGGTGTATGTTGGTTCTTTGTTATTATTTGAGAACTATTAGTAATATTGGTAATATTTTCGGTGGTCGCAATATTTTGTAGTGTATTATTTGACGGAATTAATTCGTTTAGGTAATGGAAGTCGTTGATTTTGTTGTGCACTTCGGCGCCGGTAATGTCCGTGTTACGGATACTGGGGTTGATCTTAGTGAATTTAATAATATGGTGATGCAGTTGCCAGACCTAGAGAGAGCTACAATAGCAGCAGTGCAAGAGTTTTTCACTGGAAATTTTGGGTATAATCCTAATATGTTTACGGTTAAGATTCAGTCAGTGTGGTCGAAATCCCGTACAAATATTTTTCGGGAGTTGTTACCGCTGGATCGAACTGGTCAGTGGATAGCTTGGCTAGCATCATGCAAACGTCGAGGCACCCAACCAGAAATCCTACTGATATTTTATCCGAAGAAGAACAATATAGAACAAGGAGGCGGAGATTTTCAGCATGGAGAGAGCAGTGATGCTACTCATTCAGAAAATGTGGACATTCCTGAATAGTATGAGCCATCACTCACTATTGAGTCGGAAGGACCTCCGCCACTTGGAGAGGCTGATGCGGATGAGTACGAAGGTACTATTCAAGAAGAGATGTTGGCTGAAGATGAGGATGCTGTTGCAGAAGATCTTGATTCAGGTGATGAAGATGTTGGCAATGAGGATGAGGTAGATAAATATGAAGAAGTTAATGTTGGAGTTGTGCCGCTTCCTGTGTCCTGGAATGTCGACACTTTGCCAATTCCTCACTCGTGGGATCTCGACAAGTCGAATGTGACAGCTGTGGATGATGGATATCATCCGGCATGGGAGTCCCGAAGGAAAAATGTAAGAATCGGAGCCCAGTATAACACAAAGCAAGAGTTGAGGGAAGCCGTGATTGAGTGGGCATTGTCCACGCAAAGGGTTTTCCGTACTGAGGTGTCAAATGGTCGATATTTGACTATGAGCTGCATTACTATTGACTGTCCAGCAAGGGTGCATGCTCACGTACCGAAGTACGACGTGCTTTGGGTGGTTTCAGATGTCGTACCACACACATGTGAGATCTCTAGTACGGTGCCGAACCATCCAAACCTGTCTTCAACTCTCATTTCACGACTCTTGTTCAGTGAGATAGTGCGGAAGAAAGACATGACCACGAGAAGCATTCAGTTGCTAGTTAAGAGTAGATGGAAAACAAAAATTCTTTATGGGAAGGCTTGGAGAGCAAAGTAGAAGGCTCTAGAAATGAGATTCGGGACATTTTATGATGCTTGTGATAATGCTGTCAAAATGGTTTCCACGTTGAAAGAGCGAAATCCTGGTACAGAGGCAACCGTCCAACTAACCAAAATTCCTGGGCATCCTCAGTTGGCTGTGTTTGGCAGAATGTTCTTCTCATTCGCCATATGCATTGAAGCTTTTAAGTATTGCCGGCCAGTGTTGTGCATCGATGGCACATTTCTCACGGGCAAGTACAAGGGTGTTATACTTACCGCAATAGGTGTGGACGGCAACGGACAAATCGTTCCTGTTTCATTTGCCTTTGTTGAGAGTGAGAATTATGATAGCTGGTTATGGTTTCTTAGGCAGTTGAAAAGCAGTGTTGTGAAGGATAGGCCAAATGTATGTATTCTTCATGACAGGCATGCATGTCTGTTGAAGGCAATCAGGTCACTAGAGCAGCCCGCCGACGATGAACAAACTCCGTGGACTGGTGTGCAGAGTCGATGGTGCATGAGACATCTGGGTGCTAATTTTTATTCTTGCTTCAAGAGTAAACGTCTGATGTATCTGTTTAAAAGACTATGCAATGTGAATCAGCAACGGAAGTATGAATTTTTATGGGAGAGGCTCACCGAATTCACGCAGAACCAGGTGAAAGAAAGAAGAGCTGCACAGGCGACGGCAGTAGCTGCTCAGGTGGCGGCGGCACAAGCGGCAGAAGCCGAAGATTCAGAACCAGTAGGGTTGTGTGATTTGCCTGGAATTGATCCACCTGGAACAAAGAGGAAGAAAGGAGCACGCATCCGGAATTTTGAAGAATGGATAGAGAAAGAACCGCCAGTGAAATGGTCTTTGTTGCACGATGCACATGGAGCGAGATATGGCATCATGACAACCAACCTTGCGGAGATATATAATTTTGTCCTTCGAGGTAACCGTGGTCTGCCACTTACAGCTCTGGTCGAGGGGATTATGCATGGAACAATGAATTATTTCAGAGATAGACGTGTCGAAGCCGTGAATCATTGTCAGTGGTACCCTGGCACACCTTACTGTCGCAAGATAAGAACATACATGGAGAAGAAGACACAGAAGGCTCGGTTCCACAACGTGGTTCGAGTAGTTAATGAAGAAAATAGGTATGAGGTGCGCCTGCCGACAGACAGATTTGGTGATAGCGTTTAGAGAACCCATGAGGTGTTCATTACTGACGGATATCCGCCAACTTGTGAGTGCACATGCAACAAACCCAGACTTCTTCACCTTCCATGCTCTCATGTGTTAGCAGTTTGTGGTCAGTTGGGCTTGCATGCAGCCACATTCGTGTCACCATATTACATGAAGGACGCACTGGTTCAAACATGGACCGGGGAAATGAGAGGTTTCCGACTCGAAGGTAACTTCAACACGGTTGAAGAGGCTAATAGAGAAATCATTCCTCATCCAGCAAACATGCGGACTAGTAGAGGACGACGTCGGACACGGCGCATCCGGAATGATATGGATGAGTCTGAAGCAGGTGGTTCAACTCGTCAGTGTCTGCTATGCAATATGTTCGGCCACAAATAGAAACATTGTACGAAATTTCCCCAAGGAGGCGCAACGGTACGTGGCCGAGGCACCCGAGGAGGAAGAGGGCGACCAAATCGTGGCTAGTATTGTGTTTTCAATCGTATTTGTAATAATTAAGTACAATGGGACGATGTTGTTTGTTCTAGGGTATCTGTTTTAATTCGTATTTGTAATAATTAAGTACAATGGGACGATGTTGTTTGTTGAATGGTATCTGTTTTAATTCGTATTTGTAATAATGACGTACAATTGTTTAAAGTGGTATTTCTACTAGTATGTTCATGTTGTATAACTTTGCAGATGGCGGGCCGTGCTTTGCTTAGTGCCGATGTTGATTCAAAGCATCGTGCTAAGATATGGGAGTCAGGTGGGCAGCCACATCTTCTGCGTACTCGGACACCATCGATTAACTGGGAGTTGCATCCTGATTGGATTGATCGGTACGTTGGACGTAATAATTTTATATATTGTTTAGACTTTCAACGGTTTTATTAACGGACTTCTAACAAAGTTCTTTTAAGTATTTGCAGGTTGACTTGGGCAGGTCTTTTACCGCTTGCACGTCTAGTTGAGAGCATCCCCGCAGGATGGGTTCAGCTTCAGCCCGATGAGGTACACGGCGAGCCGAGGCAGATGCACCAGGTTGGCACTACCAAGATCACGATGGACATGTCACTGCTTAGCTGCTTAGTGGACCGTTGGAGGCCGGAGACCCACACTTTTCACTTCCCGTGGGGGGAGATGGCACCGACTCTTCAGGATGTGTCATATTTGTTGGGACTCCCTTTGGCTGGCGCAGTGCTTGGACCTGCAGATCCTCTGCCCGATTGGCATGAGGCCATGCAGGCATGCTTCGCATGCGTGCATCCTCGGAACCCCATATTGCCTGAGCACAAGCATGGTGTATAGCTGAAGTGGCTTAACAAGTGGCAGGTAAATGTTAATTATGTAGCGAGTTTACTTTCTCGGTGTATACTCCATGACTAACTTATTTAGTTTGCGGTTTCTAGCTACGGGCATACGGCATCCCGGTGGAGCACCTTACTCAGGAGCAGGTTACGCGAAGCCTCGAGGCGTACGTATTGTGGCTATTTGGCAAGGTGATGTTCACTGAGACTCATCAAGACACTATTACTGCTCGTTGGGTACCTATAGCACTAGAGATTGCAGCGGCACAAAACCAAGAAGACATAGAGCAGCGGAGTTGGGGGTATGCACTATTAGCTGCTACATACAGGGCTATGTGCACCGTGTGCACGAAGAACTCGGATAGCTCTTCGATACTAGGATGTCCTCTATTTCTGCAGCTCTGGTCTTGGGAGAGGTTCCCTGTCGGTAGACCCGACGTGGATGCGACCAGGCCCTGGGACTACAGACTGATAGATCACAACGCAGTTGATCTTCCCACATTTGGTAGTATGTGGGCATATAGAGAGGTACCCATTCGATACTCCATTACTTTGAAGTTAGGTTCTTCCAAATTTTAATGTTCAATTATTCATAAAAAATTATAATTGTTTCCAGAGACGATTTCAGGGTGATCAAGTGAGAAACTGCTACGTGATGTTCACTGAGTGGTTCGATCAACTGCCACATCACCAGGTTATATGGGAGTCGCGGATACATGCACGATACCCCGGCGGGATTTCTTCTTTGCTCACCAGAGACCGTGCATACTGGTTGACTACACGTCGGATTGTGTTCGACGTCTTGGTGGAGGAGATGTCGCAACACCGTGTTATGAGACAGTTTGGACTTCGCCAGTGGCCGGTGCCTCCTACTAGAGCTACACTTCCTCAGCACGTGCACAAGTAAGAACTACAACTTATATTTACAATGTGGGGTACTAGTGTTGTTCTAGTACGTACTTATGCTATGTGTGCATTTCGCAGGAAAGGACGGCAGGGAGAGAGATCCCTCGCATCTTATATGCAGACGATCCTACCATACATACAAGAATGGGGGAGTGCGACGGATCCGGCAAATTTATGGCCCGCGGAAGCACCCTTTGTGCTTGCTGATTTTGAGAAGTACCTCCGGACGTACAGGCTCGCCTGTCGCACCCGTTTTGTTACGAGTGCCGACCCTGACGACCTTCCTGCGGCTGATATCACGGCCATGTACCCAACACAGGGAATCAGGGCTCGGGGAAACACAGCGGTAAGTGGTCTAGTTTCAGTACTCTACTACGCACTGTACGTACTACAGTAAAAACATATCTGACACTTCTTTATATTTTACAGGCCGACATCATAGCAGATATTCAGGCGGACGTCGCTGCGTACTACCCCGTCGTTGGTGCCCAGCACCAGTCGTGGTTCAAGCGTCTACAGGACAAGCTACGACGTGCTTATGGTGTGCTCACATGCACCGATGCTCGGGACGTTGTTCCACGCCATGCACCCCCGTGTCCCCCACGGCACTCCTCGGCACGGCTGTTAGGTGCCGCACAGGTATCACCACCCCGAGACACCACTCGTCGGCACGATCCACGCCCATGTTTTACACCTCAGCAGAGTCCTTGCACACGCCCCACAGACCACACATTTGCGTCTACCTCTCGCCAGCCGGACGCTCTCGACCCTGGTCCATCCCAGCCACCTCTTTCACATATTCCAGTGTATGTGTCGGGTCCTTCACAGCCAACTATGTTTATGCCGGCAACTTCACAGTCGCCATTGTTTATGTCGGGTCCTGCACAGCCTCCACTCTTTATGTCGGGTAGTTCATCCTTGCAGGCACACACACCACCGTACACCGGGATGCCATATTCGTACGGTTATGGGGGCAGACCACAGTTCGTTGGAGCATCACACCAGCCGCAGATGGCCAATCTTATGGGCCAGTACTCTCAGCAACTAATGCACGGAGGTTAGAATTTTTAATTTCTCGTACATATATAATTTATATCCAGACAACTCACACTAACATATTATCTTGTGCAGGTGCAGATCAGGTGTACAACTCTCCCCAGTACGACTTGGACACCACTCAGGCATACGCGCCTTCGCCACCGATGCCCACTCAGCAGACACCACCTCCGGAGACAGCCCAGCCAGACGACGAGCATGACGATGCGCCGTTGCAAGGCCGCGGAATGCGGCAAGACCAGGCTCCCACGCGTTTGTCACCTTCCGGCCCTCGGCGAAGGAGGACGCGGTACCGTCGTCAGGTCGACGAGGACTGATTCTTTTACGTATCAGAGACATATGTTCGCTATTTTCCATGTGCCGTAAGACCTATGTATGAGACATATGTATGCTACTTCTTTCCCTTAAGGCGCGAAACGGTGGCCAGAGAAGACATAATGTATCGTTATGTACTAGACTTATTTCTACCTATGTAGCAAAATTTGATATGTCAGTAACCGGTATACATTGGTACGTAAGATAAGATACAACAAACCTCGATTACATACCGATCACACCACACAACAATAGGAAATGAAGGTACAACTACTAATTAATCGATACTCAAAGAAAGATATAACATAACTCAAATTAAGATTCTACCTATCTCCCATCAATGCAGCCTGCACCATCCGCAGATTTAGCACCCTTGCCCTTTGACGATGATTCAGGCTTCTTTCCCGCACCCTTGCTCGATGTTTCTGCCTTCTTCTCATTTCCCTTACGCAGTGCTTCAGCCCCATTTCCTTTGACGACGGCATGAAATCGTCGTCATCATCGCTGGAGTATACCCAGAGAAAGGAACAACCGTACATCTCACGTATGTCTTGAGTTCGATGAATCGGCTCATTGGTAACATGCCTATCGAACTTATCCGCAAGCCTCAAGACTTCAGCACGGATTTGTTATGTGGTCCTATACGGAAACCCATCTCGGCATAGCCTCGCCCCTAGCAAAGCGAGATGTCTCTCACTACCAAAAGTTTCTTCAAGTGGAACTTCCCTACCATCTACCTTCAAATAGGTGATAATCTTAGCTAGATGCTCGGATGCGGCTATATGAAAGCCGGACACACACTTCTCACAAGGTACAATACACACCATGCTGGCGCTCTTCGAGAGTACCCCGCTTAGCCTAGAGTGGTTTTTATAGGACATTTGAGGTGAAAACGGTCGCGGGAAATGGTGGCGGGCGGGAGGAACATGCGGGAAACGGTGGCGGGAGAAATGGGCGGGAGACGGTGGCGGGAGAAACGGGCGGGAAACGGTGGCGGGAGAAACGGGTGGGAAACGGTGGCGGGAGAAATAGGCGGGAACGGCTGGCGGGAGAAACGAGCGCGAATCGGTGGCGGGAGAAATAGGCGGGAACGGCTGGCGGGAGAAACGAGCGCGAATCGGTGGCGGGAGAAATAGGCGGGAACGGCTCGCGGGAATGACGGTGCACCTTTCGGCATGGCCCGTGCCGATCGGCACGGCTAATGCCGAAACGTGTTGTCAGCAGCAGAGTACGCGAAATCCATGCAGCCGTCGGCACGGGTAATGCCGACGAGGGCTTTTCGGCACGGGCCGTGCCGATTGGCACGACTCACGCCGACGCCGCGCTATTTTTGAAATTTTCTGATTCCGCACGCTAGAATCCGAATTTCTAATAAAAATTCGTATTATTTAAAAAAAACTCCGGTAGCCACGACCTCGGCCATGGCTAACACTGCCTTCTACTTGCTCGCGCTCCTTGCTCAACCTTTTGAGGTCGAAGCAGGACTCCGTGGAGTGGCCGCGCCTGTTGTGGTAGATGCAGAAAGGGCGGTGGTCATCTATTCTCTCTCCAGGCTCGAGGGAGTCCCTGCGGGTGCCCTTTGCGTCAGGCTCTGCCGCGAGAACTGTCGTGGCCTTGCGCTTGGGCTCCTCCTTCTTCTGGCTCTTGGACCCCTCAGCATGATCGTCCCCTCTCGAGGACATCTTCACGACGAGGAGTTCCTCTTCAGCCTTGGCGCACTTGTCCGCCAGGTCGAACAGCTTGACCACAGAGGTGAGCTTGTCATGGATTCCCAGCTTCTCGAGCATCCTGCTGTTTGTGACGCCCTCGCGGAAGGCGGCGATGACCTGAGTGTCAGGGATGTTCGGGACCTTGTTGCGCAGTTGGTTGAAGCGCTGGATGTACTTGCGGAGCGTCTCATCCTTCTTCTGCACCACATCACGCAGGTCGTTGTGGGTGAGGGCGCACTCGTACGTCCCCTTGAAGTTGGAGACGAACTGCTTGCAGAGCTCCTACCAGGAGTTCACAGAGTCCTCAGGGAGTTCCAGGAGCCACGACAGCGCAGAGTCGCGAAGCGCGTGGGGGAACCAGTTGGCCATGACCTTGTCATCTCCTCCCACAGCTTGGATGGAGGTGGTGTAGAGCTGCAGGAAATCGATGGGGTTGCTGGAGCCGTCGTAGCCCTTGGGGAGAGCAGGCCGGAACTTTGGGGGCCAGACCACGCGACGCAGAGAACGGGTCAACGCCATGCGGCCTGAGGCGTACGTGGCGACCCCGTGCTGAAGCGCGCCGCGGTTCTGCTGACCCGCCTGGCCAATCTCCTCCACGAGCCTGTTCTGGTAATCTCGCTGGAGCTCCATCCCCACGCGAGCGTCGGGCGCAGTGCGCTGCATGATCAAGCAATCGTGCGGCGAGGACGCGTGTGAAGCAGCCTCTACGCCGCAGCCGGTGCAGGTCCCGGAGGTGGCGGGGGCGCGTTTGCCGCGACCGTGCCCGCGAGAGAGGGGCGCATGTTGGACTGCGACGGAGCGGGACACGTCGTGGCAATGCCGACGAGGTGGTTGAGGCGTTGGAGTCACTGCTCGTGGGCCTCAGCGAGGGGCTGGTAGCGGAGCAGCTCATGCGCCTTGAGCAGCGCGGTGTGGGGCGCAGGGTCTGTCCTTCCCGGGCCCGAGCAGCTCGGGTGCTGCGTCGGGTGGGACGACTGCGCGTCCTCCTGGTGCTCGGCGTCGCGCTCCGGTGCCTCCGTGTGAGGCGCCTATAAAAGGGACATGCTCTTCGTGGCGGGGTCGGCCTCGCCGTGCGCGGGTGGTCGCGGCGCCTGGCCGCGCGCGTGCTCCTGCGGGCGCACGTCGGTTGACACGGGCGACGCGGGTGTTCACCATGGCGCGGAGACGAACTCGAAGGTTGTTGACGCGCCTCAATCCCCTACCTGGCGCGCCCAATGTCGGGTTGTGACTCCCAAGAATCAGAGGTAGTCACTTCCTGAAGTGTAGTTTGTGAAGGGGATTGAACGCGGAGGTCTAGACCCTCGAGTGGCTCCGCGACATTGCTCGCCGGACCCAAAGAAGACACACACACGACAGAAGTAGACACCGGCCCTTACCCAGTTTCACGGCCCTCGTGAGGAGGTAAGACCGCTACTCCTGCTTGTCTGTATTAGAAGGTGAAGGTTACAGTACAATGGAGCTTGCCGGAAGCCCCCTTGAGGCCGTTCTTGCCTAGGGAGGGAAGCGATCGTCTCCTTCCTCCTCAGGTCCGAGGCTATCCTAACAAGTGTAGCTAGGGTTTACAAGGGTTGTAGCGCGCAAAGAGCCGACCCGCGCTACGATGGAGGTCTTGTCCCTTTTATAGGCGCCTCTAGCCTTCTCCTTCGGCTTGGCCTTCAAGGTGGCTCCCACACGGCAAAGGCACGGTGGAGTTGGAGTCCACCGCGGTCCGTTCGTCCATGGACGCGGTCTATTGTTGATAAAGGTGGGCGCGGTGGCCGACAAGCGGCCGACCACGCTGTACTGCCCGCAGAGAGGGCAGTCTCTGAGGTAGAGCCCATGATGACGTCCTCCGTTGGAGGGTTGCGCCGTCCACCTACTTTATTGCCAGAGTAGAAGGTCCTGGCAGCTGCGCAGCAGGCGGAGACGCTTTATTGACCCCTTTATCACCAAAACGGCAACGGGGGTGCTTGGGTCACCACGTGGGCGTGGCAGAGGGCATGTGCGCCTTGCCGTACTTCCTTGGCTGCAACGTTTCCCTTCAGGCGCGGGGAGGCCTGAGGGGAGATTCCTGTGAGACTCCCTCGAGGCGGGCTGGCGCCTCGGGGGGGGGGGGGGGAGGGGGTCCCCTGAGGCGATGGATCCCTTGAGGCCCTTGTTTCCTCTTCAGGCCCTCGAGGGGAATTGCCTCTTGAGGGTCCCACCAGGCAGTGATGCCTGGTCCTTAGTCGTTTCGTCCGACTGGCCCGCGTGCGAGGCCTGGGGGGAATGGGCTCTCCATACCCCCGTTCCCACTGGGCCAACAGATTGTTGTTAACACGCTCATTTGTGGTGTTTTGTTAAATCAGCCAACTACAGCTTTTCAGTTTTTAACCAGCAACTTGTGTGAGCAGTAGTGTTAACCTGCATAACCCTAATCAGTTTCCTTCAAGTATTGTTATGTCATTCACTAGTTAGCTTAACATAGTTCATACTGTTTCCCGGGTGTTGCACTAAATTAACTTAGGTATTATGCATGTGGATGTGATTGGTGTTAAATGCTATAAGTAATTGTTTGTGCTTTGTAATGATTGTTGTATGGTTTGTCCACTTAAAGATTTGCTGTCAACACTTATTACTGTGTGATTGTTTGGTTTAATTGTTGAAGTGATATTAATTGCAGTGTCTTATTAAATAGGCTTAAGGCACCTTTTTAGCTCTTAGTCATAAACTGGATTGGATAGTGGTGTTACCATTGTTTGTCGCCTAGTTACTTGATAGTAGGGGTTTCTTGAGCTAGTAACATGTTTGCATGTGAGTGTGCTCAATGCTAGTGTTAATGTTAATACTTGCATGTGTGTTAAGATACTTTTTTCTGAAGTATTTCCGGAACTATTAAGATACTTTTTTCTGAAGTATTTTCTGGAACTATTAAGATACTTTTGTCAGAAGTATTTCCTGAACTACTAAGATACTTTTGTCTGAAGTGTTTCCTGAAGCTATTATAACAACTCTTGTTAAGTGATATAATGACCCTAAGTGATGTGTTGTTTTAGTGTTCTGTAGAACTACCCTTTTAATACTTAGGGTTCTTGTGTATATTTTCTTAGGAGAATCTGTTGTTTGTCTTAGCTCTATGCACTTTGTTGTTTGTTTTTGTTTAGTTAAAGGAGTTGTTTGCTCTTGATTGTTAGCTTAGTGTCTTGTGCAATGCTTGTTGTTTAGTATGTCCTTGTAGCTTTGTGTGGTATTCTGAGTGTGCTTCATTTTTCCTGTTTACGACGTTAGATACGATCGGGAAGGAACTAGAAGTAAGGAATGAACCTGAGGAGCATCAAGATCAAGACCATGGACATAATGCTGAACCAGGCAAGCCACCTCACCACTATAACGAATCCTACTATTTTATCAAGCATTGTTTTGTCTTCAAAATAAAATAATGCATGTTTCACTTTTCTTTGTGGTACCTTGCCACCCAAAAACTATTTTTACAAAATATTGTTTGTCCAAAGCTATCTACTAGAAGTACTCTAGGTGTTACCAAAAAGAGTTTTAATTGATGAGCCTTGTTGTTGAAGGCTCCATCAGAAAGATTAAGTTTTCTAGTAGTCTATCCTTATTTTCTTATCTCAAAACTTTAGGATGGGAACCTATTTGATAAAATTGTTTTATGGAGGAAAAACCTGAGTTGCTGGGAGAAATCAGCGAGAAAGAAATGCTTTATGAAAACCCGAGATGCTGAGAGCATTCAGAGATGTTGCGAAAACCCGAGCTGCTGGGAGCAGTCGGAGATGGAGGTTTAATTTTGAAGTCCCTGCTGCCGCCCGCACAATTAACCCGTACAACCACATTACCTCAAAATGGGCACGGGGCTTAACGGAAGCTTGTTGGTGTTGGTATTCGAATATTCCTCAATTGGCTAGATGGGGTTAGAGTCCCCGGAACCGAATGCTGCAAGGGAATGGGCATACAGAGTGTGGACTTCGTATGCCACCGGGAAGCAACGGTGCGTCTCCTGTCATGGCAGTGTGAGACTAGGGGAAACCGGAATCGATACGTCTAGCTCACTCGGTGCCAGGGAGAACAAACCCACTCGAAGAGGATATTCTTATACCAGCATTAACATAGTGGAAGTTAGGATCGGCCGTCTGATGGCGCATGCTGTCCCTGTACAGTCCGTGGTTGATCCACGACAGACCATCTGAATCTTGTGGTGAAAGTGTACAACCTCTGAAGAGTGTAAATCTGTTCGAATAGCCGCGTCCGCGGTCATAGACGGTTGGAAAGGCCCCACTGGGCGCCTTGGAGAAACAAGTGGTTTTCAAGAAAAATGTTTTCGGTGAAACAAGGAGGTACTTGGGAGGTATGGAATTTGGGGGAAGATGATTGCCCTCGGGGAGACAATCAGTCCGATCTCAAGTCAGGAAAAGGGGTATCCCCATTCTAGTGCTTTTAAAGGTTTTACAAAAGAAAGTTTTGAACTTGGATATGTCCTTGCTAGATCTATGAGAAGAGATTTCTATCTCTAAATGTTTTCTTCAACAAACATATAGAGATGTCGTGATCTCTATGTTGAAAAGCATCGTATTCGAAAACTAAACCCTATAGACTTATATAGCAACTATCCCAGTTTTCGAAAAGTTTTTTCCTTGCATTATTATGAAAACTTAAGCCTTAGAGGTGGTCTTGCGAGTACGTAAATGTACTCATATGGCTATGTCCCTGGATATTCAAACGTCCAGGTTTTCCTTGAGGAGAGGTATGACAAGAAGGAGGAGTACACCGACGACTGCGTCAACTGAGTCTCCCGCTCAACTGCTCTGTGGGAATGCAACAGGACGTGACGAGGGCCGACGCTAGCTGAACCTTTAGCTGAGTTTTAGTTAATATTTTTCAAGGGCGACGATGTTTGCAGACTTGGTCATGTGACCAGTATATATGTAAGTCTTGTACTATTCGAATTGTATGATGTAACTTTGAATACCAGGTTGGTTATGTGATCGCGATGTACTGATCATTGGGATCGTAATCTGTTTACATAACGTGAGCATCTCTGACGTGCATTCAGAGGGGTCCCTACAGGTGGTCATCTAAAGATAACAAGAGAAGATACTTAGAAAGGAAATAGTTAAGATAGTTACAAGAATGATGTTGTAGCGTACCTGCTCTTAAAATAAGACAGATACCTGTGTATAGTGCAAATCCCTGGATCGATTCATTTGCACACACAGTTTACGATGTAATATCACAACAAAGGTCAATTTTATTACATCGATGATCCAGAATTACAAAATATTCTTTACAAATTGCATAGCATAAAGCTAGCTTTGAAAAGTACACAGCGGAATACAATAGCAGTGAGTCTCTAAATAACTTTCATGCTGCCACGGGCGAAAACATGTTGGTTGTAGACTCGAAACCTTTACGAAACCTCACTCGTCATCTGATCAAATCTGCAATAAGAAAAATATTGCAACAACGTGGGTCAGATTCCATTAAAAATGGAGTCTGGCAAGTGACACTATGGTGGACACTCATGGAATAACTCTAAAGCCTATATGAATATTTGGCTGGTGGAGCTCAAGGCTAATTTGCATAAAGCCAATTTTTCCTACTCTTTTGAAAACACTTTTCTTGAAATCCAGATGAGTATGGCATGAAAACCATAAATCTCATCTTCCCTTGTTCACCCATCAAGTTTTAACTTAGAAATTGGAATGATGGAATCCTCCGTTGACGTCCTTGATCAGCTGCTCAAAATTGTCCGTAACCGGGGACACGGCTAAGTACTTAGTTTTACACTCTGCAGCGGTTGTGCACTTTCACCATTGTACCCATTCAACCCAAGTATCCTTTACACACCATTTGTGA
Source organism: Poa annua (assembly GCA_026929855.1). Classification (NCBI taxonomy): domain Eukaryota; kingdom Viridiplantae; phylum Streptophyta; class Magnoliopsida; order Poales; family Poaceae; genus Poa; species Poa annua. Next base: position 17,548,825 of record CM049429.1, on the reverse strand, counting down.
TAAGGAAAGGAGAGAATGAGACGAGATCTTTCAGAAGCATTTTCCCTCCCCATACTGGCTTGACCCGTTCCACCTAACATCCCCCTACATCTACTTGTCAAGCCGGAGAGAGTCCACGCAACATAATTGATCAAGCCAGAGCCCATATGGCAATGGCTGCACTGGAAGCAATCGTCACTTGGAGTTCTTCAGATTCCTCTGTTCCTGGGTGGCCGTTCTCAAGTGTACATACTCGCCATAGAAATGGACATGAGTAGCCACTCAACATAAACCATCCGACCAATTACTACCCAGGTGTTTCATTAACTTAAGTGGATGTGCACTCTCAGGTGAAAATCACCATACTCACAGCCCTAAGTAGAATAGAAATTCATCCTAGGCGAAGACAGCCATGAGCACAGTCCTGAGTAGTGACTTAACATTTTGTAAAACCTTTCATCAATTGCATAGCATCAATATTCTGCTAAGTATGATATAGGAACCTAGACACAGGAATAATGAATTCTACAGGTTTAGCATAGCAACACATGCATATAAAAATACACTAAGTAATGCATAAAAACAGGAAGTTTATGAGGTGTGCCACTTGCCTTTGAATGTTGTCGTTGTTCACAAACTCTTTTTCAACAACGAACGTTTGCTCTCCGTTTAATCTAACAATATAAGCAAACACAATACAACAATCAACAGCCAGCACCAATCCACAATACAAACAAACACATACTAGATGACTAAATAAGTTTTATAAACTTTCTAAGGAAAATGTGTTTATGCATGATGTGCAAAATATTCCTAAGGACTAGAAATACTTTTCCATGCCATGTAAAATATTTTAAGTTAATGTAAGGCAAATGTGTTGGTCAAAAAGGACTAAGGCTAAAGTCTTAAGTTGGATAAATACACTTTGTTTTATTTCTTCAGGAAACAAGCACTCTAATGGCTTAGCCATGATGTGCAAAATACTTAGAGAAAAATACTAAGTCATTTGTTCCAGATGATCACCATTATTATCAACTCTCTGTAAGTTGGACATTCACTATAGTGAGAGAGACAGACACCCGGCCAGCCACTTAAATTGTGGAACAGGTCTCATGTACGAGGACATGTAAGGTTTGTTTCCAGGCCGCTTCATCCCACTATGCTGCTAGGATCCAACAACTTCAAGATGATAACATCATGATCAAAATTTGATTAAGTCTAAAAGACAGGATTAGGCAAGAGGGAAGGATAGAAAGAAAGATGTAGTTGTCCTCCAGGCTTTATCTCCAGACTTGTACTTTCTTCTGGATGATGTCTTGGTTGAAGTCCTGGTTGTCCTGATGAATCTTCAGACTTGATGATTCTGGTAACCTCGAGGCTGGTCTTGGATTTACTTAGTCTTCATGAAATCTCAGAGGAGAGGGGAAGACAGAGAGAAAGACTTAGAGAATAGAAAGGGGTTGGCCTTCTTGAACTTCTTCTCACTTTTCTTCTAAGTGCTTGACATCTTGAGGATGCTTCCAGAGTTTGTTTTCTTCTAAGTCCTTCATGAAGTCTCAGGGAAAAGAATGAGAGAGAGAACAAGACTTGGAAAATATTTTCTGGTTGGTCTTCATGATCTTCTTCTTGATTTTCTTCTAAGTGTTTCTTCTCCTTGGAAATACTTCTGAAGTCTTGTTTTTGGCTGAGTCCTTCAATGGTCTTCTAGCTCCATCTTGAAAACTACCAAGTGTCTAAGTGCATAGCACTTTTCCCAAGATACTAAGTTTGACAAAAATCCTAACTTAGAGAAAGTGGGGTGGAGTATTCCTTATGAAAATATACTATAGAATATGCTATGCATGAAATGAAATTTTAAATCACAAGAATCATAAGAATAACTTTTGTGATTTCTTTAAATATATGCATGACTTTATAAATGCAATTTAAATAAATTCCTAGTTTTGGAAAATAAAATAAAAGGAATAATTATAATAGTAAAGTTTCCTATGACTGAATTTTTATACCAAGTTTGATAATTAGTCTTAATAGAAAGAAAGCATTTAATTAAATCTATTGCAATTGGATTTAATCAAAAATAATATTTCTATTAAAAGTTATTTCAAAATTAGTCAAACTATTCAATTTAAATACACAACCATGAAATCATTCAAACATTACTCAAAAATATTTTATAGCAGTGGTATTAATTTACATATATTCCAAAGTTTCTAAAACATATTTATTTGCAATTTTTGGATTTATAGATTTAAAGTTATTACAAATATACTCAAATTCACCATTTGAAATTTGAATATTTTATATTAAGTCAAATTTGAATTTTTTTCTGATCCAAGTTATTCTACACATCCAGAGCTTTCCAAATATATAAAAATTATTAAATTTGGAGTTGTGGTTGAAAAGTTATGAATGTTTTAATTACAGGGACTAATCTGCAAATTTTCCAATTAAAATTAAATAGAAATTCGATTTTACACGCTGGCGCTGACGTGGCTGCTGACTGGGCGGTCTACGTGGCGCTGACGTGTATAAGTGGATGAATCTGGATCGTTAGATCCAGATCCGATGGATCAGATCTATCCGTACCGATTCGTTTTATTGTTCTAATCCTAGCCACTAGATCTCGATCGGACGGACGAGGATGGATGACCATACCGTGGCGGCGCTCCGGTCACCGGCGGCGAGGAAGACGGCGGCGCAGCCCCTGTCGATGATGGATCCGTCGCTCCGGCGATCCCCCGGGCGTGGGGCGAGTGGCAAACGACTCCCCGCGGCACGGCGAGTTGGAGGGGAGCGGTGAGGTTGACTCGGGCGTCCTCGGACGGAGGGGAGGCGAGGACGAGCGCGGCGGCGGCTCCGGTGAGCACGGCGAGCTCGATTCTCTGCACAAAACACCCGAACTCGGGGCTTAGGAGATGCGCACGGCGATGGGGAAGCGAGGGGGAGAAACGAGAAGACTTCGGAGGCTCGGGGCTGACCGGAAACTGCAGAGGACGGCGGCGGAGGAGGCGAACTCCGGCGAGCTCGTACGGCGGCCTGGCGGCGTGATTGTTAGGGTTTCGAGGGGGAAAAGAACGGCGGAGGCGTGGGGTTTATATAGGAGGCAAGAGGAGTTCGAATCCCGCACGAATCGGGAAGATTTCGTCACCGATCCGATCTCTCCTCGTTCGGTTGAAGGAAGAAGAAGATCCGCTGACGTCAGCATGACGTCAGCCAGCCTTTTATTTTCTGATTTATTTCCTTAATTCATATCTTTTGATTTATAACTCCAAATGATGTCAAACAAAATTCTAAAAATTTGTAAAATTAATATCTTGCTGTTAAACCAATTGTAGGTGTGTTTTAAACATTTTTGTAAATTCATATTTTGAAATATTGCTAAATTACAAATTTGACACTTAAAGTCAAATTTGGATATATTTCTTATTTAAATTTTTCTTTGGCTCAAATAAGTTTGTAAAAATATCCACATTCCAATATGTTTGGATTTAAGTTATTTAAATTTATTTTCAATTTCTAAATTCATTTTTGGCTTTGGTATAATTATTAATGATATAATACAACTTATATGAAAATGGAAAAGAGGAGATATGAAGTATTCATTTTTATTTGACAATAATTTGTGCAACATTATATTTTTGATTATGATACTTCATTTGAAAACTTTATAACAATTTTGGAAAAGGTTTCTGTTTTGATTTTATTCTCATTTAAATTCCATTAATCATTTCATGTTCTGAAATAAACAGATGGAGTTCATTTAATCCAATGAGATGTTTATTTGGCTAATTCATTAATTTAAATTTTATGAAGTTTTAAAGTTATACACTATAGGCTTATAATTTCCAAACTATATTTTGAACTTAGTTAAAGGAATGAAAATCATTTAGTAATTATATAATCCTTTTGAAAAATCTTGTAATTAAGTGGTTTAATTCAGATCCTTATAGAGAACTCATTTATTTAAAAATGAAATGAATTGTAGTTTGTAAAATAATTATCAAATTGTATTTTAAAGTTTATAAAATACATGAGATAATAAAATATTTTAAACTGTGACCTTTGAATTATTAAACCTTGAAGTCTTTTATAGTTGGCTTTCTTCTGCATTTCTTATTTTATTTTAATAACAAGAAAAGTTTTAAATTTTTGTGATTTTTGAACATTCCAAAATGTTGGGATGTTACAGACTACCACCCTTAAAAGGAATCTCGTCCCCGAGATTCGGAGAGGCTAGAAAGACAAAGCAAAAGCTTGAGTGATTTGATAACTCGAGATGTTTTTGGGACATGAAATTTCTGACATGGAAACTTGAAAAACTTGTAGTGAATGGGTTTTCTGATGAGAAAGATGGAAAGAAAGATAGTTTGAGATTTCTGGGTTTAAGAGACTGTGTTTGAATTCTCTAGGTGGCTACCACCCTTAAAAGAAATTTTGTTGATAATCAAACATTCTAATGCACAACCAACAATCAAGATAATCCCCTACAAACATCATCTAACAAACATCAAGCAGCAAGGTTCAAACACCAGCAACACATACAAGAATTTTCAAACTTGTTTTGAGAAATCGAACTAATCGTTTATCGAAGGAAAAGTCCAAATACAAGAGCGACAGTACTGCCATACCACAATTTGATAGGTCAATACACTAAATCGATATGATAAGCTAAATAAGATAAATGGTGGTCCTTCTAACATGGTTTTGATTTGTTACACTTATCCTTCCTAAGTACTACGCTTGCGTTTTATTGCGTGGTTATTTGCCACAGGCGTGACTTCGTCCTCAGTTGACTCTTCGGACAGCACTTCTTCGGGGTCTTCTGCCACTGGTCCTTCCTTATTTGTAGCTGCAGATACAGTCACATTTCCAGTGCCTTGGTCACTTCCTTCTTCAGCTACGGGCGGTGGTGGAGGTGGAATGAGTTGAGCCTCCAGCATGGCAATTTGCTGGTCCTTGCCAAGGTTCTCCAAATGTAGGTCATGGACGAGTTCTTCCAACACACCAATAAGATTTTCAGAAGTCTGGAGTTCTTGGGTTTTTGCGTGTATGACGGCTTGTGCCTGATCTGCGACGTCCTGAGTCTGTTGGACTCTCCTGGTCAGACAGTTGATGAGAATATCCAAGTCTTCAAACGTCTTGTTAACGAGGGGCACGTCCAGGCGATTTCCTGTATGAGCCATCGAGAGACCATGTGCATTCCTCTTCCCAAAGGCACGGAAGGGCGATCCTGGTGCTAGCTTGAATCGATACTTGTAACACAAACGAGCCATTAAGTCCTCCATAGCTATGTTTACTCCCTCAATCCAGTCTGGGTAATAGGTGACATAGTCCACGGGCTCGAAGTCTGGCATTGTAGGATCCGGGGTCATGATGGTGCGTATTTCCCAACGTATCACATGGGGTATGTCGGTCTCCTCCTTCCTTCCTCGGAAATAGGGTGGTGGTAGCTTCAAAACATTTGTCAACCTGGCCAGCTGCCTCCCAAAGAAGAAACCCGACACAGCTCCAGCATACACAGTCTCAGTGTATTCTCCCATCTAGAATTTTGAACAGGTAAGAGTATTAGAATTTAAGAGAAAGGGAAAGATGCAAGACAAGATAAAGTAAAACAATATTAAGGGAAGGTTCAAAATTTACTCATGTTTTGGGAACCTAGTTTAGTTAACTATTTACTTTTGGGGTCTTAGTCCAATCCTAGGGGTTTCGAACCTACAGGCAACACAGTGCTCTGATACCATCTGTAGCGTACCTGCTCTTAAAATAAGACAGATACCTGTGTATAGTGCAAATCCCTGGATCGATTCATTTGCACACACAGTTTACGATGTAATATCACAACAAAGGTCAATTTTATTACATCGATGATCCAGAATTACAAAATATTCTTTACAAATTGCATAGCATAAAGCTAGCTTTGAAAAGTACACAGCGGAATACAATAGCAGTGAGTCTCTAAATAACTTTCATGCTGCCACGGGCGAAAACATGTTGGTTGTAGACTCGAAACCTTTACGAAACCTCACTCGTCATCTGATCAAATCTGCAATAAGAAAAATATTGCAACAACGTGGGTCAGATTCCATTAAAAATGGAGTCTGGCAAGTGACACTATGGTGGACACTCATGGAATAACTCTAAAGCCTATATGAATATTTGGCTGGTGGAGCTCAAGGCTAATTTGCATAAAGCCAATTTTTCCTACTCTTTTGAAAACACTTTTCTTGAAATCCAGATGAGTATGGCATGAAAACCATAAATCTCATCTTCCCTTGTTCACCCATCAAGTTTTAACTTAGAAATTGGAATGATGGAATCCTCCGTTGACGTCCTTGATCAGCTGCTCAAAATTGTCCGTAACCGGGGACACGACTAAGTACTTAGTTTTACACTCTGCAGAGGTTGTGCACTTTCACCATTGTACCCATTCAACCCAAGTATCCTTTACACACCATTTGTGATAAGGAAAGGAGAGAATGAGACGAGATCTTTCAGAAGCATTTTCCCTCCCCATACTGGCTTGACCCGTTCCACCTAACATCCCCCTACATCTACTTGTCAAGCCGGAGAGAGTCCACGCAACATAATTGATCAAGCCAGAGCCCATATGGCAATGGCTGCACTGGAAGCAATCGTCACTTGGAGTTCTTCAGATTCCTCTGTTCCTGGGTGGCCGTTCTCAAGTGTACATACTCGCCATAGAAATGGACATGAGTAGCCACTCAACATAAACCATCCGACCAATTACTACCCAGGTGTTTCATTAACTTAAGTGGATGTGCACTCTCAGGTGAAAATCACCATACTCACAGCCCTAAGTAGAATAGAAATTCATCCTAGGCGAAGACAGCCATGAGCACAGTCCTGAGTAGTGACTTAACATTTTGTAAAACCTTTCATCAATTGCATAGCATCAATATTCTGCTAAGTATGATATAGGAACCTAGACACAGGAATAATGAATTCTACAGGTTTAGCATAGCAACACATGCATATAAAAATACACTAAGTAATGCATAAAAACAGGAAGTTTATGAGGTGTGCCACTTGCCTTTGAATGTTGTCGTTGTTCACAAACTCTTTTTCAACAACGAACGTTTGCTCTCCGTTTAATCTAACAATATAAGCAAACACAATACAACAATCAACAGCCAGCACCAATCCACAATACAAACAAACACATACTAGATGAATAAATAAGTTTTATAAACTTTCTAAGGAAAATGTGTTTATGCATGATGTGCAAAATATTCCTAAGGACTAGAAATACTTTTCCATGCCATGTAAAATATTTTAAGTTAATGTAAGGCAAATGTGTTGGTCAAAAAGGACTAAGGCTAAAGTCTTAAGTTGGATAAATACACTTTGTTTTATTTCTTCAGGAAACAAGCACTCTAATGGCTTAGCCATGATGTGCAAAATACTTAGAGAAAAATACTAAGTCATTTGTTCCAGATGATCACCATTATTATCAACTCTCTGTAAGTTGGACATTCACTATAGTGAGAGAGACAGACACCCGGCCAGCCACTTAAATTGTGGAACAGGTCTCATGTACGAGGACATGTAAGGTTTGTTTCCAGGCCGCTTCATCCCACTATGCTGCTAGGATCCAACAACTTCAAGATGATAACATCATGATCAAAATTTGATTAAGTCTAAAAGACAGGATTAGGCAAGAGGGAAGGATAGAAAGAAAGATGTAGTTGTCCTCCAGGCTTTATCTCCAGACTTGTACTTTCTTCTGGATGATGTCTTGGTTGAAGTCCTGGTTGTCCTGATGAATCTTCAGACTTGATGATTCTGGTAACCTCGAGGCTGGTCTTGGATTTACTTAGTCTTCATGAAATCTCAGAGGAGAGGGGAAGACAGAGAGAAAGACTTAGAGAATAGAAAGGGGTTGGCCTTCTTGAACTTCTTCTCACTTTTCTTCTAAGTGCTTGACATCTTGAGGATGCTTCCAGAGTTTGTTTTCTTCTAAGTCCTTCATGAAGTCTCAGGGAAAAGAATGAGAGAGAGAACAAGACTTGGAAAATATTTTCTGGTTGGTCTTCATGATCTTCTTCTTGATTTTCTTCTAAGTGTTTCTTCTCCTTGGAAATACTTCTGAAGTCTTGTTTTTGGCTGAGTCCTTCAATAGTCTTCTAGCTCCATCTTGAAAACTACCAAGTGTCTAAGTGCATAGCACTTTTCCCAAGATACTAAGTTTGACAAAAATCCTAACTTAGAGAAAGTGGGGTGGAGTATTCCTTATGAAAATATACTATAGAATATGCTATGCATGAAATGAAATTTTAAATCACAAGAATCATAAGAATAACTTTTGTGATTTCTTTAAATATATGCATGACTTTATAAATGCAATTTAAATAAATTCCTAGTTTTGGAAAATAAAATAAAAGGAATAATTATAATAGTAAAGTTTCCTATGAATGAATTTTTATACCAAGTTTGATAATTAGTCTTAATAGACAGAAAGCATTTAATTAAATCTATTGCAATTGGATTTAATCAAAAATAATATTTCTATTAAAAGTTATTTCAAAATTAGTCAAACTATTCAATTTAAATACACAACCATGAAATCATTCAAACATTACTCAAAAATATTTTATAGCAGTGGTATTAATTTACATATATTCCAAAGTTTCTAAAACATATTTATTTGCAATTTTTGGATTTATAGATTTAAAGTTATTACAAATATACTCAAATTCACCATTTGAAATTTGAATATTTTATATTAAGTCAAATTTGAATTTTTTTCTGATCCAAGTTATTCTACACATCCAGAGCTTTCCAAATATATAAAAATTATTAAATTTGGAGTTGTGGTTGAAAAGTTATGAATGTTTTAATTACAGGGACTAATCTGCAAATTTTCCAATTAAAATTAAATAGAAATTCGATTTTACACGCTGGCGCTGACGTGGCTGCTGACTGGGCGGTCTACGTGGCGCTGACGTGTATAAGTGGATGAATCTGGATCGTTAGATCCAGATCCGATGGATCAGATCTATCCGTACCGATTCGTTTTATTGTTCTAATCCTAGCCACTAGATCTCGATCGGACGGACGAGGATGGATGACCATACCGTGGCGGCGCTCCGGTCACCGGCGGCGAGGAAGACGGCGGCGCAGCCCCTGTCGATGATGGATCCGTCGCTCCGGCGATCCCCTGGGCGTGGGGCGAGTGGCAAACGACTCCCCGCGGCACGGCGAGTTGGAGGGGAGCGGTGAGGTTGACTCGGGCGTCCTCGGACGGAGGGGAGGCGAGGACGAGCGCGGCGACGGCTCCGGTGAGCACGGCGAGCTCGATTCTCTGCACAAAACACCCGAACTCGGGGCTTAGGAGATGCGCACGGCGATGGGGAAGCGAGGGGGAGAAACGAGAAGACTTCGGAGGCTCGGGGCTGACCGGAAACTGCAGAGGACGGCGGCGGAGGAGGCGAACTCCGGCGAGCCCGTACGGCGGCCTGGCGGCGTGATTGTTAGGGTTTCGAGGGGGAAAAGAACGGCGGAGGCGTGGGGTTTATATAGGAGGCAAGAGGAGTTCGAATCCCGGACGAATCGGGAAGATTTCGTCTCCGATCCGATCTCTCCTCGTTCGGTTGAAGGAAGAAGAAGATCCGCTGACGTCAGCATGACGTCAGCCAGCCTTTTATTTTCTGATTTATTTCCTTAATTCATATCTTTTGATTTATAACTCCAAATGATGTCAAACAAAATTCTAAAAATTTGTAAAATTAATATCTTGCTGTTAAACCAATTGTAGGTGTGTTTTAAACATTTTTGTAAATTCATATTTTGAAATATTGCTAAATTACAAATTTGACACTTAAAGTCAAATTTGGATATATTTCTTATTTAAATTTTTCTTTGGCTCAAATAAGTTTGTAAAAATATCCACATTCCAATATGTTTGGATTTAAGTTATTTAAATTTATTTTCAATTTCTAAATTCATTTTTGGCTTTGGTATAATTATTAATGATATAATACAACTTATATGAAAATGGAAAAGAGGAGATATGAAGTATTCATTTTTATTTGACAATAATTTGTGCAACATTATATTTTTGATTATGATACTTCATTTGAAAACTTTATAACAATTTTGGAAAAGGTTTCTGTTTTGATTTTATTCTCATTTAAATTCCATTAATCATTTCATGTTCTGAAATAAACAGATGGAATTCATTTAATCCAATGAGATGTTTATTTGGCTAATTCATTAATTTAAATTTTATGAAGTTTTAAAGTTATACACTATAGGCTTATAATTTCCAAACTATATTTTGAACTTAGTTAAAGGAATGAAAATCATTTAGTAATTATATAATCCTTTTGAAAAATCTTGTAATTAAGTGGTTTAATTCAGATCCTTATAGAGAACTCATTTATTTAAAAATGAAATGAATTGTAGTTTGTAAAATAATTATCAAATTGTATTTTAAAGTTTTTAAAATACATGAGATAATAAAATATTTTAAACTGTGACCTTTGAATTATTAAACCTTGAAGTCTTTTATAGTTGGCTTTCTTCTGCATTTCTTATTTTATTTTAATAACAAGAAAAGTTTTAAATTTTTGTGATTTTTGAACATTCCAAAATGTTGGGATGTTACAGATGTTTGAAAAGTTCTTATTTTCAGCAAACCGAATGAAATAGCCCTATGGCCAAATCCTATTTCTATCTAAACTTAGGGTTTCGAACCTACATGCAACACAGTGCTCTGATACCATCTGTAGCGTACCTGCACTTAAAATAAGGCAGATACCTGTGTATAGTGCAAATCCCTGGATCAATTCGTTTGCACACACAGTTTACGATGTAATATCACAACAAGGTATCAATTTTATTACATCGATGATCCAGACTTACAAAATATTCAATACAAGTTGCATAGCATAAAGCTAGTTTTGAAAGAGTAAACAACAGAAATACAATAGCACTAAGTCTCCATCACATTCATGTTGCCACAGGCGAAAACATGTTGGTCGTAGACTCGAAACCTTTAAACGAAACCTCACTCGTCATCTGATCAATCTGCAATAAGAAAAATATTGCAACAACCTGGGTCAGATTTCATTAAAAATGGAGTTTGGCAAGTGACACTATGATGGACACTTATTGGAATAAATCTAATAACCTATATGCTTATTTGGCTGGTGGAGTTCAAGGCTATTTTGCATAAAACCAATTTTTCCTAACTCTTTGGAAAACACTTTTCTTCTATTCGAGACATTCGTGGAATCCTCCGATGACGTCCGTGATCAGCTGCTCAAATTTTCTGTACCGGGGACACGGCTAAGTACTTAGTTTTACACTCTGCAGAGGTTGTGCACGTTCACCATTGTAGCCATTCAATCCAAACTATCCTTTACACACTTATAGTGATAAGGAAAAGGAGAAGAATGAGACGAGATCTTTCAGAAGCATTTTCCCTCCCACCTGGCTTGACCCCTTCCACCTATCACCCTCTACATTTGCTTGTCAAGCCGGGGCGAGTCCACGCAACATAATTGGTCAAGCCAGAGCCTATTGGCAATGGTTGCACTGGAAGCAATCGTCACTCGGAGTTCTTCAGTTCCTCTGATCCTGGGTGGCCATTCACAAGTGCACGTAGTCCAGGAACCATAGACATGGGACTGAGTAGCCCCTCAACATAAACCATACAACCACTTACCACCCAGGTGTTTCATTCTCAACTTAGTAGAATTTAGATTTTCACAAAACAACATTTCCATAGCATCAATAATTCTACTAAGTATTATATAGGTACCTAGACACAGGAATAGGGAAATCTAAACATGGCTTGCATAGCAATACTATCCTACACATGCTTTAAGAAAAATACACTAAGTAATGCATATAGAAAATAGTAGGAAGTTTATGAGGTGTGCCACTTGCCTTTGAATGATGTCTTGGCTCACAAAACTCTTTTCAACGTAACTCGGGTCTCTCCGTTCAGGCTAAACAATATAGACAAACAACAATACAACAATCAAAATAAACCACAACACAATGTATACAAACACATACATAATGAACAAACAAGTTTCATAAAAACTTCTAAGGAAAATATGTCATGCATGATGTGCAAAATATTTCTAAGGACTAGAGATGCATGTCATGCCATAAAAATCTTTTAAGTTTACGCAAGGCAAGTATGTTAGTCAAAAAGGGCTAAGGACTAAGGTCATAAGTTGGACAAATAACTTTGTTATAATTCATCTTGAGTAAGCACTTAAATGGCTTAGCCATACTAGAAGAAAATACTAAGTCTATAAGGTGATCAACAATTATTATCAACTCTTTGTAAATTGGATATTCACTATAGTGAGAGAGACAGACACCCGGCCAACCAAATAAATTGTGGAACATGTGTCATGTACGTGGATATGTAAGGTTAGTCTCCAGGCCGCTTCATCTCACTATGCCGCTAGGATCCAACAAACTTCAAGATGGTAATAACATGATCAAAATTGTTTATGTCTAAAGTGAAAGACAAGATTAGGAAAGAGGGAAAAGATAGAAAGAAGAATGTAGAATCTTCTCCTTGCTTCCTTTTCTTCTTGATGTGATGACTTCATTGCAATTTTGTAGACTTGATGGTTCTGAAGACTTGAGGGTGTTGATAGCACACAAGTTGGTCTTGAATATAACTTAGTCATCAAGAGGGCTAAGAGAAGAAGGGAGAAAAGAGAGAAAGAGGAAGCAAGACTTAGAAAATATTGCTGGTTGTTCTTCATGAACTTCTTCTTGATTTTCTTCTAAGTGCTTCTACTCCTCGAAGATACTTCTGAAGTCTTGTTTTCTTGGCTAAGTCCTTCATTGGCCTTCTAGATCCATGTTGAAAATCCTAAGTGTCTAAGTGCATAGCACTTTACCAAAATACTAAGTTGAAATAATCCTAACTTAGGGAAAATAATGAAGAGGTTTTCCTAAGATAATTATAACTACAAAATAAAATATGCTATGCATGAAATCCAATTTTTAATTACAAGAAACATCATACTAATCTTTTGATATTCATAAAGTATGCATAAAGTTATAATTTCAATTTAATTAATTTCTATTATATGAAAATAAAATAAAAGGCTTCTAACTTTTGGCTTTTGGGCTTTTGGCTTTGGCTTTTGAAAAACAAAAAGCACCTATTTAGGTGCTTTTTGGCTTTTAACTTTTGGAAGCCTAAATCCAAGTTCAAAATCTTATGGCTTCCAAAATCCAAAAGCCAAAAAGCACCTATTTAGGTGCTTTTTGGCTTCCAAAAGCCAAAGCCAAAAGCCCAAACAAACACCCCCTAAATACAAGATCAAAGTTTTCTGTGATTAAATTTATAATAAATTTTATAAATAGTGTTAATAGACAGAGGGGATTTAAATAAAATTATAGCAATTGAATTTACTCAAAAATAATGTTTTTTTAAGTTATATCAAAATTACTCAAGTTATTCAGTTTAAACATATAACTATTAAATCATCAAAATAATACTCAAGTTATTTTATAATAGAGGCATCATATTACACATATTATAAAGTTTCTAAAACAATGTTTTTGCAATTTTTGGATTTATAGATTTAAATTTATGCCTAAAATAGAGAGGGTCACGTGGCGCACTGTGATTGGCTGCGCTCGGGCTTGGCTCGGCTCGGCTCAGTCGATCTGGATCGTTAGATCCAGATCTGACGGATCAGATCTGAGCGTACCAATTCGATTTAAATAATCTATTTACAACCGCACGATCTAGATCGGATGGCTCATCGTGCTCATCCAGAAGATGGCGGCGCTCTGATCGCCGGACTTGACGAAGATGTCAGCGCACGCTCGGGTGGAGATCCTCCGGTCGCTATGGTCTCTCCTCGGACCCGAGGAGGCAACGACGCGGTGCGGGGCGAGGCGGCGGAGACGATGTATGGAGTTTCGGGTGGTGCAGGTGCTCCGGTTGACGGTTATCCTTCGCCGGAGACGCGATGTCGGACGGAGCTTCCGGTCGAGCACCGATCGCTCGATCTGCTACGAACAAAAATACCTCGCCATGTCAAGCAGATGCGCAAGAGCAAGGGAAAGCGAGGGGGGGGGGATGAGAGGGGCTCGGAGTGTTGGGGCTCACCGGAAAAGGCAAAGGACGGCAGCGGCTATGGCGGAGTCCGGTGAGCTAATACGGCAGCCTAGCGGCGTCTTAGCTGCTAGGGTTTTATAGGCCGAATGGGGAGAGACAATGCGCGACAATCTCGCCGGATTTCGGAGAGAGATTGGAGGCGTGATTTTCGGCCGGAGGAAGAAGACGTCATCCAGGTAATTTCTTTTTCTTTTCTTTTTCTGTTTTTCTATTTAATTCATATCTTTTGATTTAAGACTCCAAATCAAGTCAAACAGATTTCTATTGATATTTAAAATTCATATCTATGCTTTAAAACATTAGTGAGCATGTTTTGAAAACTTTTTAAAATTAACAATTTTGAATTATTCATAAAATGCAAATTTTCCCATTTGGATTAACTTTAAAATAAAAAAATTAATAAATTCATTTGGGGTTAAATTAAATTTATGAAATTACCACAATCTTATATGGTGGATATTAGGTTATTTAAAACTCATTTTTAGTAACCATTCGTTTTTATTTTGGTATAATAGTAAAATAATATAATATAAATATTTTTAAAGTAATAGGAAATATAATAAATTCAACTTTTTTTAAAAAATATTGTGTGCACCATTATATTTTATATTATGCTAATTCATTTGAAAACTCCATAAAATATCCTTGGAAGATGTTCTAGATTTAATTCTTTGCTTATATTGAATATATTCATGAAATCATTTTATGTATTGCAAATTGATAAGAAGATTAATTCAAGTTATTGAAATGCCTATTTGGATAAATCAATAGTTATAAAATCTATGAAGTTTTACAGTTATAAACTAGAGATTTGTAATTTCCCAAACTAAGTTTTAAACTCAGGTAAAGAATGAAAAACATTTGACAAATAGATCATGTTTTAAATAGTTTAAAAGGATACTTGTAAACATTATTTTAGTTTATGAATAGCTATGGCTAAGTGGTTGAAATCAAATACTGAAAAAGAAACCTTTTATTACCTGAAAATGGTTTGAAAGTTTGTAAATCATTTGTCAAATTACATATTGAGGTTTTAAGAAATACAATGGATAATAAATTGTTTAACTTGAAACAACTTTTGAAAATAATGATAAACTGAGATATTTGAAATATTAAACTCTTTCAATATGTTTGAAGTCTTTCATAGTTGGTTTTCTTATGCATTTTAAGGTTTTATTTTAATCAAACACAAAGTTTTAATTTTTAGTGATTTTTAAGCATAATGTTGGGATGTTACAAAGTGATTCAATCTGGGCCGTAGTATTTAGATCTAACGGATCTAATCTAACAGTTCCGTTTCAGCTAAAAGGATCTAATCGGGGCCGCAGAAAATAGATCAGAAGGTTTGGAGGCGTTGACCATAATCGAGCGTTGCTACTTGTCTGAGGACCTCGCCGGAGACGATGTCGACGGCGGCATCGTGGTGTTCTGTAAAGTTCTACGGAGACCCGGGATGCACGAGTCATACCAGAGGGTGTAGGAGGTCGCGGCGGAGGTGTTCGCAAGGTTGACGACGATGGGGTGCACTGACACGCCGGAGGTTGCTCGCCGGAGTTGTGCTTGGCGGCGGCCCTCTTCGGGTGTGGACAGAGACGAGGTTTTGCTGCCCGAGAACAAGCAAAAATTTGTCAAAACTATGCACAAGATCAAAATAAACCGAGGGGGAGTGGAGAGAGGTCTCGGGGTAGCCGAGGTTCAGCGGAAGCGGAGGATTTCACCGGCGGCAGTGGCGGAGCTTCGGGGTGGTGTGCGATCAGCCCGGCGGCTCTTTGTCCGTCGTGTTAGGGGCAAAATAAGGAGACGGACTCGGGGTATAAGAGGGCGTGCTCGGGAGCGTTAATTGGCGTCTTAATCGCGCGAATTGAAGGAGATGAATTGCCGGCCGTTTCAGCGAGGTCGAGGGCGTGGTCTCCGGCCGTTGAAGACGAAGCTGAGGGAGAGGGAGCCAGGCTGAGCTGTGCACTGGGCCGCTGCTGGCTGCGCGCGCGGACTTTATGCGCTGGGATCGGCCCATTTGGTTTTTTTTTGTACCTTTTTCTTTTCTTTTTTCTGTTTTCTAATAACTTTTTAAATATAAATCCAATTCAACTCAAATTAGATTCTAAAAATTTGTAAAATCAATATCTATCATTTAAAACATTTGTGGGCATGTTTGGAAAACCTTTTAAAAATAATAATTTTGAATTATTGGTTTAATACTAATTTGATACTTAATGTCAAATTTTAAATTAATCCCTAATTAATTATTTTTTACCAAATAAATTTATTATAATACAACACTTATATAAGTTTGAGAGTAAGTTAATTAAACTCTTTTTCCAATATTAAAACATTTTGGCTCTAGTACAATATTTAAATGACATAACACATCTATTTGAAATGACAGGGAAATATAGAGTATTCATTTTTAATTCCCATTATTTTTGTGCACCATTAAATTTCATAATATGATAAATTTATTTGAAACTCCATAAAATAGCTTTGGATAAGATTCTAGATTTATTTCATTTCTTATATTGAATATATTCATGAAAATCATTTTATGTTTTGAAAATTAATGAAAGTAATTTAAGTTAATGAAATGCCTATTTGGAAAATTCATTAATTATAAAATATATGAACTTTTAAATTTATAAACTATAGACATTGAAATTTAAAAAACTATGTTTGAACTTAGATAAGAAAATGAAAATCATTTGGCAATTAGACCAAGTTTTAAATAGTTTAGAAGAACACTTGTAAATATTATTTTAATTTATGAATAGGTATGGTTAAGTGGTTGAAATCAAATACTTATAAAGAAACTTTTTGTTAGAAGAAAATGGTTTTAAAGTTGGTAAATCATTTGTCAAATTATATATTGAGGTTTAAGAAATACAGTGCACGTCAAAAAAAAATACAGTGAATATAAAATGTTTAACTTGAAACAACTTTTGAAAATAATGATAAACTGAGATATTTGAAATATTAAACTCTTTCAATATGTTTGAAGTCTTTCATAGTTGATTTTCTTACGCATTTAATGTTTTATTTTAATCAAAAACAAAAGTTTTACATTTTAGTGATTTTTACACATTACAAAATGTTGGGATGTTACAGACTACCACCCTTAAAAGGAATCTCGTCCCCGAGATTCGGAGAGGCTAAAATGAAAAAGCAAATGCTTTGAAAGATTATGATAACTCGAGAGGGGGAGTAATCCATCTGTTGACACGGAAACTGCAAACGAGCAGAGAATGATTTTTCTGATTGAGAAGGCTAGAAACACAGATAGTTTGGGATCTCTGGTTTTAAGCAGCTGTGTTTGAATAACCTGGGTGGGCTACCACCCTTAAAACAATTTTTTGTTGATAGTTAAACATTCTAATGCACAACAGAAAATCAAGGCAATTCATTACAAACAACATCTAACAAACATCAAACAACCTGGTACACACAAACAAACAATGTAGTATTGTGATACTTGTATGATCAATGCACTAGCACGATATCGTTGTTCTATTTAAGTGGTGGTCAAATCTATCTCCTTCGTGAGTGCTTCAGATTCTTGTACAACTTTCTTGGATATCTTCGAAGTGTTGGCCGATCCTGGCCTTAAGTGGTGTTCCATGCATGTAGAACTCCATGATGAATTGTAGCTTTTCCATATGAGGCAGCATAATCAGACTTAGACTATAAGAACATGGTCATCTAGAGTAAGATAAGGTATTTTCAGAAGGTTGATAGTAGATGAGAGTACGAGGAAGATAAAATGAAAAGTTTTGTTTCTAGAAAAGTGAATAAAATAGATTTTCAATCCTATGGTCCAATCTTATTCCTATCCAAACTTATGGTTTCGAACCTACAAGCAACACAGTGCTCTAATACCATCTGAAGCATACCTGCACTTAAAATATGGCAAGGTACCTGTGTATAGTGCAAATCCCTGGATCGATTTGTTTCCACAGATTGTTTATGATGTAATATCACAACAAAGTATTAATTTTATTACATCTATGATCCAGACTTGGAAAATATTCTTTTACAACTTGCATAGCATTAAGCTAGCACAAAAAGAGTAAACAACGGAAATACAATAGTAGTGAGTCTCCATCATCTTCATGTTGCCACTGGCGAAAAAACATGTTGGTTGCAGACTCGAAACATTTAAACGAAACCTTACTCGTCATCTGAAAAATCTGCAATAAGAAAAATATTGCAACAATGTGGGTCAGATTCCATAAAAAATGGAGTCTGGCAAGTGACACTATGGTGGACACTTAGTGGAATAACTCTAATAACCTATATGCTTATTTGGCTGGTGGAGTTCAAGGCTATTTTTCATAAAGCCAATTTTTCCTAACTCTTTGGAAAACACTTTTCTTCTATTCAAGACATTCGTGGCATGAAAAACACTGTCTCATTCTACCCTTGTTCACCCATCAAGTTTTATCTTAGAAATTAGAATGGTGAAATCCTCCGTTGACGTCCGTGATCAGCTACTCAAATTGTCCGTACCGGGGACACGGCTAAGTACTTAGTTTTACACTCTGCAGAGGTTGTGCACGTTCACCATTGTACCCATTCAACCCAAACTATCCTTTACACACTAATAGTGATAAGGAAAAGGATAAGAATGAGACGAGATCTTTCAGAATCATTTCCCCTCCCACTCTGTCTTGACCCGTTCCACCTAGAACCCTCTACATCTACTTGTCAAGTCGGGGCGAGTCCATGCAACTTAGTTGATCAAGCCAGAGCCCATTGGCAATGGATGCACTAGAAGCAATCTTCACTCGGAGTTCTTCAGATTCCTTTGTTCCCTAGGTGGTCGTCCACAAGTGTAATTCCACAGGTAAATCCCCTGGGAAACCACTCAACATAAACCATACAACCACTTTCCACCTAGGTGTTTCATTCTTAACTTTGTAGAATTTAGATTTTCACAAAACAACAGTTGCATAGCATCAATATTTCTACTAAGTATTATATAGGAACCTAGACACAGGAGTAAGGAATTTCTACACAGGTCTAGTATAGCAATACTATCCTACACATTCTTATATAAAAATACACTAAGTAATGCATATAGAAAATAGTAGGAGGTTTATGAATGTGCCACTTGCCTTTGAATGATGTCTTTGCTCACAAACTCTTTTCAACGTAACTCGAGTCTCTCCGTTCAATCTAAACCATATAGACAAGCAACAGTACAACAATCAACATGAAACCCAACTATACAATGCATACAAACACATACATAATGAACAAACAAGTTTTATTAAACTTCTAACGAAAAATATGTTTATGCATGATGTGCAAAATATTTCTAAGGGAACTAATATGCATGTCAGGCCATGAAATTATTCTAAGTTTATGCAAGGTAAAATATGTCTGTCAAAAATGACTAAGGACTAAGGTCATAGGTTGGACAAAATAACTTTGTTATAAATCATCGTGAATAAGCACTCTAATTGCTTAGTCATGATATGCATAAATACTTAGAGAAAATACTAAGTCTATTCTTCAAGGTGATCAAAATTTATTAACTACTCTTTCTAAATTGGATATTCACTATAGTTTGAGAGACAGACACCCGGCCAACCACTTTTGCTTGTGGGACAGGTCTCGTGTACATGGACATGTAAAGTTTGTCTCCAGGCCGCTTCATCTCACTATGCCGCTAGGATCCAACATACTTCAAAGATGGTAATAACATGATCAAAAATTGTTTGTCTAAAATGAAAGACAAGATTAGGAAAGAGGGAAAAGATAGAAAGAAGGATGTAGAATCTTCTCCTTGCTTCCTTTTCTTCTTGATGTGATGACTTCATTGCAATTTTGTATATTTGATGGCTCTGATGACTTGATGGTGTTGATAGCATCTGTAACGCCCCGGGATTTTTCCCAATTAGAAAATTGTTTGCTTTTCCTTTTTGCATCAACATGACATCATCATGAATCATTTGTAATTATCAACCTTGAATTAAAATTGTTGCATTTAAATTCAACTCCGTTTAAATTCTATTCCACTTGTAAATTCAAATGCAAACCAAATTAATTTAAATGTGATATTTAAATTCTTTTCAAATATTCAAATTAATATATCAAATTGTGTATGTTTGAAACAAGAATTAGTTGCCAAAAGTTATATATCTTTTATTCTTCTATTTTATTTTTAAAACATAAAAACAGAAAAGAATAAAATAAAAAAAATAAAAATCACAGGAAAAAAAACCTTACCTGGGCCGTTTCCCCCCCCCCCCCCCCCACCTTGGCCCAATAGAAGCCCACCTCCAGCCCACTTTTCCCCTCCTGGGCATCTTCTTCTTCGTACGGACTAACAGCAGAGGAGAAAAAGCGATCCTCCACACCATGTGCACTGCTCCCTCCCTTTTCCCCTCCTACTTAGCCTCCCTCCTCCCTCTCCGAACCCTAGCTCCTCCCTGCTACGCCGCCGCCGCCTCCTTTTCTTCTCCCCTCCTCTCTTCTCGATTTTGCTTCCCCACAAAAATTCACCGGAGCCTCCTCGCCGTCGAGCTGCCGCTGCGACATGGTCGAATGTCCCCGAAGCCCACTAGAAGCAGCGCGGTGTTCTCCTCGACATCTGCTCCGAAGCAATTGGATCGGGATTCCTTGCGGGCGTCGCCTCCTTCTCCGCCATCCGCCACGGCGAGCGACATCCGCCGTGCGATTCCGGCGTCCCGGACCTCCTCGCACACGAACTACTGCACCGAGAACCCCCATGGTGAGCTCCGGCACCATCCCCGCCTTCCCCCTCTCTTTTTTGCTGGCGGAATCAACGAGTTCGTCCTCGACCCCCTCCGCCTCCTCCATGGATGACCGAGGCGTCCAAGGTCTTCTTTTTCCCCCAGTGCTACGCCGCTGCGGCTCTCGCCTCTCTGGCCGCACCACGCACCCAACCGCATCCACGCACGCTCACGCTCGCCCACGCTTGTGAACACACGCAAGTTTTTTCCGTTTCTGTTCGTCACCGGCGCTGCGTCTGTATCTGGCACTGTCAGTTTCGAAAGTAGAACTGTAGGCGTTTTCGGTTAAAAAACAAAGACCACCCCTTGCCCAGCACCAGCACGCACCAGATCCACTGGTTAACATCGCCGATCTGTTCCATCCCCAGCCCTGCGCGCGCGCGAGTTCGATACTCAGCTCGGCCGAATAAACCCACCCCCTTTTTCCTTTGTGCTCGCGTACTGATAGGCGGGCCACACGGGTCGCGACCGCGGGAGCCCGCGCTGCGCACCCACGTCTACATGGCATCTCGGGTCCCACTGTCAGCCTCACGGGTAGAGTTCCCCTGGGTGAGAAAAGCCCGAGGAGAGTTCCCTGTGCCTGCAGTTTTGCGCAGAGGTCCCTGCCTTCTCGGTTTTAGTGCTTTAGCCCCCACCAGCAAGTATTCTACCACGAACAGGTCCTGTAATTTGCAGAAAGAACCCTAAAACTAAAATGCTAATAACTTTTAATTTATAACTCCAAATAAAATAATCTTTATATGTATTTTTATCAGAAAAATGCAATGAATATTAGTATGCCATTTGAATGCCATTTTGCATCTGTTATTTTAATTGCTTAGTGTAATTTTTTAATAGCAATTAAATAATTAAATATGGAATGTGTGGGGTAATAAATATATAATGCCCTATTCCATTTAATTTAATTAGATCACCCATGCCATGTGTTGCCATGTTAACCAACATTTAATATTGCTGTTAAATAAATAACTTGCACCTAAATATAAATTGCCGTGGTTGCTTTCCCGCTTAATTTGGATTACCTGCATTGTATTGCATCTTGACATGCCATGCATCATTCTCGTATGATCATGCTGAATCTTTTGCCGTAGTGGTAAAATGCATCTTTTACGCTTTCCAGTGTTTGTTGCTTCTTCGCGGATAAGACGTTGAGATGTGTGAGCAACGATAAGATCTGCTTCCATGCGGGTTTCCAGGCAAGCAAAGTTTGCTTGTTTACCTATACATTGTCTTTCATTCCTGCCGTTGATCTCTGCTACCCTAGTATTCGATTCTTCATTGCGATCCCATCACATGTTTATCCTGCAGCCTATACAGCTTTGTCCCCACAACCTAATACATGTTGTATATTTATCTGTTAGCCTTGCGAGTCATAGTGCATGCTTAGACTTGGTTGTGCGAGTCGTCTGTTGGTCTTTTATTTCATATGCTTAGCTTGATAGATTATTCTAGCTTAAGAAAATGTTGTATTATATTGGAGTATTATAATTAAAAGATAAGGCACCGGCGGAAGGCCTTGCGAGGTGCTTTGTTATGCTAAGTGTCGACCTAGGAACTGAGATCTTGCTCCCCTAATCCAAGACTGGGCGCACTAACCACTTGTGGGAGGCCCTATGGAGCCCCCCTCGACTTTGACTGGAACTTGAACTTGTCCGAGAGCCACCCCTAGTTCGGGTTTTCCATTTGTCTCATATGCATCGATGATACTAGAGTAGTATTTTACTTTGGCGGTGTGCCTTGTTACATGCATATAGGGCGCGGCCTGTTGGTGCGGAGGGGTGTGTCCTGCGGGAGTCCGCACCTAATCATTGTTAATTAATTTGACTAGTAATATAGAATTACTTTCATAATAAATGGTAACTAAAATTGTTAACGTGTGAGTATATCTGAATTGCTTCCTCATACTTGGTTGAGGGGGTTAATCCGAGAATGGGTTATGTTTGGTCTTAGTTGTAGATGTTTATCTTATGCGCTCTCTTATCCCTCTCTGATTAGACGGAAGTTGTAGCGTGTCTCTTTAGGTTGCTAGTGCTGCTCCCGCTAAGTCCACCTCCCCCATATTTCGGGAGATGGTGGGGGCTGTGCTTTATATGCAGTTAACAGGTTTGAAGTCTGACGACGTTTGCTTGGGAATCCCTCCGGCTTGGCTGGGCGGTGATATGGCGCCATCGCTTATCTTCAGGACTCTTAGTGCAATTCGCATCTTATCCTTAGAAGGATACTATTTTGCTTCCGCTGTCATTTGTATCTTTGTATTGTATCTTTTGTATCTTGACTCGTTCGAGTCGTTGTTGTAATTATATCTTTGTTGTATTTGTGGATGTATCAGAACTGTTGTAATGTTATCCCAATTCCACCCACATAATGCGCATGTTTCGGCGTGCACATTATGTCTGGTGGGCGACCTAAAATCGTTATTATGCGGATTTCGGCGGAATCGCTTAAATCTACATAGTACCGATTTTCGGGGGTCTCAAAGTGGTATCAGAGCCTTGGTTTCGATCTCCTTGTTGTTTCGATACGACTGGTTATCGAAGCAGCGGGTCCGCAAAAGCCCGTAGGATAACCTCGCTAATGGTCGTTGTTTCTAGAGTGTCGAAACTATTAGACTAAAAAAATATTTTGAAAAGATCTCAAAAGTTTCTTTTTATTCCTTACCTCGATTCTATTTCTCTTCTTATCTTATTTGTTTTGGAGTCTCTTCTCTTATCCAACTTTCAAAGTTTAGGATCCTACGTGTGGGTGGACGATTCGCGCCTTTTATCCTATTAGGGTTTGATCTTCGCGAATCTTCATCGACATGACCAACTTCTCTTGTTAGTGGTTTCGAGATTTTCGAGGTGGAGCAACAGTCCCTTGTTAGTGGTGTCGAGAAGTTCATCACGAAGCCGGAAGACTCGGTAGTTACCCCTCTCTTTTTCTGGTCTCGGCGTGGATCACGGGACGCGATCCCTTGTTAGTTATGTCGATTGTAACGCCCCGGGATTTTTCCCAATTAGAAAATTGTTTGCTTTTCCTTTTGGCATCAACATGAATTCATCATGCATCATTTGTAATTATCAACCTTGAATTAAAATTGTTTCATTTAAATTCAACTCCATTTACATTCTATTCCACTTTTAAATTCAAATGCAAACCAAAATAATTTAAATGTGATATTTAAATTCTTTTCAAATATTCAAATTAATATATTAAATTGTGTATTTTTGAAACAAGAATTATTTACCAAAAGTTATATATCTTTTCTTCTTTTGTTTTATTTTTAAAACATAAAAACAGAAAAGAATAAAATAACAAAAATAAAAATCACAGGAAAAAAAACCTTACTTCCCCCCACCTTGGCCCAACAGAAGCCCACCTCCAGCCCACTTTTCCCCTCCTTGGCATCTTCTTTTTCGTACGGACTTCCAGCAGAGGAGAAAAAGCGAGCCTCCACACCATGTGCACTGCTCCCTCCCTTTTCCCCTCCTACTGAGCCTCCCTCCTACCTCTCCGAACCCTAGGTCCTCCCTGCTGCGCCACCGCCGCCTCCTTTTCTTCTCCCCCTCCTCTCTTCTCTGTTTCGCTTCCCCACAACAATTCACCGGAGTCTCCTCGCCGTCGAGCTGCCGCTGCGACACGGTCAAAGGTCCCCGAAGCCCCCTAGAAGCAGCGCAGTGTTCTCCTCGACATCTGCTTCAAAGCAATTGGACCGGGATTCCTTGCAGGCGTCGCCTCCTTCTCCGCCACCCGCCATGGCCGACGACGTCCGCCGCGCGATTCTGGCGTCCCGGACCTCCTCGCGCACGAACTGCTGCACCATTAACCCCCACGGTGAGCTCCGGTTCCATCCCCGCCTTCCCCCTCTCTTTTTGGCTGGCGGAATCGACGAGTTCGTCCTCGACCCACTCCGCCTCCGCCATGGATGACCGAGACGTCCAAGGTCTTCTTTTCCCCCCTGTGCTGCGCCGCTGCGGCTCTCGCCTCTCTGGCCGCACCACGCACCCAACCGCATCCACGCACGCTCACGCTCGCCCACGCTTGCGAACACACGCAATAGTTTTCCGTTTCTGTTCATCACCGGCGCTACGTCTGTATCGGGCACTGTCAGTTTTGACAGTAGAACTGTAGGCGTTTTCGGTTCAAAAACAAAGACCACCCCTTGCCTAGCACCAGCACGCACCAGATCCACTGGTTAACACCGCCGATCTGTTCCATCCCCAGCCCTGCGCGCGCGCGCGAGTTCGATACTCATCTTGGCAGAATAAACCCACCCCCTTTTTCCATTGTGCTCGCATACTGACAGGCGGGCCCCACGGGTAAGCGACCGCGGGAACCCGCACCGCGCACCCACGTCTGCGTGGCGTCTCGGGTCCCACTGTCAGCCTCACGGGTAGAGTTCCCCTGGGTGAGAAAAGCCCGAGGAGAGTTCCATGCGCCTGCAGTTTTGCGCAGAGGTCCCTGCCTTCTCGGTTTTAGTGCTTTAGCACCCACCAGCAAGTATTCTACCACAAACAGGTCCTGTAATTTACAGAAAGAACCCTAAAAACTAAAATGCTAATAACTTTTAATTTATAACTCCAAATAAAATAATCTTTATATGTATTTTTATCAGAAAAATGCAATGAATATTTATATGCCATTTGTATGCCATTTTGAATCTGTTATTTTAATTGCTTAGTGTAATTTGTTAATTGCAATTAAATATTTAAATATGGAATGTGTGGGGTAATAAATATATAATGCCCTATTACATTTAATTTAATTAGATCACCCATGCCATGTGTTGCCATGTTAACCAACATTTAATATTGCTGGTAAATAAATAACTTGCACCTAAATATTGTCGGCCCAGTGGGAACTGGGTATGGAGAGCCCATTCCCCCCAGGCCTCGCACGCGGGCCAGTCAGAAGAAACGACTAAGGACCAGGCGTCACCGCCTGGCGAGACCCTCGAGAGGCAATTCCCCTCGAGGGCCTGAAGAGGAAATGAGGGCCTTAAGGGACCCCTCGCCTCAGGGGATTCCCCCCCCCCCCCCCGAGGCGCCAATCCGCCTGAGTGCAGTCCAACAGGAATCTCCCCTCAGGCCTGAAGGGAAACAACGCGGCCAAGGAAGCGCGGCAGGGCGCACGTGATCTCTGCCACGATCGTGCAGTGGTACGCTCACCCTCGTCGCTGTCCTTGGCGATAAAGTGGTCAACAAAGCCGCTCCACCTGCTGCGTAGCTGTGAGGACCTTCTACTCTGACGATAAAGCAGATGGACGGTGCAACCCTCCAACGGAGATCGTCATCGCGTGCTCCACCTCAGAGACTGCCCGATCTGCTGATAGTACCACGCGGTCGGCCGCCTGTCGGCCACGGCGCCACCTTTATGAACAATGGACCAAGTCCATGGACGAATGGAGCGCGGTGGACTCGTGCTCCACCCTGCCACTAGCATGTGGGAGCCACCTTGAAGGCCAAGCCGAAGGAGAAGGCACGTGGCGCCTATAAAAGAGAGAAGACATCCTTTGTAGGAGGGGTCGGCCCTTTGCGTGCAAAACACCCTTGTAAACCCTAGCAGCTCTGGTTATGTTAGCCTCTGGCTGGAGGAAGAAGAAGATCATTGCTTCCCTCCCCAGGGAAGAACTGCCTCAAGGGGGTTTCCAGTAAGCTCAATTGTACTGTAACCTTCCACATATAATACAAACAGGCAGGAGTAGCGGTCTTACCTCCTCACGAGGGTCGTGAACCTGGGTAAAAGTCGGTGTCTTCCTTGGTTATGCGTGCGTCTTCTTTGGGTCCGGCGAGCAACGTCGCGGAGCCACTTGAGGGTTTAGACCTCCGCGTTCAATCCCCTTTCGAACTACACCTCAGGAAGTGACTACCCCCGATTCCTGGGAGTCATAACACGACAATTGGCACGCCAGGTAGGGGATTGAGGCGCGTCAACAACCTTCGAGTTCGTCTCCGCGCCATGGTGAACACGTGCGCCACCCGCGCCGCCCTTGTCAACCGTCGTGCGCCCGCAGGAGCCCGCGCCCCCAGGTGCCGCGACCACCAGCGCACGGTGGGGCCGACCCCGCCACGAGGAGCATGTCCCTTCCGGTCCTCATGCGGAGGCGCCGGAGCATGACGCCGGCCACCAGGAGGACGCGCAGTCGTCCCACCCGACGCCGCACCCGAGCGCCTCAGGCCTAGGAAGGACAGACCTTGCGCCCCACACCGCGCTGCTCATGGCACAGGAGCCGCTCCGCTACCAGCCCTCCGCTGAGGCCCACGAGCAGTGGCTCCAACGCCTCAACCACCTCGTCGGCATCGCCACGACGCGCCCCGCTCCGTCGCAGTCCAACAGACACCCCTCTCTCGTGGGCACGGTCGCATCAAATGCGCCTCCGCCACCTCCGGGGCCTGCGCCGGCTGCGGCACAAAGGGCTCCTTCGCA
Source organism: Poa annua (assembly GCA_026929855.1). NCBI lineage: Eukaryota > Viridiplantae > Streptophyta > Magnoliopsida > Poales > Poaceae > Poa > Poa annua. The sequence continues at coordinate 17,521,564 of CM049429.1, read as the reverse complement.
CGGATCCTTACCGCATGATTGCTTAATCGTGCAGCGCACCGCGCCCGACGCTCGTGTGGGGATGGAGCTCCAGCGAGACCGCCAGAACAGGCTCGTGGAGGAGCTCGGCCAAGCAGGGCAGCAGAACCGCGGCGCGCTTCAGCACGGGGTCGCTACGTACACCTCAGTCTGCATGGCGTTCACACGCTCTCTGCATCGCGTGGTCTGGCCGCCGAAGTTCAGGCCGGCTCTTCCCAAGGGCTACGACGGCTCCAGCCACCCTATCGAGTTCCTGCAGCTCTACACCACCTCCATCCAAGCTGCGGGGGGAGACGACAAGGTCATGGCCAACTGGTTCTCCCACGCACTTCGCGACTCTGCGCTGTCGTGGCTCCTGAACCTCCCGGAGGACTCGGTGAGTTCCTGGGAGGAGCTTTGCAAGCAGTTCGTCTCCAACTACAAGGGGACGTACGAGCGCGCTCTCACCCACAACGATCTACGCGCCATGGTGCAGAGGAAGGATGAAACGCTCTGCAAGTATATCCAGCGCTTCAGCCAAGTGCGGAACAAGATCCCGAACATCCCTGACACACAAGTCATCGCCGCCTTCCGCGAGGGCGTCACCAACAGCAGGATGCTCGAGAAGCTGGGCATCCACGACAAGCTCACCTCTGTGGTCAAGCTGTTCGACATGGCGGACAAGTGCGCCAAGGCTGAAGAGGGACTCCTCTTCGTGAAGATGTCCTCGAGAGGGGACGATCATGCTGAAGGGTCCAAAAGCCAGAAGAAGAAGGAGGCGCCCAAGCGCAAGGCCGCCGCAGTTCTCGCGGCAGAGCCTAACACAAAAGGCACCCGGAGGGACTCCCCCAAGGCTGAAGAGGGGAAAGATGATCACCGCCCTTTCTGCATCTACCACAACAGGGGCGGCCACTCTACGGAGTCCTACTACGACCTCAAAAGGTTGAGCAAGGAGCGAGAGCAAGCAGAAGGCAGTGGCAGCCGCGGTCGAGGCTGTGGCTACCGCGGGAGCGGACACAAGGGCGGCTACCAGAAACCGTCTAGAAATCAAGCCAACGCCACAGAAAAGAACGGCAACCTCCCTGACGAGGAAGATGGCGGCTACCAAGCCCCGAGAGGCGCTATTGCCTACATCCTCGGGGGGGGGGGGGGGCACAAGCGCCGAAGTCGAACAACCAGTTTAAGCTGTTCGCCCGCGAGCTCAATGCCGCCCTCCCGAGCGCGGAAACCTCCAGGCTCCTCAAGTGGTGGCAGTACACCATCGCCTTCGACGCTCAGGACCACCCCAAGTCCACCAAGGCTGTTGGAACCCTCCCGCTGGTCTGCACCCCAACCATCGACAATGTGGCCGTCTCCAAGACGCTCATCGATGGCGGAGCAGGCCTGAACGTTATCTCCATAGATACGTTCGAGGCGCTTCAAGTGCCCTACAAGCGGCTCATGCCCTCGAGGCCCTTCACGGGAGTCACGTGCGGCTCGATCGAGCCTCTAGGCCGGGTCAGGCTTGCCGTCACCTTTGGCAGCGAGGAAAATTACCGCACTGAGCATATCGACTTCGATCTAGCACACATCGGCCTGCCGTACAACGCCATCCTCGGCTACCCCGCGCTCACGAAGTTCATGGCTGTCACGCACCATGCATACAACATGGTCAAGATCCCCGGCAGCGCCGACACGATCACCGTCCGTGGGCATGTCCTGGACGCTACGCGCGCTGTTGAGACGGCCTACAAGACCGCCACCATGGCTTTCCCCGCAGAAGAGGACCTAGAGCCCCTCGAGAGGCCCAAGAAGAAGAAGCAGTTGTTCTCCCAGGAGGCAGCTGCCACCAAGAAAATCTCTCTGAGCTCCAGTAGCTCGGGGGCTGAAGGCTCGGGGGCTAGATTCACCATTGGCGCCGCGCTGCCTCCCAAATAGGAAAGCGCGCTCGTCGCCTTTCTCCAGGCAAACTCTGACATGTTCGCGTGGACGCCATCAGATATGTCTGGTGTACCGAGGGAGGTGATCGAGCACCACTTGGCCGTGTGCCCAAACGCGCGCCCCGTCAAGCAAAAAGCAAGAAAGCAAGCCCCCGACAAGCAAGCATTCATCATCAAGGAGGTCGAGAAGCTCAAAGGGGCGAAAGTCGTTCGCGAATTCGCGCACCCCACTTGGCTCTCCAACGGTGTGGTAGTCCCAAAACCCGCCGGCGGAGGCCGCCTCTGCATCGACTACACTGATGTAAACAAGGCCTGCCCTAAAGACCCTTATCCCATGCCCAAAATCGACCAGATCGTGGACTCCACGGCAGGCTGCGACCTCCTCTGTTTCCTCGATGCCTTCTCTGGTTATCACAAAAATTAAGTGTAACATCCCAACATTTTATAATGTTTAAAAATCACAAAAATTTAAAACTTTTGTTTTGATTAAAATAAAATATTTAAATGCATAAGAAAACCAAATATGAAAGACTTCAAACATATTGAAAGGGTGTAATATTCAATTATCTCAGCTATTATTATTCTCAAAACTTGTTTCAAGTTATACAATTTATTATCCATTGTCTTCCTTAAAACCTCAATTATAAATGGACAAATGTTTTACAAACCTTCAAACCATATTCATGAAATAAATAGTTTTCCTCTTAAGTATTTGATTTCAACCCCATAGCCATAGCTATTCCTAAATTAAAATAATATTTACAAGTGTTCTTTTAAACTATTTAAAATATGATCTAATTGTCAAATGGTTTTTCATTATATCAACTAAGTTCAAGAACATAGTGATGAAATTGCAACCTATAGTTTATAACTTTAATAACTTCATAATAAATGGATTACCCAAACAAACATTTCATTAGCTTAAAATGATCTTCATTTATTTTCAAAAACATAAAATGTTTTTCATGAATGTATATTCTATATAAGAAAAGATTTATATCTAAAATCTATGCTAAAGATATGTTATAAAGTTTTCAAGGGGTTTATCATATTATGAAATATAATGGTGCACAAAATAATTTGAAATAAAATTGATTACATTACATTTTCTCCTTTCCTTACAAATAGTTATAATATGTTATTTAATAATCTATTAAATCTAAAATTTATTTAATATTGAAATATGAGTTTAAATAAAATTAATTTCAAGCATATTTGAATATGGGTAATTTACAAATTTTATTTAGCCAAAAGGAAATGTATTTAAGTTATAATTCCAAAATTGATATTAAGTATCAAATTGGAATTTAATGAATTTTCAATATATTATTTTTCAAAAATGTTCAAAACATGCCCACAACTGGTTTAACACAAAGATAATAATTATACAATTTTTTGAATTTTGTTTGACTTCATTTGGTCATTTAAATCAAAAGATATGAATAAAATGGAAAAATCAGAAAAGGATAATTCACTTGTGACGTCAGCGATGACGTCACTACATCTTCAAACTCCATCCGAGATTTCTGGCCGGAAATCCCGTGCTGATTCTTCGCCCTCGCGCGACCCCCGCTGCCCTAGACCCTCCCCTTTTAAAGCCCTCGAGACCTGCTTTCTTTTCCCTCTCCCTTCACCCAAAATAGCGCCGCCAGGCCGTCGCAGTCGCTCGCCGGAATCGCCCGACTGCCGCCGCGTTTTTCTGAGTTTCCCGGCGAGGTGAGCTCCCCCTCCTATCCGAGGTCGTTCCCCCCTGTCCCCCGCGTCGTCGCTCACCTCCTGTTGCCCTTCCCTCTCTTTTTCCACAGCAGTTCGTCGAGAACGAACCTGACCGAAGCTCGCCGGCGTTTAAAGAACTCCGACCGCGCCTCGCCAACGCCCGAGGACGCACGAGTTGACGCGTCGTCACCATTGAGTCCGCCGCGCCGTGCCGCATCTTGCCGTCGCCTCCGCACGTCCGGAGCACCACCGGAGCGTGGGATTCGTCCACGCCTGAGCCGCCGCGCCGTCGTCGTCTTGAGCTCCGGCCACCGGCGCCGCCCCGTCCTGGTCAACGCAGCCTCGGCCGTTCGATCTCCCATCAATGGTCCAGATTTGATCCAGGCCGAAGAGGTATGAATGGATCTGGACCGCCCGATCCCCTTTAGATCCTACGGCCCCTGTTAACCCTAGACCCGAGCCAATCACAGAGCGCCACGTCGGCCCAGTCTTTTCTGGTTTTTTTTCCAAATAGGATTTAATTTCCTGTTTTGCAGAAAAGTCCCTACAACTTAGAATCTTCATAACTTTTTAACCCATTATGCAAATTGGACAATTCTTATGTCAAATTAAAGCCCTTGACCAGTAGAATCTATTGGTACTTTTAAAATTTAGTTTTACTAGTTTAAATTGATCCAACTTTAAGATTTAGAAATTGTGTAAATTTGACATAGATTCAAATTCATATGTCTAAAATTTGCAAATAAAATATTTTTGGAAATCTTAAGATATGTACAAAGATGACCCACAGTTATAAATAAATTTGAACAATTTTAACAGAAGTTTATAATCAGATACTTATTTGATTTTAATTTGGCATAATAAAATCTTTTATTAATGTATTTCAAATTATTTTCTTTGCACTAATGCCATAAATAATTGCCTTGACCAGAGAAAACTCAATTCCATTATTACTAATCTATTTCACAACATTAAGATGTAAGTTTTATTAAAACCCTGTTAAATGATATCATTTCATTTATAAATGTTATTGGTTAATTAGGTGTTACTAAAACTGTGATCTAAAACTTTATGTCATTGCAAATAACTGGGTTATTATAAATTACTATGAACTTTTAAGTTGGGAATTAAAAATGTATAGATATGATAAATTAAGAAATTCTTGAATATTAATTTGTTTTAAAATCCTTTTTCCCAAATTGATGTCTAAATCTTGTGAACAATGCCAAAACTAAAAATGATTAAAATAATTTTTGAAACTTAGACTTGTGAAATATTTTAGATATGCTAAATATCTTAAAGTTGAAAACCTTGTTTTAATTTGTTTTCAAAACATCTTGACCCTGCTTTTATGTAAATCTTTTTCAAGACCATCCCCTGAGCAAATTGGCAAACCCTTAACTCAATCACAATAATTCCTTTTGCACATTGAATTATGTGATACCCTTGACCAAACCCTGTGCTAAGCCTTTTTACACTTATTTGTTTTAATTGTTATGTGCTTGTTGAATTGCTTGTTTATTGTATGTCTTTTTACTTTATAGATTGGACGGAGTGCAACGTTCGTGGTCGACAATGAGTTTGTGAGAAACGACAACATTCATCAGGCAAGTGACTTCATAAAACACCTACTATTTTATTCTATTGCATATCTAGTGTTTTCAAACAGTATTTGCAAAAGTAGGATGCATGATAGGTTATGGGAGATTGTAGCATGCTATGCAAACCTTTTAGGTTTCCCCTTAGAAATTTCCAGATTAGACCCCTATTATATTTTAGTGGAAGCACCTGCTGCAAAAATAATTGTTTTATGGTTTATGTGATAAATGAAAATTTCCACTAAATTAATTTAACGCCTGGGTGGATTGGGTCGATCGAGGAGGTTTCAAGTTGAGTGGCTTCTCAGGGCCAAGTTTTATGGTTGTCTTCGCCCAGGATAGTTTCTACTTACTTGGGGCCATGATATGCGGTGTTAACCTGAGTTGCTCACTTGTGGTAGGCCACCCAGGGCAATGAGATTTAAGTCTACACTGAGTCTAGTTGCTTATCGTGCAACCATTGGTCAATATGGGCTCTGTCTTTATGGAGTAAGTTGTTGTGGACCTGGGTCAAGAGATTAATGGTGGTAGAGTGGATAGGATTGTGGTAATCTCTTAGTATGATCATGGGAAAGCAACTTCTGAAAAGTCTCGTCTTGATCTTCTCCTTTTCCTTCTCACTAAAGGAGTGTAGAGGATAGTTTGGGTTGATTGAGTCTAATGGTGAAAGTGCACACCCTCTCGAGAGTTAAAACCTAAGATCTTAGCCGTGTCCCCGGCATCGGACAATTTGAGTAACTACACAAGGTTGTGTTCTGAAAATTTCTTCATCCCAATTTCTTAATAAAACATTGATGGGTGAACCTGGGTAGGGGACATGGACTTGTCCCGAGTTGTCTCCTAAAGAGAAGTTATTGTTCCAAAAAAAAGTGTTTACAAAAAGTAGGAAAAAACTTGCTTTGCGCAATAGCCTTGAGCTCCACCAGCCAAATAAGCATATAGATATAGCTTAGTAGAATATTAGAAATAAAAGTCACTTGCCACCACAATTCAATTGTGCTGACCCTTTATAGCTGGGCTGCAACTAAACCTTGCAGATTTGACAGACGACGAGTGAGTATTCGATAGGATTTCGAGTCTACAACCAACATGCTTTGCCAGTGGCACATGAAGATGACGAGGCTCATTGTATCTACTATTTTCCGCTGCTACTCTTGGAAATTTTGCTAGCCTTTTCAGGTTATGCAAGTTGTAAGAGATATTTGTAACACTGGATCATGCGATTTAATAAAGTATTTGACACTTTTGCATGATATACATCTTAAACTGTGGTGCTAGCATTTGATCCAGGGACTAGCACATTAACACAGGGACTTCCACCTTATAATAAAAGGTGAGGTCACTACAGATGGTATCAGAGCACTGTGTTGCCTGTAGGTTCGAGACCCTAGGTTTGGATAGAAATAGGCTTTGACCATAGGATTGAAAATCTATTTCTATTCACTTTACTAAAATAAATATATAATTTTCTTTATCTTTTCTTATCCTCTCGTCTACTATCTACCTTCTGGAAAATATCTTATCTCTTTCTAGATGACCATTGTTCTTGAAGTCTGAGTCTGATACTTCATAAGGAATTCTACGATTCAACACGAAGAACTACATGGAAGATGATAGAAGAACTTGGATTTAGAGTTCAACCACTTGGAAGAGTTTAAAGAAATTGAAGAAGATCATGAAGCGCTCAAGAAGGAGCTATACTAGAACACCAATTAGAACAGCGATACCGTGTTAGTGTATTGTTCATACCAACTTAGGTTGTATGACAATACAAGATTGTTTGTTTGTGTGTGAACCTTGTTGTCTGGTGTTTGCTAGATGTTGTTTGTAAAATGAATTGCCTTGTCTCATTATGTTGGCGTAGGATTCTTTCTTAGTGTCTTTCTATCTTAACTTATCCATGCTAAACCCAAACCAGACGCAATATCTATCCTTAGAACAAAATTAAACCAACCAGAATGGATATACTAGTGGAGGTTGAGTTTAGGAGTTGAGACAGCATATATTTTCCATCACATCAAGGAGAAGGAATTTTGAAGAGACAACAACTTTTCAGCTATCCTGGCATAGGTTTAACGCAACCTACTAGTATGAGGACCGATAGTTTAGCTCAGGTGTATCCTACAGACTGGAAACATTCTGTGAGATAAGTGAGGTTTGACCAAGTGTTAGAATATGAGATTCGTCAAACCAAGTACAAAGTAATGAGTGAGTGCGACATGGATTGGCCCCCATGGCGAATACTCATATCATTCTCTTTTCTATGAGGAATGGAAAATCTTGAGTGGCTTTCCTATAAGAGATACGACGATGAAAAACCAAAACCATAGAATTGTAGATATTTATAACCCTATATGAGGCAAGTGTTACTAAAACGTATTAAATTACGGTGAGGATAACCACAAGCAAAGTTTCGTAGAATACCCTACAAACAAAGATTTGCCTTCCATGAGAGTTACGTTAGTTGCTTAAAAAATGTAAACTGTGAAGATGAAGCATATGGGGACATCAAGCGATTGGAGTCATGGAGATCCTTGTGAAATCCTCTCAGCTTGATTTTCAGATTAAGCGAAGAGTGATATTCAGTACCAAAAGTAGTTCAATGGACTTATGTCATCCTACAACACTAAAATGATGGAAACGTTCGACTGAAAGATTGTAGAAAAGATTTCAGATTGGCGCAAAAGTTTCTTTTAAGGGTGGTAGCCCACTGAGTTAATCTAATCCAAGTTGTCCAAACCCATCTTTCTTTCTAACCTCCCCAATCAGCGGAATCATTCTCTGCTGGTTTTGTTGTTCCCGTGTCAGCAGCTGCATTTCTCCACCGTCCCCCGCTATCAAAAACTTTCCCAACACTTGCATTTTGTTCTCAGCCTCTCCGAATCTCGGGACGAGATTCCTTTAAGGGTGGTAGTATGTAACATCCCAACATTTTATAATGTTTAAAAATCACAAAAATTTAAAACTTTTGTTTTGATTAAAATAAAATATTTAAATGCATAAGAAAACCAAATATGAAAGACTTCAAACATATTGAAAGGGTGTAATATTCAATTATCTCAGCTATTATTATTCTTAAAACTTGTTTCAAGTTATACAATTTATTATCCATTGTCTTCCTTAAAACCTCAATTATAAATGCACAAATGTTTTACAAACCTTCAAACCATATTCATGAAATAAATAGTTTTCCTCTTAAGTATTTGATTTCAACCCCATAGCCATAGCTATTCCTAAATTAAAATAATATTTACAAGTGTTCTTTTAAACTATTTAAAATATGATCTAATTGTCAAATGGTTTTTCATTATATCAACTAAGTTCAAGAACATAGTGATGAAATTACAACCTATAGTTTATAACTTTAATAACTTCATAATAAATGGATTACCCAAACAAACATTTCATTAGCTTAAAATGATCTTCATTTATTTTCAAAAACATAAAATGTTTTTCATGAATGTATATTCTATATAAGAAAAGATTTATATCTAAAATCTATGCTAAAGATATGTTATAAAGTTTTCAAGGGGTTTATCATATTATGAAATATAATGGTGCACAAAATAATTTGAAATAAAATTGATTACATTATATTTTCTCCTTTCCTTACAAATAGTTATAATATGTTATTTAATAATCTATTAAATCTAAAATTTATTTAATATTGAAATATGAGTTTAAATAAAATTAATTTCAAGCATATTTGAATATGGGTAATTTACAAATTTTATTTAGCCAAAAGGAAATGTATTTAAGTTATAATTCCAAAATTGATATTAAGTATCAAATTGGAATTTAATGAATTTTCAAAATATTATTTTTCAAAAATGTTCAAAACATGCCCACAAATGGTTTAACACAAAGATAATAATTATACAATTTTTTTGAATTTTGTTTGACTTCATTTGGACATTTAAATCAAAAGATATGAATAAAATGGAAAAATCAGAAAAGGAAAATTCACTTGTGACGTCAGCGATGACGTCACTGCATCTTCAACCTCCGTCCGAGATTTCCGGCCGGAAATCTCGTGCTGATTCTTCGCCCTCGCGCGACCCCCGCTGCCCTAGACCCTCCCCTTTTAAAGCCCTCGAGACCTGCTTTCTTTTCCCTCTCCCTTCACCCAAAATAGCGCCGCCAGGCCGTCGCAGTCGCTCGCCGGAATCGCCCGACTGCCGCCGCGTTTTTCTGAGTTTCCCGGCGAGGTGAGCTCCCCCTCCTATCCGAGGTCGTTCCCCCCTGTCCCCCGCGTCGTCGCTCACCTCCTGTTGCCCTTCCCTCTATTTTTCCACAGCAGTTCGTCGAGAACGAACCCGACCGAGGCTCGCCGGCGTTTAAAGAACTCCGACCGCGCCTCGCCAACGCCCGAGGACACACGAGTGGACGCGTCGTCACCATTGAGTCCGCCGCGCCGCGCCGCATCTTGCCGTCGCCTCCGCGCGTCCGGAGCACCACCGGAGCGTGGGATTCATCCACGCCTGAGCCGCCGCGCCATCGTCGTCTTGAGCTCCGGCCACCGGCGCCGCCCCGTCCTGGTCAACGCAGCCTCGGCCGTTCGATCTCCCAGCAACGGTCCAGATTTGATCCAGGCCGAAGAGGTATGAATGGATCTGGACCGCCCGATCCCCTTTAGATCCTACGGCCCCTGTTAACCCTAGACCCGAGCCAATCACAGAGCGCCACGTCGGCCCAGTCTTTTCTGGTTTTTTTTTTTCCAAATAGGATTTAATTTCCGGTTTTGCAGAAAAGTCCCTACAACTTAGAATCTTCATAACTTTTTAACCCATTATCCAAATTGGACAATTCTTATGTCAAATTAAAGCCCTTGACCAGTAGAATCTATTGGTACTTTTAAAATTTAGTTTTACTAGTTTAAATTGATCCAACTTTAAGATTTAGAAATTGTGTAAATTTGACATAGATTCAAATTCATATGTCTAAAATTTGCAAATAAAATATTTTTGGAAATCTTAAGATATGTAGAAAGATGACCCACAGTTATAAATAAATTTGAACAATTTTAACAGAAGTTTATAATCAGATACTTATTTGATATTAGTTTGGCATAATAAAATCTTTTATTAATGTATTTCAAATTATTTTCTTTACACTAATGCCATAAATAATTGCCTTGACCAGAGAAAACTCAATTCCATTATTACTAATCTATTTCACAACATTAAGATGTAAGTTTTGTTAAAACCCTATTAAATGATATCATTTCATTTATAAATGTTATTGGTTAATTAGGTGTCACTAAAACTGTGATCTAAAACTTTATGTCATTGCAAATAACTGGGTTATTATAAATTACTATGAACTTTTAAGTTGGGAATTAAAAATGTATAGGTATGATAAATTAAGAAATTCTTGAATATTATTTTGTTTTAAAATCCTTTTTTCCCAAATTGATGTCTAAATCTTGTGAACAATGCCAAAACTAAATATGATTAAAATAATTTTTGAAACTTAGACTTGTGAAATATTTTAGATATGCTAAATATCTTAAAGTTGCAAACTTTGTTTTAATTTGTTTTCAAAACATCTTGACCCTGCTTTTATGTAAATCTTTTTCAAGACCATCCCCTGACCAAATTGGCAAACCCTTAACTCAATCACAATAATTCCTTTTGCACATTGAATTATGTGATACCCTTGACCAAACCCTGTGCTAAGCCTTTTTACACTTGTTTGTTTTAATTGTTATGTGCTTGTTGAATTGCTTGTTTATTGTATGTCTTTTTACTTTATAGATTGAACGGAGTGCAACGTTCGTGGTCGACAATGAGTGTGTGAGAAACGACAACATTCATCAGGCAAGTGACTTCATAAAACACCTACTATTTTATTCTACTGCATATCTAGTGTTTTCAGACAGTATTTGCAAAAGTAGTATGCATGATAGGTTTTGGGAGATTGTAGTATGCTATGCAAACCTTTTAGGTTTCCCCTTAGAAATTTCCAGATTAGACCCCTATTAGATTTTAGTGGAAGCACCTGCTGCAAAAATGATTGTTTTATGGTTGATGTGATAAATGAAAATTTCCACTAAATTAATTTAACGCCTGGGTGGATTGGGTCGATCGAGGAGGTTTCAAGTTGAGTGGCTTCTCAGGGCCAAGTTTCATGGTTGTCTTCGCCCAGGATAGTTTCTACTTACTTGGGGCCATGATATGCGGTGTTAACCTGAGTTGCTCACTTGTGGTAGGCCACCCAGGGCTATGAGATTTAAGTCTACACTGAGTCTAGTTGCTTATCGTGCAACCATTGGTCAATATGGGCTATGTCTTGATGGAGTAAGTTGTTGTGGACCTGGGTCAAGAGATTGATGGTGGTAGAGTGGATAGGATGGTGGTAATCTCTTAGTATGATCATGGGAAAGCAACTTCTGAAAAGTCTCGTCTTGATCTTCTCCTTTTCCTTCTCACTAAAGGAGTGTAGAGGATAGTTTGGGTTGATTGAGTCTAATGGTGAAAGTGCACACCCTCTCGAGAGTTAAAACCTAAGATCTTAGCCGTGTCCCCGGCATCGGACAATTTGAGTAACTACACAAGGCTGTGTTCTGAAAATCTCTTCATCCCAATTTCTTAATAAAACATTGATGGGTGAACCTGGGTAGGGGACATGGACTTGTCCCGAGTTGTCTCCTAAAGAGAAGTTATTGTTCAAAAAAAAAGTGTTTACAAAAAGTAGGAAAAAACTTGCTTTGCGCAATAGCCTTGAGCTCCACCAGCCATATAAGCATATAGATATAGCTTAGTAGAATATTAGAAATAAAAGTCACTTGCCACCACAATTCAATTGTGCTGACCCTTTATAGCTGGGCTGCAACTAAACCTTGCAGATTTGACAGACGACGAGTGAGTATTCGATAGGATTTCGAGTCTACAACCAACATGCTTTGCCTGTGGCACATGAAGATGATGAGGCTCATTGTATCTACTATTTTCCGCTTCTACTCTTGGAAATTTTGCTAGACTTTTCAGGTTATGCGAGTTGTAAGAGATATTTGTAACACTGGATCATGCGATGTAATAAAGTATTTGACACTTTTGCATGATATACATCTTAAACTGTGGTGCTAGCATTTGATCCAGGGACTAGCACATTAACACAGGGACTTCCACCTTATAATAAAAGGTGAGGTCACTACATTAAGATGGCTAAAGAGGATGAGGAGAAGACGGCTTTCCTCACCCCATGCGGTGTGTATTGCTACGTCTGCATGCCTTTCGGCCTAAAAAATGCCGGAGCCACTTTTCAGAGGCTGATGAGGATAGCCCTTGGTGGGCAAATGGGGCAAAACGCCAAAGCATATGTCGATGACATCGTCGTGAAGTCGCGAGAAGGAAATACTCTTCTCGGAGACCTTGAAGAAACCTTCGCCAGCCTGCGCAAGGTGAACATCAAGCTCAACCCCGCCAAGTGCGTCTTTTGAGTACCTTCAGGCAAATTGCTTGGGTTCCTCGTGTCTCATCGGGGCATAGAGGCGAACGCAGACAAAATCAAGGCCATAGAAAGCATGCAACCTCCACGCAGGCTTAAGGATATGCAACGCGTGGCAGGCTGCATGGCCAGCTTGGGTCGATTCATGTCCAAGTTCGATGAAAGAGCCCTGCCGTTCTTCAAGATCATGAAAAGAACGGGCACTTTCAAGTGGACGCCGGAAGCTGAAAAAGCATTCGAGGACTTGAAGAAGTACTTGGCCAGCCCACCTGTAATGGTCGCCCCAAGGCCTGGCGAGCACCTGAAGCTGTACTTGTCAGCTACTCCACAAACAGCCAGTGCTGTCCTTGTGGTGGAAAGAGAGGAGACAGTACTTCACAAGAAGAGTGCAACCACTCCAAAGAAAAAGCCTCCTGATAAAGAGCTCGACAAAAGGGCAGTCCCCACAAACCCACCGCTAGGCCCTATGCCTAAAGAGGGGACCGCCCCGAGTCAACCGCTGCAAGAGGTTCATGCCGAAGGGCCTGAGGGGCCTCGAGAGGCTAACCCCCTCGAGGCCCAGGAGGAGTCCCACAAGGCCAAGTCCCTCGAGGCCAAGTCCCTCGAGACGAAGTCTCTCGAGGCCAAGTCCCTCGAGACCAAGTCTCTCGAGGCCAAGTCCCTCGAGGCCAATACCCTTGAGACCCAGGACAGGCCTCTTGAGGCCAAACCCCTTGAGGGCCAAGACGGGCCACCACAGGCGAAAGACGCCAAGGGAACAAAAACTACCCTCGTCGAGCACCCCGTTTACTTCGTCAGGACAGTACTACGTGATGCTCGCGAGCGGTACCCGATGCAGCAGAAGCTTCTCCTCGCACTCCTCGTCGCCTCAAGAAAGCTGCGACATTACTTCCAGGGGCACCCCATCACGGTGGTCACCTCATTCCCCCTGGAGCAGATCCTGCGCAACCCAAATGCAACAGATTGTGTCGTAGGATGGAACATCGAGCTACAGCCATTCAATTTGCGCTTCGATGCCACAAGGGTAATCAAAGGAAGAGCACTGGCAGACTTCGTCGCCGAATGGACTGATCCAACCCCTGAAGAGCCCTGGGGAGAAGAGAACGAGCCCTCTGGAGCCGCAATGCCCAGCCACTGGACCATGAAGTTTGACGGAGCTTTCGCTTGTCGCCACGGTGGGGCAGGCGTAGTCCTGACCTCACCCAAAGGCGACAAGTTGTATGACGCAGTCCAGCTGTGCTTTGGAATCGAAAAGATATCCAACAACATCGCCGAGTATGAAGGGCTGCTTGCTGGCCTACGAGCCGCAATCGCCCTGGGCGTCAAGCATATACTCATCAAGGGCGACTCCCAGCTGCTCGTCAACTTCTCTAACAAAAGCTACAAGCCTAAGGACGACCACATGGCCGCATACCTTGAAGAGGTACGTAGGCTGGAGAAGAACTTCAGGGGAATGGAGCTCATGCACATCCCAAGAAAGGAAAACCAAGAGGCTGATGACATCGCCAAGCGCGCATCAAAGAGGCAAGCTCAGCTGCCAGGGGTCTTTGAAGAAAGACTCGTCAAGGCATCCATAAAGCACAGACGAAGCACTCCCGATACCACCTACAAGCGGAGCTCCAGGCTGCGGGCCCCCTACAGGGGAGCGTCTGTTGCTCACAGCGGTGCACCAAGAGGCAGGATGGATTGACGAGATCAAAGACTACCTTCACAAAGGGATCCTTCCCGAGGAAGATGTTAAAGCGGAGCGAATTGCCCGCCAAGCAAAATCGTACCAAATCCTCGAAGGAATTCTCTACCACAAGCGCCCAAACGGCATCACGCTCAAGTGCGTCCCTCCTGAAAAAGGAAAACTGTTGATTAAGGACATCCACAGCGGGGAATGCGGCCACCATTCGTGCGCCCGCACCCTCGCAGGAAAAGTCTTCAGGAGCGGCTTCTACTGGTCTCAAGCACTTCAAGATGCAGCGGACATCATTCAACCTTGTGAAGCCTGCCAATTCCACGCCAAGCAAATCCACCAGCCAGCGCTGGGGCTACAAACCATTCCGCTCTCGTGGCCGTTTGCGGTCTGGGGGCTGGACATCCTGGGACATTTCCCAACGGCGCAAGGTGGATATCGCTACCTCTTCGTGGACATTGACAAGTTCACAAAATGGCCTGAAGTGGAGGCGACGCGCACAATCACCGCAGGCGCGGCGGTGAAATTCATCAGAGGCCTGGTCTGCCGCTTCGAAGTGCCTAACCGCATCATCACCGACAACGGCTCGCAATTCACAAGTGGCATCTTCAGAGCCTACTGTGAAAAAATGGGAATCAAGCTCTGCTTCGCCTCAGTCGCCCATCCGCAAAGCAACGAGCAGGTCGAGCGCGCGAGCGCAGAGGTCCTCAAAGGCTTAAAGACCAGGACCTTTGATATCCTCAAGGGAAACGACAAGGGCTGGATCAATGAGCTACCCTCGATGCTCTGGCCCATCCGTACCACGCCGCCCAAGCCCACTAGGGAAACACCGTTCGCACTCGTCTATGGAGCCGAAGCAGTCCTCCCCGCAGAAATAAAGCATGGATCCCCACGGGTCCTTGCCTTTAGCGAGGACCAACAAGAGGACCTACACAACGACGACCTCCTACTCCTTGAAGGGCTAAGACGCGCGCCGCCCTCCGGGCGGCCAAATACCAGTAGGACCTGAGGCGCTACCACAGCCGCAATGTGCGCTCGCGCACCCTGGAGGCAGGCGACCTCGTCCTCAGGTGAATCCTCTCCAGGGAAGGCCTCCACAAGCTGTCCCCGATGTGGGAAGCTTCCTACGGGGTCACCCACATCACCAGGCCTGGCGCGGCTCGCCTCGAGACACAAGACGGCGTCCCCGTCAAGAATCCATGGAACATCATGCATCTGCGCAAGTTCTACCCGTGATCGTTGTCACGTCAGGGCATTTAGCGAAAGAGGCAGCCCACGGCTCAACCTCCAAGCACCTTTTTGTCCCTCAAGGTTAAAATCTCAAGGCTAAAACCTCACAGACCTTTGTATCCGCAAGGAACAAATTAAAAATGTGATTATTGTCATGCCCGTGATCATTGTCACGTCGAGACGTCAAGCGGACGAGGCAGCCCACGGCTCAACCTCTAAGCATTTTCCGTCTCTAGAGGTTAAAACGCCAACGGCTTAAACCTCCAAAAACTTGGCTTTGTCTTCTAAAAGAGCAAATGCAACCGTGGTCATTGCCACACCCGTGATCATTGTAGCGTCGAGACGTCAAGCGGACAAGGCAGCCTACGGCTCAACCTCCAAGCATGACGATCTCTAGAGGTTAAAACGCCAAAGGCTTAAACCTCAAAAACATGCTTTCTTTCCTATGGGAACAAACGCAACCGTGGTCATTGCCACGCACGTGATCATTGTCACGTCGAGACTCCTAGCGGAAGAGGCAGCCTACGGCTCAACCTCCAAGCATTCTTGTCTCTGGAGGTTAAAACGCCAATGGCTTAAACCTCCAAATCCCCAAAGGCTTCACTCGAGGGAAAACCCTGCGAGCTCTTAATTAAAAAGAGCCACCTAGACATGGTCAAGAGCATTAACTTGGCAATCCCAAGCATAATGACTCAATCTCGTTCCTAAGTGAACTTAGCGCTTCAGCGCCGCTTAAAAAATGTTTTTTGGGTGGTTTTTATTTACGCATTACTTTGTTAAAGTGTGCGCTTATATCTCTCCACATGCGTACCTCGCGAGCGGGGGCTGAGTACGGTGCCTTTGCCTCAAATGACACACAAGCAGCACTGCAAAATCCAAGAGTCCGAGCTCTGGCTGGAGGGCAAGATCCCACAACCACGCCATCTCTACAGAGGACCTTGGTACTTACTCTCCTCGCAAGGAACGCCTGAGGGGACCTATAAACGCGCACGAGTCCCGTCAACCGTGTTTCAGCGTTTGGGTTCGCCCCTCTAATACCTGCAGGGAATAATTCCCCCACGAGCCTGAAGGGGCATCCGTGAGCGACCCCTCAAGTGGGCAACCTCGCCAGGCGAAAGGCCTTCCCAGGAGCAACCCCTCAAGTGGGCAACCTCGCCAGGCAAAAAGCCTCTCCAGGAGCGACCCCTCAAGTGGGCAACCTCGCCAGGCGAAAAGCCTTCGCAGAGCGAAAACCTCGAGAAGCTAAGTCGCGGACCCACGCTTTAAGAGCGCTTTTCTCTCCCTAGCGCACATTTTTTCCCCTTGAGCGACTTCGCTTTCCCTTGCGCTTCATGGACTACTCGCACGTCTAAGGGGGGTACTTGAGCATCGCGACTCAAGGCTCTTACCTCTCTTAGGCCTAAACTCCCCCTGGCCTTGCGGAGGCATTGCTCCTGCTTACCGAGGTGGCGGAGTCATGGCATGAAGAGATGGGACCTAACGACGCAGAGAACAAATGGACATGAAGATGAGTCCAAAGAGACCTCACGAGGGGCAGGCAAGCTCGAATTAAAACAGCAATTAAAAGTATATTACAGGACAAAAGTTTCAAGTTGTCTAAGCACACAGCTGGTGCAGATACAAGCGCTCGCAGGCGCAGTAGAGGATGACTCAATGGGAAGCAGCACCGCCATGGACCTCCTCCGCGGCGCCCTCTTCAGCCTCGGCAGAGCAGGCCTCCTCCTCGCTGTCCTCCGGTGCAGCCTCCGCGCGCTTGAAGCGGTTGCAGAAGGCGTCCACCTGCTCGCGGAGGGAGCTTGAGACCCGCTGCGCGTCCTCGCCCTGGGCGGCTTCGGTCACGGAGCCGAGGTCGAAGTTTGGCGTGAGGAGCTTGAGGTTGCTGAAGATGCGATCCACAACCACCCCCAAGAGCTGCCGACTCTCGTCCTCGATCATCTCCCGAAGCTCGGCGACGGGACCCTCGAGCGTCGCGAAGAGCTCGTCGAAGTAGACCAGGTACATGGCAGCATCGCCGCGGCCCAGAACGTCGGTGTGCGGCGCGTCTGCTCCCAGCTGCGAGGCCAGCTCATTGCCACGAGCAACCAGCGCCTCGAACATGCGCTCGCGCTGCTTCGTGAGCGCCCGAGCCGCGTTGGCAGAATCCGAGGCCTCCGCCGCTCGCTGCATCGCCGGGGCCACCTGCTCCTCCACGTCCTTGGCCAAGGAGTTGAGGTTGTGGGCAGCCTCGGTGCGAGCCTCCTCCGCTCGGCGGCGGCCATCCTTAGCGCGAGTTAGGCGGGCCTCCAGCTTGGAGTTGGCCTTCTCGAGCTCGGCGATCTTCCGAGAGTCCGCGGAGTGCTTGGCCTTGAAGCGGTCCTGCTGCGACTGGGCCAGGTCGCGGTACTTCTGAGAAGTGGACTTACGGAACTGTTTCTCACGCTCCGCGAGGGCATCCTCGGTCTCTTTCTTCTTCTCGGCGAAGCGCCGCTCGAAGCGCTCGTAAGCCACCTTCTGGGCAGCGACGTTTTCATCGTACCTCAGGGTCGCCTTGGCCAACTCGCCCTCTCGCTCCTCGAGGGCCTCGCGCTGAGCAACCAGCTCCTTCTCCGCCTGGAGGCGCTGCTCCTCGCGTTGCTGCAGCTCCTCCTCCTTGAGGACCAGCTGCTGCTCACGCTCGGCGAAGCCCTTGCGGTCCTCCTCCAGAGCAGCCGACACGGCTTGGTGGGCGGAGAGCAGCTGGGCCTCCAGCTGGCCAGCTCGCGGCGCTTCTGCGCCAGCGAACCCTCCATCGCCTCGCGCTCCGCCCTGACCTCACGCAGGAGCTCCGCCGCAGCGTTGTGTTCCTCCTGGAGAGGGTCGAGCAGCTCTGCAGCGTCGCGGATGGCCCACTTGCGGATCTCCTTGGCGAAGCTGATGGCCTCCTCGCAGGCGGCATGCAGCGCCAAATCTTCCAGACGGCGCGCCTCGACCGCCGCGTGGAAGGACGCCCACGACTTCGCCAACTCCTCCTGCTGCCGAGCGAGCCATATGTCCCCAAGAGCGAGGTGCGCCTCCAAGCCCTCCAGGGACTCCCTCACGAGGCCAAAGGCGACCTCGCGGCGCCCCGTGCTCCAGTCCCAGCTGCGGAGCACCAGGTCTTGGCTCGTAGAAGGCCCGGCCTCGGCGTCGAGCCCCGCATGTCCGGCCTCTGGGAGAACTCGAGGGCTAGCCTGAGCCCCGCCTGGGCCCGTGCCCGCGCCCCCTTCAGGCCCTGTGGCCGCGTGGCGTTCCTCGCCTCCAACCTGGCGGGGCGGAGATGAAGAGCCGTCCCCGGCTGACGCGCCCGCGCCTGCCGGTGCCTCGCGTGTCTCCGCCGCGGCTGCGTAGAAGCGGTGGGCGCAAGCGACGCAGCTGGCACACTCGGAGGCGTCGACGCGTGCAGCGGCGTTGGCTCGCATGGCGTAGTAGCCTCACGCGGAGGCATAGTCACACGAGGAGGAGTAACCGCACGAGGTGGAGTAGCAGCGCGAGGTGGCACAGAAGTTCTCTCCTCCGAGCCCTCCATCACCAGAGGCTCGCGGGGCGCTGCAGGTGCATCTGGGCCTACGGCGCCCTCCTTCACCTGAGGACCAGCCGCCCCCGCGGGGGGCGCAGTCACCTCCACTTGAGGCGCCTCCTCAAGGGGGGCCGCTAGGGCCGCCTCCACAGGCCTCTCAGCCTCGTCAGCCACGGCCCCTGCCGTGGCGCTCTTCACCTCGGATGCCTTGCGGAGCCGGCGGCGCTTTGCAAGCGCAGGACCGCTGGCAAGAGCCCAAGAAAAGACTTCAACAAAGGATGAGGTGAAAAAAGAAAACAAAAGGGAAAACGACCCAACGTCATATAAACTCACCCTGGAGGGGGGCGCCAGCATAAACCCACGCCAGGCCTGGCGAGCGCCATGAGGGGAAGGGCTTGGGAACAGGCCGCGCGGGGGGCGCCTCCGCTTTCCTCTTGGAAGGGACATCGGACGGCCTTGCCCTCGAGGGGTCCACGGCGACCTTGGTGCGAGGCCCGCACCTCCCTTGAGAGGCCTCCGCGCCTGTGGCCTCCCCTTCCTCAGCTTCCTCCTCCATGGGGCGTGAGGGCGCCACCACGAAGGCGTCTTCGTCGCCTGACGAGATATCACAAATCTCGTCAGTAAACGGCCCAGCTCTAGAAGAGGAAACCTCCCCAGTTGCGGCTTCCTCCTCACCTACGCCAGCTCTTGAAGCCGAGGGAGAATCGGCCCCTCCGCTCCCCGCGCGGCCGGCATTGGCACATCGGAGTCCGCCGGGCCTGTCGGGGTGAACAGAGGTATCCCTTCCAGGAGGGCCATGCACTCCATTAGGTTATACTGATGAAGGGGCCGGAGCGCCGCGCGGATCTCATCCACTGGAAGCACAGAGGGGTTGACGAAGAGCGCGGAGAGGACATTGTCGACGGTGACCTTGTCAATGTCCTCAACGTGGAGCCGCATCTTGTCGTTCGGGCCCGAGTACATCCACATGGGGACCGAGTGGGCTTGGAGGGGCGCGATGCGGCGCGTCACGAAGTCCGCCACGACCATCTGCCTTGTGAGGCCCTCCTCGCGAAGGAAGCTCAGGCGCCCCATCAGGCTCACATTCTTGCCGCCGTCGAAGGCGGCCTTGCCCCAATGGGAGTTCTTCACCGGGGGCTCGTCGGGGCCCTCGAGGAAGGCGCAGGGACGCTCCACCCCGACGAAGAACCACCTATGGCGGAAGTCGTCTGCCTTCTTCGTCACAGAAGTGATGGCCTTGCCCTCGCTCCAGGACATGGGAATGTAGACACCCCCCATGCCGTCGACGATGCGAAACGAGACGCACCCGGAGCGCTCGTTCTTCGCCGTGTTCCGGAGCGCGTAGAAGCACCGGAACAGCCCCACCGTGGGCTTCAGGCCCAGATACGCCTCGCAGAGGTAGGCGAAGACGGCGAGGATGAGGACGGAGTTGGGGTGCAGGTGCAGCAGCTGCACCTGGTAGAACGCTAGCACCGCCTCCAGGAACGGCGAGAAGGGCGGCACCAGTCCCGCAGCCAGGCAGTGCTGGAAGACCAGGAAAACCCCCCGTGGGCGCTTCCCGTGCGCCGCGGGCTTCCGGGCGGTGGCGCCGTGCTCGTTCGTCCGGTCCGCTACCAGGTATCGGACCTTGGAGAGCGCTTTCTCGTTGACGCGCACGCCGAGCAGCGCCGCGCCCATCACGGACTCCGTGGCTTCCGCCTGGGAGGAAGACCCCGCGGCGGCCTTGCCCTTTCTCTTGAGAGGACTCATCGCCACGGGCGTGTAGGTTGGAAGGAGTTGGAGAACATAAATTCGCAGGAGAGAGCGGAGGCGGAGAGCTCTGTGGAGCGGAATTTTCTGCGAAGAATTGGAAACGGTAACGACGCCCTGCCGCAGTGCTCGGGATTTATGTCCCCTCCAGGAGCAGTTACCGGGGCATGGTGGGACCCCCCACGACTCACGCCCCAGATCGTGCGAGGCCGTTAATCGTCCAAGTGCCGCGTGGCTCGGGCCGGCTGTGCACTAAGGGCCCACGACGCTTCGCCTAAGCCCATGGGCTCAGCCGTTCCCATCATCGGCCCAGGGGCTACTGTCGGCCCAGTGGGAACTGGGGTATGGAGAGCCCATCCCCCCCAGGCCTCGCACGTGGGCCAGTCGGACGAAACGACTAAGGACCAGGCGTCACCGCCTGGCGAGACCCTCGAGAGGCAATCCCCTCGAGGGCCTGAAGAGGAAATGAGGGCCTCAAGGGACCCCTCGCCTCAGGGGATTCCCACCCCCCCCCCCCCCCCGAGGCGCCAATCCGCCTGAGGGGAGTCCAACAGGAATCTCCCCTCAGGCCTGAAGGGAAACGTCGCGGCCAAGGAAGCACGGCATGGCGCACGTGATCTCTGCCATGATCGTACAGTGGCACGCACACCCCCGTCGCTGTCCCTGGCGATAAAGTGGTCAACAAAGCCACTCCGCCTGCTGTGCAGCTGTGAGGACCTTCTACTCTTACGATAAAGCAGATGGATGGCGCAACCCTCCAACGGAGATCGTCATCGCGGGCTCCACCTCAGAGACTGCCCGCTCTTCTGATAGTACTGCGCGGTGGCCGGCTGTCGGCCACGGCGCCACCTTTATGAACAATGGACCAAGTCCATGGACGAATGGAGCGCGGTGGACTCGTGCTCCACCCTGCCACTGGCATGTGGGAGCCACCTTGAAGGCCAAGCCGAAGGAGAAGGCCCGTGGCGCCTATAAAAGAGGGAAGACATCCTTTGTAGGAGGGGTCGGCCCTTTGCGTGCAAAACACCCTTGTAAACCCTAGCAGCTCTGGTTATGTTAGCCTCCGGCTGGAGGAAGAAGAAGATCATTGCTTCCCTCCCCAGGCAAGAACTGCCTCAAGGGGGCTTCCGGCAAGCTCAATTGTACTATAACCTTCCACATATAATACAGACAGGCAGGAGTAGCGGTCTTACCTCCTCACGAGGGCCATGAACCTGGGTAAAAGTCGGTGTCTTCCTTGGTCGTGCGTGCGTCTTCTTCGGGTCCGGCGAGCAACGTCGCGGAGCCACTTGAGGGTTTAGACCTCCGCATTCAATCCCCTTTCAAACTACACCTCAGGAAGTGACTACCCCCGATTCCTGGGAGTCATAACCCGACAAATATAAATTGTCGTGGATGCTTTCCCGCTTAATTTGGATTACCTGCATTGTATTGCATCTTGCCATGCCATGCATCATTCTCGTATGATCATGCTGAATCTTTTGCCGTAGCGGTAAAATGCATCTTTTACGCTTTCCAGTGTTTGTTGCTTCTTCGCGGATAAGACGTTGAGATGTGTGAGCAACGACAAGATCTGCTTCCATGTGGGATTCCAGGCAAACAAAGTTTGCTTGTTTACCTATACATTGTCTTTCATTCCTGCCGTTGATCTCTGCTACGCTAGTATTCGATTCTTCATTGTGATCCCATCACATGTTTATCCTACAGCCTATACAGCTTTGTCCCCACAACCTAATACATGTTGTATGTTTATCTGTTAGCCTTGTGAGTCGTAGTGCATGCTTAGACTTGGTTGTGCGAGTCGTCTGTTGGGCTTTTATTTCATATGCTTAGCTTGATAGATTATTCTACCTTAATAAAATGTTGTATTATATTGGAGTATTATAATTAAAAGATAAGGCACCGGCATAAGGCCTTGCGAGGTGCTTTGTTCTGCTAAGTGTCGACCTAGGAACTGAGATCTTGCTCCCCTAATCCAAGACTG
This sequence comes from Poa annua, assembly GCA_026929855.1. NCBI lineage: Eukaryota > Viridiplantae > Streptophyta > Magnoliopsida > Poales > Poaceae > Poa > Poa annua. Next base: position 17,498,727 of record CM049429.1, on the reverse strand, counting down.
AGCGCACTAACCACTTGTGGGAGGCCTTATGGAGCCCCCCTCGACTTTGACTGGAACTTCAACTTGTGCGGGAGCCACACCTAGTTCGGGTTTTCCATTTGTCTCATATGCATGAATGATACTAGTGTAGTAGTTTACTTTGGCGGTGTGCCTTGTTACATGCAAATAGGGCGCGACCTGTTAGTGCGGAGGGGTGTGTCCTGCGGGAGTCCACACCCTTTTGGCCGGGACCAGCATAGCTCCCGTGGCTTCTGGACTTGTTGCGGTGAAGGAAAAGAGTTGGGTTGAAAGGCCCTAATGTTTTTGACTTCGCGCGAATTGAAGGAGATGAATTGCCGACCGTTTCAGCGAGGTCGTGGGCGTGGTCTCGGGCCGTTGAAGACGAAGCGGAGGGAGAGGGAGCCAGGCTGAGCTGTGCGCTGGGCCGCTGCTAGCTGCGCACGCGGACGTTATGTGCTGGGCTCGGCCCATTTGGTTCTTCTTTTTTTGTACCTTTTTCTTTTCTTTTTTCTGTTTTTCTATTAACTTTTTAAATATAAATCCAATTCAACTCAAATTAGATTCTAAAAATTTGTAAAATCAATATCTATCATTTAAAACATTTGTGGGCATGTTTTGGAAACCATTTAAAATTAATAATTTTGAATTATTGGTTTAATACTAATTAGATATTTAATGTCAAATTTAAATTAAAGCCTAATTAAAATTTTATTTTGACCAAATAAAATTTATAATAATACAACACTTATATAAGTTTGAAAGTAAGTTAATTAAACTCATTTTCCAATATTAAAACATTTTGGCTTCAGTACAATATTTAAATGACATAACACATCTATTTGAAATGACAGGGAAATATAGAGTATTCATTTTTTATTCCCATTAATTTTGTGCACCATTAAATTTCATAATATGATAAATTTATTTGAAACTCCATAAAATACCTTTGGATAAGATTCTAGATTTATTCCATTTCTTATATTGAATATATTCATGAAAATCATTTTATGTTTTGAAGATTAATGAAAGTAATTTAAGTTAATGAAATGCCTATTTGGAAAATTCATTAATTATAAAATATATGAACTTTTAAATTTATAAACTATAGACATTGAAATTTACAAAAGTATGTTTGAACTTAGGTAAGAGAATGAAAATCATTTGGCAATTAGACCAAGTTATAAATAGTTTAGAACAACACTTGTAAATATTATTTTAATTTATGAATAGGTATGGCTAAGTGGTTGAAATCAAATACTTATAAAGAAACTTTTTGTTACAAGATAACGGTTTGAAAGTTGGTAAATCATTTGTCAAATTATATATTGAGGTTTAAGAAATACAATGGGTAATAAAATGTTTAACTTGAAACAACTTTTGAAAATAATGATAAACTGAGATATTTGCAAATATTAAACTCTTTCAATATGTTTGAAGTCTTTCATAGTTGATTTTCTTATGCATTTAATGTTTTATTTTAATCAAAAACAAAAGTTCTAAATTTTTGTGATTTTTACACATTACAAAATATTGGGATGTTACACATTGAACAATTCTTTTTGTGCAATCAATCCTTTTGTTTCCGGCGGCTAACTTCTACTTCAAACTGCTATGTAGATGGCGCACTATCAGGTGGTGCGTATGACCTACTGCGAGCGGACAACCGGTTACCTGAAGCTTCTCAGAGCCATGGCTAACTATGTCGGTTTCCGCTATCTTTCGGAGTACCAGGTGTTCGAGATCCCCATAGATTTCGGACAGACCTCCTACGGTGCTACAGTTCGGATCAGGGGAGATGATGGTGTTACTGTGCACAAGCACGAGGCTGTAGCTTCCACTGTGGACATGGCAGTACACTTGGCAGCTTATGATGCAGCTCTAGCTCTACGCAGGGACTACTACTGTTTCAACTACCCTCTGTGCTGCTACGTTCCATACTTCCCCTACACGGACTCTCAGTACGAGACCGATGTTCTGGACAGGACCGCTCAGGTTGGCCAGTCTTCAGACTCAGTTGCTGGAGCTCTACGCTTGGAGCTAGCAGCAGTCTGTGTGCAGCTGCAGCGGGCACTCTCTCACCTTGGGCAGTACGATAGGGGGAACGTCACATCGGACGCTTTCCCGAGGTTCCAGCTCACATATCCGAGTCGCCTATCTGCTGTGGGCGGATACACTCCAGAGCGTTTGAGAATTTTTGACTATTCTAAATAGATTCAATTTTGAAATTAGGAGTTTGAGAATTTTTGACTTAGTTTTAAATTCATAAGTACAAAATTTGTAAATAAAATATTTTTGGAAAGCTTAAGATATGAAGAATAAGGATCCACTATTTAAAGTAAAGTTTGAATAATTTAATATGAATTTAAAATTCAAAAACTTATTTTGGTTAACTTTGGCATAGTGTAAATATTTATAAATATATTTAAATTATTTTCTTTGCACAAATGTCATAAATAATTGTCCTTGTTCAGAGAAATTCAAATCCATGTTTATCAAATTATTTCATAACATTAATATGTAAGTGGTGTTTAAAAGCCTTTAAAATGATGTTAGGACATTTATAGGTGTTTATAATTGTTAATGATTAACTAGGTGTACAAATTTGATTTTTAAACTTCACGCCAATTTAAATAACTAGAATTATTAATTTATTGATATGAACATTTAAGTTTGGATTTAAAGTGACTTGTTATGTTACTTTAAAAAAAATTGGAAATTTAAATTATGTTTAAACCTTTTCCGAAGTTAATGTGTGATCATTTTGAACAAGTTTAACACAAAGTCTCATTAAATCAATTATGAAACATACACTTGTGTAATTGTTTTTAAATATGTTGGATAACTTTTTGCAATCATTGCTTTTAAATTGTTTTCAAACCATCTCGGCATAGATTTGTGTAAACTGTTTCAATCAAGACCATCCCTGACCAAATTGGCAAACCCATAACTCAATTACATTAATTCGTTTTGCATATTGAATTATGTTACACCCTTTACCAAATCCCTTTCTAAGCCCCTTTTACGTTTCTATGATTTTTGAATGTTATGTGCTTGTTGAATTGCTTGTTTAATTGGATGTCTTTTACTGTATAGATTGAACGGAGTGTAACGTTCGTTGTGAAAAAGAATGTGTGAGAAACGAGAACATTCATTAGGCAAGTGACTTCATAAAATACCCACTATTTTTATTCTATTGCATTACTAGTATTTTTTTAAGCAGTATTTGCAAGTAGTATGCATGATAGGTTTTTGTGAGAATTGTAGTATGATATGCAAACCTGTTAGTTTACCCCTTTAGAAATTCCAGTTAGACACCTATTATAATTTAGTGGAAGTAAATGCTACAAAAATGATTGTTTTATGATAGATGTGATAAGTGAAAAATTCCACTAATTAAATTACCGCCTGGGTGGATTGGTTCGATCGAGAAGGTTTCAAGTTGAGTGGCTACTCAGGGGCCAGTTTTGCGGCAGTCTGAGTTTGCTCACTTGTGGAAGGCCACCCAGGGCTATGAGATTTAAGTTTACACTGAGTTTAGTTGCTTATCGTGCAACCATTGGTCAATATGGGCTCTGTCTTGACGGAGTAAGTTGATGTGGACCTGGGTCAACAGATTGATGGTGGTAGGGGTGATAGGATGGTGGTAATCTCTTAGTATGATCATGGGAAAGCAACTTCTGAAAAGTCTCGTCTTGATCTTCTCCTTTTCCTTCTCACTAAATGAGTGTAGAGGATAGTTTGGGTTGATTGAGTCTAATGGTGAAAGTGCACACAATCTCGAGAGTTAAAAACTAAGATCTTAGCCGTGTCCCCGGCATCGGACAATTGAGTGACTTCACAAGGCTGTCTTCTGAAAATCTCTTCATTCCAATTTCATAATAAAAATTGAGATAGGTGAACATGGGTAGAAGACACGGATTCGTCCGGGATGTCTCATAAAGAGAAGTTATTGATTTCAAAAAAATTGTTTATCAAAAGTAGGAGAAAACTTGCTTTGCGCAATAGCCTTGAGCTCCACCAGCCAAATAAGCATATAGATATAGCTTAGTAGAATATTAGTAATTAAAGTCACTTGCCACCACAATTCAATTGTGCTGACCCTTTATAGTTGGGCTGCAACTAAACCTTGTAGATTGTTCAGAGGAGAAGTAAGGGGGTCGTCTTCGAGCTACAACCAACATGATTGCCAGTGGCTTCATGGAGACGATGTAGCTCCTTGTTATCTTTAGAATTGCGTATGAACTTTGAAATAAATTGTGAACTACATATTTATTTAGCTAGCACTTCAGCTATGCAAAGTTTTAAGGAATATAGTTTTTGGATCATTCGTTATCGGTTGTAATAAATTTGACATTGTACTGTGATATTACATCTTATTGGAAAATGCGAGACTTATGTGATCCAAGTCTTCCACACAATTCATATACACCACTGCTTTCTTAAGCAAGGGTGCTACACCTTGCCCTTGGCATCCACTTCTTCTGAGGTGTTGCTGTTAGACGCCGATCACATGTCCTCCTTCTTCCCCTGGCTCTCGGAGTAGATCTTGAGCCGTTGCTGCTCGGCGGTGGAATGCTTGGCAAGGTCCATGGCTTTCTGGTCGGCCATTGCCCAGGACAAACCCGGGTCCAGCACCTCCGTGACCTCCTCATTCCAGGCCATGGTCCAGTGCATATCCTGGTCGTCCTTGTCGTCCTCGTCGGACAGATCGATGAAGGCAATGGGATCGGACGCAATGGCCCTGCCCCTGCCCCTTGGACTTGGAGACTCCCCGTCCCATGCTGCTTTCCTCACTCGCCACCTGCTCGAGCTTGGAGGAGTACGCGCACGCCCACGCCCACGCCCACTCCCCATGCCGCTTCCCTCGCTCGCCTCAAGAAACCAAGGATAGGGGACGTAGCGGCGGCGGCGGTTCGAGCTCGGAGTGGAACTTCCATCACCACGAGCCATGGAGAGATAAGGGACTGGGCGAAGGTGTCTAGGAGAGGAATAGGGGATTTATGAGTGCAACGGGTAAGGAGATGACTCCTTTTAATGCCATCTGTGGTCTCTGGACGGCGTCGCGGTCTAGAAGGCAGTAATGGTGACCGGACATTAAGTCGGCTCCAGACTGCTCAGCTTGGAGCAGGACAGAGTAGGCAAGAGAGACGTGAGGACGGCGGAGCAGATGCGCGTCCGTGCCGGCAGTGTAGGCGGAGAGGTAGCTTTTTGCCGGCCAGGGGGGCACGCCATTGAAGGCGCGACCATTGAAGGCGCGGTGAGCACAGGCATGGACGCACACGTACGGCTCCATGCATGCTCTCCACCGCCGCTGGCCCCACTTGCATGCATGCATGCTCTAAGGTCAAAGGCACGACCCCACTAGCCAACCCCACAAAATTCCGGCCGAGTCGCGCCAGGCCGACCCCACCGGTTGAAGTAGGTTGACTAGAGGGAAACGAGCGTTTGGGCGATATGAGAGCAAACCAGGCCACAAACCAGAGAAACAAAGCGGGTATGGCACAGACCGATAAAACTCATCGAACCATCGCAAAGAACCAATTTACCCTAGTTATATATAAGATGATCCCTTCAAAATAACACTAGTGTTCTTCCTCCAACGAGCACCACCAAGAAAGTTCTACGTTATGAGGCAGGCCGTGAAGATCGGGTGTCAGACCTATCGTCGTTCACATACAGTGGGTGTAAGCCATGTTTCGCACGCGTTACGCGGAGGTTATTGTGGCAAGCCTAGCATATGCAGATATGGCCTCGGAACACGGAGGCCGAAAGGTCGAGCATGAGTCACAAAGTTGTTGTGATTGACAATTGTCTACCCTTGAAGTTGTGTTGCCGGCTCTGACGATGAGGGGTTGTGCAATGGATGGGGGTCGTGTAATTGCTAAAATGACCAGGAGGGACGTTCGTTTTAGTGGGACTTCTGATAGTTATTTTCTAAAATACTAGAACTCAAAATATAATGAACAAAGTCTGTTTTGCAAAACCTTTGTAGATATTAACCAATGTGATAGCATCTTTTAAAATTAGACGCATTCCTGCGATTGAGAAACTTAAAAAGTTGGGTCCAAACTTCATAGTTTTATACTTTAGCTTGAGGATAATTCTTGTTTGAACCGCTAGCTCTTCGTGATACAATACCCGCTAGGAGATAAACCCGGAGATTCCGCTAACAAAAAAAGGATAATTTGGATTATCAGGTTTTGTGCGGATGATATCATCATAGTCCAGTCTATGCTATGATCTCTACCATAGAGAATCAATGGTGGGTACGATTTATTAGATCGCGAACATATGAGATGATCGCTAAACTCGGGATACCCCTAAAGTTGGGTTGATGAAGTTTATCAGTACGTTGACTGATTGTCTTCTCATCCAAGATGGAAGAGAATACACACATTGAAGGAGCACGTGGCAGTCATACTTGATGACATTGGTCATACTTGATGACATATGATCATACTTGATGAACATGGAGATGCCTCGCTCAGCTCGATCACTGGATGACAGACGACGTTGCCAGGTGCAAATGCTTTGTCATAGACTATGTCATGCAAGGGGAATCGTTCACCTTCATGGTTCTTGATTACGTTGGAAGTATCTAGAAGATGAAACAAATCGCCGAAATCATCAATGATGATGGTGTATATATGATATACATGTTCTGAATGTTTTACCGAACCAAGTACTCGCAGCAGTGACTAAGTTTTTGATACAAGTCATGTTTTATGAAAACCAGATTTACTACTTGAGTATGTTGGAAGGATGAGGCAACATCTGTGTGTTAATAATGGCAGACAAATTGTTGTGATGGCCATAGACACTCTCCCTCTAGATCTACCATTTGAATAAATTCTTTTATGATCGCCTGTTAGTATGATCGTTATAAGTGTGTCTCCTCTAGCGAGACAATTGTTCATATATGTTAGTGAAAAATTCGTTGTCCCATATTTATGAGGTAATGATCATATGCCGATTTGAATTTAGATGGTAGAAGCTCCCACATTCATAATATTAATGCCAAAGGATACAAACTTGATAAAGACACCACATATGTGTGGCACTACCATTTAATTCATGTCAATGTTATAGTCAATGGATTAGCTCCATAATGGATGGATCTACAAGTAGTTAGATTTGATCTTTGACACTTGCAAAATAACCATGACACCGTTTTCGGAAAACGGGCATATAACTTATTTATAGTCATGCATATAGATGTATGTTGATCAATGAAGTAATTGACGGGTAGTGGAGACCTTTATTTCGTGAACTTCACTGAACGTTTTGAGTATAACTTGTTGAGAATCATGCATATGGGTGTATGTGAATCAATGAAGTACTTTAACGTGTAGTGGAAGTCTTTATTTCATAGACTTCATGAATATTCCGAGTAGATATATGGATATCCACTCAGAGAATGTTAGTTGGAATTTTGATTCGATCAAACAAGTTCAGAATGAAGTAGGAAATAAATTTAACAAGAAAATCAAATTCCTGTGATACAGATCGATGAAATAAAGATTTGAGTTATAATGTTGGCACATCATTGGAAGACTTGTGAGAAGAGTTACACAAACTACATCGCATGGAACACCATAGTGTTATGGTATGTTAGGACGTCGTAATTGCACCCTATCAGATAGTGCGTAGTAAATAAATCTCTTGTCGAATTATATTGATCATTAGAGTCATATGGTAGAAACGTAACATTCACGTTAGATAATAGGGAAACCATTTGAATCCATGGAGACAATACCATATGAGTGATGGCATGGCTTTTAGCCTAGATTGTCTTTTCAGCAATTTAGTGTTTCGATGTGATCAAACCTAAAAATGGATTAATCTTTTTAGTTTACCTTACCTGAAGAGTTAGTTGGGTACATATCTCACGAATTGGGCAAAATCATTGCCGGGATATACCTTGCGAAAGAAATAGTTTCTTGTCCAAGGGTATAAGTGAGAAAGAAAGTAGAGCAAGAAGAAGTTGATGAACTTTCTCTCCAGGCATCAGAGTGGCGCAACCGAAAGTGTTTTCGGTGTCATGCTCCACAGCTTGAAAGAAGCTGATGATACAAGATCATGATGCTCTGAGCTCATACTACGAACGTAGGCGTACGAGGTTGTGTTTCACACTGTGTGTTACGACAATCTTGTTATGAAGGTCATGTTAATGGAATATGACTGACCTATGAACTACGAAGAAGAGATGGTAGACCTAAGTCCGAGAAATGACTAAGAGTCATGTATGATCCGAAATAAAATCCATATATGATTACTTGGTAATGACTTGGGAGATCTTCTTGATAGCATCTAGTCTGTTAATAGAATATGAAATTTTATTAGAGAGTAGACACTGATAAGGATTGATTTGTCGTGAAACAGTTCCGACAAATTCAAAAGTTGACCACAATGAGATTTTGTCTCAAGTGGCGAAGCCTAAATCTATTCTGGGTCGTTAAGCAATTACTATAATTTCAAATTGAGAAATTGATAGATGGATAAAGAAACCATCACTAGTAGAAAAAGGCTTATAGGTGGAAGCCTTTTTGTGGCGCACCAAATTGCATGCGCCACAGAAAAGCCTTTTTGTGGCGCACCCGAGCCCATGCGCCACAGAAATTCATATTCTGCGGCGCATGGGCTCGGGTGCGCCACAGAAATATGACTTTCAGTGGTGCATGGGCTTGGGTGCGCCACAGAAAGTCGATATTCTGTGGCGCATCAGCTGGGTGCGTCACATAAATTGGACATTCTGTGGCGCATCTGGTTCGGTGCGCCCCCAAATGTACGCACTTTTTGTGGCGCATGGGGTCCCATGCTCCACAGAATTTCTACACACAGCTCCCACACAGATCCCCCCCCCCCCCCCCCCCCCCGTGGATCGCCTTTTCGATCTTGCGGCAAAAAGAAGAAATTAAAAAATGTTCAAAAAATTCCATCCTTTGAAATATGGTTAGGTATTAGTGTCTACTTCGTGTAGAATATTTGAAATATGAGTTTTGACCTTTTATGAAAAATCACTGTAAAGAAAGTCGAAACGACCATAACTTTTGCATACGACGTCAAAAAATGCGTTTAATACCTTAAAAAACTAGGCAAAAAGAGAAAATTGCCCGGTTAGCCGTTTTCAGATTCCTCAAATTCCAAAAGGAAGAAAAGTTATTTTAAAATGATTGTTTTTCTATGCAAAATAAAAAAAAATAGAAAAAAAATTATGTGACGCATGGGGCTAGGATGCGCCACGGAATTGTTGGGCGGGAAAAATTTCCAACCGGAGCAGCCAACTCCCTTATCCTCTCCCCTTCTCTCATTTCCTTCTCCTCTCCTCCACTTCTTTTCTATCCACTTCTCCTCTCCCCTTCTCCTCTCCTCCTCTTCCCTTCTCCTCTCAGTGCTGTTGCCGCTAAGTCCACCTAACCCCATACTTTGGGAATCTTCCAGTATTATAACCATTTGTAGCGTACCTGCTCTTTAAATAAGGAAGATACCTGTGTATAGTGCAAATCCCTGGATCGATTCGTTTGCACACACAGTTTACGATGTAATATCACAACAAAGTATCAATTTTATTACATCGATGATCCAGACTTACAAAATATTCAATACAAGTTGCATAGCATAAAGCTAGTTTTGGAAGAGTAAACATCGGAAATACAATAGCAGTGAGTCTCCATCACAATCATGTTTCCACAGGAGAAAACATGTTGGTTGTAGACTCGAAACCTTTAAACGAAACCTCACTCGTCATCTGATCAATCTGCAATAAGAAATATATTGCAACAACGTGGGTCAGATTCCATTAAAAATGGAGTCTGGCAAGTGACACTAGAAGGAGATATGCCCTAGAGGCAATTAATAAAGTTTATTCTTTATCATATCTCGTTTGTTCATAATAAGGTTTTGAGTCATGCTATAACCGTATTAAGCGGAAACATTAATACGGGTGTGATACGTAAACAACCAGGTCCCTAGTAGCCTCTACTTAGACTAGTTTCGTTGCGCGATTGATGATCGAGGTTTTCCGATCATGGGGCATGGCGCCGGTCGGCAATGGGAGTCATATCGTTGGAGAACGATTGATGGACATACCCAGATTTTGAAGGACGTAGTCGTTACACCTTTGACCGTGGGATCAACACTTATTGTTATTCCTGGAAGATACTTTGATCGCACCAAACGTCGTATCTTATTTAGTATGACAATAACGGTGATACTTTTGGGTATCGGAAAGGAGTAGTTGAGACGAGGGGTCAAGAGCGGGATTTGCCAGTCCGGATAGCAGGATAGATACTCTCGGGCCCACTCGGTGAGATCATGTCTAATGAGCTTGCAAGAATGTGACTAGGTCACGGAGACATGAGATCATAGACGAGTAGAAGATAGTGTTGTCGGTAGCGAGGTCGAGATTAGGTATGGAGATATCTATGGAACGACGCTCAGACACGCTAAGTATCGCTATGGCAAAAGGTCTAAGACTTTGCGTTCAGGTTTGATAGATGAAAGTCATTTGTTATATCACAGGGATTAATTCATGGGGTCCAGGACTACGAGTTAGTCGTTGATCATAGAGGAGTCTTGATCATACCTGTTATTATATCGAACCGCTAGGGTAACACACTTAAGGGGCTTCGACAAGACAACCGGAAAGGAAAGAGATCACCGGGAGGGTCCCGGGAGGGGTCCGATGGAGATCGGGCAGCGCCGAAAGAGTTTTCGGGGCTAGGATAAATTATATATATTATGTTTGATATTAATTAGTGTAATTAATATGCAAATATGATTTTATATATTTATTTTCGAATTTATTTAGGCTGATATCCCTAAATGGGACTTCTGGGCGAAAGAAGGCCCAAGAGGGGGGGAATCCCCTTGGGGATTCGGTGGGGGCCAAGAGGGGCCGACCCAAGTGGGCCTAGAGCCCACTTAGTGGGCCGGCGCACCCTCCCTAGCCGCACCAGGCATGTGGGGATAGTCCCACATTGCCTGGTGAGGAGGTTGGCTCCCCCCTGGGAGCCTATATATAGAGGGGCACCCCTGGCCTTTTAATTCACCAATTAATTCCCAATTTCTCTCTCGATCTCGTGATTCCCTTGTCGGAGTCGCGCCGAGCTGAGGAGGGAAATCTCTTCCACCATAGCCCGCTGCCGCGCTGCTGGTGTTCCGGTCCAAGTCTTCCGCTGCTCGTCCTGGACTGGAGCTTCGGAGGCCGTCGTCTCCACCGTACGTGTGTGACGCCCTGCGAGGTGCTGCGCTAGTGGCACTCGGAGGTCTGCTTCCTCTACACGACCTTGAGGTCGGCTTCGTCGGTCTTCATCGACAACGTTTGTGCGGGAACGTAATCCCCGCTTTCGGTCTACAAGGGTATGTATTCCAATCTCTGTTCGTACTACTATATCTGCATAGAATAGATCTTGGCTTGCTTTTTGGATATCGTTGGTAGGAAAATTATTGTTTTCTGCACACGATCCCCTTTAGTGGTATAAGAGCCGATCTATCGTAGATATAGCTGTACGATGTTAGAACCCGTGTTCTGCACGGGGGCACCGTTCCTGTTATTTGCTACCCTCTAGCGTGCACTTGTGTTTTCCAGCGGCATTGAGTTGATGAAGCGGCCCGGACCGACTTTACGCGTACGCTTACGTGAGACTGGTTCCACTACTGACATACGGCTTGTACCGTATATGTGGCTGGCAGGTGCCTGTTTCTCTCTCTTTAGTTGGTCTTCGCATTTTCAATGGAGGGCTCGAAAGGGATGCTTAAACATGCAATTATTGGATCGTTGTTGTGGTCATAAGATTCGTAGGTATGAAGCGGTTCTATTTACGAAAGCCCCAAGCCACGTAAAATATGCAAAAGATAAAGTAGAGGCGTCTAACTTTATTTTGCAGGGGCTATGTGATATGGTGAAGGTAGGTTTATTAAATTGTTTATAAACTGCGGGCGCCAAGAAGACCATGGCGCGATGGACTATATCACATTGCATTACATTTGATGTATTATGTGCATCTTATATTGTGTGATTGTATTAGTTACACGGCGGTAGCTATATAAAATGATCCCTTCAAAATACCACTAGTGTTCTCCCTCCAATGCGCACCACCAAGAAAGTTCTACGTTATGAGGCAGGCCGTGATGATCGGGTGTCAGACATCTCGTCGTTCGCATACAGTGGGTGTAAGCCATGTTGCACAAGCGTCAGCGTGGAGGTCTTTGGTGGCGAGCCTAGCATATGCAGACATATGGCCTCGGAACAGGAAGACTGAAAGGTCGAGCACGAGTCACAAAATTGGTGTGGCGGACTTTTTGTCTACTCTTGAAGTTGTGCCGCCGGCTCTGATGATGAGGGGTGGTGCAATGGATGGGGTCGTGTAATCGCTTGAACGACCAGGAGGGATGTTCGTTTGAGTGGGAGTTATGTTAGTTATTTTCTAAAATACTATAACTCAAAATTATTATGAACAAAGTCTTATGTTGTTGAAAATTCCATTGTAGATGTCTCACCCCTCCTTTAACCTAGACCTATTCATTGAGAAAGAAAAGCTTAAGACCGATGGGTCTAACTTCGTGTCCTGGTTCCGCGACCTGAAGTCCATACTTGAAACCCACAAGGTGGCCTACATCCTTGATTCCCCCTTAGGTGATCTTCCAAGCACCACCTCGGAAATTTAAAGGATTGTCCATGAGGTAAAGGCGGAGATTTCTTCTTATGTCCAAAGTGGCATGCTCTTTGCCATGGAGGCAGACCTGCAAAACCGCTTCATGAACAAGGGTGTTTATGATATAATCACTGAACTCATGATTGTTTTTGCACGACAAGTCAAGTCTGAGAGGTACGAAGCATCTGTGCTTTTCTTCTCAGTCCAGATGGAAGAGGACGGCAATATTAGTGAGCACTTGGCCAAGTTGTTTGGTTGCGCTCGGCTTCTGAGTGATCTGGGAAGTGTGATCCCAGAGGAGGTGGTTATTGATAGGGCACTGATTTCTCTGCCCCTAGCTATAAGAACACCATCGTGGACTACGGCATGAAAGGGACGTCAAAACCCCTGTCGGAAATCCTGAAGATGCTCGAAGTGGCCGAATTAGAAATCAAGCTGAAGAAGATGGTGGTGACCATCGGGTCACCTGAGCGCAACTGCCCCAAATATCTGGAGTATAGGAAGTCTGGCAAGACGGTCGACAAAGAGCAAGGTATATTTGATATACATGTTATATATGTGTACCTTACATCCGCCCGGAGCAACACGTGGGTATTTGATACTGGTTCTGTTGCTCATATATGTAACTCTCAGGAGGAGTTACGGAATAGACGGCGGCTGGCTAAGGATGAGGTGACGATGCGCGTCGGCAACGGATCGAGAGTCGACGTGGTGGCTGTCGGCACGCTCCCTCTACATCTACCATCGGGATTAGTTTTGGTTTTAAATAAGTGTTATTTTGTGCCATCCTTGAGTGTAAACATTATAAGTGGGTCTTGCCTGTTACAAGACGGTTATTCATTTAAATCAGTGTCAAGCAATTGTGCTATTTATATGAATGATATCTTTTATGTTGATGCTCCCGAGAATAACGGTTTATTCTTGTTGAATCTCGATCGTAGTACTCACATCCATAACATAGATGCCAAACGGATTAAGTGGAGTGATGATACCGCCATGTATATGTGGCATTGTCGTCTTGGTCATATTGGTGTAAAGCGCATGAAGCAACTCCACTCCGATGGACTTTTGGACTCGTTGGATTTCGGATCCCTCGATACATGTGAACCATGCCATATGGGAAAAATGACCAAGACACCGTTCAAAGGTTTCGTTGAACGAGCGTCAGATTTATTGGGGATAATACATACAGATGTGTGTGGACCGATGAGCGTTTCGACACGCAATGGTTATCGTTAATTCGTCACCCTCACTGATGACTTGAGTAGATACGGTTATATCTACTTGATGAAACACAAGTCTGAAACTTTTGAAAAGTTCAAAGAATTCCAAAGTGAAGTTGAGAATCAGCTTAATAGGAAAATCAAGCATCTCCGATCCGATCGCGGTGGAGAGTACTTGAGTTTTGAGTTTGGCACACATCTGAAGAGTTGTGGCATAGTACCCCAACTTACGCCAGCCGGAACACCGCAGCGTAACGGCGTGTCCGAGCGACGTAATCGTACTCTAGTGGATAGTGTTCGATCTATGATGTCTCTTACCGATTTGCCAGTGTCCTTCTGGGGTTATGCGTTAGAAACAGCCGCATTCATTTTAAATAGGGCTCCGTCCAAGTCCGTTGAAACGACACTGTATGAATTATGGTATGGCCAAAAGCCTAAGTTATCGTTTCTGAAGATTTGGGGCTGTGAGGCGTATGTTAAGAAACTACAGCCCGACAAGCTCGAACCGAAGTCGGAGAAAGTCGTCTTTGTAGGATATCCGCGGGAAACCGTTGGATACACCTTCTACAACCAAGCTGAGGGCAAAACTTTTGTCGCGAAGACCGGTACCTTTCTAGAGAAGGAGTTTCTCGCGAAAGGAGTAAGTGGGAGGAAGGTAGACCTCGATGAGATCGTTGATCCTGAACTCGAGATTCCGAGTGGCGCAACGGAAGCAATTCCGGAAACGCCCTCCATGGAAGGAGTGGGAGAAACAGTCGAGGAAGGTATTCTACCTTGTAGGTCTGGTAGTTCTCGGATCGCACCAGAGTGGTATGGCAACATGGTTTGCACCGTCATGTTAGTCGAACAAGACGAACCTACGAACTACAAGGAGGCTATGGAGAGTACAGAGTCCGAGAAATGGCTTGAAGCCATGAAATCCGAAATAGGATCTATGTATGATAACAAAGTGTGGACTTTGATGGATATTCCCGAAGGGCGCAAGGCCGTCGAGAATAAATGGATCTTTAAGAAGAAGACTGATGCTGAAGGTAATGTGACCGTCTATAAAGCTCGGCTTGTCGCAAAAGGTTTTCGACAAGTTCATGGGATTGACTACGATGAAACGTTTTCACCGGTAGCGATGCTTAAGTCTATTTGGATTTTGTTAGCAGTTGCTGCCTATTACGATTATGAAATATGGCAGATGGACGTCAAAACAGCCTTCCTAAATGGAAACATTGAGGAAGAGTTGTACATGGTACATTCGGAAGGTTTTGTCGATCCAGGGAATGCTGACAAGGTGTGCACGCTTCAGCGATCCATCTATGGATTGAAGCAGGCATCTCGGAGCTGGAATCTTCGCTTTGATGAGGTAATCAAAGGTTTTGGATTTATCCAAAATGTGGAAGAGACCTGCATTTATAAGAAAATAAGTGGGAGCTCGGTTGTGTTCTTAGCACTATATGTAGATGACATATTGCTGATTGGGAATGATGTGGAACTTCTGAATAGCGTGAAGGAATATTTAAACAGTAAATTTTCCATGAAGGACTTAGGAGAAGCTGCGTATGTCTTAGGCATAAAAATCTATCGTGATAGATCAAGGCGCCTATTAGCATTGAGTCAGAGTACTTATCTTGCTAAAATACTGAAGCGTTTCGGTATGGAGAAGGCAAAGAAGGGTTCTCTGCCAGTTATCAATAATAAGATATTGCGGAAGGCACGGTGTCCGGTGACGGAACTGGATAAGGCCGATATGACTAAACATCCTTATGCTTCAGCCATAGGATCGATCATGTATGCAATGTTGAGTACTAGACCGGATGTGGCATTAGCTTTAAGTTTGACAAGCCGGTTCCAGAGTAATCCTGGAATGCCGCATTGGATAGCTGTTAAGAGCATTCTTAAGTATCTCAATAAGACAAAGGAAATGTTCCTTGTGTATGGTGGCTGCGATGAAGAACTTGGCGTAACGGGTTACGTAGATGCAAGTTTCTGCTCAGACCCCGATGACTCTAAGTCACAGACAGGTTATGTGTTCAAGGTGAATGGGGGCGCCGTGTGCTGGAGAAGTGGGAAGCAACCCATCGTCGCACAATCTACAATGGAGTCGGAGTACATTGCTGCTTGTGAAGCCGCAAATGAAGCTGTGTGGCTGAGGAAGTTCGTCATCGAACTTGGAGTGTTCCCGAGCGTGCAAGACCCCGTGATCCTCTTCTGCGACAATACGGGTGCCATTGCTAACACCAAGGAGCCAAGGTCTCACTCCACCGCCAAACACATTCTCTGACGCTTCCATGTGATATGTCAGTACGTACAAGGAGGCGATGTGAAAATTTGCAAAGTGCTTACGGATCTGAATGTGGCAGATCCGCTGACGAAGCCTCTCCCGCTTGATAAGCATGAAAAACACCAGTTAGCTATGGGTGTTAGGCTTTTACCAAGTTGTAATCTAGATTAATTTGTACTCTAGTGCAAGTGGGAGACTGAAGGAGATATGCCCTAGAGGCAATTAAAAAAGTGTATTCTTTATCATATTTCGTTTGTTCATAATAAGGTTTTGTGTCATGCTATAACCGTATTAAGCGGAAACATTAATACGGGTGTGATACGTAAACAACCAGGTCCCTAGTAGCCTCTACTTAGACTAGTTTCGTTGTGCGATTGATGATCGAGGTTTTCCGATCATGGGGCATGGCGCCGGTTGGCAATGGCAGTCATATCGTTGGAGAACGATGTGATGGACATACCCAGATTTTGGAGGACGTAGTCGTTACACCTTTGACCGTGAGGTCAACTCTTATTGTTATTCCTGGAAGATACTTTTATCGCACCAAACGTCGTTTCTTATTTAGTATGACAATAACGGTGATACTTTTGGGTATTGGAAAGGAGTAGTTGAGACAAGGGGTCAAGAGCGGGATTTGCCAGACCGCATAGCAGGATAGATACTCTCGGGCCCACTCGGTGAGATCATGTCTAATGAGCTTGCAAGCATGTGACTAGGTCACGAGGACATGAAATCATAGACGAGTAGAAGATAGTGTTGTCGGTAACGAGGTCGAGATTAGGTATGGAGATATCTATGGAACGACGCTCGGACACGCTAAGTATCGCTATGGCAAAAGGTCTAAGACTTTGCGTTCAGGTTTGATAGATGAAAGTCATTCGTTATATCACAGGGATTAATTCATGGGGTCCAGGCCTACGAGTTAGTCGTTGATCATAGAGGAGTCTTGATCATACCTTTTATTATATCGAACCGCTAGGGTAACACACTTAAGGGGTTTCGACAAGACAACCGGAAAGGAAAGAGATCACTGGGAGGGTCCCGGGAGGGGTCCGATGGAGATCGGGCAGCGCCGAAAGAGTTTTCGGGGCTAGGATAAATTATATATATTACGTTTGATATTAAATATGCAAATATGATTTTATATATTTATTTTCGAATTTATTTAGGCTGATTTCCCTAAATGGGCCTTCTGGGCGAAAGAAGGCCCAAGAGGGGGGGAATCCCCTTGGGATTCGGTGGGGGCCAAGAGGGGCCGACCCAAGTGGGCCTAGAGCCCACTTAGGGGGCCGGCGCACCCTCCCTAGCCGCACCAGGCATGTGGGGATAGTCCCACATTGCCTGGTGAGGAGGTTGGCTCCCCCCTGGGAGCCTATATATAGAGGGGCACCCCTGGCCTTTTAATTCACCAATTAGTTCCCAATTTCTCTCTCGATCTCGTGATTCCCTTGTCGTAGTCGCGCCGAGCTGAGGAGGGAAATCTCTTCCACCATAGCCCGCTGCCGCGCTGCTGTTGTTCCGGTCCAAGTCTTCTGCTGCTTGTCCTGGACTAAAGCTTCGGAGACGTCGTCTCCACCGTACGTGTGTGACGCCCTGCAAGGTACTGCGGTAGTGGCACTCTGATGTCTGCTTCCTCTACACGACCTTGAGGTCGGCTTCGTCGGTCTTCATCGACAACGTTTGTGCGGGAACGTAATCCCCGCTTTCGGTCTACAAGGGTATGTATTCCAATCTCTGTTCGTACTACTATATCTGCATAGAATAGATCTTGTCTTGCTTTTTGGATATCGTTGGTAGAAAATTATTGTTTTATGCACACGATCCCCTTCAACACTATGGTGGACACTTAATGGAATAACTCTATAGCCTATATGCATATTTGGCTGGTGGAGTTCAAGGCTATTTTGCATAAAGCCAATTTTTCCTATCTCTTTGGAAAACACTTTCTTCAAATCAAGATAAGTATGGCATGAACACCATAATCTCATCTTCCCTTATTCACCCATCAAGTTTTATTTCTGAAGTTGGAATGGTGGAATCCTCCGTTGACGTCCGTGATCAGCTGCTCAAATTGTCCGTACCGGGGACACGGCTAAGTACTTAGTTTTACACTCTGTAGAGCTTGTGCACGTTCACCATTGTACCCATTCAACCCAAATTATCCTTTACACACCATTTGTGATAAAGAAAGGAGAAGAATGAGACGAGATCTTTCAGAAGCATTTTCCCTCCCACTATTACACATCCCCCTACATCTGCTTGTCAAGCCGGAGAGAGTCCACGCAACATAATTGATCAAGCCAGATCCCATATGGCAATGGCTGCACTGGAAGCAATCTTCACTCGGAGTCTGTAACACCCCAATTCTCTTAGCTTTAGCATTGTGGTGTTATTCTAGATTTTCACCTCTTGCAGAAACTTTTGTGTGTACAAGTTTGAGTAATGATTTAATTTGTTTGCACATCTTATGTTGTTTTTGCTCCACTAGTGGTCCCTGATATTGAAAACACTAGAACCACATCACACCAAAATAAAATATCCACTATTAGGATCTTCATGGTTGTTAAAACTTAGCCAAACTAGGAGCTATTATTAAGCCAACCATAAATAGTTTTTGGCATTCATCTGAACCATTTTAATCTAGGGCATATATAGTTTCACACCCTGTTCTAAATTCTCTCAAAAGAGCTTGTTTGCACATAAATATCATTAGCTGTTGTAACCATCAAATTAACATGACCATTCGAAACATTCTTTTCTTTATCACTAAAAGTTTTCTTTTCTTTGAAAGCTAAATGAGAAAATTGGCTTGGGCATTTGTAAATTCAGTACCTTCTCTTAATTTAGGAAAGTTTGGGGTGTTGACCCATTTTACTTTTGTGGGTCATGTTTGAATAATTCAAACTTAGGTTTTTAAATTCATTTGAGCTATTTACTCAAAACTTTCACCTTTTATTCTCTCTCACTCTTTTCCACTCCATCTGCTGAAGAGGAGAGCAGCCACCTCACCCCTAGTCCCACCTGTCATGGACTAGGGCCAACCCCTCCTCTCTCCTCTCTCTTTTCTTCTCTTTTCCACCCAACCGAAGGCCACCTCCCTCCTTCTCACTGGCTAGGGCAGGTCATCCGACCAGAACCCTCTCTGTCCCCTCTCCACCGCCCACCTGAGCCAGTAGGAACGAAGGAGACAGTCCCCTCCCTCTCTCCTGCCCGAGCTAACCCTAGATCGGGTGGAGCTCGTTATAACCACCCGAGCCCCTACTCTGCCCATTTCTCCCCCTCCCTGGCTCCTACTCCACCCACTCCTCTCCCCTCCGGCGAAAACCACCAAGTTCTCCCCCTCATTCGCCCTGAAGACGGCGAGATTTCCTTCGGTGGCCGACGGAAGGAAACTGCCATAGCACTCGTTCCTCTCTACCATTCCTCGCCATTTTTGGTTCTCTGGTTTCCCCTCTGCTGGATCTGATTCCCCTCCCCTCCCTTGGCTCTGTTGCAGCTCGAGAGCACCTAGTTCGTCCACGACCCGAGGAAGGCGCCGTCGTCGCCACCATGGACTCCGGCGTTGCATGCAAGCTTTGCGAGCACCCTCGAGCTCCCCTTCGACGTCGCGTCCACCTCCAACCACTGTTTCGTCCATACGCAAGCCCTAGGTGAGCCCTCCGTGCTCGGCGTCGTTGTTTCGAGCTCCTGCTCATGTTTTCTAGTCGTGAGGAAGACGATGGCCGGAGGCCGTCGATTTTCAGATCGGCGGCAGTCTATGAACCGCGCCCGATCTGTTCTGGATCATTGGATCCCAGATCCACGGTCTCTTACCGTTTCTCCGGCGCGTGCGCAGCGATCGGGCCGGCCCAGTTCGCCCCTGCGGCCCAGCGCCGGATCTGGCCGTTTCGGCCTTCTTTTCTTTTATTCTTTTTCCTGTGATTTTTCCAGTAAATCTTCAGTTTAGCTTTTAATCTTTTGTGGTAAATCTAGAGTGGCTAAAATGGTGGGATTAATGTTGTAGCATGCATGCACGTTTTCTTAACCATGTGGCATTGGATTTGTTCCAAAATGTGTTTCTTGTTGAGTGTAAAAATAGATCTATTAAAAATATCTATTGCACCATTTGTTTAATAACTTGTGTTCTGTAAATCCAAATCATGCAATCTTGGATCTGTTGGAAAGCTTATAAAAATATCTATCCAAATTGGTAAATCTTGCATGCAGGAGATTAATCTAGAAAAAGTTGTGTTTAGTCTAAGGATAACTTCAGTAGTTGTTTGGTGATTTTTAGTTCTTAAATAGAAACACTTTTTGAGGTAAATCCACTTGGAAGTGTTATATATGAGTTGGAGGTATCATATACTACAAATGTAGATTTTTCCAGTAACTAGTTATTTCTTAGTGAATAAATCCCTGAAAAACAGGGAGATAATCTCTTAAAATGCATTTCTGAAATTTCAGAGATTATGACATGTCTAGTTTTAATTGGTGGAGCCACCTCTGTCCATAAATAAATGTTGGGGATAATTTTGTGGAATAGCCGCAGGTTTTATCTAACTCACCCCACTGGTTTGACACCAAAATAATTCTTATTATTTGCTGCACTTAGATAATGGTCAGAAGTATACTTTATTTTAAAACTGGGATAACTTGAGCTAGGAGTATCCAAATGTGATGAATAAAATCTCCACTTAAATAGAAAACTCATATCTCACCAGAAAGGTTAATTATGCATTCAGGAGATCTATAAAACTGAACCTATATTCTGTTTAAGTTTGACATCAGTAGCTCTTATCTGATTTTTAATTATTGTTTGGTGATAGATTTTCTTGCACAGCTAATTTTCAGAGCTCCACATATGTGTTAGTAGTAATGTGGTAGAAGGGTTTAATTTTAGGAGCAGTACCTTAAGAATTATGCTTAAACCATATAAACAGCCTTAATAACAAATTAATGCACAGGTTGTGTTTCTGTTTGTGATGATTGTTGTTTGTTAATAAACTTTAGATTGTTATCAACTCGCATCTTAGGGCTTACGCTAGTCTCGTTTGTTTTTCATGTTACGGTAGAACTGCAACCCGAGGACGAGCAGTACGAGGTAGCTGAGCACGACTACGCTGAAGACCAAGACCAGGGACAGTACTTTGAGCAAGGCAAGCCCACCTCACCTCTATAATGAATCCTACTATTTTATCAAGCATTGTTTTGTTTTCAAAATAAAATGATGCATGTTTCACTTTTTCTTTGTGGCACCTTGCCACCCGAAAACGATTTTACCAAATATTGTTTGGCCAGAGATATCTACTAGAATACTATAGGTGTTACAAAAAGAGTTTATTTGGTGAGCCTGGTTGTTGAAGGCTCCATAAAAAGAAAGATTAAGTTTTCTAGTAGTAAACCCTTATTTCCTTACCTGAAAACTATAGGATGGGGACCTATTTGATAAAAATGTTTTATGGAGGAAAACCCGAGCTGCTGGGAGCAATCGGCGAGCAAGTGTTTTATTAAAACCCGAGTTGCTGGGAGCAATCGGAGGTGTTTGCAAAAACCCGAGCTGCTGGGAGCAGTCGGAGAAGAAAGTGTTTTGAAAATCAAAGTGTGACCCTAGCTGCCGCTTGAAAAATTAAACCGTGCAACCACATTACCTCAAAATGGGCACGAGGCTTAACAGAAGCTTGTTGGTGTTGGTATTCGAATATTCCTCAATGGGCTAGATAGGGTTAGAGTCCCCGGAACCGAATGCTGCAAGGGAATGGGCATACAGAGTGTGGACTTCGTGTGCCACCGGGAAGCAACGGTGGGTCTCCTGTCATGGCGGTGTGAGACTAGGGGAAACCGGATCGATACGGCTAGCTCACTCGGTGCCGGGGAGAACAAACCCACTCGAAGAGGATATTCTTGTACCAGCATTAACATAGTGGAAATTACGATTGGCCGTCTGATGTGTGCATGTTGTCTCTATACAGTCTGTGGTTGATCCACGGCAGACCATCCGAATCTTGTGGGGAAAGTGTACAACCTCTGCAGAGTGTAAATCTATTCGAATAGCCGCGTCCGCGGTCATGGACGGTTGGGAAGGTCCCACTAGGCATGCTGGCTGTTTTATGGTTTTCAAAAGAGAAATGTTTTCGAAGGAAAACAAGGAGGAAGCAAAGTGGTACCTGGGAGGTACGGAATTTGGGCAAGGATGGTTGATCTCGGGGAGACAACCAGTCCGACCTCAAGTCTGGAAAAAGGGTTACCCTATCCTAGTGTTTTAAAAGATTTTACAAAAGAAAGTTTTGTACTTAGATATGTCCTTGTTATATCTAAGAGAAGAGAATTCTATCTCTAAATGTTTTCTTCAACAAAGATACAGAGATGTCATATTCTCTATGTCTAAAATCATGGTATTCGAAAACTAAGCCCTATAGTCAAATATAGCAGCTATCCCAGTTTTCGAAAAGTGTTTTCTTGCATTATCATGAAAACTTAAACCTTAGAGGTGGTCTTGCGAGTACGTAATGTACTCATATGGCTTTGTCCCTGGATATTCAAATGTCCATATTTTAATGAGGAGGCTTGCGTCGAGGAGGAGGTGTATGACGACGACTTCGCCACTTAGCTGTCACCGGTCAACTGCACTTGTGGGAATCTACGCTCGGAGATGTTAAGAGCCGTCGCTAGCCACGAGCTTCCGCGATCTTAGTTAATTTCGTCCTGCGTGACGAGGTTTGTTGACTTTGGTCGTATGACCGTCTATGTGTTGTAAGACTTTTATTCGTACGACTTGAATGATGTAACTCTTTGATACCTATGTTGGTTATGTGATTGCGATGCACTGATCATTGGGATCGTGATCTCTAACATAACGTGGGCAACTCGGACTTGACCGAGGGGTCCTTACAGACTTGGTATCAGAGCCATCGTTGACCTTAGGAGACTTTAGTTAGGTTGGGCGTCGACGTCACGCAAAAATGTTTTCCTAAATAGTTAGGAGAGAAATACTTAAAAATGTGCAGAATATACAGCTACTCCTCCCTCTCCTCTGTTATTACTCACTGATTAATATTATACCTGCATTAAATCTTATGATTTTACCTGTTTAAAATTTTGTACATCGTTCACTAATTAAACCTCCATTTAAAATTTTGTGTAGATGAGCGGAGAGTTCTCGTCGTTGATTCAGGTGGGAGCAGTGCCAAACACCGGAGTTTCTCGTCTATTCCAGGCCGACCTACTCCAGTTGACCCGACACCTGAGGCGTCCGCTACCAGAGCTGCTGATTGGACGTTGTCTGCCCGTGGTGGGAGACGAGATGTCCTGGACTGTGAGGTGCATCCTTCGAGGACCGTTGGTGCCACCTTTCGCCGAGGAGCTGATTGAGGATGCCCTTGCATCGACTCAGATGGGAGCGTTCGTCACCGTACTACAGAGAGCTCTCGCCCGCTTGGTGTGTGCTCACAGTTCCGAGCTGGGCGGCACCCGCTTTGAGTTTTACTCTGGCTTGGACGAGCAGAGTAACCCTGTGCTGCCACGTCCCCACCCCACTTTCGGGAACCACTTGGCCGAGCTGGGACTCCTCTTCGAGTACACCCAGTCCCAGCTGGTCACTAGTTGGTTCGAGAGTGACCTTCACCGTCTTAATCATGATGGAGCTGAGGTGTGGATCTCGACAGCTGAGCTGAGGATCGAGGACTTGGAGACGCAACTCAAGGCGTCTCAGGACAAGCTGAAGACCGTGGAGCTAAAGCTCAAGACCTTGGAGGAGCGTTTAGTTGAGTCCCAGGCAGAGCTCAAGACGGAGCGCAAGGAGCGCCGTTCCACCTTTGCGCGTCTCCAGACTACTCGCTTCTACAGGTTTCAGCTTGACGGGATGGTTGACATGCTCAAGTCGACCATTGATGCCCGTGACGAGAGGATCAGCGAGCTGGAGAGCGAGGTGGAGGCTCTGAGCAAAGAAAATGACGATCTTCTGCCTGACGATGAGGATCCTACAGAGGATATGGATATGGAGCCTGTGAGCGAGCAGGACGACGACGACCTGCGAGGCGAGGGCGGTGAGGACTCGGGAGCTGTGATGTCTGAAGACGAGGACCCCGACGAGCCACCCTTTGACAGTGACGCTGCCGTGGATGTGGAGTAGGTAGTTGCGTAGTATCTTTTGGGTTAGGACCGAACCATCGCGATAAGTGGATGCGATTGTGTGGTCTAGTTAGCATGTGTGTGTCTGAATTATTGTAAGACTATGTCAGTCCGTGTTTTGTGGTTGTGAACTTTGTGATGATGCTTTTGGAACCTTGTTATGGAATGAAATCATGTCTTCTTAGGAGTAATGTTTCGCTAAAGTTTGTATGCTTTTGTGTATGCTTGATGAACTCTTTTTCAAAACCTGTTTTACAAACTTCTAAGTAGAGAATTTAATTTGTGTTTTTTTTTCTGAAATTCAGAATGGCAAGGGATCCACCACCACCCCCACCACCCGAGCCATCTATGGCTCAAGTGCTACGTCTTCTCTTGGAGGATCGTGAGGCAGCTCGCACTGAGAGGAATGCCAACCTCGCCACCCTGCAGCATCTTGCTCAGATTGCCGTCAACCAGAATGGCGGCCAAGGAAATGAGGAACCCCGCTCCAAGCTTCGTGACTTTCAGAACACCAATCCTCCAGTCTTCTCCAAGAGTGAAGTGCCACTGGATGCTGATGACTGGATCCGTACCATCGAGAACAACCTGAGGGTCGCCCAAGTGGGTGAAAATGAGAAGGTGGTCTACGCCACTCACTACCTCTCCGGGTCTGCCCGAGCATGGTGGGAGGCCATTCGTGCTCTGTTGCCACCGGAGGAAGTTGTGTCTTGGCCAGCGTTCAAGACCAAGTTCTTGAAGCGTTATGTGCCATCTGGACTCGTCGGTATTATGGGAGAATGGTTCCGGCAGCTCAAGCAAGGCAGTATGTCTGTGGGCGAGTACTTGGAGAAGTTCACATATCTTGCGAGGTACGCACCCAACGATACCGATACCGAAGACAAGAAGAAAGAGAGGTTCATGAATGGACTTCATGATGAGATGCAGTGCGTTCTGGTGGTGATGCCTTTCACCGACCTGGAGTCCTTGGCGGATGCAGCCATTATGATGGAGCACAAGCGCAAGGCTTCGTTTGACAACCGCAAGCGTCGCCAACTGATGCAGCAAGGCAGTAGCAGCAGTAGCCCAACGGCAAGTTACCCCCGTCCGCGCCCTTCACCTCCACCGAGGCCTTTTTATCCATCGCCAAGGCCTCCAACCTTTGCACCAAGACCCAGCTACTCTCCTCGCCCGCCTGCACCTCGTCCTGGAGGTAGTTTCAACCCCGGCCTCAACTTTAATAGGCCGCCTGCTCCGAAGCCAACAGGAGGATGTTTCACTTGTGGACAGCCTGGGCATTTCTCACGGGAGTGTCCCACTAGACAGCCCGCCGGTGGTCGCCCTAATGCGACAAAGATGAATCAAGGGCCACCCCGTCCACCTGGAGGCAAGAACCCGCATCCCAAGAAAGCAGCCCCTGTCACCCGAGGCCATCTGAACCATATCAGCGCAGAAGAAGCCCAGGAGGCACCAGACCTGGTTATGGGTACGTTCCCTGTCAACTCAGTTTCTGCCTCAGTTTTGTTTGATTCGGGAGCTTCCCATTCTTTCGTTACGGAGCCGTTTGTTAGGAAGAGTGGTATGGTTCCAACTTTGATGCATCGTCCTATGAGAGTACAAATTCCGGGGGCCACTACCAAGGCCATTTTGTATTGCAAGGAGACTCCTGTGGAAATTCAAGGAGCCCGATTCCATGCAGACCTAGTGGTATTAGGAAAGCAAGGGATAAAAGTGGTTTTAGGAATGGATTGGATGGCAGTAAATCGAGGAAAAATTGATTGCACTAACAAGTCGGTCACCCTAACCACCCCGGAAAGAGATGAGATTACACACTTCTCAACCTACCACTCCACCTCAAGTCATTGCCATAAGAGTGTAGCGGGAGCCATTTTGGATGAGGTACCGGTAGTGTGTGACTTTCCCGATGTTTTTCCCGAAGAGTTGCCCGGAATGCCACCGGATCGGGATATTGAGTTCATTATTGAGCTGGTACCCGGTACTGGGCCTATAGCTCAGAAACCGTACCGGATGAATCCTGAAGAATTGGAAGAACTAAAGAAACAGTTGGATGACCTACTTAGGAAGGGTATGATACGCCCTAGTGCGTCACCCTGGGGGTCACCAATCATCTTCGTGGATAAGAGAGACGGTACCACTCGTTTGTGTGTGGATTACCGTAAGTTAAATGATGTGACAATTAAGAACAAATACCCCCTACCCAAGATTGAAGATCTGTTTGATCAACTCAATGGAGCTCGAGTCTTCTCCAAGATCGATCTCCGCACCGGTTACCATCAGTTGAAAGTCAGAGAATCTGATATCCCTAAGACGGCCTTTGTCACTCGTTACAGATTGTTCGAGTACACAGTGATGTCTTTCGGCCTGACCAATGCTCCAGCCTATTTCATGAATCTCATGAACAAGGTGTTCATGGATTACTTGGATAAATTTGTGGTTGCCTTTATTGACGACATCCTGATCTACTCCAAGTCGGGGGAGGAGCATGAAGAGCATCTGAGATTGGTTCTCGGTACCCTTCGAGAACATCAGTTGTATGCTAAGTTCAGCAAGTGTCTGTTTTGGTTGAAGGAAGTAGGATTTCTTGGT
Organism: Poa annua; assembly: GCA_026929855.1. Lineage (NCBI taxonomy): Eukaryota > Viridiplantae > Streptophyta > Magnoliopsida > Poales > Poaceae > Poa > Poa annua. The sequence continues at coordinate 17,471,887 of CM049429.1, read as the reverse complement.
CATGTTATCTCGGCTGGAGGAATATCTGTTGACCCAACCCACATCAAGTCCATCCTTGATTTCCCAACCCCCACTAATCAGACAGAGGTAAGGTCCATACTCGGATTAGCGGGATATTACCGCAAATTTGTTGAGGGATTTTTGAGCATCGCAAAGCCCCTTACTCAGCTATTGAAGAAGGATCAGAAATATGTTTGGACCGACAAGTGCGAAGCCAGCTTCCAGGAACTGAAAAAGCGCCTTACCACTGCACCTGTTTTGACCATGCCCGATGTGACCAAATCCTTTGTGGTTTATTGTGATGCCTCCAAACTTGGACTTGGTTGTGTCCTTATGCAAGAAGGCAAGGTAATTTCCTACTCATCGCGCCAACTCCGCAAGCATGAGCAAAATTATCCAACCCATGACCTAGAGCTTGCTGCAGTGGTTCATGCACTCAAGACTTGGCGTCACTTTCTGATGGGCAACCGTTGCGACATTTACACCGATCACAAGAGTCTGAAGTATATATTCACCCAGAGGGATTTAAATATGAGGCAACGGATATGGATAGAGCTCATCAAGGACTATGATCTGGATATCCACTACCACCCTGGAAAGGCTAACGTTGTGGCTGATGCCCTTAGCCGACAACCGTTTTCCTTCAACTCCATGATCAGGACTCAGCAGCCAGAACTCTGGGAAGAGCTGGATAAAATGGGTATGGAAGTAGTCAGTTATGGAGCCATCGACCAACTTATGTTGCAGCCCACTTTATGGGATCAGATCAAGAAAGCACAGAAGGGCCACGAGAGTATTGAAGGCATCAAGAGAAGGTTGGATAAAGAAGAAGTCCCTGGATTCACCATTGATTCTGAAGGCATCCTCTGGTACAAGGGACGTATCTGCGTACCGTCGGATCCTGAGTTGAAGCAGTTAATTATGAAGGAAGCTCACGAGACTTTGTATTCTATCCACCCCGGTGGAACCAAGATGTATCAGGATTTAAAACAAAATTTCTAGTGGCATGGCATGAAGCGCGAGATTGCATTATTCGTCCAAAATTGCGATGTTTGCCAAAGGGTCAAAGCAGAGCATCAGCGACCCGCGGGATTGCTTCAACCTCTCAAGTTTCCCGAGTGGAAATGGGATGAGATCGGCATGGACTTTATCACTGGATTACCCCGATCCAATCGCGGACATGACGCCATTTGGGTTATTGTGGATATACTCACCAAGGTTGCACATTTTCTCCCGGTAAGCACTCGTCATCGAGCTGATCAACTTGCGGATCTTTACTTGTCACGTATCGTCAGCCTTCATGGAATACCTAAGACTATCGTGTCAGATCGTGGAACTAAATTCACCTCTCGCTTTTGACCTAAGCTTCAAGAGGAACTCGGAACAAAGCTCTTTTTCAGTACCGCGTATCACCCTGAGACAGGAGGACAAACGGAAAGAGTCAATCAGATCCTTGAAGATATGCTTAGGTCTTGTGTGTTAGCTTATGGGGCCAAATGGGAGAATTGCTTGCCGTTTGCCGAATTTTCGTACAACAACAGCTATCAAGCCAGTCTAAAGATGGCACCGTTTGAGGCTTTGTACGGGCGCAGATGCCGTACACCCTTGAACTGGTCGCAAACCGGAGACAGCCAAATTTTTGGAGTTGACACCCTGAGGGAAGACGAAGAGCAAGTTCAACTCATTCGCGACCGTCTTAAGGCCGCCCAATCCAGGCAGAAAAGTTACGCAGATTCCAGGAGGCGTGAACTCAACTTCAAGGAAGGAGATATGGTTTACTTGCGTGTTACACCACTCAAGGGAATGCAACGTTTCCATGTGAAGGGGAAATTAGCACCGAGGTACATTGGCCCTTTTAAAGTGGTCAGTCGAAGAGGAGAAGTATCTTATCAGCTAGACCTGCCACCCCATCTGTCAGGATTCCATGATGTGTTCCATGTATCTCTACTCCGGAAGTGTCTGCGAGTTCCTGGTGATACTCATTCATATCAGGAGGTAGATCATCGCACTATTGATCTCAACCATGATCTAACCTACCGAGAACGACCTCTTCGTGTTCTCGTTGAAGACGTCCGTCTAACCAGGAGACGGAAGATCAGGTTCCTGAAGATCCAATGGAGCAACCATTCGGAGGAAGAAGCCACATGGGAGCGTGAAGAATTTTTGGAGCGTGAATTTCCTGGTTTTCTTTCTTCTTCAAATCTGGAATCTCGGGGACGAGATTCTCCTAAGGGGGGGAAGGTCTGTAACACTCCAATTCTCTTAGCTTTAGCATTATGGTGTTATTCTAGATTTTCACCTCTTGCAGAAACTTTTGTGTGTACAAGTTTGAGTAATGATTTAATTTGTTTGCACATCTTATGTTGTTTGTGCTCCACTAGTGTTCCCTGATATTGAAAACACTAAAACCACATCACACCAAAATAAAATATCCACTATTAGGATCTTCATGGTTGTTAAAACTTAGCCAAACTAGGAGCTATTATTAAGCCAACCATAAATAGTTTTTGGCATTCATCTGAACCATTTTATTCTAGGGCATATATAGTTTCACAGCCTGTTCTAAATTCTCTCAAAAGAGCTTGTTTGCACATAAATATCATTAGCTGTTGTAACCATCAAATTAACATGACCATTTGAAACATTCTTTTCTTTATCACTAAAAGTTTTCTTTTCTTTGAAAGCTAAATGAGAAAATTGACTTGGGCATTTGTAAATTCAGTACCTTCTCTTAATTTAGGAAAGTTTGGGTTGTTGACCCATTTTACTTTTGTGGGTCATGTTTGAATAATTCAAACATAGGTTTTTAAATTCATTTGAGCTATTTACTCAAAACTTTCACCTTTTATTCTCTCTCACTCTTTTCCACTCCACCTGCTGAAGAGGAGAGCAGCCACCTCACCCCTGGTCCCACCTGTCATGGACTAGGGCGAACCCCTCCTCTCTCCTCTCTCTTTTCTTCTCTTTTCCACCCAACCGAAGGCCACCTCCCTCCTTCTCACTGGCTAGGGCAGGTCATCCGACCAGAACCCTCTCTGTCCCCTCTCCACTGCCCACCTGAGCCAGTAGGAACAAAGGAGACACTCCCCTCCCTCTCTCCTGCCCGAGCTAACCCTAGATCGGGTGGAGCTCATTATAACCACCAGAGCCCCTCCTCTGCCCATTTCTCCCCCTCCCTGGCTCCTACTCCACCCACTCCTCTCCCCTCCGGCGAAAACCACCAAGTTCTCCCCCTCATTCGCCTTGTAGACGGGGAGATTTCCTTCGGTGGCCGACGGAATGAAACTACCGTAGCACTCGTTCCTCTCTACCATTCCTCGCCATTTTTGGTTCCCTGGTTTCCCCTCTGCTGGATCTGATCCCCCTCCCCTCCCTTGGCTCTGTTGCAGCTCGAGAGCACCTAGTTCGTCCACGACCCGAGGAAGGCGCCGTCGTCGCCACCATGGACTCCGGCGTTGCATGGAAGCTTTGCGACCACCCCTGAGCTCCCCTTCGACGCCGCGTCCACCTCCAACCACCGTTTCGTACATACGCGAGCCCTAGGTGAGCCCTCCGTGCTCGGCGTCGTTGTTTCGAGCTCCTGCTCGTGTTTTCTGGTCGGGAGGAAGACGTTGGCCGGAGGCCGTCGATTTTCAGATCGGTGGATGTCTTTGAACCGCGCCCGATCTATTCTGGATCGTTGGATCCCAGATCCACGATCGCTTACCGTTTCGCCGGCGCGCGCGCAGCGATCGGGCCGGCCCAGTTCGCCCCTGCGGCCCAGCGCCGGATCTGGCCGTTTCGGCCTGCTTTTCTTTTATTCTTTTTCCTGTGATTTTTCCAGTAAATCTTCAGTCTAGCTTTTAATCTTTTATGGTAAATCTAGAGTGGCTAAAATGCTGGGATTAATTTTTTAGGATGCATGCACGTTTTCTTAACCATGTGGCATTGGATTTGTTCCAAAATGTGTTTCCTGTTGAGTGTTAAAATAGATCTAGTAAAAAGTACCCATTGCTCCATTTGTTTAATAACTTGTGTTCTGTAAATCCAAATCATGCAATCTTGGATCTGTTGGAAAGCTTAAAAAATGTCTATCCAAATTGGTAAATCTTGCATGCAGGAGATTACTCTAGCAAACACTTCTAAGAATAACTTCAGTAGTTGTTTGGTGATTTTTAGTTCTTAAATAGAAACACTTTTTGAGGTAAATCCACTTGGAAGTGTTAGATATGAGTTGGAGGTATCATATACTACAAATGTAGATTTTTCCAGTAAATAGTTATTTCTTAGTGAGTAAATCCCTGAAAAACAGGGAGATAATCTCTTAAAATGCATTTCTGAAATTTCAGAGATTATGACATGTCTAGTTTTAATTGGTGGAGCCACCTCTGTCCATAAATAAATGTTGGGGATAATTTTGTGGAATAGCCATAGGTTGTATCTAACTCACCCCACTGGTTTGACACCAAAATAATTCTTATTATTTTCTGCACTTAGATAATGGTCAGAAGTATACTTTATTTTAAAACTGGGATAACTTGAGCTAGGAGTATCGAAATTTGATGAATAAAATCTCCAATTAAAGAGAAAAATCATATCTCACCAGAAAGGCTAATTATGTATTCAGGAGATCTATAAAACTGAACCTATATTCTGTTTAAGTTTGACATCAGTAGCTCTTATCTGATTATTAATTCTTGTTTGGTGATAGATTCTCTTGCACAGCTAATTTTCAGAGCTCCACATATGTGTTAGTAGTAATGTGGTAGAAGGGTTTAATTTTAGGAGCAGTACCTTAAGAATTATGCTTAAACCATATAAACAGCCTTAATAACAAATTAATGTACTAGTTGTGTTTCTGTTTGTGATGATTGTTGTTTGTTAATAAACTTTAGATTGTTATCAACTCGCATCTTAGGGCTTACGCTAGTCTCGTTTGTTTTTCATGTTACGGTAGAATCGCAACCCGAGGACGAGCAGTACGAGGTAGCTGAGCACGACTACGCTGAAGACCAAGACCAGGGACAGTACTTTGAGCAAGGCAAGCCCACCTCACCTCTATAATGAATCCTACTATTTTATCAAGAATTGTTTTGTTTTCAAAATAAAATGATGCATGTTTCACTTTTTCTTTGTGGCACCTTGCCACCCGAAAACTATTTTACCAAATATTGTTTGGCCAGAGATATCTACTAGAATACTATAGGTGTTACAAAAAGAGTTTATTTGGTGAGCCTGGTTGTTGAAGGCTCCATAAAAAGAAAGATTAAGTTTTCTAGTAGTAAACCCTTATTTCCTTACCTCAAAACTATAGGATGGGGACCTATTTGATAGAAATGTTTTATGGAGGAAAACCCGAGCTGCTGGGAGCTATCGGCGAGCAAGTGTTTTATTAAAACCCGAGTTGCTGGGAGCAATCGGAGGTGTTTGCAAAAACCCGAGCTGCTGGGAGCAGTCAGAGAAGAAAGTGTTTTGAAAAACAAAGTGTGACCCTAGCTGCCGCTTGAACAATTAAACCGTGCAACCACATTACCTCAAAATGGGCACGAGGCTTAACGGAAGCTTGTTGGTGTTGGTATTCGAATATTCCTCAATGGGCTAGATGGGGTTAGAGTCCACGGAACCGAATGCTGCAAGGGAATGGGCATACAGAGTGTGGACTTCGTCTGCCACCGGGAAGCAACGGTGGGTCTCCTGTCATGGCGGTGTGAGACTAGGGGAAACCGGATCGATACGGCTAGCTCACTCGGTGCCGGGGAGAACAAACCCACTCAAAGAGGATATTCTTGTACCAGCATTAACATAGTGGAAATTAGGATTGGCCGTCTGATGTGTGCATGCTGTCTCTCTACAGTCCGTGGTTGATCCACGGCAGACCATCCGAATCTTGTGGGAAAAGTGTACAACCTCTGCAGAGTGTAAATCTATTCGAATAGCCGCGTCCGCGGTCATGGACGGTTGGGAAGGTCCCACTAGGCACGCTGGATGTTTTATGGTTTTCAAAAGAGAAATGTTTTCGAAGGAAAACAAGGAGGAAGCAAAGTGGTGCCTGGGAGGTACGGAATTTGGGCAAGGATGGTTGATCTCGGGGAGACAACCAGTCCGACCTCAAGTCTGGAAAAAGGGTTACCCCTATCCTAGTGTTTTAAAAGATTTTACAAAAGAAAGTTTTGTACTTAGATATGTCCTTGTTATATCTAAGAGAAGAGAATTCTATCTCTAAATGTTTTCTTCAACAAAGATACAGATTCTCTATGTCTAAAACCATGGTATTCGAAAACTAAGCCCTATAGTCAAATATAGCAGCTATCCCAGTTTTCGAAAAGTGTTTTCTTGCATTATCATGGAAACTTAAGCCTTAGAGGTGGTCTTGCGAGTACGTAAATGTACTCATATGGCTTTGTCCCTGGATATTCAAATGTCCAGATTTTAATGAGGAGGCTTGCGTCGAGGAGGAGGTGTATGACGACGACTTCGCCACTTAGCTGTCACCGGTCAACTGCACTTGTGGGAATCTGCGCTCGGAGATGTTAAGAGCCGTCGCTAGCCACGAGCTTCCGCTATCTTAGTTAATTACGTCATGCGTGACGAGGTTTGTTGACTTTGGTCGTATGACCATCTATGTGTTGTAAGACTTTTATTCGTACGACTTGAATGATGTAACTCTTTGATACCTATGTTGGTTATGTGATTGCGATGCACTGATCATTGGGATCATGATCTCTTACATAACGTGGGCAACTCAGACTTGTCCGAGGGGTCCTTACAGAGTTCTTCAGATCCCTTTGTTCCTGGGTGGCCGTTCACAAGTGCACGTACTCCAGGAACCATAGACATGGGCCTGAGTAGACACTCAACTTCGCCACCATACAACCTTTTACCACCCAGGTGTTTCATTCTTAACTTAGTAGAATTTAGATTTTCACAAAACATCATTTGCATAGCATCAATAATTCTACTAAGTATTGCATAGGAACCTAGACACAGGAATAAAGAATTCTACACAGGTTTAGCATAGCAATACTATCCTACACATGCTTATATAGGAATACACTAAGTAATGCATATAGAAAATAGTAGGAAGTTTATGAGGTGTGCCACTTGCCTTTGAATGTTGTTGTTGTTCACAAACTCTTTTCAACGAACTCGGTCTCTCCGTTCAGTCTAAACAATATAAGCAAACCACAATACAACAATCAACAAACAACAATCATCAAACATACATGCACATACATAGTGAACAAATAAGTTTCATAAAACTTCTAAGGAAAACATGTCATGCATGGTATGCAATTTATTTCTAAGTCTAGAGATGCATGTCATGCCATGAAAATCTTTTAAGTCAATGCAAGGAAATGTGTTGGTCAAAAATGACTAAGGACTAAGATCCTAAGCTGGATAAAAATACTTTGTTTTATATCATCTTGAAACAAGCACTGTAATGGCTTAGCCATGATGTGCAAAATACTTAGAGAAAAATACTAAGTCTATAAGGTGATCAACCATTATTATCAACTCTTTATAAATTGGATATTCTAGGATCCAACAAACTTTAAAGATGATAACATCATGATCAAAATTTGTTTAAGTCAAATGTGAAAGACAAGATTAGGAAAGAGGGAAAAGATAGAAAGAAAGATGTAATTGATCTTCCAGTCTTCATCTCCAGACTTGTAATATTCTCCTTGGTGATGTCTGGATTCAATTCTTGGTAGACTTGAATAATCTTTAGACTTGAGGATTTTTGTATCACCTAGGCTAGTCTTGGATTTATTTAGTCTTCAAGAGGTCTAAGAGAAGAAAGGAGAAATGAAAGAGAGAGGGAGCCACACTTAGAAAATATTTCTGGTTGGTCTTCATGAACTTCTTCTTGATTTTTTTCTTCTAAGTGCTTCTACTCCTTGGAGATATTTCTGAAGTCTTGTTTTGGCTAAGTCCTTCATTTGTCTTCTAGCTCCATGTTGAAAATTACTAAGTGTCTAGTGCATAGCACTTTTACCAAAATACTATGTTTGAAAATAATCCTAACTTAGAGAAAATGGGGGAGGAGTTTTCTTATGGGAAATATAACTACAAAATAAAATATGATATGCATGAAATGCAATTTTAAATCACAAGAAACATAATACTAATTTTTGTGATATTTATAAAATATGCAAAAAGTTATAATTGCAATTCAGTTAGTTTCTAATTTTGCAAAATATAATAAAAGGATTAAATATAAGATTAAAGTTTTCAATGATTATATTTTTATAACAAAATTTTATAAATAGTGTTAGTAGACAGAGAGCATTTAATTAAATTTATTGCAATTGGATTTAATCAAAAATAATGTTTCTATTAAAAGTTATGTCAAAATAGTCAAATTATTCAAATTGAACACACAACTATGAAATCATTTAAAATAATATTCAAAATTAATTTATAACAGAGGCATCCATTTATGTTTATTCCAAAGTTTCTAAAACAATTTCATTTGCAATTTTTGGATTTATAGATTTAAAGTTATTATAAATATACTCAAATCATCCATCTACAATAATCTACATGTCGAGGGCTTTCCAAAAATATAAAGTTTGTTAAATTTGGATAAGTGGTTAAAAAGTTATGACAGATTTAAGTGGCAGGGGCTTTTCTGCAAAACTGCCATTTAAACAATTAAAAGAAAACAATTTCTATGTCAGCGCTGACTGGGATCCGACGTGGCGCTGACTGTGCATGCTGACTCGGCGCTGACGTGGTTAAGTGGATAGATCTGGGCTGTCAGTTTTCGGGCGAGATTTCTGGAGGTTGAAGACGCCTCCCCTGACAGGTGGGTCCCACTGTCAGGGATTTTTCTTTTTCCTTTTCTGATTTTCTATTCTCTTAATAACTTTTGATTTATAACTCCAAATGAAGTCAAATAAATTTCAAACAATTTGTAAAAATAATATATTTGTGTTAAACCAGATGTGGGCATGTTTTGAACACTTTTAAAAAATCAAAATTTTGAATTATTGATTAATTACAAATTTGCCACTTAATGTCAAATTTGAAAACATGGGTTAAGTAATTTCGTTTTTGGCTAAATAAAATTTATAAAAATACAACACTTATATAAGTTTAAAATTAAGTTATTTAAACTCATTTTCCAAGATTAAATCATTTTTGCTTTAGTACAACGTTAAATAACATAACACCACTATTCGAAATGATAAGGGGAATATAATGTATTCATTTTTAATTCAAAATATTTTGTGCACCATTAAGTTTTTATTATGATAATCATTTTAAAACCTTATAACAACTTTGGAAAAGATTTTTGATTTAAATCATTTCTTATAAAGAAAATATATTCATGAAAGTCATTTTATGTTTTGAAAATAAATGAAAATCATTTAAGCTAATGAAATGTTTATTTGGGTTGTTAAGTAATTATAAAATCTATGAGGTTTTAAGTGATAAACTATAGACTTGTAATATCCAAATTATGTTTTGAACTCAGGTAAATGAATAATAATCTTCTTGCAAATAGATAATGTTTTCAATAGTTTAAAATAACACTTATAATTATTATTTTAATTTATTTATAGCTAAGGCTAAGTGGTTGAAATCAATTACTTATAAGTAAACTATTTACTTAAAATAAAATGGTTTGTACTTTATAAAACATTTGTCAAATTACATATTAAGGTTTTTGAAATACAATGGATAATGTAATGTTTAATTTAGAAATAACTTTTGAAAATAATGACACATTGGGAATTTTGAAATAATAGACTTTTTCAAATTGGTTGAAGTCTTTTATAGTTACTTTTCTTATGCATTTTAATATTTTATTTAAATCAAAACAAAAGTTTTAAATTTAGTGAGTTTTGAACATTCCAAAATGTAAGGATGTTAGACCATTCATTTTTATTTTGGTATAATAGTAAAATAACTAAATATAAATATTTTTAAGGAAACGGGAAATATAGTAAATTAAATTTTTAATTCACAAAATTTTGTGTACCATTATGTTTTATATTATGCTAATTAATTTGAAAACTCCATAACATACCTTTGGAAGGATTTTAGATTTATTTCATTTCTTATATTGAATATATTCATAAAAATCATTTTTTTATCTTGAAGATTAATGAGAATCATTTTATGATTTGAAAATAAATGAAAATCATTCAAGCTAATGAAATGTTTATTTGGATAATTCATCAATTATAAAATCTATGAAGTTATTAAAGTTATAAACTATAGGGTTGGAATTTCAACACCAAGTTTTCAACTTAGTTGAGAGAATGAAAACCATTTGGCAAAATAGATTATGTTTAAATAGTTTAAAAGAACACTTGTAAGATTTTATTTTAATTTATGCATAGCTATGGCTAAGTGGTTGAAATCCAATATTTACAAGGAACTTTTATTTACATGAAAATGGTTTGAAAGTTTCTAGCACATTTGTCAAATTAGATATTGAGGTTTTAATAATTACAATGGATAATAAAATGTTTAACTTGAAACAACTTTTCAAAATAATGATAAATTGAGATATTTGAAATATTAAACTCTTTAAATATGTTTGAAGTCTTTCATAGTTGGTTTTCTTATGCATTTTAATATTTTATTCTAATAAAAAACAAAAGTTTTAAATTTTGGTGATTTTTGATAATTATAAAATGTTGGGATGTTACATTCACTTTTGCCATTTTTCTCCTTAGCAATTCAGACCACCTTTGGACAATACACTTGCACCCCTCTCTTCCCCATCGCCTGTTCTAGCTTGGACCATTCATTTTATCTTTCATCAAGCCTCTGATTTCTTAATATTTCGTGGTAAACTTGTCATCAAATTAAATCAGTGCACTATTGCATTTTAGCCCAAAAGCATTTTATACCTCCCTCTCTCAACCTCAACGACCCTCTCTGATTTCTTGAGGGCAGAGGCACACACCCCTCACCCCTGGCCCTCTTGCCAGCCCCTCGTCCATCCCTCTCCTCCACTCATCGGGCTTCATTTCCCGAAGCAACCAATGGAGTTTCACTCTCTTGCCTCCCAATGGCCAAGCCTCGTCTCCACGACCAACTCCCCTCTGTCCTCTCTCCCACCGCCCTCCAGAGCCAATGGACATGTCCCATACCCACTCCCCAGCTGCTCATGCCCGTGTGACCACCAGAAAGCAAGCACCATCTCGATTAAGAGATCACAGCCCGTGCCCCTCACTCTCACCTTGCCATTACACCTCCCACCAACCTCCTCCACCACTCTGTGCCCTCCCACGCGAGACCTTGCTCTAGGACGGCCAGGAACGGCCGAAAGACCACCGCCCGTGTCCATGGTTTTCGAGCACGGATGCCACCATTGTTCCCCTCTCTTCTCCCTCCCTGTACATTACCTAGATCCCCTATTCTCGTGCCCCCTCTGAGACCTCTCCTTTTGTTTGCAGGAGGACCGGTGACGCCGGAGCCATGACGTGCCCGTCGCGAGCGTCCTCGACCGCGCGGATGTTCGGATGCTTCCCCGCCCGCCCTACGACCTCCCCTCCCTTTTCCTCGACCTCCGCACCTGCCTCGCATCCATGTCCTCGGCCGGGAGAGCCCCTAGGTGAGCAGACCGAGCTCCATGCCCCATTCTAGGTGAGCAGATCGAGCTCCGTGCGTCTAGAGGTTGAAGAAGAGCAGCTACCATCGATTTTTGGATCAACGGGCTTGATTGATTGTGTCTAGATCTGTTTCTAGCCCTTAGATCCAGATATGAGGCTGGCATACCCTTTCACTTATGTGTGCGCTGGAACAGGCCGGCCCAGCTCGGCCGGAGAGGCTCGGCGCCAGATCCGGCCCTTTTATTGTTTTTCTTCGTTGATTATTTTTTTTCCTGTTAATTTTCCTGAGAACTGCTTGTTAGCTTTAATTCATTTCTGGGCGATTTACTTATCCAAATTGTTGATTCAAATTGTTTTGAGTAGCTATGAGTTTTCTTAACCATTTGGCACTGGCCTTTATCAAAAATATCTTTGTATGTGTGCTCTATGTTTAATCTTGTAAAAAGTACATTTTCAGTATTTAATTAATAACTTGAGTTTTATAAATCCAAATCTTGCAAACTTTTTTCTCTAGAAAGCCTAGGAGAATACATACCCAGATCGATAAGCATTGAATGCAGGAGATGTTTCTAAATAAAGTTCTATAAAATTTAAGAATGACATCAGCAGCTATTTGATGAATTTTAAATCTTTATTTCAAATTCTTTTTGGAGTAAATCCAATTGAATGTGGTAGATATGAGTGGTATATCTCATATCCTAGATTTGTAGAAATTTCCAGATTGCATTTTGCACACGATAAAGTATTCTCTTAAACAGTAGGTTATTACAATTTAAAATGGATAATTCTTATTTTCTGTTATTTTCATGTATCTAGTTTTACTTGTTCGTGCTTTATATGTTTATGGAAATGGTGTAGGAGTATTTTTGTGTGGTACTTATACATTTTATTTATCATGCAAAGTTTGATTTGTCTAAAAATAAATCATATACTTATCATGGTAAAATGTGTGTGTTCCACTAAAACTGAAATATATGGAGCTATGTGTGTCCAAATTAAGTGAATCCAATTTCGACAGAAAGATAAAACAAGTACCTACCCATAGAAATTTGTGTTGCATCTAAGAGATACTTATAACTGAAACTATAAACATTTAGGTTTTGAGGTCAGTAGCATTTGTGTGATTTTTAGTTTCTGTCTAGTAATATATTTTGATGCACATCCAATTTTCGTAGCTTCCTATAGTTCCTAGGTGTACTGTGGTAGAAGGATATATTTTTCTGACCAGTATTCTAGGAGTTATGCATCCAACTAAACAACACCTACATAGCTAATTAAATGAATTAATTCTATTCTCTGTTTTTAGATGATATGAATCTTGTGTTTAAACTAAATCAACTTTGGAATCCAGAACCTAAACTCAACCTTAATACTTGTTTTACATACAATAATAGTGTTGTGGTGCATTGTTTATTGTTGTTTAGCATAATTCACTATGTGCCTAATTATAACACTTAGTGTTTTCAGATGTTTTTTTGGGAGTTGTATTTGTGTGTTATGTTATTATCCAGTAAGTGGTCATGTTTTGAAGTGCTTGATGTTTGCTAGTTTACTTTAGATTGTGTCGGGTTGTGACTCCCAAGAATCAGGGGTAGTCACTTCCTGAAATGTAGTTCTGTAGCGTACCTGCACTTTAAATAAGGCAGATACCTTTGTATAGTGCAAATCCCTGTATCGATTCGTTTGCACACACAGTTTACGATGTAATATCACAACAAAGTATCAATTTTATTACATCGATGATCCAGACTTACAAAATATTCAATACAAGTTGCATAGCATAAAGCTAGCTTCGAAAGAGTAAACAGCGGAAATACAATGGCAGTGAGTCTCCATCGACATCATGTTGCCACAGGCGAAAACATGTTAGTTGTAGACTCAAAACTTTTAAACGAAACCTCACTCGTCATCTGATAAATCTGCAATAAGAATTATATTGCAACAACGTGGGTCAGATTCCATTAAAAATGGAGTCTGGCAAGTGACACTATGGTGGACACTTAATGGAATAACTCTATAGCCTATATGCATATTTGGCTGGTGGAGTTCAAGTCTATTTTGCATAAAGCTAATTTTTCCTATCTCTTTGGAAAACACTTTCTTCAAATCAAGACAAGTATGGCCTGAAAACACTATCTCATCTTCCCTTGTTCACCCATCAAGTTTTATTTCTGAAGTTGGAATGGTGGAATCCTCCGTTTGACGTCCGTGATCAGCTGCTCAAATTTTCCGTACCGGGGACACGGCTAAGTACTTAGTTTTACACTCTACAGAGGTTGTGCACGTTCACCATTGTACCCATTCACCCCAAATTATCCTTTACACACCATTTGTGATAAGGAAAGGAGAGAATGAGACGAGATCTTTCAGAAGCATTTTCCCTCCCACTCTGGCTTGACCCGTTCCACCTAGCATCCCCCTACATCTGCTTGTCAAGCCGGAGAGAGTCCACGCAACATAATTGATCAAGCCAGAGCCCATATGGCAATGGTTGCACTGGAAGCAATCGTCACTCGGAGTTTTTCAGATTCCTTTGTTCCTGGGTGGCCGTTCACAAGTGCACGTACTCCAGGAACCATAGACATGGCCTGAGTAGCCACTCAACTTCGCCACCATACAACCTTTTACCACCCAGGTGTTTCATTCTTAACTTAGTAGAATTTAGATTTTCACAAAACATCATTTGCATAGCATCAATAATTCTACTAAGTATTGCATAGGAACCTAGACACAGGAATAAGGAATTCTACACAGGTTTAGCATAGCAATACTATCCTACACATGCTTATATAAAAATACACTAAGTAATGCATATAGAAAATAGTAGGAAGTTTATGAGGTGTGCCACTTGCCTTTGAATGTTGTCGTTGTTCACAAACTCTTTTCAACAACGAACGTTTGCTCTCCGTTCAATCTAAACAATATAACCAAACAACAATACAACAATCAACAAACAACAATCACCAAACATACATGTACACACATAGTGAACAAACAGGTTTCATAAAACTTCTAAGGAAAATATTTTTATGCATGAGGTGCAAAATATTTCTAAGGACTAGAGATGCATGTCATGCCATGAAAATCTTTTTAAGTCTTAAGTGAAGGACAAGATTAGGAAAGAGGGAAAAGATAGAAGAAAGATGTAGTTGGTCTTCCAGGCTTCATCTCCAGACTTGTAATATTCTCCTTGGTGATGTCTTGATTGAATTCTTGGTAGACTTGAATAATCTTCAGACTTGATGATTTTTGTATCACCTGGGCTGGTCTTGGATTTACTTAGTCTTCATGAAGTCTCAGAGAAGAAGAAAGGACAAATAGAAAGACTTAGAGAATAGAAGGGAGGTTGGCCTTCTTGAACTTCTTCTCACTTTTCTTCTAAGTGCTTGACATCTTGGAATGCTTACAGAGTCTGTTTTCATCTAAGTCCTTCATTGGTCTTCTAGCTCCATGTTGAAACTCCTAAGTGTCTAAGTGTATCACTTTACCGAAATGCTAAGTTGAGAATATTTCTAACTTAGAGAAAATGGGGAAGGAGTTTTCTTATGGGAAATATAACTACAAAATAAAATATGATATGCATGAAATGCAATGCAAATTTTTTTAATCACATGAACAATTATGCTAATGCAATTTAATTAATTTCTATTTTCAAAAAATATAATAAAGGAATAAATATAAGATTAAAGTTTTCTATGATTAAATTTTTATAACCAAATTTTATAAATAGTGTTGGTAGACAGAGGGGATTAAAAGAAATTTATAGCAATTGGATTTACTCAAAAATAATGTTTATACCAAAAGTTATGTCAAATTTACTCTAACATCATATTTTGAATTTGAATAAATCTAAATTTCTCAAGGTTGGAAAAAAACAGAACTAACACAATCTACAGGTCATGGGCTTTTCAAAGATATTTTATTTACAAATTTTACATGTTTTACAGGAAAACAACAGAACTAACACAACCTTACAAAATTAAAACTATAATTAAAATAATGTTTTACATGTTTCTATAAATACCAAGTTAGTGCACGACTAAAATACAAGTTTATATCATACCACTATTTTCTACATGTTCATACGATTTCATAGACTACAAAAACATCAAAAACGGAGTTGCGGTTGATTTAATATGAATTTTGGAAGTTATATCTAGGCAGAAAAACGAAAATGGAAAATAGCTGACACAACAGTCGCGCGGCGCGATGCTATTGTATCAAACAAGTCATCTAATCTACATCGCTGGATCAAGATCTAAGGGTTTACAGCGAGATGGCCTGGAGGTGGCGGCGCGGTTCGCCGGAGTTGAGGGAGACGGCGGCGCCGGCGTCGGGTGGAGGTCGGAGACGACGTTCCCGTGGTTCTCCGGATGTGTAGAGGGGTTCCCCGTATGCGGCGCGTCGCGACGGAGAGGATAGTGGCGTCGACGTTGAGCGGCGCGGAGGAGCGGCCGGAGTGCGTCGGGCGTCGGCGAACTTTGGCGTGCTTGCCCGAACGTTTTGGTCATGGAGGAGAGGCGAGGATGGGTCGAGGGGGTGCGCACGGGCAAGGCGGACGGGATGGAGGTGGTCTCGATGCTCGGAGGTCGCCTCACCTCGCCGGAATCAATGAAATCGGCCGTGGATGTGAAGAACTCCGGCGAGCAAATTCGTCGGCCTAGCGGCGTATTGCAGAGGGCTTTTGGGGGGGAATGGAGGAGGAGGTCGAGTGCTTTATATAGAATCCGACGGTGCTTGATTTGGTGCAGTAATTTGCCCGCAATCAACCGAACATTAATTTCGACCAAAAATTCTCATGTTTAATGGCGGACGAAATTAGAGCAATTTAGGGCATTTAAGAGAGGGCTTTTATGGGGGAATGAAAGAGAAGATCAAGGGCTTTAATTAAAAACAAACGGTGCGTCATTTGGGGCACTAAATCAACGGGAATCAATTCGGGAAGTTTGCACGGGAGCTGATTTCGCGTGGTTCTGGAGGTTTGAAGATTTGGTGCGTTATTTTTTCTTTTTCTTTTTCTGATTTTTCTTATTTCTTTCATAACTTTTGATTTAAGACTCCAAATCAAGTCAAATAAGTTTCTAAAAATTTGTAAAAATAATATCTTTGTGTTAAACCAGTTGTAGTCGTGTTTTGAACACTTTTCAAAAATCAAAATTTTGAATTATTGATTAATTACAAATTTGCCACATAATGTCAAATTTGAAAACATGGCTTAAATAATTTCGTTTTTGGCTAAATAAAATTTATAAAAATACAACACTTATATAAGTTTAAAATTAAGTTATAACTCATTTTCCAACATTAAATCATTTTTGTCTTTAGTACAACGTTAAATAACATAACACCACTATTCGTAATGAAAACGGGAATATAATTAATGTATTTTTAATTCAAAATATTTTGTGCACCAATAAGTTTTATATTATGATAAATCATTTGAAAACCTTATAATAACTTTGGAAATGATTTTAGAATTAATTCATTTCTTATTTAGAACATATTATTCATTTCATGCTTTGAAAATAAATGAAAATCATTTAAGCTAATGAAATATTTATTTGGGTTGTTAATTAATTATAAAATCTATGAGGTTTTAAAGTTATATGCTATAGACTTGTAATATCCAAACTATGTTTTGAACTCAGGTAAATGAATAATAATCTTTTGGCAAATAGACAATGTTTTCAATAGTTTAAAATAACACTTGTAATTATTATTTAATTTATTTATAGCTAAGGCTAAGTGGTTCAAATCAATTGCTTATAAGTAACTATTTACTTAAAATAAAATGGTTTGTAGTTTATAAAACATTTGTCAAATTACATATTAAGGTTTTTGAAATACAATGGATAATGTAATGTTTAATTGGAAATAACTTTTGAAAATAATGTCACATTGGAAATTTTGAAATAATAGACTTTTTCAAATTGGTTGAAGTCTTTTATAGTTAGTTTTCTTATGCATTTTAATATTTTACTTTAATCAAAATAAAAGTTTTAAATTTAGTGATTTTTGAACATTCCAAAATATTGGGATGTTACAAGTTCGTGAAGGGGATTGAACGTGGAGGTCTAGACCCTCGAGTGGCTCCGCAACGTTGCTCGCCGGACCCGAAGAAGACACGCACACGACAGAAGTAGACACCGGCTCTTACCCAGGTTCACGGCCCTCGTGACGAGGTAAGACTGCTACTCCTGCTTGTCTGTATTAGAAGGTGAAGGTTACAGTACAATGGAGCTTGCCGGAAGCCCCCTTGAGGCAGTTCTTGCCTGGGGAGGGAAGCGATCGTCTCCTTCCTCCTCAGGTCCGAGGCTATCCTAACAAGTGTAGCTAGGGTTTACAAGGGTTGTAGCGCGCAAAGAGCCGACCCGCGCTACGATGGAGGTCTTGTCCCTTTTATAGGCGCCTCTGGCCTTCTCCTTCGGCTTGGCCTTCAAGGTGGCTCCCACACGGCATAGGCACAGTGGAGTTGGAGTCCACCGCGGTACGTTCGTCCATGGACGCGGTCCAGTGTTGATAAAGGTGGGCGCGGTGGCCGACAGGCGGCCGACCGCGCTGTACTGCCCGCAGAGAGGGCATTCTCTGAGGTGGAGCCTATGATGACGTCCTCCGTTGGAGGGTTGCGCCGTCCACCTACTTTATTGCCAGAGTAGAAGGTCCTGGCAGCTGCGCAGCAGGCGGAGATGCTTTATTGACCCCTTTATCACCAAAACGGCAATGGGGGTGCTTGCGCCACCACGTGGTCGTGGCAGAGGCCATGTGCGCCTTGTCATACTTCCTTGGCCGAAAGGTTTCCCTTTAGGCGCGGGGAGGTCTGAGGGGAGATTCCTGCGGCACTCACTCGAGGCGGGCTGGCGCCTCGGGGGGGGGGGTGGTCTCCTGAGGCGAGGGATCCCTTGAGGCCCTTGTTTCCTCTTCAGGCCCTCGAGGGGAATTGCCTCTCGAGGGTCCCGCCAGGCGGTGATGCCTGGTCCTTAGTCGTTTCGTCCGAATGGCCCGCGTGCGAGGCCTGGGGGGAATGGGCTCTCCATACCCCAGTTCCCACTGGGCCAACAGTAGCCCCCGGGCCCATGATGGGCACGATTGAGCCCATGGGATCAGACGAAGCGTCGTGGGCCCTTAGTGCCCAGCCGGCCCGAGCCACGCGGCACTTGGACGAATAACGGTCTCGCACAATCCGGGGCGCAAGTCGTGGGGGGTTCCACCACGTCACGGTAACTGCTCCTCGAGGTGACATAAAGCCTGAGCGAGGGAGCAGGGAGCCGTTACCGTTTCCAAATCTTCTCGCAGAAACTTCCGCTCTACAGAGTTCTCCGCCTCTGCTCTTTCCTGCGATTCTCTCTTCTCCAACTCCTCTAACCTTCCGCTTCCGCGACGATGAGCCCACTCAAGAGCAAGGGCAAGGCCGCCGTGGGATCTTCCTCCCAGGCAGAGGCACCTGAGACCGTTGTAGGCGCGGCGCTGCTGGGCGTGCGCGTCAACGAGAAGGCGCTTGCCAAGGTCCGGCACCTAATGGCGGACCAGACGAACGAGCACGGCGCCACCGCCCTGAAGCCCGCGGCGCACAGGAAGCGCTCGCGAGGGTTCTTCCCGGTCTTCCCGCATTGCCTGGCTGCCGGACTGGTGCCGCCCTTCTCGCCGTTCCTGGAGGCGGTGCTGGCGTTCTACCAGGTGCAGCTGCTGCACCTGCACCCCAACTCCGTCCTGATCCTCGCCGTCTTCGCCTACCTCTGCGAGGCGTACCTGGGCCTGGAGCCCACAGTGGGGCTGTTCCGGTGCTTCTACGCGCTCCGGAGCACGGCGAAGAACGAGCGCTCTGGGTGCGTCACGTTCCGGATCGTCGACGGCATGGGGAGCGTTTACATCCCCATGTCCTGGAACGAGGGCAAGGCCATCACTTCGGTGACGAAGAAGGTAGACGACTTCCGCCAGAAGTGGTTTTTTGTTGTGGTGGAGCGTCCCTGTACCTTCCTCGAGGTCCCCGACGAGCCTCCGGTGAAGAACTCGCACTGGGGCAAGGCCACCTTCGACGGCGCCAGGAACGCAAGCTTGATGGGGCGTCTGAGCTTCCTCCGTGAGGAGGGCCTCACGGGGAAAATGATCGTCACGGACTTCGTGACGCGCCGCATCGCGCCCCTCCAGGCACATTCGGTCCCCATGTGGATGTACTCGGGGCCGAAGGACAAGATGCGGCTTCACGTCGAGGACAACGACAAGGACGTCGTCGACGACGTCCTCTCTGCGCTCTTCGTCAATCCATCGGTGCTTCCCGTGGATGAACTCCCTGCGGCGCTCTGGCCCCTCCACCAATACAATCTGACGGAGCGCATGTACCTCCTGGACGGAATGCCTCCGCTCAACCCGACAGGCCAGGCGGATCTCGAGGCGTCGATGCCGATCGCGCGGGTTGCGGAGGGGGCCGATTCTCCCTCGGCTTCAGGAGCTGGCCTAGGTGAGGAGGAAGCCACGGCTGGGGAGGTTTCCTCTTCGAGAGCTGGGCCACTTACTGACGAGATTTGCGATGAAGACGCCTTCGTGGTGGCGCCCTCACGCCCAGTGGAGGAGGAGGTTGAGGAAGGGGAGGCCTCTCCAGGAAGGCGCGGGCCTCGCACCAAGGCCGCCGTGGACCACCCGGGGGCGAGGCCGTCTTGACGTCCCCTCCAAGAGGAAAGCGGAGGCGCCGCCTGCGAGGCCTGCTTCCAAGCCCTTCCCCTCATGGCGCTCGCTAGGGCTGGCGTGGGTCGACGCTGGCGCTCCCCCTTCAGGGTTAGTGCTCACAACTTTGGCTCATTCGTCTTTTAGCTTTCTCTCTTGCTTTTCTTTTTCCTGAAGTCTCTTCTTGGGCTCTTGCCAGTGACCTTGTACCTGCGAAGCGCCGCCGGCTTCGCAAGGCATCTGTTGTGAAGAGCGCCACGGCAGGGGCCGCAGCTGACGAGGCCGCGAGGCCTGCGCAGGCGGCCTCCATGAGCCCCCTGGAAGGGGCGCCTCAAGTGGAGGCGGCTATGCCCCAGGTGGGGGCAGCAGGGCCTCAGTCGGAGGAGGGCATGGCGCGCCCAGAGGCACCTGCACCGCCCCCCGAGCCTCTAGTGGTGGAAGGCTCGGAGGAGACAATTTATGCGCCGCCTCGCGCTCCTACTCCTCCTCGCATGGCTACGCCTCCTCGCGAGGTCACTCCACCGCGCGAACCAACGCCGCCACGCGCGTTGACGCCTCCGCGGGCGCTTACTCCTCCGCCTGCGGCCACTGCTCCCGTGCAGCATGCAAGGGAAGAGCGCGAGGCAGCAGCAGGCACAGGAGGACCTGCAGGGGGAGATGCTTCCCCGCCTCCTCGTCAAGCCATGACCGAGGAATGCCCCGCAGCTGCAGGGCCGGAAGAGGATACCAGCGCGGGCGCAAGCGAAGCTCAGGCTAGCCCCCAAGCTTTCCCCGAGGCTGGGCCCGCGAGACCCGTTGTTGGGGTCGGGCCCTCCACGAGCCAGGAGTTGGTCCTCCGGGGCTGGGATTGGAGCGCGGGGCGCCGCGAGGTCGTCATCAGCCTTGTGAGGGAGTCCTTGGAGGGCTTGGAGGCGCATCTCGCCCTCGGGGACATTTCGCTAGCGCAGTAGCAGGAGGAGCTGGCGAAGTCGTGGACCTCCTTCCACGCGGCGGTCGAAGCGCGCCGGCTGGAGGATGCGGCGCTGCAAGCCGCGCGCGAGGAGGCCACCCGCTTTGCCAAGGAGGTCCGCGAGGGGGCCGTCCGTGACGCCGCAGAGCTCCTCGAGCCCCTCCAGGCGGAACGTGACGCTGCTGCGGAGCTCCTGCGCCAGGTCAAGGTGGAGCGTGAGGCGACGGAGAGCTCGCTGGCACAGAAGCGCCGTGAGTTGGGCCACCTGGAGACCCAGCTGCTCTCCGGCCACCAGGCCACGCAGGTAGCCCTGGAGGAAGACCGCAAGGGTTTTTCCGAGCGGGAGCGGCAGCTGGCCCTCAAGGAGAAGGAGCTGCAACAGCGAGAGGAGCAGCGCCTTCAGGCGGAGAAGGACCTGGTCGCCCAACGCGAGGCCCTTGAGGAGCGCGAGGGAGACCTGGCCAAGGCAATCGCGAAGTAAGACGAAAACGTCGCTGCCCAGAAGATAGCTTATGAGCGCTTTGAGCGGCGTTTCGCTGAGAAGAAGAAAGAGGCCGATGACGCCCTCGTGGAGCGCGAGAAGCAGTTCCACAAGTCCACTTCTCAGAAGTGCCGCGACCTGGCCCAGGTGTAGGAGGAGCGCTTCAAGGTCAAGCACGCCGCGGATGCTCGGCGCATCGCCGAGCTCGAGAGGGCTAACTCCCAGCTGGTGGGTCGCCTCAAGCGCGCCAAGGATGCCCGTCGCCGAGCGGAGGAGGCTCGCACCGAGGTTGTCCACAACCTCAACACCTTGGCCAAGGACGTGGAGGAGCAAGTGGCCCCGGCGATGCAGCGGGCGGCGGAGGCCTCAGACTCTGCTACTGCGGCTCGCGCGCTCTCGAAGCAGCGCGAGCGCATGTTTGAGGCGTTGGTCGCTCGTGGCAACGAGCTTGCCACGCAGCTTGGCGCGGACACGCCGCACACCGACGTTCGGCGCCGCGGCGATGCTGCCATGTACCTGGTCTACTTTGACCAGCTCTTCGAGGCACTCGAGGGTCCCGTCGCCGAGCTTCGCGAGATGATTGAGGATGAGAGCCGGCAGCTCCTGGGGGTGGTCGTGGACCGCATCTTCACCAACCTCAGGCTCCTCACGCCTGGCTTCGACCTCTCCTCCGTGGCAGAGGCTGCTCAAGGCGTGGACGCGTAGCGGGTCTCCAGCTCCCTCCGCGAGCAAGTTGACGCCTTCTGCAACCGCTTCAGGCGCGCGGAAGCTGAGGCTGAGGATAGTGAGGAGGAGCCCTGCTCTGCCGAGGCTAAGGAGGGCGACGCGGAGGAGGTCCAGGGCGGCGCTGCTTCCCTATGAGCCTTTCTTTATTGCGCCTGCGTGCGCTTGTATCTGAAACAGTCATGTGCACTGATTTCTTAAGACCTTTGGCATGTAATATACTTTTTAATTGCTGTTTAGCTCGAGCTTGTTTGCCCCCCGTGAGGTCTCTTTCGACTCATCTTCATGTCTATTTGTTCTCGGCGTCTGTAGGTCCCATCTCTTCGTGCCATTACTCCGCCACTTCGGTATGCAAGAGCAATGACTCCGCAAGGCCGGGTGTAACGCCCCGGGTTTTTCACAAATTAGTCTTTGCTTGCTTTTTTTTGTTTTCTTTGCATCATCATGTCATCATGCATATTTTTTTCACCCTGCATGAATAACTAAATAATTACAAAATAATATTCGGGAAACAATTGTAAAATTATTCAAATTATAGTTTTGTAAATTAATTTTGTAAAACATTATCTCCATTTATTTTTCTCTCTTCCTAAATGTTTTTCTTTCTTTCTTATCTCTCTCTTTTATTTTTATTTTCCTTCTCTTCTCCCTAGCCCATCTTCTCTTGTAACCCAGCCCAACTCCCCTCTGTCGTTGTCCTCTCCGTACAGAGAGCACGCACTGTGCGTGAGGACCATGGCCACCACCATGTGGTTCCCCACCTGCTCCCTCCTCCTTAAATCCACCCCCTCCTGATTCCGAACCCTAGCCGCCTCCTTCTCTTCTCCTCTTTTCCCAGCTCCGCCGCCACCATCTTCTCGCTTCTCTGTTTTCCTCCATTTTTCTCACTCCATGACCGAATCTTAAGGCGAGCACCAAGCTGCCCCCATGGTCGTCCTCCTCCCCTCCCGAGCACGGGCACGGAATCGCTGCGGCTTCCTCGACGTACCTGCTAAAGAGCACGAGCCGAATTCACCGGAGTCGCCCACGCCGGCATCGTCTCCGTCCGGCCGCCAAGGGTGGCGCCCTCTTCTTCCCCTTCTTCCCATCGCCGTCCCCGGCCTTCCCCGAGCCCTCCGAGACCGCCTACAGCCTCCCCAAGGTAAGCCTCGCCTCCGGGATCCTCTTCCCCTCCTATCCCCATGCTCTGGGTGACCGCCTTCGCGCGGCATCGGTCGTGAATCGCTGTTTCCGCCGTCGTTCTTCTCGTCGTCGCTGCGCCTGTTCCTGGCGTTTTCAGTTTCGTCAGAGAAACAGACTCATGTTTCGTCTTAAAAGAAGCCCGTTGCTTTTCCTGTCACAAACATTGCAGCGGACCATTGGCTAGCACCACACGCGAGTTCAACTCCCCACACCGCGCCCCCTTTCTTTTTCCTTCTGTTTTATTCGTCTGAAAACACTGTCGGGCTGCAGCTCTGTTACGCTTAAATTCAGTTAATGCAACATCGTTACCTTATTTTCCTCTGCTTGTCTTATGCAATCATAAAACCGAGTCTATCACAGTGGCTGTGTTCCATCCGTGCTATCCAGAGATCCCGAGTTCGAATCCCTCTCTGCCCCGTGGTTAATAAATGGCACTCTTTTATTTTTCTTTCCACTCGCTGACAGTGGGTCCCACCGGTCAGTGACAGGGCGCCTGGAAGTTTTCCCCCGAGCCCCCTGTGCTCTTTTCTTGGCAGT
The DNA here is from genome assembly GCA_026929855.1 of Poa annua. Taxonomy (NCBI): domain Eukaryota; kingdom Viridiplantae; phylum Streptophyta; class Magnoliopsida; order Poales; family Poaceae; genus Poa; species Poa annua. Next base: position 17,447,802 of record CM049429.1, on the reverse strand, counting down.
TAAGCCCTCGTCAGTAACTTTCCCATCACGGATAAGTCCCTGCAATTTACAGAAAAACCCCTAGAATTAATATGCTAATAACTTTTAATTTATAACTCCAAAAAAAATAATCTTTATATGTATTTTTATCAGAAAAATGCAAGGAACATTAATATGCCATTTGAATGCCATTTTGCATCTGTTATTTTAATTTCTTAGTGTAATTTATTTATTGCACCTAAATAAATAAATATGGAATGTGTTGGGCTTTAATTAATTATTGCCCTATTCCATTTAATTTAATTTAATTAGATCACCGATGTCATGTGTTGCCATGTTAACCAACATTTACTATTGATGAGTAAATAAATAACTTGCACCTAAATATTAATTGACGGGGTTGTTTTCCCGCTTAATTTGGATTACCTGCATTGTATTGCATCTTGCCATACCATTCTTCATTCTCATATGATCATGCTGGATCTTTTGCCATAGTTATAAAATGCATGTTTTACGCTTTCCAGTGTCTGTTGCTTCTTTGCGGATACGACGTTGAGATGTGTGAGCAACGACAAGATCTGCTTCCATGCGGGATTCCAGGCAAGCAAAGTTTGCTTGTTTACCTATACATTGTCTTTCATTCCTGCCGTTGATCTCTGCAACCCTAGTTATCGATTCTTGAACTGCGATCCCATCACATGTTTATCCTGCAGCCCATACAGCTTTATCCCCACAACCTAATACTTGTTGTTTGTTTATCAGTTGGCCTTGCGAGTCGTAGCGCATGCTTAGAGTTGATTGTGCGAGTCGTCTATTGGTCTTATGTTTCATCTGCTTAGTATGATAGATTATTCTACCTTAATAAATTGTTGTCTTATATCGGGGTATTATAATTAAAAGATAAGGCACCGGCGGAAGGCCTTGCGAGGTGCTTTGTTCTGCTAAGTGTCGACCTAGGAACTCAGTTCTTGTCCTCGGATCCAGTTTTGAGCGCGCTAACCGCTTGTGGGAGGCCCTATGGAGCCCCCCGCGGCTTCGATCTAATCCGCTTCTTATCCAGGGTGCCGCAAGTAGTTCGGGCTTTCCATTTGATGCATGCATATGTTACCTAACGATCTCATGATGATGGAGTAGTCGATTCTCATATAGGGTGGCACGTTCTTAGAGTGCTACGAAGGTCGATCCCGCGGGCACTGGACCTGATTAGCCGTGCACACAATCATGCGGTTCCCTGGATGGTTGGTAGAGAAGAGATTTGCCGTGTTGAGATGCCCTACCTTCTGGCTTTGCTTTTGGGGTTGATCGAACGAGTACGGGTTCAGTAGTGCACCCCTGCAGGGTATAATCTTATCGATGAGCCGTGTCCACGGTTATGGATGACTTGGTGATGATGCTGGCTAATAAGATCATAGACAACTTACACCTAATCATCGTTAATTAACTTGACTAGTAATATAGAATTACTTTTACAATAACTTGTAACTAAAATTGTTCAAGGTGTGAGTATTCCCGAATTGCTTCCTCATACTTGGTTGAGGGGGTTAATCCGAGAATGGGTTATGTTTGGTGTTAGTTGTAGATGTTTATCTTATGCGCGCTGTTATCCCTCTCCGATTAGACGGAAGTTGTAGCGTGTCTCTTTAGATTGCTAGTGCTGCTGCCGCTAAGTCCACCTCCCCTATATTTTGGGAGATGGTGTAGAAAGTAGGCAAGTCGGTTTTGCTTGCCAGGGAGTGCCCTGACCCTCTTTTGGGTTGTGCTTTATGTGCAGTCAGCAGGTTTGAAGTCCGAAGAAGTTAGCTTGGGAATCCCTCCGGCTTGGCTGGGCAGGGATATGGCGCCATTGCTTATCTTCAGGACTCTTAGTCCAATTTGCATCTTATCCGTAGCCGGATACTATTTTGCTTCCGCTGTCATTTGTATCTTTGTATTGTAATATTTGTATCTTGACTCGTTCGAGTCGTTGTTGTATTTATCTCTTTGTTGTATTTGTGGATGTATCGGAACTGTTGTAATGCTATCACAATTCCACCCACATAATGCGCATGTTTCGGCGTGCACATTATGTCTAGTGGGCGACCTAAAATTGTTATTATGCGGATTTCGGCGGGAGCGCTTAAATCTACATAGTACCGATTTTCGGGCGTCACACCAAGGGGAGTTTAGGCCTAGGAGAGGTAAGAGCCTTGAGTCGCGATGCTCAAGTGCCCCCCTTAGACGTGCGAGTAGTTCATGAAGCGTAAGGGAAAGCGAAGTCGCTTGAGGGGCAAACGTGCGCTAGGGGGAGAAAACGCTCTTAAGGCGTGGGTGCGAGACTTAGCTTCTCGAGGTTTTCGCCCTGCTGAGGCTTTTCGCCTGGCGAGGTTGCCCACTTGAGGGGTCGCTCATGGGTGCCTCTTCAGGCTTGTGGGGGGATTTTTCCCTGCAGGTGTTAGAGGGGCGAACCCCAAACGCTGGAACACAGTTCAAGGGACTCATGCGCGCTTATAGGTCCCCTCAGGCGTGCCTTGCGAGGAGAGTAAGTACCAAGGTCCTCTGTAGAGATGGCGTGTTTGTGGTATCTTGCCCTCCAGCCAGAGCTCGGACTCTTGGATTTTGCAGTGCTGTTGGTGTGTCATTTGAGGCACTGGCACCGTACTCAGCCCCCGCTCGCGAGGTACGCATGTTGAGAGATATAAGCGCACACTTCAACAGAGTAATGCGAAAATAAAACTCACCAAATACATTTTAAAGCGGCGCCGAAGAGCTAAGTTCACTTGGGAACGAAATTGAGTCATTATGCTTGGGGTTGCCAAGTTAATGTTTTGACCATGTCGAGGCATGGGGACCACCTATTAGTGGCAGAGACTCTCAACGGCCTGCGGTGGCTCGTTTAATGGAGAGCTCGGAGGGTTTCTCCTTGAGAGAAGCCTTTGGAGCTTGGAGGTTTAAGCCGTGAGCGTTTTAACCTCTAGAGACAAAAATGCTTGGAGGTTGAGCCGTAGGCTGCCTCTTCCGCTAGGAGTCTCGACGTGACAATGACCACGGGCGTGGCAATGACCACGGTTGCATTTGTTCCCTCAGGAGACAAAGCATGTTTGGAGGTTTAAGCCGTGAGCGTTTAAACCTCCAGAGACAAAAATGCTTGGAGGTTGAGCCGTAGGCTGCCTCTTCCGCTAGGAGTCTCGACGTGACAATGATCACGGGCGTGGCAATGACCACGGCTGCATTTGTTCCCTTAGGAGACAAAGCATGTGTTTGAGGTTTAAGCCGTGAGCATTTTAACCTCTAGAGACAAAAATGCTTGGAGGTTGAGCCGTAGGCTGCCTCTTCCGCTTGAAGTCTCGACGTGACGATGATCACGGGCGTGGCAATGACCACAGTTCGCGTTTGTTCCCTTAGGGGACAAAATTTTTTTTGGAGGTTTAAGCCGTAGACGTTTTAACCTCTAGAGACAAAAATGCTTGGAGGTTGAGCCGTAGGCTGCCTCTTCCGCTTGAAGTCTCGACGTGACAATGATCACGGGTAGAACTTGCGCAGGTGCATGATGTTCCATGGATTCTTGACGGGGACGCCGTCTTGCGTCTCGAGCCGAGCCGCGCCAGGCCTGGCGATGTGGGTGACCCTATAGGGACCTTCCCACATCGGGGACAGCTTGTGGAGGCCTTCCCTGGAGAGGATTTGCCTGAGGACGAGATCGCCTACCTCCAGGGTGCGCGAGCGCACGTTGCGGCTGTGGTAGCGCCTCAGGTCCTGCTGGTATTTGGCCGCCCGGAGGGCGGCGTGGCGTTGTAGCCCTTCAAGGAGCAGCAGGTCGTCGTTGTGGAGGTCCTCTTGCGGGTCCTCGTTAAAGGCAAGGACCCGTGGGGATCCATGCTTTATCTCTGTGGGGAGGACTGCTTCGGCTCCATAGACGAGTGCAGATGGTGTTTCACCGGTGGGCTTGGGTGGCGTGGTACGGATGGACAAGAGCACCGAGGGTAGCTCGTTGATCCAGCCCTTGCCATGGCCCTTGAGGATATCGAAGGTCCTGGTCTTCAGGCCTTTGAGGACATCTACGTTTGCGCGCTCGGCCTGTCCGTTGCTTTGCGGATGGGCGACTGAGGCGAAGCAGAGCTTGATGCCCATTTTTTCACAGTAGGGTCTGAAGATGCCACTGGTGAATTGTGAGCCATTGTCGGTGATGATGCGGTTAGGCACTCCGAAGCGGCAGATCAGGCCTCTGATGAATTTCACCGCCGCGCCTGCTGTGATTGTGCGCGTCGCCTCCACTTCAGGCCATTTTGTGAACTTGTCAATGGCCACGAAGAGGTAGCGATATCCACCTTGCACCGTTGGGAAATGTCCCAGGATGTCCAGCCCCCAGACCGCAAACGGCCACGAGAGCGGAATGGTCTGTAGTCCCAACGCAGGTTGGTGGATTTGCTTGGCGTGGAAATGGCAGGCTTCACAAGCTTGAATGATGTCCATTGCATCTTGAAGCGCATGAGGCCAGTAGAAGCCGCTCCTGAAGACTTTGCCTGCGAGGGTGCGGGTGCATGAATGGTGGCCGCATTCCCCGATGTGGATGTCCTTAATCAGCAGTTTTGTTTCTTCAGGAGGGATGCATTTGAGCGCGACGCCGTTTGGGCGCTTGCGTTAGAGAACTACTTCGAGGATTTGGTACGATTTTTCTTGGCGGGCAATTTGCTCCGCTTCAACGTCTTCCTCGGGAAGGATCCCTTTGTGGAGGTAGTCCTTGATCTCGTCGATCCATCCTGTTTCTTGGTGCACCGCTGTGAGCAACAGACGCTCCCCTGTAGGGGGCCCACAGCCTAGAGCTCCGCTTGCAGGTGGTGGCGGAAGCGCTTCGTCTGTGCTTGCGGGCAGGGCCTCTAGGGGCTGCTTTATGGATGCCTTGACGAGCCTTTCTTCAAAGACATCTGGCGGCTGAACTTGCCTCTTTGATGCGCGTTTGGCGATGTCATCAGCCTCTTGGTTTTCCTTTCTTGGGATGTGCATGAGCTCCATTCCCCTGAAGTTCTTCTCAAGCCTACGGACCTCTCCAAGGTATGCGGCCATGTGGTCGTCCTTAGGCTTGTAGCTTTTGTTAGAGAAGTTGACGAGCAGCTGGGAGTCACCCTTGATGAGTATATGCTTGACGCCTAGGGCGATTGCGGCGCGTAGGCCAGCAAGCAGCCCTTCATACTCGGCGATGTTGTTGGATATCTTGTCGATTCCGAAGCACAGCTGGACTGCGTAATACAACTTGTCGCCTTTGGGTGAGATCAGGACTATGCCTGCCCCACCGTGGCGACAAGCGAAATCTCCGTCGAACTTCATGGTCCAGTGGTTGGGCATTGCGGCTCCAGAGGGCTCGTGCTCTTCTCCCAAGGGCTCTTCAGGGGTTGGGTCAGTCCATTCGGCGATGAAGTCCGCCAGCGCTCTTCCTTTGATTACCCTTGTGGTATCGAAGCGCAAATTGAATGGTTGTAGCTCTATGTTTCATCCTGCGACACGGTCTGCTGCGTTTGGGTTGCGCAGGATTTGCTCCAGAGGGAATGAGGTGACCATCGTGATGGGGTGCCCCTGGAAGTAGTGTCGCAGCTTTCTTGAGGCGATGAGTAGTGCGAGGAGAAGTTTCTGCTGCATCGTATACCGCTCGCGAGCATCACGCAATACTGTGCTGACGAAGTAAACTGGATGCTTGACGAGGGTAATTCCTGTTGCCTTGGCGTCTTTCGCCTGAGGTGTCACAGCTTGGCCCTCGAGGGGGTTAGCCTCAAGGGGCTTGCCCTGGGCCTCGAGGGGGTTGGCCTCAGGGGGCTTGCCCTGTGCCTCGAGGGGGTTGGCCTCAAGCGGCTTGTCCTGGGCCTTGAGGGGGTTTGCGTCGTTAGGCTCCTCAGGCTCCTCGGCATGAACCCCTTGCAGCGGTTGACTTGGGGCAGGCCTCTCCTGGGGCTTTGGGCCTGGCGTTGGGTTTGTGAGGGCTGCCCTTTCGTCGAGCTCCTTATCAGGAGGCTTTTTCTTTGGAGTGGTTGCACTCTTCTTGTGGAGTACTGGCTCTTCTCTTTCCACCACAAGGATAGCACTGGCTGTTTGTGGAGTAGCTGATAAGTACAACTTCAGGTGCTCGCCAGGCCTTGGGGCGACCATTACTGGTGGGCTGGCCAGATACTTCTTCAAGTTCTCAAATGATTTTTCAGCTTCAGGGGTCCACTTGAAAGTGCCCGTTCTTTTTATGATCTTGAAGAACGGCAGGGCTCTTTCACCGAACTTGGAGATGAATCGACCCAAGCTGGCCATGCAGCCTGCCAGGCGTTGCATGTCCTTGAGCCTGTGTGGAGGTTGCATGTCTTCTATGGCCTTGATTTTGTCTGGGTTCGCCTCTATGCCCTGATGAGACACGAGGAACCTGTCGTGGGAATGGCACGGCAGATGTTACCCGGAGGTAACTTGAGATGTGGGGCATGGCGGCTTTCGACATCAGGAGCTTGTCTAGCGTAGCGTGGGGAAACAAGGGTTTACCCAGGTTTGGCCCCTCGTCTTGAGGTAAAGACCTACTTCCTGCTTCGGCTTTACTGATTAGGGTTTCGGGACTCGGCGCCTTAGCTTCCGGGTCTCGAGATTACAATGTGTCTCTCCTATGCCTTGTGTCGATTGAACCTCCTCTCTAGGAACCAGGAGACCCCCTTATATAGGTGGCGGGTCTCACTGGAGGTACAAGGCCGGGTCCGGGTTCCTATCGTACCCGGACTCTACTCTAAGTCCTCTAAGCCTCTTCTTTCCTTAGCAGGACTCCGTCTAGTACTTGGTCTCCAGCCTTCTGGATCCTTCTTGCTTGCGGGCCAAGGCATACGTCGCGCACCGGCTTACGTATCACCCGGCCCATGTCTTTAGGCTTGATCCGGCCCAGCCTCCTGCCAGGCCGGCCTTTCTTCTATGTCGGTGGGCCTACCGGGTTACGATCCCCCCAACAGTAGCCCCCAGGATAACTTGGGCGTCAGACTCGACTTGCTTCACCTTTGCACTTTGGAGCATGTTTCTGGGGGAAGCCGTCAGTCCTTTTGTCTGGGTTATCTGAAAAACAATAGACAACTCATTAAGCAAGCAGGCTCTCGGGTTACTTGTTCAGCCTGCCTGATGCTTGGTTAACGGCTCGTAACCCGGCCACCACTTGTCGGATTTCACTCTCTTTTTTGGTCTTTCCCTTGACTTTCGGTCAAACTTCCGAGTCAACGACATATTTAATGCCAATCCATCCGCGGGAATCGAGGAGATAATAACCACCTCGGGGAAACAAAAGATCTTGTCAGAGAATATCTCGCCTGACAGATTTTGTCCCCGAAGATATTCATTATCTTTTTATCTTCCCATCTCGCCTCTAGGTCAACCCTAGGAGCTTATAAATAGGCGAGTCATAGCGCATGCTTAGAGTTGATTGTGCGAGTCGTCTATTGGTCTTATGTTTCATCTGCTTAGTATGATAGATTATTCTACCTTAATAAATTGTTGTCTTATATCGGGGTATTATAATTAAAAGATAAGGCACCGGCGGAAGGCCTTGCGAGGTGCTTTGTTCTGCTAAGTGTCGACCTAGGAACTCAGTTCTTGTCCTCGGATCCAGTTTTGAGCGCGCTAACCGCTTGTGGGAGGCCCTATGGAGCCCCCCGCGGCTTCGATCTAATCCGCTTCTTATCCAGGGTGCCGCAAGTAGTTCGGGCTTTCCATTTGATGCATGCATATGTTACCTAACGATCTCATGATGATGGAGTAGTCGATTCTCATATAGGGTGGCACGTTCTTAGAGTGCTACGAAGGTCGATCCCGCGGGCACTGGACCTGATTAGCCGTGCACACAATCATGCGGTTCCCTGGATGGTTGGTAGAGAAGAGATTTGCCGTGTTGAGATGCCCTACCTTCTGGCTTTGCTTTTGGGGTTGATCGAACGAGTACGGGTCCAGTAGTGCACCCCTGCAGGGTATAATCTTATCGATGAGCCGTGTCCACGGTTATGGATGACTTGGTGATGATGCTGGCTAATAAGATCATAGACAACTTACACCTAATCATTGTTAATTAACCTGACTAGTAATATAGAATTACTTTTACAATAGCTTGTAGCTAAAATTGTTCAAGGTGTGAGTATTCCCGAATTGCTTCCTCGTACTTGGTTGAGGGGGTTAATCCGAGAATGGGTTATGTTTGGTGTTAGTTGTAGATGTTTGTCTTATGCGCTCTCTTATCCCTCTCCGATTAGACGGAAGTTGTAGCGTGTCTCTTTAGGTTGCTAGTGCTGCTGCCGCTAAGTCCACCTCCCCTATATTTTGGGAGATGGTGTAGAAAGTAGGCAAGTTGGTTTTGCTTGCCAGGGAGTGCCCTGGCCCTCTTTTGGGTTGTGCTTTATGTGCAGTCAGCAGGTTTGAAGTCCGACGACGTTAGCTTGGGAATCCCTCCGGCTTGGCTGGGCAGGGATATGGTGCCATCGCTTATCTTCAGGACTCTTAGTCCAATTTGCATCTTATCCGTAGCCGGATACTATTTTGCTTCCAATGTCATTTGTATCTTTGTATTGTAATATTTGTATCTTGACTCGTTCGAGTCGTTGTTGTATTTATCTCTTTGTTGTATTTGTGGATGTATCGGAACTGTTGTAATGCTATCACAATTCCACCCACATAATGCGCATGTTTCGGCGTGCACATTATGTCTAGTGGGCGACCTAAAATTGTTATTATGCGGATTTCGGCGGGAGCGCTTAAATCTACATAGTACCGATTTTCGGGCGTCACACCGAGGGGAGTTTAGGCCTAGGAGAGGTAAGAGCCTTGAGTCGCGATGCTCAAGTGCCCCCCTTAGACGTGCGAGTAGTTCATGAAGCGTAAGTGAAAGCGAAGTCGCTTGAGGGGCAAACGTGCGCTAGGGGGAGAAAACGCTCTTAAGGCGTGGGTGCGAGACTTAGCTTCTCGAGGTTTTCGCCCTGCTGAGGCTTTTCGCCTGGCGAGGTTGCCCACTTGAGGGGTCGCTCCTGGGTGCCTCTTCAGGCTTGTGGGGGGATTTTTCCCTGCAGGTGTTAGAGGGGCGAACCCCAAACGCTGGAACACGGTTCAAGGGACTCGTGCGCGCTTATAGGTCCCCTCAGGCGTGCCTTGCGAGGAGAGTAAGTACCAAGGTCCTCTGTAGAGATGTCGTGTTTGTGGGATCTTGCCCTCCAGCCAGAGCTCGGACTCTTGGATTTTGCAGTGCTGTTGGTGTGTCATTTGAGGCACTGGCACCGTACTCAGCCCCCGCTCGCGAGGTACGCATGTGGAGAGATATAAGCGCACACTTCAACAGAGTAATGCGAAAATAAAACTCACCAAATACATTTTAAAGCGGCGCCGAAGCGCTAAGTTCACTTGGGAACGAAATTGAGTCATTATGCTTGGGGTTGCCAAGTTAATGTTTTGACCATGTCGAGGCATGGGGACCACCTATTAGTGGCAGAGACTCTCAACGGCCTGCGGTGGCTCGTTTAATGGAGAGCTCGGAGGGTTTCTCCTTGAGAGAAGCCTTTGGAGCTTGGAGGTTTAAGCCGTGAGCGTTTTAACCTCTAGAGACAAAAATGCTTGGAGGTTGAGCCGTAGGCTGCCTCTTCCGCTAGGAGTCTCGACGTGACAATGACCACGGGCGTGGCAATGACCACGGTTGCATTTGTTCCCACAGGAGACAAAGCATGTTTTGGAGGTTTAAGCCGTGAGCGTTTAAACCTCCAGAGACAAAAATGCTTGGAGGTTGAGCCGTAGGCTGCCTCTTCCGCTAGGAGTCTCGACGTGACAATGATCACGGGCGTGGCAATGACCACGGCTGCATTTGTTCCCTTAGGAGACAAAGCATGTGTTTGAGGTTTAAGTCGTGAGCATTTTAACCTCTAGAGACAAAAATGCTTGGAGGTTGAGCCGTAGGCTGCCTCTTCCGCTTGAAGTCTCGACGTGACGATGATCACGGGCGTGGCAATGACCACAGTTCGCGTTTGTTCCCTTAGGGGACAAAAAATGTTTTGGAGGTTTAAGCCGTAGACGTTTTAACCTCTAGAGACAAAAATGCTTGGAGGTTGAGCCGTAGGCTGCCTCTTCCGCTTGAAGTCTCGACGTGACAATGATCACGGGTAGAACTTGCGCAGGTGCATGATGTTCCATGGATTCTTGACGGGGACGCCGTCTTGCGTCTCGAGCCGAGCCGCGCCAGGCCTGGCGATGTGGGTGACCCTATAGGGACCTTCCCACATCGGGGACAGCTTGTGGAGGCCTTCCCTGGAGAGGATTTGCCTGAGGACGAGATCGCCTACCTCCAGGGTGCGCGAGCGCACGTTGCGGCTGTGGTAGCGCCTCAGGTCCTGCTGGTATTTGGCCGCCCGGAGGGCGGCGTGGCGTTGTAGCCCTTCAAGGAGCAGCAGGTCGTCGTTGTGGAGGTCCTCGTGCTGGTCCTCGTTAAAGGCAAGGACCCGTGGGGATCCATGCTTTATCTCTGTGGGGAGGACTGCTTCGGCTCCATAGACGAGTGCTGACGGTGTTTCACCGGTGGGCTTGGGTGGCGTGGTACGGATGGACAAGAGCACCGAGGGTAGCTCGTTGATCCAGCCCTTGCCATGGCCCTTGAGGATATCGAAGGTCCTGGTCTTCAGGCCTTTGAGGACCTCTACGTTTGCGCGCTCGGCCTGTTCGTTGCTTTGCGGATGGGCGACTGAGGCGAAGCAGAGCTTGATGCCCATTTTTTCACAGTAGGCTCTGAAGATGCCACTGGTGAATTGTGAGCCATTGTCGGTGATGATGCGGTTAGGCACTCCGAAGCGGCAGATCAGGCCTCTGATGAATTTCACCGCCGCGCCTGCTGTGATTGTGCGCGTCGCCTCCACTTCAGGCCATTTTGTGAACTTGTCAATGGCCACGAAGAGGTAGCGATATCCACCTTGCACCGTTGGGAAATGTCCCAGGATGTCCAGCGCCCAGACCGCAAACGGCCACGAGAGCGGAATGGTTTGTATGCCCAACGCAGGTTGGTGGATTTGCTTGGCGTGGAATTGGCAGGCTTCACAAGCTTGAATGATGTCCATTGCATCTTGAAGCGCTTGAGGCCAGTAGAAGCCGCTCCTGAAGACTTTGCCTGCGAGGGTGCGGGCGCATGAATGGTGGCCGCATTCCCCGATGTGGATGTCCTTAATCAGCAGTTTTCCTTCTTCAGGAGGGATGCATTTGAGCGCGACGCCGTTTGGGCGCTTGCGTTAGAGAACTCCTTCGAGGATTTGGTACGATTTTTCTTGGCGGGCAATTTGCTCCGCTTCAACGTCTTCCTCGGGAAGGATCCCTTTGTGGAGGTAGTCCTTGATCTCGTCGATCCATCCTGTTTCTTGGTGCACCGCCGTGAGCAACAGACGCTCCCCTGTAGGGGGCCCACAGCCTAGAGCTCCGCTTGCAGGTGGTGGCGGAAGCGCTTCGTCTATGCTTGCGGGCAGGGCCTCTAGGGGCTGCTTTATGGATGCCTTGACGAGCCTTTCTTCAAAGACATCTGGCGGCTGAACTTGCCTCTTTGATGCGCGTTTGGCGATGTCATCAGCCTCTTGGTTTTCCTTTCTTGGGATGTGCATGAGCTCCATTCCCATGAAGTTCTTCTCAAGCCTACGGACCTCTTCAAGGTATGCGGCCATGTGGTCGTCCTTAGGCTTGTAGCTTTTGTTAGAGAAGTTGACGAGCAGCTGGGAGTCACCCTTGATGAGTATATGCTTGACGCCTAGGGCGATTGCGGCGCGTAGGCCAGCAAGCAGCCCTTCATACTCGGCGATGTTGTTGGATATCTTGTCGATTCCGAAGCACAGCTGGACTGCGTAATACAACTTGTCGCCTTTGGGTGAGATCAGGACTATGCCTGCCCCACCGTGGCGACAAGCGAAATCTCCGTCGAACTTCATGGTCCAGTGGCTGGGCATTGCGGCTCCAGAGGGCTCGTGCTCTTCTCCCAAGGGCTCTTCAGGGGTTGGGTCAGTCCATTCGGCGATGAAGTCCGCCAGCGCTCTTCCTTTGATTACCCTTGTGGTATCGAAGCGCAAATTGAATGGCTGTAGCTCTATGTTTCATCCTGCGACACGGTCTGCTGCGTTTGGGTTGCGCAGGATTTGCTCCAGGGGGAATGAGGTGACCATCGTGATGGGGTGCCCCTGGAAGTAGTGTCGCAGCTTTCTTGAGGCGATGAGTAGTGCGAGGAGAAGCTTCTGCTGCATCGTATACCGCTCGCGAGCATCACGCAATACTGTGCTGACGAAGTAAACTGGATGCTTGACGAGGGTAGTTCCTGTTGCCTTGGCGTCTTTCGCCTGAGGTGGCACAGCTTGGCCCTCGAGGGGGTTAGCCTCAAGGGGCTTGCCCTGGGCCTCGAGGGGGTTGGCCTCAGGGGGCTTGCCCTGTGCCTCGAGGGGGTTGGCCTCAAGGGGCTTGTCCTGGGCCTTGAGGGGGTTTGCGTCGTGAGGCTCCTCAGGCTCCTCGGCATGAACCCCTTGCAGCAGTTGACTTGGGGCAGGCCTCTCCTGGGGCTTTGGGCCTGGCGTTGAGTTTGTGAGGGCTGCCCTTTCGTCGAGCTCCTTATCAGGAGGCTTTTTCTTTGGAGTGGTTGCACTCTTCTTGTGGAGTACTGGCTCTTCTCTTTCCACCACAAGGATAGCACTGGCTGTTTGTGGAGTAGCTGATAAGTACAACTTCAGGTGCTCGCCAGGCCTTGGGGCGACCATTACTGGTGGGCTGGCCAGATACTTCTTCAAGTCCTCAAATGCTTTTTCAGCTTCAGGGGTCCACTTGAAAGTGCCCGTTCTTTTCATGATCTTGAAGAACGGCAGGGCTCTTTCACCGAACTTGGAGATGAATCGACCCAAGCTGGCCATGCAGCCTGCCAGGCGTTGTATGTCCTTGAGCCTGTGTGGAGGTTGCATGTCTTCTATGGCCTTGATTTTGTCTGGGTTCGCCTCTATACCCTGATGAGACACGAGGAACCTGTCGTGGGATTGTCACGACAGATGTTACACGGAGGTAACTTGAGATGTGGGGCATGGCGGCTTCCGACATCAGGAGCTTGTCTAGCGTAGCGTGGGGAAACAAGGGTTTACCCAGGTTTGGCCCCTCGTCTTGAGGTAAAGACCTACTTCCTGCTTCGGCTTTACTGATTAGGGTTTCGGGACTCGGCGCCTTACCTTCCGGGTCTCGAGATTACAATGTGTCTCTCCTATGCCTTGTGTCGATTGAACCTCCTCTCTAGGAACCAGGAGACCCCCTTATATAGGTGGCGGGTCTCACTGGAGGTACAAGGCCGGGTCCGGGTTCCTATCGTACCCGGACTCTACTCTAAGTCCTCTAAGCCTCTTCTTTCCTTAGCAGGACTCCGTCTAGTACTTGGTCTCCAGCCTTCTAGATCCTTCTTGCTTGCGGGCCAAGGCATACGTCGCGCACCGGCTTATGTATCACCTGGCCCATGTCTTTAGGCTTGATCCGGCCCAGCCTCCTGCCAGGCCGGCCTTTCTTCTATGTCGGTGGGCCTACCGGGTTACGATCCCCCCAACAGTAGCCCCCAGGATAACTTGGACGTCAGACTCGACTTGCTTCACCTTTGCACTTTGGAGCATGTTTCTGGGGGAAGCCGTCAGTCCTTTTGTCCGGGTTATCTGAAAAACAATAGACAACTCATTAAGCAAGCAGGCTCTCGGGTTACTTGTTCAGCCTGCCTGATGCTTGGTTAACGGCTCGTAACCCGGCCACCACTTGTCGGATTTCACTCTCTTTTTTGGTCTTTCCCTTGACTTTCGGTGAAACTTCCGAGTCAACGACATATTTAATGCCAATCCATGCGCGGGAATCGAGGAGATAATAACCACCTCGGGGAAACAAAAGATCTTGTCAGAGAATATCTCGCTTGACAGATTTTGTCCCTGAAGATATTCATTATCTTTTTATCTTCCCATCTCGCCTCTAGGTCAACCCTAGGAGCTTATAAATAGGCGAGTCGGGGCGAGCTCGGAGCTCACTCTCCCCCGAGCTGCTCGCCTTCGACTTCTTCCCCGAGCTCTGCCTCCATTGACCTCACGAGCTGTTCATCTTCCCGGAGTTCGAGCTTTCCCTGAGGTCTTCGTCGGAGAGATTGGCACGAAGATTCTCACACTTCTAGTCGCGCGCAAGAACTCCCGATTCCTTCCTTCTTTTCCTGGTAAATCTACATCTCAACTCGTGCTCCTTTTTTCCCGTGTTCGTGAAGTTCTTCGGATAAACTCACGAAGTTCTTCGGATCAGCTCGTGCTCTTCGTGTTCTTGATACGTTCTTCATTAGTCTTGATTTCTCGCGGTCGCCCAGATCCATCTCGGCTTGCACTTCATGTTCTTCGTGCGTTCGAGCACATCTTTCACCATTCTTGTTCTTCTTTGCATTGTTTTTCGCCCTGACTGTTCATGCGGATGAACTACTCTGTCGCTTGATATCCCATTTCTTGTTATTTTTCTCGATCCTGTAGATCTTGTATTGACTCTTTATTTCTGCCATTTCTTGTTTGTAGATCTCCGGCTTTCAATCATCAAGATGCCGGTTAAGACGGCTGCTCAACGCGGCCCCAAGAAGGTCAAGGGCACACCCGGCGCCGGGTCTTCCGACACAGTCGCCGCTGAGAAATCCAAACGCCGGGCCGGGTGTAACTGGGGCAAATCCAATGTCCGGGATAGCCGGCTTGAAGAGCTGGTGAAACTCGGCATGCTTCCGCCTCAGTCGGAGGCCCACTGGCGCGCCCCGGATGAAGAAGAGACCCTGCCGCAGCCAGGACCCGGCGAGGTAGTTCTCTTTGCCGATCACATTCCCCGGGGTTTCAAACCCCCGGGTTCCCTTTTCTTCCGCCAGATCCTCGATTACTTCCACATCCATCCACAAGACATAGCACCAAACTCGGTGCTAAACATCACTCATTTTGTCGTCCTCTGCGAAGCCTATCACGGCATCGCTCCAAGTCTTCCTCTCTTCCTCGAGTTCTATTACTGCAAGCCCCAACAGGAACACCCGGGGGGGCCTCTTGTCTCCTGCGGTGGCGTTACCATCCAGCGCCGCCGCAACATCATCTTTCTGGGTGTGGTTCTCCACTCACACCCGAAGGACTGGCAGAAGACTTGGTTCTACTGCCAGTCACTCACTCCCGAGGGTGAGCCGGCCCTTCCCGGCTTTCGAGCTGATAGTCTCACCCTCAACGAGAACATGAATTCCTTTGCCTCCCCAGCTGATCGGGAGGCCATCAAGCCACTGGTTGGCCGGGTCTGCGCCCTGCTGGCCCACGGCTTGACTGGCACGGACTTGGTCCGTTGCTGGGTTGGGTGGCGCATTATGCCACTCGGCATTCGGCCGGGCCTCATCTGCCAGTATTCCGGGTCTCCGGACGACCCGATACGCTTCAACCGAAGCGGTCAGTCGGAGGAGGCGTTGGTCCGGGTTATCCAGAAAATCGTCAATGAATCACCGGATTCACTGGCGAGCGCCGACCTTCCTCCCTTCTGCGCCGCCAATCCGCTGAAGCCGGTATTTTCTGTTTCCTTTGTCTTTTTCTTCATGTTTCAAAACTTTCTCCAAGTTTGCTAATCTTTAACTCTTTTAGGCGGACGACACCTGGTGGTCTGCCGCACTGCCTTCCTCACCCGACTCTGCCGATGAGTCGGGTAACGATGTTGAAGAGGCCGGCTCCGAGGCCGGCATGGAGGAAGAAGCGGAAGGTGAGTTAAACTCCATCACCCGGCTTTTCCTTGAATTAATGGACGCCGACATTCAGGAAACCCGGTCTCCCTCAATTGATGAGGCCAATATATCAGATACGGTTCTTCCGTCTTCAGACCCGACCCAGCCGGCTTCCAAGAGGAGGCTCCGTTCAGACTCCGCCGAGGTAACTTCGCCGTGCTTGAGCTTGTCTTGCTTTGCTTATTCTCACTTTGGCCTTACTAGACTTGTCTTGTTTCAGGAGGAAAAGGAAGCTCGTCGCCAAAAGCGCCGGCTTCGATCCTCCGACTCTGACGAGCCACTTTTTGAAGGTATTTCCCGTAACCCGACTCCTCGTCGGGTCAGGCCTCTGCAGACACGCCCTTCCGTTCTTTATCCATTAGCCGGGACTGAGCGGCGGTCTCTCTCAGTGTCTTCAGATTCGAGCGATGATCTATTTGGCGGCTTTGCTGTCAATGAGGGGTATGCCGCCTTTCTCTCACCCTTTTCTTTTACTTCCTTGTCTTTATTGTAACCCTCTTTCTTTTGCGCAGCGCTCGCACTATGCCCACGCCTTCTCCGGCTGTGGATGATGATGTTGTTACTTCGCCCCTCCGTGCTGGAGGAGGGGCCGATAAGTCACCGCCGCACCCGGCTTCTCCTCAGAAATCTGGCTTGCCGGATGTGGAGATCACCGGCTCTGCCAAGGGTGACAAGCCCCTCGACTCCCGCATCACCAAGACCGCCGCGCCGGGTGCCACCACCTCCAAATCCTCAACCGGCAAGGCCCCCGGCTTCTAGTCCTATAGGGACTTTGATTTGACAGCTCTCTTCGGGGAGCTTCATAGGCGTGTTGGGGAGTCGCGCCAGGCGGAGGACAGCGTCTTGGCTGAGCTCCAAGAGAAGTTTGAGGTATGCATATATATCTCTCCCAGTCCCCAAGTGCCGGGTTATCAGCCTGCGATGACCGGGACTTCCAATTTGTCTTGTTTTGGTTGATTATGTCCTTTGTTGAGTAGTCCCCAAGAGTCGGAATAACTGCTTGCAATGTTCCGGGTCTTTGCTTGCTGTTTTTGTCTTTTGATTTGAGCTGAGTAGTCCCCAAGAGTCGGAATGATTGCTTGCAATGTTCCGGGTCTTCGCTTGCACCTTGATCTTGTGCCCACAATTGAGTAGCCCCCAAGTGCCGGGTCTTAGCCTGCGCTACCTGGGACTTATAACAATTTGGGCTTTACTCTTTATTCGCCGCGTCCTGACCATTTGTTTTTGTTTCCTGTTTCAGGACCAGACCCGCCAGCAGGACCATGCCCTTGACGTTGTCAAGGGGGAGTTGAAGACGGAAGTCGGCCTCCGTGCCGGTCTTGAAGATAAGCTCGCCGAGCTTGAAAAGAAACTCGGCGAGGCTGCTGAAGAGAACTCCCTCCTCTATCGAGAGATGGAGGAGCATGAGGCCAACTGGACGGAGCAGCGTGACAAGCTTCAAGAGGACCTGAATGCCTCCAATGCCAAATATTCAAAGCTTGTTGAGTTTCTTGCTGAGATGACCACCGCGCTCTTTGGTAAGCCGGCTCTAACTTTGACTGTCACACATCTTGGCTTATACTGCCGCGTGATACTTCTGGCTTTCTTTTTCCAGGGTCTTGGAACCCTATCTGCAAGCTTGAGCCGGAAGGGAAGCTCAAGGCCGTGTACACGCTTGTGCAGCAACTCTACTATGGAGCTGGCAAGGCATTGATGGCCTGTCACGGATGGGAGAAGCCGCCCACGACTCTGGCCAAATTTCTCCAACAGCTGAATGTTCTGTCGGCTTGGCTGGACAACTGGAGGAGGTCTGCAGCCCGGCGTGCTTCAATGCGCATCTTGGCTTTGATCAAGGCGCATTACCCATATGTTGACATAGAGCTTCTCACCGAGGGGTGGCCCAGCAAGAGTGACGGTACTCCTCTCACCAAGGAGGACATCAAGGCCATAGATGTGAAGACCCGGCATCATGCGACGGTGCTGACTGAAAACCTCATTCTTAGCACTTTCCAGGTGGGGTACACAGCTGAGGGAACCAAGCTTTCTCCCAAAGAGTCGGCCTTGACGGGTCTTGATCCGAGCTACCGCGCTCCTTTGCCGACTCAGCCGAAAGTGGCTCCTGCGTCCGGGTCATCCGACGTGTCAGCTCCTCCTCGCCCGGCCTCTGGCCCCTTCTCAAGCGTCTTCGAGATTTCCTAGGAAGATGCTGAGGGCTTGGGGAAGAAGAAGTCCGCCGCCTCTGGCTCTTCCGGCTTAGCTCCCGAGACCCCAGCCGTTCGTATTGAGTCTGGCCCAGCAGCATAAACCGGCTTGTAATATTTATCCGTCTTTGCAATTTTGGAAACTCATATTCTTTTGCCCTGTATGACCTGTAATAGGTTAGTTTTAACTCTGAGGCTATGCCTGTGCTAGTGCGCCTTCGTGCGCCTGATACACTTGTTTTAAATATTATGTCCGGACTCAGCCGTACTTTGCAAGCATATGTTTGGTGTTGATGACCCTTTTGGTTTCCTTTGCATATGCATAGCCGGCTTTCTTTTTGACCTCTTCTGTTAGAAACTTCGAGGTCAATCAGGGTTTGCTAAGTCCCCAAGGGCATCATAGTCAGATTGAAAGCCCGGTTTGCAACATCTGGTCGATGTGGCTTCTTTGCCGGGTTAGATTAGCATCGAGCTAGCAGGCAAGCATAACCAAGAAATTGTGGCGTCTATGTCGGGTTTTGGGTTTTCAACCTTTAACTGATAGTTGTCAAGCCCCCAAGACCTGTTTGAGATAATGTGGCGTCTATGCCGAGTCTTGAGTTTTCAACTTCTAACTGTTAGTTAGTAAGTCCCCAAGACCCTTGTAAGGAGTAAGAGTATAAGCTTGGTGGCGTCTCTGCCGAGTCTTGAGTTTTCAACTTCTAACTCGTAGTTAGTAAGCCCCCAAGACCCTTTGAAGTAGTGAAAATGTAAACTTGGTGGCGTCTCTGCCGAGTCTTGAGTTTTCAACTTCTAACCTTTAGTTAGCAAGCCCCCAAGACCCTTAATTGTGTGATATCTGGGCACTTTTGTCAACAAACTCTTTTCTTCAGAGAAGTTCTCTTTATTTAGCACAAGATATGTACATAGCTAGCAAGCCGCCTCATTAAAAACCTTCCAGTCCCCTTAGGTACCCTGGTAAGGAAAAGAGCGCGTCTGAAACCTGCTGCTTTCTTAGTAGAAGATACAAAAACTATAGGAAATCGGACTTGCCGGATTTCCTCTTCCTATGTGTAGTATGGTCTAAGCTCTGCTATGTTCCATAGCCTGTCGTTCTCTGTCATTGGGTACCTTGTGTGATCTATGTTTGGTCCTGTTGCTGTGTTTTCTTCTCTTAGGTCAACCAGATAGTAGGATCCATTGTGTAGATTTCTGCTTATCACGAAAGGTCCTTCCCATGGGGGAGTAAGCTTATGAAAGCCGGCTCTGTTCTGAGCCAATCTGAGGACCAAATCTCCTTCCTGGAAAGTCCTGGATCTAACCCGGCAGGTGTGATACCGTCTCAAGTCTTGCTGATATATAGCTGATCTTTCCAGGGCTAGCTCTCTTGCCTCTTCCAGTAAATCTACTGATGTGAGCCGGGCTTTCTCGTTTTCGGTCTCCACGTAATTTGCGACCCTTGGCGAGTCATGAATGATATCACTCGGCAGGACCGCTTCGGCTCGATATACCATGAAGAAAGGAGTGAAATCTGTGGATCTATTTGGAGTTGTGTTGATGCTCCAGACGACCGATGACAGTTCTTCTTCCCAGGCTCCGGCTGCTCTGATCAGTGGAACCCGGAGCCTTGGTTTTATCCCCCTTAGTAGCTCCTGGTTTGTTCTTTCGACTTGGCTGTTTGACTGAGGATGTGACACCGAAGCCAGGTCTAGCCGGATTCCATTGTCCCCACAGAATTTCTGCATCTCTCCGAGTGAGAAGTTTGTCCCATTGTCTGTGATGATGCTGTGGGGATACGCGAATCTGAATATGATTTTCTTCAGAAATTTGACTGCTGTAGCCGCTGAGCAACTGCTGACAGCTTGTACCTCGACCCACTTTGTGAATTTGTCCACTGCTACTAAGAGGTGAGTTTTCTTGCCGGATGATGGCTGGAAAGGTCCAACCATGTCCATACCCCAAACCGCAAAAGGCCATGTGATTGGTATTGCCCTCAGGTCTTGAGCCGGTATGTGAATCTGCCTTGCATATCTTTGGCATCCATCGCAAACCCGGGCTATGCTCTCTGCGTCAGCCAAAGCCGTCAGCCAAAAGAAACCATGTCTATATGCCTTGGCTACCATTGATCTTGTTGATGCGTGGTGTCCACAATCTCCTGAGTGGATCTCCTGTAGGATTTTCCGGCCTTCCTCTGGAGGGACACATCGCAGAAAAACTTCTGACGTGCTCTTCTTGTGTAACTCGCCGTTGATGATGACGTAGGCCTTAGCTCGGCGTACAATTTGTCTTGCCAGAACTTCATTCTGTGGTAACTCCTCTCTGAGTACATAAGCTAGGTACGGCTCTGTCCATGACGGTGTTTGATGTAAGGCGACAACTAGCTGGGACTCCGGGTCATCAGGAATTGCAAGTTCTTACTCAGTCGGCAGCTTGACGGATGGATTATATAACTCGGCCTTGAATACATTGGGCGGTATCGGGTCTCTCCTGGAGCCGATTCTTGATAAAGCATCTGCCGCCTCATTCTTTCTCCTGTCAATGTGTTCCACTTGATACCCGGAAAAGAACCTGGCTACCCTGTCAACCTCTCTTCTGTAAGCTGCCATATTGGCATCCTTTCGATCCCAAGTCCCTGATACTTGCTGCGCCACTAAGTCTGAGTCCCCATAGCACATGATCCTCTTGATGCCCATCTCCTTGGCGAATTTCAAGCCGTGTAACAGAGCTTCGTACTCGGCAATGTTGTTCGTGCAGGGCTCGAAGTGTATCTGTAAGACATAACTCAGCTTGTCTCCTTTTGGTGAGGTTAAGACCACGCCGACTCCAGATCCTCCGAATAGCTAAGTCCCGTCAAAGTGCATGACCCAGTGTTTGACACTCGGTGCTGGGGGCAGGGGGTCAAACTCGGTCCAGTCATTGATGAAGTCGGCTAAGGCTTGAGATTTGATTGCTGTTCTTGGCTCGTAGTTTATGTGATAAGGACCCATCTCGATGGCCCACTTTGCTACTCTTCCTGTCGCCTCCATGTTTCTGATTATTTCTGCTAGGGGAGCTGAGCTTACCACAGTTATGGGGTGTTCCTGGAAGTAGTGTGGCATTTTCCGGCTTGCCATGAAGACTCCAAAGACCAACTTTTGCCATTGCGGGTATCTCTGTTTTGACTCGGTTAGGGCCTCACTGACGTAGTAGACTGGCCGCTGAACCGGGTATTCTATACCTTCTTCTTTCCTCTCTACGACAACCACGGCGCTGACGGCTCGTGAGTTGGCGGAGACGTATAACAACATTGGCTCCTTACTTGTAGGAGCTGCCAGTACTGGTGCTGTGGACAATGTTTTCTTCAAATCCTCAAAGGCATCATCTGCTTCTTGGTCCCATATGAACTTGTCTGATTTCTTCAATAACTTGTATTGTGGGAGTGCTTTCTCTCCCATCCTTGCTATGAACCGGCTTAGGGCTGTGATGCAGCCCGTCAACTTCTGGACATCGTTTACGCACTCTGGCTTTTTGAGGTTCATGATTGCCTTGATTTTTGTCGGGTTTTCCTCAATTCCTCTTTCTGAAACTATGAAGCCGAGTAACATGCCTGCTGGAACCCCGAATACACACTTGGTCGGGTTAAGCTTCATCTGATACTTGCGGAGGTTGGTGAAGGTCTCTTTCAGGTCATCGAGAAGTGACCCGGCTTTCTGGGACTTGATCACGACATCATCAACATAAGCATGGACGTTGTGTCCAATCTGATCTTCAAAGCACTTCTGGATACATCTCTGGTACGTTGCCCCTGCAATCTTGAGGCCAAAGGACATTGTTTTGTAGCAAAAAGCTCCAAAGGGTGTGATAAATGATGTCTTCTCTTGGTCTTCTTCTTTGAGCTTGATCTGGTGATACCCGCAGTAGGCATCCAGAAAACACAGTAGTTCACTGCCGGCTGTGGCGTCAATTATCTGGTCTATCCGAGGTAGCGCAAAAGGATCCTTTGGACAAACTTTGTTCAAGCTTGTGTAATCGACGCACATTCTCCATTCTCTGTTCTTCTTTAGCACTAGGACCGGGTTAGCAAGCCACTTCGGGTGATATACCTCCATGATAAAGCTGGCCGCTAGAAGGCGGGCTATCTCTTCTCCTATGACTTTTTTCCTGTCTGCGTTGAAGCGACGCAGACCTTGCTTTACTGGTTTTGCTGCTGGATCAACATGTAAGCTATGCTCGGCGAGTTCTCTCGGGACACCCGGCATGTCCGAAGGGGACCATGCAAAAATGTCACGATGCTCACGGATGAACTCGACGAGCGCGCTTTCCTATTTTGGGTCCATATGAGACCCGATCGAGAGCTGCTTGGAGGAATCTCCTTCCACAAAGTCGACCATCTTGGTGTCTTGGGCAGATTTGAATTTCTTCTTCTCTTCCTCGTGGGCCGGCTTATCCAGCACACGCTTGTCAGCCGGGTCTACCTGAGACTTGTAATATTTCAATTCTTCTTCTGAGCAGGCCTGATCTGCCATGACGGCGTCACCTCGGTCACACTCAATTGCCATGTCTTTGCTTCCCTCGATGGTGATGATCCCCTAGGGGCCCGGTATCTTCAACTTCAGGTACACGTAACATGGTCTTGCCATGAACTTGGCGTAAGCTGGCCTTCCGAATAAGGCGTGGTATGGGCTCTTAAGGTCAACCACCTCGAATGTCAAGTACTCTGCTATGTACTGCGTCTTGCTTACTCCGAAAGCTACCTCCAGTCTGATTTTGCCGATTGGGTGAGCCGACTTTCCTGGTACTATTGCATGGAAGATTGTTGATGTTGGCGTTAGCCGGCTTTCAGACAAACCCATCCTTTGAAAAGTGTCCAGATATAAGATGTTAATGCTGCTCCCTCCGTCCATTAGGACCTTGTTCAGACGAAAGCCGTCCACTTGTGGTGCTACTACCAACGCTAGGAGGCCCGGGTGTTCGATTCTATCCGGGTGATCTTCTCTACTCCAAGTTACTGGTTGCTCTGACCACTTCAGGTACATTGGTAAGGCTGTTGCTACTATATTGACCTCTCTGTCTTTCAACTTTTGTTCTCTCCTGCATGTGTTGGTGGTAAACACATGATATTGGCCTTGACTGTGTAGTTCTTTTGGTGTTTGCTGATAGCCTCCGCCTTGGTGCTGACCTGACCCGGCGTTGTTATTTGGTGGTGCCTGATACCCGGCTCCTGTACACTGGTTGCCCTGGTTACCGTTGTTGTCAAGATTTCCTTGATTACCACTGTTCTCATTGTTTCTATTGAAGTTCCCTTGGTTCTGCTCCAAAGATTGCTCGTGTTTTCTCTATGCCCTCATGTCAGCGCATTGCGCTAATGTGTGACTGGCTGGTTTACCGTTCCTGGCATGCCTAGGACACGGCATATTGTAGATTTCGCTGATGTTTGGCCCTCTTGGGGGACCGGCTCTGAAATTTCCGCCGGGTCTTGGTCCTCTGTAACCTGAGGCTTGGGTGGTTCCAACAAACTCTAAGTTTCCTCCTTCATAGGGTCTTTTATTGTTTTGATTTCCATTATTCTGACTTGGCGCCGGGTTACGTGTTGCGTTGACCCGGTTGCTCTTCTGGTGCTCTTCCGTCTCGCCTACTCTTTTGTCAGTTGCAGCATATTTGTAAGCAATTGAGACCACCTCTCCAATGGTGATGTCTTGGCGAGCCAGGTCTTCTCTCATACGTCCCAACTTGTGTGTTAAAGAATCGAAAGCACAGTTTTTTTCCATCGTGGTTATTGCCGTGTGAGTTGAAATATTGATTGAGGATTGCAGAATCTCTGTGATCCGTGCTACCCACTGTCTTGCTGACTCGGTTTTTCTCATGACACACCGATCTAGATCCGCCTCAGTGTATTGCTTCTTACATGTCCTGGCAAAATTTGAGATAAATGCCGTCTTAAGTTCCTCCCATGTCTGGATGCTGTTTGGTGGAAGCCGGTCCAGCCAAATTTTGGGTGCTCCTTCCGCCATCATAAGATACAGGAATCTTTCACAGAGGTTTGGTGTAGCGTTCTTCATGTCCATGGCCATGCTGTACCCACTCAACCATGTTTCGGGGTTCATGTTCGGCTCATAGTTGACAACCTTACTCGGCTCTTTGAATTTTTCTGGGAAAGGTTCTGATCTGATCGCGTCTAACAAACACTTGGGTCCTGTTAAGTTTGCAGACGAGCCTCCTCCTTGACCCGGCGCAGGTGAATTTACGACGGGCCTGGGTTGGGCCGTGGCTCCGACTCTTGCTCCGGCTTCAGGTGTGGCTACCACAGCCGCCGCGCGTCTTGCTCTTGAACTGTCTACTATGGATTGCGCAGCGGAAGCGGCAGGCGCGGCCATCCTTCGTGGTCCGTGCACCTGCTGCTGCTGCTGTTGAATTGGTTGCGGGGCTGGCCGGTTTACCGGTCCTAGCCTGTTTTGTACTGATCTTGCTACCACCGGCTCTGGCTGCCGAGTTCTGGTACGGGTCCTTGCCGGCTATGAGTTGAAAGTTTGTGAACCTCGTGGGTTGTTGTTCTGTTGGACCACGGCCGTCTACAACAGATCTACGGCTCTCCATGCCTCTAAGTCGGCCGGTGAATTATCGAAGGGTATCCGCTCTAGGCCGTGCGTCGCTGCAAAGATATTGTCAACTGGGTTATTGTAATGACCCGGTGGAGGATCAAACCTGGGGGGTGGTGGTGGTAGTTGCTCGATGATTGCTGCTCCGGCTTCCACCACGTTTCTTGCTGGTGCTCCTGGCAGGACAGCTGCTGGCGCCGGGTTAGCTATTGCTACCGGTGCTGCTACTGGCACCGGGTTTGGTGTTTGAAACTCCAAGGCCACGGGTGCTATGGTATTTGTTCCGGTTGGGAGGTGAAGCCGGCTTCCGCGTCTTCTGTTCTGGACAGCGGTTAACTCGTCCCTTCTTCTATGGAGGGTGCTTCTCTCTTCCAACAGGTTTTGCTCTCGCTGGATCACAAGCTGTTCCCTTTCCTGGATATGCGCCGGTGCTCGGCCACACGCTCTTGGCTTGCCCTTGCCACCGCCTTTCTCAGTTCTTCTAACTCTCTCATCATGGCCGTGCTATTATTTGTTACTTCACCTTGCGCCGGGCTTGGTGAAGTTCCCGCGAGCGCTTGCTGCTGACCCGGAGGTCTGGCCAAGTCTGTCGGGCTTGCAGCGAGTATCGGGTTTCCAAGGGGGATTCCCGCGGTTGGTGTCTGCATATGAGCTAACGGACTGAAAGTCGGTAAGATTCCTCCCACTGCTGGATTAGGGGGTGCGTAGTTTGCTGCGGGCGGAGCTTGATGTTGATCCCAGTTTTCTCTGTTCTGCCTTGCCAACGCCTTAGCACTTGTTTCGTCACTCACGGAAGCTGATGCTCCGTCAGCCGGGGGTGCCCGGGTTACCACGTGAACCGTCATGTGACGCGCGGGTCCCAACGGTGCCGGGTGATCTTCATCCGTGAACCCGTCTCCAAAACGATCATCGAAAAAGGTAAGATTGACTCTGTGTCTGTATCCAGATCTGACATGTTAACTGGGGTAATGATGGGATCCTCGCTGATCCGGCTCATCGATTCTTCCTCTTCTGGCGATCCGACTGATTCCTCCCCGTCTGTCTGGGTCATGGTGGCTGACCCGGACTCGGATTCGAACTCCAGCTCATACTGCTCCGTGTCGGCTCCCTCGGACCGGATCACGACTACGAAAACATCGATCTGTCCAAAGATGAACATAGATCCAGTCTCCAAGAAATCTGCTTCTTCTATCCAGCCGGAGTCGTCCACGATCCGCTCCCCTCCTGGGAGCGTGTGGATCTGGCCGATAGCTAGTTTTTCCATACCTCGCAGCGCTTCTCCCGAAAAAGTGATGCTCTTGGCCGCAGGCCCCACGGTGGGCGCCAACTGTCGTGGGATTGTCACGGCAGATGTTACCCGGAGGTAACTTGAGATGTGGCGCATGGCGGCTTCCGACATCAGGAGCTTGTCTAGCGTAGCGTGGGGAAACAAGGGTTTACCCAGGTTCGGCCCCTCGTCTTGAGGTAAAGACCTACTTCCGGCTTTGGCTTTACTGATTAGGGGTTCGGGACTCGGCGCCTTAGCTTCCGGGTCTCGAGATTACAATGTGTCTCTCCTATGCCTTGTGTCTATTGAACCTCCTCTCTAGGAACCAGGAGACCCCCTTATATAGGTGGCGGGTCTCGCTGGAGGTACAAGGCCGGGTCCGGGTTCCTATCATACCCGGACTCTACTCTAAGTCCTCTAAGCCTCTTCTTTCCTTAGCAGGACTCCGTCTTGTACTTGGTCTCCAGCCTTCTGGATCCTTCTTGCTTGCGGGCCAAGGCATACGTCGCGCACCGGCTTACGTATCACCCGACCCATGTCTTTAGGCTTGATCCGGCCCAGCCTCCTGCCAGGCCGGCCTTTCTTCTATGTCGGTGGGCCTACCGGGTTACGATCCCCCCAACAGAACCCAAGCAATTTGCCTGAAGGTACTCCAAAGATGCACTTGGCGGGGTTGAGCTTGATGTTCACCTTGCGCAGGCTGGCGAAGGTTTCTTCAAGGTCTTCGAGGAGAGTATTTCCTTCTCGCGATTTCACGACGATGTCATCAACATATGCTTCGGCGTTCCGCCCCATTTGCCCGCCAAGGGCTATCCTCATCAACCTCTGGAATGTGGCTCCGGCATATTTTAGGCCGAAGGGCATGCAGACGTAGCAATACACACCGCATGGGGTGAGGAAAGTCGTCTTCTCCTCGTCCTCCTTAGCCATCTTTATCTGGTGATAACCGGAGAAGGCATCGAGGAAATAGAGGAGCTCGCAGCCAGCCGTGGAGTCCACGATCTGGTCAATTCTGGGCATGGGATAAGGGTCTTTGGGGCAGGCCTTGTTTACATCAGTGTAGTCAATGTAGAGACGGCCTCCTCCGGCGGGCTTTGGGACTACCAGGCCGTTGGAGAGCCAAGTGGGATGCGCGACTTCGCGAACGACTTTTGCCGCTTTCAGCTTCTCGACCTCCTTGACGATGAATGCTTGCTTCTCGGGGGCTTGCTTTCTTGCTTTTTGCTTGACAGGGCGCGCGTTTGGGCACACGGCCAAGTGGTGCTCGATCACCTCCCTCGGTACACCAGACATATCTGACGGTGTCCACGCGAACATGTCAGAGTTTGCCTGGAGGAAGGCGACGAGCGCGCTTTCCTATTTGGGAGGCAGCGCGGCGCCAATGGTGACGCTAGCCCCCGAGCCTTCAGCCCCCGTGCTACTGGAGCTCAGAGAGATCTTCTTGGTAGCAGCTGGCTCCTGGGAGAACAACTGCTTCTTCTTCTTGGGCCTCTCGAGAGGCTCTAGGTCCTCTTCTGCGGGGAAGGCCATGGCGGCGGTCTTGTAGGCCGTCTCAACGGCGCGCCTAACGTCCAAGACATGCCCACGGATCTTGACCATGTTGTATGCATGGTGCGTGACAGCCATGAACTTCGCGAGCACGGGGTAGCCGAGGATGGCGTTGTACGGCAGGCCAATGTATGTGACATCGAAGTCGATGTGCTCGGTGCGGTAATTTTCCTCGCTCCCGAAGGTGACGGCAAGCCTGACCTGGCCTAGAGGCTCGATCGAGCCGCTGGTGACCCCCGTGAAGGGCCTCGAGGGCATGAGCTGCTCGTAGGGCACTTGAAGCGTTTCGAACGTATCTATGGAGATAACGTGCAGGCCTGCTCCGCCATCGATGAGCGTCTTGGAGACAGCCACGCTGTCGATGGTGGGGGTGCAGACCAGCGGGAGGGTTCCAACAGTCTTGGTGGACTTGGGCTGGTCCTGAGCGTCGAAGGCGATGGTGTACTGCGACCACTTGAGGGGCCTGGAGGTTTCCGTGCTTGGGAGGGCGGCGTTGAGCTCGTGGGCGAACTGCTTGAACTGGTTGTTCAACTTCGGCGCCTGCGCCCCCCCAAGGATGCAGGCAATGGCGGCTCTCGGGGCTTGGTAGCCGCCGTCTTCCTCGTCAGGGAGGTTGCCCTTCTTTTCAGCGGCGTTGGCCTGATTTCCAGACGGTTTCTGGGAGCCGCCCTTACATCCGCTCTCGCGGTAGCCACGACCTCGGCCACGGCTACCACTGCCTTCTACTTGCTCGCGCTCCTTGCTCAACCTTTTGAGGTCGAAGCAGGACTCCGTGGAGTGGCCGCGCCTGTTGTGGTAGATGCAGAAAGGGCGGTGGTCATTTATTCTCTCTCCAGGCTCGGGGGAGTCCCTGCGGGTGCCCTTTGCGTCAGGCTCTGCCGCGAGAACTGCGGTGGCCTTGCGCTTGGGCTCCTCCTTCTTCTGGCTCTTGGACCCCTCAGCATGATCGTCCCTTCTCGAGGACATCTTCACGAAGACGAGTCCCTCTTCAGCCTTGGTGCACTTGTCCGCCAGGTCGAATAGCTTGACCACAGAGGTGAGCTTGTCGTGGATGCCCAGCTTCTCGAGCATCCTGCTGTTTGTGACGCCCTCGCGGAAGGCGGCGATGACTTGAGTGTCAGGGATGTTCGGGACCTTGTTGCGCACTTGGCTGAAGCGCTGGATGTCTTGCGGAGCATCTCATCCTTCTTCTGCACCACAGCACGCAGGTCGTTGTGGGTGAGGGCGCACTCGTACGTCGCCTTGAAGTTGGAGACGAACTGCTTGCAGAGCTCCTCCCAGGAGTTCAGAGAGTCCTCAGGGAGTTTCAAGAGCCACGACAGCGCAGAGTCGCGAAGCGCGTGGGAGAACCAGTTGGCCATGACCTTGTCATCTCCTCCCGCAGCTTGGATGGAGGTGGTGTAGAGCTGCAGGAAATCGATGGGGTTGCTGGAGCCGTCGTAGCCCTTGGGGAGAGCAGGCTGGAACTTTGGGGGATAGACCACGCGACGCAGAGAACGGGTGAACGCCATGCAGCCTGAGGCGTACGTGGCAACCCCGTGCTGAAGCGCGCCACGGTTCTGCTGACCCGCCTGGCCAATCTCCTCCACGAGCCTGTTCTGGCGGTCTCACTGGAGCTCCATCCCCACGCGAGCGTCGGGCGCAGTGCGCTGCACGATCAAGCAATCGTGCGGCGAGAACGCGTGTGAAGCAGCCCTCTGCGCCGCAGCCGTTGCAGGTCCCGGAGGTGGCGGAGGCGCGTTTGTCGCGACCGTGCCCGCGAGAGAGGGGCGCAGGTTGGACTGCGACGGAGCGGGACGCGTCGTGGCGATGGCGACGAGGTGGTTGAGGCGTTGGAGCCACTGCTCGTGGGCCTCAGCGGTGGGCTCGTAGCGGAGTAGCTCCTGCGCCATGAGCAGCGCGGTGTGGGGTGCTGGGTCTGTCCTTCCCCGGCCCGAGCCGCTCGGGTGCTGCGTTGGGTGGGGCGACTGCGCGTCCTCCTGGTGCTCGGCATCGCGCTCCGGTGCCTCCGTGTGAGGCGCCTATAAAAGGGACATGCTCTTCGTGGCGGGGTCAGCCCCGCCGTGCGCGGGTGGTCGCGGCACCTGGCGGCGCGCGTGCTCCTGCGGGCGCACGTCGGTTGACGTGGGCGACGCGGGTGGCGCGGGTGTTCACCATGGCACGGAGACGAACTTGAAGGTTGTTGACGCGCCTCAATCCCCTACCTGGCGCGCCAAATGTCGGGTTGTGACTCCCAAGAATCAGGGGTAGTCACTTCCTGAAGTGTAGTTTGTGAAGGGGATTGAACGCGGAGGTCTAGACCCTCGAGTGGCTCCGCGACGTTGCTCGCCGGACCCGAAGAAGACACGCACACGACAGAAGTAGACACCGGCCCTTACCCAGGTTCACGGCCCTCGTGAGGAGGTAAGACCGCTACTCCTGCTTGTCTGTATTAGAAGGTGAAGGTTACAGTACAATGGAGCTTGCCGGAAGCCCCCTTGAGGCAGTTCTTGCCTGGGGAGGGAAGCGATCGTCTCCTTCCTCCTCAGGTCCGAGGCTATCCTAACAAGTGTAGCTAGGGTTTACAAGGGTTGTAGCGTGCAAAGAGCCGACCCGCGCTACGATGGAGGTATTGTCCCTTTTATAGGGGCCTCTGGCCTTCTCCTTCGGCTTGGCCTTCAAGGTGGCTCCCACACGGCAGAGGCACGGTGGAGTTGGAGTCCACCGTGGTCCGTTCATCCATGGACGCGGTCCATTGTTGATAAAGGTGGGCGCAGTGGCCGACAGGCGGCCGACCGCGCTGTACTGCCCGCAGAGAGGGCAGTCTCTGAGGTGGAGCCCATGATGACGTCCTCCGTTGGAGGGTTGCGCCGTCAACCTACTTTATTGCCAGGAAGGTCCTGGCAGCTGCGCAGCAGGCAGAGACGCTTTATTGACCCCTTTATCACCAAAACGGCAACGGGGGTGCTTGCGTCACCACGTGGGCGTGGCAGAGGCCATGTGCGCCTTGCCGTACTTCCTTGGCCGCAACGTTTCCCTTCAGGCGCGGGGACGCCTGAGGGGAGATTCCTGCGAGACTCCCTCGAGGCGAGCTGGCGCCTTGGGGGGGGGGGTCCCCTGAGGCGAGGGATCCCTTGAGGCCCTTGTTTCCTCTTCAGGCCCTCGACGGGAATTGCCTCTTGAGGGTCCCGCCAGGCAGTGATGCCTGGTCCTTAGTCGTTTCGTCTGACTGGCCCGTGTGCGAGGCCTGTGGGGAATGGGCTCTCCATACCCCAGTTCCCACTGGGCCGACAGATTGTTGTTAACACGCTCATTTGTGGTGTTTTGTTAAATCAACCAACTACACCTTTTCAGTTTTTAACCAGCAACTTGTGTGAGCAGTAGTGTTAACCTACATAACCCTAATTAGTTTCCTAAAAGTATTGTTATGTCATTCACTAGTTAGCTTAACATAGTTCATATTGTTTCCCGGGTGTTGCACTAAATTAACTTAGGTATTATGCATGTGGATGTGATTGGTGTTAAATGCTATAAGTAATTGTTTGTGCTTTGTAATGATTGTTGTATGGTTTGTCCACTTCAAGATTTGCTGTCAACACTTGTTACTATGTGATTGTTTGGTTTAATTGTTGAAGTGATATTAATTGCGGTGTCTTATTAAATAGGCTTAAGGCACCTTTTTAGCTCTTAGTCATAAACTGGTTTGGATAGTGGTGTTACCATTGTTTGTCGCCTAGTTACTTGATAGTAGGTGTTTCTTGAGCTAGTAACATGTTTGCATGTGAGTGTGCTCAATGCTAGTGTTAATGTTAATACTTGCTTGCGTGTTAAGATACTTTTTTCTGAAGTATTTCCGGAACTATTAAGATACTTTTGTCTGAAGTATTTTCTGGAACTATTAAGATACTTTTGTCAGATGTATTTCCTGAACTACTAAGATACTTTTGTCTGAAGTGTTTCCTGAAGCTATTATAACAACTCTTGGTAAGTGATATAATGACCCTAAGTGATGTGTTGTTTTAGTGTTCTGTAGAACTACCCTTTTAATACTCAGGGTTCTTGTGTATATTTTCTTAGGAGAATATGTTGTTTGTCTTAGCTCTATGCACTTTGTTGTTTGTTTTTGTTTAGCTAAAGGAGTTGTTTGCTCTTGATTGTTAGCTTAGTGTCTTGTGCAATTCTTGCTGTTTAGTATGTCCTTGTAGCTTTGTCTGGTATTCTGAGTGTGCTTCATTTTCCTGTTTACGACGTTAGATACGACCGGGAAGGAACTAGAAGTGAGGAATGAACATGAGGAGCATCAAGATCAAGACCATGGACATAATGCTGAACCAGGCAAGCCACCTCACCACTATAATGAATCCTACTATTTTATCAAGCATTGTTTTGTCTTCAAAATAAAATAATGCATGTTTCACTTTTCTTTGTGGTACCTTGCCACCCAAAAAATATTTTTACAAAATATTGTTTGTCCAAAGCTATCTACTAGAAGTACTCTAGGTGTGACCAAAAAGAGTTTTAATTGATGAGCCTTGTTGTTGAAGGCTCCATCAAAAAGATTAGTTTTCTAGTAGTCTATCCTTATTTTCTTATCTCAAAACTTTAGGATGGGAACTTATTTGATAAAACTATTTTATGGAGGAAAAATCTGAGTTGCTGGGAGCAATCAGCGAGAAAGAAATGCTTTATGTAAACCCGAGATGCTGAGAGCATTCAGAGATGTTGCGAAAACCCGAGCTGCTGGGGGCAGTCGGAAATGGAGGTTTAATTTCGAAGTCCCTGCTGCCGCCTGAACAATTAACCCGTACAACCACATTACCTCAAAAGGGGCACGGGGCTTAACGGAAGCTTGTTGGTGTTGGTATTCGAATATTCCTCAATTGGCTAGATGGGGTAAGAGACCCCGGAACCGAATGCTCCAAGGGAATGGGCATACAGAGTGTGGACTTCGTGTGCCACCGGGAAGCAACGGTGGGTCTCCTGTCATGGCGGTGTGAGACTAGGGGAAACCGGAATCGATACGTCTAGCTCACTCGGTGCCGGGGAGAACAAACCCACTCGAAGAGGATATTCTTATACCAGCATTAACATAGTGGAAGTTAGGATCGGCCGTCTGATGTGTGCATGCTGTCCCTGCACAGTCCGTGGTTGATCCACGACAGACCATCCGAATCTTGTGGTGAAAGTGTACAACCTCTGAAGAGTGTAAATCTATTCGAATAGCTGCGTCCGCGGTCATAGACGGTTGGAAAGGCCCCACTGGGCGCCTTGGAGAAAGAAGTGGTTTTCAAGAAAAGTGTTTTCGGTGAAACAAGGAGGTACCTGGGAGGTATGGAATTTGGGAGAAGATGATTGGCCTCGGGGAGACAATCAGTCCGATCTCAAGTCAGGAAAAGGGGTATCCCCATTCTAGTGCTTTTAAATGTTTTACAAAAGAAAGTTTTGAACTTGGATATGTCCTTGCTAGATCTATGAGAAGAGATTTCTATCTCTAAATGTTTTCTTCAACAAAGATATAGAAATGTCGTGATCTCTATGTTGAAAAGCATCGTATTCAAAAACTAAGCCCTATAGATGTATATAGCAACTACCCCAGTTTTCGAAAAGTTGTTTCCTTGCATTATCATGAAAACTTAAGCCTTAGAGGTGGTCTTGCGAGTATGTAAATGTACTCATATGGCTATGTCCCTGGATATTCAAACGTCCAGGTTTTCCTTGAGGAGAGGTACGACAAGAAGGAGGAGTACACCGACGACTGCGCCAACTGAGTCTCCCGCTCAACTGCTCTGTGGGAATGCAACAGGACGTGACGAGGGCCGACGCTAGCTGAACCTTTGGCTGAGTTTTAGTTAATATTTTTCAAGGGCGACGATGTTTGCAGACTTGGTCATGTGACCAGTATATATGTAAGTCTTGTACTATTCGAGTTGTATGATGTAACTTTGAATACCAGGTTGGTTATGTGATCGCGATGCACTGATCATTGGGATCGTAATCTGTTTACATAACGTGTGCATCTCTGACGGGTAGCCAGAGGGGTCCCTACAGGTGGTCATCTAAAGAAAACAAGAGAAGATACTTAGAAAGGAAATAGTTAAGATAGTTACAAGAATGATGTTTGAAAAGTTCTTATTTTCAGCAAACCGAATGAAATAGCCCTATGGCCAAATCCTATTTCTATCCAAACTTAGGGTTTCGAACCTATACGCAACACAGTGCTCTGATACCATCTGTAGCGTACTTGCACTTAAAATAAGGCAGATACCTGTGTATAGTGCAAATCCCTGGATCAATTCGTTTGCACACACAGTTTACGATGTAATATCACAACAAGGTATCAATTTTATTACATCGATGATCCAGACTTACAAAATATTTAATACAAGTTGCATAGCATAAAGCTAGCTTTGAAAGAGTAAACAACAGAAATACAATAGCACTGAGTCTCCATCACATTCATGTTGCCACAGGCGAAAACATGTTGGTCGTAGACTCGAAACCTTTAAACGAAACCTCACTCGTCATCTGATCAATCTGCAATAAGAAAAATATTGCAACAACTTGGGTCAGATTTCATAAAAAATGGAGTCTGGCAAGTGACACTATGGTGGACACTTATTGGAATAACTCTAATAACCTATATGCTTATT
The DNA here is from genome assembly GCA_026929855.1 of Poa annua. Taxonomy (NCBI): domain Eukaryota; kingdom Viridiplantae; phylum Streptophyta; class Magnoliopsida; order Poales; family Poaceae; genus Poa; species Poa annua. The sequence goes on along the minus strand of CM049429.1, from coordinate 17,413,909 downwards.
TGGCTGGTGGAGTTTGTAACATCCCAAATTTCTCAAAAATTTAAAACTTTGCATTCATGCATCATGCATCATAAAAGTATGATATTGAAATCACATAAGGAGTAAGAGAATTGTAATTATAATATTAAATAGAATTGCTTTTCATTTAAGAGATTTATTTGAGCTCTATACAAAACAGTATTTTATTATTTTATTCATTCAGAAAAATGATATCAAAAAGTTACAAATTTAATTAGGTTTTCAAAACATATTTTTATGAATTTTTCTGAAATGTTTTGATAAGTTTTAAAAATCAAAATTGAATTAAAGGATTTAAATCAGAAAAGGTTTTGTTTAAAAAAAAAAGGGGAGAGAGAGGCTATTTGGGCCGAAGCCCATTGCTTATCTGCCGCGCGCGCAGTGCAGAAGCCCGCCAGCAGCCCAACTCCTTCCCCGCAGACGCTGACGACCGGGCCCCGCCTGTCATCCCTCTCCCTACGTCGTGTTGAACACGGACTCAATCCTACCGAACCCTAACGATTCCCGGATCAAATTCGTTGCTATATCTGCGAGGAATCGATCTCCCTGCCCCCCATATAAACCCCCCCCCTTCCACCGCCTCCCCGAGCACCAAAACCCTAAGGATTAGCCCCAAGGCCGCTCGGGAAAAGCTCGCCGCCGTCCGCCATTGCCGCCGCCAATCTTTCTCTTCCCCGGTGAGTACCGAGCCCCTCAAACCCTCCCACGGCTTCCTTGCGACTCACAGTGATCGCGCGCACGTCCCTGACACCTTCCTTGCTATCCTTTTGCATCAGAACGTCGAGTACGTGCGCAACCGAAGCGATCCGCCGCCGATTCCATCTCCGGTGAGCTCTAGGAGGAGGAGGGAGGCACGACGAGGACCCCAGCCGCGCCAACAGCTCCGCCGCGACCTCTCCTTCATTGCGGTATGTCCCGTTCGTGCTCGCATCGCGTAGATAGACGGAAACGGGTTTGCCGACGAGGGCGCCGCCGCGGGCACGAGAACTCCGGCGTGCTCCGGCCGGCCGCGCTGCTCCCGTAAGATCCGAGCCGTCCGTGCGGGAGCAGACGATCGAGATTAGAATCTCCTTACCGCTTCGTAGATTAGATCTGGTGCGTTAGATCTAACTTAGATCGTACGGTCCTCGCGAGCGATCCGCGCGAACCGGTACCAACCAATCAGCTGCCGCCACGTGGCTTTTTCCTTTTCTATTTTCGGCAGAGATTTGTTTTAAAAACAGAAAATAGCACAAACTTGTAAAAATCATATCTTTTGATCTGTTCATCCAAATTTGATGAATTTTATATCCACTTGTAGCTCTGCTCGTGTAGTTTAATATGGCATTATTAGTTTATCCTGTTAGAGCATATTAAATTGTGAAATTAAATTGTTTAACTTTCGGGTATTAAATCAATAACTTAATTAATAATTTTTCTCTCCAAATAAATCCAATTGTTTTGCAGAGATATTAATGCCCTCTGTCCAGAGAGTGCAACATGATATTTATTTGATACCTTTCTAATAGACTTAAAGAAATTGGTTTTATAATTTAAAACTACTAATATGTTCAATTATTTAAATGATTAATTAAAATATTTAAAATATTGATCATTTCATTTTTATGCATGAATAACAGAGAACTTAATATAGTAATTAATTGGTCTTGTGAAATTCATTGCATATAAGCATGCATACATATTTTTTGTATTGATATTCTAAGTGTTATGCTTGTGTGCTTATTGAGTGTTATTTTGTCTCTAGATTGTGAAGAGGAGGAAGGTCCTTGTGATTGTTATTCCTGTTGTGCTTGTTCCCTTTGTTACCAAGGCAAGTGACACTCATCATCCATCCTATGTTTTCTATATGCATTATTAGTAGATTTTTGAGTAGTATGCATGATAGGGAAAAATTGGATACTATCTTAGAATGCTAAGTTAGTCTACACTTTGAAAATATCCTAGTAGTGTGTAGCCATCCCCTTCCTTGCAGCCACCAAAAGTGTTATTAGATGCTTAGCTATGCTATAAAGAAGTTATTATCATGTTATGGAATTATTGCTAAGTATTGAAAACATTGAATATACTTCTGGGTGGAATTGGTTGTTTGGTTTATGTTGAGTGGCTTTTGGGGCTATGCTTGTGGTGGTCTTCGCCTAGGATGAATTTCTATTCTACTTAGGGCCATGAGTATGGTGGTTTTTACCCAGAAGTACACTTGTGGACGGCCACCCAGGAACAAAGAGATTATTAAGTCCCTCCAAGTTTAGAAGCTTCCCGTGCAGCCTTTTGACAATGGGCTCTGTCTAGAACGACTAAGTTGTGAGAGTGCAACCTGTCAGCTTGACAAGCAGATGTAGAATTGATAGGTGGAACGGGTCTTGCTAGTATGGTTGCATTCTTCTTCTGAAAGTTCTTGTCTCAATTCTCTCCTTTCCATAATACACTCCGCGTGTATAGGATATCTCGGACAAATTGAGTCTTAAGGTGAAAGTGCACAACCTCTGCAGAGTCGACAAACTGAGTACTCAGCCGTGTCCCCGGTGATGGACAACTTCGAGCAACTGGACAAGGATGGACAGAAGAATCTCAACATGGTTTTTGTAAAGTAAAATTTGACTAAGGAAAGAATTATTGGTGCACTTGGGCTTCATCCCTTGGTGCCAAGTCTTGAGATATACAAGTGTTTTACAAAAGATAGGAGAAAACTGGCTTTCCGCAAAATAGCCTACAAACTCCACTTAGCCAAATATGCATATAGAATTAGACTTGCCATAATTTTATCCACCATAGTCACTTGCCAATACTTCATTGTATTGACCTCCTTCGGGGGCTGCATATTCAAATGTGCAGGTAATTCTGATGAGGAGTAAGTTTGGACTCGATTCTACACCCAACATGTCTGCTCGTGGCGTATGCTAGAAGAGAAGGCCCATTGCTTTTATTTACGTTGTGAACTCTGAATATTTTAGCTAGTCTTCATGACTATGCACTTTGTAATAAAGCCAGACTTGGCTATTTTTGGATCTCGATGTAGTATTTTGATACTTATGCAATGATACTATATATTTTGTACTGTGGTGCTAGCAGTGATCCAGGGACTAGCACATAACACAGGTGTTCCATCTTTATTTAAAGATGGGGCGCTACAAAATGGTATCAGAGCAAAGTGTTGCCTGTAGGTTCGAGCCCTTAGGATTGGTTAAGCCTGCTTTTTGATCATAATATTACCTTCTTTGAAGTATGTTGGATCCTAACGGCATAGTGGGATGAAGCGGCCCGGGACTAACCTTACATGTCCGCGTACATGAGACCTGTTCCACAATTATAAGTGGCTGGCCGGGTGTCTGTCTCTCTCACTATAGTGAATATCCGACTTACAAAAGAGTTGATAATAGTGTTGATCACCTTTTAGAAAAGAACTTCTTTTCCCTAAGTATCTAAGTACCCACAATTAGTTTATCTTACCTTTGTCTTGTCTAATAAATTCTACTTTACTACTTAAGGATGTCATTCTTCACTTATCAAACCGCGGAGGACTTCAAGGACATGTGCTTTGGAAGATATCTTCTAGAGTTGGTAGAACTGTTGGCACTTCCAACACCCATCATCAAGGCAAGCCAGCTGAAGCACTTCAAAAGAGAAGACTTATGGGGAATTCGCCTTTATCAACAAGGGCGCCAGATTGAACCCAAGACTGAAGACATCCAGTTCAAGTCAATTAGTGACTCCCTGGAGAAAGGGCTGAATCTCGTCACGCAAGAGCTAATAGGACGTCTTTGCTTGCAATACCAAGAAGAGTTAAAAGACCACTACTTTGCTCACCTTGGCCAACGTGACAAACATGGGATTCCTTACCGTATTAGTGAGGAAGACAAAAATAAACCAGAATCCTTGTACCCATATCTCCAAGACTTAGAACTTCATCTCTGGCAACTAGAAGAAGATAGACGCAATGAGCTGTTGAAGAATGATGAAATAATGGCACAAGTCAAGGAGACTCAAAAGAAGATTGAAGCCCAAGAAGAGGTGGCCAACGCTCAAGAGGAGAAGTTCCGAGCCCAAGAGAAGAAGTTTCAAAGCCAAGAAAAGAGAATTAGAGACAAGAACAAGGAGATCAGGACCCTGAAGGATGAAATTCAGAGCAACGACGTCGAGTTCGAAGCTGATCGAGATTTGATCGAGACTCTACGCCGTGAGAAGAGAATGCTACAAGAGAAGATTGAAGCCCTAGAGAAGGAAGCAATCGAGACTCTGCACCGTGAGACGACAAAGTTACAAGAGAAGAACGAGGCCTTGGAGAAGGAGGTGAATGACTACAAGGAGATCCTTACGAAGGAAGGCATCGTCATCGAGGAAGTCGAAGAAGAGGAAGGGGACGTCATGGACGAAGTTTAGACTTAGTAGTTGGACCACCATATTCTCTCTCGTTTAGTTCGTCGTTCTTTTAAAAACATTGATCTCCAACTTGGGGTGTGACAATGTTAGAATGTTGGTTTGCAGACTTTGTGTTTTATTTGATCAACTTAGAATGATTGTTTGGTTTTGCTTAGTAGACTTTTCTTTTAAGTTGCCTTATGAGTGTGGTTTGTGTTGACTGGATTGTTTTGTGCATGGGTAGGATTTTTCCTCTCTTAGTTCTGTCTATCTTTCACTCATCTATGCTGAAAAACCCTTACAGATGCCTCCTCGTCGTGATACCAACAACGACGACGCCATGCAACAACTGATGGCTGCTCAAGCTCAGTTGATGAATATGATGACTCAGTTCATTGCAGCAACCAACAACAACAACAACAACAACAACAACCCGCCACCTCCACCACCACCCCCAGTGGACAGACTTGCCAGATTCCTAAGGCTTAGGCCTAATAAGTTCTCCTATGCTTCTGAACCAATAGTGGCAGATGATTGGCTCCGCTCAGTCAACAAGGACTTAGTAACTTGTGAATGTTCTGAGGCAGAGAAAGTGAGGTTCACTGCACACTTGTTAGAAGGACCCGCAGCATTGTGGTGGGAGAATTATCAAGTGACTCATCCTTTGGATGGCATGACTTGGGATGCGTTCAAGGAAGGCTTCCGTAATGCTCACATCTCCTCAGGAATAATGAATCTGAAGAAAGATGAATTTCGCAGCTTGAGGCAAGGTGGTAGAACTCTGAAGGAGTATATGGATGACTTCTGTACGTTATCAAGGTATGCTCCAGAGGACATCGATACTGATGCAAAAAGGAAGGAAAAATTTCTCAATGGACTTAAGGGAGAACTGAAGATACCGTTGTCTGTGGCTTATACTCCAAACTATCAAGCTCTGCTGGATCAAGCTATCACCTTGGACAACAACATAAGAAAGGAAGAGAACAGGAAGAGGAAGTTCAGTGCAAGTAAAGTTCATTCTGAAGGGACTTATAAGAAACACACCTCTGAAGTCAGTAGCCATAAACCCTGGAATCACTCCAACACTGGTAGTGGCCAAAAACATCATGGGCATAACCATAATGGAGGGAACAAAGGAAGTGCTGGAGGATACAATGGAAATAATGGTGGATCCAGGGGAAACCATCACCATGGCCATAATCATGGGAATGGTAATCACCGTCCTAACCATGAAGGGAAGAAAGACTTGTCTAATGTAACTTGCTTTAAATGCAAGAAGACAGGACATTATGCAACTGAATGCCCAGAGAGGAAGGCTGAAGAAAATTCCAAGCCCAATCCTTTCCAGAAGGGACAAGTGAACCACATCAATGTGGAAGAAGTTCATGATGAACCTGATGCTGTGATTGGTACGTTCTTGCTCAACTCCTTCCCAGCATTAGTTTTATTTGATACTGGAGCATCTCATTCATTCATATCAAGAGCTTTTGTTAACAAACATGGGTTAGCTGAGGAAAGTCTAGGGAAACCTATTAGGGTAAGTTCACCGGCAGGAGAGATGCTAGTAAATTCCGGTTGTAGGCAGTTAGACTTGCTTATTGGAAAACACACCTTCCCAACAGACTTAGTCATCCTAGAGACCCAAGGATTGGATGTTATCATCGGAATGGATTGGATGACTCGTTTTGAAGGAATCATAGATTGTGCAAATAGAGCGATCACCCTCACCACCCCAGAGAAAAGGAAGATTAAGTTCCGATCAACTTTCGAACTTAAGAAGGTTAGGCTAAATTCTCTTAAGGGGGTTAGCCTTGGTGATGTGCTTATTGTCAAGGAATACCCAGATGTTTTTCCGGAGGAACTGCCTGGAATGCCACCTGATAGAGATGTAGAGTTTCTCATCGAATTGAAGCCGGGAACCGGGCCAATAGCTAAAAGACCTTATCCTATGGCTGTCGATGAATTGAAGGAACTCAAGAAGCAATTAGAAGAACATATTCAGAAAGGATTCATTCGTCCAAGTTCATCGCCATGGGGAGCACCAGTCTTATTTGTTAAGAAGAAGGACCAAACCCAGAGACTAGTCACGGATTACAGAGATATAAATGAGCAAACTATCAAAAACAAGTACCCGTTACCCAAGATAAATGAACTATTTGATCAACTGGAAGGTGCTTGTGTTTTCTCAAAAATCGATCTCCGATCGGGGTACCTCCAAATGAAAGTTAGAGAAATGGACATACCCAAAACTGCATTTGTTACGAGATATGGCTCTTATGAGTACACAGTAATGCCCTTTGGATTAACCAATGCACCAGCCTATTTCATGAATATGATGAATAAAGTGTTCATGGATTTTGTGGACAAGTTTGTGGTAGTGTTCATAGATGATATTCTAATCTACTCTAAGAGTCACAAAGAACATGAAGAGCATTTGAGTCTGGTATTACAGAGACTACGTGAACATAAGTTGTATGCCAAGTACAGCAAGTGTGAGTTTTGGTTAGAACAAGTTGGATTTTTAGGCCATGTGGTGTCCAAGGAAGGTATAGCAGTGGATCCTGAAAAGGTTTCAGCTGTAACGAATTGGGAACCGCCGAAGAATGTTGGTGAATTACGAAGTTTTCTGGGTCTAGCCGGATACTACAGACGATTCATTGAAAACTTCTCCAAGATTGCCAAGGCCTTGACGGAGTTACTGAAGAAGGAGAAGAAATTTGAGTGGACAGAGGCATGCGAAGCCAGTTTTCAGGAGTTGAAGAAACGTCTGGTTTCAGCCCCAGTTCTATGCTTACCTGATTTGGAGAAGGAATTTCAAGTTTACTGTGATGCTTCACGCCAAGGTTTGGGAAGTGTGTTGATGCAGGAGGGCAGAGTGGCATCTTATGCCTCTAGACAACTCAAGAAACATGAAGCCAATTATCCAACTCATGATCTCGAGTTAGCATCAGTAGTGCATGCTCTGAAAACTTGGAGACCCTACCTGATGGGAAAAAGATGCGAGGTATTCACGGACCACAAAAGTTTGAAGTACATATTCACCTAGAAGGAATTAAATATGAGACAAAGAAGATGGCTGGAACTTATTAAAGATTATGATTTGAGCCTTCAATACCATCCGGGAAAAGCTAATGTGGTAGCAGATGCTCTGAGTCGTAAGGTGTATGTGAATGGCCTAACAGCAGGAGAATTACCCGAGGAATTATGTAAGGCATTCAAAGACCTCAGATTGGAAGTAGTACCTGAAGGGTTTGTAACCTCATTAGTTGTACAACCCACTTTGATGGACAAGATTCGTGAAGCTCAAAAAGGAGACAAGGAAATAGAAGAGATCAAAGTCAATTTGGAAGCTGGAAAAGCTAAAGGATTTCATGAGGATGAGCAGGGAATTTTGTGGTTTGAAAAACGAGTATGTGTGGCCAATGACCCTGATATTAGGAAGTTAATTCTGCAAGAAGCTCATGAAACACCCTATTCCATTCATCCGGGAAATACCAAGATGTATATGGATGTGAAAGAGAGATTTTGGTGGAATAACCTAAAGAAGGAGATAGCAGAATACATCGCTAAGTGTGATGTATGTAGTCGAGTAAAGGCTGAACATCAGAAACCAGCAGGACTCTTACAACCCTTGAAAGTACCGGATTGGAAGTGGGATTCCATTGGGATGGACTTCATCACTGGATTACCCAGGACCAGATCGGGTTATGATTCTATTTGGGTTATTGTTTGTCGCCTAACCAAAATAGCTCACTTCATACCCGTGAAGACCACTTATACTAGTGCTAAGCTAGCTGATATTTACATGAAGAGAATTGTGTGCCTTCACGGCGTTCCTAAGAGTATCGTGTCTGATAGAGGGACCCAGTTCACTTCTCATTTTTGGAAGCAGTTGCACGAATCCTTAGGAACCAGATTGGAATTCAGTACGGCTTTTCACCCGCAAACAGATGGACAGACTGAAAGAGTGAATCAGATTTTAGAAGATATGTTGAGAGCTTGTGCGCTCGACTATGGATCTAGTTGGGATGATAATTTGCCATACGCTGAGTTCTCCTACAACAATAGTTACCAAGCCAGCATTGAGATGGCACCGTTTGAAGCCTTATATGGAAAGAAATGCACAACCCCACTGTTGTGGAGTGGTGTAGGAGAACGGAGTTTCTTTGGGCCGGATATAATACAGGATGCTGAAGAGAAAGTCAGGCTGATTAAGGACAGGTTGAAAATAGCACAATCACGTCAGAAAAGCTACGCAGATTCCAAGCGTAGGGAAGTCACTTATGAAGTGGGAGATAGAACCTATCTAAGGGTGTCACCACTTCGGGGTGTGAAAAGATTTGGAATAAAAGGAAAGTTAGCACCTCGATTCATTGGACCATTCAAAATTCTTTCTCGCAAGGGTGAAGTGGCCTATGAGTTAGAACTACCTGAAGTACTGTCTGCTGTTCATAATGTGTTCCATGTCAGTCAGTTAAAGAAATGTCATCCCGAGATGATGGGAGTTCCCTTAAATGATACAGTACCCCTCGAGGAGGTACAATTGGAGAGTGATCTGACATACGAAGAGAAGCCCATCAGGATATTACAGACCGCAGAAAGAGTAACCCGTACCAAAACCATTAAGTTTTGCAAGGTCCAGTGGAATCATCACACCGAAGACGAAGCTACTTGGGAACGAGAGGATGACCTCCGAGAAGACCACCCACACCTTTTTGCTGACCTTTCCGAAGCTCGAGGGCGAGCTTCTTCTTAAGGGGGTTAGTCTGTAACATCCCAAATTTCTCAAAAATTTAAAACTTTGCATTCATGCATCATGCATCATAAAAGTATGATATTGAAATCACATAAGGAGTAAGAGAATTGTAATTATAATATTAAATAGAATTGCTTTTCATTTAAGAGATTTATTTGAGCTCTATACAAAACAGTATTTAATTATTTTATTCATTCAGAAAAATGATATCAAAAAGTTACAAATTTAATTAGGTTTTCAAAACATATTTTTATGAATTGTTCTGAAATGTTTTGATAAGTTTTAAAAATCAAAATTGAATTAAAGGATTTAAATCAGAAAAGGTTTTGTTTAAAAAAAAAAAGGGGAGAGAGAGGCTATTTGGGCCGAAGCCCATTGCTTATCTGCCGCGCGCGCAGTGCAGAAGCCCGCCAGCAGCCCAACTCCTTCCCCGCAGACGCTGACGACCGGGCCCCGCCTGTCATCCCTCTCCCTACGTCGTGTTGAACACGGACTCAATCCTACCGAACCCTAACGATTCCCGGATCAAATTCGTTGCTATATCTGCGAGGAATCGATCTCCCTGCCCCCCATATAAACCCCCCCCCTTCCACCGCCTCCCCGAGCACCAAAACCCTAAGGATTAGCCCCAAGGCCGCTCGGGAAAAGCTCGCCGCCGTCCGCCATTGCCGCCGCCAATCTTTCTCTTCCCCGGTGAGTACCGAGCCCCTCAAACCCTCCCACGGCTTCCTTGCGACTCACAGTGATCGCGCGCACGTCCCTGACACCTTCCTTGCTATCCTTTTGCATCAGAACGTCGAGTACGTGCGCAACCGAAGCGATCCGCCGCCGATTCCATCTCCGGTGAGCTCTAGGAGGAGGAGGGAGGCACGACGAGGACCCCAGCCGCGCCAACAGCTCCGCCGCGACCTCTCCTTCATTGCGGTATGTCCCGTTCGTGCTCGCATCGCGTAGATAGACGGAAACGGGTTTGCCGACGAGGGCGCCGCCGCGGGCACGAGAACTCCGGCGTGCTCCGGCCGGCCGCGCTGCTCCCGTAAGATCCGAGCCGTCCGTGCGGGAGCAGACGATCGAGATTAGAATCTCCTTACCGCTTCGTAGATTAGATCTGGTGCGTTAGATCTAACTTAGATCGTACGGTCCTCGCGAGCGATCCGCGCGAACCGGTACCAACCAATCAGCTGCCGCCACGTGGCTTTTTCCTTTTCTATTTTCGGCAGAGATTTGTTTTAAAAACAGAAAATAGCACAAACTTGTAAAAATCATATCTTTTGATCTGTTCATCCAAATTTGATGAATTTTATATCCACTTGTAGCTCTGCTCGTGTAGTTTAATATGGCATTATTAGTTTATCCTGTTAGAGCATATTAAATTGTGAAATTAAATTGTGTAACTTTCGGGTATTAAATCAATAACTTAATTAATAATTTTTCTCTCCAAATAAATCCAATTGTTTTGCAGAGATATTAATGCCCTCTGTCCAGAGAGTGCAACATGATATTTATTTGATACCTTTCTAATAGACTTAAAGAAATTGGTTTTATAATTTAAAACTACTAATATGTTCAATTATTTAAATGATTAATTAAAATATTTAAAATATTGATCATTTCATTTTTATGCATGAATAACAGAGAACTTAATATAGTAATTAATTGGTCTTGTGAAATTCATTGCATATAAGCATGCATACATATTTTTTGTATTGATATTCTAAGTGTTATGCTTGTGTGCTTATTGAGTGTTATTTTGTCTCTAGATTGTGAAGAGGAGGAAGGTCCTTGTGATTGTTATTCCTGTTGTGCTTGTTCCCTTTGTTACCAAGGCAAGTGACACTCATCATCCATCCTATGTTTTCTATATGCATTATTAGTAGATTTTTGAGTAGTATGCATGATAGGGAAAAATTGGATACTATCTTAGAATGCTAAGTTAGTCTACACTTTGAAAATATCCTAGTAGTGTGTAGCCATCCCCTTCCTTGCAGCCACCAAAAGTGTTATTAGATGCTTAGCTATGCTATAAAGAAGTTATTATCATGTTATGGAATTATTGCTAAGTATTGAAAACATTGAATATACTTCTGGGTGGAATTGGTTGTTTGGTTTATGTTGAGTGGCTTTTGGGGCTATGCTTGTGGTGGTCTTCGCCTAGGATGAATTTCTATTCTACTTAGGGCCATGAGTATGGTGGTTTTTACCCAGAAGTACACTTGTGGACGGCCACCCAGGAACAAAGAGATTATTAAGTCCCTCCAAGTTTAGAAGCTTCCCGTGCAGCCTTTTGACAATGGGCTCTGTCTAGAACGACTAAGTTGTGAGAGTGCAACCTGTCAGCTTGACAAGCAGATGTAGAATTGATAGGTGGAACGGGTCTTGCTAGTATGGTTGCATTCTTCTTCTGAAAGTTCTTGTCTCAATTCTCTCCTTTCCATAATACACTCCGCGTGTATAGGATATCTCGGACAAATTGAGTCTTAAGGTGAAAGTGCACAACCTCTGCAGAGTCGACAAACTGAGTACTCAGCCGTGTCCCCGGTGATGGACAACTTCGAGCAACTGGACAAGGATGGACAGAAGAATCTCAACATGGTTTTTGTAAAGTAAAATTTGACTAAGGAAAGAATTATTGGTGCACTTGGGCTTCATCCCTTGGTGCCATGTCTTGAGATATACAAGTGTTTTACAAAAGATAGGAGAAAACTGGCTTTCCGCAAAATAGCCTACAAACTCCACTTAGCCAAATATGCATATAGAATTAGACTTGCCATAATTTTATCCACCATAGTCACTTGCCAATACTTCATTGTATTGACCTCCTTCGGGGGCTGCATATTCAAATGTGCAGGTAATTCTGATGAGGAGTAAGTTTGGACTCGATTCTACACCCAACATGTCTGCTCGTGGCGTATGCTAGAAGAGAAGGCCCATTGCTTTTATTTACGTTGTGAACTCTGAATATTTTAGCTAGTCTTCATGACTATGCACTTTGTAATAAAGCCAGACTTGGCTATTTTTGGATCTCGATGTAGTATTTTGATACTTATGCAATGATACTATATATTTTGTACTGTGGTGCTAGCAGTGATCCAGGGACTAGCACATAACACAGGTGTTCCATCTTTATTTAAAGATGGGGCGCTACAGAGTTCAAGGCTATTTTGCATAAAACCAATTTTTCCTAACTCTTTGGAAAACACTTTTCTTCTATTCGAGACATTCGTGGAATCCTCCGATGACGTCCGTGATCAGCTGCTCAAATTGTCTGTACCGGGGACACATCTAACTACTTAGTTTTACACTCTGTAGAGGTTGTGCACGTTCACCATTGTAGCCATTCAACCCAAACTATCCTTTACACACTTATAGTGATAAGGAAAAGGAGAACAATGAGACGAGATCTTTCAGAAGCATTTTCCCTCCCACCTGGCTTGACCCGTTCCACATATCACCCTCTACATCTGCTTGTCAAGCCGGGGCGAGTCCACGCAACATAATTGGTCAAGCCAGAGCCCATTGGCAATGGCTGCACTGGAAGCAATCGTCACTCGGAGTTCTTCAGTTCCTCTGTTCCTGGGTGGCCATTCACAAGTGCACGTAGTCCAGGAACCATAGACATGGGACTGAGTAGCCACTCAACATTAACCATACAACCACTTAACACCCAGGTGTTTCATTCTTAACTTAGTAGAATTTAGATTTTCACAAAACAACATTTCCATAGCATCAATAATTCTACTAAGTATTATATAGGTACCTAGACACAGGAATAGGGAAATCTAAACATGGCCTGCATAGCAATACTATCCTACACATGCTTTAAGAAAAATACACTAAGTAATGCATATAGAGAATAGTAGGAAGTTTATGAGGTGTGCCACTTGCCTTTGAATGATGTCTTGGCTCACAAAACTCTTTTCAACGTAACTCGGGTCTCTCCGTTCAGGCCAAACAATATAGACAAACAACAATACAACAATCAACATAAAACACAACACAATGCATACAAACACATACATAATGAACAAACAAGTTTCATAAAAACTTCTAAGGAAAATATGTCATGCATGATGTGCAAAATATTTCTAAGGACTAGAGATGCATGTCATGCCATGAAAATCTTTTAAGTTTACGCAAGGCAAGTATGTTAGTCAAAAAGGGATAAGGACTAAGGTCATAAGTTGGACAAATAACTTTGTTATAATTCATCTTGAATAAGCACTTAATGGCTTAGCCATGATGTGCATAAATACTTGAAGAAAATACTAAGTCTATAAGGTGATCAACAATTATTATCAACTCATTGTAAATTGGATATTCACTATAGTGAGAGAGACAGACACCCGGCCAACCACATAAATTGTGGAACAGGTGTCATATACGTGGACATGTAAGGTTAGTCTCCAGGCCGCTTCATCTAACTATGCCGCTAGGATCCAACAAACTTCAAGATGGTAATAAGATGATCATAATTGTTTATGTCTAATGTGAAAGACAATATTAGGAAAGAGGGAAAAGATAGAAAGAAGAATGTAGAATCTTCTCCTTGCTTCCTTTTCTTCTTGATGTGATGACTTCATTGCAATTTTGTAGACTTGATGGCTCTGAAGACTTGAGGGTGTTGATAGCATCCAAGTTGGTCTTGAATATAACTTAGTCATCAAGAGGGCTAAGAGAAGAAGGAAGAAAAGAGAGAAAGAGGAAGCAAGACTTAGAAAATATTGCTGGTTGTTCTTCATGAACTTCTTCTTGATTTTCTTCTAAGTGCTTCTACTCCTCGAAGATACTTCTGAAGTCTTGTTTTCTTGGCTAAGTCCTTCATTGGCCTTCTAGATCCATGTTGAAAATCCTAAGTGTCTAAGTGCATAGCACTTTACCAAATAACTAAGTTGAAATAATCCTAACTTAGGGAAAATAACGAAGAGGTTTTCCTAAGATAAGTATAACTACAAAATAAAATATGCTATGCATGAAATGCAATTTTTAATCACAAGAAACATCATACTAATTTTTTGATATTCATAAAGTATGCATAAAGTTATAATTGCAATTTAATTAATTTCTATTATAGGAAAATAAAATAAAAGGCTAAATACAAGATCAAAGTTTTCTGTGATTAAATTTTATAATAAATTTTATAAATAGTGTTAATAGACAGAGGGGATTTAAATAAACTTATAGCAATTGAATTTACTCAAAAATAATGTTTTTTTAAAGTTATATCAAAATTACTCAAGTTATTCAGTTTAAACATATAACTATTAAATCATCAAAATAATACTCAAATTATTTTATAACAGAGGCATCATATTGCACATATTATAAAGTTTCTAAAACAATTTTTTTGCAATTTTTTGATTTATAGATTTAAATTTATGCCTCAAATAGAGAGGGTCACGTGGCGCACTGTGATTGGCTGCGCTCGGGCTTGGCTCGGCTTAAGCCGCGGCTCGGCTCGGCTCGGCTCAGTCGATCTGGATCGTTAGATCCAGATCTGACGGATCAGATCTGAGCGTACAAATTCGATTTAAATGAGCTATTTACAACCGCACGATCTAGATCAGATGGCTCATCGTGCTCGTCCAGAAGATGGCGGCGCTCTGATCGCCGGACTTGACGAAGATGGCAGCGCACGCTCGGTGTAGATCCTCCGGTCGCTACGGTCTCTCCCCGGACCCGAGGAGGCTTCGGCGTGGTGCGGGGCGAGGCGGCGGAGAAGATGGATGGGGTTGCGGGTGGTGCAGGTGCTCGGTTGACGGTTATCCTTCGCCGGAGACGCGACGTCGGACGGAGCTTCCGGTCGAGCACCGATCGCTCGATCTGCTGCGAACAAAAATACCTCGCCACGTCAAGCAGATGCGCAAGAGCAAGGGAAAGCGAGGGGGAGGGATGAGAGGGGCTCGGAGTGTTGGGGCTCACCGGAAAAGGCAAAGGACGGCGGCGGCTATGGCGGAGTCCGGTGAGCTAATACGGCGGCCTGGCGGCGTCTTAGCTGCTACGGTTTGGGGCAAAAGATAGAGGAGGGTGCCGGGGTTTGATAGGCCGAATGGGGAGAGACAACGCGCGACAATCTCGCCAGATTTTGGAGAGGGATTGGAGGCGCGATTTTCGGCCGGAGGAAGAAGACGATGACGTCAGCGATGACGTCATCCAGGTAATTTCTTTTTCTGTTTTTCTACTTAATTCATATCTTTTGATTTAAGACTCCAAATCAAGTCAAACAGATTTCTATAGATTTGTAAAATTCGTATCTATGCTTTAAAACATTAGTGGGCATGTTTTGAAAACTTTTTAAAATTAACAATTTTGAATTATTCATAAAATGCAAATTTGCCCATTTAGATTAACTTTGAAATAAAAAATTTAATAAATTCATTTGGGGTTAAATTAAATTTATGAAATTACCACAATCTTATATGGTGGATATTAGGTTATTTAAAACTCATTTTTAGTAACCATTCATTTTTATTTTGGTATAATAGTAAAATAATATAATATAAATATTTTTAAAGTAATAGGAAATATAATTAATTCATTTTTTAATTCAAAATATTGTGTGCACCATTATATTTTATATTATGCTAATTCATTTGAAAACTCCATAAAATATCCTTGGAAGATGTTCTAGATTTAATTCTTTGCTTATATTGAATATATTCATGAAATCATTTTATGTATTGCAAATTGATAAGAAGATTAATTCAAGTTATTGAAATGCCTATTTGGATAAATCAATAGTTATAAAATCTATGAAGTTTTACAGTTATAAACTATAGATTTGTAATTTCGCAAACTAAGTTTTAAACTCAGGTAAAGAATGAAAACCATTTGACAAATAGATCATGTTTTAAATAGTTTAAAAGGATACTTGTAAACATTATTTTAATTTATGAATAGCTATGGCTAAGTGGTTGAAATCAAATACTTAAAAAGAAACCTTTTATTACATGAAAATGGTTTGAAAGTTTGTAAATCATTTGTCAAATTACATATTGAGGTTTTAAGAAATACAATGGATAATAAATTGTTTAACTTGAAACAACTTTTGAAAATAATGATAAACTGAGATATTTGAAATATTAAACTCTTTCAATATGTTTGAAGTCTTTCATAGTTGGTTTTCTTATGCATTGTAAGGTTTTATTTTAATCAAACACAAAGTTTTAATTTTTAGTGATTTTTAAACATAATGTTGGGATGTTACAAAGTGATTCAATCTGGGACGTAGGATTTAGATCTAACGAATCTAATCTAACAGTACCGTTTCGGCTAAAAGGATCTAATCGGGGCCGCAGAAAATAGATCAGACGGTTTGGAGGCGTTGACCATAATCGAGCGGCGCTACTCGTCTTAGGACCTCGCCGGAGACGATGTCGATGGCGGCGTCGTGGTGTTCTGTAAAGTTCTACGGAGACCCGGGATGCACGAGTCATACTAGAGGGTGTAGGAGGTCGCGGCGGAGGTGTTCGCGAGGTTGACGACGATGGGGTGCACTGACACGCCGGAGGTTACTCACCGGAGTTGTGCTTGGCGGCGGCCCTCTTCGAGTGTGGACGGAGACGAGGTTTTTCTGCCCGAGAACAAGCAAAAACTTGTCAAAACTATGCGCAAGATCAAAATAAACCGAGGGGGAGTGGAGAGAGGTCTCGGGGGTGGCCGAGGTTCATCGGAAGCGGAGGATTTCACCGGCGGCAGTGGCGGAGCTTCGGGGTGGTGTGCGAGCAGCCCGGCGGCTCTTTGTCCATCGTGTTAGGGGCAAAAGAAGGAGACGGACTCGGGGTATAAGAGGGCGTGCTCGGGAGCGTTAATTGGCGTCTTAATCGCGCGAACTGAAGGAGATGAATTGCCGGCCGTTTCAGCGAGGTCGTGGGCGTGGTCTCCGGCCGTTGAAGACGAAGCTGAGGGAGAGGGAGCCAGGCTGAGCTGTGCGCTGGGTCGCTAATGGCTGCGCGCGCGGACGTTATGCGCTGGGCTCGGCCCATTTGGTTCTCTTTTTTGTACCTTTTTCTTTTCTGTTTTCTGTTTTTCTAATAACTTTTTAAATATAAATCCAATTCAACTCAAATTAGATTCTAAAAATTTGTAAAATCAATATCTATCATTTAAAACATTTGTGGGCATGTTTGGAAAACCTTTTAAAAAAAATAATTTTGAATTATTGGTTTAATACTAATTTCATACTTAATGTCAAATTTTAAATTAAAGCCTAATTAATTTTTTTTAACAAATAAATTTATAATAATACAACACTTATATAAGTTTGAAAGTAAGTTAATTAAACTCATATTCCAATATTCAAACATTTTGGCTCCAGTACAATATGTAAATGACATAACACATCTATTTGAAATGACAGGGAAATATAGAGTATTCATTTTTAATTCCCATTATTTTTATGCACCATTAAATTTCATAATATGAAAAATTTATTTGAAACTCCATAAAATACCTTTGGATAAGATTCTAGATTTATTTCATTTCTAATATTGAATATATTCATGAAAATCATTTTATATTTTGAAAATTAATGAAAGTAATTTAAGTTAATGAAATGCCTATTTGGAAAATTCATTAATTATAAAATATATGAACTTTTAAATTTATAAACTATAGATATTGAAATTTACAAAACTATGTTTGAACTTAGGTAAGAGAATGAAAATCATTTGGCAATTAGACCAAGTTTTAAATAGTTTAGAAGAACACTTGTAAATATTATTTTAATTTATGAATAGGTATGGCTAAGTGGTTGAAATCAAATACTTGTAAAGAAACCTTTTGTTACAAGAAAATGGTTTGAAAGTTGGTAAATCATTTGTCAAATTATATATTGAGGTTTAAGAAATACAATGCACATAAAAAAAAATACAGTGGATACAAAATGTTTAACTTGAAACAACTTATGAAAATAATGATAAACTGAGATATTTCAAATATTAAACTATTTCAATATGTTTGAAGTCTTTCATAGTTGATTTTCTTACGCATTTAATGTTTTATTTTAATCAAAAACAAAAGTTTTAAATTTTAATGATTTTTACACATTACAAAATGTTGAGATGTTACAGACTACCACCCTTAAAAGGAATCTCGTCCCCGAGATTTGGAGAGGCTAAAATGAAAAACCAAATGCTTGGAAAGATTATGATAACTCGAGAGGGGGAGTAATCCAGCTGTTGACACGAAAACTGCAAACGAGCAGAGAATGATTTTTCTGATTGAGAAGGCTAGAAACACGGATAGTTTGGGATCTCTGGTTTTAAGCAGCTGTGTTTGAATAACCTGTGTGGCCTACCACCCTTAAAACAATTTTTTGTTGATAGTTAAACATTCTAATGCACAACAGAAAATCAAGGCAATTCATTACAAACAACATCTAACAAACATCAAACAACCTGGTACACACAAACAAACAATCTAGTATTGTGATACTTGTATGATCAATGCACTAGCACGATATCGTTGTTCTATTTAAGTGGTGGTCAAATCTATCTCCTTCGTGAGTGCTTCCGATTCTTGTACAACTTTCTTGGATATCTTCGAAGTGTTGGCCGAATCCTGGTCCTTAAGTGGTGTTCCATGCATGTAGAACTTCATGATGAATTGTAGCTTTTCCATATGAGGCAGCATAATCAGACTTAGACTATAAGAACATGGTCATCTAGAGTAAGATAAGGTATTTTCAGAAGGTTGATAGTAGATGAGAGTACGAGGAAGATAAAATGAAAAGTTTTGTTTCTAGAAAAGTGAATAAAATAGATTTTGGAACCCAAAAAAAAATAGATTTTCAATCCTATGGTCCAATCATATTCCTATCCAAACTTAGGGTTTCGAACCTACAGGCAACAAAGTGCTCTAATACCATCTGAAGCGTACCTGCACTTAAAATATGGCAAGGTACCTGTGTATAGTGCAAATCACTGGATCGATTCGTTTCCACACACAGTTTATGATGTAATATCACAACAAAGTATTAATTTTATTACATCTATGATCCAGACTTGGAAAATATTCTTTTACAACTTGCAAAGCATAAAGCTAGCACAGAAAGAGTAAACAGAGGAAATACAATAGTAGTGAGGCTCCATCATCTTCATGTTGCCACTAGCGAAAAAACATGTTGGTTGCAGACTCGAAACCTTTAAACGAAACCTCACTCGTCATCTGAAAAATCTGCAATAAGAAAAATATTGCAACAACGTGGGTCAGATTCCATAAAAAATGGAGACTGGCAAGTGACACTAAGGTGGACACTTAGTGGAATAACTCTAATAACCTATATGCTTATTTGGCTGGTGGAGTTCAAGGCTATTTTTCATAAAGCCAATTTTTTCTAACTCTTTGGAAAACACTTTTCTTCTATTCGAGCATTCGTGGCATGAAAACCACTGTCTCATTCTACCCTTGTTCACCCATCAAGTTTTATCTTAGAAATTAGAATGGTGGAATCCTCTGTTGACGTCGGTGATCAGCTGCTCAAATTGTCCGTACCAGGGACATGGCTAAGTACTTAGTTTTACACTCTGCAGAGGTTGTGCACGTTCACCATTGTACCCATTCAACCCAAACTATCCTTTACACACTAATAGTGATAAGGAAAAGGAGAAGAATGAGACGAGATCTTTCAGAATCATTTCCCCTCCCACTCTGGCTTGACCCGTTCCACCTAGCACCCTCTACATCTACTTGTCAAGTCGGGGCGGGTCCACGCAACTTAGTTGATCAAGCCAGAGCCCATTGGCAATGGCTGCACTAGAAGCAATCTTCACTCGGAGTTCTTCAGATTCCTTTGTTCCCTGGGTGGCCGTCCACAAGTGTAATTCCATAGGTAAATCCCGTGGGAAACCACTCAACATAAACCATACAACACCTTTCCACCCAGGTGTTTCATTCTTAACTTTGTAGAATTTAGATTTTCACAAAACAACAGTTGCATAGCATCAATATTTCTACTAAGTATTATATAGGAACCTTGACACAGGAGTAAGGAATTTCTACACAGGTCTAGTATAGCAATACTATCCTACACATGCTTATATAAAAATAAACTAAGTAGTGCATATAGAAAATAGTAGGAGGTTTATGAATGTGCCACTTGCCTTTGAATGATGTCTTTGCTCACGAACTCTTTTCAACGTAACTTGAGTCTCTCCGTTCAATCTAAACCATATAGACAAGCAACAATACAACAATCAACATGAAACACAACTACACAATGCATACAAACACATACATAATGAACAAACAAGTTTTATAAAACTTCTAACGAAAAATATGTTTATGCATGATGTGCAAAATATTTCTAAGGGAACTAATATGCATGTCAGGCCATGAAATTATAATAAGTTTATGCAAGGTAAAATATGTCAGTCAAAAATGACTAAGGACTAAGGTCATAGGTTGGACAAAATAACTTTGTTATAAATCATCGTGAATAAGCACTCTAATTACTTAGTCATGAATGCATAAATACTTATAGAAAATACTAAGTCTATTCTTCAAGGTGATCAACAATTATTAACAACTCTTTCTAAATTGGATATTCACTATAGTGAGAGAGACAGAAACCCGTCCAACCACTTTTGCTTGTGGGACAGGTCTTGTGTACATGGACATGTAAAGTTTGTCTCCAGGCCGCTGCATCTCACTATGCCGCTAGGATCCAACATACTTCAAAGATGGTAATAACATGATCAAAAATTGTTTGTCTAAAATGAAAGACAAGATTAGGAAAGAGGGAAAAGATAAAAAGAATGATGTAGAATCTTCTCCTTGCTTCCTTTTCTTCTTGATGTGATGGCTTCATTGCAATTTTGTAGACTTGATGGCTCTGATGACTTGATGGTGTTGATAGCATCTGTAACGCCCCGGGATTTTTCCCAATTAGAAAATTGTTTGCTTTTCCTTTTTGCATCAACATGACATCATCATGCATCATTTGTAATTATCAACCTTGAATTAAAATTGTTGCATTTAAATTCAACTCCGTTTAAATTCTATTCCACTTTTAAATTCAAATGCAAACCAAATTAATTTAAATGTGATATTTAAATTCTTTTCAAATATTCAAATTAAATTAAATTGTGTATTTTTGAAACAAGAATTAGTTGCCAAAAGTTATATATCTTTTCTTCTTCTATTTTATTTTTAAAACATAAAAACAGAAAAGAATAAAATAAAAGAAATAAAAATCACAGGAAAAAAAACTTACCTGGGCCGTTTTCCCCCCCACCTTGGCCCAACAGAAGCCCTCCTCCAGCCCACTTTTCCTCTCCTTGGCATCTTCTTCTTTGTACGGACTTCCAGCAGAGGAGAAAAAGCGAGCCTCCACACCATGTGCACTGCTCCCTCCCTTTTCCTCTCCTACTTAGCCTCCCTCCTGCCTCTCCGAACCCTAGCTCCTCCCTGCTGCGCCGCCGCCGCCTCCTTTTCTTCTCCCCCTCCTCTCTTCTCTGTTTTGCTTCCCCACAAATATTCACCGGAGCCTCCTCGCCGTCAAGCTGACGCTGCGACACGGTCGAAGGTCCCCGAAGCCCCCTAGAAGCAGCGTGGTGTTCTCCTCGACATCTGCTCCGAAGCAATTGGACCGGGATTCCTTGCGGGCGTCGCCTCCTTCTCCGCCATCCGCCACGGCCAGCGACATCCGCCGTGCGATTCCGGCGTCCCGGACCTCCTCGCGCACGAACTGCTGCACCGAGAACCCCCATGGTGAGCTCCGGTTCCATCCCCGCCTTCCCCCTCTCTTTTTTGCTGGCGGAATCGACGAGTTCGTCCTCGACCCCCTCCGCCTCCTCCATGGATGACCGAGACATCCAAGGTCTTCTTTTTCCCCCAGTGATGCGCCGCTGCGGCTCTCGCCTCTCTGGCTGCACCACACACCCAACCGCATCCACGCACGCTCATGCTCGCCCACGCTTGCGAACACACGCAAGACTTTTCTGTTTCTGTTCGTCACCGGCGCTGCGTCTGTATCTGGCACTGTCAGTTTCGACAGTAGAACTGTAGGCGTTTTCGGTTCAAAAACAAAGACCACCCCTTGCCTAGCACCAGCACGCACCAGATCCACTGGTTAACACCGCCGATCTGTTCCATCCCCAGTGCTGCGCGCGCGCGAGTTCGATACTCAGCTCGGCTGAATAAACGCACCCCCTTTTTCCTTTGTGCTCGCGTACTGACTGGCGGGCCCCACGGGTCAGCGACCGCGAGAGCCCGCGCTGCGCACCCACGTCTGCGTGGCATCTCGGGTCCCACTGTCAGCCTCACGGGTAGAGTTCCCCTGGGTGAGAAAAGCCCGAGGAGAGTTCCCTGCGCCTGCAGTTTTGCGCAGAGGTCCCTGCCTTCTCGGTTTTAGTGCTTTAGCCCCCACCAGCAAGTATTCTACCACGAACAGGTCCTGTAATTTGCAGAAAGAACCCTAAAAACTAAAATGCTAATAACTTTTAATTTATAACTCAAAATAAAATAATCTTTATATGTATTTTTATCAGAAAAATGCAATGAATATTAATATGCCATTTGTATGCCATGTTGCATATGTTATTTTAATTGCTTAGTGTAATTTGTTAATTGCAATTAAATAATTAAATATGGAATGTGTGGGGTAATAAATATATAATGCCCTATTCCATTTAATTTAATTAGATCACCCATGCCATGTGTTGCCATGTTAACCAACATTTAATATTGCTGGTAAATAAATAACTTGCACCTAAATATAAATTGCCGTGGTTGCTTTCCCGCTTAATTTGGATTACCTGTATTGTATTGCATCTTGCCATGCCATGCATCATTCTCGTATGATCATGCTGAATCTTTTGCCGTAGTGGTAAAATGCATCTTTTACGCTTTCCAGTGTTTGTTGCTTCTTCGCGGATAAGATGTTGAGATGTGTGAGCAACGGCAAGATCTGCTTCCATGCGGGATTCCAGGCAAGTAAAGTTTGCTTGTTTACCTATACATTGTCTTTCATTCCTGCCGTTGATCTCTGCTACCCTGGTATTCGATTCTTCATTGCGATCCCATCACATGTTTATCCTACAGCCTATACAGCTTTGTCCCCACAACCTAATACATGTTGTATGTTTATCTGTTAGCCTTGCGAGTCGTAGTGCATGCTTAGACTTGGTTGTGCGAGTCGTCTGTTGGTCTTTTATTTCATATGCTTAGCTTGATAGATTATTCTACCTTAATAAAATGTTGTATTATATTGGAGTATTATAATTAAAAGATAAGGCACCGGCGGAAGGCCTTGCGAGGTGCTTTGTTCTGCTAAGTGTCGACCTAGGAACTGAGATCTTTCTCCCCTAATCCAACACTGGGTGCACTAACCACTTGTGGGAGGCCCTATGGAGCCCCCCTCGACTTTGACTGGAACTTCGACTTGTCCGGGAGCCACACCTAGTTCGGGTTTTCCATTTGTCTCATATGCATCGATGATACTAGTGTAGTATTTTACTTTGGCGGTGTGCCTTGTTACATGCATATAGGGCGCGGCCTGTTGGTGCGGAGGGGTGTGTCCTTCGGGAGTCCGCACCCTTTTGGCCGGGACCAGCATATCTCCCGTGGCTTCTGGACTTGTTGCGGTGAAGGAAAAGAGTTGGGTTGAAAGTCCCTAATGTTTTTGACTGGGTTGATCATGCGAGTATGGGTCCAGTAGTGCACCCCTGCAGGGTATAATCTTATCGATGAGCCGCATCCGCGGTTATGGACAACTTGGTGCGTTGCCGACTAATGAGATCTAGACAACTTACACCTAATCATTGTTAATTAATTTGACTAGTAATATAGAATTACTTTCACAATAAATTGAAACTAAAATTGTTAACGTGTGAGTATTCCCGAATTGCTTCCTCATACTTGGTTGAGGGGGTTAATCCGAGAATGGGTTATGTTTGGTGTTAGTTGTAGATGTTTATCTTATGCGCTCTCTTATCCCTCTCTGATTAGACGGAAGTTGTAGCGTGTCTCTTTAGGTTGCTAGTGCTGCTCTGTAACATCCCTATATTTTGGAATGCTAAAAATCACAAAAATTTAAAACTTTTGAATACATTTATGTATTTTTGCTTTGAAAAGAAAATTTAAGCATTGCATTCATGCATACATGCATCTCATCATTCATCATCTTATTAAATCATAAAAATGTTTAAATTAAATATCCATTATATTTCATGTTGCTCTAAAAATATTTATATTCTATTATTCTACTATTATACCAAAATAAAGATGAATGGTTAAAACAAATGAGTTTAAATAACTTAATTTCAAACAAATTTGAATATGGGTATTTTACAAATTTTATTTGACCAAAAGAGAATTTAATTAAGTTATAATTTCAAAATTGATATTAAGTATCAAATTTGTATTTAATCAATATTTCAAAATTATTAATTTTGAAAATTGTTCAAAACATGCCCACAACTAGTTTAACACAAAGATATTAATTTTACAATTTTTTAGAAATTTATTTGACTTCATTTGGAGTCTTAAATCAAAAGATATGAATTAAAAGAAAAATCAGAAAAGAAAAACAAAATGATGACGTCAGCGTGATGTCATCGTCGTCTTCCTCCAGTCAGAAACCACGCCCCGACCTCACCCGAAACGGCCCGATTCATTCCCCCTCAATTCAAGCGATTTAAGGGAGCAATCAACGCCCTCTCCTGCCCTATAAATCCCCCACCCTCTGCCGCGTCTTTCCCCTCTCTTTCCCATCGAAAACACGCCGCCAGGCCGCCGTACGAGCTCGCCGGAGTTCGTCTCCTCCGCCGCCACGTTTCTCACGATCCCGTCACGGTGAGACCTCCCCCGAGCCCCTGGTCCTCTCCTCTGTCCTTGTCATCCTCGTGTGCAACCGTATGACGCCTTGTTTCGCTATTCCCCGCAGCAAGTCGGGGAAACCGAGCAAGCCGAGCTCGCCGGGGTAGCCGTGGCTCCGCCCGCGCCTCCACGCCAGTCCAGGGCGCCCGAGTAGACGTCGTCGCCACCATCCTCCTTGTCGTGCCGCGTCGCGCCCCCTCGTCACTTCCCCGAGCCGATTCGACCACCGGAGCTCCGTCCCCGTCCGCGCCCGAGTCACCGCCACCGTCTCCTTCCTCGCCGGCCACCGGAGCGCCGCCACGGTATGGACATTTCCTCCTGGCCGTCCGATCTGATCTCAGCGGCCACGATTAGAAGGTTTTAACGAAGCGGTATGATTCACTGTCGTTCGTCAGATCTGGATCTAACGATCCAGATTCATCCACTTAACCACGTCAGCGCTGACGTGGCCTGAACAGTCAGCACACAGTCAGCATCCCAGTCAGCTGCCACGTCAGAAAATAAATTCGTTTAATTAGATTAATTGGCAGTTTTGTAGAAAAGCCCCTGTCACTTAGAATTGTTATAACTTTTTACTCACATATCGAAATTCAAATATTTTTATATATTTGGAAAGCCCTTGACTTGTAGAATAGTTCAGATCTGTTGGAATTCAAATTTGACTTAGTTTAAAATATTCAAATTTGAAATGGATGATTTGAGTATATTTTTAATAATTTTAAATCTATAAACCCAAAAATTGCAAATAAAATTGTTTTAGAGACTTTGGAATATTTGTAAATTGATGCCACTGCTATAAAATATTTTTGGGTATTATTTTCATGATTCATAAATTGTATGTTTAAATTGAATAGTTTGACTATTTTTGGCATAACTTTTAATGGAAACATTATTTTAGATTAAATCAAATTACTATAAATTTACTTGAATGCTCTCTGTCTATTAACACCATTTATAAAATTTTGTTACAAAAGTTTAATCACATAAAACTTTAATCTTATATTTATTCCTTATATGATGTTTTGCAAAAATAGAAATTAATTAAATTGCATTTATAGCTTAAGGCATACTTTATAAATATCACAAATTTTGTACGATAACTATTATGATTAAAAAGGAGCATTGCATGCATAACATATTTTATTATGTAGTTATTCTCCTCATAGGAAAATTCCTCCATTATTTTCTCTAAGTTAGGAATATTTTCAACTTAGCATTTTTTGGTTAAGTGCTATGCACTTAGACACTTAGGATTTTCAACATGGAGCTAGAAGACCAATGAAGGACTTAGCCAAAACAAGACTCCAGAAGAATCTCCAAGAAGTAGAAGCAGTTAGATGAAAAATCAAGAGGAAGTCCAAGAAGACCAACCCCCTCTATTCTCTAAGTCCTTCTTTCTCTTTTTATTTTCTTCTCTCTAAGCCATGATGATCAAGACATCAGTAAGGAGAATACTACAAGTCTGGAGATGAAGCCTGGAAGATAACCTACATCATTTTCTTCTATCTTTCCTAATCTTGACTTAAAACATTTTTGATCATGTTATTACCATCTTGAAGTTTGTTGGATCCTAGCGGCATAGTGAGATGAAGCGGCCTGGAAACTAACCTTACATGTCCACGTACATGAGACCTGTTCCACAAAATTAAGTGGCTGGCCGGGTGTCTGTCTCTCTCACTATAGTGAATATCCAATTTACAAAGAGTTGATAATGATGGTCGCTCACCTTGAAGAATAGACTTAGTATTTTCTCTATGTATTTTGCACATCATGCATAACATATTTTTTTTGTATTGTTACTTGTTAGTATGTTTATGTGTGTTTTGTTTGATGTGTTAGAAATCTCGGAGGGAAACGACAACAGTTGCAGTTGCTGTTACTATTCTTCTTGTTGCCAAGGCAAGTGGCACACCCCCATAAAATTCCTAAGTATTTTCTATGCATGACTTAGTTATTTTCCTATGCATGTGTACGATATAATTGCTATACAAGACATGTTTAGAATCCCCTATTCCTTTGTGTCTAGGTACCTATGAAATGACTTAGTAGATTTTGATGCTATGCAATTGATGAAAGGTTTTATAAAATGTTAAGTGGCTACTCAGGACCATGTCTATGAGGGTTTTCACCTGAGATAGTCTTTACTATACTTAGGATCATAGTATGTGGGGGTTTTCACCTGGGAGTGCACATCCACTAAGTTAATGAATCATCTGGGTGGATTGGTTGTTTGGTTTATGTTGAGTGGCTACTCACGATCATGTCCATGAGGGTTTTCACCTAAGATAGTTTCTACTATACTTAGGATCATGAACGTGGGGGTTCTCACCTGAGAGCGCACTTGTGGAAGGCCACCCAGGAACAAAGGGATGTGAAGAATAAAGAGAGAGGAAAGTGAAGAGCTGAAGGAGAATTTTTCCAAGGAAAGACTACGGCTGATCAAGGACAATGGAGGAATCCCAACATTCTAACTTCAGAATTAAATTTTGATAAGCAAACAACAGTGGACTACTCAGGACCATGTTCATGGGGGTTTTCACCTAAGATAGTTTCTACTATACTTGGGACCATTGAATGTGGGGGTTATCACCTGAGGGTGCACGTAAGGACGAGATATCTTTTGGTTCACTGGAACTTGACAGTATTGCCAACTATGATGTTGAAACTGTTTTTATAAAGTGATAGGATAAAACTGGCTTTATGCAAATTAGCCTTGAACTTCACCGGCCAAATATGCATACAGGTTATAGAGTTAATTCCATTAAGTGTCCACCATAGTATCACTTGCCAGACTCCATTTTTAAATGGAATCTGACCCACTCTGTTGCAAATTATTATTTGTTCCAGAAATTTCTAACGAAGAGTAAGGATTACGTTTTGGGTCTCGAGTCTGCACCAACATGTTTTCGCCTGTGGCGTATCATGAAGATGGGGGCTCATTGAAGATTTATTTCCACTGCTTTAATGTTTTGAGCTAGCTTTAAGCTATGCAAAGTTGTATCGAACTATTTATTTTACCAAGTCTGGATTATTCGTGTAATATTGATACAATGTTGTGATATTCATCGTAAACTGTGTGTGCAAATGAATCGATCCAGGGGTTTGCACTATACACAGGTACCTGCCATATTTTTAAGTGCAGGTACGCTACAGATGTTATCAGAGCACTATGTTGCCTGTAGGTTCGAAACCCTAGGTTTGGATAGAAATAGGATATGGCCATAGGATTGAAAATTTATTTCATTATGTTTGCTGAAAATAAAACTTTTCAAACATCAATTCTTGTAACTATCTTAACTATTTCATATGTAAGTTTCTTTTCTTGTTTTCTTTAGATGACCACCCACATTGAATCACTCAAGAAAGGACCAGTGATGACCATGACCTTGGAATGTGAGACTGATTTTCCAAGAGCACTTAAGTATAACATGAAGAGCTTGGGATTTGAAGGAGAAGCAATATACAAAGGTTTTCCCTTCATGGGTGAAGGTCAAGAGTACTGGTGGGTGCAACTCCATCTATACAAGAGTAAACAAGATGACCACAAGACCAAGGGCTACTGCATGTTCACCAACCCAATACTCCACACATCATTCTTCAACTCAGCAAGAAGTGCAGCATGCGAAGCCATCGAGAACCTTAGAAGAAGACTTCAATTTAAAATTCAAAACACCCAAAAGTATCTTGACGAACTCAAGGAAATAGAAGAGGAACTTGATGCACTCAGGAAGGAGATAGACTAGACCACCTATCTATTAGAGTAACGAGATACTATTGATGTATTGACCTATCAAATTGTGGTATGGCAGTATCATCGTATGTGTTCTCCATAACCTCGGGTGCTTCGTTACAGAGCGATTAGTTCGGTTTTATCAAAACATGTTTGAAAATTTAAAGATTGTGGTTGTTTGTGCCAATTGCTTGTATGGGTAGGAATATTTCTCCTAGATCTGTCTATCTTTTACTCATCTATGCTAAAACCCACAGATGTCTCGCTGCCGTGCTCCTGAGAACAACAACAACAATGATGCCATGCAGCAACTAAAGGCCGCTGAAGCCCAGCTCATGACTATGATGACCCAGTTTATTGCAGCAAGCAACAACAACAATAACAACAACAACAACAACAACAATCCTCCACCACCACCACCTCCCCAAGTGGACAGGCTTACCAGATTTCTGAGGCTTAGGCCAAACAAGTTCTCGAATGCAACAGAGCCAATGGTGGCCGATGACTGGCTACGCTCTGTACAAAAGGATCTGGTGACAACTGAATGTGATGACGCTGAGAAAGTTAGGTTTACCGCACACCTACTTGAAGGACCTGCTGCCCAATGGTGGGAAACTTGTCAGATTACTCACCCATTGGACACCTTGACCTGGGAGGAATTCAAGTAAGGATTTCGTAATGCTCATGTCTCCACGGGAATTACAAACCTTAAACGGGAAGAGTTTCGCCATCTGCGTCAGGAAACAGAAGTCTTAAGGAGTATATGGACGACTTCCATTCCTTGTCTCGATATGCGCCTGAGGACATTGACACAGATGCAAAGAGGAAGTCAAAATTTCTCAATGGACTTAGTGATGAGCTGAAGATACCTCTGACAGTTGCATATGCACCAAACTATCAGATACTTCTGGATCAAGCAATCACCCTTGAAGATAGCATAAAGAAAGCTGAAAATAGGAAGAGGAAGATGGACAAGCACTCCTCTGAACCCTCATTTAAGAAGCACCTTGTTCATGATGTGAACAGTGGCCACAGACATGCGAATCACCATAATGGAGGAAGTGACCACAAGCGTCATGATCACCATGGTGGATCCAAGGGAAGCAATGGAGATCATAAAGGAAATGGATTTGTTGTCCACAACAATAACAATGGACACCACCGTCCAAATCCTGAACACAAAGATACCAGTCAGGTTCTCTGTTACAAATGCAAGAACAAGGGTCATTACACCAATGAGTGCCCAGCAAAGAAGAAGGCCGAAGAAGCTGCTAAGTCAAATCCTTTCGATAAAGGATATGTGAACCACATCACTGTGGAAGAAGTAAACGGTACATTCTGAATCAAGTTTTCATATTGAAAGTTCAATACCCACAAAGTTATCTTTTAAGGGTGGAAGCCCAACCCGATACCCAGATAGAACCTTTGCTAGCCTTCTCGAATCTCGAGGACAAGATTCCTTTTAAGGGTGGTAGTCTGTAACATCCCTATATTTTGGAATGCTAAAAATCACTGAAATTTAAAACTTTTGAAAACATTTATGTATTTTTGCTTCGAAAAGAAAATTTAAGCATTGCATTCATGCATACATGTATCTCATCATTCATCATCTTATTAAATCATAAAAGGTTTAAATTAAAAATCCATTATATTTCATGTTGCTCTAAAAATATTTATATTCTATTATTCTACTATTATACCAAAATAAAGATGAATAGTTAAAACAAATGAGTCTAAATAACTTAATTTCAAACAAATTTGAATATGGGTATTTTACAAATTTTATTTAACCAAAAGAGAATTTAATTAAGTTATAATTTCAAAATTGATATTAAGTATCAAATTTGTATTTCATCAATATTTCAAAATTATAAATTTTGAAAATTGTTCAAAACATGCCCACAACTAGTTTAACACAAATATATTAATTTTACATATTTTTAGAAATTTATTTGACTTCATTTGGAGTCTTAAATCAAAAGATATGAATTAAAAGAAAAATCAGAAGAAGAAAAAAATGATGACGTCAGTGTGACGTCATCGTCGTCTTCCTCCAGCCGGAAACCACGCCCCGACCTCACCCGAAACGGCCCGATTCATTCCCCTTCAATTCAAGCGATTTAAGGGAGCAATCAACGCCCTCTCCTGCCCTATAAATCCCCCACCCTCTGCCGCGTCTTTCCCCTCTCTTTCCCCTCGAAAACACGCCGCCAGGCCGCCGTACGAGCTCGCTGGAGTTCGTCTCCTCCGCCGCCGCGTTTCTCACGATCCCGTCACGGTGAGACCTCCCCCGAGCCCCTAGTCCTCACCTCTGTCCTTGCCATCCTCGTGCGCAACCGTATGACCCCTTGTTTCGCTTTTCCCCGCAGCAAGTCGGCGAAACCGAGCAAGCCGAGTTCACCGGAGTAGCCGTGGCTCCACCCGCACCTCCACGCCAGTCAAGGGCGCCCGAGTAGACGTCGTTGCCACCATCCTCCTTGCTGTGCCGCGCCGCGCCCCATCTTCACTTCCCCGAGCCGATTTGACCACCGGAGCTCCGTCCCCGTCCGCGCCCGAGTCACCGCTACCGTCTCCTTCCTCGCCGGCCACCGGAGCGCCGCCACGGTATGGTCATTTCCTCCTGGCCGTCCAATCTGATCTCAGCGGCCACGATTAGAAGGTTCTAACGAACCGGTATGATTCAGTGTTGTCCGTCAGATCTGGATCTAACGATCGAGATTCATCCACTTAACCACGTTAGCACTGACGTGGCCTGCACAGTCAGCGCACAGTCAGCATCCCAGTCAGCTGCCACGTCAGAAAATAAATTCGTTTAATTAGATTAATTGGCAGTTTTTTAGAAAAGCCCATGTCACTTAGAATTGTTATAACTTTTTACTCACATATCCAAATTCAAATATTTTTATATATTTGGAAATCCCTTGACTTGTAAAATAGTTTAGATCTGTTGGAATTCAAATTTGAATTAGTTTAAAATATTCAAATTTCAAATGGATGATTTGAGTATATTTGTAATAACTTTAAATCTATAAAGCCAAAAATTGCAAATAAATTTTTTTTAGAGACTTTGGAATATTTGTAAATTGATGCCACTGCTATAAAATATTTTTGGGTATTATTTTCATGATTCATTAATTGTATGTTTAAATTGAATAGTTTGACTATTTTTGGCATAACTTTTAATGGAAACATTATTTTTGATTAAATCAAATTTCTATAAATTTAATTAAATGCTCTCTGTCTATTAACACCATTTATAAAATTTTGTTATAAAATTTTAATCATATACAACTTTAATCTTATATTTATTCCTTATATGATGTTTTGCAAAAATAGAAATTAATTAAATTGCATTTATAGCCTAAGACATACTTTATAAATATCACAAATTTTGTATGATAACTATTATGATTAAAAGGGAGCATTGCATGCATAACATATTTTATTATATAGTTATTCTCCTCATAGGAAAATTCCTCCATTATTTTCTCTAAGTTAGGAATATTTTCAACTTAGCATTTTTTGGTTAAGTGCTATGCACTTAGACACTTAGGATTTTCAACATGGAGCTAGAAGACCAATGAAGGACTTAGCCAAAACAAGACTCCAGAAGAATCTCCAAGAAGTAGAAGCACTTAGAAGAAAAATCAAGAGGAAGTCCAAGAAGACCAACCCCCTCTATTCTCTAAGTCCTTCTTTCTCTTTTTCTTTTCTTCTCTCTAAGCCATGATGATCAAGACATCACTAAGGAGAATACTACAAGTCTGGAGATGAAGCCTGGAAGATAACCTACATCATTTTCTTCTATCTTTCCTAATCTTGACTTAAAACATTTTTGATCATGTTGTTACCATCTTGAAGTTTGTTGGATCCTAGCGGCATAGTGAGATGAAGCGGCCTGAAAACTAACCTTACATGTCCACGTGCATGAGACCTGTTCCACAAACTTAAGTGGCTGGCCGGGTGTCTGTCTCTCTCACTATAGTGAATATCCAATTTACAAAGAGTTGATAATGATGGTCGCTCACCTTGAAGAATAGACTTAGTATTTTCTCTAAGTATTTTGCACATCATACATAACATATTTTTTTTGTATTGTTACTTGTTAGTATGTTTATGTGTGTTTTGTTTGATGTGTTAGAAATCTCGGAGGGAAACGACAACAGTTGCAGTTGCTGTTACTATTCTTCTTGTTGCCAAGGCAAGTGGCACACCCCCATAAAATTCCTAAGTATTTTTTATGCATGACTTAGTTATTTTCCTATGCATGTGTAGGATAGAATTGCTATGCAAGACATGTTTAGAATCCCCTATTCCTTTGTGTCTAGGTACCTATGAAATGACTTAGTAGATTTTGATGCTATGCAATTGATGAAAGGTTTTATAAAATGTTAAGTGGCTACTCAGGACCATGTCTATGAGGGTTTTCACCTGAGATAGTCTTTACTATACTTAGGATCATAGTATGTGGGGGTTTTCACCTGGGAGTGCACATCCACTAAGTTAATGAATCATCTGGGTGGATTGGTTGTTTGGTTTATGTTGAGTGGCTACTCAGGACCATGTCCATGAGGGTTTTCACCTAAGATAGTTTCTACTATACTTAGGATCATGAACGTACCTCCACTACAGAGAAGCAAAGGAAACTAATTGAACCCGTGCCTGCACACTTGTGGAAGGCCACCCAGGAACAAAGGGATGTGAAGAATAAAGAGAGAGGAAAGTGAAGAGCTCAAGGAGATTTTTTCCAAGGAAAGACTACGGCTGATCAAGGACAATGGAGGAATCCCAACATTCTAACTTTAGAATAAAATATTGATAAGAAAACAACAGTGGACTACTCAGGACCATGCTCATGGGGGTTTTCACCTAAGATGGTTTCTACTAAACTTGGGACCATTGAATGTGGGGGTTATAACCTGAGGGTGCACCTAAGGACGAGATATCTTTTGGTTCACTGGAACTTGCCAGTATTGCAAACTATGATGTTGAAACTATTTTTATAAATTGATAGGATAAAACTGTCTTTATGCAAATTAGCCTTGAACTTCACTAGCCAAATATGCATACAGGTTATATAGTTTATTCCATTAAGTGTCCACCATAGTGTCACTTGCCAGACTCCATTTTTAAATCGAATCTGACCCACTCTGTTGCAAATTATTATTTGTTGCAGAAATTTCTGACGAAGAGTGAGGATTACGTTTTGGGTTTCGAGTCTGCACCAACATGTTTTGGCCTGTGGCGTATCATGAAGATGGGGGCTCATTGAAGATTTATTTCCGCTGCTTTACTGTTTTGAGCTAGCTTTAAGCTATGCAAAGTTGTATCGAACTATTTATTTTACCAAGTCTGGATTATTCGTGTAATATTGATACAATGTTGTGATATTCATCGTAAACTGTGTGTGCAAATGAATCGATCCAGGGGTTTGCACTATACACAGGTACCTGCCATATTTTTCAGTCCAGGTACGCTAGATGCTCCCGCTAAGTCCACCTTCCCCATATTTTGGGAGATGGTGGGGGCTGTGCTTTATATGCAGTTAACAGGTTTGAAGTCTGACGACGTTTGCTTGGGAATCACTCCGGCTTGGCTGGGCACGGATATGGCGCCATCGCTTATCTTCAGGACTCTTAGTGTAATTTGCATCTTATCCTTAGAAGGATACTATTTTGCTTCCGCTGTCATTTGTATCTTTGTATTGTATCTTTTGTATCTTGACTCATTCGAGTCGTTGTTGTAATTATATCTTTGTTGTATTTGTGGATGTATCGGAACTGTTGTAATGTTATCCCAATTCCACCCACATAATGCGCATGTTTCGGCGTGCACATTATGTCTGGTGGGCGACCTAAAATCGTTATTATGCGGATTTCGGCGGGGTCGCTTAAATCTACATATTACCGATTTTCGGGCGTCACAAAGTGGTATCAGAGCCTTGGTTAGGATCTCCTTGTTGTTTCGATACGACTGGTTATCGAAGCAGCAGGTCCGCAAAAGCGTGTAGGATAACCTCGCTAACGGTCGTTGTTTCTAGAGTGTCGAAACTATTTGACTAAAAATATATTTTGAAAAGATCTCAAAAGGTTTCTTTTTATTCCTTACCTCGATTCTATTTCTCCTCTTATCTTATTTGTTTTGGAGTCTCTTCTCTTATCCAACTTTCAAAGTTTAGGATCCTACGTGTGGGTGGACGATTCTCGCCTTTTATCCTATTAGGGTTCGATCTTCGCGAATCTTCATCGACATGACCAACTTCTCTTGTTAGTGGTGTCGAGATTTTCGAGGTGGAGCAACAGTCCCTTGTTAGTGGTGTCGAGAAGTTCATCACGAAGCCGGAAGACTCGGTAGTTACCCCTCTCTTTTTCTGGTCTCGGCATGGATCGCGGGACGCGATCCCTTGTTAGTGGTGTCGATTGTAACGCCCTGGGATTTTTCCCAATTAGAAAATTGTTTGCTTTTCCTTTTTGCATCAACATGACATCATCATGCATAATTTGTAATTATCAACCTTGAATTAAAATTGTTGCATTTAAATTCAACTCCGTTTAAATTCTATTCCACTTGTAAATTCAAATGCAAACCAAATAAATTTAAATGTGATATTTAAATTCTTTTCAAATATTCAAATTAATATATTAAATTGTGTATTTTTGAAACAAGAATTAGTTGCCAAAAGTTATATATCTTTTCTTCTTCTATTTTATTTTTAAAACATAAAAACAGAAAAGAATAAAATAAAAGAAATAAAAATCACAGGAAAAAAAAACCTTACCTGGGCCGTTTCCCCCCCACCTTGGCACAACAGAAGCCCACCTCCAGCCCACTTTTCCCCTCCTTGGCATCTTCTTCTTCGTACGGACTTCTACCATAGGAGAAAAAGCGAGCCTCCACACCATGTGCACTGCTCCCTCCCTTTTCCCCTCCTACTTAGCCTCCCTCCTCCCTCTCCGAACCCTAGCTCCTCCCTGCTGCGCCGCCGCCGCCTCCTTTTCTTCTCCCCCTCCTCTCTTCTCTGTTTTGCCTCCCCACAAAAATTCACCCGAGTCTCCTCGCCGTCGAGCTGCCGCTGCGACACGGTCAAAGGTCCCCGAAGCCCCCTAGAAGAAGCGCGGTGTTCTCCTCCACATCTGCTCAGAAGCAATTGGACCGGGATTCCTTGCAGGCGTCGCCTCCTTCTCCGCCATCCGCCACGGCCGGCGACGTCCGCCGCGTGATTCTGGTGTCCCGGACCTCCTCGCGCATGAACTGGTGCACTATGAACCCCCACGGTGAGCTCCGGTTCCATCCCCGCCTTCCCCCTCTCTTTTCTGCTGGCGGAATCGACGAGTTCGTCCTCGACCCCCTCCGCCTCGGCCATGGATGACCGAGACGTCGAAGGTCTTCTTTTCCCCCCTGTGTTGCGCCGCTGCGGCTCTCGCCTCTCTGGCCGCACCACGCACCCAACCGCATCCACGCACGCTCACGCTCGCCCACGCTTGCGAACACACGCAAGAGTTTTCCGTTTCTGTTCGTCACCGGCGCTACGTCTGTATCGGGCACTGTCAGTTTCGATAGTAGAACTGTAGGCATTTTCGGTTCAAAAACAAAGACCACCCCTTCCCTAGCATCAGCACGCACCAGATCCACTGGTTAACACCGCCGATCTGTTCCATCCCCAGCCCTGCGCGGACGCGCGAGTTCGATACTCAGCTCGGCCGAATAAACCCACCCCCTTTTTCCTTTGTGCTCGCGTACTGACAGGCGGGCCCCACGGGTCAGCGACCGTGGGAGCCCGCACTGCGCACCCACGTCTGCGTGGCGTCTCGGGTCCCACTGTCAGCCTCACGGGTAGAGTTCCCCTGGGTGAGAAAAGCCCGAGGAGAGTTCCCTGCGCCTGCAGTTTTGCGCAGAGGTCCCTGCCTTCTCGGTTTTAGTGCATTAGCCCCCACCAGCAAGTATTCTACCACGAACAGGTCCTGTAATTTGCAGAAAGAACCCTAAAAACTAAAATGCTAATAACTTTTAATTTATAACTCCAAATAAAATAATCTTTATATATATTTTTATCAGAAAAATGCAATGAATATTA
The DNA here is from genome assembly GCA_026929855.1 of Poa annua. Classification (NCBI taxonomy): domain Eukaryota; kingdom Viridiplantae; phylum Streptophyta; class Magnoliopsida; order Poales; family Poaceae; genus Poa; species Poa annua. The sequence continues at coordinate 17,377,159 of CM049429.1, read as the reverse complement.
ATATGCCATTTGTATGCCATTTTGCATCTGTTATTTTAATTGCTTAGTGTAATTTGTTAATTGCAATTAAATAATTAAATATAGAATGTGTGGGGTAATAAATATATAATGCCCTATTCCATTTAATTTAATTAGATCACCCATGCCATGTGTTGCCATGTTAACCAACATTTAATATTGCTGGTAAATAAATAACTTGCACCTAAATATAAATTGCCGTGGTTGCTTTCCCGCTTATTTTGGATTACCTGCATTGTATTGCATCTTGCCATGCCATGCATCATTCTCGTATGATCATGATGAATCTTTTGCCGTAGTGGTAAAATGCATATTTTACGCTTTCCAGTGTTTGTTGCTTCTTTACGGATAAGACGTTGAGATGTGTGAGCAACGACAAGATCTGCTTCCATGCGGGATTCCAGGCAAGCAAAGTTTGCTTGTTTACCTTTACATTGTCTTTCAATCCTGTCGTTGATCTCTGCTACCCTAGTATTCGATTCTTCATTGCGATCCCATCACATGTTTATCCTACAGCCTATACAGCTTTGTCCCCACAACCTAATACCTGTTGTATGTTTATCTGTTAGCCTTATGAGTCGTAGTGCATGCTTAGACTTGGTTGTGCGAGTCGTCTGTTGGGCTTTTATTTCATATGCTTAGCTTGATAGATTATTCTACCTTAATAAAATACTGTATTATATTGGAGTATTATAATTAAAAGATAAGGCACCGGCGGAAGGCCTTGCGAGGTGCTTTGTTCTGCTAAGTGTCGACCTAGGAACTGAGATCTTGCTCCCCTAATCCAAGACTGAGCGCACTAACCACTTGTGGGAGTCCCTATGGAGCCCCCCTCGACTTTGACTGGAACTTCAACTTGTCCGGGAGCCACACCTTGTTCGGGTTTTCCATTTTTCTCATATGCATCGATGATACTAGTGTAGTAGTTTACTTTGGCGGTGTGCCTTGTTACATGCATATAGGGCGCGGCCTGTTGGTGCGGAGGGGTGTGTCCTGCGGGACTCCGCACCCTTTTGGCCAGGACCAGCATAGCTCCCGTGGCTCCTGGACTTGTTGCGGTGAAGGAAAAGAGTTGGGTTGAAAGGCTCTAATGTTTTTTACTGGGTTGATCATGCGAGTATGGGTCCAGTCGTGCACCCTTGCAGGGTATAATCTTATCGATGAGCCGCGTCCGCGGTTATGGACAACTTGTTGCGTTGTCGACTAATGAGATCTAGACAACTTACACCTAATCATTGTTAATTAATTTGACTAGTAATATAGAATTACTTTCACAATAAATGGTAACTAAAATTGTTAACGTGTGAGTATTCCCAAATTGCTTCCTCATACTTGGTTGAGGGGGTTAATCCGAGAATGGGTTATGTTTGGTGTTAGTTGTAGATGTTTATCTTATGCGCTCTCTTATCCCTCTCTGATTAGACGGAAGTTGTAGCGTGTCTCTTTAGGTTGCTAGTGCTGCTGCCGCTAAGTCGACCTCCCCCATATTTTGGGAGATGGTGTAGAAAGTAGGCAAGTCGGTTTTGCTTGCCAGGGAGTGCCCTGACCCTCTTTTGGGTTGTGCTTTATATGCAGTTAACTGGTTTGAAGTCTGACGACGTTACCTTGGGAATCCCTCCAGCTTGGCTTGGCAGGGATATGGCACCATCGCTTATCTTCAGGACTCTTAGTCCAATTTGCATCTTATCCTTAGACGGATACTATTTTGCTTCCGCTGTCATTTGTATCTTTGTATTGTATCTTTTGTATCTTGACTCGTTCGAGTCGTTGTTGTAATTATATCTTTGTTGTATTTGTGGATGTATCGGAACTGTTGTAATGTTATCACAATTCCACCCACATAATGCGCATGTTTCGGCGTGAAAATTATGTCTGGTGGGCGACCTAAAATCGTTATTATGCGGATTTCGGCGGGATCGCTTAAATCTACATAGAACCGATTTTCGGGCGTCACATCATCCAAGTTGGTCTTGAATATATCTTAGTCATCAAGAGGTCTAAGAGAAAAAGGGAGAAAATAGAGAGGGAGGAAGCAAGAAATAGAAAATACAGCTGGTTGGTCTTCATGAACTCCTTCTCGCTTTTCTTCTAAGTGCTTCTACTCCTTAAAGATACTTCTGAAGTTTTTTTTTTGGCTAAGTCCTTCATTGGCCTTCTAGCTCCATGTTGAAAATCCTAAGTGTATAAGTGCATACCACTTTACCTAAATACTAAGTTAAAAATAATCCTAACTTAGAGAAAACAATGAAGAGGTTTTTTATGAGATAATATGTTATGCATGCAATGCATTTTTTTAATCATAAGAAACATCATACTAATTTTTATGATATTTATAAAGTATGCATGAGGCTATAAATGCAATTTAATTAATTTCTATTTTTTCAAAATATAATTGAAGGAATAAATATAAGATTAAAGTTTTCTGTGATTAACTTTTTATAAACAGTCTTAATAGATAGAGGGGATTTAAATACATTTATAGCAATTGGATTTATTCAAAAATAATGTTTCTATCAAAAGTTATGTCAAAATTAATCAAACTATTCAAATTAAATATATAACTATTAAATCATCAAAAAAATACTCAAAAATATTTCATAACAGAGGCATCATATTATAAATAATTATAAAGTTTCTAAAAAAAATTAATTGCAATTTTTGGATTTATAGATTTAAAATTATGGTAAATATACTCAAATCATCCATTTGAAATTTGAATATTTTAAACTAAGTCAAATTTGAATTCTAACAGATCTAAAATATTCTACATGTGAAGGCTTTCCAAATATATAAAATTTATCAAATTTGGATAAGTGGTTAAAAAGTTATAACAAATCTAAGTTGCAGTGTCTTTTCTATAAAACTGCCAATTTAATTTAATAAGGAATACAATTTCGGACGTGGCTAGTGACTGGGATCTGATGTGGCTGCTGACTGTGCAATGCTGACTGGGTTAAGTGTGTAGCGTACCCGCACTTAAAATAGGGCAGATACCTGTGTATAGTGCAAATCACTGGATCGATTCGTTTGCACACACAGTTTACAATGTAATATCACAACAAGGTATTAATTTTATTACATCGATGATCCAGACTTACAAAATATTCAATACAACTTACATAGCATAAAACTAGCTTTGAAAGAGTAAACAGTGGAAATACAATAGCAGTGAGTCTCCATCACATTCATGTTGCCACAAGCGAAAACATATTGGTTGTAGACTCGAAACCTTTAAACGAAACCTCACACGTCATCTGATCAATCTGCAATAAGAAAAATATTGCAACAACGTGGGTCAGATTTCATAAAAAATGGAGTCTGGCAAGTGACACTATGGTGGACACTTATTGGAATAACTCTAATATCCTGTATGCTTATTTGGCAGGTGGAGTTCAAGGCTATTTTGCATAAAGCCATTTTTTCCTAACTCTTTGGAAAACACTTTTCTTCTATTCGAGGCATTCGTGGCATAAAATCCACGGTCTCATTCTACCCATTGTTAACCCATCAATTTTTATCTTAGAAATTGGAATGGTGGAATCCTCCTTTGACGTCCGTGATCAGCTGCTCAAATTGTCTGTACAGGCGACACGGCTAAGTACTTAGTTTTGCACTCTGCAGATGTTGTGCACGTTCACCATTGTACCCACTCATCCCAAACTATCCTTTAAACACTTATAAGGATAAGGAAAACGAGAAGAATGAGACGATATCTTTTAGAAGCATTTTCCCTCCCACCTGGCTTGACCCGTTCCACCTATCACCCTCTACATCTGCTTGTCAAGCCGGGGCGAGTCCACGCAACATAATTGATCAAGGCAGAGCCCATTGGCAATGGCTGCACTGGAAGCAATCGTCACTCGGAGTTCTTCAGATTCCTCTGTTACTTGGTGGCCATTCACAAGTGCACGTACTCCAGGAACCATAGACATGGGCCTGAGTAGCCACTCAACATAAACCATACAACCACTTACCAACCAGGTGTTTCGTTCTTAACTTAGTAGAATTTAGATTTTCACAAAACAACATTTGCATAGCATCAATAATTCTACAAACTATTATATAGGTACCTAGACACATGAATAGGGAAATCTAAACATGGCTTGCATAGCAATACTATCCTACACATGCTTATAGAAAAATACACTAAGTAATGCATATAGAAAATAGTAGGAAGTTTATGAGGAGTGCCACTTGCTTTTGAATGATGTCTTGGCTCACAAAACTCTTTTCTACGTAACTCGGGTCTCTCCGTTCAGGCTAAAAAATATAGACAAACAACAATACAACAAACAACATAAAACACAACACAATGCATACAAACACATACATAATGAACAAACAAGTTTCATAAAAACTTCTAAGGAAAATATGTCATGCATGATGTGCAAAATATTTCTAAGGACTAGAGATGCATGTCATGCCATGAAAATCTTTTAAGTTTACGCAAGGCAAGTATGTTAGTCAAAAATGGCTAAGGACTAAGGTCATAAGTTTGACAAATAACCTTGTTATAATTCATCTTGAATAAGCACTCAAATGGCTTAGCCATGATGTGCATAAATACTTCAAGAAAATACTAAGTCTATAAGGTGATCAACAATTATAATCAACTCTTTGTAAATTGGATATTCACTATAGTGAGAGAGACAGACACCCGGCCAGCCACTTAAATTGTGGAACAGGTCTCATGTACGTGGACATGTAAGGTTAGTCTCCAGGTCACTTCATCTCACTATGCCGCTAGGATCCAACAAACTTCAAGATTGTCGGCCCAGTGGGAACTGAGGTATGAAGAGCCCATTCCCCCCAGGCCTCGCACGCAGGCCAGTCAGACGAAACGACTAAGGACCAAGCGTCACCGCCTGGCGGAACCCTCGAGAGGCATTTCCCCACGAGGGCCTGAAGAGGAAACGAGGGCCTCAAGGGATCCCTCGCCTCAGGGGACCCTCCCGAGGCGCCAATTCGCCTCGAGGGAGTCCAACAGAAACCTCCCCTCAGGCCTCCTCCAGCCTGAAGGGAAACGTCGCGGCCAAGGAAGTACGGCAAGGTGCACATGGCCTCTGCCACGCTCACGCAATGACGCACGCACCCCCGTCTCTGTCCCTGGCGATAAAGTGGTCAATAAAGCCGCTCCGCCAGCTGCGCAGCTGCCAGGACCTACTAATCTAGCGATAAAGCAGGTGGACGGCGCAACCCTCCAACGGTGATCGTCATCGCGGGCTCCACCTCAGAGACTGCCATCTCTGCGGGCAGTACCGCGCGGTCGGCCGCCTGTCGGCCACCACGCCCACCTTTATCAACAATGGACCGAGTCCATGGACGAACGGACGGTGGTGGACTCCTGCTCCACCATGCCTCTGCCATGTGGGAGCCACCTTGAAGGCCAAGCAAAAGGAGAGCGCCAGAGGCGCCTATAAAAGGGACAAGACATCCATCGTAGCAAAGGTCGGCCTTTTGCGTACTACAACCCTTGTAAACTCTAGCAACACTTGTTAGGATATCCTCGGGCTGGAGAAGGAAGAAGACCATCGCTTCCCTCCCCAGGCAAGAACTGCCTCAAGGGGGCCTTCGGCAAGCTCCATTGTTCTGTAACCTCCTCCATCTAATACAGACAAGTAAGGAGTAGCGGTCTTACCTCCTCACGAGGGTCGTGAACATGGGTAAAGGTCGGGGTCTAACTCTGTCATGATCGTGTCTTCATCGGGCCCGGCGAGCAACGTCGCGGAGTCCCTCGAGGGTCTAGACCTTCGCGTTCAATCCCCCTTACGAACTACACTTCAGGAAGTGACTACCCCCGATCCTAGGGAGTCACAACCCGACATTTTGTGCGCCAGGTGGGGGATTGAGGCGCGTCAACAACCTTCGAGTTCGTCTCCGTGCCCTAGTGAACACCCGCGCCACCAGCGTCACCCGCGTCAACCGACGCGCGCCTGGAGGAGCACGCGAGCCGCCAGGCACCGCGACCACCCGTGCACGGCGGGGCCGTCCCCTCCATGAAGAGCGCGTCCCATCTGGCCCTCACGCAGAGGCGTCGGAGCACCGCTTCGAGCACCAGGACGACGTGCAGTCGTCACACCCGATGCAGCGCCCCAGCGGCTCCTGCCCTGGGAGGACGGACCCTGCGCCTCACCCCGCGCTGCTCATGGCGCAGGAGCTCCTCCACTATCAGCCCACCGCAGAGGCCCACGAGCAGTGGCTCCAATGCATCAACCACCTCGTCGGTATCACCACGACGCGCCCTGCTCCGTTGCAGTCCAATGTGCACCCCTCTCTTGCGGGCACGGTCGCAACAAATGCGCCTCCGCCACCTCCAGGGCCAGCACCGGCTGCAACGCAGAGGGCAGCCTCGCACGCGTCATCGCCGCACGATTGTTTGATCGTGCAGCGTAGCGCGCCCGACGCTCGTGTGGGGATGGAGCTCCGGCGCAACCACCAGAACAGGCTCGTGGAAGAGATCGGCCAGGCGGGTCAGCAGAACCGCGGCGCGCTACAGCAAGGGGTCGCCACGTACGCCACAGGATGCATGGCGTTCACCCGCTCTCTGCGTCGCGTGGTCTGGCCCGCGAAGTTCAGGCCGGCTCTCCCTAAGGGCTACGACGGCTCCAGCAACCCCATCGAGTTCCTACAGCTCTACACCACCTCCATCCAAGCTGCGGGGGAGATGACAAGGTCATGGCCAACTGGTTCTCCCACGCGCTTCACGATTCTGCGCTGTCGTGGCTCCTGAACCTCCCGGAGGACTCCTTGAAGTCCTGGGAGGAGCTCTGCAAGCAGTTCGTCTCCAACTTCAAGTGGACATACGAGCGTGCCCTCACCCACAACGATCTGCACGCTGTAGTGCAGGAGAAGGATGAGACGCTCCGCAAGTACATCCAGCGCTTCAGCCAAGTGCGCAACAAGATCCCGAACATCCCTGACACCCAAGTCATCGCTGCCTTCCGCGAGGGCGTCACAAACAGCAGGATGCTCGAGAAGCTGGGCATACACGACAAGCTCACCTCTGTGGTAAAGCTGTTCGACATGGCGGACAAGTGCGCCAAGGCTGTAGAGGGGCTCCTCTTCGTCAAGATGTCCTCGAGAGGAGAGGATCACGCCGAGGGGTCCAAGAGCCAGAAGAAAAAGGAGAGGCCCCCGCAGGGACTCCCCCAAGCCTGGAGAGAGAAGAGATGACCACCGCCCTTTCTGCATCTACCACAACAGGCGCGGCCACTCTACGGAGTCCTGCTTCGACCTCAAAAGGTTTAGCAAGGAGCATGAGCAAGCAGAAGGCAGTGGCGGCCGAGGCCGTGGCAACCGCGGAAGCGGACGCAAGGGCGGCTACCAGAAACCTTATGGGAATCAGGCCAACGCCACAGAAAAGAACGACAACCTCCCTGACGAGGAAGATGGCGGCTACCAAGCCCCGAGAGGCGCCATTGCCTACATCCTCGGGGGAGCGCAGGCGTCGACGTCGAACAACCAGTTCAAGCAGTTCGCTCGCGAGCTCAACGCCGCCCTCCCATACACGGAAACCTCCAGACCCCTCGAGTGGTCACAGTACACCATCGCCTTCGACGCTCAGGACCACCCCAAGTCCACCAAGACTGTTGGAACCCTCCCGCTGGTCTGTAGCCCCACCATCGACAACGTGGCTGTCTCCAAGACTCTCATCGATGGCGGAGCAGGCCTGAATGCTATCTCAATAGATACGTTCGAAGCACTTCAAGGGCCCTACGAGCGGCTCGCGTCCTCGAGGCCCTTCACGGGGGTCACCAGCGGCTCAATCGAGCCTCTAGGCCAGGTCAGGCTTGCCGTCACCTTCGGGAGCAAGGAAAATTATCGCACCGGGCACATCGATTTGATGTCGCGCACATCGGTCTGCCGTACAATGCAATCCTCGGCTACCCAGCGCTCGCGAAGTTCATGGCCGTCACGCACCTTGCTTACAACATGGTCAAGATCCCCGGCAGCGCTGGCACGATCACCATCTGTGGGCATGTCGCGGACGCTACGCGCGCCCTTGAGAGGCCTACAAGACCGCCGCCATGGCATTACCTACAGACGAAGACCTGGAGCCTCTCGAGAGGCCCAAGAAGAAGAAGCAGTTATTCTCCCAGGAGGCAGCTGCTACAAAGAAGATCTCTCTGACCTCCAGCCGCTCGGGGGCTGAAGGCTCGGGGCCTAGCGTCACCATTGGCGCCGCGGTGCCTCCCAAATAGGAAAGCGCGCTCGTCGCCTTCCTCCAGGCAAACTCTGACATGTTCGCGTGGACACCGTCAGATATGTCTGGTGTACCAAGGGAGGTGATCGAGCAGCACTTGGCCGTGTGCCCAAACGCGCGCCCCGTCAAGCAAAAAGCAAGCCCCTGAGAAGCAAGCATTCATCGTCAAGGAGGTCGAGAAGCTCAAAGCGGCAAAAGTCGTTCGTGAAGTCGCGCATCCCACTTGGCTCTCCAACGGCGTGGTAGTTGCAAAGCCCACCGGAGCAGGCCATCTATGCATTGACTACACTGATGTAAACAAGGCCTGCCCCAAAGACCCTTATCCCATGCCCATAATTGACCAGATTGTGGACTCCACGGCAGGCTGCAACCTCCTCTGTTTCCTCGATGCCTTCTCTGTTTATCACCAGATAAAGATGGCTAGGGAGGACGAGGAGAAGACGGCTTTTCTTACCCCGTGCGGTGTGTATTGCTACGTTTGCATGCCTTTCGGCTTAAAAATGCCGGTGCCACTTTCCAGAGGTTGATGAGGATAGCCCTTGGCGGGCAAATGGGGCGGAACGCCGAAACATATGTCGATGACATCGTCGTGAAGTCACGAGAAGGAAGTACTCTCCTCGGAGACCTTGAAGAAACCTTCGCCAGCCTGCGCAAGATGAACATCAGGGTTAACCCCGCCAAGTGCGTCTTTGGAGTACCTTCAGGCAAATTGCTTGGGTTCCTCGTGTCTCATCGAGGCATAGAGGCAGACCCAGACAAAATCAAGGCCATAGAAGACATGCAACCTCCACGCAGGCTCAAGGACATGCAACGCCTGGCAGGTTGCATGGCCAGCTTGGGTCGATTCATCTCCAAATTCGGTGAAAGAGCCCTGCCGTTCTTCAAGATCATGAAAAGAACGGGCACTTTCAAGTGGACCCCTGAAGCTGAAAAAGCATTTGAGGACTTGAAGAAGTATCTGGCAAGCCCACCAGTAATGGTCGCCCCAAGGTCTGGCGAGCACCTGAAGCTGTACTTATCAGCTACTCCACAAACAGTCAGTGTTGTCCTTGTGGTGGAAAGAGAAGAGCCAATACTCCACAGGAAGAGCGCAGTCACTCCAAAGAAAAAGCCTCCCGATAAGGAGCTCGGCGAAAGGGCAGGCCTCACAAACCCAACCCCAGGCCCAAAGCCCCAAGAGAGGCCCGCCCCAAGTCAACCGCTGCAAGGAATTCATGCCGAGAAGCCTGAGAAGCCTCAGGAGGCCAACCCCCTCCAGGGACAGGACAATCCCCTCGAGGCAAACCCCCTCGAGGCATGAAGCAAGCCCCCTGAGGCAAACCCCCTCGAGGCCCAAGCCCCCTGAGGCAAACTGTCTCGAGGGCCAAGCTGAGCCGCCCAGGCAAAAGACGCCAAGGCAACAGGAACTACTCTCGTCGAGCATCCAGTTTACTTTGTCAGCACAGTACTGTGTGATGCTCGCGAGCGGTATACAATGCAGCAGAAGCTTCTCCTCGCTCTCCTCATCGCCTCAAGAAAGTTGCGACACTACTTCCCGGGGCACCCCATCACGGTGGTAACCTCTTTCCCCCTGGAGCAAATCCTGCGCAACCCAAACGCAACAGACCGTGTCGCTGGATGGAACATAGAGCTACAGCCATTCAATTTGCGCTTCGATACCACAAGGGTAATCAAAGGAAGAGCACTGGCAGACTTCGTCGCCGAATGGACTGACCCAACCCCTGAAGAGCCTTTGGGAGAAGAGCAAGAGCCCTCTGGAGCCGCAATGCCTAGCCACTGGACTATGAAGTTCGACGGAGCTTTCGCTTGTCGCCACGGCGGGGCAGGCGTGGTCCTGATCTCACCCAAAGTTGACAAGTTGTATTATGCGGTCCAGCTCTGATTCGGAATCAAGAAGATATCCAACAATATCGCCGAGTATGAAGGCCTGCTTGCTGGCTTACGCGCCGCAATCACCTTAGGCGTCAAGCATCTACTCATCAAGGGCGACTCCCAGTTGCTCGTCAACTTCTCTAACAAAAGCTACAAGCCTAAGGACGACCACATGGCCGCATACCTTCAAGAGGTCCGTAGGCTAGAGAAGCACTTCAGGGGAATGGAGCTCATGCACATCCCAAGGAAGGAAAACCAAGAGGCTGATGACATCGCCAAGCGCGCATGAAAGAGGCAAGCTCAGCCGCCAGGTGTCTTTGAAGAAAGGCTCGTCAAGGCATCCATAAAGTAGCCCCTGGAGGCTATGCCCGCAAGCACAGACGAACCGCTCCCGCCACCACCTGCAAGCGGGGCTCCAGATTGCGGGCCCCCTACAGGGGAGTGTCTGTTGCTCACGGCGGTGCACCAAGAAACAGGATGGATCGAAGAAATCAAAGATTACCTAGACAAAGGAGTCCTTCCCAAGGAAGACGTTGAAGAGGAGCGAATTGCCCGCCAAGCAAAATCGTACCAAATCCTCGAGGGAATTCTCTACCGCAAGTGCCCAAACGGTATCGCGCTCAAATGCGTCCCTCCTGAAGAAGGCAAACTGCTGATCAAGGACATCCATAGCGGGGAATGCGGCCACCATTCGTGCGCCCGCACCCTCGCAGGCAAAGTCTTCAGGAGCGGCTTCTACTGGCCCCAAGCACTTCAAGATGCAATGGACATCATTCAAGCATGTGAAGCCTGCCAATTCCACGCCAAGCAAATCCACCAACCAGCGCTGGGACTACAGACCATTCCGCTCTCGTGGCCGTTTGCGGTCTGGGGGATGGACATCCTGGGGCATTTCCCAACGGCGCGAGGTGGATATCGCTACCTCTTCGTGGCCATTGACAAGTTCACGAAGTGGCCTGAAGTGGAGGCGACGCGCACAATCACAGCAGGCGCAGTGGTGAAATTCATCAGAGGCTTGGTCTGCCGCTTTGGCGTGCCTAACCGCATCATCACCGACAATGCCTCACAATTCACCAGTGGCATCTTCAAAGCCTATTGTGAAAGAATGGGCATCAAACTCTGCTTCGCCTCAGTCGCCCATCCGCAAAGCAACGGACAGGCTGAGCGCGCAAACGCAGAGGTCCTCAAAGGCCTAAAGACCAGGACCTTCGATGTCCTTAAGGGCCACGGCAAGGGCTGGATCAACGAGCTCCCCTGGGTGCTCTGGTCCATCCGCACCACGCCACCCAAGCCCACCGGGGAAACACCGTTCGCCCTCGTCTATGGAGCTGAAGTAGTCCTCCCCACAGAGATAAAGCATGGATCCCCACGTGTCCTTGCCTTTAACGAGGACCAACAAGAGGACCTCCACAACGACGACCTGCTGCTCCTTGAAGGGCTACGACGCCGCGCTGCCCTCCGGGCAGACAAATACCAGCAGGGCCTGAGATGCTACCACAGCCGCAACTTGCGCTCGCGCACCCTGGAGGCATGCGATCTCGTCCTCAGGCGAATCCTCTCCAAAGAAGGCCTCCACAAGCTGTCCCCGACGTGGGAAGGCCCCTACAGGGTCACCCGCATCACCAAGACTGGCGCGGCTCACCTTGAGACTCAGGACGGCGTCCCCGTCAAGAACCCATGGAACATCATGCACCTACACAAGTTCTACCCGTGACCATTGTCACGTCAAGGCATTTAGCGAAAGAGGCAGTCTACGGCTCAACCTCCAAGCATTTTTTGTCTTTAAAGGTTAAAAGCCCACGGCTTAAACCTCACAACTTATTGTATCCGCAAGGAACAAACTCAAAAAGTGATCATCGTCACGACCGTGATCATTGTCCCGTCGAGACTTCTAGCGGAAGAGGCAGCCTACGGCTCAACCTCCAAGCATTATAGTCTCTAGAGGTTAAAAGCTCACGGCTTAAACCTCAAAAATAACTTTCGTCTCCTAAAGGAACAAAACATAACCGTGATCATTGTCACGCCCGTGATCATTGTCACATCGAGACTTCTAGCGGAAGAGGCAGCCTACGGCTCAACCTCCAAGCATTATAGTCTCTGGAGGTTAAAAGCTCACGGCTTAAACCTCACAAATCCTTTTGTCTCCTAAAGGAACAAGACGCAACCGTGATCATTGTAAACGCCCGTGATTATTGTCACGTCGAGACTACGAGCGGAAGAGGTAGCCTACGGCTCAACCTCCAAGCATCTTTGTCTCTAGAGGTTAAAAGCTAACACCTTAAACCTCCAAGCTCCAAAGGCTTTTCTCGAGGGAAACCCTCCGAGCTCTCCATTTAACGAGCCACATCAGGCCGTTGAAAGTCTCTGCCACTAATGAGTGGTCCCCATGCCTCGACATGATCAAAACATTAACTTGGCAAACCCAAGCATAATGACTCAATTTCGTTCCCAAGTGAACTTACCGCCTCGGCGCCGCTTTGTAATATGTTTGTTGAGTTGTATTTTCGCACTACTCTCTTGGAGTGTGCGCTTATATCTCTCCACATGCGTACCTCGCGAGCGGGGGCTGAGTACGGTGCCAGTGCCTCAAATGACACACCAGCAGCACTGCAAAATCCAATAGTCCGAGCTCTGGCTGGAGGGCAAAATCCCGCAAACACGCCATCTCTACAGAGGACCTTGGTACTTACTCTCCTCGCAAGGAAGGCCTGAGGGGACCTATAAGCGCGCACGAGTCCCTTGAACCGTGTTCCAGCGTTTGGGTACGCCCCTCTAACATCTGCAGGGAAAAATCCCCCCACAAGCCTGAAGAGGCACCCGGGAGCGACCCCTCAAGTGGGCAACCTCGCCAGGCGAAAAACCTCTGCAGGGAAAAATCCCCCCACAAGCCTGAAGAGACGTCCGGGAGCGACCCCTCAAGTGGGCAACCTCGCCAGGCAAAAAACCCCTGCAGGACGAAAACCTCGAGAAGCTAAGTCTCGCACCCACGCTTTAAGAACATTTTCTCCCCCTAGCACGTGTTTGCCCCTTAAGCGACCTCGCTTTCCCTTACGCTTCATGGACTACTCGCACGTCTAAGGGGGGCACTTGAGCATCGCGACTCAGGGCTCTTACCTCTCCTAGGCCTAAACTCCCCCCGGCCTTGCGGAGTCATTGCTCCTGCATACCGAAGTGGCGGAGTCATGGCATAAAGAGATGGGACCTACCGACGCAGAGAACAAATCGACATGAAGATGAGTCCAAAGAGACTTCACAGGGGGCAAACAACCTCAAGTCAAATAGCATTAAAGAGTATATTACAGACCAAAAGGTCTCAAAACATCTAAACACGCATAGTTGTTTCAGATACAAGCGCTCGCAGGCGCAATAAAGAAAGGCTCAAGAGGAAGCAGCGCCGCCTTGGACCTCCTCCGCAACACCCTCTTCCGCCTCGGCAGAGCAAGCCTCCTCCTCGCCGTCCTCAGCTGCCGCCTCTGCGCGCCTGAAGCGGTTGCAGAAGGCGTCAACCTTCTCGGGGAGAGAACAGGAGAGCCGCTGCGCGTCCTCGCCTTGAGCAGCTTCCGTGACAAAGGAGAGGTCGAAGCCTGGCGTAAGAAGCCTAAGGTTGGTGAACATGCGGTCAACAGCCACCCTCAGGAGCTGCCTGCTCTCGTCTTCGATCATCTCGCGAAGCTCGGCAGCGGGACCCTCAAGCGCCGCGAAGAGCTGGTCGAAGTAGGCCAGGTACATGGCCGTGTCATCCTGACCTCGGCCCTCGGGGAACGATGCCTCCGCGCCGAGCCGCGCGGCGAGTTTGTTGCCACGTGCAACCAACGCCTCGAACAGGTGCTCACTCTGCCTCGCGAGCACGCTGGCCGCCTGGGCTGAGTCCGACGCTTCCTCCGCCCGCTCCATTGCCGGAGCCACCTGCTCTTCCACGCCCTTGGCCGTAGAGCCGAGGCCGTGAACCTCTCCGTCGCGAGCCTCCTCCGCTCGGCGTCGAGCAGCCTTGGCATGCTTGAAGCGACGCTCCAGCTTGGAGTTGGCCTTCTCAAGCTCGGCGAGCCGCTGCTCATCCGCAGCATACTTGGCCTTGAGGCGGTCCTCCCGCATCCAGAATCGAGCGCGATACTTCTGAAGGAGGGACCGACATAGCTGTTTCTCGTGCTCCACGAGGGCCCTCTCAGCCGCCTTCGCCTTCTTGGCGAAACGCCGCTCAAAGTGCTCATAAGAAAGCTTCTGAGCAGTGACATGCTCGTCTAACCTCGAGATCGCCTGGGCCAAGTTTCCTTTGCGCGCTCCGAGGGCCTCGCGCTGGGCAAGAGATCTTTCTCCGCCTGAAGGTGTTGTTCCTCGCGCCGCTGTTGCTCACTTCCTGTGAGGGCCAGCTGCTGCTCACGTTCGGCCAAGCCCTTGCGGTCCTCCTCCAGAGCAGCCTGCGCGGCCTGGTGGGCGGAAAGCAGTTGGGACTCCAGCTGGCCCAGCCCGCGGCTTCTCTGCGCCAGAGAGCCCTACATCGCCTCACGCTCGGCCTCGGCTTCTCGCAGGAGCTCCGCGGCGGCGTCGCGCTCTGCCTGGAGGCGCTCGAGAAGCTCTGCGGCGTCGCGGATGGCACCGTCGCGGATTTCCTTGGCAAAGCGAGGCTCCTCTTCACGGGCTGCCTGCAGCGCCAGGTCCTCCCGCCGGCACGCCCCAACGGCCACATGGAAGGACGCCCACAACCTCGCAAGCTCCTCCCGCTGCTGGGCGAGCTGTATGTCACCGAGGGCGAGGTGCGCTTCTAGGCCCTCCAAGGACTCCCGTACAAGGCCGAATGCCACCTCGCGGCGTCCCGCGCTCCAGTCCCAGCCTCGGAGGACCAGCTCCTGGCTAGATGAAGGCCCACCCGCGGTGTCCGGTCCCGCGTGCCCGGCCCCTGGTCGAGCTCGGGGGCTGGGCGTAGCTCCGCCTCCGTCCACTCCTGCCTCCGCTTCGGTGCTCAAGCCAATAAATCGCTCATCTTCTTCGATGGGATGAGGAGGCGGGGAAACACCCCCTCCTACAGACGCACTTGCGCCCGCTGGCGCCTCGATCGTCTCCTCTGGATGCGGCGCGGGAGCCACGGGCGTACACGGTGGAGATGACGCGCGCACCGGCGGCAACTCGCGCGGCGGTGTCGCCTCACGGGGCGGAGAAGCCTCGCGCGGAGGCGTAACCACGCGAAGGGGAGTAGGAGCGCGGAGTGGCGTAGAAGCTTTCTCCTCCACCCCTTCTACCACCAGTGGCCCGGGAAGCGATGTAGACGCCTCGTGGCGTGGTGCGCCCACCTCCTCTTGAGGCCATGCCATCCCCACAAGGGGCGCGACCGCCTCCGCTTGAGGCGCCCCCTCTGCAGAGCCTGAGGTGGCCTCCTTCGCAGGCCTCGTGTCCCCGTCATCCACTGCCTCTGCTGTGGCTCTCTTCACGTCTGCGGCCTTGCGAAGCCGGCGGCGCTTCGCGTGCACAAGGTAACTGACGAGAAGCACAAGAAAAGACAGTCAGGAGAAGGCGACGCAGGGTGGAGAAGTAAGAGCCTAGAATGGCCAGGTGCTTCGAATACTCACCCCGAAGGGGAAGCACCGGCATCAACCCATGCCAGGCCTGGAGAGCGCCAGGAGGGCATGGGCTTGACGCCTAATCCCCCCGGAGGCATCCCCGGTTTCCTTTTGGAGGGGACGTCGGAGGGCCTCACCCCAGAACGATCCACCACAGCCTTGGTGCGAGGTTCGCGCCTCTCCGGCGAAGCGCCTGTCTCAAAGGCCGTCCCCGCCTCGGTCACCTCCTCCACGGGACGCGAAGGCGCCCAAACGAAGGCGTCGTCGTCACTAGACGAGATGTCGCAAATCTCGTCGGTGAAGGGCTCATGCCTCATGGGGGACGCCACTCCCGTCGCGGCCTCTTCCTCACCACTCCTGGCACGGGAGACTGATGAAGAGTCAACATCAACGACTCCATGCGCCGACGGAGCAACCACCTGATCCATCACCCCGCCAGACCATGCGGAGTGAAGTCTGGCATTCCGTCCAGGATGTCCATGCGATCACCAAGAGGGAGCTGATGCAGAGGTCGCACAGAGCCGGCGACCTTCCCGGGCACCTCCGGATTGGCAAAAAGGATGTTCAAGATGGTGTCGACGACATCCGAGTCATGATCCTCGGGGTGAAGCCGCATCGGGTCCGAGGGGCCATTGTACATCCACATCGGCTCCGAGTGTGCCTGGAGGGGCGCGATGCGGCGTGTCATGAAGTCCGCCGCAACCATCTGCCCCGTGAGGCCCTCCTCCCGAAGGAGGCTCAAGCGCCCCACCAAGTGTGCGTTATCTGTGCCGCGAAGGGCAGACTTGCACCAGTGAGAGTTCTTCACGGGCAGCACCTCCGCGACATCAAGGGACGCGCAGGGCAACTGGACGCCGATGAGCAGCCATCTCTGACGGAAGTCACTCACCTTCTTGAGCAGGGCCGTGACAGGCTTGTCTCCACTCCCTGACATGGGAATGTACACGCTCCCCATGCCGTCCGCGATGCGGAAGGAGACACACCCGGTTCGCTCGCCGGCAGCCGTGCATCACAGCGAGTAGAAGTTCCAGAAGAGCGCTACAGAGGGGCGCACGCCCAAATAAGCCTCACAGAGGTAAGCGAAGATGGACAGGAGGAGCACGGAGTTGGAGTGAAGATGAAGGAGTTGGATTTGATAGAATTCCAGTAATGCATCCAAGAAAGGCGAGTACGGCGGCACCAGCCCGACAGTGATGGCATAGAGAAAAATGGGATAAAACCCGTGGGGAAATCTCCCAAACCAAGCGGCGTGAAGCACGCTGGCGCCGTGCTCGTTCGCCTGCCCCGCCACCAGATGATGAATTCTCTCCAGCGCCTGAAGATCCATGCACGCTCCCACGAGAGCCGCGCCCTGCACGACCTCTAGGGTTTCTGTCTGAAAGGAAGGCCCCGCAGCGGCTTTCCTCTTGCTCTTGACGGGGCCCATCGTCACGAGGGCGGAGGATTGAAGGGTTGGAGAACAGCGACTCGCCAGAGAGACCGGGGGCGGAGAGCTCTAAGGAGCGAAAACTGCTGCAAGAAGAATCGGAAACGGTAACGGCTCCCTGCTGCCTCGCTCGGGTTTTGTATCCCCTCGGAGAGAAGTTACCAAGACGTGGTGGGACCCCCCACGACTTGCGCCCCGGATCGTGCGAGACCGTTATTCGTCCAAGTGCCGCGTGGCTCGGGTCGGCTGGGCACTAAGGGCCCACGATGCTTCGCCTAAGCCCATGGGCTCAGTCGTGCCCATCATGGGCCCGGGGGCTACTATCGGCCCAGTGGGAACTGGGGTATGGAGAGCCCATTCCCCCCAGGCCTCGCACGCGGGCCAGTCAGACGAAACTACTAAGGACCAGGCGTCAACGCCTGGCGGAACCCTCGAGAGGCATTTCCCCACGAGGGCCTGAAGAGGAAACGAGGGCCTCAAGGGATCCCTCGCCTCAGGGGACCCTCCCGAGGCGCCAATTCGCCTAGAGGGAGTCCAACACAAACCTCCCCTCAGGCCTCCTCCGGCCTGAAGGGAAACGTCGCGGCCAAGGAAGTACGCAAAGGTGTACATGGCCTCTGCCACGCTCACGCAATGACGCACGCACCCCCGTCGTTGTCCCTGGCGATAAAGTGGTCAATAAAGCCGCTCCGCCTGCTGCGCAGCTGCCAGGACCTTCTACTCCGGCGATAAAGCAGGTGGACGGCGCAACCCTCCAACGGAGATCGTCATCGCGGGCTCCACCTCAGAGACTGCCCTCTCTGCGGGCAGTACCGCGCGGTCGGCCGCCTGTCGGCCACCGCGCCCACCTTTATCAACAATGGACCGAGTCCATGGACGAACGGATGGCGGTGGACTCCTGCTCCACCATGCCTCTGCCATGTGGGAGCAACCTTGAAGGCCAAGCCAAAGGAGAGCGCTAGAGGCGCCTATAAAAGGGACAAGACATCCATCGTAGCAAAGGTCGGCCTTTTGCGTACTACAACCCTTGTAAACCCTAGCATCACTTGTTAGGATAGCCTCGGGCTGGAGGAGGAAGAAGACCATCGCTTCCCTCCCCAGGCAAGAACTGCCTCAAGGGGGCCTTCGGCAAGCTCCATTGTTCTGTAACCTCCACCATCTGATACATACAAGCAGGAGTAGCGGTCTTACCTCCTCACGAGGGCCGTGAACCTGGGTAAAGGTCGGGGTCTATCTCTGTCGTGATCGTGTCTTCATCGGGCCCGGCGAGCAACGTCGCCAAGTCCCTCGAGGGTCTTGACCTCCGCGTTCAATCCCCCTTACGAACTACACTTCAGGAAGTGACTACCCCCGATCCTAGGGAGTCACAACCCTACAAAGATGGTAATAACATGATCAAAATTGTTTATGTCTAAAGTGAAAGACAAGATTAGGAAAGAGGGAAAATATAGAAAGAAGAATGTAGAATCTTCTCCTTGCTTCCTTTTCTTCTTGATGTGATGACTTCATTGCAATTTTGTAGACTTGATGGCTCTGAAGACTTGAGGGTGTTGATAGCATCCAAGTTGGTCTTGAATATAACTTAGTCATCAAGAGGGCTAAGAGAAGAAGGGAGAAAAGAGAGAAAGAGGAAGCAAGACTTAGAAAATATTGCTGGTTGATCTTCATGAATTTCTTCTTGATTTTCTTCTAAGTGATTCTACTCCTCGAAGATACTTCCGAAGTCTTGTTTTCTTGGCTAAGTCCTTCATTGGCCTTCTAGCTCCATGTTGAAAATCCTAAGTCTCTAAGTGCATAACACTTTACCAAAATACTAAGTTGAAATAATCCTAACATAAGGAAAATAATAAAGAGGTTTTCCTAAGATAAGTATAACTATAAAAAAAAATATGCTATGCATGAAATGCAATTTTTAATCACAAGAAACATCATACTAATTTTGTGATATTCATAAAGTATGCATAAAGTTATAATTGCAATTTAATCAATTTCTATTATAGGAAAAAAAATAAAAGGGTAAATACAAGATCAAAGTTTTCTGTGATTAAATTTTATAATAAAATTTAATAAATAGTGTTAATAGACAGAGGGGATTTAAATAAACTTATAGCAATTGAATTTACTAAAAAATAATGTTTTTATTAAAAGTTATATCAAAATTACTCAAGTTATTCAGTTTAATCATATAACTATTAAATCATCAAAATAATACTCAAAATTATTTTATAACAGAGGCATCATATTACACATATTATGAAGTTTCTAAAACAATTTTATTTGCAATTTTTGGATTTATAGATTTAAAGTTATGCCAAAAATACTCAAATCATCCATTTGAAATTTGAATATTTTTAACTAAGTCAAATTTGAAATCTAACAGATCTAAAATATTCTACATGTCAACTTTCCAAAAATAAAAAATTTATCAAATTTGGATAAGTGGTTAAAGAGTTATGACAATTCTAAGTGGCAGAGACTTTTCTGTAAAATGGTCTTTTAATTCTATTCGGAAAATAAAACAGAAAATAGAGAGGGTCACGTTTCGCACTGTGATTGGCTTGGCTCGGGCTTGGCTCGGCTTAAGCCGCGGCTCGGCTGGGCTCAGCTCAGTCGATCTGGATCGTTAGATCCAGATCTCACGGATCAGATCTGACCGTACCGATTCGATTTAAATGATCTATTTACAACCGCACGATCTAGATCGGATGGCTCACCGTGCTCGTCCAGAAGATGGCGGCGCTCCGGTCGCAGGACTTGCCGAAGACGGCGGCGCACGCTCGGGTGGAGATCCTCCGGTCGCTACGGTCTCTCCCCGGACAAGAGGAGGCTACGGCGCTGTGCGGGGCGAGGCGGCGGAGACGATCGATGGGGTTGCGGGTGGTGTAGGTGCTCCGGTTGACGGTTATCCTTCGCCGGAGACGCGACGGCGGACAGAGCTTCCGGTCGAGCACCGATTGCTCGATCTACTGCGAACATAAATACCTCGCCACGTCAAGCAGATGCGCAAGAGCAAGGGAAAGTGAGGAGAGGGATGAGAGGGGCTCGGAGTGTCGGGGCTCACCGGAAAAGGCAAAGGACGGCGGCGGCTCTGGCGTAGTCCGGCGAGCTAATACGGCGGCATGGCGACGTCGTAGCTGCTAGGGTTTGGGGAAAAAGATATAGGAGGGTGCGGGGATTTTCTAGGCCGAACGGAGGGAGAAAACGCGCGACAATCTCGCCGGATTTTCGGCCGAACGAAGAAGACGATGACGTCAGCGATGACGTCATCAAGGTAATTTCTTTTTCTTTTCTTTTTTTGTTTTTTTTAATTCATATCTTTTGTTTTAAGACTCCAAATCAAGTCAAACCAATTTCTATAGATTTGTAAAATTCATATCTATGCTTTAAAACATTAGTGGGCATGTTTTGAAAACTTTTTAAAATTAATAATTTTAAATTATTCATAAAATGGAAATTTGCCTATTTAGGTCAATTTTGAAATTAAAATTTTAATAAATTCATTTGGGGTTAAATTAAATTTATGAAATTACGAAAATCTTATATGGTGGATATTAGGTTATTTAAAACTCATTTTTAGTAACCATTCATTTTTATTTTGGTATAAAAGTAAAATAATAGAATATAAATATTTTTAAAGTAATAGGAAATATAATAAATTCAATTCTTAATTCAAAATATTGTGTGCACCATTATGTTTTATATTATGCTAATTCATTTGAAAACTCCATAAAATATCCTTAGAAGATGTTCTAGATTTAATTCTTTGCTTATCTTGAATATATTCATGAAATCATTTTATGTATTGCAAATTGATAAGAAGATTAATTCAAGTAATTGAAATGCCTATTTGGATAAATCATTAGTTATAAAATCTATGAAGTTTTACAGTTATAAACTATAGATTTGTAATTTCCAAAACTATGTTTTGAACTCAGGTAAAGAATGAAAACCATTTGACAAATAGATCATGTTTTAAATAGTTTAAAAGGATACTTGTAAACATTATTTTAATTTATGAATAGCTATGGCTAAGTGATTGAAATCAAATACTTAAAAAGAAACCTTTTATTACATGAAAATGGTTTGAAATTTTGTAAATCATTTGACAAATTACATATTAAGGTTTTAAGAAATACAATGGATTATAAATTGTTTGACTTGAAACAACTTTTGAAAATAATGATAAACTGAGATATTTGAAATATTAAACTCTTTCAATATGTTTGAAGTCTTTCATAGTTGGTTTTCTTATGCATTTTAATGTTTTATTTTAATCAAACAAAAAGTTTTAATTTTTAGTGATTTTTAAACATTCCAAAATGTTGGGATGTTACAAAGTGATTCAATCTGGGCCATAGGATTTAGATCTAACGGATCTAATCTAACTGTACCGTTTCGGCTAAAAGGATCTAATCGGGGCCGCAGAAAACAGATCGGACGGTTTGGAGGTGTTGCCCATAATCGAGCGGCGCTACTCACCGGAGGACCTCGCCGGAGACGATGCCGACGGCGGCGTCGCGGTGTTCTGTAAAGTTCTACGGAGCCCCGGGATGCACGAGTCATACCAAAGGGTGTAGGAGGTCGCGGCGGAGGTGTTGGCGAGGTTGACGATGATGGGGTGCACTGACACGCTCGAGGTTGCTCGCCGGAGTTGTGCTTGGCGGCGGCCCTCTTCGGGTGTGGACGGAGACGAGGTTTTACTGCCCGAGAACAAGCAAAAACTCATCAAAACTATGCACAAGATCAAAATAAATCGAGAGGGAGTGGAGAGAGGTCTCGGGGTGGCCGAGGTTCAGCGGAAGCGGAGGATTTCGCCGGCGGAAGTGGCGGAGCTTCGGGGTGGTGTGCGAGCAGCCCGGCGGCTCTTTGTCCGTCGTGTTAGGGCAAAAGAGGGTGTGCTCGGGAGTGTTAATCGGCGTCTTCATCACGCGAATTGAAGGAGATGAATTGCCGGCCGTTTCAGCGATGTCGTGGGCGTGGTCTCGGGCCGTTGAAGACGAAGCTGAGGGAGAAGGAGCCAGGCTGAGCTGTGCGCTGGGCCACTGCTGGCTGCACACGCGGACGTTATGCGCTTGGCTCGGCCCATTTGGTTCTTCTTTTTCTTTTCTTTTTTCTGTTTTTCTAATAACTTTTAAAATATAAATCCAATTCAACTCAAATTAGATTCTAAAAATTTGTAAAATCAATACCTATCATTTAAAACATGTGTGGGCATGTTTTGGAAACCTTTTAAAATTAATAATTTTGAATTATTGGTTTAATACTAATTTGATACTTAATGTCAAATTTTAAATTAAAGCCTAATTAAAATTTTATTTTGACCAAATCAAATTTATAATAATACAACACTTATATAAGTTTGAAAGTAAGTTAATTAAACTAATTTTCCAATATTAAAACATTTTGGCTTCAGTACAATATTTGAATGACATAACACATCTATTTGAAATGACAGGGAAATATAGAGTATTCATTTTTAATTCCCATTAATTTTGTGCACCATTAAATTTCATAATATGATAAATTTATTTGAAAATCCATAAAATACCTTTGGATAAGATTCTAGATTTATTTCATTTCTTATATTGAATATATTCATGAAAATCATTTTATGTTTTGAAAATTAATGAAAGTAATTTAAGTTAATGAAATGCCTATTTGGAAAATTCATTAATTATAAAATATATGAACTTTTAAATTTATAAACTATAGACATTGAAATTTACAAAACTGTGTTTGAACTTAGGTAAGAGAATGAAAATCATTTGGCAATTAGACCAAGTTTTAAATAGTTTAGAAGAACACTTGTAAATATTATTTTAATTTATGAATAGGTATGGCTAAGTGGTTGAAATCAAATACTTATAAAGAAACTTTTTGTTACAAGATAATGGTTTGAAAGTTGGTAAATCATTTGTCAAATTATATATTGAGGTTTAAGAAATACAATGGATAATAAAATGTGTAACTTGAAACAACTTTTGAAAATAGTGATAAACTGAGATATTTGAAATATTAAACTCTTTCAATATGTTTGAAGTCTTTCATAGTTGATTTTCTTATGCATTTAATGTTTTATTTTAATCAAAAACAAAAGTTTTAAATTTTTGTGATTTTTACACATTACAAAATATTGGGATGTTACACATTGTACAATTCTTTCTGTGCAATCAATCCTTTTGTTTCCGGCGGCTCACTTCTACTTCAAACTGCTATGTAGATGGCGCAATAACAGGTGGTGCGTATGACCTACTGCGAGCGGATAACCGGTTACCTAAAGCTTCTCAGAGGCATGGCTGACTATGTCGGTTTCCGCTATCTTTCGGAGTACCAGGTGTTCGAGATCCCCATAGATTCCGGACAGACCTCCTACGGTGCTACAGTTCGGATCAGGGGAGATCATGGTGTTACTGTGCACAAGCACGAGGCTGTAGCTTCCACTGTGGACATGGCAGTACACTTGGTAGCTTATGATGCAGCTCTAGCTCTACGCAGGGACTACTACTGTTTCAACTACCCTCCGTGCTGCTATGTTCCATACTTCCCCTACACGGACTCTCAGTACGAGACCGATGTTCTGGACAGGACCGCTCAGTTTGGCCAGTCTTCAGACTCAGTTGCTGGAGCTCTACGCTTGGAGCTAGCAGCAGTCTGTGAGCAGCTGCAGCGGGCACTCTCTCACCTTGGGCAGTACGATAGGGGGAACGTCACACCGGACGCTTTCCCGAGGTTCCAGCTCACATATCCGAGTCGCCTGTCTGCTGTGGGCGGATACACTCCAGAGCGTGGTCCACTGATCACTACTTCTCCAGACCATGTTGGACCACTGCTGTACGGGAGACAGACGCCAGATGCCTACTTCTGCGAGATACGTCGTGTTGTGCCGGAGTACCACGTGTACGTTGACCGTCGTTACACCCACCGCATCACCGGAGAGGGGTGCACAGTTTCGTCTTCCGAGGGAAGTGCGAGCTAGTTTTCGTGAAGTATCTCCTCCTTTGTTGTAGTAGTTGTCCTTTTGTATTGAAACCGTGTTGGTTGTACGGATGGTTAACTTTGTAATAGTAGCTGTCCTTGTAGTACTGAAACCTTGGTGGTTGTACTGATGGCTAACTAAGTGTCTTGTCGTGATCCTTGTCTATGAGAAGCTTATCCTTGTTATCCTACAGTTTGCAACTGTTTTCTGAGCAAGAATTCTACTTCCAAGTTTTTCCCTGGCTTTGCGTATCTTGTTGTTGTTCCAATATCCAATGTCTCCAGGATGCCGAACACCATGAGCAACCGCAACGCGGAAGGCAATGAGCCTCCACCGATCACTGCGTTGCTTGGGCAGATGACCCAAGTTTTGGCTCAAATGGCTGAGCACCAAGCCTACCAGAACAATGACGGGCATCGCAATGAAGGCAATGCATGTGTGACCATCAAGGACTTCCTCAGTCTGGGCCCAAGGAACTTTTCTTCCAACACTGAGCCGCTGGAAGCTGATGATTGGCTTCGCGAGATGGAAAGGACCCTTGCTATCGCCCACGTGGCTGAGCACGACAGGGTGCCTTACGTGTCCTACCTACTTTGGGGCAAGTCTGCCTCATGGTGGGAAAACTTCCAGGCTATGAGAGTTCCGGGGGTGGTTACCACTTGGGGCGATTTCAAGACAGCCTTCCTGCGCCACCACATCCCAGAAGGCCTCATGGACATGATGCGCGAGCAGTTTAACTCGCTGACGCAAGGCAAGTGGACGTGATGGAGTACAATGGTGAGTTCAATCGCCTTGCTCGTTATGTTGGAGATGAGGTGAACACTGATGTCAAGAAAATGGCCAAGTTCCACAAGGGTTTCAACCCCGTGCTCAAGTACAAGCTGAACCTCGTCAAGGCTGATAACTTCGATGACCTCGTCAACATCACGCTCAATGAGGAGCATGGGCGCAAGATCTTCGAGGAGTCGCGCAAGCACTCTCGTGAGAGCAACTCTTCTTCATCCTCAATCGCCGCTGCTCCTACTCTGAAGCGTCGGATCTGGGTGCCTAACAGCGCCTTCGCACGAGCTACCTACGTGCCAGGATCTCCAGGACTCGCGCCTCGCCCACCGAACCCGACTCTTGCTATGAGGGGTTTCAGAGGACCGCCAAGGCCAATAGGCGCTCGCCCCAACGTGACATGCTACAAGTGCGGAAAACCGGGCCACTAATCCAACAATTGCCCGGAGACCGTCTTCCTCCACCACCACCTCGCCCTGCTCCAACTTAGGCGATGGTCCGTGCACCAGCCCCGACTAGGCCTTTCGTCCCCAACAACAGGCATCCGGCACGTGCGCGCGGGTGAACCACATCAAGGCTGAGGAAGCAGAAGAGGCTCCAGAATTTGTTCTTGGTACACTACCCGTCAACTCTATCTCTTCTAGGGTGTTGTTTGATACAGGAGCACCTCATTCTTTCGTATCGGTTAGCTTTGCGGATTTACATGGACTAATTCTCGATCCTCTTCCCAAAAACAACCCGGTTACTTCTCCCGGCATGCAAATGACTTCTTCCAAGATAAGCACGACAATGAAATCCAAATTGGAGGCCACATCTTCTTGGCATCTCTAATAATTCTCGGCAATTCAGATATTGATGTCATTCTGGGCATGGATTGGTTGAAGGCCAATCAAGCTAAGATAGACTGTTCCACAAAGACTGTAACTCTTTCTCATCCTTCTGGACTGATAGTCTTTTCTCATAACCAAACCTCTTCAGCTCAGCTTTTCGCTCTCAATGTTGATCCTCTTCCTTCCATAGAAGCTATTCCGGTGGTCCGAGACTTTCCCGACGTCTTTCCTGAAGAATTGCTAGGTATGACACCTGACAGAGCCGTGGAGTTCGTTATTGAACTAGAACCAGGCACAGCTCCTATCTCCAAACGTCCTTACAAGATGGGCCCCAAAGAACTGGCTGAGCTTAAGACACAGCTAGAGGAGTTCTAAAGTAAAGGTCACATCCAACCTAGTACTTCTCCTTGCGGTTGTCCTACTCTGTTTGTCAAAAAGAGGGACACGACTGAGCGACTAGTTGTTGACTACCGTCCTGTGAACAAGAAAACCATCAAGAACAAGTATCCCCTTCCTCGCATCAATGACCTGTTTGATCAACTCGCTGGTGCTAAGGTTTTCTCCAAGTTGGACTTGAGGTCAGGTTATCACCAGATCAAGATCCGCAAAGAAGACATTCCAAAGACAGCTTTCATCACTCGTTATGGTCTCTATGAGTACACTGACATGTCCTTCGGTCTCACAAATGCTCCGGTGACTTTCTCACGTATCATGAACTTCGTTTTCAGGGAACACCTCGATAAGTTCGTGTTAGTCTATCTCGATGACATTCTTATCTACTCAAATCCGAGGAAGAACACGGAGAACATCTACGCCTTATCTTGTTGAAACTTCGAGAACACCCTCTCTACGCCAAGTTCTCCAAGTGTGATTTCTGGCTTCCTAAAGTATCCTACCTTGGTCACGTCATCTCTTCTGAAGGCATTTCTGTTGATCCAGAAAAAGTGAAAGCCATTGTTGAATGGTTGCCTCCTACAACTGTGAAACAAGTCAAGAGCTTCCTAGGCATGGCTAGCTATTGCCGCCAATTTTTTGAGAACTTCTCCAAAATCGCTAAGCCTCTCACCGATCTTACTAGGAAGGATAGAAAGTTTCTTTGGACTCCAAAGTGTGATGGGAGCTTCAATCTCTTGAAAGCTAAACTCACTTCTACTCCTATTCTAGTTGGCCTAGACACTTCCAAACCTTTCCAAATCTTTTGCGATGCATCTCTTCAAGGACTAGGCGCAGTCCTCATGCAAGAACGCAAAGTTGTGGCTTATGCATCTCGTCAGTTGCAGCCTCATGAGCTCAATTATCCTTCACATGATCTTGAACTTGCAGCAATCATGTATGCCCTCAAGGCTTGGAGACCTTATTTGTTGGGGCCCAACTGTGAGATCTTCACCGATCACAAGAGTCTCAAATATCTCTTCACTCAACCAGATTTGAACCTCAGGAAAACAAGGTGGCTTGAGAAGCTCTCAGATTACGATCTCACCTTCTTTTACACTGCATGCAAAGCTAATGTAATGGCTGATGCTCTTAGTCGCAAGTCCTATTGCAACAATCTCATGGTTGAGGACATCCAACCTCCTCTTCACGATAATTTCAAGAAGCTCAATCTTCAAGTGGTTCCTTCTGGTTATCTTGCAAGCTTGGTTGCCACTCCTACTCTTGAGGATAAAATCCGTGCCGCACAGTTGCGCGATTCTGGTGGAAAGAATATCACAGCCAACATCGGCAAAGATAAGTACAAGAGTTTCTCTCTCGATGACAAGGGTACATTGCTCTTTGAAGGACACATTGTGGTGCCCAAACTTGACAGTTTAAGAGAGCTCATTCTTAAGGAGGCTCATGATACTCCGCTATCTATCCACCCTGGCAGCACAAAGATGTACCAGGATCTCAAGTCAATCTATTGGTGGACCAGGATGAAGCGTGAAATTGCTCGCTATGTCTCTCAGTGTGATGTTTGATGTCGTGTCAAGGCAGTTCATCAGATACCACCTAGACTTCCTCAACCACTGCAAATTCCTGAGTGGAAATGGGACAAGATCGAGATGGACTTCGTTACTGGGTTTCCAAAGTCCAAGAAGGGCAACGATGCAATCTTTGTTGTTATTGATCGTCTCTCCAAAGTGGCTCACTTCTTCCCAGTCAAAGAGACAGTATCAGCTAGTCAGTAGGCATAACTCTATATGACAATACTGGTTCCTTTACATGGTGTTCCTTTGGCAATAAGCTCGGATCGTGGAAGTATCTTCACTTCTCGATTTTGGGATAGCTTTCAGAAAGCCTTGGGTACCAAACTTCTGTTCAGCACAGCTTACCATCCGCAGACAAGTGGACAGGTTGAAAGAGTGAATCAAATTCTGGAGGATATGCTCAGAGTTTGTGTTATCTCCTTTGGCATGAAATGGGAGGATTGCCTTCCGTATGCTGAGTTCTCCTACAACAACAGCTTCCAAGCAAGTCTAGGCATGGCTCCCTTTGAAGCTCTCTATGGCCGCAAATGCAGAACTTCTCTGAATTGGTCTCAAGCTGGTGAACGTCAATTCTTTGGCACTGACATTATCCAGGAGGCTGAAGAAAAGGTTCGCATCATTCGTGACAATCTGAAGATTGCCCAGTCTCGTCAGAAAAGCTATTATGATAGCAAGCATAGGGACATGGTCTATGCACCTGGTGATCAAGCTTACCTTCGTGTCACTCCTCTGAGAGGCACGCAACGCTTTGGCATAAAAGGCAGGCTCGCTCCCTATTATGTTGGACCTTTCAATGTTCTTTCAAGGCGTAGTGAATTGGCTTACCGTATGGAACTACCTCCAAACCTCTCCAAAGTGCACGATGTCTTCCACGTGTCACAACTCAAGAAGTTCTTCCAAGATCCAGGACGTGCAGCTGATCATGGATAAATTGAACTTCGAGAAGATCTCTCTTATGTGGAACAACCGATTCGCATTCTTGACAAAGCTGAACGTCGCACCCGTAACAACAGTGTCAAGTTCTACAAGGTTCAATGGTCTCATCATTCTGACAAGGAAGCTACATGGGAACGTGAAGACCACCTCCGTGCCGAGTATCCCGTCCTCTTCGTTGCTCCATGAAGAATCTCGGGGTGTGATTCCATTGAGGGGGGAATGTTGTAACATCTCAAATGTAACTTTCCTAAATGTGTGCTTGCTTGTGAATTAAAATGGATCATCATGTCATCATCCCATGTGTGTTTGCATTTAATTAAATATATTGCTTCAAATTCAAATTCCAAATTTAAGTTCTTATTTTAAATTCAAATGCCTTTTTAAATAAATTCAAATAAATTTTCAAATTATTTGTAAATAACCAATCCATAAATTAAAATAACTAATTTGAAACTGTTAAAAATTGTCCAAAAGTTTTTATCTCTTTTCTTCTTCTATTTTGTTTTAAAATACAAAAATCAGAAAGGTTTTTAAGGAAAAAATAAAGCAAAGAAGAAAAAAAATGAGAGCCTCGCCGAGATGGGCCAAATCTAGCCCACCTCAGCCCAGTTGCCAGCCCGGCCCACTCCCTCATCTCCTTCCTCGTACGGAGACAGAGAGGAGGGCGAGCACCTTTCCAGCTCGCCATGGCTCTCTGCCCCTAGCCCCCACTGCCTCTCCCCTCTCCTTCTTATCCCCAATCCCCGCGCCGAACCAAAAAACCTAACCTGAATTCTCCCGTCCCCGCCGCCGCCTGCTTCTTCCCTAGCTCCCGCTGTCGCCATGACCGGGGTCCGGATGAGCGCGTCTCCGGTGTGAGCCATTTCCTCCTCTGCTTCGCCGCCGGCTGCGCCTCTCCCTCACCTTCTTCCTCCTCCACGCGACGGACATCGGGAGCCACCGCCCCAACCTCTCTGTCGGCCCAGTGGGAACTGGGGTATGGAGAGCCCATTCCCCCCAGGCCTCGCACATGGGCGGTAGCATACCTGCACTTAAAATATGGCAGATACCTGTGTATAGCGCAAATCCCTGGATCGATTCGTTTGCACACACAGTCTACGATGTAATATCACAACAAAGTATCAATTTTATTACATCGATGATCCCGACTTACAAAATATTCGATACAAGTAGCATAGCAATAAAGCTAGCTTTGAAAAAGTAC
Source organism: Poa annua (assembly GCA_026929855.1). Lineage (NCBI taxonomy): Eukaryota > Viridiplantae > Streptophyta > Magnoliopsida > Poales > Poaceae > Poa > Poa annua. The sequence continues at coordinate 17,347,395 of CM049429.1, read as the reverse complement.
ACAGCGGAAATACAATAGCAGTGGGTCTCCAACAACTTCATGTTGCCACAGGCGAAAACATGTTGGTTGTAGACTCGAAACCTTTAATCGAAACCTCACTCGTCATTTGATCAATCTGCAATAAGAAAAATATTGCAACAACGTGGGTCAGATTCCATTAAAAATGGAGTCTGGCAAGTGACACTATGGTGGACACTTAGTGGAATAACTCTATAGCCTATATGCAAATTTGGCTGGTGGAGTTCAAGGCTATTTTGCATAAAGCCAATTTTTCCTATCTCTTTGGAAAACACTTTCTTCAAATCAAGACGAGTATGGCATGAAAACCATAAATCTCATCTTCCCTTGTTCACCCATCAAGTTTTATTTCTGAAGTTGGAATGGTGGAATCCTCCGTTGACGTCCATGATCAGCTGCTCAAATTGTCCGTACCGGGGACACGGCTAAGTACTTAGTTTTACTCTCTGCAGAGGTTGTGCACTTTCACCTTTAGACTCAATTAGCCCGAGAATCCTATACACGCGGAGTGTATTAAGGAAAGGAGAGAATTGAGACAAGAACTTTCAGAAGAAGAATGCAACCATACTAGCAAGACCCGTTCCACCTATCACCCCCCTACATCTGCTTGTCAAGCTGACAGGTTGCACCCTCACAACTTAATTATTCTAGACAGAGCCCATTGTCAAAAGGCTGCACGGGAAGCAATCGTCACTCGGAGTTCTTCAGATTCCTCGGTTCCTGGGTGGCCATTCACAAGTGTACATACTCCAGGAACCATAGACATGGACCTGAGTAGGCACTCAACATAAACCATACAACCACTTACCACCCAGGTTTTTCATTCTTAACTTAGTAGAATTTAGATTTTCACAAAACAACATTTGCATAGCATCAATAATTCTACTAAATATTGTATAGGAGCCTAGACACATGAATATGGAATTTCTACACAGGTTTGGCATAGCAATATACTATCCTACACATGCTTATATAAAAATACACTAAGTAATGCATATAGAAAATAGTAGGAAGTTTATGGGGTGTGCCACTTTCCTTTGAATGTTGTCGTTGTTCACAAACTCTTTTCAACAACGAACGTTTGCTCTCCGTTCAATCTAAACAATATAAGCAAACAACAATACAACAATCAACAAACAACAATCATACATGCGCATACATAGTGAACAAATAAGTTTCATAAAACTTCTAAGGAAAACATGTTATGTATGATATGCAAATTATTTCTAAGGACTAGAGATGCAAGTCATGCCATGAAAATCTTTAAGTCTTAAGTGAAAGACAAGATTAGGAAAGAGGGAAAAGATAGAAGAAAGATGTAGTTGGTCTTCCAGGCTTCATCTCCAGACTTGTAATATTCTCCTTGGTGATGTCTTGATTGAATTCTTGGTAGACTTGAATAATCTTCAGACTTGATGGTTTTTGTATCACCTAGGCTGGTCTTGGATTTAACTTAGTCTTCAAGAGGTCTAAGAGAAGAAACGAGAAATGAAAGAGAGAGGGATCAAGACTTAGAAAATATTTCTGGTTGGTCTTCATGAAGTCTCAAAGAAGAAGAAAGGACAGAGAGAAAGACTTAGAGAATAGAAGGGAGGTTGGCCTTCTTGAACTTCTTCTCACTTTTCTTCTAAGTGCTTCTGCTCCTGGGAGGTACTTCTGAAGTCTTGTTTGGCTAAGTTATTCATTGGTCTTCTAGCTCCATGTTGAAAATCCTAAGTGTCTATGTGTATAACACTTTACCAAAATGCTAAGTTGAAAAAAAATCCTAACTTAGAGAAAATGGGGGAGGAGTTTTCTTATGTAAAATATAACTACAAAATAAAACATGCTATTGTAGTGCCCTTGCTTACGAAAGCAATGGCACATATGAATAATGCAAAGACTTGGATCACGTAAGTCTCACATTCTCCAATAAGATGTAATATCACAGTATAATGTCAAAATTTATTACAGAACGAGACGAATGATCCAAAAACAAATATCCTTACAACTTAGCATAGCGGAAATGCTAGCTGAATAAGTAGTTCACACTTTATTTCAGAGTTCAAACGCAATACTAAAGGTATCATGGAGCTACATCTTCTCCATGAAGCCACTGGCAAATCATGTTGGTTGTAGCTCGAAGACGACCCCCTTACTCCTCATTCGGACATTCTGCAAGGTTTAGTTGCAGCCCAGCTATAAAGGGTCAGCACAATTGAATTGTGGTGGCAAGTGACTTTAATTCCTCATGTTCTATTATACTAATACTATATGCTTAATTTGGCTGGTGGAGCTCAAGGCTATTGCGCAAAGCAAATTTTCTCCTACTTTTGATAAACAGTTTTCTTAAATCAATATCTTCTCCTTCAGAGACAAATCTCGAGACAAGTCCATGTCTCCTACCCATGTTCACCCAACAAAGTTTTATTAAGAAATCGAGATGAGGAGATTTTAAGAACACAGCCTTGTGTAGTTACTCAAATGTCCGATGCCGGGGACACGGCTAAGATCTTAGGTTTTAACTCTCGAGAGGGTGTGCACTTTCGCCATTAGACTCAATCAACCCAAACTATCCTCTACACTCCTTTAGTGAGAAGGAAAAGGAGAAGATCAAGACGAGACTTTTCAGAAGTTGCTTTCCCATGATCATACTAAGAGATTACCACCATTCTATCAACTCTACCACCATCAATCTCTTGACCCAGGTCCACAACAACTTACTCCATCAAGACAGAGCCCATATTGACCAATGGTTTCACGATAAGCAACTAGACTCAGTCTAAACTTAAATCTCATAGCCCTGGGTGGCCTACCACAAGTGAGCAACTCAGTTTAACACCGCATATCATGGCCCCAGGTAAGTAGAAACTACCCTGGGCGAAGACAACCATGACACTTGGCCCTGAGAAGCCACTCAACTTGAAACCTCCTCGATCGACCCAATCCACCCAGGCGTTAAATTAATTTAGTGGAAATTTTCATTTATCACAACAACCATAAAACAATCATTTTTGCAGCAGGTGCTTCCACTAAATTATAATAGGGTTCTAATCTGGAATTTCTAAGGGGAAACCTAAAAGGTTTGCATAGCATACAACAATGTCCCAAAAACCTATCATGCATACTACTTTTGCAAATACTATTTGAAAACACTAGATATGCAATAGAATAAAATAGTAGGTGTTTTATGAAGTCACTTGCCTGAAGAAAGTTGTCGTTTCTCACACACTCTTGTCCAAGTCAAAAGTTGCTCCCCGGTTCAAACTATATAGTAAAAGGGCATCCAATAAACAAGCAATTCAACACACAAAACAAATTGAACATACAAGAGCAATAAGGCTTAGAAATGGATTTGGTCTAGGGTGTCACATAATTCAATATGCAAAAAGAATTTATGTGATTGCGTTTAGGGTATAGTCAAAAGTCAAATTGGACATTTTGAATTTGAAAAGATTGAAAGATCACAGGATCCAAATGAAATAGTCTTTAAACGAAGAGATCCTAAGATGGTTTAATCATAATTTAAAATCAAGGTACAAGATTTTACAACAACCATCCATATTAAATTTCTTTTACCTAAGGTTATGTTTTCAGAATTTTAAATTTAAGCAAATTCATATTCAAGAATTTCTTAATTTATCATATCTAACATTTTTAAATCCCAACTGAAAAGTTCATAGTATTAAAATATACAACCTAGTTATTTGAAATGGCATAATGTTTTAATTCACATTTTTAGTAACACCTAATTAACCAATATCATTTATATACACTTGTAAATGAATTAAAATCATTTTAAAAGTTTTAAATTAAAACTTACTTATTAAAGTTATGTATTATATTAATAAACAGAAATTCGAGCTTTCTCTAGACTTGGACAATTATTTATGTCTTTTGTGCACAGTAATAAATTTTTTGAATTAATAAACTTTATAATGTGCTAGAATAAATCAAATCAAGTCTCATGATCTTAAAATTCATTTTAAATTATTCAAGCACTATTTATAACAAAATTTTATAAATAGGGTTAATACACAGAGGGCTTTTAATTAAATGTATAGCAACTGGATTAAATCAAAATAATGTTTGTATTAAAAGTTATGTCAAAAATAGTCAAACTATTCAAATTAAACACACAACCATTTAATCATCAAACAAATTTTCAAAATTATTTTATAACAGATGCAACATATTACATATTTTATAAAGTTTCTAAAACAATTTTATTTGCAATTTTTGAATTTACAGATTTAAAGTTATGACAGAAATACTCAAATTCACCATTTGAAATTTGAATATTTTGAACTAAGTCAAATTTGAATTTTGGAAGATCCAAAATATTCTACATATCCAGGGCTTTCCAAATATGTAAAAATATTTGAATTTGGATAAGTGGTTAAAAAGTTATGATAGATCTAAGTGTCAGGGGTTTTTCTGTAAAAAAGCCAATTAAATTGAATTAACAAAAATAAAATCCACGCGGCGCTGACTGGACTGCTGACGTGGGTCTGACTGGTGCTGACGAGGCAACGAAGGGGCAAGCTCCTATTCGTCTATACCGGTTCACTTAAGTGATCAAACCGGAGCCGATGGATCAAGATCGGACGGTCGGGGGGGGGGGGGGGGTCATACCGGGCGGCGCGGGGTGGCCGGAGCAGATGGAGGACGCGGCGGCGCGGCGCTCGGCGAGGACGACGGCGCCGCGGCGAGGCTCCCCGGGTTGCGTGGATTGCCTCCCCGGATGCAGCGCTTCACGGCGAAGAGAACGGCGGCGTCAGCGTTGACTCGACCGTCCTGGTGGAGGTGTGGAGAAGCGGCTGAGGTGGCTCGGACATCGACGAGCTCCGGTCACCTCCTTCCTCGACAAACGGCTGCGGAAGGGGTGCGTGGAAGGGGTTGAAGGCGCGCGCGGCTATGGCGAATAAGCTGGGCACGGTCTCGGGCAGGGAGGTGGCTTACCACGCCGAGGAATCGATGATAACGGCGGCGGAAATCCGAAGTCCGGCGAGCAATTACACGAGCATGTCGGCGTGCTGGGCTAGGGTTTTTGGGGGGAAAGGAGGCGGCGAATATGGGCTTTAAATGGGGACAGAGGGGAGCACCAGGCGATCATCACGGTGAGAATATAGGGAAGGTGATCGCCGGCTGTTTTTCGGTGCGTGATTCCCGCTGGAGGAAGATGACGACCTCCCCTGACAGGTGGGTCCTGACCCGCCTGTCAGGAAATTTTCTTTTTCCTTTTCTGATTTTCCATTTTCTTAATAACTTTTGATTTATAACTCCAAATAAAGTCAAACAAATTTCTAAAAATTTGTATGATTATTATCTTTGTGTTAAACCAGTTGTGGGAGTGTTTTGAACACTTTTCAAAAATAATAATTTCGAAATATTGATTTAATGCAAAGTTGACACTTTATGTTTAGATTAAAACTAGGGTTTAATTAATTTTTAATTGTGGCTAAAATAAATTCTATGAAATACCCATATTCAATTATGTTTGAAATTAAGTTATTTAAGCTCATCTTCAAATATTAAATAAGTTTTAGCTTTAGTAGATTATTAAATAGCATATTACAACTATTTGAAATGAAAAGAGAAGGAGTAATGTAACCATTTTTAATTCAAATTATTTTGTGCACCATTTTATTTTATATTAAGAACATTCATTTGAAACTTCATAAACAACTTTGGAAAAGGTTTTAGATTTAATTCATTTCTTATATATAATATATTAATCAGTTCATGCTTTGAAAATAAATGAAATTCATGTATGCAAAAGAAATGTTTATTTGGGTATTTCATTAAATTCAATTTATGAAGTTTTAAGGTTATAAACTATAGGCTTATAATTTCCAAACTATATTTTGAACTCAGGTAAATGAATAATAATCTTTTGGAAATTAGACAAATGTTTGAATACTTTAAAATGCCCTTGTAATTGTTATTTTAATTTATTTATAGCAAAGGCTAAGTGGTTGAAATCAATTATTTATAAATAAACTATTTACTTAAAATAAAATGGTTTGTACTTCATAAATCATTTGTCAAAATACAAATTAGGGTTTTTGGCATACAATGGATAATGAGATGTTTAATTGGAAATAACTTTTGAAATAATGACACCTTGGGAATTTGAAATAATAGACTTTTTCAAATTGGTTGAAGTCTTTTATAGTTAGTTTTCTTTTGCATTTTAATATTTTATTTTTATCAAAACAAAAGTTTTAAATTTTAGTGATTTTTGAACATTCCAAAAAGTTGGGATGTTACAGACTACCACCCTTAAAAGGAATCTCGTCCCCGAGATTCGGAGAAGATAGAAAGAAAAGGAAAAGCTTAAAATGATTCTTATAATGATTCTGATACTCGAGAGGTTTTGAGAAGGATAAATTTCTGACATGGAAACTTGAAAACTTGTAGGGGATGATTTTTCTGATTGGGATGGCCAGAAGGACATGTAGTTTGGGATCTCCGGGTTATTGTGGCAGAGATTTTATTTTTATTTGGGTGGCTACCACCCTTAAATAATTTCAGGTCATACAAACAAACACATCACGCAATCAAATCAAAAGCACAACTCAAGGTTCAAAATCACTAGATATTAATAATCCTGAAAACTCAAGGTTTTTAAATTCTCAACTCCAAAAAACGATTTAGGTTCCAAAATAAACACGCTGGTACTGCCATATCACATTTTGATTGGTCAATACACTAAACTGATACGATAAGCTAAGATAGGATAAATGGTGGTCTCTCTAACGCTTGCTCGACTTGCTCCCCTTATTCCTCTTTGATCTCCCGCTTGCGCTTTGTTGCACGGTTGTTCACCTCAGGTGTGTCTTCTTCCTCACTTGACTCCTCAAAAATCACCTCTTCAGGGTCTTCTTCCTCCTGTTCTTCCTCCTTTACATTTGCGGGTGCAGCCACTTCTCCAGTGCCTTGGTCACCTTCTTCTTCAGTTAGCAGTGGTGGAGGTGAAGGTGGGTTGAGCTGTGCCTGAAGTGCGGCAATCTGCTCATCCTTATCAAGGTTCTGCAACTGTAGATCATGGATGTGTTCCTCCATGTGGCCGATAAGGGTTTCAGAAGTCTGGAGTTCTTGGGTCTTTGCGTGTATGATGGCCCCAGCGTGATCCGCGATGTCATGAGCTTGTTGAACCTCACGGGTCAAGCAGTTGACGAGAAAATCTAGGTCTTCAAACATTTTGTAGATCAGGGGTAGGTCCAAGCGATTCCCAGTGTGAGCCATCGAGTAGCCATGTGCATCTCTCTTCCCAAAGGCACGGAAGGGCGAACCCGGTGGTAGGTTGTTGCGATACTTGTAGCACAGACAAGCTATTAAGTCCACCATAGCTACGCTCACTCCTTCAATCCACTCTGGGTAGTAGGTGACATAGTCCACGGGCTCGAAGTCTGGCATCGTGGGGTCTGGGGTCATGATTGTGCGTATTTCCCAGCTCGTCACATTAGGTATGTCGGTCTCCTCCTTCCTTCCTCGGAAATAGGGCGGTGGTAGCTTCAATTGACTTGTCAACCTGGACAGCTGCCTCCCAAAGATGAAATCCGACAAAATACCAGCATACGCGGTCTTAGTGTACTCTCCCATCTAAAATTTTGAAAAAGGTAAGAGTATTAGAATTAAAGTGAAAGAGAAAAGAAACAAAATGAGAAAAAATATAATGTATAAAAAGAAAAATAACTTTAAAATGTTTGACTTTTGTTTTCTGTCCAATCCTAGGGGTTTTCGAGCCTACAGGCAACATTCGTGCTCTGATACCATCTGTAGTGCCCTTGCTTACGAAAGCAATGACACATATGAATAATGCAAAGACTTGGATCACATAAGTCTCACATTCTCCAATAAGATGTAATATCACAGTTCAATGTCAAAATTTATTACAGAACGAGACGAATGATCCAAAAACAAACATCCTTACAACTTAGCATAGAGAAAATGCTAGCTGAATAAGTAGTTCACACTTTATTTCAGAGTTCAAACGCAATACTAAAGGTAGCATGGAGCTACATCTTCTCCACGAAGCCACTGGCAAATCATGTTGGTTCTAGCTCGAAGACGACCCCCTTACTCCTCATTCGGACATTCTGCAAGGTTTAGTTGCAGCCCAGCTATAAAGGGTCAGCACAATTGAATTGTGGTGGAAGTGACTTTAATTCCTCATGTTCTATTATACTAATACTATATGCTTAATTTGGCTGGTGGAGCTCAAGGCTATTGCGCAAAGCAAATTTTCTCCTACTTTTGATAAACAGTTTTCTTAAATCAATATCTTCTCCTTCAGAGACAAATCTCGAGACAAGTCCATGTCTCCTACCCATGTTCACCCAACAAAGTTTTATTAAGAAATTTGAGATGAGGAGATTTTCAGAACACAGCCTTGTGTAGTTACTCAAATGTCCGATGCCGGGGACACGGCTAAGATCTTAGGTTTTAACACTCGAGAGGGTGTGCACTTTCACCATTAGACTCAATCAACCCAAACTATCCTCTACACTCCTTTAGTGAGAAGGAAAAGGAGAAGATCAGGACGAGACTTTCCAGAAGTTGCTTTCCCATGATCATACTAAGAGATTACCACCATCCTATCAACTCTACCACCATCAATCTCTTGACCCAGGTCCACAACAACTTACTGCATCAAGACAGAGCCCATATTGACCAATGGTTGCACGATAAGCAACTAGACTCAGTGTAACCTTAAATGTCATAGCCCTGGGTGGCCTACCACAAGTGAGCAACTCAGGTTAACACCGCATATCATGGCCCCAGGTAAGTAGAAACTACCCTGGGCGAAGACAACCATGACACTTGGCCCTGAGAAGCCACTCAACTTGAAACCTCCTCGATCGACCCAATCCACCCAGGCGTTAAATTAATTTAGTGGAAATTTTCATTTTTCACAACAACCATAAAACAATCATTTTTGCAGCAGGTGCTTCCACTAAATTATAATAGGGTTCTAATCTGGAATTTCTAAGGGGAAACCTAAAAGGTTTGCATAGCATACAACAATCTCCCAAAAACCTATCATGCATACTACTTTTGCAAATACTATTTGAAAACACTAGATATGCAATAAAATAAAATAGTAGGTGTTTTATGAAGTCACTTGCCTGAAGAAAGTTGTCGTTTCTCACACACTCTTGTCCAAGTCAAAAGTTGCTCCCCGGTTCAAACTATATAGTAAAAGGGCATCCAATAAACAAGCAATTCAACACACAAAACAAATTGAACATACAAGCGCAATAAGGCTTAGAAATGGATTTGGTCAAGGGTGTCACATAATTCAATATGCGAAAGGAATTTATGTGATTGCGTTTAGGGTATAGTCAAAAGTCAAATTGGACATTTTGAATTTGAAAAGATTGAAAGATCACAGGATCCAAATGAAATATTCTTTAAACGAAGAGATCCTAAGATGGTTTAATCATAATTTAAAAGCAAGGTACAAGATTTTACAACAACCATCCATATTTAATTTCTTTTACCTAAGGTTATGTTTTCAGAATTTTAAATTTAAGCAAATTCATATTCAAGAATTTCTTAATTTATCATATCTAACATTTTTAAATCCCAACTGAAAATTTCATAGTATTAAAATATACAACCTAGTTATTTGAAATGGCATAATGTTTTAATTCACATTTTTAGTAACACCTAATTAACCAATATCATTTATATACACTTGTAAATGAATTAAAATCATTTTAAAAGTTTTAAATTAAAACTTACTTATTAAAGTTATGTATTATATTAATAAACAGAAACTTGAGCTCTCTCTAGACTAGGACAATTATTTATGTCTTTTGTGCAAAGTAATAAATTTTTTGAATTAATAAACTTTATAATGTGCTAGAATAAATCAAATCAAGTCTCATGATCTTAAAATTCATTTTAAATTATTCAAGCACTATTTATAACAAAATTTCATAAACGGGGTTAATAGACAGAGGACTTTTAATTAAATGTATAGCAAATGGATTAAATCAAAATAATGTTTGTATTAAAAGTTATGTCAAACATAGTCAAACTATTCAAATTAAACACACAACCATTTAATCATCAAACAAATTTTCAAAATTATTTTATAACAGATGCAACATATTACATATTTTATAAAGTTTCTAAAACAATTTTATTTGCAATTTTTTAATTTACAGATTTAAAGTTATGACAGAAATACTCAAATTCACCATTTGAAATTTGAATATTTTGAACTAAGTCAAAATTGAATTTTGGAAGATCCAAAATATTCTACATATCCAGGGCTTTCCAAATAAGTAAAAATATTTGAATTTGGATAAGTGGTTAAAAAGTTATGATAGATCTAAGTGTCAGGGGGTTTTCTGCAAAAAAGCCAATTAAATTGAATTAACAAAAATAAAATCCACGCGGCGCTGACTGGACTGCTGACGTGGATCTGACTGGCGCTGACGAGGCAAGCTCCTATTCGTCTATACCGGTTCACTTAAGTGATCAAACCGGAGCCGATGGATCAAGATCGATCGGTCGGGGGGGGGGGGGGGGGGTGGTCATACCGGGCGGCACGGGGTGGCCGGAGCAGATGGAGGACGCGACGGCGCGGCGCTCGGCGAGGACGACGGCGGCGCGGCGAGGCTCCCCTGGATGCGTGGATTGCCTCCCCGGATGTGGCGCTTCACGGCGAAGAGAACGGCGGCGTCAGCGTTGACTCGACCGTCCTGGTGGAGGCGTGGAGAAGCGGCCGAGGTGGCTCGGACGTCGACGAGCTCCGGTCACCTCCATCCTCGACAAACGGCTACGGAAGGGGTGCGTGGAAGGGGTTAGAAGGCGCGTGCGGCTATGGCGAATAAGCTGGGCACGGTCTCGGGCAGGGAGGTGGCTTACCACGCCGGGGAATCGATGATAACGGCGGCAGAAATCCAAAGTCCGGCGAGCAATTACACGAGCATGTCGGCGTGCTGGGCTAGGGTTTTTGGGGGGAAAGGAGGCGGAGGAGATGGGCTTTAAATGGGGACAGAGGGGGGCACTAGGCGATCATCACGGTGAGAATAGAGGGAAGGTGATCGCCGGCTGATTTTCGGTGCGTGATTCCCGCTGGAGGAAGATGACGACCTCCCCTGACAGGTGGGTCCCGCCTGTCCGGAATTTTTTTTTCCTTTTCTGATTTTCCATTTTCTTAATAACTTTTGATTTATAACTCCAATTAAAGTCAAACAAATTTCTAAAAAATTTGTAAGATTATTATCTTTGTGTTAAACCAGTTGTGGGAGTGTTTTGAGCACTTTCAAAAATAATAATTCTGAAATATTGATTCAATGCAAAGTTGACACTTTATGTTTAATTTAAAACTAGGGTTTAATTAATTTTTAATTGTGGCTAAAATAAATTCTATGAAATACCCATATTCAATTATGTTTGAAATTAAGTTATTTAAGCTCATCTTCAAATATTAAATAAGTTTTAGCTTTAGTAGATTATTAAATAGCATATTACAACTATTTGAAATGAAAAGAGAAGGAGTAATGTAACCATTTTTAATTCAAATTATTTTGTGCACCATTTTATTTTATATTAAGAACATTCATTTGAAACTTCATAAACAACTTTGGAAAAGGTTTTAGATTTAATTCATTTCTTATATATAATATATTAATCAGTTCATGCTTTGAAAATAAATGAAATTCATGTATGCAAAAGAAATGTTTATTTGGGTATTTCATTAAATTCAATTTATGAAGTTTTAAGGTTATAAACTATAGGCTTATAATTTCCAAACTATATTTTGAACTCAGGTAAATGAATAATAATCTTTTTGAAATTAGACAAATGTTTGAATAGTTTAAAATGCCCTTGTAATTGTTATTTTAATTTATTTATAGCAAAGGCTAAGTGGTTGAAATAAATTATTTATCAGTAAACTATTTACTTAAAATAAAATGGTTTGTACTTCATAAATCATTTGTCAAAATACAAATTAGGGTTTTTGGCATACAATGGATAATGAGATGTTTAATTGGAAAGAACTTTTGAAATAATGACACCTTGGGAATTTGAAATAATAGACTTTTTCAAATTGGTTGAAGTCTTTTATAGTTAGTTTTCTTATGCATTTTAATATTTTATTTTTATCAAAACAAAAGTTTTAAATTTTAGTGATTTTTGAACATTCCAAAAAGTTGGGATGTTACAGCTATGCATGAAATGCAATTTTAAATCACAAGAAACATAATACTAATTTTTGTGATATTTATAAAGTATGCATAAAGTTATAATTTGCAATTTAATTAGTTCTTAATTTTGCCAAACATAATAAAAGGAAAAACATATAGATTAAAGTTTTTATGTGATTATATTTTATAACACAATTTTTATAAATGGTGTTAATAGCCAGAGGTGATTTAATTAAATTTATTGCAATTTAATTTAATCAAAATAACATTTCTATTAATAGTTATGTTGAAAATACTCAAACTATTCAAATTAAATATATAACTATGGATTCATTCAAATATTACTCAAAAATATTTTATAACAGAGGCATCACACTACAAATATTCTAAAGTTTCTAAAACAATTTTATTTGCAATTTTTGGATTTATAGATTTAAAGTTATGACAAATATACTCAAATCTTCCATTTGAAATTTGAATATTTTAAACTTAGTCAAATTTGAATTTTGGCAGATCTACAATATTCTACATGCCGAGGGCTTTCGAAAATATAAAGTTTGTTAATTTGGATAAGTGGTTAAAAAGTTATGACAGATCTAAGTGGCACGGGCTTTTATGCAAAAGTGCCATTTAATCTAATTAAAAGAAGTCATTTCTGACGTGGCAGCTGACTGGGTTGCCACGTCGACGCTGACGTGGTTAAGTGGATGAATCTGGATCGTCAGATCCAGATCTGACGGTCCAGATCAGATCATACCGGTTGGGTTTTAAGATCTAATCTCGTGCGTTGATTCCAGATCGGACGGCTCTGGGAGAGGGTGCTCACCTGGCGGCGCGGATGGTCGCCGGAGATGGAGCGTACGGTGGCGCTGGGCTCGGGCGAGGACGCTCCCGTCGTTGTCGTGCTTCCCTGGGCTTGTGGAGTTGACGGAGAGGTGCGCCGCGCCACGGCGAAGAGGATGGAGGCGGTCGTTGGTGGCGGGGTGCTCCAGTGCTCGCCCTATTCCTCACCGGAGTTGGGAAAGGCGGCGGTGATCTTCGGCCGCGCACGAATAGCTCGGTACACTGCACGAAAAAACATCGACGCGAGACTTAGGAGATGCGCACGGATGAAGTAGGACGATTGGGACACAAGAGAGGGCTCGGCGTTTGCGTTAGCTCACCGGAACGGAAGAAAACGGCGGCGGCGATGGTGGCACGGCGGCGGCGATTTGCGGGCAGCCTAGGCGCGCTCGGGCTTGGGTTCTTCGGGGAAAAGGTGGCGGAGGCCCTGGGGGTTTTATAGGGCAGGAGGAGGGAACCACATCGCGCTAATCTCGCCGGATTTGGGAGAGGGAATCGGGGGCGAAAATCTCGTCCGGAGGAAGAAGAAGGTGACGTCAGCATGACATCATCATTTTGTTTTTCTTTTCTAATTTTTTCTTTTAATTCATATCTTTTGATTTAATTGTCCAAATGATGTCAAACAAATTTCTAAAAATTTGTAAAATTATTATCTTTGTGTTAAACCAGTTGTGGGCATGTTTTGAACATTTTTGAAAAATAATATTTTGAAATATTGACTAAATACAAATTTGACACTTAAAGTCAAATTTGAAAATATATTTTAATTAAATCTTCTTTTGGCTAAATAAAATTTGTAAAATACCCACATTCCAATATGTTTGAATCTAAGTCATTTAAACTCATTTTCAAATACTAAATTCATTTTAGGCTTATAATATCCAAACTATATTTTGAACTTAGTTAAAAGAATCAAAACCATTTTGGCAATTATACCACTTTAAATAGTTTAAATTTATGAATAGATTTCACTAAGTGGTTGAAATTAGTTTCTTATAAGGAAACTATTTTATTAAAATGAAATGGTTTGAAGTATTTACATATTAGGGTTTTTGAAATACAATAAGAAATGTAATGTTTAACCAGAAACAACTTTTGAACATTATATAAAACCGAGATGTTTGAAATATTAAACCCTTTCAATATGGTTGAAGTCTTTTATAGTTGGTTTTCTTATGCATTTAATGTTTTATTTTAATCAAAAACAAAAGTTTTAAATTTTAGTGATTTTTGAACATTATAAAATGCTGGGATGTTACAGACTACCACCCTTAAAAGGAATCTCGTCCTCGAGATTCGAAGAAGCTAGAAAGACAAAGCAACTGCTTGAAATTATTCTGATAGCTCGAGAGGTTTTGGGAAATGAAATTTTCTGACATGGAAACTTGAAAAACTGGTAGTGAATGATTTTTCTGATTAGGAGGAGAGAAAGAAAGATAGTTTGAGATCTCTGGGTTTAAGCGACTTGGTTTGAATTATCTAGGTGGCTACCACCCTTAAAAGAAATTTTTGTGGTCAGCCTAGAAACTTTGTTTAATCTGGTTTATTTCTCTGATGTAGAGCGTACAAGTATTCAAAATACAATGACATGTGGTGGATACAGAAATTTTAGCACTCACGTTTTCCACTCGGTCCTTGGAGAGATTTATTCTTCTTCCACTCAGGGCAGCCACTGACATAGTGTCATGTTGCTCCGCATCTGCGACATGTCACGGGACTGGTGATCTTCTTGTGCGAGCGGATAAGGCAATTCTCCTTCATCTTTACTGGGCACTTATTGGCATAATGTCCCTTGTCCTTACATTTGTTGCAAATTACGTCACTTAAGTTCTTCTTCTTCTTTGGTGTTTCCAGGGCTAACAGTTCTTCCAAATCTTGTTTGCTATATTCTATCTCAATTAAAGAAGTCCAGTCTCGTTTGATGTGACAATTTCGAGCTAGGTGATCTCCTTCACACTTATAGCAACACTTGGAGGTACTTTTGGATATCTTCGGAAGTGACCTTACTCTTATTTCATTTTTTACCTTAGTATGATCCACAATCTCATTTTGATGAAGATTTTGTTCAGTATCCTGACCAATCCTTTTCTCTTTGCAGTCCCATGAATAATGTCCTAGTTCTCCACATGTAAAACATGTTATATGGCTAGTATATCTTTTGTGTTCCTCCTTGTTTTCTTGTACTTCCACATGCTTCATGAGATTTTGTTGCATCCCCTTCTTGGCTTGCTGACTGACTTCTTGCACCACGGGGTAGAGTTGATATTGAGTTGGAACGTGATTTGTTGCTTCACACAAAAAGCAAGTAATCTGACTTGTGGGGCATTCCCTAACTGGATGTATGGTATGACCATGGGGCCACTCATCAGTGCATTCTTGGGACGTATGTCCTATCTCTCCACAGGTTTTGCATGCCTTTGGTTTGGTCATAAGATCCTCTTCAAATTCACTATGGTTTTGATCAATCTTAGGCAGGTGGTCATTGATCAACTTCCACAGCTGATTTTTGTTCTCTAATAGTAGTCGCATAGTTGTATGCAAATCATTGGTGTTGGTATTGGGGTGAGACATCTTTTTGGTTTAGAAAGCAATGAGTTGAATTATTTGTACTTATGGAGGAATCCTAGTTCAATAAAACAAAACAAGGCAACCAATCTATAACATAATCAATCAACATCTAACAAACATCAAGCAACAAGGTTCACAACAAACAAACAATCTAGTATTGTCATATAGCCAAGTTGATATGATCAATACACTAACACGATATCGTCATTCTATTTTAGGTGGTGGTCAAATCTACCTCCTTCGTGAGTGCTTCAAGTTATTGTTCAACTTTCTTGGATATCTTAGAAGTGTTGGTCGAATCCTGGTTCTTCAGTGGTCTTCCATGCATGTAGAGCTTCATGTTGAATTGAAGCTTTTCCATATGAAGCAGTAGAATCAGACTTTGACTACAAGAACATGGTCATCTAGAAAAAGATAAGAGGTTTTCAGAAGGTTGATAGTAGATGAGAGTATGAGGAAGATAAAATGAAAAGTTTTGTTTTTAGAAAAGTGAATAAATAGATTTTCAATCCTATGGTCAAATCCTATTTCTATCCAAACTTAGGGTTTCGAACCTACAGGCAACACAGTGCTCTGATACCATCAGTAGCATACCTGCACTTAAAATATGGCAGATACCTGTGTATAGTGCAAATCCCTGGATCGTTTCGTTTGCACACATAGTCTACGATGTAATATCACAACAAAGTATCAATTTTATCACATCGATGATCCAGACTTACAAAATATTCGATACAAGTTGCATAGCAATAAAGCTAGCTTTGAAAAAGTACACAGCAGAAATACAATAGCAGTGGGTCTCCAACAACTTCATGTTGCCACAGGCGAAAACATGTTGGTTGTAGACTCGAAACCTTTAATCGAAACCTCACTCGTCATCTGATCAATCTGCAATAAGAAAAATATTGCAACAACGTGGGTCAGATTCCATTAAAAATGGAGTCTGGCAAGTGACACTATGGTGGACACTTAGTGGAATAACTCTATAGCCTATATGCATATTTTGCTGGTGGAGTTCAAGGCTATTTTGCATAAAGCCAATTTTTCCTATCTCTTTGGAAAACACTTTCTTCAAATCAAGACGAGTATGGCATGAAAACCATAAATCTCATCTTCCCTTGTTCACCCATCAAGTTTTATTCCTGAAGTTGGAATGGTGGAATCCTCCGTTGACGTCCGTGATCAGCTGCTCAAATTGTCCGTACCGGGGACACGGCTATGTACTTAGTTTTACTCTCTACAGAGGTTGTGCACTTTCACCTTTAGACTCAATTAGCCCGAGAATCCTATACACGCGGAGTGTATTAAGGAAAGGAGAGAATTGAGACAAGAACTTTCAGAAGAAGAATGCAACCATACTAGCAAGACCCGTTCCACCTATCATCCCCCTACATCTGCTTGTCAAGCTGACAGGTTGCACCCTCACAACTTAATTATTCTAGACAGAGCCCATTGTCAAAATGCTGCACGGGAAGCAATCGTCACTCGGAGTTCTTTAGATTCCTCGGTTCCTGGGTGGCCATTCACAAGTGTACATACTCTAGGAACCATAGACATGGACCTGAGTAGCCACTCAACATAAACCATACAACCACTTACCACCCAGGTGTTTCATTCTTAACTTAGTAGAATTTAGATTTTCACGAAACAACATTTGCATAGCATCAATAATCTACTAAGTATTGAATAGGAGCCTAGACACAGGAATAAGGAATTTCTACAGAGGTTTGGCATAGCAATATACTATCCTACACATGCTTATATAAAAATACACTAAGTAATGCATATAGAAAATAGTATGAAGTTTATGAGGTGTGCCACTTGCCTTTGAATGTTGTCGTTGTTCACAAACTCTTTTAAACAACGAACGTTTGCTCTCCGTTCAATCTAAACAATATAAGCAAACAACAATACAACAATCAGCAAACAACAATCATACATGCGCATACATAGTGAACAGATAAGTTTCATAAAACTTCTAAGGAAAACATGTTATGTATGATATGCAAATTATTTCTAAGGACTAGAGAAGCAAGTCATGCCATGAAAATCTTTAAGTCTTAAGTGAAAGACAAGATTAGGAAAGAGGGAAAAGATAGAAGAAAGATGTAGTTGGTCTTCCAGGCTTCATCTCCAGACTTGTAATATTCTCCTTGGTGATGTCTTGATTGAATTCTTGGTAGACTTGAATAATCTTCAGACTTGATGGTTTTTGTATCACCTAGGCTGGTCTTGGATTTAACTTAGTCTTCAAGAGGTCTAAGAGAAGAAAGGAGAAATGAAAGAGAGAGGGAGCAAGACTTAGAAAATATTTCTGGTTGGTCTTCATGAAGTCTCAAAGAAGAAGAAAGGACAGAGAGAAAGACTTAGAGAATAGAAGGGAGGTTGGCCTTCTTGAACTTCTTCTCACTTTTCTTCTAAGTGCTTCTGCTCCTGGGAGGTACTTCTGAAGTCTTGTTTGGCTAAGTTCTTCATTGGTCTTCTAGCTCCATGTTGAAAATCCTAAGTGTCTATGTGTATAACACTTTACCAAAATGCTAAGTTGAAAAAAAAACCTAACTTAGGGAAAATGGGGGAGGAGTTTTCTTATGTAAAATATAACTACAAAATAAAACATGCTATTGTAGTGCCCTTGCTTACAAAAGCAATGGCACATATGAATAATGCAAAGACTTGGATCACATAAGTCTCACATTCTCCAATAAGATGTAATATCACAGTACAATGACAATATTCTACATGTCGAGGGCTTTCCAAAAATATAAAGTTTGTTAAATTTGGATAAGTGGTTAAAAAGTTATGACAGATCTAAGTGGCAGGGGCTTTTATGCAAAAGTGCCATTTAATCTAATTAAAAGAAGTCATTTCTGACGTGGCAGCTGACTGGGTTGCCACGTCGACGCTGACGTGGTTAAGTGGATGAATCTGGATCGTCAGATCTAGATCTGACAGTCCAGATCAGATCATACCGGTTGGGTTTTAAGATCTAATCTCGTGCGTTGATTCCAGATCGGACGGCTCTGGGAGAGGGTGCTCACCGGGCGGCGCGGATGGTCGCCGGAGATGGAGCGTACGGCGGCGCTGGGCTCGGGCGAGGACGCTCCCGTCGTTGCCGTGCTTCCCTGGGCTTGTGGAGTTGACGGAGAGGTGCGCCGCGCCACGACGAAGAGGATGGAGGCGGTCGTTGGTGGCGGGGTGCTCCGGTGCTCGCCCTATTCCTCACCGGAGTTGGGAAACGCGGCGGTGATCTTCGGCCGCGCACGAACAACTCGGTACACTGCACGAAAAAACATCGACGCGAGACTTTGGAGATGCGCACGGATGAAGTAGGACGATTGGGACACAAGAGAGGGCTCGGCGTTTGCGTTAGCTCACCGGAACCGAATAAAACGGCGGCGGCGATGGCGGCACGGCGGCGGCGATTTGTGGGCAGCCTAGGCGCGCTCGGGCTTGGGTTCTTCGGGGAAAAGGTGGCGGAGGCGCTGGGGGTTTTATAGGGCAGGAGGAGGGAACCACATCGCGCTTATCTAGCCGGATTTGGGAGAGGGAATCAGGGGCGGAATTTGGGGGCGAAAATCTCGGCCGGAGGAAGAAGAAGGTGACGTCAGCATGATGTCATCATTTTGTTTTTCTTTTCTGATTTTTTCTTTTAATTCATATCTTTTGATTTAATTGTCCAAATGATGTCAAACAAATTTCTAAAAATTTGTAAAATTATTATCTTTGTGTTAAACCAGTTGTGGGCATGTTTTGAACATTTTTTAAAAATAATATTTTAAAATATTGATTAAATACAAATTTGACACTTAAAGTCAAATTTGAAAATATATTTTAATTAAATCTTCTTTTGGCTAAATAAAATTTGTAAAATACCCACATTCCAATATGTTTGAATTTAATTCATTTAAACTCATTTTCAAATACTAAATTCATTTTAGGCTTATAATATCCAAACTATATTTTGAACTTAGTTAAAAGAATCAAAACCATTTTGGCAATTATACCACTTTAAATAGTTTTAAATTTATGAATAGATTTGACTAAGTGGTTGAAATTAGTTTCTTATAAGGAAACTATTTTATTAAAATAAAATGGTTTGAAGTATTTACATATTAGGGTTTTTGAAATACAATAAGAAATGTAATGTTTAACCAGAAACAACTTTTGAACATTATGTAAAGCTGAGATGTTTGAAATATTAAACTATTTCAATATGGTTGAAGTCTTTTATAGTTGGTTTTCTTATGCATTTAATGTTTTATTTTAATCAAAAACAAAAGTTTTAAATTTCAGTGATTTTTGAACATTATAAAATGCTGGGATGTTACATGGGCCCATCAGACGAAACAACTAAGGACCAGGCGTCCCCGCCTGGCGAGACCCTCGAGAGGCGATTCCCCTCGAGGACCTGAAAAGGAATTGAGGGCCTCAAGGGACCCCTCGCCTCAGTGCCCCCCCCCCCCCCCGATGCGCCAACCCGCCTGAGGGGAGTCCAATAGGAATCTCCCCTCAGGCCTGAAGGGAAACGTCGTGGCCAAGGAAGCACGGCAGGGCGCAAGTGACCTCTGCCACGCTCATGCAGGGACGCACACTCCCCCGTCGCTGTCCCTGGCGATAAAGTGGTCAAGAAAGCTGCTCCGCCTGCTGCGCAGCTGTGAGGACCTTCTACTCTGACGATAAAGCAAGTGGACGACGCAACCCTCCAACGGAGATCGTCATCGCGGGTTCCACCTCAGAGACTGCCCGCTCTGCTGATAGTACCGTGCGGTCGGCCGCCTGTCGGCCACCGCGCCACCCTTTATCAACAGTGGACCGAGTCGAAGGACGGATGGAGCTCGGTGGACTCGTGCTCCGCCCTGCCACTGGCATGTGGGAGCCACCTTGTAGGCCAAGCCGAAGGAGAAGGCCCGAGGCACCTATAAAAGAGAGGAGACATCCATCGTAGCAAAGGTCGGCCCTTTGCGGGCAAAACACCCTTGTAAACCCTAGAAACACTGGGTAGGTTATCCTCTGGCTGGAGGAGGAAGAAGGTCATTGCTTCCCTCCCCAGGCAAGAACTGCCTCAAGGGGGCTTCCGGCAAACTCAATTGTACTGTAATTCTCCACATATAATACAAACAGGCAGGAGTAGCGATCACGAGGGACGTGAACCTGGGTAAAAACCGGTGTCTTTGTCTGTCGTGTGCGTGTCTTCCTCAGGTCCGGCGAGCAACGTCGCGGAGCCACTTGAGGGTTTAGACCTCCGCGTTCAATCCTCTTCCGAACTACACTTCAGGAAGTGACTACCCCCGATTCCTGGGAGTCATAACCCGACATTTGGCGCGCCAGGTAGGGGATTGAGGCGCGTCAACAACCTTCAAGTTCGTCTCCGCGCCCGCAAGAGCCCGCGCACCCTCAGGTGATGCGACCACCCTCGCGCGGCGGGGCCGACCCCGCCATGAGGAGCATGTCCCTTCTGGCCCCCACGCGGAGGCATCGGAGCACGACGCCGAGCACCAGGAGGACGCGCAGTCGTCCCACCCGACGCTACACCCGAGCGCCCCAGGCCCGGGGAGGACAGACCCTGCGCCCCACACCGTGCTGCTCATGGCGCAGGAGTTGCTCCGCTACCAGCCCACCGCTGAGGCCCACGAGCAGTGGCTCCAACGCCCCAACCACCTCGTCGGCATCGCCACGACGCGCCCCGCTCCGTCACAGTCCAACGTGCACCCCTCTCTCGCGGGCATGGTCGCAACAAATGCGCCTCCACCACCTTTGAGGACTGCATCGGCTGCGGCGCAAAGGGCTGCTTCGCACGCATCCTCGCCACACGATTGCTTAATCGTGCAGCGCACCGCGCCCGACGCTCGTGTGGGGATGGAGCTCCAGCGAGACCGCCAGAACAGACTCGTGGAGGAGCTCGGCCAGGCGGGACAGCAGAACCGCGGCGCGCTTCAGCACGGGGTAGCTACGTACACCTCAGGCTGCACGTCGTGCACTCGCTCTCTGCGTCGCGTGGTCTGGCCGCAGAAGTTCAGGCCAGCTCTTCCCAAGGGCTACAACGGCTCCAGCAACCCATCGAGTTCCTGCAGCTCTATACCACCTCCATCCAAGCTGCAGGGGGAGACGACAAGGTCATGGCCAACTGGTTCTCTCCGCGCTTCGCGACTCTGCGCTGTCGTGGCTCCTGAACCTCCCGGAGGACTCTGTGAACTCCTGGGAGGAGCTCTGCAAGCAGTCGTCTCCAACTTCAAGGGGACGTACGAGCCCGCTCTCACCCACAACGATCTGCGCGCCGTGGTGCAGAGGAAGGATGAAACGCTCCGCAAGTATATCCAGCGCTTCAGCCAAGTCCGAACATCCCTTACACTCAAGTCATCGCCGCTTTCCATGAGGGCGTCACAAACAGCAGGATGCTCGAGAAGCTGGGCATCCACGACAAGCTCACCTCTGTGGTCAAGCTGTTCGACATGGATGACAAGTGCGCCAAGGCTGAAGAGGGACTCCTCTTCGTGAAGATGTCCTCGAGAGGGGACGATCTTGCTGAGGGGTCCAAGAGCCGGAAGAAGAAGGTGGAGCCCAAGCGCAAGGCCACCGCAGTTCTTGCGGTAGAGCCTGACACAAAAGGCACCCGCAGGGACTCCCCCGAGGCTGGAGAAAGGAAAGATGATCACCGCCCCTTCTGCATCTACCACAACAGGCGCGGCCACTCTACGGAGTCCTGCTACGACCTCAAAAGGTTGAGCAAGGAGCACGAGCAAGCAGAAGGGAGTGGCAGCCGCGGTCGAGGCCGTGGCTACCGCGGGAGCGGACGCAAGGGCGGCTACCAGAAACCGTCTGGAAATCAGGCCAACGCCGCGGAAAAGAACGGCAACCTCCCTGACGAGGAAGATGGCGGCTACCAAGCCCCGAGAGGCGCCATTGCCTGCATCCTCGGGGGGGGGGGGGGGGGGGCAGGCGCCAAAGTCAAACAACCAGTTCAAGCAGTTCGCCCGCGAGCTCAACGCAGCCCTCCCAAGCGCGGAAACCTCCAGGCCCCTCAAGTGGTCGCAGTACACCATCGCCTTCGACGCTCAGGAGCACCCCAAGTCCACCAAGACTGTTGGAAACCTCCCGCTGGTATGCTCCCCAACCATCGACAACGTGGCTGTCTCCACGACGCTCATCGATGGTGGAGCAGGCCTGAACGATCTCCATAGATACGTTCGAAGCGCTTCAAGTGCCCTACGAGCGGCTCATGCCCTCGAGGCCCTTCACAGGGGTCACCAGCGGCTCGAACGAGCCTCTAGGCTAGGTCAGGCTTGCCGTCACCTTTGGGAGCGAGGAAAATTACCGCACCGAGCACATCGACTTTGATGTCGCACACATCGGCCTGCCGTACAACGCCATCCTCGGCTACCCTGCGCTCGCGAAGTTCATGGCCGTCACGCACCATGCATACAACATGGTTAAGATCCCCGACAGCGTCGGAACGATCACCATCCGTGGACATGCCCTGGACGCTACGCGCGCCGTTGAGACGGCCTACAAGGCCGCCGCCATGGCCTTCCCCGCAGAAGAGGACCTAGAGCCCCTCGAGAGGCCCAAGAAGAAGAAGCAGCTATTCTCCCAGGAGGCAGCTGCTACCAAGAAGATCTCTCTGAGCTCCAGTAGCTCGGGGGCTGAAGGCTCGGGGGCTAGCGTCACCATTGGCGCCGCGCTGCCTCCCAAATAGGAAAGCGCGCTCGTCACCTTCCTCCAGGAAAACTCTGACATGTTCGCGTGGACACCGTCAGATATGTCTGGTGTACCGAGGGAGGTGATCGAGCACCACTTGGCCGTGTGCCCAAACGCGCGCCCCGTCAAGCAAAAAGCAAGAAAGCAAGCCCCCGAGAAGCAAGCATTCATCGTCAAGGAGGTCGAGAAGCTCAAAGCGGCAAAAGTCGTTCGCGAAGTCGCGCACCCCACGTGGCTCTCCAACGGCGTGGTAGTCCCAAAACCCGCCGGCGGAGGCCGCCTCTGCATCGACTACACTGATGTAAACAAGGCCTGCCCCAAAGACCCTTATCCCATGCCCTGAATCGACCTGATCATGGACTCCACGGCAGGCTGCGACCTCCTCTGTTTCCTCGATGCCTTCTCTTGTTATCACCAGATTAAGATGGCTAAAGAGGATGAGGAGAAGACGACTTTCCTCACCCCATGCGGTGTGTATTGCTACGTCTGCATGCCCTTCGGCCTAAAAAATGCCGGAGCCACTTTCCAAAGGTTGATGAGGATAGCCCTCGGCGGGCAAATGGGGCGAAACGCCGAAGCATATGTCGATGACATCGTCGTGAAATCGCGAGAAGGAAATACTCTTCTCGGAGACCTTGAAGAAACCTTCGCCAGCCTACGCAAGGTGAACATCAAGCTAAACCCCGCCAAGTGCGTCTTTGGAGTACCTTCAGGCAAATTGCTTGGGTTCCTCGTGTCTCATCGAGGCATAGAGGCGAACCCAGACAAAATCAAAGCCATAGAAGGCATGCAACCTTCATGCAGGCTCAAGGACATGCAACGCCTGGCAGGCTGCATGGCCATTTTGGGTCATTCATCTCCAAGTTCGGTGAAAGAGCCCTGCCGTTCTTCAAGATAATGAAAAGAACAGGCACTTTCAAGTGGACCCCTGAAGCTGAAAAATCATTCGAGGGCTTGAAGAAGTACTTGGCCAGCCCACCTGTAATGGTCGCCCCAAGGCTTGGCGAGCACCTGAAGCTGTACTTGTCAGCTACTCCACAAACAGCCGGTGTTGTCCTTGTCGTGGAAAGAGAGGAGCCTGTACTCCACAAGAAGAGTGCAACCACTCCGAAGAAAAAGCCTCCAGATAAAGAGCTCGACGAAAGGGCAGTCCTCACAAACCCACCGCCAGGCCCAAAGCCTCAAGAAGGGACCGCCCCGAGCCAACCGCTGCAAGAGGTTCATGCCAAAGGGACTGAGAAGTCCCTCGAGGCCAAGTCCCTCGAGGCCACGTCCCTCGAGGCCAAGTCCCTCCAGGCCAAGTCCCTCGAGGCCAGGTCCCTTGAGGCCACGTCCCTCGAGGCCAAGTCCCTCGAGGCCACGTCCCTCGAGGCCAAGTCCCTCGAGGCCACGTCCCTTGAGGCCACGTCCCTCGAAGCCAAGTCCCTCGAGGCCAAGTCCCCCGAGGCCAAGTCCCTCGAGGACAAGTCCCATGAAGCCAACCCCATCGAGGGCCAAGCTGGGACACCTCAGGCGAAAGACGCCAAGGCAACAGGAACTACTCTCGTCGAGCATCCAGTTTACTTCGTCAGCACAGTACTACGTGATGCTCGCGAGCGGTACACGATGCAGCATAAGCTTCTCCTCGCACTCCTCATCACCTCAAGAAAGCTGCGACACTACTTCCAGGGGCACCCCATCACGGTGGTAACCTCATTCCCCCTGGAGCAAATTCTGCGCAACCCAAATGCAACAGATCGTGTCGCAGGATGGAACATCGAGCTACAGCCATTCAATTTGCGCTTCGATACCACAAGGGTAATCAAAGGAAGAGCGCTGGCAGACATCGTCGCCGAATGGACTGATACAGCCCCTGAAGAGCCCTGGGAAGAAGAGCACGAGCCCTCTAGAGCTGCAATGCCCAGTCACTGGACCATGAAGTTCGACGGAGCTTTCGCTTGTCGCCACGGTGGGGTAGGCGTAGTCCTGACCTCACCCAAAGGCGACAAGTTGTATTACGCAGTCCAGCTGTGCTTCGGAATCGACAAGATATCCAACAACTTCGCTGAGTATGAAGGGCTGCTTGCTGGCCTACGCGCCGCAATCGCCCTAGGCATCAAGCATATACTCATCAAGGGTGACTCCCAGCTGCTCGTCAACTTCTCGAACAAAAGCTACAAGCCTAAGGACGACCACATGGCCGCATACCTTGAAGAGGTTCGTAGGATGGAGAAGACCTTCAGGGGAATGGAGCTCATGCACATCCCAAGAAAGGAAAACCAAGAGGCTGATGACATCGCCAAGCGCGCATCAAAGAGGCAAGCCCAGCTGCCAGGTGTCTTTGAAGAAAGGCTCGTCAAGGCATCCATAAAGCAGCCCTTAGAGGCCCTGCCTGCAAGCACAGACAAAGCGCTCCCGCCACCACCTGCAAGCAGAGCTCCAGGTTGCGGCGCCCCCACAGGGGAGCGTCTGTTGCTCACAGCGGTGCACCAAGGGGCAGGATGGATCGACGAGATCAAAGACTACCTCCACAAAGGGATCCTTCCCGAGGAAGATGTCGAAGCGGAGCGAATTGCCCGCCAAGCAAAATCATATCAAATCCTCGAAGGAATTCTCTACCGCAAGCGTCCAAACGGCATCGCGCTCAACTGCGTCCCTCCCGAAGAAGGAAAACAGCCGGTTAAGGACATCCACAGCGGGGAATGCGGCCACCATTCGTGCGCCCACACCCTCGCAGGAGAATTCTCCAGGAGCGGCTTCTACTGGCCTCAAGCGCTTCAAGATGCAATGGACATCATTCAAGCTTGTGAAGCCTGCCAATTCCACGCCAAGCAAATCCACCAACCAGCGCTGGGGCTACAAACCATTCCGCTTTCGTGGCCGTTTGTGGTCTGGGGTTGGACATCCTGGGACATTTCCCAACGGCGCAAGGTGGATATCGCTACCTCTTCGTGGCCATTGACAAGTTCACAAAATGGCCCGAAGCGGAGGCGAGCGCACAATCACAGCAGGCGCGGCGGTGAAATTCATCAGAGGCCTGGTCTGCCGCTTCGGAGTGCCTAACCGCATCATCACCGACAATGGCTCGCAATTCACAAGTGGCATCTTCAGAGCATACTGTGAACAAATGGGCATGAAGCTCTGCTTCGCCTTAGTCGCCCATCCGCAGAGCAATGGGCAGGCCGAGCGCGCAAACGCAGAGGTCCTCAAAGGCCTAAAGACCAGGACCTTCGATATCCTCAAGGGCCACGGCAAGGGCTGGATCAATGAGCTACCATCGGTGCTCTGGTCCATCCGTACCACGCCACCCAAGCCAACTGGGGAAACACCGTTCGCACTCGTCTATGGAGCCGAAGCAGTCCTTCCCGCAGAGATAAAGCATGGATCCCCACGGGTCCTTGCCTTTAGCGAGGACCAGCAAGAAGACCTCCACAACGACGACCTGCTGCTCCTTGAAGGGCTAAGACGCCGCGCCGCCCTCAGGGCGCCCAAATACAAGCAGGACCTGAGGCGCTACCACAGCCGCAATGTCCGCTCGCGCACCCTGGAGGCAGGCGATCTCGTCCTCAGGCGAATCCTCTCCAGGGAAGGCCTCCACAAGCTGACCCAGACGTGGGAAGGTCCCTACAGGGTCACCCACATCGCCAGGCCTGGCGCGGCTCGCCTCGAGACGCAAGACGGCGTCCCCGTCAAGAAACCATGGAACATCATGCATCTACGCAAGTTCTACCCGTGATCATCATCACGTAAGGGCATTTAGTGAAAGAGGCAGCCCACGGCTCAACCTCCAAGCACCTTTTTGTCCCTCAAGGTTAAAAGCTCAAGGCTTAAACCTCGCAAACCTTTGTATCCACAAGGAACAAATTAAAAACGTGATTATAGTCACGCCCGTGATCATTGTCACGTCGAGACGACAAGCGGAAGAGGCAGCCTACGGCTCAACCTCCAAGCATGTCCGTCTCTAGAGGTTAGAATGCCAAACGGCTTAAACCTCCCAAAAAATAGCTTTGTCTCCCAAAGGAACAAATGCCAGTGGTCATTGCCACACCCGTGATCATTGTCACGTCGAGACAACAAGCGGAAGAGGCAGCTTACGGCTCAACCTCCAAGCATGTCCGTCTCTAGAGGTTAGAACGCCAAAAGGCTTAAACCTCAAACACATGCTTTGTCTCCTAAGGGAACAAACGCAACCGTGGTCATTGCCACGCACGTGATCATTGTCACGTCGAGACTCCTAGCGGAAGAGGCAGGCTACGGTTCAACCTCCAAGCATCTTTGTCTCTGGAGGTTAAAACGCCAACGGCTTAAACCTCCAAAGCCCCAAAGGCTTCACTCGAGGGAAAACCCTCTGAGCTCTCAACTGAAAAGAGCCGCCTCAGGCCGTTGAGAGTCTCTGCCACCAAGTGGTCCCCATGCCTCGACATGGTCAGAGCATTAACTTGGCAAACCCAAGCATAATGACTCAATCTCGTTCCTAAGTGAACTTAGCGCTTCGGCGCCGCTTAAAATTTTTTTTTGGGGGTTTTTACTTACGCATTACTATTGTTGAAGTGTGCGCTTATATCTCTCCACATGCGTACCTCGCGAGCGGGGGCTGAGTACGGTGCCAGTGCCTCAAATGACACACAGCAGCACTGCAAAATCCAAGTGTCCGAGCTCTGGCTGGAGGGTAAGATCCCACAAACACGCCATCTCTACAGAGGACCTTGGTACTTACTCTCCTCGCAAGGAACGCCTGAGGGGACCTATAAGCGCGCACGAGTATCTTGAACCGTGTTCCTGCGTTTGGGTTCGCCCCTCCAATTTCCTCGTGAGCCTGAAGGGGCATTTGTGAGTGACCCCTCAAGTGGGCAACCTCGCCAGGCGAAAAGCCTCTCCAGGAGTGACCCCTCAAGTGGGCAACCTCGCCAGGCGAAAGGCCTCTCAAGGAGTGACCCCTCAAGTGGGCAACCTCGCCAGGCGAAAAGCCTCTCCGTGAGTGACCCCTCAAGTGGGCAACCTCGCCAGGGGAAAAGCCTCTCCAGGAGTGACCCCTCAAGTGGGCAACCTCGCCAGGCGAAAAGCCTCTCCAGGAGTGACCCCTCAAGTGGGCAACCTTGCCAGGCGAAAAGCCTCCCCAGGAGTGACCCCTCAAGTGGGCAACCTCGCCAGGCGAAAAGCCTCCCCAGGAGCGACCCCTCAAGTGGGCAACCTCGCCAGGCGAAAAGCCTTCGCAGGACGAAAACCTCGAGAAGCTAAGTACCGCACCCACGCTTTAAGAGCGCTTTTCTCTCCCTAGCGCGCGTCTTTGCCCCTCGAGCGACTTCTCTTTTCCTTACGCTTCATGGACTACTCGCACGTCTAAGGGGGGCACTTGAGCATCGTGACTCAAGGCTCTTACCTCTCCTAGGCCTAAACTCCCCCCGGCCTTGCGGAGTCTTTGCTCCTGCATACCGAGGTGGCGGAGTCATGGCACGAAGAGATGGGACCTAACGACGCAGAGAACGAATAGACATGAAGATGAGTCCAAAGAGACCTCAAGAGGGGCAGACAAGCTCAATTCAAAACAGCATTAAAAGTATATTACAGGCCAAAAGTCTAAAGGTGTCTAAGCACAGAGCTATTACAGATACTAGCGCTCACAGGCGCAGTCTGGAAGGGCTCAGGGGGAAGCAGCATCGCTTCGAGCATCCTCCGCGGCACCGTCGTCGACCTCGGCGGAGCGGGCCTCCTCCTCCATGAAGTTCGGCGCAGGCTCCGCACGCCTGAAGCGGTTGCATAAAGCATCCACCTGCTCGCGGAGGGAAGACGAGACGCACTGCGCGACCTCGCCGTGAGCGGCTTCGGTCACCAAGCGGAGGTCCAATTCCGGCATGAGGAGCTTGATGTTGGTGAAGATGCGATCGACAGCCACCCCCAAGAGCTGCCTGCTCTCGTCCTCGATCACCTCGCGAAGCTCGGCGGCGGGGCCCTCCAGCGCTGTGAAGAGCTGGTCAAAATAGGCCAGGAACGAGGCGGCGTCGTCGTGGCTTTGGGTCCCGGGGCACGGCGCGTCCGCGCCGAGCCGTGCGCGACCAGCGCTTCAAACAGACGCTCACACTGCATCGCGGGCGCATTGGACGAAGGACCAGCGGCGCGAATCGCCTCGTCGCGCCTCTCCTCCGCTCGGTACCGACCGGCCTTGGCGCGCTTAAAGAGGCGCGCCAGCCTGGAATTGGCCCTCTCGAGCTCAGCGAGCCGCTGAGCGCCCGCAGCGTACTCGGCCTTGAGGTGGTCCTCCCGTTTTCGCAGCCGAGCGTGATATTTCTGGAGAAGGGACCTACGGAGATGTCTCTTGTGCTCCGCGAGGGCCCTCTGCGCCGCTCTCGTCCTCTTGGCGAAGCGCTGCTCTGAGCGCTCGTCAGAGCGCTTCTGAGCGGCAACGTGCTCGTCAAACTTCGAGATCGCCCGGGCCAGGCCTCCCTCGCGCGCTTCGAGGGCCTCACGCTGGGCAGCCAAGTTTTTCTCCGCCTGGAGACGCTGCTCTCGCGCTGCTGCTGCTCCATCCCCCTGAGGGCCAGCTGCCAATCGCGCTCGGCCAAGCTCTTGTGGTCCTCCTCCAGAGCGGCCTGCGCGGCGTGGTGGGCAGAACGTAGCTGGGACTCCAACCGGCCCAGCTCGTGGCGCTTCTGCGCCCGCGAGCCCTCCATCGCCTCACGCTCGGCTCTGGCCCCTCGCAGGAGCTCCGCAGCGGCGTCGCGCTCTGCCTTGAGGGGCTCGAGTAGCTCGGCGGCATCGCATATGGCTCCGTCACGAATTTCCTTGGCAAAGCTGACTGCCTCTTCGCGGGCTGCCTGCAGCGCCACGTCCTCCACCCGGCGCGCCTCGACGGCCGCATGGAAGGACGCCCATGACCTCGCAAGTTCTTCCTGCTGATGGGCGAGCCGTATGTCGCCGAGGGCAAGGTGGGCCTCCAGGCCCTCCAAGGACTCCCGCACAAGGCCAAATGCCACCTCGCGGCGCCCCGCGCTCCAATCCCAGCCTCGGGGAACCAGTTCCTGGTTAGATGAAGACCCAGCTGCAACGGACGGTCCCGTGAGCCCAGCCCCAGGTTGGGCTCGGGGCTGGGCGTGGCTCCACCTCCACCCACGCCAGCCTCCGCTTCGGTGCTCGGGCCAATAAGACGCTCATCTTCTCCGGCAGGGCGAGGAGACGAAGAAGCACCCCCACCCGCAACTGCATTTGCGCCTGCTGGCACCTCGGTCGCTCCCTCCAGAGGTGGCGCGGGAGCCGCGGGCGAGCATGGTCGAGATGGCGCATGCGTTGGCGTCGCTGCGCGCGGCGATGGCGGCATGCGAAGCAAAATTGCCTCGCGTGGCGGCGTAGCCGCGCGAGGAGGAGTCAAAGCGCGAGGAGGAGTCAAAGCGCAAGGTGGCCTGGGAGCCCTCTCCTCCGTGCTGTCCACTAACAGAGGCTCGGGAGGCGGTGTCTGAACCTTCTGGCAGGGCGCGACGTCCTCTGCTTGGGGCCCAGCCGCCTCCACTAGGGGCACGGCCGCTCCCTCCTGAGGCGCCCCCTCAACTGGGCCTGGAGAGGACGTCTCCGCAGGCCTTGGGCGGTCGTCAGCCGCCACCGCTGCTGCGGCTCTCTTCGCGTCTGCTGCCTCGCGAAGCCTGCGACCTTTCGCATGCACCAGATCGCTGGCAAAAGCCCAGAGAAGGTTGTTCAGGAGAAGGCGGAGCAGAGGGGACAACCCAAGCCGAAAATGACCAAGTGGTAGGAATACTCACCATGAAGGAGAAGCACCGGCGTCAACCCACGACAGGCCGGGAGAGCGCCATGAAGGCGTGGGCTTGGCGCCTGATCCCTCCAGAGGCATCGCCGCTTTTCTTTTGGAGGGGATGTCTGAGGGCCTCACCCCAGAGCGATCCACCACCGCCTTGGTGCGAGGCTCGTGCCTCCGAGGCGAGGCATCTGCCTAAAAGGCCGTTCCCGCCTCAGACGCCTCCTCCTCGAGGCGCGAAGGCGCCACAACGAAGGCGTCGTCATCGCCCGACGAGATGTCGCAAATCTCGTCGGTGAAGGGCTCGTACCTCGCAGAGGACGCCCCTCCCGTCGCGGCCTCTTCCTCGCCGCTCCAGGAACGGGAGGAGGATGAAGAGTCAACACCAATGACTGCACGCGCCGGCGGAGCGATCTCCTGATCCATCAAGCTCGCCAGACCATGAGGAGTAAAGTCCGGCATTCCGTCCAGGATGTCCACGCGGTCGCTCAGGGGAAGCTGATGCAGAGGACGCACGGAGCCGGCGACCTTCCCAGGCACATCCGGACTGGCAAAGAGGATGTTTAGAATTGTGTCGACCACGTCCGAGTCCAGGTCCTCCGGATGAAGCCGCATTGGGTCGGAGGGGCCAGCATACATCCACATCGGCTCCGAGTGCGCTTGAAGGGGGGCGATGCGGCGTGCCACGAAGTCCGCCGCGACCATCTGACCCGTGAGACCCTCCTCGCGGAGGAATCTCAAACGCCCCTCCAAATGAGCGTTATCCGCACCGCGAAGAGCAGACTTGCACCAGTGAGAGTTCTTCACGGGCGGCGCCTCCGGGACGTCCAGCAACACGCAGGGCGACGAGACGCCAATGAGCAGCCACTTCTGGCGAAAGTCACCCACCTTCTTGAGCAGGGTCGTGACAGGCTTATCCCCACTCCAGGACATGGGAATGTATACGTTCCCCATGCCGTCCGCGATACGGAAGGAGACGCACCCTGTCCTTTCGCCAGCTGCCGTGCACCACAGCGCGTAGAAGGTCCTGAAGAGCGCCACCGAGGGGTGCACGCCCAGATAAGCCTCACAAAGATAGGCGAAGATGGACAAGATGAGTATGGAGTTTGGGTGAAGATGGAGGAGTTGAATTTGGTAGAATTCCAGTACTGCCTCCAAGAAAGGCGAGTACGGCGGCACCAGCCCGGCGGTGATGGCGTGGAGAAAGATGGGATAGAACCCTTGAGGGAATCTCCCAAACCGGGCAGCTTGAAGCTCGCTGGCGCCGTGCTCGTTGGTCAGCCCCGCAACCAAGTGGCGGATCTTCCCCAAAGCCTGAAGATCAGTGCGTGCCCCCTCGAGTGCCGCGCCCCGCACTACCTCCATGGCCGCCACCCGCGAAGAAGACCCTGCTGCGGCCTTGCTCTTGCTCTTCACCGGGCCCATCAGCGAGGATTTGAGTTTTAACGAAGCGGAAGGCGGGAGATTCGTAGGAGAGAGCGGAGGCGGAGAGCTCTGAGAAGCGAAAACTTCTGCGGGAAGAACTGGAAACGGTAACGGCTCTACGCGGCAACGCTCGGGCTTTATGTCCCCTCCAGAAGCAGTTACCGGGGCGTGGTGGGACCCCACCACGACTCGCGCCCAGATCGTGCGAGGTCGTTAACCGTCTGGGTGCCGCGTGGCTCGGGCCGGCTGGGCACTAAGGGCCCACGACGCTTCGCCTAAGCCCATGGGCTCAATCGTGCCCATCATGGGCCCTGGGGCTACTGTCGGCCCAGTGGGAACTGGGGTATGGAGAGCCCATTCCCCCCAGGCCTCGCACGCGGGCCCATTAGACGAAACAACTAAGGACCAGGCGTCCCCGCCTGGCGAGACCCTCGAGAGGCGATTCCCCTCGAGGACCTAAACGTTGCGGCCAAGGAAGCACGGCAGGGCGCACGTGACCTCTGCCACGCTCATGCAGGGACGCACACTCCCCCGTCGCTGTCCCTGGCGATAAAGTGGTCAAGAAAGCTGCTCCGCCTGCTGCGCAGCTGTGAGGACCTTCTACTCTGACGATAAAGCAGGTGGACGGCGCAACCCTCCAACGGAGATCGTCATCGCGGGATCCACCTCAGAGACTGCCCGCTCTGCTGATAGTACCGCACGGTCGGCCGCCTGTCGGCCACCGCGCCACCTTTATCAACAGTGGACCGAGTCCAAGGACGGATGGAGCGCGGTGGACTCGTGCTCCGCCCTGCCACTGGCATGTGGGAGCCACCTTGAAGGACAAGCCGAAGGAGAAGGCCCGAGGCGCCTATAAAAGAGAGGAGACATCCATCGTAGCAAAGGTCGGCCCTTTGCGGGCAAAACACCCTTGTAAACCCTAGAAACACTAGGTAGGTTAGCCTCTGGCTGGAGGAGGAAGAAGGTCATTGCTTCCCTCCCCGGGCAAGAACTGCCTCAAGGGGGCTTCCGGCAAACTCAATTGTACTGTAATTCTCCACATATAATACAGACAGGCAGGAGTAGTGGTCTTACCTCCTCACGAGGGCCGTGAACCTTGGTTAAAACCGGTGTCTTTGTATGTCGTGTGCGTGTCTTCCTCGGGTCCGGCGAGCAACGTCACGGAGCCACTTGAGGGTTTAGACCTCCACGTTCAATCCCCTTCCGAACTACACTTCAGGAAGTGACTACCCCCGATTCCTGGGAGTCATAACCCGACACTCTACTTCCCCGACGCCGCTGCGGACACCGTCTCCCTCCCGCACCGTTCGTTCATCTCTGGCCGCCACGACAGCTCTCCGATCGTCATACGCCTCCCCGTGGTGAGCCGCCATCGTCCCCTCCTGTTTTCCCTTCGATTCATCGCGGTTCGCCGGAGTGTCCTCTGCGCCGGCGAGTACACCTCGGATCGGCATGTTGTCGACCACCAACTCGAGCACCCCGCTCCTACTACCCGAATCCGAACGCAAAACGAAAAGACACGCCTTCCCACAACCACGCCACACGCACGCACGCGCCGCGCCGCCCTGCTATGGTCGCCGGCGTCCGGTTTTCGCCGCCACGCCGCACTATCCTTTGGACACCGTCAGTTTCGTCAGAAAATGGCACCTCCAGTTAGTCAGTAACCCTGACGTTTTAATCTGTTAAAAAGTGTACTAACCTAACCCTAACAACAACACTACCCTAACCTGCTGGCTACCGCGTCTATCCGATCCGTGCGCTCGCCCCGCGCTCCCAAGTTCGAAACCCCGGGCCAGCGGACAAAAACCCCAATTTTTGCCCGCGTCACTGACAGTCCGGGCCCGCTCGTCAGCGACTGCTCGGGCCAGCGCAGCGTCTCGCGCCCCGTCAGTGCCATGCTGGCGCTCAGGCCCGCACGACAGCCTCTGCCGCTAGGACTGAGCTCGGTGAGAAAAGACCGGAGTAGTTTTGCGCTGCACATTTTACACTGAGACCCCTGGCTCTATGCTCCTTGCGTAGAAGCCCTTCCCAGCACTGTTTTCCTCACGGATAAGTCCCTGAAATTTTTCAGAAACACCCCTAGACTTATAAATGCAATAAATTTAAATCTATAAACCCAAATAAAATAATCTTTATATGTTTTTATATCTTAAAAATGCAATAAACATTAATATAAAATTTGAATGTCATTTTGCATCATTTATTTTAAATGCTTAGTTTAATTAACAAATGCAACAAAATAATTAAATATGGAATGTGTGGGGTAATAAATATATAATGCCCTAATTCCATTTAATTTGCTTATATCATTTTACACCATGTCTTGCCATGCTAATAAACATATAATTGGAGGTGTAGATAAATAATTGGCACTTAAATAATAAATATGGAATGTGTTGGGCAAATATTTAATTAATGTCTATTCCATTAAAATTGATTAGATCATCATACCATGCTATATATGTTAAGCAACATTTAATTTGTTGGTTACACAAATAACTTGCGACATAATCTTTTGCCGGGATTTCATCCCCGCTTTATTATGACCTAATCATCTCATACCATAATGCACCATCATTTGTTTGCGCATTTCTTTGTATTGATTATTGTTTTCTATTGTCCGCGTCTGTCTTTTCTCTGGGTAGACGACGACGTGTCTGCTGCGAGTACCTACGATACTGAGGTTGCAGCTTTCGTGCCAGGCTACGAGCAGCCAGGCAAGCTTCTGTTAACCCGTTACATGACTGTTTGGTTTTCATCCTTGCCTTTTGATCTATGCTATCCTAGTTATCGATTCTTGAACTGCGATCCCATCACATGTTATCCTGCAGCCTACACATCTATATCCCCACAACCCATAACCCCTTGCATGTTTATCAGTTGGCCTTTGCGAGTCGTATTGCATGCTTAGATTTGGTTGTGCGAGTCATCCGTCTGTTCTTTTATCTCATATGCTTAGCATGATAGATTTTTCTACTTTAATAAACTTCTGTTTTATGTTGGGGTACTATAATTATAAGATAAGGCACCAGGCGGAAGGCCTTGCGAGGTGCTTTGTTCTGCTCAGTGTCGACCTAGGAACTGAGATTTTGTCCTCGGATCAAATTTTGAGTGCACTAACCACTTGTGGGTGGCCCAATGGAGCCCCCCTCGACTTTGAACGGATCCTCAGCTCGTACATGTGCCGCAACTAGTTCGGGTTTTCCATTTGCTCATATGCATGTGAATGATGATGATGTTCGATGAGAGGTTACTGATACGGGGGGTCATATAGGGGTGGTGCGCGCGAAGCGGACAGTTCCTACTGTGGTTTTAGCCGCATGGCGCGTAGGCACAAACTAATGAGTCCGCAACTGAGATTCAGCCGGACTCCTGACGCGGGTAACAACTCTTATTGGTGGCACTTGGACTTGCTGTGGTGAAGGAATGAGTCGTGTTGAGAGGCCCTAATGTTTTTGACTAGGTTGATCATGCGATTATGGATACAGTAGTGCAACCCTGCAGGGTATAATCTTATCGATAATCCGTGTCCACGGTTATGGACGACTTGGTGATGATGTTGGCTAACAAGATCTAGACAACTTATACCTAACCCTTGTTGATTAACTTGACTAGTAATATAAAATTACTTTCACAATAATGGTAACTAAAACTGATAATGTGTGAGTTTCCCGGATTGCTTCCTCATACTAGGTTGAGGGGGTTAATTCGAGAATGGGTTATGATTGGTGTTAGTTCTAGTTGGCTACTTAGGCGCTCTCTTATCTCTCTCTAAATAGACGGAAGTTGTAGCGTGTCTCTTTAGGGTTCTAGTGCTGCTGCCACTAAGTCCACCTAACCCCATACTTTGGGAATCTTCCAGTTTTGTAACTTGTTAGCTTAAGCTTGTTCGATACGCTCCGGTGTATTGACCTGTATGACCAGGTGGGTGGCTACTACGTGGAGTTTGATGACGAGATCTACGACGAGTAGTTAGAGTTCCCCTGGGCTTCTTCCTAGTGGTACACGTGGATGGGCCTTCTCTTTTCGTTTCGGCCTCGTGCCCTTTGCTTCTTGTCTGTAATCAGACTGGCTTGTTTTCCGCTGCATGATGTAATGTTGGGACATGTGTCCTCTGCTTGGTGACATTCGATATATTTGCTCAGTGAGTGCGTTGGATATTTATTTCTTTTCTTTGTGTCTTAGGTTTATCCTGTGATCTTCCACTCTGTTAAAAACCGACTCATATACCATGTGTGTATGATTTGAAGTATACGAGTTGGAAGGATTTTTGGTTCTTGCGTGGACAATCTTGAGATGTATGTGTCGTTGGGGTCGCCAGGAGCTGTCGACCGATGATCCATTCCGAGCCAGGCCTACATTTTTCCTGGGTTGATATTACCTAGTATGCTCCTGGTTGTGTCGCCCAACCGATACGTTCGGTTTTTTGTAGCATGAATTCAGGGTCTGACACGTGCCTAAAGGCACCAGCCTTTTTGTCCCGGTTTGTGATTGAAACCGGGACAGATGGCCCATGCCTATATATACGAAGGATGTGGCTCAGATTTTCTAGCCAATGATGTGGCTCGGATTTTCTATGTGAAGGACATGTCTAGCAGACTCAAAAAAAGAAACATCGTAGGTGTGGAAGAGTCGAGGCGTCAATAGTTCTTTCAGGAAAAAAGAAACATCGTGGGAGTGGAGGACAAGACAGACATGTGAGATGATTATAATAATTTTGATAAAATTCCGCCCTTCGTAGTGAACATTGACCCAATCATCTAGTTGATTGAAGAAGATGCTTCATGGTTCCGACCCAGAAGAACTGGGGGCGTTGTGTGATGGAGATGTTGGTGCGATGTGTAATAATTAATATATTAAACTTTTTATATGAAGAAGATGCTCCATTTTTACCTGCATATCAAATGGATCCGTCGACGTTGATAGAACAAAACACACGATTTCACCTGCATACAGCCCCACGGTGGCTCCTGAGTGCCTGCATATCAAATGCAACGTGGGGCGTATGCAGGGAATCCGAGTGATTTGTATTCAGTCGATGAATTGAACTATTCTTTTGATAGAACAAAACGCACAGTTTCCCCTGCATACAGCCCGCCGTGGCTCTTGAGTGCCTTGCATATCAAATGCACGGTCGGACGTATGCAGGGACTCTGAATGCTTTGTATACCACCACCCGGGCACTAGAAAGAGGATACACTGAGTGCTCCCCTCGTCCGAGAGGGGGCTATATATAGGGTCATGTGGTTCAACAAGTGGTACTGATAGTGTTGATCCAACAGCTCACAAGTGCTCAAAAGAAGCACACCCTTGATCCAACGACTCACAAGTGTTTGAAAGAAACACACGATCCATGTGCTTCTTTAGTCCCAGTTTGGAAGTGAAAGTGTTGATCGAACAACTCACAAGCCATCAACAGAAACACACCCCTGATCGAACGGCTCCCAAGTGCTTGAAAGAAACACACGATCCGTGTGCTTCTTTAGTCCCAGTTTGTCAAATGTTAGTCAAATTCAAACACTTTTCATATTGAAAGTTTTTTCAAATTCCAAAGTTTGCAAAATTTATTCAAATTCATATTCAGAATAGTTTAAAACTAATTAAAATAATTATTATAGAAAACAGAAAATGTTTTTGTATTAGTTAGTCAAATTCAAACACTTTTCACATTGAAACTTTTTTCAAATTCCAAAGTTTGCAAAAGTTATTCAAATTCATATTCCAACTAGTTTTAAACTAATTAAAATAATTATTATAGAAAGCAGAAAATGTTTTTGTATTAGTTACTCAAATTCAAACACTTTTCATATTCAGAGTTTTTTCAAATTCCAATGTTTGCAAAAGTTATTCAAATTAATATTCAAACTAGTTTTGAACTAATTAAAATAATTATTATAGAAAACAGATTTTTGTATGAGGTTGTCAAATTCAAACACTTTTCATATTGAAAGTTTTGTCAAATTCCAAAGTTTGCAAAAGTTATTTAAAACAGAAAACAGAAAAAGAAAATAAAAACAGAATCAGAAAAAGAAAAATACCTATCTATCCCGGGTGGTGGCTCGGCCCGAGACAAATGGGGGTGCTATCTATCCCGGGTGCAGCCACGGCCCGGGACAAATGACCCCCTATTTGTCCCGGGTGCAGTCACCACCCGAGAGAAATAGCATGTTGCTATGTTAGCAACACTTAGCTCCGTGTCGAGCCACAACCCGGAGCAAATCGAACCCTACACTTTAGGCTGCCCAATTTTTTCCTCGCCGCCGCCGCGCATCTCCGGCCATCCGTCCCCCTACTCCGGCCGCCGTAGCCCGTGCGCTCCTCCGTCCCCAATGCCGCTCCCTGCACCACCACCGTCCATCGTCAGCGTGCTGCGCGTGCAGGATACGCGCGGAGTCCGGCGACGCACGCGACTTCTTCTCCTTCTACAGCCGCCATTCGCCGTGCCATTGCCGAGCCAGCACCTCCACCCCGCCACGCACTCCTGCTCCTCGGTGCGTCCTCTTGTCCTCCCTCTCTCCCTCCTCCACCCCACCGCGCCATTGCCGAGCCACACCAAGCACCCAAACCCTAGTTCTTTGGGCCGCCGCAGCGTAGTTCGTCGCTAGTGACTCTCCGATGACTATTTGCTAGCGGTGCTGACTCGGGGAGGTCTCTGGTGACCCTAGTTCTTGAACGCACAAATCAATTCATGCAAAATCTCACGAATTCGTTGAAATCAAACTCCACGGGATTGGGTTCAACATTGAT
Source organism: Poa annua (assembly GCA_026929855.1). Lineage (NCBI taxonomy): Eukaryota > Viridiplantae > Streptophyta > Magnoliopsida > Poales > Poaceae > Poa > Poa annua. Next base: position 17,308,227 of record CM049429.1, on the reverse strand, counting down.
GACGTCAGCAAGACGTCATCATTTTCAGAATGCATGTTAAAATCATAAGCAATTTATTTTAAATTAGAAAAATACAAACTTTATATCAAATGGTTCAGACAAAGAAAAATACATGTTGCTGTGTCATTATTATTTGTGGTTGAATTAGTTTGAATAAACATAATGTTATTTAAATGTAGGTTTAGTTAGTCAAGTTAGTTTGAATAAAAATAATGTTATTTAAATGTTATTTGAATAAACATAAAATATTTTAGTTAGTTGTAGTTACTTGTAGGTTTAGTTAGTTAAGTTTTTCGAATTTGTGTTAGTTAAATTTTTTAAATGTTTGTAATATGTAATGCATCTAATTTAAATGAAAATTTTCTATTATGTAATGCATCTAATGCAATGTGTTAGTGAAATTATTTTCAATGTTACAACGTTGCAATGCAAATACTCGGAGCCGCTGCCGGCCTCTCGGAGCCCTAGTAAAGTTCGAGAGACTACAAAAGAGAAATGTAAAAGATAAATTGAAATACTCGATACGATTGAAATATGATTGTAAAATTGAAATGTCTTAATGTGTTTGTACAATTCAAATAACTCTGCTCTGGGTTGAAATTGAAATGTGTTTGTACAATAGAAATCCCTTGCAGAAACTATGGACACCGATAGAAACCTTGAACAAGAAGAGGACATGTTCAGCATCATCCGCGAAGGTGATGGATTGGACCCAGGTAGAAAGCTTGAACAAGAAGAGGAACACTTAGATGATTTCACCATACAGAACCAGTCCGGTGATGGATTGGAGGGGCCTTCGAACAAAATAGATGTCTCTGATAGTTCAGCTTTTCGGAGAGCACATGACGACTCTATTGTTGGAAAGTCGTCCGCCGAGGTAGATATATGCCCTCAGGTGTTCGTATTTGTTGAATAGATATGTGTGTATAGATATATTAACTATCACTTTTTCTTGTGTTTAGCCGTCCGGATCAAGCAAAAAAGCATCCGTGAAACGAGGCGGGCCACGAACCGGGACCAAGAAGCTGTAAGGGAAACAGAAGTACCACATCGACAAAATCAATGAAAAAGGCAAACCGATTGCTCCCGCTAACCACGCCAGAAAATTTGTAGCTCAATGCGGAGTCATCGTTCGGGACAGAATCTCCATCAGGGCTCAAGAAAGGTATAAGTCAAAGGTGCCAAAAGAGGGGGTTATTTATGTCCCGGATGGAGACAAAGAACTCCCTTGAGACAAGCTCATGCAGAATTTCACTTTACCGGAAGAGGAGGATGAAGAGAACCCTGTTATAGAGAATCGATGCAAGTCCTGGACTTATATGGAGATGGTTGAACTGTTCCGCAGCTGGAAGAAAAGGATAAACAAGTTTGTAATTGAAGGTATGAATCCAGAATTTGTCGCGATCTATGAGAAGATAAAAGATTAGTCGCTCGCATTTAAGTCGTACAAGCAATCGAAAGCCGCTAAGAAAATATGTAACACCCCGGACCACCCCCGGACCGAGCCTGCCACCCCTGGTAGTTCTCTAGGATCTCCAGACTGGCCCCACAGATCAACAATGGTCTTTTCTGCGCACTTTGTCCTCACACATGCGCACCCGGGAAGGACTTTCCGGTCGGTCACCCATCCTCAAATCACTCCGGGCCAAGCACGCTTAATGTTGGGGGGATCGTAACCCGGTAGACCCACCGACATAGAAGATAAGCCGGCCTGGCAGGAGGCTGGGCCGGATCAAGCATAAAGACATGGGCCGGGTGATACGTAAGCCGGTGCGCGACGTATGCCTTGGCCCGCAAGCAAGAAGGATACAGAAGGCTGGAGACCAAGTACAAGACGGAGTCCTGCTAAGGAAAGAAGAGGCTTAGAGGACTTAGAGTAGAGTCCAGGTATGATAGGAACCCGGACCCGGCCTTGTACCTCTAGCGAGACCCGCCACCTATATAAGGGGGTCTCCTGGTTCCTAGAGATCCAAGTTAGAGAGAGAGGTTCGAAAGACACATTGTAATCTCGAGACCCGGAAGCTAAGGCGCCGAGTCCCGAAACCCTAATCAGTAAAGCCGAAGCAGGAAGTAGGTCTTTACCTCAAGACGAGGGGCCGAACCTGGGTAAACCATTGTTTCCCCACGCTACGCTAGACAAGCTCCTGATGTCGGAAGCCGCCATGCCCTACATCTCAAGTTACCTCCGGGTAACATCTGCCGTGAGAATCCCACGACAGTTGGCGCCCACCGTGGGGCCTGCGGTCAAGAGCATCACTTTTTCGGGAGAAGCGCTGCGAGGTATGGAAAACCTAGCCATCGGCCAGATCCACACGCTCCCAGGAGGGCAGAGGATCGTGGACGACTCCGGCTGGACAGAAGAAGCAGATTTCTTGGAGACTGGATCTATGTTCATCTTTGGACAGATCGATGTTTTCGTAGGCGTGATCCGGTCCGAGGGAGCCGACACGGAGCAGTACGAGCCGGAGTTCGAATCCTAGTCCGGGTCAGCCACCATGACCCAGACAGACGGGGAAGAATCAGTCGGATCGCCAGAACAGGAAGAATCGATGAGCCGGATCAGCGAGGATCCCATCATTACCCCAGTTAACATGCCAGATCTGGATACAGACACGGAGTCAATCTTACCTTTGTTCGACGATCATTTTGGAGATGGGTTCGCAGATGAAGATCACCCGACACCGCTGGGACCCGTGCGTCACATGACGGTTCACGTGGTAACCCGGGCACCCCCGGCTGATGGAGCAACAGCTTCCGTAAGTGACGAAACAAGTGCTGAGGCGTTAGCAAGGCAGAACAGAGAAAACTGGGATCAACATCAAGCTCCGCCTACAGCGAACTACGCACCCCCTAACCCAGCAGTGGGAGGAATCTTACCGACTTTCAGTTCGTTAGCTCATATGCAAACACCAGCCGCGGGAATCCCCCTTGGAAACCCGATACTCGCTGCAAGCCCGACCAACCTAACCAGGCCTCCGGGTCAGCAGCAAGTGCTCGCAGGACTTCAGCAAGCCCGGCGCAAGGTGAAGTAACAAATAATAGCACGGCTATAATGAGAGAGTTAGAAGAACTGAGATAGGCGGTGGCAAGGGCAAGCCAAGAGCGTGCGGCCAAGCACCGGCGTATCCAGGAAAGGGAACAACTGGTGATCCAAAGAGAGCAAAACCTGTTGGAAGAGAGAAGCACCCTCCAGAGAAGAAGGTACGAGTTAACCGCTGTCCAGAACAGAAGGCGCGGAAGCCGGCTTCACCTCCCAACAGGAACAAATACCATAGCTCCCGTGGTCTTGGAGTTCCAATCACCAAACCCGGCGCCAATAGCAACACCGGTAGCGATAACTAACCCGGCACCAGCAGCTGTCCTGCCAGAAGCACCAGCAAGAAACGTGGCAGAAGCCGGAGCAGCAATCGTCGAGCAACTACCACCACCTCCACCCAGGTTTGATCCTCCACCGGGTCATTACAATAACCCAGTTGACAATATATTTGCAGCAACGCACGCCCTAGAGCGGATACCCTTCGATAATTCACCGGCCGGCTTAGAGGCCAGGAGAGCAGTAGATCTGTTGAAGACGGCCGTGGTCCAACAGAACAAAAACCCACGAGGTTCACAAGCTTTCAACTCAAAGCCGGCAAGGACCCGTACCAGAACTCGGCAGCATGAGCCGGTGGTAGCAAGATCAGTACAAAACAGGCTAGGACCGGTAAACCGGCCAGCCCCGCAACCAATTCAACAGCAGCAGCAGGTGCACGGACCACGAAGGATGGCCGCGCCTGCCGCTTCCGCTGCCCAATCCATAGTAGACAGGTCAAGAGCAAGACGCGCGGCGGTAGCAATAGCCACCCCTGAAGCCGGAGCAAGAGTCGGAGTCACGGCCCAACCCAGACCCGTCGTAAATTCACATGCGCCGGCTCAAGGAGGAGGCTCGTCTGCAAACTTAACAGGACCCAACTGTTTGTCAGACGCGATCAGATCAGAACCTTTCCCAGAAAAATTCAAAGAGCCGAGTAAGGTTGTCAACTATGAGCCGAACATGAACCTAGAGACATGGTTGAGTGGGTACAGCATGGCCATGGATATGAAGAACGCTATACCGAACCTCTGTGCAAGATTCCTGTATCTGATGATGGCGGAAGGAGCACCCAAAATTTGGCTGGACCGGCTTCCACAAAACAGCATCCAGTCATGGGAAGAACTTAAGACGGCATTCATCTCAAATTTTACCGGGACATGCAAGAAGCAATACACTGAGACGGATCTAGATCGGTGCGTCATGAGAAAAACCGAGTCAGCAAGACAGTGGGTAGCACGGATCACAGAGATTCTGCAATCCTCAATCAATATTTCAGCTCACACAGCAATAACCACGGTGGAGAAAAATTGTGCTTTCGATTCTTTAACCCACAAGTTGGGACGTATGAGAGAAGACCCGGCTCGCCAAGACATCACCATTGGAGAGGTGGTCTCAATTGCTTACAAATATGATGCGACTGACAAGAGAGTAGGCGAGACGGAGGAGCAACAGAAGAGCAACCGGGTTAGCGCAGCACGCAACCCGGCGCCAAGTCAGAACAACGGAAATCAAAAGAATAAAAGACCCTATGAGGGAGGAAACTCAGAGTTTGTTGGAACCACCCAAGCCTCAGGTTACAGAGGACCAAGACCCGGCGGAAATTTCAGAGCCGGTCCCCCAAGAGGGCCAAACATCAGCGAAATCTACAATATGTCGTGTCCTAGGCATGCCAGGAACGGTAAACCAGCCAGTCACACATTAGCGCAATGCGCTGACATGAGGGCATGGAGAAAACACGAGCAATCTTTGGAACAGAACCAAGGGAACTTCAATGGAAACAATGGGAACAGTGGTAATCAAGGAAATCTTGGCAACAACGGTAACCAGAGCAACTACGGTACAGGATCCAGGTCTCAGGCACCGCCAAATAACAACGCCGGGTAAGGTCAGCACCAAGGCGGAGGCTATCAGCAAACACCGAAAGAACTACACAGTCAAGGCCAATATCATGTGTTTACCACCAACACATGCAGGAGAGAACAAAAGTTGAAATACAGAGAGGTCAATACAGTGGCAACAGCTTTACCAAAGTACCTGAAGTGGTCAGAGCAACCAGTAATTTGGAGTAGAGAAGATCACCCGGACAGAATCGAACACCTGGGCCTCCTAGCACTGGTGGTGGCACCACTAGTGGATGGCTTTCGTCTGAACAAGGTCCTAATGGACGGAGGGAGCAGCATTAACATCTTATATCTGGACACTTTTAAAAGGATGGGTTTGTCTGAAAGCCGGCTAACTCCAACATCAACAATCTTCCATGGAATAGTACCAGGAAAGTCGGCTCACCCAATCGGTAAAATCAGACTGGAGGTAGCTTTCGGAGTAAGCAAGACGCAGTACAGGGCAGAGTACTTGACATTCGAGGTGGTTGACCTTAAGAGCCCATACCACGCCTTATTCGGAAGGCCGGCTTACGCCAAGTTCATGGCAAGACCATGTTATGTTTATCTCAAGTTGAAGATATCGGGTCCCCAGGGGATTATCACCATCGAGGGAAGCAAAGACATGGCAATTGAGTGTGACCGAGGTGACGCCATCATGGCAGATCAGGCCTGCTCAGAAGAAGAATTGAAATACTACAAGTCTCAGGTAGACCCGGCTGACAAGCGTGTGCTGGATAAGCCGGCCCACGAGGAAGAAAACAAGAAGTTCAAATCTGCCCAAGACACCAAGATGGTCGACTTTGTGGAAGGAGATTCCTCCAAGCAGTTCTCGATCGGGTCTTATATGGACCCAAAATAGGAAAGCGCGCTCGTCGAGTTCATCCGTGAGCATCGTGACATCTTTGCATGGTCCCCTTCGGACATGCCGGGTGTCCCGAGAGAACTCGCCGAGCATAGATTACATGTTGATCCAGCAGCAAAACCAGTAAAGCAAGGTATGCGTCGCTTCAATGCAGACAGGAAAAAAGTCATCGGAGAAGAGATAGCCCGCATTCTAGCAGCCAGCTTTATCATGGAAGTATATCACCCGAAGTGGCTGGCTAACCCGGTCCTAGTGCTAAAGAAGAACGGAGAGTGGAGAATGTGTGTCGATTACACAAGCTTGAACAAAGTCTGTCCAAAGGATCCTTTTGCGCTACCTCGGATAGACCAGATAATTGACGCCACAGCCGGCAATGAACTACTATGTTTTCTGGATGCCTACTCCGGGTATCACCAGATCAAGCTCAAAGAAGAAGACCAAGAGAAGACATCATTTATCACACCCTTTGGAGCTTTTTGCTACAAAACAATGTCCTTTGGCCTCAAGAACGCAGGGGCAACGTACCAGAGATGCATCCAGAAGTGCTTTGAAGATCAGATTGGACGCAACGTCCATGCTTATGTTGATGATGTCGTGATCAAGTCCCAGAAAGCCGGGTTGCTACTCGATGACCTGAAAGAGACCTTCACCAACCTCCGCAAGTATCAGATGAAGCTTAACCCGACCAAGTGCGTATTCGGGGTTCCAGTAGGCATGTTACTCGGCTTCATAGTTTCAGAAAGAGGAATCGAGGCAAACCCGGCAAAAATCAAGGCAATCATGAACCTAAAAAAGCCAGAGTGCGTAAACGATGTCCAGAAGTTAACGGGCTGCATCACAGCCCTAAGCCGTTTCATAGCAAGGATGGGAGAGAAAGCACTCCCACTATACAAGTTATTGAAGAAATCAGACAAGTTCATATGGTACCAAGAAGCAGCTGATGCCTTTGAGGATTTGAAGAAAACACTGTCCACAGCACCAGTATTGGCAGCTCCTACGAGTAAGGAGCCAATGTTGTTATACGTCTCCGCCAATTCACGAGCCGTCAGCGCCGTGGTTGTCGTAGAAAGGAAAGAAGAAGGTAAAGAATACCCGGTTCAGCGGCCAGTCTACTACGTCAGTGAGGCCCTAACCGAGTCAAAACAGAGATACCCGCAATGGCAGAAGTTGGTCTTTGGAGTCTTCATGGCAAGCCGGAAAATGCCACATTACTTCCAGGAACACCCCATAACAGTGGTGAGCTCAGCTCCCCTAGCAGAAATAATCAGAAACAGGGAGGCGACGGGAAGAGTAGCAAAGTGGGCCGTCGAGATGGGTCCTTATCACATAAACTACGAGCCAAGAACAGCAATCAAATCTCAAGCCTTAGCCGACTTCATCAATGACTGGACCGAGTTTGACCCCCTGCCACCAGCACCGAGTGTCAAACACTGGGTCATGCACTTTGACGTGTCTAAGCTATTCGGAGGATCTGGAGCCGGCGTGGTCTTAACCTCACCGAAAGGAGACAAGCTGAGTTATGTCTTACAGATACACTTCGAGCCCTGCACGAACAATATTGCCGAGTACGAAGCTCTGTTACACGGCCTGAAAGTCGCCAAGGAGATGGGCATCAAGAGGATCATGTGCTATGGGGACTCAGATTTAGTGGCGCAACAAGTATCAGGGACTTGGGATCGAAAGGACGCCAATATGGCAGCTTACAGAAGAGAGGTTGACAGGGCAGCCGGGTTCTTTTCCGGGTACCAAGTGGAACACATTGACATGAGAAAGAATGAGGCGGCAGATGCTCTATCAAGAATCGGCTCCGGGAGAGACCCGATACCGCCCAATGTATTCAAGGCCGAGTTATATAATCCATCCGTCAAGCTTCCGACTGAGGAAGAACTTGCAATTCCTGATGACCCGGAGTCCCAGCTAGTTGCCGCCTTACATCAAACACCGTCATGGACAGAGCCGTACCTAGCTTATCTACTAAGAGAGGAGTTACCACAGAATGAAGTTCTGGCAAGACAAATTGTACGCCAAGCTAAGGCCTACGTCATCATCAACGATGAGTTGCACAAGAAGAGCACGTCAGGAGTTTTTCTGCGATGCGTCACACCAGAGGAAGGCCTGAAAATCCTACAGGAAATCCACTCAGGAGATTGTGGACACCACGCATCAACAAGATCAACGGTAGCCAAGGCATTTAGACATGGATTCTTTTGGCTGAGGCTTTGGCTGACGCAGAGAGGATAGCCCGGGTTTGCGATGGATGCCAAAGATACGCAAGGCAGATTCACGTACCGGCTCAGGACCTAAGGACAAAACCAATCACATGGCCCTTTGCAGTTTGGGGTATGGACATGGTCGGACCTTTCTAGCCATCATCCTGCAAGAAAACTCACCTCCTTGTAGCAGTGGACAAGTTCACAAAGTGGGTCGAGGTACAAGCCGTCAGCAGTTGCTCAGCGGCTACATCAGTCAAATTCCTGAAGAGAATCATATTCAGATTCGGGTAACCTCACAACATCAACACAAACAATGGGACAAACTTCTCACTCGGAGAGATGCAGAAATTCTGTGGTGACAATGGAATCTGGCTAGACCTGGCTTCGGTGTCACATCCTAAGTCAAACGGCCAAGTCGAAAGAACAAACCAGGAGCTACTAAGGGGGATAAAACCAAGGCTCCGGGTTGCATTGATCCGAGCAGTCGGAGCCTGGGAAGAAGAACTGCCATCAGTCGTCTGGAGTATCAATACAACCCCAAATAGATCCACAGATTTCACTCCTTTCTTCATGGTATATGGAGCTGAAGCGGTCCTGCCCAGTGATATCATCCATGACTCGCCAAGGGTTGCAAATTACGTGGAGACCGAAAATGAGAAAGCCCGGCTCACATCAGTAGATTTACTGGAAGAGGCAAGAGAGCTAGCACTGGAAAGATCAGCTATATATCAGCAAGACTTGAGACGGTATCACAGCCGCCGGGCTAGATCCAGAACTTTCCAGGAAGGAGATTTGGTCCTCAGATTGGCTCAGAACAGAGCCGGCTTTCATAAGATTACTCCCCTATGGGAAGGACCTTTCGTGATAAGCAGGAATCTACACAATGGATCCTACTATCTGGTTGACCTAAGAGAAGAAAACACAGCAACAGGACCAAACACAGATCACACAAGGTACCCAATGACAGAGAACGACATGCCGTGGAACATAGCAGAGCTTAGACCATACTACACATAGATAGAAGAAACCCGGCAAGTCCGGTTTCCTACAGTTTTTTGTATCTTCTACTGAGAAAGCAGCAGGTTTCAGACGCGCTCTTTTCCTTACCAGGGTACCTAAGGGGACTGGAAGGTTTTTAATGAGGCGGCTTGCTAGCTGTGTACATATCTTGTGCTAAATAAAGAGAACTTCTCTGAAGAAAAGAGTTTGTTGACAAAAGTGCCTAGATATCACACAATTAAGGGTCTTGGGGGCTTGCTAACTAAAGGTTAGAAGTTGAAAACTCAACACTCGGCAGAGACGCCACCAAATTTACATCTTCACCACCTCAAAGGGTCTTGGGGGCTTACTAACTACAAGTTAGAAGTTGAAAACTCAAGACTCGGCAGAGACGCCACGAAGCTTATACTCTTACTCCTTACAAGGGTCTTGGGGGCTTACTAACTAACAGTTAGAAGTTGAAAACTCATGACTCGGCATAGACGCCACATTTTCTCAAACAGGTCTTGGGGGCTTGACAACTATCAGTTGCGGGTTGAAAACCCAAGACCCGACATAGACGCCACAATTTCTTCGTTATACTTGCCTGCTAGCTCGATGATAATCTAACCCGGCAAAGAGGCCACAGCGACTAGATGTTGCAAACCGGGCTTTCAATCTGACTATGATACCCTTGGGGACTTAGCAGACATTGATCGACCTCGAAGTTTCTAACACAAGAGGTCAAAAAGAAAGCCGGCTATGCAGAGGCAAAGGAAACCAAAAGGGTCATCAACACCAAACATATGCTTGAAAAATACGGCTGAGGCCGGACATAATACTTAAAACAAGTGTATCAGGCGCACGAAGGCGCACTAGCACAGGCATAGCCTCAAAGTTAAAGCTAACCTATTACAGGTCATACAGGGCAAAAGATATGAGTTTCCATAGTGCAAAGGCAGATAAAATTACAAGCCGGTTTATGCTGCCGGGCCAGATTCAGTTGGTACGGCTTGGGACTTGGGGGCTAAGCCGGAAGAGCCAGAGGCGGCGGACTTCTTCTTGGACTTCCTCTTCGCCAAGCCCTCAGCATCTTCCCAGGAGATCTCGAAGAAGCTTGAGAAGGGGCCAGAGGCCGGGCGAGGAGGAGCCGGCGCGTCGGCTGACCCGGACGCAGGAGCCACTTCCGGCTGAGTCGGCAGAGGAGCGCGGTAGCTCGGATCAAGACCCGTCAAGGCCGGCTCTTTGGGAGAAAGCTTGGTTCCCTCAGCCGTGTACCCCACCTGGAAAGTGCTAAGACTGAGGTTTTCAGTCAGCACCGTCGCATGATGCCGGGTCTTCACATCTATGGCCTTGATGTCCTCCTTGGTGAGAGGAGCTCCGTCACTCTTGCTGGGCCACCCCTTGGTGAGAAGCTCCGTGTCAACATCCGGGTAATGCGCCTTGGTCAAAGCCAAGATGCGCATCGAAGCACGCCGGGCTACATACCTCCTCCTGTTGTCCAGCCAAGCCGGCAGAACATTCAGTTGTTGGAGGAATTTGGCCTGAGTCGTGGGCGGCTTCTCCCATCCGTGACAGGCCATCAATGCCTTGCCAGCTCCATAATTGAGCTGATGCACAAGCGTGTAGACGGCCTTGAGCTTTCCCTCCGGCTCAAGCTTGCAGATAGGGTTCCAAGACCCTGGAAACAGAAAGCCAGAAGTGTCAGGCGGCAGAACACGCCAAAATGCAAGACAATAAAAATCAAAGCCGGCTTACCAAAGAGCGAGGTGGTCGTCTCAACGAGAAACGCAACAATCTTTGCATATTTAGCACTGGAGGCATTCAGGTCCTCTTGAAGCTTGTCACGCTGCTCCTTCAGTTGGCCTCATGCTCCTCCATCTCTCGACGGAGGAGGGAGTTCTCTTCAGCAACCTCGCCGAGTTTCTTTTCAAGCTCGGCGAGTTTATTTTCAAGACCGGCACGGAGGCCGGCTTCCATCTTCAACTCCCCCTTGACAACGTCAAGGGCATGGTCCTGCTCGCGGGTTTGGTCCTGAAACAAGAAACAAAAACACATGGTCAGGATGCGGCGAACAAAAGTAAAGCCCAAACTGTTATAAGTCCCAGGTAACGCAGGCTAAGACCCGGCACTTGGGGGCTACTCAATTGTGGGCCCAAGATCAAGGAGCAAGCGAAGACCCGGAACATTGCAAGCAATCATTCTGACTCTTGGGGACTACTCAGCTCAAATCAAAAGACAAAAGCAGCAAGCAAAGACCCGGAACACTGCAAGCAGTTATTCCGACTCTTGGGGACTACTCAACAAAGGACATAATTGACCAAAAACAAGACAAATTGGAAGTCCAAGGTCATCGCATGCTGATAACCCGGCACTTGGGGACTGGGAGAGATTTATATGCATACCTCAAACTTCTCTTGGAGCTCAACCAAGACGTTGTCTTCCGTCTGGCGCGACTCCCCGACACGCCTATAAAGCTCCCCGAAGAGAGCTGTCAAATCCAAGTCCCTATAGGACTGGAAGCCAGGGGCCTTGCCGGTTGACGATTTGGAGGTGGTGGCACCCGGCGCGGCGGTCTTGGTGTTGCGGGAGTCGAGGGGCTTGTCACCCTTGGCAGAGCCGGTGATCTCCACATCTGGCAAGCCAGATTTCTTTGGAGAAGCCGGGTGCGGCGGTGACTTATCGGCCCCTCCCTCAGCACGGAGGGGCGAGGTAACAGCAGCATCATCCACAGCCGGAGAAGGCGTGGGCATAATGCGAGCTCTGCGCAAAAGAAAGAGGGTTACAATCAAGACAAGGAAGTAAAAGAAAAAGGTGAGAGAAAGGCGGCATACCCTTCATTGACACGCAAAGCCGCCAAAGAGATCATCGCTCGAATCTGAAGACACTGAGAGAGACCGCCGCTCAGTCCCGGCTAATGGATAAAGAACGAAAGGGCGTGTCTGCAGAGGCCTGACCCGGCGAGGAGTCGGGTTACGGGAAATACCTTCAAAGAGTGGCTCGTCAGAGTCGGAGGATCGAAGCCGGCGCTTTTGGCGACGAGCTTCCTTTTCCTCCTAAAACAAGACAAGTCTAGTAAGGCCAAAGTAAGAATAAGCAAAGCAAGACAAGTTCAAGCACGGCGAAGTTACCTCGGCGGAGTATGAACGGAGCCTCCTCTTGGAAGCCGGTGGGGCCGGGTCTGAAGACAGAAGAACCATATCTGACATATTGGCCTCATCAATTGAAGGAGACCGGGTTTCCCGAATGTCGGCGTCCATTAATTCAAGGAAAAGCCGGGTGATGGAGTTTAACTCACCTTCCGTTTCTTCCTCCACGCCGGCCTCGGAGCCGGCCTCTTCAACGTCATTACCCGACTCATCGGCAGAGTCGGGCGAGGAAGGCAGCGCGGCAGACCACCAAGTGCCGTCCGCCTAAAAGAGTCAAAGATTAGCAAACTTGGAGAAAGTTATGAAACATGAAGAAAAAGACAAAGGAAACAGAAATTACCGGCTTCAGCGGATTGGCGGCGCAGAAGGGAGGAAGTCCGGCGTTCGCCAGTGAAACCGGTGATTCATTGACGATTTTCCGGATAACCCGGACCAGAGCCTCCTCTGATTGACCGCTCCGGTTGAAGCGCATCGGGTCGTCGGGAGACCCGGAATACTGGCAGAGGAGGCCCGGCCGGATGCCGAGTGGCATGATGCGCCACCCAACCCAGCAACGGACCAGGTCAGCGCCAGTCAGGCCATGGGCCAGCAGGGCGCAAACCCGGCCAACCAGTGGCTTGATAGCCTCCCGATCAGCCGGGGAGGCAAAAGAATTCATGTTCTCGTGGAGGGTGAGCTTATCAGCTCAAAAGCCGGGAAGGGCCGGCTCACCCTCTGGAGTGAGTGACTGGCAGTAGAACCAAGTCTTCTGCCAGTCCTTCGGGTGTGAGTGGAGAACCACACCCGGAAAGATGATGTTGCGGCGGCGCTGGATGGTGACGCCACCGCAGGAAACAAGAGGCCCCCCCGGGTGTTCCCGTTGGGGCTTGCAGTAATAGAATTCAAGAAAAAGAGGAAGACTGGGAGCCATGCCGAGATAGGCTTCGTAGAGGATGACAAAATGAGTGATGTTTAGCACCGAGTTTGGTGCTATGTCTTGTGGATGGATGTGGAAGTAATTGAGGATCTGGCGGAAGAAAAGGGAACCCGGGGGCTTGAAACCCCGGGGATGTGATCGGCAAAGAGAACTACCTCGCCGGGTCCTGGCTGCGGCAGGGTCTCTTCTTCATCTGGGGCGCGCCAGTGAGCCTCCGACTGAGGCGGTAGCATGCCGAGTCTCACCAGCTCTTCAAGCCGGCTATCCCGGACATTGGATTTGCCCCAGTTACACCCAACTCGGCGTTTGGATTTCTCCGCGGCAACCGTGCCGGAAGACCCGGTGCCGGTTGTGCTCTTGACCTTCTTAGGGCCGCGCTGAGCAGCCGTCTTAACCGGCATCTTGATGATTGAAAGCCGGAGAACTACAAACAAAAGATAACAGAAATAAAGAGTCAAGACAAGATCTACGGGATCAAGGAAAATAACAAGAAATGGGATATCAAGCGACATAGCAGTTCATCCGCATGAGCGGTCAGGGCGAAAAAACAGTGCAAAGAAGAACAAGAATGGTGAAAGATGTGCCCGAACGCACGAAGAACATGAAGTGCAAGCCGAGATGGATCTGGGCGACCGCAAGAAATCAAGATTAGTGAAGAACGTATCAAGAACACGAAGAGCACAAGCTAATCCGAAGAACTTCGCGAGCCTATCCGAAGAACTCGAAGAGTACGAGAAAAAGGAGCACGAGTTGAGATGTAGATTTACCGGGAAAAGAAGGAGGATCGAAGTCCGTACGCGGGCACGGAGTGAATGGGCAAGTTCTTCACGCAAGATTTCACCGGCGAGCAGCTCGAGGAAGATGAACGACGGCGAAGAGCTCAAGATGCGCGCGCGAGAGAAGAGGAGGTCTCGGAGTGCTCGAGGAGCGTGCACGAGGAAGAAGAAGGCGAGGGGCTCAGGGGAGAGTGAGCTCCTAGCTCACCCCGGGCACCATATTTATAGCCTCCTAAGTTGACCTAGGGGCAAAATGGGAAAGGGGAAAGGATATTGATTATCCCGGGGGTCAAAAGCTGTCAGGCAAGATATTCTCTGACAGAATCTTGACTTCCCCGAGGTGGTTATTGTCTCCTCGTTTCCTGCGCATGGATTGGCATTAAATATATCGTTGACTCGGAAGTTTGACCAAAGGGCGAGAGAAAGACCAAAGAAAGGAGAAAGTCAAAGGCAAAGAGAGTGAAAGCCGGCAAGTGGTGGCCGGGTTACGAGCCGTTGACCAAGCGTCAGGCCGGCTGAACAAGTAACCCAAGAGCCTGCTTGCTCAATGAGTTGTTTATTGTTTTTTCAGATAACCCGGACAAAAGGACTGACGCCTTCCCCTAGAAACATGCTCCAAAGCGCAAAGGTGAAGCAAGTCAAGTCTGGTGTCCAAGTTATCCTGGGGGCTACTATTGGGGGGATCGTAACCCGGTAGGCCCACCGACATAGAAGATAATCCGTCCTGGCAGGAGGCTGGGCCGGATCAAGCATAAAGACATGGGCCGGGTGATACGTAAGCCGGTGCGCGACGTATGCCTTGGCCCGCAAGCAAGAAGGATCCAGAAGGATGGAGACCAAGTACAAGACGGAGTCCTGCTAAGGAAAGTAGAGTCTTAGAGGACTTAGAGTAGAGTCCAGGTATGATAGGAACCCGGACCCGGCCTTGTACCTCTAGCGAGACCCGCTACCTATATAAGGGGGTCTCCTGGTTCCTGGAGATCCAAGTTAGAGAGAGAGGTTCGAGAGACACATTGTAATCTCGAGACCCGGAAGCTAAGGCGCCGAGTCCCGAAACCCTAATCAGTAAAGCCGAAGCAGGAAGTAGGTCTTTACCTCAAGACGAGGGGCCGAACCTGGGTAAACCCTTGTTTCCCCACGCTACGCTAGATAAGCTCCTGATGTCGGAAGCCGCCATGCCCCACATCTCAAGTTACCTCCGGGTAACATCTGCCGTGACAATCCCACGACACTTAACCTCGGAGTTCTTTTCAGATTAGCTTCCGAAAAAGAAGTTGCAACTTGTTGATATGAGTATTCTATCAATCCTATTAAGCTCTGAGCCAGGATCTCACATCCTCCCCCCCTTAGGAGACCGACGCCCTCGTCAGTCAGCCCCTAGTCCAGGAACTTCTCCCCTTGGCACCCGTCCATGCGCCTAGTGCCGGCACATATCACATGTCCGCCTACTAACCTGCACACACCCGAGTTACCGTGAGGGTCGGCTCTGATACCAAATGTAACACCCCGGCCCACCCACGGACCAAGCCTGTCACCCCTGGCACCTCTCTAGGATCTCCAGACTGACCGCACAGGTCAACACTGGTCTTTTCTGCGCACTTTGTCCTCACTCGTGCGCACCCAAGAAGGACTTCCCGGTCGGTCACCCATCCTCAAATCGCTCCGGGCCAAGCACGCTTAAACTCGGAGTTCTTTTCAGATGATCTTCCAAAAAAGAAGTTGCAACTTGTTGATATGAGTATTCTATCAATCCTATTAAGCTCTGAGTCAGGATCTCACAAAATCTCAGCGAGAAATAAGAAAAATGCAGCATTCAAGATATATCACCATAACATGGGGTCAGGTGGCTACCTGACGGCCATGCCTAAGTGGAAGAAAATGGAGGATGATTTATTGGCTAAAGGTATAGAGATCGAGACATATGACTGGCCAGAACAGCTTAAGGCTTGGTTCTATGGGCATGGTGGAAAATTAGACCTTGAAACAGGTGACTGTATTTTTACCAAGGAGCACGGAGCTGACCCTATTGAAGCACTCGGAGAGGTATGGAAGGAGGTCATGGCAGGCACGTTCCACACTAACAGAGAGAAGGACAAGCTAGCGCGAGCCCTTGGGAATCCTGAACACAGTGGAAGAACACGAGGAACCATCGGCTCCGTTCCGTGGCTGATTGGGTTTCCCAAAGATGCTGGCACCTACAGAAGCCGAGCGAGAAGGAAGAAAGAGCAGTCCGACCGGGTCTAGAGGATGGAAAATAAACTACTAGGGCATGAGAAGGATATAGAAGTGTTGAAGGAAGAGAAGCATGTCGACGGATTTCCTGCATATCTGAGACGCCCGAAGATCCTTCTCCTGATCCAAAATGAACGCGGAGAAGCAGCGTGGCTTCGACGGAGCTCAATCGGCACAATGATATGACGGGTCCTCGTCACCCCGTGAATACTATCGTGGAGAAGTAACTTTGCAAGCTACATGTGCCATGCTTGAACATAACCGTGAAGGTGGCGAACGGCTATGCCCTACCGCTGCCCTACCGTCTATACCAAATGGAACTTACCATTGCCTCCCTATTCCAGATGGCTATGTTGTTGTCGGGATTGATGAGGTTATGAAGACATATGAGGGAATTAAGCTAGACTTCCCTACGAGTGAAGACGAGGTTGAGTTGAGATTTGCCTGCAAGAATACCTGCTTATGGAAAAAGGAATACATCGTGTTCCCACACATGCAGCAAAATCGCCCTCTCAGTCCACACGCCAGTCGAGACATCCCCGAAAACGACAACAATGACAACCAAGGCGCTAGTGCAGACACGCCCGACAACGACAACCACGACGCTAGTCCATCTCGATCTCCGCCTCCGCGTGAGCGTACTCCGCCGCCGCGTCGACGGACTCCACCACCGCGTCAACAGACTCTGTCGCCTCCGCAAAAGAAGCGGAAGTCCACTGCTATGTCGACTAGTACTCAGAAAAGTGAAACGGGGAAGTCTCGCATAGTGAACTCTCGCGAAGATATCGATATATGGGTCAACGAGATCCAGGATGCCCAGAGAAAGAAGGAAAAAAAGATGACTTTGCCTTATCCGGTATATTATTCGGAGGCGATACGGTGGGCCATAGAATTTCTTACGCATCCATCGCAATATGAACTAAATATGGACGATGACTACACACGCGTTTTCGTGCGTACATCTAGGAGAGTGCGGGAAGAATGAAAACTTGCTGCCATCTATAAGAGGGATGTTCCACAACTCGGAATGCAGGCGGGACAATCGTCCGCCCCGCTCATATTGGCGCCTTACAACCGGGACCCGGTCGACGATGTACTTTCGCAGCAAGCTAGAGAAATGGGTCTATCTCTTTCAGAGCTTCGCGCATTACAATCTGGCGAGAGTGTCCTAATACATGAGGTGGTGCGGAGATGTAGCATACCTGCACTTTAAATAAGCCAGATAGCTGTGTATAGTGCAAATCCCTGGATCGATTCGTTTGCACACACAGTTTACAATGTAATGTCACAACAAAGTATCAATTTTATTACATCGATGATCCAGACTTAGAAGTATTCGATACAAGTTGCATAGCAGAAAGCTAGCTTTAAAAGAGTAAACAGCTGAAATACAATAGCGATGAGTCTCCATCACTTTCATGTTGCCACAGGCGAAAACATGTTGGTTGTAGACTCAAAACTTTTAAACGAAACCTCACTCGTCATCTGATCAATCTGCAATAAGAAAAATATTGCAACAACGTGGGTCAGATTCCATAAAAAATGGAGTCTGGCAAGTGACACTATGGTGGACACTTAGTGGAATAACTCTAATAACCTATATGCATATTTGGCTGGTGGAGTTCAAGGCTATTTTGCATAAAGCCAAATTTTCCTATCTCTTTAGAAAACACTTTTCTTCTATTCGAGACATTCGTGGCATGAAAGCCACTGTCTCATTCTACCCATGTTCACCCATTTGGTTTTAATTTTGATATTGGAATGGTGGAATCCTCCGTTTGACGTCCGTGATCAGCTGCTCAAATTGTCCGTATCGGGGACACGACTAAGTACTTAGTTATACACTCTGCAGAGGTTGTGCATTTTCACCATTGTACCCATTCAACCCAAACTATCCTTTACACACTTATAGTGATAAGGAAAAGGAGAAGAATGAGACGAGATCTTTCAGAAGCATATTCCCTCCCACTCTGGCTTGACCCGTTCCACCTAACATCCCCCTACATCTGCTTGTCAAGCCGAAGAGAGTCCACGCAACATAATTGATCAAGCCAGAGCCTATATGGCAATGGCTGCACTGGAAGCAATCGTCACTCGGAGTTCTTTAGATTCCTCTGTTCCTGGGTGGCCATTCACAAGTGTACATACTCCAGGAACCATAGACATGGACCTGAGTAGTCACTCAACATAAACCATACAACCACTAACCACCCAGGTGTTTCATTCTTAACTTAGTAGAATTTAGATTTTCAGAAAACAACATTTGCATAACATCAATAATTCTACTAAGTATTGCATAGGAGCCTAGACACAGGAATAAGGAATTTCTGCACAGGTTTTCCATAGCAATACTATCCTACACATGCTTATATGAAAATACGCAAAGTAATGCATATAGAAAATAATAGGAAGTTATGAGGTGTGCCACTTGCCTTTGAATGTTGTCGTTGTTCACAAACTCTTTTCAACGTTACTCGGGACTCTCCGTTCAGTCTAAACAATATAAACAAACAACAATACAACAATCATAAAACAAAACAACATAACATATACATGCGTACATAATAAACAAACAAGTTTCATAAACTTCTAAGGAAAACATGTCATGCATGATATGCAAATTATTTCTAAGGGCTAGAGATGCATGTCATGCCATGAAAATCTTTTAAGTTAATGCAAAGCAAAAATGTGTATCAAAATGACTAAGGACTAAGGGCATAAATTGAATAAAATACTTTGTTTTATATCATCTTGAATAAGCATTCTAATGGTTTAGTCTTGATGTGTAGAAATATTTAGAGAAAATACTAAGTCATTTCTTCAAGGTGATCAACAATTATTATCTACTCTTTGTAAATTGGATATTCACTATAGTGAGAGACACAGACACCCGGCTGTAGTTATCCTCCAGGCTTCATCTACAGACTTGTAACATTCTCCTTGGTGATGTCTTGATTGAATTCTTGGTAGACTTGAATAATCTTCAGACTTGATGATTTTTGTATCACCTAGGCTGGTCTTGGATTTAACTTAGTGTAGTGTACCTGCACCTAAAATACGGCAGATACCTGTGTATAGTGCAAATCCCTGGATCGATTCGTTTGCACACACAGTTACGATGTAATATCACAACAAAGTATGGATTTATTACAACGCTGATCCAGACTTAGAAAATATTCATTACAAATTTGCATAGCATACAGCTAGCAGTACACAGAGTAAACAACGGAAAAATTATTCTTCATGGAGTCCCCAACCATCATCATGTGCCACAGGCGAGCATGTTGGTTGAAGACTCGAAACCCTTAGTAAAACTTTCACTCATCATCAGGACAGTCTGCAATAAGATATATATTGCAACAACGTGGGTCAGAACCATTAAAATGGAACTGGCAAGTGACACTATGGTGGACACTTAGAGGAATAACTCTATGACCTATATGCTTATTTGGCTGGTGGAGCTCAAGGCTATTTTGCAGAAAGCAAGCTTTTCCCTAACTTTTTGAAAACACTTTTCTTCTATTCGAGACATCCGTGGCATGAAATCCACTGTCTCCTTCTACCCTTGTTCACCCATCAAGTTTTTAATTTAGAAGTTGGAATGGTGGAATCCTTCGTTGACATCCTCGTTCAGCTGCTCAATTGTCCGTTTCCGGGGACACGGCTAAGTACTTAGTTTTACACTCTGCAGAGGTTGTGCACGTTCACCATTGTACCCATTCAACCCAGGTTACCCTTTTCACACCATTTGCGATAAGGAAAGGAAAGAATGAGACGAGATCTTTCAGAAGCATTTCCCCTCCCACTCTGGCCTGACGCGCTCCACCTACAAACCACTACCTCCACCTGTCAGGCCGGGGCGAGTCCACGCAGCTTAGTTGATCAAGCCAGAGCCCATATTGGCAATGGCTGCACGAGAAGCAATCTTCACTCGGAGTTCTTCAGATTCCTTTGCTCCTGGGTGGCCATCCACAAGTGAATATTCCACAGGTAAACCCCTGGGAACAACACTCAACTCATGCAGCCAAGCAACCAATTTCCACCCAGGTCTTTGATTAAAACTTCGTAGACTTATCTTTTTCATCAAAATAGTTTTTGCATAGCATCACTATTCTACTAAGTAATTTCATAGGAACCTAGACACAGGAATAAAGAGATCTATCATGGCTTGCATAGCAATGCTATCCTACACATGCTTATAGAAAATACCCTACTCATGCATAGAAATAATAGGACTTTTATGGGGGTGTGCCACTTGCCTTGGCAATCGGGAGTGCAGCAGTTATAGTTGCAAAGATTCTTGTTTCCCTCCGAATAGTCTAACAAAGAAATAATGAGCCACACATAAACACACAAGCAAAGGTTCATACAAAGAAGATATATGCTATGCATGAGATGAGCTGCAACAATTTATTTCCAACGTCTAGAAACTATCCCTTTGGATTTTCATGATATATGCATGAATAAATTTTTGATTTGTTTCTATTATTTAATCATGAATAAAGAGTTAATGACAAGGACTTTAGTTCACTTAAATAAAATTTCTAAATTAAATTTTGTAAAAATGACATTTGGGCAGAGGGCATCTAAACAAGTTGTTAGCAATTTGATTTACTCAAAAATAAATTTTATAACTAAAGTTATGTCAAAAACACTTAAACTACTCTCAAAAATATTTGAAACTTTTGTGTGTGTCAAAACAGAAAACAAATGATGCCAAAGTTTTCTACTGGTTCCAAGGATCTCAAATATATAAAAATATTTAAATTTGGATAAACAGATAAAAAGTAGTGATAAAAACAGTATACAGGGTGTTTTCTGCAAAACTGCCAAAATAAATAAAATGGGAAAAAAAATTACACGTCAGCGCTGACTGTGCGCTGACTGGGCATGCTGACGTGTTTAAGTGATTTGATCTGGGCCGTCAGATCTGGATCTGGCGGTCCAGATCAACCGTACCGTTTCGTTTAAAAGGATCTAATCCTAACCGTAGGATCGAGATCGAACGGCCTACACGCGTTGACCAACAACAGGCGGCGCTAGGTCGCCGGAGGACCTCGCCGGAGCAGCGCGCGCGGCGGCGACACGCACGACATCGCACATTCTAAACGTTCAACTGCGTTCCGAGACATGTGGGTCAT
Source organism: Poa annua (assembly GCA_026929855.1). Taxonomy (NCBI): domain Eukaryota; kingdom Viridiplantae; phylum Streptophyta; class Magnoliopsida; order Poales; family Poaceae; genus Poa; species Poa annua. The sequence continues at coordinate 17,287,004 of CM049429.1, read as the reverse complement.
ACCTACGGGTAGAGGGCGTCGAGGCGACGTTGTTGGCGAAGTAGTGGAGATCGTAGTTCCTCCTGCCTCCTCTGGTTGCTCGCTGGAGATGCGCACGGCGGATGTTCTCGTCGGTGAGCACGGACATGGCGTTTGGCTGCGTAAGAACACACGAGACCTTGTCACCAAGGTGCGCAACGACAAAGTGAAACGATTGGGAGTGAAGAGAGGGCTCGAGGAGGTCGCAGCTCATCGGAGTTCGTTGAACTTGCCGTCGGCAACGGCGGAGCTCCGGGGATGCTCGTGGGCGGCCTGGTGGCTCTCGGGGTACGGGGCTTGGGGAAAAACAGAGAGGGGGTCTAGGGGGTTCTTATAGGAGCAACGGCGAGTTAAATGGGTGAGTAAATCGCCGGGAATCAATCGAATTGATTCGGCCGTTTCTCGTCTAGGTCGTGGGCGTGATTTGGGGAAGAAGGGGTCGCCGGGACGGGGATGACAGGTGGGCTGGATTGCGTCGCGCGCGCGGAAGATAGCTAGTGGGCTTCGACCCACTGGCTGGCCCGACTCTATTTTTCTTTTTGAAAATTCTTTTCTGTTTTTAAATCTTTTGATTATAAAACAAATTCGAAACTATATTAAAACTTCTCAGAAAAATTCATAAAAATATAATTTGAAAAGCTTATGAAAAATAGATCCTTTTGACATTATTTTTGTCTAAAGTAAAAAATAGAATAAAAGGAACATTATTATAAATTCAAAATAACAATTTTAAGGACATAAAGTCAATTAAAACATATTTAAATAATTAAATTCAAATTTTATGTAATTCATATGACAAGTTTAATGATGATGATGCATGGATGCAAAAGTTTTAAATTTTTCTGAAAATTGGGATGTTACAATTAGTCTTCATGAAGTCTCAGAGAAGAAGGGAGAAAAGAAGGAGAGAGGAAGCAAGACATAGAAAATTATTGCTGGTTGATCTTCATGAACTTCTTCTTGATTTTCTTCTAAGTGTTTCTTCTCCTTGAAGATACTTCTGAAGTCTTGTTTTGGCTAAGTCCTTCATTAGCCTTCTAGCTCCATGTTGAAAATCCTATGTGTCTAGTGCATAGCACTTTTACCAAAATACTAAGTTTGAAAATAATCCTAACTTAGAGAAAATGGGGAGGAGTTTTCCTTATGGGAAATATAACTACAAAATAAAATATGCTATGCATGAAATGCAATTTTAAATCACAAGAAACATAATACTAATTTTTGTGATATTTATAAAATATGCATAAAGTTATAATTCCAATTCAATTAGTTCCTAATTTTGCAAAATATAATAAAAGGAATAATATAAGATTAAAGTTTTCAATGATTAAATTTTTATAACAAAATTTTATAAATAGTGTTAATAGACAGAGGGCATTTAATTAAATTTTATTGCAATTGGATTTAATCAAAATAATGTTTCTATTAAAAGTTATGTAAAAAATAGTCAAACTATTCAAATTAAACACACAACGATGAAATCATTTAAAATAATATTCCAAATTAATTTATAACAGAGGCATCCATTTATTTATATTCCAACGTTTCTAAAACAATTTTATTTGCAATTTTTAGATTCATAAATTTAAAGTTATTACAAATATACTCAAATCATCCATTTGAAATTTGAATATTTTACACTAAGTCAAATTTCAATTTTAGAAAGATCTATAATAATCTACATGTCAAGGGATTTCCAAATATATAAAAATATTTGAATTTGGATATGTGAGTAAAAAGTTATAACAGATTTAAGTTGCATGGGTCTTTTCTGTAAAACTGCCAAATTAAATAAATCGTGAAAAATCATTTTACACGTCAGCGCTGACTGGGCGCTGACTGTGCTGCTGACGCGGATCCGACGTGGTTAAGTGGGATGATCTGGGCCGTCAGATCTGGACGGCTTACAACGATGGACACGAAGCTGGCGGCGCGGTGGCTGCCGGCGACGAAGAAGACGGCGGCGCGGTCTCCGGCGGGGGAGAGGATGGCGCTCCGGTGGTTCCTCGGACGCGCGGATGATGCCCTCGGGTACGACGCGTCGTGTTGAAGACGAAGGGGCCAACGTCGTCGTCGCGTTCTCCCTGGAACGGCTGGGAGGTGCGGCCGGACTTTCTCAAACGCCGGCGAGCTTCGGTCGGGTTCCTCCCCGACGAACTTCTGCGGAAACGAAGCGAGGAAGGGGTTGAGAGGGTGCGCTTGGTCCACGGAAAGAGAAGGAGGGGTCTCGGCCGCGAGGAGGGTGGCTCACCTCGTCGGGGATCGAAGAAACGCGACGGCCGTACTGGAGCTTCTCCGGCGAGCGATTATGGCAGCCCGGCGGCGTGGTTTCGAGGGGGAAGAAAAGGGATACACGCGGCAGGGGGTGGGGGATTTATAGGGCAGGAGGAGGGAACCAAATTTGCGCTAATCTCGCCGGATATGGAGAGGGAATCGGGGAAGGAATCTCGGCCGTGATTTTCGTCTGAGGAAGAAGACGATGACGTCATCGCTGACGTCAGCAGGTAATTTCCTTTTCTGTTTTATTTATTTAATTCATATCTTTTGATTTAATTGTCCAAATGAGGTCAAACAAATTTCTAAAAATTTGTAAAATTCATATCTTTGTGTTAAACCAGTTTTGGGCATGTTTTGAAAACTTTTTAAAATTAATAAAATTGAAATATTGGTTTAATACAAATTTGACACATAGAGTCAAATTTGAAATTATATCTTAAATAAATTTTCTTTTGGCTAAATAAAATTTGTAAAATACCCATATTCAAATATGTTTGTATTTAAGTTATTTAAACTTATTTTGCTGAAATCATTCATCTTTATTTTGGCATAATATTAAAGAACTAAATATAAATAATTTGAAGGAAATGGGAAATATAAGGTATTCGTTTTTAATTGAAAATAACTTGTGCACCATTATATTTTATATTATGATAATTCATTTGAAAACCTTATAACAACTTTGGAAAAGATTTTAGATTTAATTCATTTCTTATATAGAAAATATATTCATCAAAGTCATTTTTTGTTTTGAAAATAAATGAAAATCCTTTAAGTTAATGAAATATTTATTTGGATAATTCATTAATTATAAAATATATGAAGTTATTAAAGTTATAAACTATAGACTTGTAATCTCCAAACATTGTTTTGAACTCAGGTAAATGAATAATAATCTTTTGGCAAATAGACAATGCTTTCAATAGTTTAAAATAACACTTGTAATTATTATTCTAGTTTATGAATTGCTATTGCTAAATGGTTGAAATCAAATACTTATAAGGAACTTTTTATTACATGAAAACGGTTTGAAAGTTTGTAACACATTTGCCAAATTAGATATTGAGGTTTTAAGAAATACAATGGATAATAAAATGTTTAACTTGAAACAACTTTTGAAAATAATGTTTATTTGGGATTTTTGAAATAATAGACTTTTTCAAATTGGTTGAAGTCTTTTATAATTAGTTTTCTTATGCATTTAATGTTTTATTTTAATCAAAAACAAAAGTTTTAAATTTTATTGATTTTTGAACATTATAAAATGCTGGGAAGTTACAGACTACCACCCTTAAAAGGAATCTCATCCCCGAGATTCGGAGAAGCTAGAAGGTAAAGCAAAAGCTTGGAATGATTCTGATAATTTCGAGATGTTTTGAGAAATGAAATTTCTGACATGGAAACTTGAAAACTAGCAGAGGATGATTTTTCTGATTTGGGAAGGCCAGAAAGAAAGATAGTTTGGGATCTCTGGGCTTAAGCAATTGGATTTGAATTATCTGGGTGGCTACCACCCTTAAAAGAATTTTTTGTGGTCAGTCCAGGAACTTTGTTTAATCTTGTTCATTTCTCTGATGTAGAGCGTACAAGTATTCAAAATACAATGGCATGTGATGGATACAGAAAGTTTTAGCACTCACATTTTCCACTCGATCCTTGGAGAGATTTATCCTTCTTCCACTCAGGGCAGCCACTGACATAGTGTCCCTTATCTTTGCAGTTGTAGCATCTTATGTGGCTAAGATCTTTTTTGATTTAACCTTTTGTCCTTGTTCCTCCAGGGTCTTCATGACAGACTGTTGCATTCCTTCCTTGGTTTGCTGGTTAGCTTGTTGCACCAAGGGATAGAGTTGACACTGAATTGGGACATGGTTTGTTCCTTCACACAGGAAGCAAGTAACCTGACTTGTGAGGCATCCTTTAACTGGACGTCTGGTATGACCATGGGGCCACTCATCAGAACAATCTTTGGACGTATGTCCTATCTCTCCACAAGTTTTGCATGCCTTTAGTTTGGTCATAAGGTCCTGTTGGGGGAATGATAACCCGGTAGGCCCATGAAGAGGGAAGCGTAGCCCGGCAGGCAGGAGGCCTGGGCGAGGTTACCCTGCACTCCACATGAGCAGGGTTACATTTGGGTCGGAGAGCTCATTTTATAACCCGGCAGAATTATAACCCGACAGTATCATAACCCGACAGTATCATAACCCGGCAGAAACATAACCCGGCATCAGGGAAGACACATCAATACCAGGCGGGCTCTCAGGAAGAGTCTGTGTTGGGCGAGGTTTCAGGAAGACCCAGAGAAGGAAGGCACTAGAAGACTCAGAGGCAGTATGCATCACGGATTCCAAGACTTGGAAGATACGAAAGACAAGACGAGTTAGAGTAGAACTCTAGTAGACTTATCATGAAAACCAGGAGACCCGGATGTCTATATAATCGGGCTCCTAGGTCATAGAGAGACAAGTTAAGCAAGGTGAAGAGAGGCTACGATAAGCCATAGTCAAGACAAGTAAGATAGAAAAAATAGAGAGAGCTCCCAAGAGAGAGCTCCCACGCCGGAGTCATCGAAACCCGGCGATCGCCATGAGCGCACCATGCAACATATTATCATATCAGTGATTTATAGCAAGACGTAGGGATCCTCCACCGAGGGGATCCGAACTTGGGTAAAAAACATCTTCTTCCTCACAGAGCTAGACAATCTCCTGAGCGCCAGAGTCGCCCTGCCCCTCGTCTCAAGTTTCCACCCAGAAACATCTGCCGTGACAATCCCACGACAGTTGGCGCCCACCGTGGGGCAAGCGTCCAAGTTTGTGTTCATCAAAGGAGAAGCGCTGCAAGGATGGAAAGAATCGCCGTCGACGGCGCCGTCAGCAATCAGCAAGAGGATCGCATCTTTCAGATTCATGTTAAGAAAAATCGGCGTATAAGAGTCGGCCATAGAGAAATCAGACGCAGAGGAGTCGGTCGTGGAGAAGTTGGCCTTGGATGAGGCGAACAAAGATCAAAAAGAACAAAACAGATTCATGTCAGAATTGGGATTCATCCGCGTCGTCATCGTCAAAAGCATGCGGCCGGCAGCCGAGTCCCGCGTTAACGGCAAGTTCACGAGTGGCCGGAGTCGTATACAGCCGGGTCTTGTAAGGAGTTGACAGATCGGATTCAGTTTTGAGCAAACCCGCAGAAGGATGATTACGTCAGAATTGATCAACCTAATCAAAGATTGTTGGAACAAATATCGAGGAAAATTTTGGAGGAGCTATTTTATTACTCAGTTCCATGGACTTCATGTACGTGAGCGACGAGCCGATGAAGAAAAAGTTGGAAGACACAAATTAACTTGCTTGCTTGAAAACCTAACGGAGAGAAAAACAAGAGCCAGGCGGATCATCAGAGAACGAGAAATCTAAGCCGGTTGTTGCTATTCTGGGTCTTCATGACTTCACTGGGACAAAATCTGTCTAATCCAGCCGTGATCATCCCGGCGCATGTAATCTAGCTGTGATTTATTCGGTCGGCAATACATACGGATCAACGAGTCCGGGTCAACCACAAATCTGGTTTGCGGAAAGGAAACAAAAGCCAAAGAGAGAGAGGTCAGATTTGATTTGAAGGAATACTACTTCTGTTACGTACAGGAAAAGGAAACACTACAAACCACGCGGCATTAGAATTCGCTCGGATCAATCAGTCCACATGCTGGCCGGGTTACGGTCATCAGGGTTATACGAGAGGAAAGAAAGAAAAAGAAGAAAAGGACAAGTCGGGTGCTACAGTGCTACCAGGTCTCACGTCCGTGTGCAGCCCGGTTTCCAATAAAATAAAAAGAAAGAGAAAGAAAACGAAGATATAGAAGCCGGATGCTAGTCTGACAGAATCTATCGGCCAATTTATAAGCGATACAGCGGCTTGTTTGTGGTTTTCAATCGATAGTTGTTCAAGAAGAAGCCGGATAGGTATACAAGAAGACGGCAGCAGGAAAATTGCTGACTCTGAAACGGTGATCAAAACAAGTCACGTGAGTGAAAGAAATACAAACCTGGGCGTTTTTGAGCCGGGTCTTCAATGGCACAAGTTTATACGTAGGCAAGGAGAGAAAAAATCAATTGTCTTAGGAAAAGAATACCTGATCAGGCGAGTTACCTTGCATGCATGCGAAGGGCTACTCACGAGACATGGAGCAATACAAGCCCGTTTCAAGGAGCAACGATCGATGACCCCGTCGCCGGCCGGCTTCGAGCGCGCCTGCCGTCAGGTTTCATCACGTTCAGATAGCTAAGTCATGTTTATGGTTAAAATTTTATCACTCAGTCAGAAGTTTCCAATTGCTGTGTTGAAGACATGGATCCTTACGCTTAAAAGACACGGGTGATGACGTTCAGGTTACAAATGCCGAACCCCACACGTGAAACATATTTGAGTATGATCCATGAAACATCTCTCAGCCTTTACATTGCTTAGCGAGACCTCAGTGGATTTATCAAAGTCGGGCTATAGAATTCCCGCAAAGGTATTTTTCAAAGTCGGGTTATAGAATTCCTGCAAAGATATTTATCAAAATCGGGCTATAGAATTCCCGCAAGGGTATTTTTCAAAGTCGGGCTATCGAATTCCTGCAAACAAATTTATTAGTCTATTTCAGTACCCAATTGTCGTAATCCGGCTTATGCATTATCAGCACCAAGAGTGCTTCGCCATATGACAAATCAGGGGTCTTGGGGGCTTATTAACTAAAAGTTATAAGTTGAAAACTCAAGACTCGGCAGAGACGCCACAAAATTCAGTTCATCATCTTTCATATGAAAAGGGGTCTTGGGGGCTTGTTAACTATCAGTTGCAAGTTGAAAACTCAAGACCCGGCAGAGACGCCACAATATTCTTGGTTATACTTGCCTGCTAGCTCGATGTTATTCTCACCCGGCAAAGACGCCACAATGGCCTGATGCTAAAAATCCGGTTTTCAATCTAACTATGATGCCCATGAGGACTTAGCAGACCCTGATCGTCCTAGAGTTTTATGCACGAAAGGTCACGAGAAAACCGGCTATGCAGAGAGCTAAAGAAACCAAAAGGGTCATCTAAACCAAAAGGATTTGCAGAACGACAAGATAACGTTCGACAAATAGCGCAAATTCTCAGCGTGCATGGACACCATCAGAAAAGTAACTCGGTATTATGAAATTCAGAGAGCCCCGAGTAGCTGCAGGCAGTAGAACCGGCGCTTGGGGGCTACTCATCAGAAAAGTTAGTTATGCTCAAATTGCTATAAGTCCCAGGTTGTCGCAGGCTGGAACCCGGCACTTGGGGGCTACCCAGTTTGAACTCAAAAGTTCTCACAGAAGACCCGGAACGCAACAAGCTGCAGATCCGGCTCTTGAGGGCTACTCAGGTTGAAGCTCAAAAGCTATTGAAGTAAGAAACTTGAAAGTCCCAGGTTGCTGCGAGCAACAACCCGTCACTTGGGGGCTAGAGTCGGGAAGTAATATTCCCCGAGGTGAAGAATCAAAATCAAATTCGGGTCTCAAAAGTAAGCCGGAGTTTTTGCGCGAGATCTTCATCAAACCCGGATTATAAATATCTGGAGCATCCTTTAGCATAGCCTCTGTATGAACAGGCTTAATCAGGGTCAGTTGAAACCCGGCTGAAGAAAACATGGTTATATGAGGCGGAACACCAAGTAGAGCCGACCCAACGATTTAATAGTGTAACCCGGACTTTTAGTCCACAAGTATTTATCTTATTTCAGGAGATTAACCCGAATTTGAGCTGGCAGGCTTCAAATGAAACAGGATGATCAAGATACAGGTCACAATGAAGAGCAAGCCAAGCTCATATCCAAATTAATCTTGGGGGCTACTGTTGGGGGAGTGATAACCCGGTAGGCCCATTAAGAGGGAAGCGTAGCCCGGCAGGCAGGAGGCCTGGGCGAGGTTACCCTGCACTCCACATGAGCAGGGTTACACTTGGGTCGGAGAGCTCATTTTATAACCCGGCAGAATTATAACCCGGAAGGATTATAACCCGGCAGTATCATAACCCGGCAGTATCATAACCCGACATCAGGGAAGACACATCAATACCAGGCGGGCTCTCAGGAAGAGTCTGTGTTGGGCGAGGTTTCAGGAAGACCCAGAGAAGGAAGGCTCTAGAAGACTCAGAGGCAGTATGCATCACGGAGTCCAAGACTTGGAAGATACGAAAGACAAGACGAGTTAGAGTAGAACTCTAGTAGACTTATCATGTAAACCAGGAGACCCGGATGTCTATATAAACGGGCTCCTAGGTCATAGAGAGACAAGTTAAGCAAGGTGAAGAGAGTCTACGATAAGCCATAGTCAAGACAAGTAAGATAGACAAAATAGAGAGAGCTCCCACGCCGGAGTCATCGAAACCCGGCGATCGCCATGAGCGCACCATGTAACATATTATCATATCAGTGATTTATAGCAAGACGTAGGGATCCTCCACCGAGGGGACCCGAACTTGGGTAAAAAACATCTTCTTCCTCGCAGAGCTAGACAATCTCCTGAGCGCCAGAGTCGCCTTGCCCCTCATCTCAAGTTTCCACCCGGAAACATCTGCCGTGACAATCCCACGACAGGTCCTCTTCAAAATCACTATGGTTTTGATCAAACTTAGTCAGTTGATCATTGATCAAATTCCACAGCTGACTCTGGTTCTCTAATAGTAGTCGCATAGTTGTGCGCAAATAATTGGTGTTGGAATTGGGGTGAGACATCTGGTTGGTTTAAAAAATAAATGAGTTGAATTTTAGGTACTATGGAGGAATTCTAATGCAATAATTCAGAACAAGGTAACCAATCTCTAACAAATCAATCAACATGGTTCAAACACAAGCAAACACAAACATAACAAAACTTCAAACTTCTTTTGAAAAACCAAACTAATCGTTTATCGAACGAAAATACACCAACATCATGGAAAGACAAATCTGATAGTACTGCCATACCACAATTTGATAGGTCAATACATCATCGGATCTCGTTATTCTAATGGGTAGGTGGTCTAATCTATCCTTTTCTTGAGTTCCTCGAGCTCTTCCTCGACTTCCTTGAGTTCTTCAAGATACTTCTGGGTGTTGTGAAGTCTAAAATGAAGTCTTTCTGCAAGGTACTCGATGGCTCTCCATGCTGCATTCCTTGATGAATCGAAGAATGAGGTGTGAAGTATTGGGTTGGTGAACATGCAGTCACCCTCAGTCTTGTGTTCAGCTTCTTTGCTCCTGTATAGGTGGAATTGTACCCACCAATACTCTTGACCTTTATCCATGAAAGGAAAACCTTTGTATACTGTTTCTCCTTCAAAATCGAAGCTCTTCATGTTATCCTTAAGTGCTCTTGGAAACTTAGTCTCACATTCCAAGGTCATGGTCATCACTGGTCCCTTCTTGCGTGCTTCAATGAGGGCGGTCATCTAAGGAAAACAAGAGAAGAAACTTGGAAAGGAAATAGTTAAGATAGTAACAAGAATGATGTTTGAAAAGTTCTTATTTTCAGCAAACTGAATAAAATAGATTTTCAATCCTATGGCCAAATCCTATTTCTATCCAAACCTAGGGTTTCGAACCTACAGGCAACATAGTGCTCTGATACCATCTGTAGTGTACCTGCACTTTAAATAAGGCAGATACCTGTGTATAATGCAAATCCCTGGATCGATTCGTTTGCACACACAGTTTACGATGTAATGTCACAACAAAGTATCAATTTTATTACATCGATGATCTAGACTTACAAGTATTCGATACAAGTTGCATAGCATAAAGCTAGCTTTAAAAGAGTAAACAGCGGAAATACAATAGCAGTGAGTCTCCATCACTTTCTTGTTGCCACAGGCGAAAACATGTTGGTTGTAGACTCGAAACCTTTAAACAAAACTTCACTCGTCATCTGATCAATCTGCAATAAGAAAAATATTGCAACAACGTGGGCCAGATTCCATTAAAAATGGAGTCTGGCAAGTGACACTATGGTGGACACTTAGTGGAATAACTCTAATAACCTATATGCATATTTGGCTGGTGGAGTTCAAGGCTATTTTGCATAACGCCAATTTTTCCTATCTCTTTAGAAAACATTTTTCTTCTATTCGAGACATTCGTGGCAAGAAAACTACTGTCTCATTCTACCCTTGTTCACCCATCAAGTATTAATTTTGAAATTGGAATGGTGGAATCCTCCGTTTGACGTCCGTGATCAGCTGCTCAAATTGTCCGTACCGGGGACACGACTAAGTACTTAGTTATACACTCTGCAGAGGTTGTGCACTTTCACCATTGTACCCATTCAACCCAAACTATCCTTTACACACTTATAGTGATAAGGAAAAGGAGAAGAATGAGACGAGATCTTTCAGAAGCATTTTCCCTCCCACTCTGGCTTGACCCGTTCCAGCTAACATCCCCCTACATCTGCTTGTCAAGCCGGAGAGAGTCCACGCAACATAATTGATCAAGCCAGAGCCCATATGGCAATGGCTGCACTGGAAGAAATGGTCGCTCGGAGTTCTTCAGATTCCTCTGTTCCTGGGTGGCCATTCACAAGTGTACATACTCCAGGAACCATAGACATGGACCTGAGTAGTCACTCAACATAAACCATACAACCACTAACCACCCAGGTGTTTCATTCTTAACTTAGTAGAATTTAGATTTTCAGAATACAACATTTGCATAGCATCAATAATTCTACTAAGTATTGCATAGGAGCCTAGACACAGGAATAAAGAATTTCTACACAGGTTTTGCATAGCAATACTATCCTACACATGCTTATATAAAAATACGCTAAGTAATGCATATAGAAAATAATAGGAAGTTATGAGGTGTGCCACTTGCCTTTGAATGTTGTCGTTGTTCACAAACTCTTTTCAACGTTACTCGGGACTCTCCGTTCAGTCCAAACAATATAAAAAAACAACAATACAACAATCATAAAACAAAACAACACAACATATACAAGTATACATAATGAACAAACAAGTTTCATAAACTTCTAAGGAAAACATGTCATGCATGATATGCAAATTATTTCTAAGGGCTAGAGATGCATGTCATGCCATGAAAATATTTTAAGTTAATGCAAGGCAAAAATGTGTATCAAAATGACTAAGGACTAAGGGCATAAATTGAATAAAATACTTTGTTTTATATCATGTTGAATAAGCATTCTAATGGTTTAGTCTTGATGTGTAGAAATATTTAGAGAAAATACTAAGTCATTTCTTCAAGGTGATCAACAATTATTATCTACTCTTTGTAAATTGGATATTCACTATAGTGAGAGAGACAGACACCCGGCTGTAGTTATCCTCCAGGCTTCAACTCCAGACTTGTAACATTCTCCTTGGCGATGTCTTGATTGAATTCTTGGTAGACTTGAATAATCTTCAGACTTGATGATTTTTGTTTCACCTAGGCTGGTCTTGGATTTAAATTAGTCTTCATGAAGTCTCAGAGAAGAAGGGAGAAAAGAAGGAGATAGGAAGCAAGACTTAGAAAATTATTGCTGGTTGATCTTCATGAACTTCTTCTTGATTTTCTTTTAAGTGTTTTTTCTCCTTGAAGATACTTCTGAAGTCTTGTTTTGGCTAAGTCCTTCATTGGCCTTCTAGCTCCATGTTGAAAATCCTAAGTGTCTAGTGCATAGCACTTTTACAAAAATACTAAGTTTGAAAATAATCCTAACCTAGAGAAAATGGGGAGGAGTTTTCCTTATGGGAAATATAACTACAAAATAAAATATACTATGCATGAAATGCAATTTTAAATCACAAGAAACATAATACTAATTTTTGTGATATTTATAAAATATGCATAAACTTATAATTGCAATTCAATTAGTTCCTAATTTTGCAAAATATAATAAAAGGAATAATATAAGATTAAAGTTTTCAATGATTAAATTTTTATAACAATTTTTTTAAATAGTGTTAATACACAGAGGGCATTTAATTAAATTTTATTGCAATTTGATTTAATCAAAATAATGTTTCTATTAAAAGTTATGTAAAAAATAGTCAAACTATTCAAATTGAACACACAAAGATGAAATCATTTAAAATAATATTCAAAATTTATTTATAACAGAGGCATCCATTTATTTATATTCCAAAGTTTCTAAAACAATTTTATTTGCAATTTTTGGATTTATAAATTTAAAGTTATTACAAATATACTCAAATCATCCATTTGAAATTTGAATATTTTACACTAAGTCAAATTTGAATTTTGAAAGATCTTAAATAATCTAGGTGTCAAGGGCTTTCCAAATATATAAAAATATTTGAATTTGGATATGTGAGTAAAAAGTTATAACAGATTTAAGTTGAAGGGTCTTTTTTGTAAAACTGCCAAATTAAATAAATCGAGAAAAATCATTTTACACGTCAGCGCTGACTGGGCGCTGACTGTGCTGCTGACGCGGATCCGAGGTGGTTAAGTGGGATGATCTGGGCCGTTAGATCTGGATATGATGGTCCAGATCTGCCCGTACCCGTTCGCTAACGGGATCTAATCTGGGTCGTAGAAAAAGGATCGGACGGCTTACAGCGATGGACACGAAGCTGCCAGCGTGGTGGCTGCCGGCGATGAAGAAGACGGCAGCGCGGCCTCCGGCGGGGGAGAGGATGGCGCTCCGGTGGTTCCTCGTACGCGCGGATGATGCCCTCGGGTGCGGCGCGTCGCGTTGAAGACGAAGGGGCCAATGTCGTCGTCGCGTTCTTCCTGGAACGGCGGGGAGGTGCGGCTGGACTTTCTCAAACGCCGGCGAGCTTCGGTCGGGTTCTTCCCCGATGAACTGCTGCGGAAACAAAGCGAGGAAGGGGTTGAGAGGGTGCGCATGGTCCACGGAAAGAGAAGGAGGGGTCTCGGGCGCGAGGGGGGTGGCTCACCTCGTCGGGGATCGAAGAAACGCGGCGGTGGTACTGGAGCTTCTCCGGCGAGCGATTGTGGCAGCCCGGCGGCATGGTTTCGAGGGGGAAGAGAGGGGATAGACGCGGCAGGGGGTGGGGGATTTATAGGGCGGGAGGAGGGAACCAAATTCGCGCTAATCTCGCTGGATTTGGAGAGGGAATCGGGGAAGGAATCTCGGCCGTGATTTTCGTCTGAGGAAGAAGACGATGACGTCATCGCTGACGTCAGCAGGTAATTTCCTTTTCTGTTTTATTTATTTAATTCATATCTTTTGATTTAATTGTCGAAATGTGGTCAAACAAATTTCTAAATATTTGCAAAATTCATATCTTTGTGTTAAACCAGTTGTGGGCATGTTTTGAAAACTTTTTAAAATTAATAAATTTGAAATATTGGTTTAATACAAATTTGACACTTAGAGTCAAATTTGAAATTATATCTTAATTAAATTTTCTTTTGGCTAAATAAATTTTTTAAAATACCCATATTCAAATATGTTTGTATTTAAGTTATTTAAACTTATTTTGCTGAAATCATTCATCTTTATTTTGGCATAATATTAAAGAACTAAATATAAATAATTTGAAGGAAATGGGAAATATAAGGTATTCATTTTTAATTGAAAATAACTTGTGCACCATTATATTTTATATTATGATAATTCATTTGAAAACCTTATAACAACTTTGGAAAAGATTTTATATTTAATTCATTTCTTATATAGAAAATATATTCATGAAAGTTATTTTATGTTTTGAAAATAAATGAAAATCCTTTAAGTTAATGAAATATTTATTTGGATAATTCATTAATGATAAAATATATGAAGTTATTAAAGTTATAAACTATAGACTTGTAATCTCCAAACATTGTTTTGAACTCAGGTAAATGAATAATAATTATTTGGCAAATAGACAATGCTTTCAATAGTTTAAAATAATACTTGTAATTATTATTCTAATTTATGAATTGCTATTGCTAAATGGTTGAAATCAAATACTTATAAGGAACTTTTTATTACATGAAAATGGTTTGAAAGTTTGTAACACATTTGCCAAATTAGATATTCAGGTTTTAAGAAATACAATGGATAATAAAATGTTTAACTTGAAACAACTTTTGAAAATAATGTTTATTTGGGAATTTTGAAATAATAGACTTTTTCAAATTGGTTGAAGTCTTTTATAATTGGTTTTCTTATGCATTTAATGTTTTATTTTAATCAAAAACAAAAGTTTTAAATTTTAGTGATTTTTGAACATTATAAAATGCCGGGATGTTACAGGAGATATGTTAGAGGACAAGATCTTGTCGGGCCTGCTAAGGTGCGCACTCTACCAGCTAGATTGCACCAACTAAATGCATGGTACATGCGTGACACGAGAAGTCACGACGGAGACTGGATTTATGGGAAAATTTCCAAGAATCATTATGGCCCAGGTGATGATGAGTTTCAAATTGAGCATTGCGAATTATGGCAGTTATTCAATTTTGACGCGCTCGACAAATCTATCATCACCGCCTTTTGCCTGTAAGTAATTTAATTATGTATATACATGTCATTAATTCTCTTGCTCAACTTATTTTTCATTGCTTGTAATTATCCTCATCACTATATTTCTTTTGTACTCTATTATGCAGGCTGAAAATAATACAATCTCGAAAGTTGAGACTGAATCACAAGATTGTATTCATTGACCCTAATCGAGTTCATCATCATGGTTTGGTATATAACCCAGAGAATAAGGAGGAGCTCTTGCTATCTTACTTGATGGCGCAACATTTCTAAAACACCATAATTTTCCCGTTCAACTTCGAGTGAGTTGTTTACTTTCTTATACATACTCGATGTTAAGTGTATATAATTGATGATTTATTAAAAAATATAAACATGCGCAGATTTCACTTGGTAATTCTTGAGATTGATGTTGAAAAGGCAATCGTTGGTGTCTTGGACCCATTATCGAAACCTGTTGAAAAGTTCGACAACACGAAACAGATGCTCCAGAGGTAATTTCGTTCATTATCACAATCGGCCTCGTCTTTTCTAATATAGCATAATTAGTAAACTTGTTTACTAATTTTTCTATGCCGTAAACTCTAGGGTTTGGGACAAGTTCACCTCTTTTCACAAGGTCAGTATACAGAAGAATCTCACTTTTAAATGGAGAGAGGTAAGCTGTACTAGCTATGTCCACACATGCATATATTTAATTTTAGTCTTATAATACCATTTTTTCAATATTTTATTATTATTATTTGATTGGATTCCCATCTTATTCCCTCTTAAAGTGCGCGAAGAAGCAACATGGCACCAATTTTGGTGGATTCTATGTCTGTGAGTTCATTCGAATTCACATAAATAAGGGGGCAGACTGAAATCGCGTACGTAAACAATATCTTCAAACTTGTTCACTTTTCAAATTGAATTTTTTTCATGATGATTGATATATTAGTGTTGATCTCTCCTTTTTAGTTTGAGACGATCTGGAACATGCTTGATGCAAAAGACCGCCTACTACCAATTGCGGGGTTTATGCTTGACTATGTCTTAAAGCAAGGCGCGGAATGCAGTATGATCAAGCCGAAAAAGACCATCACGAGGAAAAAATAGTGTCTAATGCCTCTGTGTCATGTAATGATCTCTAGGTTGTAGTGTTCTTCCGGTTTTAGACATGATCTTCCGGTTGTAAATATTTGTTCCGGAGAACTAGTGTATTACTAGTATTCATGACCATCCCGAGGACAAAATTGTGTATTCATGATATATATTATATAGTAGCGTATAATATGCAACTCGGTCTTGTTTGAAATGAAACATAAATATCAAAAACAGAAACACAAAAGAACCAGTAAAATAGAAAACAAGAAACAAAAAACAAAACATGAAACAAAAAAAGAAAACAAAAAACATATATATTATCCCGGTTCGTATTACGAACCGGGACAAATGAGAGCCAGCCGGAGGCTGGCTGCTTTGGCCACGTGCCCCGCCTAATGGTCCCGGGTCATGGTGTCCCCGAGACAAATAGGGGTGGCTATTTGTCCCGAGCACGTTGTCCCGGGAGCGTGCTTGGGACAAATAGGCCACACGGCGAGGGACCATTGGCCTGGTTTGCTCTAGTGCATTACTCTTAATTGGCATAACCCTGGCCTCTTCAAGAATGCTGCCCAGGATATCACTGCTAGACTGAAGTCTCTAATATATGGGCTGAACAAATGGAGTAAAAGCTTATCCCAGCTAAACAGAATTATTGATTCCTGTTACTATGTGCTTGCCATTTTAAATGGTCTGGAAGATCAGAGACAGCTATTTATTCCTGAGATCAATTTCAGAAAAGCTCTCAGGAACTATCTCTCAAAGATCCTAGAGTCTAAAAGAATTTATTGGAGGAGTATGGCCAAGATCAGATGGGCTAAGCTAGGCGCTGAAAACACCAGGTTTTTTCACACTTATGCCACCAAAAGTTAAAGAAGTAATTTTATTGCCAATATTACCTGTCGTATTGTTTGTGATCATGAGGGTAAGGCAGATGTCTTGTGGCATGCTTTCAAGAAGAGAATTGGGTGCTGTGATAACCCTGAGATGTTGTTTGATCTTTTGAACTTTGTGGTGCCTAACCCTCTTATTGACTTTTCTGCCTTAGAAACTCCTTTTACCAAATCGGAAATTGACAGAATTGTGAAAGAGATGCCTACTGACAAGTCTCCTGGGCCTGATGTTTTAAACGGTGTCTTCCTGAAAAATAGCTGGGATAATGTGAAGGATCAGTTGTATTACCTTTGCTTCAAATTCTATGAGGGCAACTTGGATATCTGATACGTCTCCAACGTATCTATAATTTCTTATGTTCCTTGCTATGTTATATCACGTTATTACATGTTTTATATGCATTTTATATAGTTTTATGCATTTTCTGGGACTAACCCATTAACAAGATGCCAAAGTGTCAGTTCCTTGTTTTCTACTGTTTTTGGTTTCAGAAAAGTACTTAAGGAAATATTCTCGGAATTGGAAAAGAAACATCCTGGACTTATTTTTGGAAAATGAAGGTTCTAGAAGACCGAAGACGTGACAAAGTAGGGCAACGAGGCGCCCTCACCAGGTGCTGGCGCGGCCAGCCCTGGGCCCGCGCGAGCACGTGGTGACGCGGCCTTAGGCCTCCAACGACCTCGCCCTTTCGCCTATAAGTACCCCCCCCCCCCCAAAACCGAAAAATTGCACTATGTTCATTATTTCCTCCACGAGTCCCGAGCGCCGCCGCCATCGAAGACAAGATTCGGGGAACATAAGTCTCTGTTCTGGCACCCGCCCGGGACGGGGAATTGCCCCCGGAGCCATCTCCATCGGCTCCACCGCCATCTCCATCGCCGTTGCTGACTCCTATAATGAGGAGTGACTAGTTCTCCCCCGGGGCTGTGGGATCTATGGTAGCCATGTGGTTTATCTCTCTCTCCCATGATGTGATCTTTTATGTGATCATGAGCTTTGTAATCTAGTTGAATATGTGATGCTACTCTTTATCTATTATGCACTCTAGAGTTACTTTAATATGAACTCCGGGGTTATTCACGTGTGTAATGGTGATAGTGTGTGCACCGTGTGTGATTCCTTTATGAAGTTGTTGGTGTTAGTTTACTCTAACTTTGAGGGTGCTCTTGTAGTCATACACAATGATGGTGTTTGTTATCCAACATGAGAGTGTTGTAGAGTAGTGTTTATTTATTTAACTTTGATGTCATTGTTGAGAATGTCCACTGGTGAAAGTAGGATCCCTAGGCCTTGTTTTTAAGCATTAAAACACCGTTCCCAACAAGTTTTGCTACATGTTTGGTTGATGCCATTTTTATTACAGATTGCACTTACTACTTGTATTTCACCATCTCTTCGCATAACTAGTGCACCTATACATCCGACAAGTGTATTGATTGTGTTGGGGACACAAGAGACTTCTTGTATCTTAATTGCAGGGTTGCTTGAGAGGGTTATCTTCGACATCTACCTCCCTGAGTTCGATATACCTTGGGTGATTCACTTAAGGGAAACTTGTTTGTTGTTGTTGTTCTACGAACCTCTGCTCTTGGAGGCCCAACACTGTCTACAAGAATAGAAGCGTGTGTAGACATCAATATCACCAGCATTAATTCTGCTTTTATCTCTCTGATCCCCAAGAGATCCAATCCTGAGGGGGTTAGTGATTATAGACTTATTTCTTTGGTGAGTATCACTCCTAAACTAATCACTAAGCTTTTGTCCAATAGAATGCAGAAGGTGATTGTAACAACATTGCATAAAAATCAGTACGGTTTTATTAAGAGCAGAACCATCCAAGACAGTCTTGCATGGCCCTTTGAATATATCCACGTGTGCCACAAATCCAAAAAGGAAATTATTATCCTTAAGCTTGATTTTGAAAAAGCTTTTAATAAGGTGAAATATGATGCTATCTTTCTTATGTTGAGGCATATGGGATTTGGAGAAAAATGGATCAGCTGGATTAAATCCATCTTATACTATGCTTCTGCTTGTGTTCTCTTAAATGGTGTGCCGGGAACAAAAATTCTACAAACAAGGTGTCAGACAAGATGATCCCCTTTCACCTCTTCTTTTCGTTTCTACTGTCGAGCTCTTGCAGTTTATTACTCCCTCCGTTCCATAATATAAGGTGTCTAAGGTTTTGGCACGAATATTAAGACGCCAGTATTTTGCATGCGGTGGTCTCATTTTGGTCAGACAAAAACCGTGAGAGATGAACTACTAACAGTCATAAATTGAAAACAATAGGTCAAATGCCTCCATTCCAGACTGTGACTCATTTTTCGATGAGTAAAATTGTCTATAAATCGCAATACACCTTATATTTTGAAACTTTTCTCAAAACCTTATACACCTTATATTAAGGAATAGAGGGAGTAGTAATGAGGCTTGGAGAGTTGGAGATTTTGATTTACCTCTACATAGCTCATTTGATCTGGAATTACCAGTCATACAATATGCAGATGATACTCTTCCGATCATGCCAGCTTGTAATATTCAGTTAAATAGACTCAAAGTTCTGCTGGATAAGCTCTCCTCATCAACATGTTTAAAGGTGAATTTTTCAAAATCCTCTTTGGTGCCTATTAATGACACTGAGCAAAAAAGTCAGGAACTTTCTTAAACCATTGACTGTAAGGTTGAATCCCTCCCTTCCACTTACCTTGGTTTCCACTTGGCACTACTAGTTCTAGGATGGATGATCTATTTGGTATTCTCCATAGAATTGACAGAAGTCTGGTTGGGATTGCTGATACACTCTCCTATGATGGTAGACTGATTGTTGTTAAATCTATTATATCTGCCATTCCGAATTTTGCAATGTGCACCTTAAAGGTGCATCTTGGTTTTTTGGATTATGTGGAAGGAAATACAAGAGGTTTCTTTAGGAGAGGAAAGAATATTCAGAAAAAAGGAAAATGTCTGGTTAAATGGGAAACAGTATGTAAACCCAAAAAGGTTGGAGGACTTGGTGTTTTAAATCTGAGAACGCAGAATTGTCCACTGCTGATGAAACACATTTTCAAGTTCATGAACAAGGCAGACGTGACATGGGTTCAGCTCATCTGGCAGGCACATTATGCAAATCACAAGATCCCTCAAAACTCTAATGCTTGCGGCTCCTTTTGGTGGAAGGATTGTTTGAAACTACTGACCACCTTTCTGCAGATCGCTTCAGTTAATCCTGGTGATGGTAGTACTATTAGACTGTGGTTTGACAATTGGTTTGATGATCTTTTGTGGAATAAGATGCCTCACCTTTGCTCATTTGCGAGACATCAGGAGGTCACTTTAAAGCAGGCTATTGATATCTGTTGCGATGAGAATATCTTGGATTTCTTTCATATTCCTATATCCCCTATAGCAGCTCAGCAATGTGTCGACCTTGAGTCCACACTACATAACAGAGAAGGAATATCTTCTTCTGATCAGTGGCTGCTTTCCTCTTCGCATAAACCTTATTCCAGCAAACGTGTGTATGCTAGCCTCTCACGTCCTGGACCCATGAGTTGGATATGGAAATCTTGTGTTCTCCCGAAGCATAAAATTTTCTTTTGGTTGCTCTTACAAGATAGGTTGAACACAAGGGAACTGCTGGCAAGAAAGAATTTCATCATTGAAGGTTATGATTGCATTCTTTGCCCTGACACTGGCTCTGAGGACTATAGACACCTTTTCTTTGATTGTGATTTCAACCGTAATTTCTGGTGGAGGCTGAATATTGAGTGGAATGTTGATCTTGATCTTGTGATCATGTTGATGGAAGCCAAAAGAAGATACAATTTGATTTGTTTCAAGGAATCACTCATTGTTGGATGATGGGCGATCTGGACGCACAGGAACAAAAGTATCTTTGATAATCAGGGGATCGACCTAGATGTTTGTTTTCAAGATTTTGATTGATCTTTTAAACTTGTGATGCACCGAGCCAAGCCCTCTCTCAGGGAGGGTATATCCCAGTGGCTAGACATTTTATGAACACCTTTTTGTAACCTTTATTTGTTGTGAATGAGAAAATAGAAAATGAGGCGGTAGTGTTTTTTCCCTACTGTTTTTGTAGTGGCCTTGCTCAAGAAAGCAATGGCACATATGAATAGTGCGGAAGACTTGGATCACATAAGTCTCGTATTTTCCAATAAGATGAAATATCACAATACAATGTCATAATTTATTACAAAACGAGACGAATGATCCAAAAACAAATAATCCTTACAACTTAGCATAGCTAAAACGCTAGCTGAATAAATAGTTCACACTTTATTTCAGAGTTCATACGCAATTCTAAAAATAGCATGGAGCTACATCATCTCCATGAAGCCACTGGCAATCATGTTGGTTGTAGCTCGAAGACGACCCCCTTACTCCTCATTCGAACAATCTGTAAGGTTTAGTTGCAGCCCAGCTATAAAGGGTCAGCACAATTGAATTGTGGTGGCAAGTGACTTTAATTTCTAATATTCTACTAAGCTATATCTATATGCTTATTTGGCTGGTGGAGCTCAAGGCTATTGCGCAAAGCAAGTTTTCTCCTACTTTTGGTAAACAACTTTTTGAAACAATATCTTCTCTTTATGAGACATCTCGGGACAAATCCATGTCTCCTACCCAAGTTCACCCATCAAAGTTTTATTAAGAAATTGGGATGAAGAGATTTTCAGAAGATAGCCTTGTGTAGTCACTCAATTGTCCGATGCTGGGGACACGGCTAAGATCTTAGGTTTTAACTCTCGAGAGGGTGTGCACTTTCACCATTAGACACAATCAACCCAAACTATCCTCTACACTCATTTAGTGAGAAGGAAAAGGAGAAGATCAAGACGAGACTTTTTAGAAGTTGCTTTCCCATGATCATACTAAGAGATTACCACCATCCTATCAACTCTACCACCATCAATCTCTTGACCCAGGTCCACATCAACTTACTCCGTCAAGACATAGCCCATATTGACCAATGGTTGCACGATAAGCAACTAAACTCAGTGTAAACTTAAATCTCATAGCCCTGGGTGGCCTACCACAAGTGAGCAACTCAGGTTAACACCGCATATCATGGCCCCAAGTAAGTGAAAACTATCTTGGGCGAAGACAACCATGAAACTTGGCCCTGAGTAGCCACTCGACTTGAAACCTCCTCGATCGACCCAGTCCACCCAGGCGTTAAATTAATTTCGTGGAAATTTTCATTTATCACATCACCATAAAACAATCATTTTTTGCAGCAGGTACTCCCACTAAATTATAATAGGGGTCTAACTAGAATTTCTAAGGGGTAACCTAACAGGTTTGCATAGCATACTACAAATCTCCCAAAAACCTATCATGCATACTACTTTTGCAAATACTGCTTAAAACACTAGGTATGCAATAGAATAAAATAGTAGGTGTTTATGAAGTCACTTGCCTTATGAAAGTTGTCGTTTCTCACACACACTTGTCCAAGTCAATGGTTGCTCCCCGTTTCAAACTATATAGTAAAAAGGACACCCAATAAACAAGCAATTCAACAAACACAAAACATATTGAAAAATACAAGCGTAACGAGTCTTCTCGGAAGGGTTTGGTCAAAGGTGTCACATAGTTCAATATACAAAAAGAATTAATGTGTTTGGGTTTAGGGTTTCACCAAGGGATGGTTTGGAGTCAATGAACATTTTCAACACGAAAAGGTTGTATGGGTGTTTCCAAAGTTTCTAATGGAATGGTCTTCAAAAGTTTACACAAAGGGATATCAAGGAGGCTTAATCACCATTTAAGAGCAAGGTTTAACACTTTAATACAACTATAAATATTTAATTACATTTACCCAAGATTATGTTTAAAATTAAATTTAACCAAACTCATATTCAAGAATTTCTTAAATTTTCTCATATCTAAACATTTTTAATTCCCAACTTAGAAGTTTATAGTATTAAT
The DNA here is from genome assembly GCA_026929855.1 of Poa annua. Lineage (NCBI taxonomy): Eukaryota > Viridiplantae > Streptophyta > Magnoliopsida > Poales > Poaceae > Poa > Poa annua. Next base: position 17,264,319 of record CM049429.1, on the reverse strand, counting down.
AATATATTAGTTATTAAAAATGATATAATGTTTTAAATCACATTTTTAGTAACACCTAATTAACCAATAACATTTATAAACAATTGTAAATGAACTAAATTCAATTAAAAGGTTTTAAACAAAAACGTACTTATTAATGTTATGAAATATATTAATAAACAGGAATTTTAGCTTTCTCTGGACAAGGACAATTATTTATGTCTTTGGTGCAAAGTAATAAATTTTAAATTAATAAACCTTATAATGTGCTAAATAAATCAAATTAAGTATCTGGCCTTTAAATTCATTTTAAATTGTTTCAAACATTATTTATAACAAAAATTTATAAATGGGGTAAATAGACAGAGGCTTTTAATTAAATTTATAGCAATTGGATTTAATCAAAAATAATGTTTGTATTAAGAGTTATGTCAAAAATAGTCAAACTATTCAAATTAAACATACAACTATTAAATCGTGAAAATAATTCGCAAAATTATTTTATAACAGATGCATTATATCGCATATTTTATAAAGTTTCTAAAACAATTTTATTTGCAATTTTTGGATTTATAGATTTAAAGTTATGATAAAATTACTCAAATTCACCATTTCAAACTAAGTCAAATTTGAAATCTAACAGATCCAAAATGTTCTAAATGTCAAGGGTTTTCCAAAAATATAAAATTTATCAAATTTGGATGTGTGAGTAAAAAGTTATAACAATTCTAAGTGGCAGAAGCTTTTATGCAAAACTGCCATTAAATCTAATTAAAGAAATTATTTTCCACATTGGCGCTGACTGGACGCTGACGGGGCAACGACGTGGCGCTGACGTGGGCGCTGACTGGATAAGTGATTTGATCTGGATCGTTAGATCCAGATCTGACGGCCAGAAAAGATTCGTATCGATTCGTTTAAAGGATCTAATCGGGGCCGTTGCTCGCGAATCGGACGATCCAGGGCATGAGGACCTTACCATGGCGGCGCCGGTGGCCGGGGACGGTGAAGACGACGGCGGCGCGGCTCGGTTGAAGACGGCGACGACGCTCCGGTTGCTCCCTTGGCTCGGCGAGGTGATGAGGAGATGCATCGCGCGATGATGAACTCAATGGTGCAGGCGGCGCCGTCGATTGCTTCTCCGAACACCGGCGTCGCACTGACGGAGCGCCGCTCCCGTCGGCGGAAGAGATGCGGGGAAAGGGTGAGGAGGTGCGCACGGGTTCGGCGGAGCAGTGGGGCATGGTCTAGGGCAAGAGGGTGGGCTCACCTCGTCGGAAACGATGGAGAGAGGCGACGGCGGCAGTGCGGCTCCGGCGAGCTAATGCAGCGGCCTCGCGGCGTGTTTTTGGAGGGGGAAGAGGGGAAAGGTGCGGTAGGTGTTGGGGGTTTTTTTAGGGCAGGAGGAGGGAACAAATCCCGCAAGGAACGCTGCGGATTTGAGCTCGGATCGGAGGAGGATTCGGGGGTGAAAATGTCGGACGGAGGTTGAAGATGATGACGTCATCGCTGACGTCATCTCGATATTTAATTTTCTGTTTTTCTATTTTATTCATATCTTTTGATTTAAGACTCCAATTCATTCAAATAAATTACTAAAATTTTGCAAAAGCAATATATTTGTGTTAAACCAGTTGTGGGCATGTTTTGAACATTTTTGAAAAATATTATTTTGAATTATTCAAACATGCAAAATTGCCCATTTAGGTCAACTTTGAAATTAGTAATTTAAATAAATTTATTTTGGGTTAATCAAATTTATGAAATTACCCACATTTAAATATGTTTGTATTCAAGTTATTTAAACTCATTTTCAAATGCTAAATTCATTTTTGGCTTTAATATAATATGGAATACTATAACACAACTATATGAAAAAGAAAAGGGAAATATAATGTATTTATTTTTAATTCTATATAATTTGTGCACCATTATATTTGATAATAAGATAATTCATTTGAAAATAACTTTGGAAAATATTTTAGATTTAAATCATTTCTTATATAAAACTATACTCATGAAAATCATTTTATGTTTTGAAAATAAATGAAAATCATTTAAGCTAATGAAATATTTATTTGGATAATCCATTTATTATAAAATATATGAAGTTATTAAAGTTATAAACTATAGGTTGTAATTTCAACACTATGTTTTTTATCTTAGTTGAAATAATGAAAAACCATTTGGCAAATAGATCACGTTTTAATTTTGTTTAAAATAACACTTGTAAATATTATTTTAATTTATGAATAACTATGGCTAAGTGGTTGAAATCAAATAATTATAAAGAACCTTTTTATTACAAGGAAAAGGTTTTAAATATTGTAAAACATTTGTCCAATTACATATTTAGGTTTTAAGAAATACAATGGATAATAAATTGTTTAACTTGAAACAACTTTTGAAAGTAATGATAAACAGAGATATTTGGAATATTAAATCTTCTCAATATGTTTGAAGTCTTTTGTAGTTGATTTTCTTATGCATTTAATGTTTTATTTTAATCAAAACAAATGTTTTAAATTTTAGTGATTTTTGAACATTATAAAATGTTGGGATGTTACAGTTTTGCGCTTGAAAAAAAGAATTAACATTTTTATCCTTATCATTGTTATTAACATTATCATTGTTGTGTTCATTATCACTTTCAGTTTCAGCATCAGAAACAAATATACTATTAGGATCATTAATAGGTTTAGAGGATTCTACAACAGTACTATGTTTCTTTTTCTTTTTCCTAAAAGGAGTACTAGGTTCATTAACTCGTTGAGAATATTTTTCAATTCTTTTATCATGTCCTTCAGGATACAAAGGATCTTGAGTAGATTTACCACCTCTAGTTGTTACTTCACAAACAAGTTTTTCTTTAGCTATAGAGTTATTTACTAACAATTCTTTTTGCACTTTAGTGAGTTGATCTATTTGAGTTTGAACCATATGAAAGTGTTTAATGAGCACTTTAACATCATTAGACGTCTATCAACAATATCATGCAAATCACTAATAGCACGATAATTTTCCATTAAATGATTCTCTATTCTCATATTAAAATTGCATTGCTTAGTAATAAAATCATCGAATTCATCTAAACATTGAGCAGGAGGTTTAGAGTAAGGGACATATCTATCATCAAACCTTTGGAGAGAGTGTACCACAATTACGGTTGAAGGAGGAATAGGATTACATAATTCTTCAATAGGAGGTAAATTCTTCACATCTTCAGATTTAATACGACTCTCCTTAAGTGATCTTTTAGCTTCCTTCATTGTTTCTTCATTTAATTCAATCATACCTCTCTTATTTGGTGTTGGTGGTGGTGTTGGAGTAGGTTCAGTAATATCCCAATCATCATTATTCTTGCATACCATGGCTAATAATTCCTCAGCCTCTTCGGGAGTCCTTTTCCTGAAAACACAACTAGCAAAACTATCCAGAAATGTCCTAGATTCAGTAGTTAGTCCACTATAAAATATATCAAGTAGATCATTTTTCTCCAAATCATGGTTTGGCTGGCCCCATAATATGGAACAAAAGCGTGTCCAAGCCTTAGGCAATTTCTCATCTTCATCTTGATTAAAATTATATATTCTTAACAAAGCATCATGTTAGGCACTAGCTGGAAAATATTTTTGAAAGAAAGCATCAAGCAAACCCTTGGGACTAGTGATGAAACCAGGAGACAAATTATTATACAAAGTTTTAGCTTCTCCTGTTAATGAGAAAGGAAATATTTTAACAACAAAGTATGTGCGTCTTTTAATGTCCTCAGCAAATATTCCACTTACATCAGACAATACATTCATGTGTTCTACAACACTTTCATTTTCATTTCCGCAGAAAGGTTCTCTTTCAACAATAGCTATATGAGCCAAATCAAGAGAGAAATCATAAGCTTTATATTTAATATTTATAGGAGATGTAGCAAATTTAGCATCAGGAGATAAATTATATCTAACAACGCGTTTTTCAACAAGTTTCTTAATAGCACTAGCATCTTTAGTAGCATTAATTTTTTTAACAAGAGCATCATCAAGATTCACATACATATCATCACACTCATCATAAGTGTCACGTGGAAATTAAGGTGAATAAACAAGTGTTTCAGCATTTTCATCAGGAATTTCAGCATTTTCAATTTGTTTAGATTTAGCAATAGTAGCATCTAAAAATGTACCTAATGAACCAGTTTCATCAAGAACAGTAGAATCATCATAAGTAATTTCAGATTCAGCAGTAGTAACAGAGCGTGCAGGTTGTGGTGGTGTAACAAGCTTACTTAACACAGACGGAAAATCAAGAGTAGCAGCGGAGTTCAGAGTTGTACCTTTTCTAGTAGTGGATGGCACGATGGTAAACTTCTTATCAGTATTTCTTCCCATGATGAATAGATTCCAGCGAACAATATCACACTCAGGTGGGCTTATAAATAAAGCTATGCTCCCCGGTAATGGCGCCAGAAAATAGTCTTGATGACCCACTGATAACCCACAAGTATAGGGGATCGCAACAGTCTTCGAGGGAAGTAAAACCCAAATTTATTGATTCGACACAAGGGGGGACGAAGAATACTTATAAGCCTTAACAACCGAGTTGTCAATTCAGCTGCACCTGGAAAAGCACGAGTAACAGGGGTAATGTGAAAGCAGCAGTTGTATGGGAGCAGTATTAACAGTAACACAAAGACAATAGCACCAGAGAATAGTTGCTTGTGTGGAGTTGACAGGAAAGCAATGATGATGACAGAATGACCGGGGTTCCCAGCTATCTACACTAGTGGTAACTCTCGAGAACAAGTGTCAGGTGAACAAATAGCAGTTGGGCAATTAACAGTATTGAAATAGCATTAAGATAGAATAGTCAGATTATTAATTATATAGGCATGTTTTCCATATATAGTTGTGCCTGCTCGCAATGACAAAGTTGCATAACATCTTTTGTCCTACCAGCCCGTTCGCAGCGGGGCCTCAAGGGAAACTACTGGTAATTAAGGTGCTCCTTTTAATAGAGCACCGGAGCAAAGCATTAACACTTGGTGAAAACTTGTGATCCTCACATCACAACCATTCCCTCCGGTTATCCCAATTGCTGTCACTTTGGGGCCTCGGGTTCCGGACAATGACATGTGCATACAACTTGTAGATACAATCTAAGCAATAAATATAGAGCTTATATCTAATATCATGCCACTCGTGCACTAGTGACAAGCATTAAACACAACAAGATTGCAGCAACAATAACTTCACAAAGTCATATAGATAGTATCGTGGGATTGTCACGACAGATGTTTCGGTGTGGAAACTTGAGATGAGGGGCATGGCGGCTTCCAACATCAGGAGCTTGTCTAGCGTGGCGTGGGGAAACAAAGGTTTACCCAGGTTCGGCCCCTCGTCTTGTGTCGGAGAGTGACTACCACGGAACAGGGGTGGTCACACCCTGAAGAGAAGTTCAGGAGAGGGATTGAACACGGAGGTCAAGAGACCCTCGAGAGGCACGATGACGGTGCTCGCCGGGCCTGGAGAGGAACACCCACGAAAGAGATAGACACCAGCCCGTACCCAGGTTCACGGCCCTCAGGGAGAGGTAACACCGCTACTCATGCTTGTCTGTATTGCACTGTAGAGATTAGAGTACAACTGAGCTTGCCGAGGGCTCTCTTAAGGCAGTTCGTGCTTGGTGAGGGACGAAATGGTCGTCTTCCTCCTCCAGCCAAAGGCTATCCTACTAGTTGGGCTAGGGTTTACAAGTGTTTAGCAAGCAATTGGCCGACCCCTTGCTACGGTGGAGCTCTCCCTCCTTTTACAGGCTCCACGGGCGTCTTCCTTGTGCAGGGCACCCAAGGTGGGCTATCACACACCAGTGGCAAGGAGGAGTTGGAGTCCACCGTTGCTGAATCCTCCATGGACGCGGTCCATCAGCGATAAAGTTGGGCGCGGTGGCCGACAGGCTGCAGACCGCGCAGAACGGCTCGCAGGGGCGGCAGTAATCGTGGTGGAGCCCACGATGACAATCTTCTTGGAGCGTTGCGTCGTCCAGTCGCTTTATCACTAGAGAGGAAAGTCCCAGCTGTCCTAGCGCAGGCGGCGCAATTGGAGTGCTCGCGTCACTCTGCGGCCGCAGCAGAGGCCATGTGCGCCCTGCGGCACTTCCTTGGCCGCGAAGCTTCTCCACAGGGCCGTGGCGGCCTGCGGAGGAATTCCTGTTGACTTCTCTCCAGGCGGGAGAAGCTTCAGGAGAGTCCCTTGAAGCGTAGGTCCTCTTCAGGCCTTCGCTTCCTCTTCAGGCACTCAAGAGGAGTTGCCTCTCGAGGGTCTCTCCAAGCGGTGGCTTGGTCCTTAGTCGTTTTGTCTGATCTGCTCGCGTGCGAGGCCTGGGGAGAGTGGGCTCTGCACACCCCAGTCCTTACTAGGCCGACAGTAGCCCCGGGCCCGCGATGGGCGTGGCTGAGCCCATGGGCGCAGGCGGAGCGTCGAGGACCCAAAATGTCCGGCCGGCCCGAGCCACGCGTCGCTTAGACGAGCAACGGTCGTGCACGATCTGGGGCGCGTGTAGTGGGGGGGGGGTCCCACCACGCCCCGGTAACTGCTCCTTGAAGAGACACAAAGCCTGGGCGCCGGAGCAGGGAGCCGTTACTGTTCCATTCCTTCTCGCAGAAGCCTCCGTGATTCTCGAGCTCTCCGCTCCCGCTCCGTAGCGCTCTCTTCTCCTTTTGCCTCCAGCGAGCCACCGAACTCCGGCGATGAGTCCCGTCAAGAACAAGGGCAAGGCTGCCGCGAGATCCTCTTCTCAGCCGGCGCCTTCCGAGGTTGCGCACGGTGCTGCGCTGGTCAGGGTGCACGTCAATGACAAGGCGCTCTCCAAGGTTCGCTATCTGGTGGCGGACCGAACCAATGAGCACGCGCTACAGCGGTCAAGCCGGCGGCGCACGGGAAGCGCCCGCGACGGTTTTTCCCGGTCTTCAAGCACTGCGTCTCTGCTGGGCTGGTGCCGCTGTTCTCTCCATTCCTGGAGGCGGTGCTGGCCTTCTACCAGATTCAGCTGCTGCATCTCCACCCCAACTCCGTCCTCATCCTCGCCGTGTTCGCCAACCTCTGTGAGGCATACTTTGGCCTGGAGCCTACGCTGGGGCTCTTCCGGTGCTTCTACGCGCTCTGGAACACGGCGAAGAATGAGCGCTCGGGGTACGTCTCGTTCCGCATCGTGGACGGCATGGGGAGCGTATACATCCCCATGTCGTGGAACGATGGCAAGGCTGTCACTTTGGTGACGAAGAAGGTGGACGACTTCCGTTAGCGGTGGTTCTTTGTCGGGGTGGAGCTGCCCTGCGCCTTCCTCGAGGTCCCCGACGCGCCGCCCGTGAAGAACTCTCACTGGGGCAACGCGCCATTAGACGGCGCGCGGAACGCAAGTTTGATGGGCCGCCTGAGCTTCTTTCGTGAGGAGGGCCTCATGGGGCAAATCATCGTAGCGGACTTTGTGACGCGCCGCATCGCTCCTCTTCAGGCACACTCGGTGCCCATGGGGAGGTACTCAGGCCCTCACGACAAGATGCAGCTCCACCGTGAGGACAACGACAAGGATGCCGTCGACAACGTCCTGTCTGTGCTCTTCATCAACCCGGTGGTGCCTCCCCTGGACCAGCTCCCCATCACGCTCCGGCCGCTCCACGAGTACAACATGACCGAGCGCATGGCCATCTTGGAGGGGATGCCCCTGTTTACCCCGGCAGGACAGGTGGGGAAGGAGGTTCCTGTGTCGGTGGTGCAGGAAGCGGAGGGAGCAGACTCTCCCTCAGCCTCGGGAGCTGGGCGAGGTGAGGAGGAGGCCGCGACAGGGGAGGTGTCCTCTTCGAGGCCCGGGACCCTTACTCACGAGATTTGCGACATCTTGTCAGGTGATGAAGACGCCTTCGAGGTGCCGCCCTCGCGTCACGTGGGGAAGGAAGATGAGGAGGAGGCCTCCGATGAGGAGGCCACGCCGGGGCGGCGCGAGACCCGCACCAAGGCGGCCCTGGACACCCCCGGGGCGAGGCCTTTCGATGTCCCCTCCAAGAGGAAAGCCGAGGCGCCTCCGGAGGGGTCTGGCGCTGTAGGGACCCCTCGGACAAGTCCGGGATGCCCACGTTATGTAAGAGATCACAATCCCAATGATCAGTGCATCGCAATCACATAACCAACATAGGTATCAAAGAGTTACATCATTCAAGTCGTACGAATAAAAGTCTTACAACACATAGACGGTCATACGACCAAAGTCAACAAACCTCGTCACGCAGGACGGAATTAACTAAGATAGCGGAAGCTCGTGGCTAGCGACGGCTCTTCACATCTCCGAGCGCAGATTCCCACAGTGCAGTTGACCGGTGACAACTAAGTGGCGAAGTCGTCGTCGTACACCTCCTCCTCGATGTAGGCCTCCTCATTGCAATCTGGACATTTGAAGATCCAGGGACAGAGCCACATGAGTACAATTACGTACTCGCAAGACCACCTTTAGGTTTAAACTCTCATGATAGTGCAAGAAAACACTTTTGGAAAACTGGGATGGCTGCTATATATACGACTATAGGGCTCAGTTTTCGAATACCATGATATTAGACATAGAGAATACGACATCTCTATATCTTTGTTGAAGAAACATTTAGAGATAGAATTCTCTTCTCTTAGATATAGCAAGGACATATCCAAGTTCAAAACTTTCTTTTATAAAAGTTTATCAAAACACCAGGATAGGGGTAACCCTTTTCTCCTGCCTTGAGATCGGACTGGATGTCTCCCCGAGATCAACCATCTTCACCCAAATTCCGTACCTCCCAGGTACCTCTTTGATGTCTCTTTGTTTTCTCCGGAAACATTTCTCTTTTTAAACCAAATTGCCCATACGCCTAGATCAGTGGCCTTTCCAACCGTCCATTACCGCGGATGCGGCTATTCGAATATATTTACACTCTGCAGAGGTTGCACACTTTACCCACACCTATCGGTTATTCCACCGTGTCTGCCACGGCCCGTCATACGACAGCATGCGGGGGTCCGGATAACACGATCAAAACTTTCCACTATGACCACCCTAGTATTGGGGCCTCCCGGTAGGTTTGTTCTCCTCGGCACCGTGTGCTCCACCAGACCTCATGGTCTTTCCTCGGGACACCACACCGCCACGTCAGGAGACCTGCCGTAATTGTCTCTTCCGGACGACAACCCGGCTTCGAGGGCCCAGCCTTCATAGAAAGTGTGAGAGCCCCAACACTAAAACAGACAAGCTTCCGGCTAAGCCCTACCCATGTCAGGTAGTGTGGTTGCACGGGTTAATTGTTCGAGCGGCTGCTAGGGCAGTACTTTGTTTTTCAAAAACAACTTCCACACTTCCGACTACTCCCAGCAGCTCGGGTTTTCCTCCATAAAACATTTTTGTTCAATTGGGTCCCCATCCTATAGTTTTGAGTTAAGATAACAGAATATACTATTTGACCACCTTAATCTTGTTTATAGAGCCTTCAATGACAAGACTCAACAAGTAAACCTCTTCTTGTAATACCTACAACTATTCTAGTAGGTAACTTTGGTCAAACAATATTTGGGAAAAATAGTTTTCGGGTGGCAAGGCGCCACAAAAGAAGTAAAACATGCATTATTTTATTTTGAAAACAAAACATGCTCTATAAAATAATAAGATTTCATTATAGTGGTGAGGTGGGCTTGCCTTGCTCAAGGTACTGTCCCTGGTCTTGCTCTTCGGCGAAGTCGTGCTCAGCTACCTCGTACTGCTCTTCCTCGGGTTGCGATTCCACCGTAACATGAAAAACAGACGAGACTAGCGTAAGTCCTAAAATGCGAGTTGATAAAAATCTAAAGTATAACCACAAACAACAAGCATCACAAACAGAAAACACAACTAATGCATCCAATATTTATTAGGGGCTGTTTACATGTTTTAAGCATAATTCTTAAGGTACTGCTCCTAAAACTAAACCCTTCTATCACATTACTCCTAACAATCATGGGGAACTCTGAAAATTAGCTGCGCATGAAAACTCATCACCAAACAATAATTAAAAATCAGATAAGGGCTGCTGATGTCAAACTTAAACAGAATATAGGTTCAGTTTTATAAATCTCCTGAATGCATAATTAACCTTTCTGGTGAGATATGAGTTTTCTCTTTAGTGAAGATTTTATTCATCAAATTTGGACATTCCTAGCTCAAGTTATCCCAGTTTTAAAATAAAATATACTTCTGACCATTATTTATGTGCAGAAAATAATAAGAATTATTTTGGTGTCAAATCAGTGGGGTGAGTTAGATAAAACCTGTGGCTACCCCACAAAAATATTCCCAACATTTTAAGAGGTGGCTCCACCAATTAAAACTAGACATGTCATAATCTCTGAAATTTCAGAAATGCATTTTAAGAGATTATTTCACTGTTGTTAAGGGATTTATTCACTAAGAAAATATCAAGTTACTGGAAAAATCCATGTTTGTAGTATGTGATACCTCCAACACATATCTAACACTTCCAATTGGATTTACCTCAAAAAGTGTTTTTATTGAAGAGTTAAAAATCAACAGACACATACTGATGTTATTCTTAGAGTAAATATAGCTTTTTCTAGATTAATATCCTGCACACAAGATTTACCAATCTAGATAGGCATTTTTACAAGCTTTCCAACAGATCCAAGATTGCATGATTTGGATTTACAGAACCCAAGTTATTAAACAAATGGTGTAATAGATACTTTTTACTAGATCTATTTTAACACTCAACAGGAAACACATTTTGGACGAAATCCAGTGCCACATGGTTAAGAAAACGTGCATGCATGTTACAAAATTTATCCCATCATTTTAGCCACTCCAGATTTACCACAAATGATTTAAAGCTAAACTCTAGATTTACTGGAAAATTAACAGGAAAAAGAATAAAAAGGGAACATGCCGAACGGGCCAGATCTTGGCCAGATCGGCCCAGAGGCCACGCAGAACGGCGCGAAATCGCGCGGGGACGGAGCTGGGCCGGCCCAAACATGCACGGCTGCGCGCGCACGGGAAGGTTCAAACCTGGCCGTAGATCTCGTGAGCTATGGTCCACGGTCGTCGTCCTCCTCGCGACGCAGCGCGGACGAACCAGACGAGGGGGAGGGAGAGGGTGGCGCTGGCGCTCACCAGAGACCGCGCTGGGCCAGGGGAAGGGTGGAGATCGACGGAGGGGGTGATGGCGAGCTCGAGGGTGCCTTCAGCCCACGCATGCAACATCGGAATCCATGGCGACGGCGGCGGCGAGCTTCTCGGGTCGAGGACGAGCGCGGCGGCCACGGACACCTAGAAGGGAAAAGGAGGGCAGGGGGAGTTAGATCTCGACGAGGCGCGCTCGAGGGGCCAAGAATGGCAGAGGAAGGTGAAGAGGATCGACGATGAATGCCGTGGGAAGAGCTCGGTCTCCGACGGCGATTTCTTCTTCCAGAGCTCGAGAGAAGGCGTGGCTTTGGGTGAGGGTGGTATGGGTGAGCAGAGGTGGAGTGCGGGAACCTCGGGTAGGGTTTTAAGAGGAGAGGGCGAGCTGGGGACAGCTCCAAAACCAGGGGCTGGTTTTTCGGGTTCTCTCGGGCAGGGGCGGTTTGGGGAAGGTGAGGGGAGTTCTGGTTGGTCCTCTGGGGCGGTGGAGAGGGGCAGAGAGGATGTTGGTCGGGAGGGGACTGGCTGGCCAGTGAGAAGAGAGGAGAGGGGCTCAGATTGGGTGGGAAAGAAAAGAAAAGAGAGAAGAGAGAGGAGAGATAGACCCTAGCCCATGACATGTGGGACCAGGAGGGGGGGTACGGTTCTCCTCTTCCAGCAGGTGGAGTAGAATTGAGAGAGAGAGAAAAGAAGTTTGGAGAAAAATCTTCAAACATATCCAAACCCTAAGTTTGAATGATTCAAACTTTAATCACAAAAGGAAAGAAATAATAAATCAATTACCCATGTTCACCATATTTAGTGAAACTACTGAATTTTCTAAATGCCCAAATCAAACATCTTATTTAGCTCCCAAAGAAAAAGAACTTTTGGTGAGAAAGAAAAAGAATCACTCAAATGGTCATGTTATTTATATGACTACAAAAGCTAGGGAGATTCATATGCAAACAAAGCTCTTGTGTGATAATTTAGAACAGGGTATGGAAGTATATGTGACCTAGATGGAAATGTTTCAAAGGCATGCCAAAAACCATTTTGGTTTTGCTTAATAATAGCTCCTGGTTTGGCTAAGTTTTAACAACCATGAAGATCATAATAGTGGATATTTTATTTTGGTGTTATGAGACTTTAGTGTTTTTCAATGTCAGGGAACACTAGTGGAGCACACATAGCATAAGATGTGCAAACAAAATAAATCCTTACTCAAATTTCTACACACAAAAGTTTCAGCAAGAGGTGAAAAATTTAGAATAACACCACAATGCTAAAGCTAAGAGAATTGGGGTGTTACAGACGCCAAGGCCAAGCCCTCCTGGAGCTCGCCAGGCTTAGCGTGGGTTGACACCGGCGCCCATCCGTCCGGGTATGTGTTTCCAACATTTGGTTGCTAGATTCTTGCTCTTTTCCTCTTTATCCTCTCCTGAAGATGTTTTCTTGGCTCTTGCCAGTGATCTTGTGCCTGCGAAGCGCCGTAAGATTCGCAAGGCAGCAGACGTGAAGAGAGCCACATCTGAGGACGTGGCTGAAGAGGCCACAAGGCCAGTGGAGACGGCCTCCACAGGCCCAACTGAGGAGGTGCCTCAAGAGGACGCGCCTGTGCCTCGGGCGGAGGCTGTTGCGCCTCGGGCGGAGGAGGCCGCTCCTCGCCCAGAGGCCTCTGCGCCGCCTCTCGAGCCAATGGTGGTAGAGGCTCCGGAGGAGAGGGTCGCTTCCCCTTCTCGCGCTCCTACACCAATTCGCGCGACTACGCCGCATCGCGCGACTAAGCCACCGCGCGAGCCAACTCCAGCACGTGCGGTTACACCGCCGCGTGCGCCCACGCCTCCCGCGCAGCCAAAGATGGAGGCGGGCCAGCAGCCACAAGGTGCTTGCAAAACTGCCGGGGGAGCCCATTCTTTTCTGCCCCGTCCCGTTACAGGGGATGAGCGCGAGGCTGGTGCGGGCGGCGAGGATGTATCTGGCGCAGCAGAGGACGGAGTGCAGCCTAGCCCCCAAGTGCGCTCTGGGGCCAGGTTCTCAGTCCTCGACGCCGGGGCTGGGCCCTCCTCAAGCCGAGACCTGGTCTTAGCGGCTGGGACTGGAGCGCTGGGCACCGCGAGGTTGCCTTCCGCCTTGTGAGGGAATCCCTAGAGGGCTTGGAGGTGCACCTCGCCCTCGAGGACATACAACTTGCCCAATTGCGCGAAGATCTTGCGAGGGCGTGGGTGTCCTTTCACGCGGCTGTCAAGGCTCGTCGCCAGGAGGACATGGCGCTGCAGGCCACGCGCAAGGAGGCCACCTGCTTCGCCAAGGAGGTCCGCGAGGGGGCCATCCGTGACGCCTCCGAGCTCCTTGCGCCCCTCCAGGAGGAGCGTGACGCCGCTGCCGAGCTCCTGGCCGTGGCGACGGCCGAGCGCGAAGCTATGGAGGGCTCGTTGGCGCAAAAACGCCGCGAGCTAGGCCAGCTGGAGACCCAGCTGCTCTCCGCCCACCGGGCCACGCAGGAAACCCTGGAGGAGGACCGCAATGGCCTTGCCGAGAACGAGCGGCAGCTAGCCTTCAAAGAGAGGGAAGTGCGGCTACGCGATGAGCAGCGGCTTCAGGCGGAGAGCAAGCTCGCCACTCAGCGCGAAGAGCTCGAGGCGTGCGAATGGGACCTGGCCCAGGCGCTCCAAATGTACGATGAGAACGTCGCCGCCCAGAAACGCGCCCTGGAGCGCTTCGAGCAGTGGTACGCCGAGAAGAAGAAAGAGGTGGATGACGCCCTCTTGGAGCGCGAGAAGCAATACAGGCTGGCCAAAGCAAAGGAGTTCCGCAACTCGGCCAAGAAGTAGGAGGACCGCTTCAAGGCCAAGCATGCTGCTAACGCCCGGAGGATCGCGGAACTCGAGAAGGCCAATTCCAAGCTCGAGGCCTGCCTCCAATGCGCCAAGGATGCTCATCGCCTCGAGGAGGACGGCCGCAGGGCAGCCGTCCAGGACCTAAACGCCCTCGTCAAGGACGTGGAGGAGCAGGTGGCTCCCGCGGTGGAGCAGGCGGCGGAGGCTGCTCACACAGCGTAGGCGGCTCGCGTGCTCACGAAGCAGCAGGAGCGCATGTTCCAGGCGCTGGTGGCTAGGGGCAATGAGCTCGCGGCCCAGCTGGGCGCGGAGCCGCCGCACGCCGAGGCTCGGGGCCGCGGTGACGCAGCCATGTACCTGGTGTACTTCGACCAGCTCTTCACGGCGCTCGAGCGCCCCGTCGCTGATCTCCGCGAGGTGATAGAGGTCGAGAGCCGCCAGCTCTTGGGCGTGGTCGTGGATCGCCTCTTCACCAACCTCCGGCTCCTCACACCGGGCTTCGACCTCACGACCGTGACCAAGGCTCGTCAGGGTGAAGACGTGCGGCGGGTCTCCAACTCCCTCCGCGAGCAAGTCGATGCCTTCTGCATCCGCTTCAAGCGCGCGGAGGTCGCTGCAGAGGACGACGAGGAGGAGGACGCGTGTGCCGAGACGGAGGAGGGTGCCGTAGAGGAGATGCACGATGGTGCGGACTCCGCCTGAGCTCTGATTGTTGCGCCTGCGTGCGCTTGTATCTGTAACAATTTCATGCTTAGATACTATGCACTTTGGGCATGTAATATATTCTTGTTTGCAATTTGCTTTTAGGTTGTGTGCCCCTCGAGAGGTCTCTTTTATCTGATTTTCATGTCTATTAGTTCTCTGCGTCGTTAGGACCCATCTCTTCGTGCCATGACTCTGCCACTTCGGTATGCTAGAGCAATAACTCAGCAAGGCCGGGGGGAGTTTAAACCTAGGAGAGGTAAGAGCCCTGAGTCGCGATGCTCAGGTGCCCCCTTAGACGTACGAATAGTCCATGAAGTTCAAGGGAAAACGAAATCGCTCGAGGGACAAACGTGCGCTTGGAGAGCAAAAAGGCTCTCGAGGCATGGGTGCGAGACTTAGCTTCTTGAGGCTTTCGCCCTGTAGAGGTTTTCTCCTGGCGAGGAGCTCCTTTCTAGGGTTTTTTTCCTGCTGCCTCCTCAGGCTTGTAGGGTCGTTTCTTCCCTGTGAATGTTAGAGGGGCGGACCCAAACGCTTGTACACGGTGTTGGGGACGTGTGCACGCTTATAGGTCCCCTCAGGCGTTCCTCGCGAGGAGAGTAAGTACCAAGTCCCTTTGTAGAGATGGCATGTTTTTGGGAGCATGCCCTCCAGCCAGAGCTCGGATCCTTGGGTTTTGCAGTGCTGTTGGTGTGTCATTTGAGTCCCTGGCACCGTACTCAGCCCCCGCTCGCGAGGTGCGCATGTGGAGAGATATAAGCGCACATTTCAATAAAGTAATGCGGAAATGAAACTCAACACCAAAAATTACATAGCGGCGCCTCAGCGCAAAGTTCACTTAGGAACGAAATTGTCTCATTATGCTTGGAGTTGCCAAGTTAATGTTTTGCCCATGTCGAGGCAAGGGGACCACCCATTAGTGGCAAAGACTCTCTACGACCTGAGGTGGCTCGTTACATGGAGAGCTCGGAGGGTTGACCCTCGAGAGAAGCCTTTGGAGCTTGGAGGTTTAAGCCGTGAGCTTTTAACCTCTAGAGAAAAAAATGCTTGGAGGTTGAGCCGTAAGCTGCCTCTTCCACCAGATGTCTTGACGTGACAATGATCACGGGAGTGATAATGATCACGGGTAGAACTTGCGCAGGTGCATGATATTCCACGGGTTCTTGACGGGGATGCCCTCTGAGCCGCGCAAGGCCTGGCGGTGTGGGTGACCCTGTAGGGGCCTTCCCACATAGGTGACAGCTTATGGAGGCCTTCCCTGGAGAGGATTCGCCTGAGGACGAGATCGCCTGTCTCCAGCATGCGTGAGCGCATGTTGCGGCTGTGGTAACGTCGCAGGTCCTGTTGGTATTTTGCTGCCCAGAGGGCGGCACGGCGGCGTAGTCCCTCGAGAAACAGCAGGTCGTCGTTTTGGAGGTCTTCTTGCTCGTCCTCGTTAAAGGCAAGGACCCGTGGGGATCCATGCTTTATCTCTGTGGGGAGGACTGCTTCGGCTCCATAGACGAGGGCGAATGGTGTTTCTCCCGTACGCTTGGGTGGCGTTGTTGCAGATTGACCAGAGCACCGAAGGGAGCTCGCTGATCCAGCCCTTGTCGTGGCCTTTGAGGACGTCGAAGGTCCTTGTCTTTAGGCCCTTGAGGACCTCTGCATTTGCTCGTTCAGCCTGGCCGTTGCTCTGTGGATGAGCGACCGAGGCGAAGCAGAGTTTTATGCCCATTTTCTCGCAGTAAGCCCTGAAGATACCACTGGTGAATTGCGAGCCATTGTCGGTCATGATGCGATTAGGCACTCCGAAGCGGCAGACCAGGCCTCTGATAAATTTCACCGCCGCGCCTGCTAGGATTGTGTGCGTCGCCTCCACCTCGGGCCACTTGGTGAACTTGTCGATGGCCACGAAGAGGTAGCGATATCCCCCTTGCGCTTTTGGGAATGGTGCGAAGATTTCCAGCCCCCAGACCGCGAACGGCCAGGAGAGCCGAATGGTCTGAAGTCCCAGCGCGGGCTGACGGATTTGCCTGGCGTGAAATTGGCAAGCTTCGTATGCTTGCACGATGTCAACTGCATCCTGAAGTGCTTGAGACTAGTAGAAGCCACTCCTGAATACTTTGCCTGCAAGGGTGTGGGCGCACGAGTGGTGGCCGCACTCCCCGCTGTGGATGTCCTTTATTAGCATTTTCCCTAGTGAAAAAAGAACCAGCAGTACCGGTCGGGAAGGGGCTTCAGTACCGGATTTGCAACCGATACTGCCCAAGTGGGACTGTTGCCCACCAACATCAGTACCGGGCGTTTAGCGACCGGTACAAAAGGCCTACACGTGGGGTCACGGACTGAGGTTTCGACTGGAGACCTTTAGTACCGATCGATGTTACCGACCGGTACTACTAAAGTTTTTTCAAAATAATAATTATTTTTTGAAACTTTCAGAAACAAATATTTTTTAGGATTTCGAAATTTCTCACATAACTATCCACTAACCCACACTTAATCTCTAGTCTAACTCTACACATTTAATCACTACACATTTAACCTCTACACACATAATCTATTTGAGAACTGTCAAATTTTTCGATTGGTCACCCATCTTGAAATTGTTATAACACTTTTTGCGACCGGTACAAAAGGCCTACACGTGGGGTCGCGGACTGAGGTTTCGACTGGAGTCCTTTAGTACCGATCGATGTTACCGACCGGTACTACTAAAGTTTTTTCAAAATAATTATTTTTTTTTGAAATTTCAGAAACAAATATTTTTTAGGATTTCGAAATTTCTCACTTAACTATCCACTAACCCACACTTAATCTCTAGTCTAACTCTACACATTTAATCACTACACATTTAACCTCTACACACATAATCTATTTGAGAACTGTCAAATTTCCCGATTGGTCACCCATCTTGAAATTGTTATAACACTAGCATGCTTAACATTTAGGTTCTTTTAAACTAGATACGAAGAGAGAACTGAGAACTTACTGATAGTTCTATCTTATCAATCATGTTAACCACTTAGTCATGATTAAACACTTATTCATTTCTTATACTATAAAAATTTACTTGATTAAACAATTATATTATATAATAATAATATTGAAATAAATAATGATAAAACAAATATTACTATATTTAAAAATGATTATATAATAATAAATATTGAAATAATGAAATAATGTGATAAACACTTCAAAGAAAGAAATCTTTCTTAGGAAACTTACACAGCTAGTGGTTATATTATATAATAATAATATTGAAACAAATAATGAAAAACAAATATTACTTTATTTTAAAAATGATTATATAATAATAAATATTTAAATAATGAAATAATGTGATAAACACTTCAAAGAAAGAAATCTTTCTTAGGAAAATTACACAACTAGTGGTTATATTATATAATAATAATATTAAAATAAATAATGATAAAACAAATATTACTTTATTTAAAAAATGATTATATAATAAAAATATTTAAATAATGAAATAAGGTGATAAACACTTCAAAGAAAGAAATATTTCTTAGGAAAATTACACAACTAGTGGTTATATTATATAATAATAATAATACTGAAATAAATAATGATAAAACAAATATTACTTTATTTAAAAAATGATTATATAATAATAAATATTTAAATAATGAAATAATGTGATAAACACTTCAAAAAAAGAATTATCCGAGAGTTATTGTTTGCAACAATAACACTACTAAAAAAATAGAGATAAATTATTTGCAACAATAAGACAACTCACATCCAACAATAACACTACTACAAAATATTAGAGAGTTATTGTTTGCAACAATAACACTACTATAAAATATTAGAGATAATTTTTTTGCAACAATAAGACAAATCACATCCAACAATAATACTACTACAAATTATTAGTGATAAATTGTTTGCAACATAACACTACTAGCTACAAAATATTAGAGTGTTTGCAACAATAACACTACTAGCTCACATCCCAACAACAACAGTACTACATATACATGAGGAGACCCTTAAGGCACTACAAACACTAGCTAGTACATATCGTCATCCGAATAATCGGAATCAGAAGGCTCCTGGCGCACCGCTCGCGGTACGAAGTGACGCTGCCCGTAGTTGATTATTCTAATCTTACAGTACACCTCGTCTGCAACATACGCATCTATTGCTGCATACTCAATGTTGCAACCGTCAAGTGGGTACTTCTTCCAAAGATAATGCTGCCCACTCTTGAATATTTTCTTCATATCCTTGTACGTGTCCTCGTCGAGCATGGCGCTTGCCATAGCAACCATTCCAGTATTGATTGCTCAAGCCTAAAGATAGCCTGGAGATCAATGTGGCACGTAGATGGTATCTCAAGTCCCGGCCAGGTGCGTTTCATCTTGATCTTGTCATTTGTTATATTAACGCTAGCAAAATGAATGTCGTTGCAAAGAAAATCCAAGAGTGGTTGACATTGTTTGTCACTTCTACAACAAAAATAAAACACATGTTAAGAATACTAACAACAACTATTTACATTGCAATGCAACAACAATCTACAATAACAACAATAAATATATATATTCATATGTCAAGATATTTTTAGCCAAACTATGCAACAACAATATATATATATATATGCAACAACAATATAGAACAATCTAACCAACAATGTATAATAACAACAACTATTTAACTATTGAAAACTATGCAACTAGAACAATATAGACAATTGAACAATGTATAATTCGGCCAACTATTGAATTAACAATCTCATTTCGGCCAACTATTGAACAATCTTTATTTCGGCCAACTATTGATGAATAACAACAATTTCATTTCGGCCAATGCAACTATATATATATATATATATATATATATATATATATATATATATATTGATCAACAATCTCATTGGAACTATATGTATACAACAACAATCTAATTTAATCTCATTTCGGCCAACTATTGAAGAATCTTATTTCGGCCAACTATTGATGAATAATAACAATCTCATTTCGGCCAACTATATATATTGATCAACACAATCTCATTGGAATGTATAATTAACAACAAATCTCATTTAATTCGGCCAACTAATTTATTAAACAATTAATCTCATATCGGCCCAACTATTGTAATATCTATTTCAGCCAACTATATATTGATGAACAAAACAACAAATCTCATTTCGTTCAACTATATACATTGATCAACAATCAACAAATTTAAGTAAAATTGCCCCAAAATATAACATTTGGATCGGATGAGATTTTTTGTACCTTGCCCATTGGATGAGCAAGACATACTTCTTAAAATATAGTTGGATCACCGCAACCTCTTGCTGATTGGCGGTGTACACGAAATCGAGACCGATGAACTTCTCTTGATCCCGAGCTTCACCAATCCATTTCTTGAAATCGGAGAGATAACCGCCCACCAACTTGCTATCGTTGGTATAAACCACCTTCAGATTGGCAGTGTGTGCAAGCAACGCGCGATTGGTGGCGCCGGACTCTTGGTGGCCAGAGTGGATGAAGAGATCAGAGGGGAGAGAGAGTGTCAGCGGAGGGAGAGAGGAAGAAGAGAAAGCCCCGGCCGTATCGAAAAATGAAGAGACAGGGAAGAAAACGGTGCACTCCCGTCTAAAATCGTGGCGGGAGTCGAACGGTTAGGACCTTTAGTACCGGACCGTAACACAACCCGGTACTAAAGCTCCCCTCGCCAGCCCCTCACGGCCGTTGACATCCCATTGAGCTTTAGTACCAGGCCGTGTTACAGCCCGGTACAAAGGTTCCTTACGGACCGGTACTGTTTTCCCCCTCCCGTGTGACCGTTCAAACCGGTATTGATGCTCATTAGTACCGGCCGCAAATATAAGCAGGACTAATTCTCTGGAAGTAAAGTCCTTTTTCCACTAGTGTTTGCCTTCTTCAGGAGGAACACACTTGAGCACGATGCCATTTGGGCGCTTGCGGTAGAGATTTCCTTCGAGGATGTGGTAGGATTTTGCTTGACGGGCGATTCGCTCCGCTTCAACATCTTCCTCAGGAAGGATCCCTTTGGCGAGGTAATCTTTGATCTCGTCTATCCAGCCTGTTTCTTGATGCGCCGTTGTGAGCAACAGACGCTTCCCTGTAGGGGGTCCGCAATCGGGAGCCCCAGTTGGAGGTGGTGGCGGGAGCGCTTCGTGTGTGCTTGCGGGCATGGTCTCTTGAGGCTGTTTTATAGATGCTTTGACGAGTCTTTCTTCAAAGAAGCCTGGCAGCTGAGCTTGCCTCCTTGATGCGCGCTTGGCGATGTCATCGGCCTTTTGATTTTCCTTCCTTGGGATGTGCATGAGCTCCATGCCCCTGAAGTGCTTCTCAAGCCTGCGGACCTCTTCAAGGTCGTCCTTAGGCTTGTAGCTCTTGTTGGATAAGTTGACTAGCAGCTGTGAGTCGCCCTTGATGAGTAGGTGCTTGATGCCCAGGGCGATGGCGGCACGTAGGCCGTCGAGCAAGCCCTCGTACTCAGCAATGTTATTGGAGATCTGGTCGATTCCGAAGCACAACTGGACCGCGTAATAGAGCTTGTCGCCCTTGGGCGAGATCAGGACAACGCCGGCCCCGCCATGGCGGCAAGCGAAAGCTCCGTCGAACTTCATGGTCCAGTGGCTGGGCAATTGTCTCCCGAGGGCTCTGGTTCTTCTCCTAGAGGCTCTTCAGGGGTTGGATCAGTCCATTCGGCGACAAAGTCTGCCAGCACACTTCCTTTGATTACCCTTGTGGTATCGAAGCGCAAGTTGAATGGCTGTAGCTCTATGTTCCATCCCACGACACGATCTAAAGCGTTAGGGTTGTGCAGGATTTGTTCCAGAGGGAACGAGGTGACCACCGTGATGGGGTGCCCCTGGAAGTAGTGTCGTAGTTTTCTTGAGGCGATGAGGAGCGCAATGAGGAGCTTCTGCTGCATTGTGTACCGCTCGCGAGCTTCCCGTAGTGCTGTACTGACGAAGTAGACAGGATGTTTGACAAGAGTTGTCAGTTTAGGTGAAGCGCCTTCTGCCTGGAGAGACTCTACAGGGCCCTCGAGAGGGCCAGCCTGTGGAGTCTCTTCAGGGCCTTCAAGGGTGGTGGCCTGTGGAGGCTCTTCAGGTTCCTTGGTGAGATCATCCTGTGCAGTTTGCTTTGAGGCAGGCTCCGCTTGTGGCTTTGGGCCTGGCTGTGGGTCAGCGGGGCCTGCCCCTTTGCCGAGCTCTTCGTTAGGTGGCTTTGGCTCTGGAGTGGTTGTACTCTTCTTGTGGGGTACTGGCTCTTTTCTTTCCACCACCAGGACAGCGCTGGCGGTCTGTGGAGTGGCTGATAGATACAGCTCCAGGTGCTCGCCTGTCCTTGGGGCAACCATGACTGGTGGACTGGCCAGGTACTTCTTCATGTCCTCAAAGGCTTTTTCCGCTTCAGGCGTCCACTTGAAGGTGCTAGTTCTCTTCATGATCTTGAAGAATGGCGGAGCTCTCTCGCCAAACTTGGAGATGAATCGACCCAAGCTGGCCATGCAACCTGCTAGACGTTGCATATCCTTGAGGCGGCGTGGAGGTTGAATTTCCTCTATGTCCTTGATCTTGTCAAGGGTTGCCTCTATGCCTTGGTGGGACATGAGGAAACCAAGCAATTTGCCTGAAGGCACTCCGAAGACGCACTTGGCGGGGTTGAGCTTGATGTTCACCTTGTGCAGGCTGGCCAAGGTCTCTTCAAGGTCCCTAAGGAGAGTGTATCCCTCTCGAGACTTGACGACGATGTCATCGACGTAAGCCTCGGTATTTCTGCCCATTTGCTCGCCAAGTGCTATCCTCATGAGCCTATGGAAGGTGCCGCCAACGTTTTTCAGGTATGTACCACAAGGGGTGAGGAATGCTGTCTTCTCCTCGTCTTCCTTAGCCATTTTGATCTGGTGATAACCAAAGAAGGCATCGAGGAAGCAGAGGAGGTCACAGCCTGCCGTGGAGTCCACGATCTAGTCGATTCTTGGCATGGGATAAGAGTCCTTGGGGCAGGCCTTGTTGACATCAGTATAGTCGATGCAGAGGCGGCCTCCTCCGGCGGGTTTCGGGACGACCACGACGTTGGAGAGCCAAGTAGGGTGCATGACTTCGCGAACGACATTTGCCGCTTTGAGCTTCTCGACCTCTTTGACGATGAACGCTTGCTTCTCGGGGGCTTGCTTTCTTGTTTTTGCTTGAAGGAGCGTGCGTTTGGACACACGGCTAGGTGGTGCTCGATCACCTCCCTCGATACACCGGACATATCTGACAGAGTCCATGCAAACATGTCAGAGTTTGCCCGTAGGAAGGCGACGAGCGCTGTCGTGGTGGTGTCACGGCAGATGCCATAGGATGGCTAATTTGTGGGGCCGATGGACGTTGGTGGATCCGGGGAGGGATAGCGAGCTTAAGAGCTCACACGGGGAGGATCCCGGTAAAACCGAGATCTCCCAAGAACAAAGAACAAGAACAAAGTGCAAAGAGGAAGATCTAACAAATACAAACAAATGCACGAAGGCCCACAGCACACACACGATATACCCAGGTTCAGGGCCCTCGTGAGGAGGTAACACCCCTACTCCTGCCTTTCCTCTCTATATATTGGTGGTATAAGGACTACAACTTGCTACAAGATCTGTCAAAGGTAGAAGTACAAAGAACTAGATGAACTCAAGGTGAGAAGGAGTAACTGCTCTAAGAGTAAATGTGACTATAGCTTTGGCTCTCAAGTTGGTCTCTCCCTCTCAGGAGCAGTTATGGCGCCTTTTATAGAGGTCCGGCAAGGAGGGCCGGAAACCCTAATTTGGCTTGGCCCCACCGGACAGGCCTAGCCGGGATGTCGTCACCGGCTAGTGCGACCTAGTCGCCGGGCTATCCGGCGTAGCCCCTTCGTCATCATCTCGTTAAGGACGGCAGGCGCCGTCCTGCATCATCATTGTCCCCTTGTCAGAGACAAGACATGTCTTTGCCCATCCCGGATAGCCTTTTCCGGATTGCCGGGCTAGGCATGTCAGGTCTTGTCGTACCACGGTCGTACCGGCTGACGCGCTCCCGTGTCAGGCGGGAGGTGACCATGCTTCCGTGTCAGGCGGGAGGTGACCATGCTTCCGTGTCAGGCGGAACGGTACTTCCCCCTCGATAGACGGGAAAGCCTGCTCTAGACCGTTGACGGCCTACCGGGAGCCCTCTCGCCGACTACCTCCTCGCTTGCCACTATGAGCCTCTTCTGAAGATCAAGATCGACACATACATCCCGGTTAGTACTTACCCGGACTACCTATCCGGTAAAGCCGAGTACACCATCATCCGGGAACCTCCTCGGTGTCCTAGGTCCGGGATCCTTTCCGGAGATGTCTGAACTCATCTCAGGATGAGTAGCTCTAGGCCTAGCCTCCCGAAGATGTCTTAGCCTATCAGCAAAGACATCTTCGAGAAGCTAGTTCTTAGAGGAACCACCCGCTCATGCTTGTGCTGCGATTGTGAGGGTCGGGGGTGCCTATTTATAGCTGCCAGAGGTGACCCCTGCGGCTGCCAGGAGGCACTTTGCCCTCTTCCAGTGCCCAAGGGTCGCGCTGCCCTTTCGGCGCACCAGGAGGTGTTCTTTGCTGTCACCAAAGGTCAAGCACTGTTGATATCTATTATAATATACCAGGATCTGCCCCTACCCGGGGGGCAGCCCCCCGACACTAGTTCCCGAAGCTGGTGCTGCACAGCGACCCCGGATGATGTGCGGGATCAGCTTTAATAACAACCATCTTCCGAGAACATATGACACCTTCCTTTTATTCCATGCCGAGGTCGATTCATCCCGAGATCTTCTCACCGAGATGGTCTTAACCGGGAGGCGAAGCCTGCGACCGGGTAGCACCATCTCAACAAATCTTGACCGTTGATCTCCCGATGAATTCGAGACAGCGAGCCAGGGCCCACCCGACGTCCCGTCTGCGTAGAGACGCACTCGAGTGCTTCTGCGCACGCACGGTGTCGCTTGGGTTCCCGCGCCGGGGAGCCGCATCCGATCCGGAAGCGAACCGTTGGGGCCGTGTGGCCCTCGGTGTGGCCGGATCGAGCGCTCCGGATAGTGCCACGTGGCTCGCGGCACAAAACAGATCCCACCCACGATCGTGGAGATCGTGGGCGGGAAAATTGGAAACCGCTCCGGAATCCCCCCCATAAATAGGGGACCGGAACGGTCTCCTTCACTTCTTCTTCTTCGCTCTTCCTTTCCTCCACCGTCTCGAGCTCGTCGCCGCCGCTGCGCTCGTCGCCCGCACTACGTCTCGCTCGCCATTCACCGGAGCTCGCACCCCGACGCCCCTCTCGCACGCCGTCGATCTCCTCCACCGGTGAGTTGCTCTTCTCCGCTCCGATGCCTTTCTCCGGTAGAGTAATTTCCCGACCCCGGCCGTGCGATAGCACGAGCACGGTTGCGCCGCCGCCGGTGAGCACATTCGAGCGGCGCGCGTGCGGCGCACGGCGATGAACCACAGTGGCGCTAGGATGTATATTTGTCACCCGTATTCGTGCCTCGCTTGAGTCTAGCGCGAGCCATTTTTCCTTCCTTTGTTTTGATTATTTAGCACACGGTAGATCTTGCTTCTCACCAACTCGGTAGTGTTTAGCAGTTTGTGCCCCGACATCCTCGTTTCCGATAGACTAACACCGACTAACCGCCGCTGCGTCTGCAGAGTAGCCCGGATACCCCTGCATACTTCTCCGACATGGGTGAAGAACATGCTCGGGGGTGCTGGGATGGGTCCGAGACGAAGCAGTCGGATCTTGACTGGCTGTATCGGACTCACCGGATTCCTCCGGAAGTCGTGAGCCGTCTACCGGGAGAGGAGGTTGCACCGGAACCCCAACCCGGGGAATTCGTGGTATTCCTATCGCACTTCGAGCGTGGGTTTGGGCTTCCGACTAGCCCCTTCTTCCGCGACTTCCTTGACACGTACGACGTCCAACCTCACCATCTTCCCGCCAACGCCATCATGATGCTCTCGGTCTTCACCACCTACGCGGAGGCGTATCTCGGCATATGGCCATTTGTGGATCTCTGGGCCAAGTATTTCATCCTTCGCCGCCAAGCCATCCCCAATCCGGATCAGAAGATAAATGACTTAGTCGATTGCGGAGCGGCCACCATCATCCCTCGCGCGGACTCCGGATTCCCCATAGTCAAGCGACTAGAGTCCTGCCGGAAATGGCAGCGCAGCTTCTTCTACGTGAAGAACCGGGAGCCCTCGGGAGATGGTCCGGGATCCTCGAACCCGGACTTCATCAATCTGCCGGAATTCGTCATGGGTCCTCCGCGCGAATTCCGTCGCTGGAAGCATCTTCCCGACAACGACGAGATCAGATACATGCACGATGTTCTGCACGTGCTAACTCAGGATATGACCGGGGATGATCTCTTGCGCTGCTTCATTGTCCGCCGGGTCTGCCCCCTTCAAAACCGAGTGCACAAGATGTGCCACATGTCCGGGAACTTCGACCCCACTAGGACCAGTATCCTTGGGCTAAACCACAGGGGGGTCGTCCGTCGTGTCCGAGCTATTGCCCGGACGGAGATGACGGAGGATTACAGTTGGGGGGTCATAGGGGGATCCCGGAAAAACCATGTGACCAGGTGCTTATATCAGTCTTTCATGCCTTCGCCTTCGTACATGCGCTCACCTGGACACCGACACGGCCTAATTTGTTTGCGCAGTTGTTCGAGCGTCAACACGAAGAAGACGCCGTCCACGTCAACGGGAACTACGCGCCGGATTTCCCGAGACCGGACGTGATGCCGAGAGAGGATCCCGACGGCGAGGACCATCTCGCCATCCCTTTCGTTAAGGCCCCGGGTAACCCTTCAACTTCAGAGACAGTTTCCATTTCTTCGGATGATGAAGATGAGATTGACTGCCAGATCCTTGATGTTATTGACGCTCTCCCTCTGAATTGGGCCTCAGCTGTGGTTCCGAAACCGTCAACCGGGACCAAACGTGCCGAGAGCCGGAAGCGCGCGGCTTCCGACACCGATGGGGCCGAAACCTCCGGCAACCCCCCCAAGAAGAGTAAACTGAGCAAGCAGACGACCGAGAAGCCTCCTCGGCGCCGGCAGAGGGGTCCTCCCCTTGTGGATTCCGGGTACGTCTTTCTTACCTCATGTTATTTGACTTTGTTTTCTCCACAACTTTTTCTAAGACATTTCCTTTCAGTGACGCGCTCGAGCTCCCGACACCTGCTGTTCCTCCTCCTCCGGGAACTCGGACTCCCAGCCCGGCTCGGGCCTCTCCTTCACCTCTTCGCCCTTCTGCCCGAGGAAGTGAAGCCGCCGCCTCCGGTGCCGCACCGGCAAGCGTCGCGACCTCGGATGCACCTCCGGTGATCGACGAGATCGCGGTGCAGGCCACGACCACCTCGGGAGAGATTCTTCTTCCGGATAGCCCGCGCCGGGTTCCCGGGCTGGAGGCAGAGACCGTTAGCCCTCGCCGGCAACCTGCGGCAAGTGGCCCATCTCGGCCAGTCGCGACCAAGACCCTCCCGGAGAAGCAGCCTACAGCCTCCTCCCGGCCAGTAGATCAAGTTCCCAAGTCTCGCCTCAAGATTGCTGGGCAGAAAACACCTCCTGCCCCGCCTGCAACTGCCCCGACATCCTCCTCCCAGGACTTGGTGCTGCGTCCGGGTAAGTTTTCCTCGTTACCACCGCCTCCTGCCGAGACCCCTACTGCAGCCTTGCGGATGTTGCGAGCAACGGTCAGCTCCTTTGTATCTTCAGGATCCCGGGACATTGCTGCCACCCGCGCTGCCGGCGGCTCCGGCATTCGGGTTGTTGATGAGTTCAACAAGGCCTGGCTTGCCGCCGACGCTTCCGAGACTGCAGGGGACTTGCACGCTGCAGGCCCGAGCCGCAGCGCTCAAGCCCTGCATGCTCTCCAGGTGGCCGCGCTGGATGTCACCCGAGTAAGCGAGGTAAGCTTTTCCTCTTTCATCAAAAAATGCACTTGTTCCTTCCACCACCACTAGTCCCCGAGATTGGTGCTTAGTGCTCTAGATTCCACTGAATAGCAGATCACTAGGTTCCAATCTTAGAGAAAAATCTAGGACTCGGACACCGAGTCCCCGAGATCCTCCCAACCGGGTAGGTTGCTTCAAAAATTGCTCCATCACCACTAGTCCCCGAGATTGGTGCTTAGTGTTCTAGATTCCACCGAATAGCAGATCACTAGGTTCCAATCTTAGAGAAAAATTCAGGACTCGGACACCGAGTCCCCGAGATCCTCCCAACCGGGTAGGTTGCTTCAAAAATTGCTCCATCACCACTAGTCCCCGAGATTGGTGCTTAGTGTTCTAGATTCCACCGAATAGCAGATCACTAGGTTCCAATCTTAGAGAAAAATTCAGGACTCGGACACCAAGTCCCCGAGATCCTCCCAACCGGGTTCTTTACATCTTTTCCATACTGACTTTGCCTTCTTTGTCTTGCTATCAGGAGTGCAGCCAACAACGCCGCAACATCTTCAACCGGGTTCTCGCTGAACTCGGTCAGTCGAAGAAGTGCGAAGATCGCCTCCGGGAAGAACGGGACGCCGCGCGCAAGATCTCGGTCAACCAAAAGGCCGCCCTCACTACTGCGCAAGCCGAGATCGCGCGCCTCAATGGCGAACTGGTCAAGTCCCAGACTGCCCCTTCCGAGATGAAGAATTGCTTCATCGAGGCGACCAAGAAGCAGAAGGAGACCCTGGACCAGTCGGTGGCACGCACGGATAACGCCGAGACCGAGCTGGGTGTTCTCCGGTCGCGTTCTGATACTTGGCTCACCGAGCTCACCGTGCTGAACCGGGATCTCAACAGTGAGTAATCCGACATCCCTCTTCTCCTGTTACTTCCTTTATTTGCTCATGCTTTTCTTGTGACTTAGTCGTTTTGACAGCTCTTCTTTTTAAAGGAGAGTTCGAGCACTCCCGCGAAGCTGCCGCCAAAGCTGTTGCCGCCGCCCGAGAGAAGCGTGCCGGGAAGGGTCCCATCTCAGACGCCTGGGACATTGAGGATCACCTCACCGCCCTGAAGGCCCGGATAGTACCTCTCCGGTCTATCGGGACGGAGCTCCTCAGCGCCGCGATCCACGTCCACGGCGCACTGTGGCTGAGCATCCGCGGGAAGCTCTCGATTTCGGAGCTCTCGCGCGCACTCCTGGGTGCCGGGAGCCGCATCCACGCTTGGAAGCGCTCCGGTGCGTGGGCTGGTGCGGACCAGGTCTTGACCCAAGTACTTAGCTGGTACGAAAGTCTTGATCTGGCAGCGATCCTGCGCCTGCGGACAGTGTCGCCTTGGGTCAACGATCCGGAAAGGATCCAGCAGCGGCAAGAGGTGGCGCACCGTATTGCCAAGTGGGCCAGCATCCGTGCCTTCACCGCCAGCACCGTTTCTTCAGAGTCTGAATCAGATAACGAGGACTCCGAAGAAGATGATGTCGCTTCCGGCGAGGCGGAAGACGAGGTCTCGGAGGAAGATGACGCTGCTACCGGTGCTGCGCCCGAGAAGGTGGTTCCCCGGGATGCTGCGACTCCGCCAAGATCCGAGGCCCCCGAGACCGAGGTGCGTCCCGACGTCCCGAGCAGCGCCGCCGGAACCGAAGCCGAAGTTGCTCCCGCTGCTGCTGGTGCTGCTGCTCCCGAGGTCGTTGCTCCCGAAGTCGTTGCTCCCGAAGTCGTCGTCGAGAAGCCTACTTCCCCTACTGCTTAAAACACTTAAGTAGCAAATTCGTTAAATCCCCGGGATGCCGGGTGCAAGATGTATCGTACACTTATGTTATTTCTGTTTCAGCGTGAACTATTTATTCGAACAGTTTATGTCAATGTACTCAGCTTTTAGTTCCCGAATTGCCTTTCATGTTTACCGTACTTAGGTAATTTCTGCTCTTGTCTACCATTTTGGCGTTCGACAGTCGAGTCACAAAACTCCACATACGGCATACATTACTTAAAACAATCCGAGTTCCTACTAACCGAATTTCCGACATAAAAAACAACTAAGTTAGTAAAAACAAGCATGCCGGATAAGTTCCTGCTCCAAGTCCCCGAGACCATTTTCGTGTTCCCCACCTTCCCTCTCTTTGCTCTTGACTACCATTTCGGCGTTCGTCAGTCGAGTCACAAGATGATTTCACATGACATACATTACTTTGACTTTGAGAATTGGATTCGGAACTTTCCCGGCATGCACACAACCAAATATAAGATAGCTATCCGGCAGTCCCCGGGTTCCTTCCCGGGATGCCGGTAGAAAAACAGTAAATGAACTTGACAAAAATAACAAGATATGCACGTAACCAGGCAGTCCCCGGGTTCCTCCCGGGGTGCCTTACTTTCATTTATATTTGAGAATTGAGATACAACATACACTGAGCCCTTTACGAGTAAAAGGGGCGAAGTAGAGCTACATTCCATGGACGCTTGGTTTCCTCACCGGATTTGTCCATTACACCTTTCCTAGCCTCTTGTGCATCTACAAGGTAATAAGAATCATTGTGCAATGCTCTGCTTATCACAAAAGGCCCCTCCCACGGAGGTGATAGTTTATGCATTTCGGCCGTGCGTTGGATGAGCCTCAGCACCAGATCTCCCTCCCGGAACACCCTCGGGTGCACTTTCCGGCTATGATAGTGACGGAGGTTCTGTTGATAAATTGCCGACCGAGATAGTGCCAATTCTCTTGCCTCTTCGAGTAAATCTACATCATCTTCTCGGGCCTCCTTTGCCTCGGTCTCGGTGAACATTGTCACTCTCGGGGAGTCATACTGTATGTCAGTCGGAAGCACTGCCTCAGCACCGTATACCATGAAGAATGGCGTGTACCCGGTAGATCTATTCGGAGTGGTCCGGAGACCCCATAACACCGCCGGCAACTCCTCTATCCAGCATCCCGGAGTTCTCAACAATGGTTCGATCAAGCGAGCTTTGATACCAGCCAAGACTAAGGCGTTTGCCCTTTCGTCTTGCCCATTTGCTTCCGGGTGTGCGACTGATGCTACATCTAGCCGGATTCCCTTCTCAGCACAAAATCGAGCGAATTCCCCCATAGCAAAGTTTGTTCCATTATCTGTGATAATGCTGTGTGGGTATCCGTATCTCAAGATGATGTCTTTCAGGAATTGCACAGCGGTGTGTCCATCGCACTTCCGGATTGGCTTGACCTCTATCCACTTAGTGAACTTGTCCACCATTACCAGTATATGTGTCATGTTGCCCCTTGCCGGTTTGAACTGCCCGACCATGTCCAAACACCATACTGCAAATGGCCAAGTGATGGGGATTGTTGTTAGTGCTGACGCCGGCATGTGTATCCGGTGAGAAAATCTCTGGCATCCCCCACACTTCCGGACAATATCTTCTGCCTGCTGTAATGCAGTGGGCCAGTAGAACCCATGCCGGAACACCTTTGCCACCAGGGCCCGGGATGATGCATGATGTCCGCACTCTCCCTGATGTATCTCCAGGAGCATCTCTTGCCCTTCTGCCGGTTCCACACATCTCTGGAGTACCTCGGTGACACTTCTCTTGTACAGCTCTTGATTGATGACAGTGTATGCCTTTGATCTTCGCACTATCTGCCGGGCTTCCACTTCATTCTCCGGGAGGGTTCCTTCCAAGATGTAAACCATAATGAGCCGTGCCCAATCTGGGACAGGTCGCACCGGTAACGCGGGAGCGTCTATGTCCATTGGTTCTGCCGACATCACCTCTATCATCATCTGTCTTTGCCTCTCTGAGCATTGGGAGGCAGTCCCCGGGTTCGATGTTATGCTCCCGACATCTACTTCCATGGGTACTGCATCTGAACCAGGCTCCTTGGGGATGAATATAGAATCTGACTCTGGTGACGGCTGTATAGATGGCTTCCTCAAATGCTCCAGGGCTATCCCGGGTGGGATGGCATCTCGGGATGACCCTATCTTAGACAAGACATTCGCTGCTTCGTTTTCTCCTCTGGGTATGTGCTTGAACTCGCATCCTTCAAAAAATCCGGAAATTTTCTGCACATGAAACCTGTATAAGGCCATGTTTGCATCAAGGGCATCCCAATTCCCCGACACCTGTTGCACCACGAGGTCGGAGTCACCGAAACACTCTATCCGGCGGATACCGATTTCCTTGGCGACGTTCAATCCATGAACCAAAGCTTTATATTCCGCGACATTGTTGGATGCCCGAAAATGGATCTGCAGCACATACTTCAATACATCTTGCTTTGGGGAAGTGAGAACCACTCCGGCACCCAATCCGATCTTGGCTTTTGAGCCATCGAAATGCATCCTCCAGAAATTGTAATCCGGCATCAGAGGTTCATATTGCATCTCGGCCCAGTCTACCAAAAAGTCCGGCAGCGCCTGCGACTTGATGGCATCTCGTCTCTCGTATGCCGGAGCGTACGGAGACAACTGGATGGCCCATTTGGCTACCCGGCCGCTAGCGTCCTTGCAACCGATGATCTCGGCGAGAGGAGCTTCGCATACCACGGTGATCGGGTGTTCCTGAAAGTAGTGCTTGAGCTTGGTCACTGCCATGTACACCCCATATGCCATCTTCTGGTACTGCGGGTAGTTCTGCTTGGATTCCGAGATCACCTCACTGAGGTAATACACCGGCCTCTGTATCAGCTTGCCCCCTTCTTCCCTCTCCACTACCATTGCCACACTGACTACTCGGTTGGTTGCGGCAATATACAATAGCATAGGTTCCTTAGGCAATGGGGATGCCAACACTGGCGCTGTTGAGAGCATTCTCTTCAAATCGTTGAACGCCGCATCAGCCTGCGGGGTCCAAACAAATGTTTTGCTCTTCTTCATCAGCTGGTACAGAGGTAAGGCCTTCTCCCCAAGTCGGCTCACAAACCGACTTAGGGATTCCAGACATCCGGTAAACTTCTGCACATCCTTGAGACGCACAGGCAACTTCATGCTCTCTATAGCACGAATCTTACCCGGGTTGACCTCGATTCCCCGGCTTGAGATGAGGAAACCGAGTAACTTCCCTGCCGGAACACCAAATGTGCATTTATCCGGATTCAACCTCATCCGGAATCTTCTTAGGTTCTTAAATGTTTCCCTCAAATCATCTATTAGTGAGGCTTTTTCTTTTGTTTTTATGACTATGTCATCGACATAGACCTCGGCATTTCGGCCTATCTGATCATGCAAGCATTTCTGCATGCATCTCTGGTATGTAGCACCAGCATTTCTCAACCCGAAAGTCATAACACGATAGCAATAAGCCCCATAAGGGGTAATGAAAGCAGTTTTCAATTGATCATCCGGATTCAAAGGTATCTGGTGAAAACCAGAATAAGCATCTAGAAAAGTTAAAAGCTCACTCCCGGCAGTGGAGTCTATCATCTGATCTATCCGGGGCAGCGGAAAGGGGTCTTTCGGGCATGCCTTGTTGAGGTTGGTGAAGTCGATGCACATGCGCCACACCTTAAGCAGGAGGGGATCATCTTTCTTCTTTTCCACCAGGACTGGATTCGAAATCCAATCCGGGTGCAGCACCTCCATTATGAATCCGGCGGCCAGCAGTATAGCTAGGTGCTCCATGACGGCAGCTCTCCTCTCATCCGAAAGGCGCCTAGTTGGTTGCTTCACCGGCTTCGCATCCGGTCGAACAAACAGAGAGTGCTCAGCCAACTCCCTCGGGACGCCTTGCAGATCGTCACTCGACCACGCAAAGGCATCCCGATTCTCACGGAGGAAGTCGACGAGCTCGCCTTCCTATTTGCTGTCCAGGTTGCTGCCAATGATAACTTGGCGCTCCGGGTTGCTGGGGTCCACGGACACCTTCTTGGTCTCCTTGGGAGGCTGAAATGATGCACCCTGCTCCGGGTTCACCATCCCGGGCATTCCGAGTTGGGAGGTCTTAGCCATCGCCACCACCTGCTGGATCCTCTTCTTCTCTTCCGCGATCACCAGGGACTCAGCTAAGCACGACCCCGCCGAGGCACACTCCATGGAGCGCTTGTGGTCTCCCGAGATGGTGATTACGCCGTTAGGTCCCGGCATCTTCATCTTGAGGTAGCCCACATGAGTTGAGATCATGAACTTGGCGAGGGCCGGTCTGCCGATCAGCGCATGATACGGGCTCTCGAGGTCCATAACCTCGAACTCCAAGCTCTCGGTTCGGTAGTTGTCCCGAGTTCCGAATAGCACCTCCACCCAGATTTTTCCCATAGGCGAGCAAGAGACTCCGGGCACAATGCCATGGAAGGTTGTCTCGGTGGGCAGTAGGGTGTTCATGGACACTCCCAGCTTCAGCATCGTGTCCTTGTACATGATGTTAATGGCACTGCCATTGTCAATCAGAACCCGGCTAAAGCGGACGTTGAGGTTGGGTCCGACAAAAGTTGGGTCCACCACCAAGGCATACGCTCCCGGCTTGGGCATTACCCGGGGGTGATCCTTCCGGCTCCAGGTGATCTCCATCTCGGACCAGTGCAAGAATTTGGGCACTGCCGGGATCACAGCATTCACCTCCAGGGCACGCTGCCGCACATTCTTTCGGTCAGTGGGCTCGATCACGAAGACCACATAGCTCTGATGTGCTTCCCGGTAGTTGCTCTGCTGTTGTCCGGCTTGGTTACCGTTGTCGTTTCGGGTATGCACCACATTCACCGGACGAGGTGGAGGTCCTCTCGGTGGAGGGGGAAGTCGGACAGTATTGGCCCCCGATGTCGGAGGAGGGGGTCTCGGAATATTGGGCCGAGATGCCGGAGCACTCGGCCGAATACCTCCCGAGCTGCCCTCCTGCAACGTGCGCTGATACCAGCTGCACTGCCGAGTAGAGTGGTTTGCGGGCTTGTTGGCCTCCAAAGTGTGGTAGCAGCATGGCTTGTTCAGCATTTCCTCATACGTCAGGGGCTTCTTCTGCTCCACCCAGGTCTTCTGTACCTCCTGACTTTGACCCCAAGCCGGGCCACTTGTCTTTTGACGCTGGCTGTTGCCGGCATCCTCCTGCTCCCGGGTTACTGCTGCGACATGCTGCGCGGCATGGTGGTACTCGGGCTGATTCCTCTTGTGGCCGAACTCTTGACGATCATGGCTCCTGCTCGGTCCTGAACGCTGAGGTCCCGCATTCCTCCTGTTGGAGTCACCGACATCCACCAGGGGTTGCATGGGATCTCCAAGCGTGTAGGTATCGGCGTTGCGCATGGTTTCCGCCAAGGTTGCTGGCATCTTTCTTTGCAACTTCTGCCACAACATGGAGCCGTGCCGGCATCCTTGCGCAAACCAGGAGATGGCCTGGGCTTCCACCACTCCTTCGCAAGAGTTGCGAATATTGCTCCACCGGGTAAGGTACTCCCGGTCAGTCTCATTGCTCCTCTGCCTACAGATGGCGAGCTGCTGAGGTCTGTTGGGCCTCTTGTACGTGCTGGTGAAGTTGCTGATAAATGCTTCTTCAAAGTCTAACCAGCAGTCTATACTGCCAGTTCTCAGATTGTTCAACCAGATCCGGGCTGGTCCTTCCAACATCTGCGGTACATAACGTACCGCCCATCTTCTGTTTCCACCGGCTATGCTTACTGCAGTTACATAGTCGGTTCGCCAGTCCTCCGGCTTTTTGCTGCCGTCATAGGTCTTGGCACCTCAGTTGAGCTGAAAATTCCGAACAGGAGGTTCCCGCATGATCCGAGGTCCAAAGCAGGCAGGTCCCGGAGGTCCTTGCTCTTCCACCAACTCGGATTGGTGAATCCGGTCAAGCCGGAATCTTGCGTCTGCCAGGTTCAGCTGTCTTGTTCCTATCCGAGATCCCAAAGGGTTCTCGTCTGGCTGATACCCGAGTTGCTGCAGCCTCGAGTTGCCATCATTGAGCCTGTCCTGTGCAGGGATTACGGCCTGTTGGGGAACAGAGACGACCTCCCGCTGCGGGTTTCCCTGTACATGAGGAGGATTCCGGGGTGGATTACCACGGCCAACCGGGTTATTGTTTCCAACACCCAGGTTACCATCCCCACGGGTACTTCCCGCCTGTCCCGAGTTACGCTGCCCGGCCTGTCCGGCTTGCTGGATGCCGGCGAAGGCCGGGTCATAGGTCTGTAGTTGCTTGTTTCTCCCGGAACCTCGACTCCGGCTCCGGCTCTTGCTCTTGCTCTTGCTTCTGCTCGGATGTGGGGAAGAGGCTTCCCCATCTGACTTCTGGCTGTTGGGCCTGGCTGAGTGCACTTGGGACCCTGCCCCGGGGTTCTTCTTCTTGAAGGCTTGATTCTGCCGGTTGGCCTCAATCACCAACTCGTTGACCCTCTCCTGCTGCTTGCGCAGAGCTTCACCGGATAAACCCACCAACTCGGCCATGGCGGCTTCGGCGGCCCTGAGAGTTTTTGCCGGTGAGCTATATACCGGCTTCCCCGCTGAAATCCGGCTTCCGGTGTTACTGGTGGTGGCTCCACCAGCCAACTCCTCATTCACCATTCTCCCTTTCTTGCGCAGATCTGCAATGCGCTTATCCCGGGAGTCTATCTTAAGGAATCCGTGATCTGCGGCGGATCTCGGCGATCTCCTTTGCCTCGGCGAGAAGCAACTTCCGCTGTTCCTCTAACTCGGCCGAAGTGGCTTGAGTATCCGCTTCGGCAGCCATTGGCACAGCTAACTTGGCTACCAGACCCGAAAGGGGATCCGGACGGCGTCGCGGATGGGATGACTGCGGATCACCATCTCGGGCCGCAGGCCTCTCCTGCGGGGGTTTGGCCAGACGGGGAAGGCCATCGTTTTCGCCGTCAGCGTCCTGGTACTCCTCCTCGGTTGCCCCGACCATCATCACTGCGACGGAACTCGGGGAGCGACCGACACGCAGACCCCGAGCTGCGCAGAGCATGGGAGGGTCCTCAGCTTCCAGGACTAGGTCCGGGTAGCTACAGACAACTTCGGTGGCCACGTAGGTGGTGAAGCCACCAAAGTCAATAAGACACCCGTTCCCCGGGAACGGTCTGTTCCGGAAACAACCTGCGTTGTCGGAGACGAAGTCCATCTCCCCTAGCCTTACGACTAGGCCAGAGAGAACCCGAACGTCGAAACGTACTCGGGAGCCCGTCCGGATGTGTACACCAGCCAACGCCTCTGTCTGCCCCACGGTGGGAGCCAACTGTCGTGGTGGTGTCACGGCAGATGCCATAGGATGGCTAATTTGTGGGGCCGATGGACGTTGGTGGATCCGGGGAGGGATAGCGAGCTTAAGAGCTCACACGGGAGGATCCCGGTAAAACCGAGATCTCCCAAGAACAAAGAACAAGAACAAAGTGCAAAGAGGAAGATCTAACAAATACAAACAAATGCACGAAGGCCCACAGCACACACACACGATATACCCAGGTTCAGGGCCCTCGTGAGGAGGTAACACCCCTACTCCTGCCTTTCCTCTCTATATATTGGTGGTATAAGGACTACAACTTGCTACAAGATCTGTCAAAGGTAGAAGTACAAAGAACTAGATGAACTCAAGGTGAGAAGGAGTAACTGCTCTAAGAGTAAATGTGACTATAGCTTTGGCTCTCAAGTTGTTCTCTCCCTCTCAGGAGCAGTTATGGCGCCTTTTATAGAGGTCCGGCCAGGAGGGCCGAAAACCCTAATTTGGCTTGGCCCCACCGGACAGGCCTAGCCGGGATGTCGTCACCGGCTAGTGCGACCTAGTCGCCGGGCTATCCGGCGTAGCCCCTTCGTCATCATCTCGTTAAGGACGGCAGGCGCCGTCCTGCATCATCATTGTCCCCTTGTCAGAGACAAGACATGTCTTTGCCCATCCCGGATAGCCTTTTCCGGATTGCCGGGCTAGGCATGTCAGGTCTTGTCGTACCACGGTCGTACCGGCTGACGCGCTCCCGTGTCAGGCGGGAGATGACCATGCTTCCGTGTCAGGCGGGAGGTGACCATGCTTCCGTGTCAGGCGGAACGGTACTTCCCCCCTCGATAGACGGGAAAGCCTGCTCTAGACCGTTGACGGCCTACCGGGAGCCCTCTCGCCGACTACCTCCTCGCTTGCCACTATGAGCCTCTTCTGCATAAGATCAAGATCGACACATACATCCCGGTTAGTACTTACCCGGACTACCTATCCGGTAAAGCCGATTACACCATCATCCGGGAACCTCCTCGGTGTCCTAGGTCCGGGATCCTTTCCGGAGATGTCCGAACTCATCTCAGGATGAGTAGCTCTAGGCCTAGCCTCCCGAAGATGTCTTAGCCTATCAGCAAAGACATCTTTGAGAAGCTAGTTCTTAGAGGAACCACCCGCTCATGCTTGTGCTGCGATTGTGAGGGTCGGGGGTGCCTATTTATAGCTGCCAGAGGTGACCCCTGCGGCTGCCAGGAGGCACTTTGCCCTCTTCCAGTGCCCAAGGGTCGCGCTGCCCTTTCGGCGCACCAGGAGGTGTTCTTTGCTGTCACCAAAGGTCAAGAACTGTTGATATCTATTATAATATACCGGGATCTGCCCCTACCCGGGGGGCAGCCCCCCGACAAGCGCCTATAGTGACCTCACCTTTTATTATAAGGTGGAAGTCCCTGTGTTAATGTGCTAGTCCCTGGATCAAATGCTAGCACCACAGTTTAAGATGTATATCATGCAAAAGTGTCAAATACTTAATTAAATCGCATGATCCAGTGTTACAAATATGTCTTACAACTTGCATAACCTAAAAAGGCTAGCAAAATTCCAAGAGCAGCAGCGGAAAATGGTAGATACAATGAGCCTCATCATCTTCATGTGCCACATGCAAATCATGTTGGTTGTAGACTCGAATTCCTATCGAATGCTCACTCGTCGTCTGTCAAATCTGCAAGGTTTAGTTGCAGCCCAGCTATAAAGGGTCAGCACAATTAAGTTGTGGTGGCAAGTGACTTTAATTTCTAATATTCTTCTAAGCTATATCTACATGCTTATTTGGCTGGTGGAGCTCAAGGCTATTACGCAAAGCAAGTTTTCTCCTACTTTTGGTAAACACTTTTTGGAACAATATCTTCTCTCTTTATGAGACATCTCGGGACAAGTCCTTGTCCCCTACCCATGTTCACCCATCAAAGTTTTATTAAGAAATTGGAATGAAGAGATTTTCAGAAGTCAGCCTTGTGTAGTCACTCAATTTGTCCGATGCCAGGGACACGGCTAAGATCTTAGGTTTTAACTCTCGAGAGTGTGTGCACTTTCACCATTAGACTCAATCAACCCAAACTATCCTCTACACTCATTTATTGAGAAGGAAAAGGAGAAGATCAAGACGAGACTTTTCAGAAGTTGCTTTCCCATGATCATACTAAGAGATTACCACCATCCTCTCAACTCTACCACCATCAATCTCTTGAACCAGGTCCACATCAACTTACTCCATCAAGACAGAGCCCATATTGACCAATGGTTCCACGATAAGCAACTAGACTCGGTGTAAACTTAAATCTCATAGCCCTGGGTGGCCTACCACAAGTGAGCAACTCAGGTTAACACCGCATATCATGGCCCAAAGTAAGTGAAAACTATCTTGGGCGAAGACAACCATGATACTTGGCCCTGAGTAGCCACTCAACTTGAAACCTCCTCGATTGACCCAATCCACCCAGGCGTTAAATTAATTTAGTGGAAATTTTCATTTATCACATTACCATAAAACAATCATTTTTTCAGCAGGTACTTCCACTAAATTATAATAGGGGTCTAACTGGAATTTCTAAGGGGTAACCTAACAGGTTTGCATAGCATACTACAAATCACCCAAAAACCTATCATGCATACTACTTTTGCAAAAACTGCTTAAAACACTAGGTATGCAATAAAATAAAATAGTAGGTGTTTTATGAAGTCAATTGCCTGATGAATGTTGTCGTTTCTCACACACTCATTGTAGACAACGAACTTTGCACTCCGTTCAATCTATAAAGTAAAAAGACATACAATAAACAAGCAATTCAACAAGCACATAACAATTAAAACAAACAAGCGTAAAAAGGCTTAGCATAGGGTTTGGTCAAGGGTATCACATAATTCGATATGCAAAAGGAATTAATGTGATTGAGTTAAGGGTTTGCCAATTTGGTCAGGGGATGGTCTTGAAAAAGATTTACATAAAAGCAGGGTCAAGATGTTTTGAAAACAAATTAAAACAAGGTTTGCAACTTGAAGATATTTATCATATGTAAAACATTTACACAAGTCTAAGTTTCAAAAAATTATTTTAATCATATTTGGTTTTGGCATTGTTCACAAGATTAGACATCAATTTGGAAAAAAAGGATTTTAAAACAAATTAATATTCAAGAATTTCTTAATTTATCATATCTATACATTTTTAATTCCCAACTTAAAAGTTCATAGTAATTTATAATAACCTAGTTATTTGCAATGACATAAAGTTTTAGATCACAGTTTTAGTAACACCTAATTAACCAATAAATTTATAAACACTTATAAATGAAATGATATCATTTAAAAAGGTTTTAAACAAAACTTACATCTTAATGTTGTGAAATAGATTAATAATAATGGAATTGAGTTTTCTCTGGTCAAGGGCAATTATTTATGGCATTAGTGCAAAGAAAATAATTTTAAATACATTAATAAAAGATTTTATTATGCCAAATTAAAATCAAATAAGTCTCTGATTATAAACTTCTTTTAAAATTGTTCAAATTTTATTTATAACAGTGGGTCATCATTCTACATATTTTAAGATTTCCAAAAAAAAATTATTTGCAAATTTTAGACATATGAATTTGAATCTATGTCAAATTTACTCAATTTCTAAATCTGAAAGTTGGATCAATTTAAACTAGTCAAAATTAAATTTTAAAAGTACCAACAGATTCTACTTGTCAAGGGCTTTAATTTGACATAAAAATTGTCCAATTTGGATAATGGGTTAAAAAGTTATGAAGATTTTAAGTTGCAGGGACTTTTCTGTAAATCTGCCAATTAAATATATTCGGAAATAAATCAGAAAAATAGGCAGGCCACGTGGCATGCATTGATTTGCTGGGCTGGGTGTAACACCCCAATTCTCTTAGTTTAAGCATTGTGGTGTTATTCTAGATTTTCACCTTAGCAAAAAACTTTTATGTGTGTAGAATTTTGAGTCATGAGTTAAATTGTTTGCACACCTTATGCTTGTTGTGCTCCACTAGTATCCCATGATAACTGAAAACACTAAAACCCCAACAACTAAAAGAAAATATCAACTATTAGGATCTTCATGGTTGTTAAAACTATGCCAAACTAGGAGCTTTTATTAAGCAAACCATAAATGGTTTTGACATGCATCTGAACCATTTTGATCTAAGGCATATATAGTTTCACACCCTGTTCTGAATTCTCTCAAAAGAGCTTGTTTGCACATAAGCATCATTAGCTGTTGTAGCCATCAAATTAACATGACCATTTGAGTTATTCTTTTCGTTCTCACTAAAAGTTTTTTTTCTTGAGAGCTAAATGGAATGTTTGGCATGGGCATTTATAAATCCAGTAGTTTCACTGAAGTATGGGGAGTTTGGGGAATTGATTTATCCTTTTGTTTTGTAATGTTGGAATTTCTCCCTCTCTCACTCCAATCCACTTCACCTGCAAAAAAGGAGAGCAGCACCCTCACCCATGGTCCCACTTGTCATGGACTTGGGTCACCCCTTCTCTCTTCTCCTTTTCTCTTTTCCCTCACCCAACCCGAGCACCCCTCCTCTCTTCTCACTGGCCAGGTCGTGTCACCCTGACCAGCATCCTCTCTGCCCCTCTCCACCGCCCAGGAGGACCAACCAGAACTCCCCTCCCCCTCCCCAAAGCGCTCCTGCCCGTGGGAGCTCGAAAACCAGCCCCTGGTTTTGGGAGCTGTCTTCAGCTCTGCCCTCCCCCCTTAAAACCCTGCCCGAGGCTCCCCCTCACCTCCTCTCTCACCCCTACCACCCTCACCCAAAGCCACGCCCTCCCTCGAGCTCTGGAAGTGAAAAACCTCGCCGGAGACCGTTTTCTTCCCGCCGTGCTCATCGTCGTTCCTCTCCACCTCTCTCTGCCTTTTTTGGCCCCTCGAGCGCGTCTCGCCGAGATCTAACTCCCCCTGCCCTTCTTTGCTCTTCTAGGTGTCCGTAGCCGCCGCGCTCGTCCTCGACCCGAGAAACTCGCCGCCGCCGTCGCCATGGATTCCGACGTTGCATGCGGAAGTTGAGGACGCCGTCGAGCTCGCCATCGTCCCCTCCGTCGATCTCTACCCTCCCCCTGGCCCCGCGCGGTCTCTGATGAGCCCAATCGCCACCATTTCCCTCCCCCGCGTCTGGTTCTTCCGCGCCGCGTCGCGAGGTTGATGACAACCGTGAGCCGTAGATCGAGAGATCTACGGCCTGGTTTGAATCTCGCCGTGCGCGCGCGGCCTCGCGCGTTTGGGCCGGCCCAACTCGGCCTCCCGCGCCGCCCCGCTTGGTCTCTGGGCCGATTTGGCCCAGATCAGGCCGTTTCGGCCTGTTTTCCTTTTTATTCGTATTCCTGTTATTTTTCCAGTAAATCTATAGTCTAGCTTTTAATCTTTTGTGGTAAATCTATAGTTGCTAAAATGATGAGATTAATTTTGTAACATGCATGCACGTTTTCTTAACCGTGTGGCGTTGGATTTGTTCCAAAATGTGTTTCCTGTTGTGTGGGAAAATAGATCTAGTAAAAAGTACCTATTTCACCATTTGTTTAATAACTTGTGTTTTATAAATCCAAATCATGCAATCTTGGATCCTCTGGAAAGCCTGTAAAAATGTCTACCTAGATTGGTAAATCTTGCATACAGGAGATTACTCTAGCAAAAATTATATTTAGTCTAAGAATAACATCAGTATGAGTTTGGTGATTTTTAATTCTTAAATGAAAACACTTTCTGAGGTAAATCCAATTGGAAGTGTTAGATATGTGTTGGAGGTATCACATACTACTAATGTAGATTTTCCAGTAAATATTTATTACTTATTGAAGCAATTTCTGAAAAACAGGGAGATATTCTCTTGAAAGGCATCTTTGTTATTTCAGAGATTAGTGCATGTCTAGTTTTGTTTGGTTGAGCCACTTCTTTCCATAAATAAATGTTGGGGCTATTTTGT
The DNA here is from genome assembly GCA_026929855.1 of Poa annua. NCBI lineage: Eukaryota > Viridiplantae > Streptophyta > Magnoliopsida > Poales > Poaceae > Poa > Poa annua. Next base: position 17,221,571 of record CM049429.1, on the reverse strand, counting down.
AGCGCCCCAACTCTTATTAAAGTTGGAACACCTGTGTGATGTGCTAGTCACTAGATCACTGCTAGCACCCCAGTACAAAATATAGGATATCATTGCATAAGAATTAAATTGCTACAACGAGATCCAAAAATATTAGCCAAGTATAGCTTTATTACAAGTTGCATAGCCATGAAGTCTAGCTAAAATTTAGAGTTCACAACGAAAGCGAATAACAATGAGCCTCAGCTTCAAGCATGCGCCACAGGCAGACATGTTGGGTGTAGACTCGAGTCCAAATCTTATTCTTCATCAGAATTACATGCACATTTGAATATGCAGCCCTCGAAGGAGGTCAATACAATGATGTATTGGCAAGTGACTATGGTAGATATAAAATGACAAGTCTAAAATCTATATGCATATCTGGCTTGGTGGGGTTGGAGGCTATTTTGCAGAAAGCAAGTTTTCTCCTATCTTTTGTAAAACATTTTTATTTCTCAAGACTTGGCACCAAGGGATAAAGCCCAAGTGCACCAACAATTCTTTCCTTAGTCAAATTTTACTTTATGAGAAATAGTGTTGAGATTCTTCTGCCCATCCTCATCCAGTTACTCGAAGTAGTCCATTTCCGGGGACACGGCTAAGTACTTAGATTTTAACTCTGCAGAGGTTGTGCACTTTCACCTTTAGACTCAATTAGCCCGAGAATCCTATACACGCGGAGTGTATTAAGGAAAGGAGAGAATTGAGACAAGAACTTTCAGAAGAAGAATGCAACCATACTAGCAAGACCCGTTCCACCTATCATCTCTACATCTGCTTGTCAAGCTGAATGGTTGCACCCTCACAACTTAATTATTCTAGACAGAGCCCATTGTCAAAATAATTTTAAATACATTAATAAAAGATTTTATTATGCCAAATTAACATCAAATAAGTCTCTGATTATAAACTTCTTTTAAAATTGTTCAAATTTTATGTATAACAGTGGGTCATCATTCTACTTATTTTAAGATCTCCAAAAATATTTTATTTGCAAATTTTAGATATATGAATTTGAATCTATGTCAAATTTACTCAATTTCTAAATCTGAAAGTTGGATCAATTTAAACTAGTCAAAATTAAATTTCAAAAGTACCAACAGATTCTACTTGTCAAGGGCTTTAATTTGACATAAAAATTGTCCAATTTGGATAATGGGTTAAAAAGTTATGAAGATTTTAAGTTGCAGGGACTTTTCTGTAAATCTGCCAATTAAATATATTCGGAAATAAATCAGAAAAATAGGCAGGCCACGTGGCATGCATTGATTGGCTGGGCTGGGTGTAACACCCCAATTCTCTTAGTTTTAGCATTGTGGTGTTATTCTAGATTTTCACCTTAGCAAAAAACTTTTATGTGTGTAGAATTTTGAGTCATGAGTTAAATTGTTTGCACGCCTTATGCTTGTTGTGCTCCACTAGTACCCCATGATAATTGAAAACACTAAAACCCCAACAACTAAAATAAAATATCAACTATTAGGATCTTCATGGTTGTTAAAACTAAGCCAAACTAGGAGCTTTTATTAAGCAAACCATAAATGGTTTTTGACATGCATCTGAACCATTTTGATCTAAGGCATATATAGTTTCACACCCTGTTCTGAATTCTCTCAAAAGAGCTTGTTTGCAGATAAGCATCATTAGCTGTTGTAGCCATCAAATTAACATGACCATTTGAGTTATTCTTTTCATTTTCACTAAAAGTTTTTTTTCTTGAGAGCTAAATGGAATGTTTGGCATGGGCATTTATAAATTCAGTAGTTTCACTTAAGTATGGGGAGTTTGGGGAATTGATTTATCTTTTTCTTTTGTAATGTTTGAATTATTCAAACTTGTGATTTGAAAATCTTTTGAGGAAATTGCTCCAATTTTTCTCTCTCTCTCTCACTTCAATCCACTTCACCTGCTAAAAAGGTGAGCAGATCCCACACCCCTGGTCCCACTTGTCATGGACTTGGGTCACCCCTTCTCTCTTATCCTTTTCTCTTTTCCCTCACCCAACCCGAGCACCCCTCCTCTCTTCTCACTGGCCAGGTCGTGTCACCCTGACCAGCAGCCTCTCTGCCCCTCTCCACCGCCCAGGAGGACCAACCAGAACTCCCCTCCCCCTCCCCAAAGCGCTCCTGCCCGTGGGAGCTCGAAAACCAGCCCCTGGTTTTGGGAGCTGTCTTCAGCTCTGCCCTCCCCCCTTAAAACCCTGCCCGAGGCTCCCCCTCACCTCCTGTATCACCCCTACCACCCTCACCCAAAGCCACGCCCTCCCTCGAGCTCTGGAAGTGAGAAACCTCGCCGGAGACCGATTTCTTCCCGCCGTGCTCATCGTCGTTCCTCTCCACCTCTCTCTGCCTTTTTTGGCCCCTCGAGCGCGTCTCGTCGAGATCTAACTCCCCCTGCCCTTCTTTGCTCTTCTAGGTGTCCGTAGCCGCCGCGCTCGTCCTCGACCCGAGAAACTCGCCGCCGCCGTTGCCATGGATTCCGACGTTGCATGCGGGAGTTGAGGACGTCGTCGAGCTCGCCATCGTCCCCTCCGTCGATCTCTACCCTCCCCCTGGCCCCGCGCGGTCTCTGGTGAGCCCAATCGCCACCATTTCCCTCCCCCGCGTCTAGTTCTTCTGCGCCACGTTGCGAGGTTGACGACAACCGTGAGCCGTAGATCGAGAGATCTACGGCCTGGTTTGAATCTCGCCGTGCGCGTGCGGCCTCGCTTGGTCTCTGGGCCGATTTGGCCCAGATCCGGCCGTTTCGGCCTGTTTTCTTTTTTATTCTTATTCCTTTTATTTTTCCAGTAAATTTATAGTCTAGCTTTTAATCTTTTGTGGTAAATATATAGTTGCTAAAATGATGAGATTAATTTTGTAACATGCATGCACGTTTTCTTAACCGTGTGGCGTTGGATTTGTTCCAAAATGTGTTTCCTGTTGTGTGGGAAAATAGATCTAGTAAAAAGTACCTATTTCACCATTTGTTTAATAAATCCAAATCATGCAATCTTGGATCCTCTGGAAAGCCTGTAAAAATGTCTACCTATATTGGTAAATCTTGCATACAGGAGATTACTCTAGCAAAAGTTATATTTAGTCTAAGAATAACATCAGTATGAGTTTGGTGATTTTTAATTCTTAAATGAAAACACTTTCTGAGGTAAATCCAATTGGAAGTGTTAGATATGTGTTGGAGGTATCACATACTACTAATGTAGATTTTCCAGTAAATATTTATTACTTATTGAAGCAAATTTCTGAAAAACAGGGAGATATTCTCTTGAAGGGCATCTTTGTTATTTCAGAGATTATTGCATGTCTAGTTTTGTTTGGTTGAGCCACTTCTTTCCATAAATAAATGTTGGGGATATTTTGTAGCGCCCCAACTCTTATTAAAGTTGGAACACCTGTGTGATGTGCTAGTCCCTGGATCACTGCTATCACCCATGTACAAAATATAGGATATCATTGCATAAGTATTAAATTGCTACAACGAGATCCAAAAATATTAGCCAAGTATAGTTTTATTACAAGTTGCATAGCCATGAAGGCTAGCTAAAATTCAGAGTTCAGAACGAAAGCGAATAACAATGAGCCTCAGCTTCAAGCATGCGCCACAGGCAGACATGTTGGGTGTAGACTTACGTGCACATTTGAATATGCAGCCCCCGAAGGAGGTCAATACAATGATGTATTGGCAAGTGACTATGGTAGATATAAAATGACAAGTCTAAAATCTATATGCATATCTGGCTTGGTGGGGTTGGAGGCTATTTTGCAGAAAGCAAGTTTTCTCCTGTAAACCATTTTTATTTCTCAAGACTTGGCATCAAGGGATAAAGCCCAAGTGCACCAACAATTCTTTCCTTAGTCAAATTTTACTTTATGAAAAACAGTGTTGAGATTCTTCTGCCCATCCTCGTCCAGTTACTCGAAGTAGTCCATTTCCGGGGACACGGCTAAGTACTTAGATTTTAACTCTGCAGAGGTTGTGCACTTTCACCTTTAGACTCAATTAGCCCGAGAATCCTATACACGCGGAGTGTATTAAGGAAAGGAGAGAATTGAGACAAGAACTTTCAGAAGAAGAATGCAACCATACTAACAAGACCCGTTCTACCTATCATCTCTACATCTGCTTGTCAAGCTGACAGGTTGCACCCTCACAACTTAATTATTCTAGACAGAGCCCATTGTCAAAAGGCTGCACGGGAAGCTTCTAAACTTGGGGGGACTTGGTAATCTCTTCGTTCCTATAAACGTGGTCGTTGTTCACAATATTGGGTATGATAAAATAAATCAAAAATCCCTATCATGCATACTACTCAAAATGTACTACATATGCATATAGAAAGTATTGGGTATGATATGAGTGTCACTTGCCTTTGAACGTGGTCGTTGTTCACAAACTCTTTTCAACAACAAACATTTGCTCTCCGTTCAATCTAAACAATATAAACAATTAACAATACAACAATCAACAAACAACAATCATCAAGCATACATGCACATACAAAGTAAACAAACAGGTTTCATAAAACTTCTAAGAAAATATGTCATGCATGATATGCAAATTATTTCTAAGGACTAGAGATGCATGTCTTGCTATGAAAACCTTTTAAGTTCATGCAAGGCAACTGTGTCAGTTAAAATGACTAAGGACTGAGGTCATAGTTTTGGGTAAACTACTTTGTTTTAAATTATCTAGAATAAGCACTCAAATAGCTTAGCCATGATGTGCATAAATACTTGGAGAAAATACTAAGTCTATAAGGTGATCAAAAATTTCTATCAACTCTTTGTAAATAGAATATTCACTAAAGCGAGAGAGACAGACACCCGGCCAGCCACTTAAATTGTGCAACAGGTCTCATGTACGTGGACATGTAAGGTTTGTTTCCAGGCCGCTTCATCTCACTATGCCGCTAGTATCCAACAATTTCAAGATGATAATATCATGATCAAAATCTGTTTAAGTCAAATGTGAAAGACAAGATTAGGAAAGAGGAGCAAGATTTAGAAAACATTTCTGGTTGGTCTTCATGAACTTCTTCTTGACTTTTCTTCTAAGTGCTTCAAATCCTTGGAGATACTTCTGAAGTCTTGTTTTGCTGAGTCCTTCATTGGTCTTCTAGCTCCATGTTGAAAATCCTAAGTGTCTAATGTATAGCACTTTTACCAAAATACTAAGTTTAAAATAATCCTAACTTAGAGAAAATGGGGGAGGAGTTTTCCCAAGGGAAATATAACTACACAATAAAATATGCTATGCATGAAATGAAATTTTAAATCACAAGAAACAAAATACTAATTTTTGTGATATTTATGAAGTATGCATAAGTTATAATTGCAATTTAATTAATTTCAATTTTTGCAAAATACAACAAAAGGGGTTAAATATAATATCAGAGTTTTATGTGATTAAATTTTTATAATAAAATTTTATACTTAGTATTAAATAACAGAGGGGATTTAATTAGATTTTATAGCAATTGAATTTAAATAAGAATAATGTTTATATTAAAAGTTATGTTGAAAATATTCAAACTATTCAATTTAAATATATAACTATGAACTCATTCAAATATTTCTTAAAATTATTTTATAACAGAGGCATCACACTACAATTATTCTAAAGTTTCTAAAAAAAAATTATTTGCAATTTTTGGATTTTTAGATTTAAAGTTATTACAAATATACTCAAATCCACCATTTGAAATTTGAATAATCTATACTTAGTCAAATTTGAATTCTAACAGTTCCACAATATTGTACACGTCGAGGGCTTTCCAAATATATAAAAATATTTAAATTTGGATATGTGGTTAAAAAGTTGTGATAGATCTGAATGACAGGGGCTTTTCTGCAAAAGTGCCATTTAATCTAATTAAAAGAAAACAATTTCCACGTGTGCGCTGACTGGATCTGACGTGTCGTCCACGTGGGTGCTGACTGAACCGCTGACTGGATAAGTGATTTGATCTGGTCTGTTGGATCCAGATCTGACGGATCTGAACAGATCATACCGATTCGATTTAAAGGATCTAATCATATTTGTACATTACAGATCGGACGGTCCAGGAGAGGGGCTCACCGGGGCGGCGCGGGGAGGTCGCCGGAGACGGAGAGGAACGGCGGCGTGGTCTCGGGCGTGGACGGCGGCGAGGTTGCGGAGCTCCCCTGGATACGCGGACGGTCGCCCCGAGTGCTGCGCGGCTCGACGAAGACGATGGAGGCGGTGGTTGGTGGCGAGGCGCTCCGGTGCTCGTTCTATCCCTCGCCGGAGTTTGCGGGGCGGCGGCTCTGGTCAAGCACGGGCAACTCGTCCTGGCGCGTTAAAAATTTACACGAAAATATTACAAGGATGCACACGGACATAAGGAAGAAGATGGGGTAAGAGAGAGAGCTCAGGGTCTGCGTTAGCTCACCGGAACCGAAGAAAACGGCGGCGGTGATGGCGGCTCGGCGGCGGCGATTTGCGGGCAGCCTAGGGGCGCTCGGGCTAGGGTTTTTGAGGGGGAACGAGAGAGAGGGAGCAGGGCTACTTATGGGGATGCTCCAAGGAAACATATCCCGTGAACCGAGCTCGGATTTTGGAAAGGAATCGGAGGCGGAATCAGGGCGCGATTTTTGGATAGAGGAGGAAGACGGTCTCCCCTGACAGGTGGGTCCCACTGTCAGGTTTTTCTCCTTTTGTCTTTTTTGTTTTATTTATTTCTTTCATAACTTTTGATTTATAACTCCAAATGAGGTCAAACAAAATTCTAAAAATTTGTAAAAATATTATCTATGTGTTAAACCAGTTGTAGGAATGTTTTGAACATTTTTTGAAAAATAATATTTTGGAATTTTGCTTAAATACAAATTTGACACTTTATGTTTTAAAACTAGGGTTTAATAAATTTTATTTTCTTTTTGTATAAATAAATTCTATGAAATACCCATATTCAAAATGTTTGAATTCAAGTTATTTAAACTCATATTCTAATATTAAATAAATTTTAGCTTTAATAGATTATTAAATATCACATTACCACTATTTGCTATGAAAAGAGAAAATGTAATGTAATCATTTTTGATTCAAATATTTTTGTGCACCATTATATTTTATATTAAAATAAATCATTGGAAAACTTCATAAACAACTTTGGAAAAAGATTTTAATTCATTTCTTATATAGAATATATTAACCAGTTCATGCCTTGAAATTAGATGAAAATTCATGTTAGCAAATGAAATGATTATTTGGATAATTAATTAATTTCAATTTATGAAGTTTTAAGATTTTAAACTATAGGCTTATAATTTCCAAACTATATTTTGAAATCAAGCAAATGAATAGTAATCTTTTGGCAATTAGACAATGTTTCCAATAGTTTTAAATACCCTTGTAATTATTAATTTAATTTATTTATAGCTAATTCTAAGTGGTTAAAGCCAATTACTTATATGTAATCTATTTACTTAAAATAAAATGGATTGTGTTTTGCAAAATATTTGTCAGTTTACATATTAAGGTTTTGAAATACAGTAGATAATAAAATGTTTAAACTGTGATATTTGAAATATTAAACTCTTTCATAGTTGGTTCTCTTATGCATTTAATACTTTATCATAATTAAAGAAAAGTTTAAATTTTAGTGATTTTTGAACATTATAAAATGTTGGGATGTTACAGACTACCACCCTTAAAAGGAATCTCGTCCCCGAGATTCGGAGAGGCTAAAAAGAAAATTAACTGCTGGAATGATTCTGATAACTTGAGAGTTTTGAGAAATGTAAATGTTTTGACATGGAAACTTGGAGAACTGGCAGTGAATGATTTTTCTGATTAGGAGGATAGAAAGAAATATAGTTTAAAATTTCTGGGTTTAATCAATTGGATTGGAATTATCGGGGTGGCTACCACCCTTAAAAGGAATTTTCGTGGTCAGTCTAGGAACTTTATTTAATCTCGTTTATTTCTCTGATGCAGAGCCTACAAGTATTCAAAATACAATGGCATGTGGTGGATACAGAAAGTTCTTAGCACTCACGTTTTCCACTCGGTCCTTGGAGAGATTTAATCCTCTTCCACTCTGGGCAGCCACTGGCGTAGTGTCCCTTATCCTTGCACCTGTAGCATGTTATGTGGCTAAGATCCTTCTTGGATTCACTCTTTTGTCTTTGTTCCTCCAGGATCTTCATGAGAGACTGTCGCATTCCTTCCTTGGCTTGCTGGTTAGCTTGTTGCACCAAGGGATAAAATTGGCATTGGATTGGAACATGGGTTGTTCCTTCACACAGGAAGCAAACAACCTGTTTGCTCCAGCGTCCAATAATTGGGCGTCTGGTGTGACCATGGGGCCACTCATCAGAACAATCTTTGGATGTATGTCCTATCTCTTCACAAGTTTTGCATGCCTTTAGTTTGGTCATAGGGTCCTCTTCAACAGCACTATGGTTTTGATCAATCTTAGGCGAGTGGTCATTGATCACCTTCTGATTCTGGTCCCTTAACAGTATTCGTGTAGTTGGGTACAATTCACTGTTGTTGATATTGGAGTGAGACATCTGCTGGTTTAAGAGAATAAATGAGTTGAATTATATGTACTATGGAGAATTACTAATTCAATAATTTCAGAACAAGCCAACCAATTCCTAACATAATCTATCAACATGATTAAAAACACCTGAAAACACATACATGAAAATTTTCAAACTTATTTTGAGAAATCGAACTAATCGTTTATCGAACGAAACACACCAATGTCATGGAAGTACAAAAGCGATAGTACTGCCATACCACAATTTGATAGGTCAATACTCTAAATTGATACGATAAGCTAGATAGGATAGATGGTGGTCCCTCTAACGTGGATTGTAATTGCTTCACTCATTCCTCCTTGATATCACGCTTGCGCTTCATTGCGTGGTTATTCGCCACAGGTGTGACTTCTCCCTCAATTGACCCTTCAGAAGGTACCTCCTCGGGGTCTCCTTCTTCCTGTTCTTCCTCCTCTACAGCTGCGGGTACTGCCACATTTTCAGTACCTTGGTCACCCCCTTCTTCTGCTACTGGCGGTGGTGGAGGTGGGTTGAGTTGTGCCTCAAGTGTGGCAATCTGCTCATCCTTGTCAAGGTTCTGCAAGTGTAGGTCATGGATGAGTTCCTCCATATGGCCAATAAGGGTTTCAGATGTCTGGAGTTCTTGGGTTTTTGCGTGTATGACGGCTCGGGCATGATCCGCGATGTCATAAGCTTGCTGAACCTTTCTGGTCAGGCAGTTCATGAGGAAATCCAAGTCTTCAAACATTTTGTTAATGATAGGCAGGTCCAAGCGATTTCCCGTGTGAGCCATTGAGTGGCCATGCGCATCCCTCTTCCGAAAGGCACGGAAGGGCGATTCCGGTGCTAGCTTGTTGCGATACTTATAGCACAATCGAGCCATTAAGTCCACCATAGCTATGTTCACTCCTTCAATCCACTCTGGGTAGTAGGTGACATAGTCCACGGGCTCGAAGTCTGGCATCGTTGGATCTGGGGTCATGATTGTGCGGATTTCCCAACGCGTCACATCGGGTATGTCGGTCTCCTCCTTCCTTCCTCGGAAATAGGGCGGTGGTAGCTTCAATTGACTTGTCAACCTGGATAGCTGCCTCCCAAAGATGAAATCCGACAAAACACCAGCATATGCGGTCTCATTGTACTCTCCCATCTGAAATTTTGAACATGTAAGATTATTAGAATTTAAAGCGAAAAGGAAGATACAAGACAAAATAACTAATGTAAAAACTATAGAAAGGAAATTTAAGGGTCTCTGTCCAATCCTAGGGGTTTCGAACCTACATGCAACACAGTGCTCTGATACCATTTTGTAGCGCCCCAACTCTTATTAAAGTTGGAACACCTGTGTGATGTGCTATTCCCTGGATCACTGCTAGCACCACAGTAAAAAATATAGGATATCATTGCATAAGTATTAAATTGCTACAACGAGATCCAAAAATATTAGCCAAGTATAGCTTTATTACAAGTTGCATAGCCATGAAGGCTAGCTAAAATTCAGAGTTCACAACGAAAGAGAATAACAAATGATCCTCAGCTTCAAGCATGCGCCACAGGCAGACATGTTGGGTGCAGACTCGAGTCCAAATCTTATTCTTCATCAGAATTACCTGCACATTTGAATATGCAGCCCCCGAAGGAGGTCAATACAATGATGTATTGGCAAGTGACTATGGTAGATATAAAATGACAAGTCTAAAATCTATATGCATATCTGGCTAGGTGGCGTTGGAGGCTATTTTGCAGAAAGCAAGTTTTCAACTATCTTTTGTAAAACATTTTTATTTCTCAAGACTTGGCACCAAGGGATAAAGTCCAAGTGCACCAACAATTCTTTCCTTAGTCAAATTTTACTTTATGAAAAACAGTGTTGAGATTCTTCTGCCCATCCTCGTCCAGTTACTCGAAGTAGTCCATTTTGGGGACACGGCTAAGTACTTAGATTTTAACTCTGCATAGGTTGTGCACTTTCACCTTTAGACTCAATTAGACCGAGAATCCTATACACGCGGAGTGTATTAAGGAAAGGAGAGAATTGAGACAAGAACTTTCAGAAGAAGAATGCAACCATACTAGCAAGACCCGTTCCACCTATCATCTCTACATCTGCTTGTCAAGCTGACAGGTTGCACCCTCACAACTTAATTATTCTAGACAGAGCCCATTGTCAAAAGGCTGCACGGGAAGCTTCCAAACTTGGAGGGACTTGGTAATCTCTTCGTTCCTGGGTGGCCATCCACAAGTGTACTTCTGGGTAACAACCACCATACTCATGGCCCTAAGTAGAATAGACATTCATCCTAGGCGACGACAACCACAAGCATAGTCCCAAAAGCCACTCAACATAAACCATAACAACCAATTCCACCCAGATGTGTATTTTAGATTTTAACACTTAGAAACATTTCCATAACATGGCAAACGTTTTTATAGCATGGCTAAGCAACTAATAAAATCTTTTCATGGCTGCTTAGGAAAAGGGTGGCTACACACTACTAGGATATTTATAAAATATAAACTAACTTAGCATTATAAAATAAATCAAAAATCCCTATCATGCATACTACTCAAAATATACTACATATGCATATAGAAAGTATTGGGTATGATATGAGTGTCACTTGCCTTTGAACGTGGTCGTTGTTCACAAACTCTTTTCAACAACAAACGTTTGCTCTCCGTTCAATCTAAACAATATAAGCAATTAACAATACAACAATCAGCAAACAGCAATCATCAAGCATACAGTCACATACAAAGTAAACAAACAGGTTTCATAAAACTTCTAAGAAAATATGTCATGCATGATATGCAAATTATTTCTAAGGACTAGAGATGCATGTCTTGCTATGAAAACCTTTTAAGTTCATGCAAGGCAACTGTGTCAGTTAAAATGACTAAGGACTGAGGTCATAGTTTTGGGTAAACTACTTTGTTTTAAAATATCTAGAATAAGCACTCAAATAGCTTAGGCATGATGTGCATAAATACTTGGAGAAAATACTAAGTCTATAAGGTGATCAACAATTTCTATCAACTCTTTGTAAATTGGATATTCACTAAAGTGAGAGAGACAGACACCCGGCCAGCCACTTAAATTGTGGAACAGGTCTCATGTACGTGGACATGTAAGGTTTGTTTCCAGGCCGCTTCGTCTCACTATGCCGCTCGGATCCAACAACTTCAAGATGATAATATCATGATCAAAATTTGTTTAAGTCAAATGTGAAAGACAAGATTAGGAAAGAGGGAGCAAGATTTAGAAAACATTTCATGTTGGTCTTCATGAACTTCTTCTTGACTTTTCTTCTAAGTGCTTCAAATCCTTGGAGATACTTCTGAAGTCTTGTTTTGCTGAGTCCTTCATTGGTCTTCTAGCTCCATGTTGAAAATCCTAAGTGTCTAATGAATAGCACTTTTACCAAAATACTGAGTTTAAAATAATCCTAACTTAGAGAAAATGGGGGAGGAGTTTTCCCAAGGGAAATATAACTACACAATAAAATATGCTATGCATGAAATGAAATTTTAAATCACAAGAAACAAAATACTAATTTTTGTGATATTTATGAAGTATGCATAAGTTATAATTGCAATTTAATTAATTTCAATTTTTGCAAAATACAACAAAAGGGGTTAAATATAATATCAGAGTTGTATGTGATTAAATTTTTATAACAAAATTTTAGACTTAGTATTAAATAAAATAGGGGATTTATTAGATTTTATAGCAATTGAATTTAATCAAGAATAATGTTTATATTAAAAGTTATGTTGAAAATATTCAAACTATTAAATTTAAATATATAACTATGAACTCATTCAAATATTTCTCAAATTATTTTATAACAGAGGCATCACACTACAATTATTCTCAAGTTTCTAAAACAATTTTATTTGTAATTTTTGGATTTTTAGATTTAAAGTTATTACAAATATACTCAAATCCACCATTTGAAATTTGAATAATTTGTACTAAGTCAAATTTGAATTCTAACAGTTCCACAATATTGTAAACGTCGAGGGCTTTCCAAATATCTAAAAATATTTAAATTTGGATATGTGGTTAAAAAGTTGTGACAGATCTAAATTACAGGGGCTTTTCTGCAAAAGTGCCATTTAATCTAATTAAAAGTAAACAAATTCCACGTGTGCGCTGACTGGATCTGACGTGTCTTCCACGTGGGTGCTGACTGTACCACTGACTGGATAAGTGATTTGATCTGGTCCGTTGGATCCAGATCTGACGGATCTGAACAGATCATACCGATTCGATTTAAAGGATCTAATCCTATGCGTACATTACAGATCGGACGGTCCAGGAGAGGGGCTCACCGGGGCGGCGCGGGGAGGTCGCCGGAGACGGAGAGGAACGGCGGCGTTGTCTCGGGCGTGGACGGCGGCGAGGTTGCGGAGCTCCCCTGGATACGCGGACGGTCGCCCCGAGTGCTGCGCGGCTCGACGAAGACGATGGAGGCGATAGTTGGTGGCGAGGCGCTCTGGTGCTCGTTCTATCCCTCGCCGGAGTTCGCGGGGCGGTGGCGGCTCCGGTCAAGCACGGGCAACTCGTCCTGGCGCGTTAAAAATTTACACGAAAATATTACAAGGATGCGCACGGACATAAGGAAGAAGATGGGGTAAGAGAGAGAGCTCGGGGTCTGCATTAGCTCACCGGAACCAAAGAGAACGGCGGCGGTGATGGCGGCACGGCGGCGGCGATTTGCGGGCAGCCTAGGGGCGCTCGGGCTAGGGTTTTTGAGGGGGAACGAGAGAGGGGGAGCAGGGCTACTTATGGGGATGCTCCAAGGAAACATATCCCGTGAATCGAGCTTGGATTTTAGAAAGGAATCGGAGGCGGAATCGGGGCGCGATTTTTTGATAGAGGAGGAAGACGATCTCAGCTGACAGGTGGGTCCCACTGTCAGGTTTTCTCCTTTTCTCTTTTTTGTTTTATTTATTTCTTTTATAACTCCAAATGAGGTCAAACAAAATTCTAAAAATTTGTAAAAATATTATCTATGTGTTAAACCACTTGTAGGAATGTTTTGAACATTTTTTAAAAATAATATTTTGGAATATTGCTTAAATACAAATTTGACACTTTATGTTTTAAAACTAGGATTTAATAAATTTTATTTTATTTTTGGATAAATAAATTCTATGAAATACCCATATTCAAAATGTTTGAATTCAAGTTATTTAAACTCATATTCTAATATTAAATAAATTTTAGCTTTAAAAGATTATTAAATATCACATTACCACTATTTGCAATGAAAAGAGAAAATGTAATGTAATCATTTTTAATTCAAATTATTTTGTGCACCATTATATTTTATATTAAGATAAATCATTGGAAAACTTCATAAAAAACTTTGGAAAAAGATTTTAATTCATTTCTTATATAGAATATATTAACCAGTTCATGCCTTGAAATTAGATGAAAATTCATGTAAGGAAATGAAATGTTTATTTGGATAATTAATTAATTTCAATTTATGAAGTTTTAAGATTTTAAACTATAGGCTTATAATTTCCAAACTATATTTTGAACTCAAGCAAATGAATAGTAATCTTTTGGCAATTAGACAATGTTTCCAATAGTTTTAAATACCCTTGTAATTATTAATTTAATTTATTTATAGCTAATGCTAAGTGGTTAAAGCCAATTACTTATAAGTAATCTATTTACTTAAAATAAAATGGATTGTGTTTTGTAAAATATTTGTCAATTTACATATTAAGGTTTTGAAATAAAGTATATAATAAAATGTTTAAACTGTGATATTTGAAATATTAAACTCTTTCATAGTTGGTTCTCTTATGCATTTAATACTTTATTTAAATAAAAGAAAAGTTTTAAATTTTAGTGATTTTTGAACATTATAATATGTTGGGATGTTAGATATTTTTGTGGGATAGCCACAGATTTTATCCAACTTACCCCTCTGGTTTGACACCAAAATACCCCATATTATTTCCTAGACTTAAATAATAGTCAGAAGTTTATGTCTTCTTAAAACAAGCATAACTTGAGCTAGGAGTATCCAAATTTGATAAATAAAATCTCCACTTAAAGAGAAAACTCACATCTCACCAGAAAAGTTAATTATGCATTCAGGGGATCTATAAAAATGAATCTATCTTCTGTTTGAGTTTGACATCAGTAACTCTTATCTGATTTTGAATTCTTGTTTGGTGATAGATTTTCATGCACAGCTAATTCTCAGGGCTCCACATGATAGTTAGGAGTAATGTGGTAGAAGGGTTTAATTTTAGGAGCAGTACCTTAGGAGTTATGCATAAATCATGTAAACAGCTCCTAATAACTAATTAAATGCATTAGTTGTGTTTTCTGTTTGTGATACTTGTTGTTTGTTACTATACTTTAGATTGTTATCAACTCGCATTTTAGGATTTACACTAGTCTCGTTTGTTTTCATGTTACGGTGGAACCGCAAACCGAGGAAGAGCAGTACGAGGTAGCTGAGCACGACTTCGGAGAAGAACAAGACCAGGGACAGTACTCTGAGCAAGGCAAGCCCACCTCACCACTATAATGAATCCTACTATTTTATCAAGCATTGTTTGTTTTCAAAATAAAATGATGCATGTTTCACTTCTTTTGTGGCACCTTGCCATCCGAAAACTATTTTACAAAATATTGTTTGGCCAAAGTTATCTACTAGAATATTCTAGGTATTACAAAAAGAGTTTATTTGGTGGGCCTGGTTGTTGAAGGCTTCATCAAAAAGATTAAATTTCTAGTAGTATATTCTGTTGTCTTACCTCAAAACTATAATATGGGGGCCTATTTGATAAAATTGTTTTACGGAGGAAAACCCGAGTTGCTGGGAGCAATCGGCGAACAAGTGTTTCATTAAAACCCGAGTTGCTGGGAACAATCGGAGATGTTTGCGAAAACCCGAGCTGCTGGGAGTAGTCGGAGGAGAAAGTGTTTTGAAACACAAAGTGTGACCCTAGCTGCCGCTTGAACAATTAACCCGTACAACCATATTACCTCAAAATGGGCACGGGGCTTAACGGAAGTTTGTTGGTGTTGGTATTCGAATATTCCTCAGTTAGCTAGATGGGGTTAAAGTCCCCGGAACCGAATGCTGCAAGGGAATGGGCCTACAAAGTGTGGACTTCGTGTGCCACCGGGAAGCAACGGTGGGTCTCCTGTCATGGCGGTGTGAGACTAGGGGAAACCGGGTCGATACGGCTAGCTCACTCGGTGCCGGGGAGAACAAACCCACTCGAGGAGGGATATTCTTGTACCAGCATTAACATAGTGGAAGTTAGGATCGGCCGTCTGATGTGTGCATGCTGTCCCTGTACAGTCCGTGGTTGATCCACGGCAGACCATCCGAATCTTGTGGTGAAAGTGTACCACCTCTGCAGAGTGTAAATCTATTCGAATAGCCGTGTCCGCGGTCATGGACGGTTGGGAAGGTCCCAATAGGCACAATGGCTGTTTTATGGTTTCATAAGAGGAATTTTCAAAGGAAAACAAGCAGGGGGCAAAGTGGTACCTGGGAGGTACGGAATTTGGGCAAGGATGGTTGATCTCGGGGAGACAACCAGTCCGATCTCAAGTCTGGAAAAAGGGGTACCCCTATCCTAGTGTTCTGACAATTTTTTACCAAAGAAAGTTTTGTACTTAGATATGTCCTTGCTATATCTAAGAGAAGATAATTCTATCTCTAAATGTTTTCTTCAACAAAGATACAGAGATGTCATATTCTCTATGTATCAAATCATGGTATTCGAAAACTAAGCCCTATAGTCTTATATAGCAGCTATCCCAGTTTTCGAAAAGTGTTTTCTTGCATATCCATGAAAAACTATAAACCTAGAGGTGGTCTTGCGAGTACGTAAATGTACTCATATGGCTTTGTCCCTGGATATTCAAATGTCCAGACTATCATGAGGAGGCTTACGTCGAGGAGGAGGTGTATGACGACGACTTCGCCACTTAGCTATCACCGGTCAACTGCACTTGTGGGATCTGCGCTCGGAGATGTTAAGAGCCGTCGCTAGCCACGAGCTTCCGCTATCTTAGTTAATTCCGTCCTGCGTGACGAGGTTTGTTAACTTTGGTCTCATGACCGCTTATGTGTTGTAAGACTTTTATTCGTACGATTGAATGATGTAACTCTTTGATACCTATGTTGGTTATGTGATTGCTGATCATTGGGATCGTGATCTTTTACATAACGTGGACGTCTCGGACTTGTTTCGAGGGGTCCTTACAGACTTGGTATCAGAGCCATCGTTGACCTTAGGAGACTTTAGCTAGGATGGGCGTCGATGTCACGCAAAAATGTTTTTCAATTCTAAATAGTTAGGAGAGAAATACTTAAAAATATGCAGAATATACTGCTACTCCTCCCTCCCCTCTGTTATTAATTACTGATTAATATTATACTTGCATTAAACCTTATGTTTTTACCTGTTTAAAATTTTGAACACCGTTCACTAATTAAATCTCCATTTAAAATTTTGTGTAGATGAGCGGAGAGTTCTCGTCGTCGATTCAGTTGGGAGCTGTGCCAGACACCGGAGTTTCGCGTCTGTTCCAGGCAGACCTACTCCAGTTGACACGGCACCTGAGGCGTCCGCTACCGGAGCTGCTGATAGGACGCTGTCTACCCATGGTTGGAGACGAGATGTCCTGGACTGTGAGTTGCATCCTTTGTAGCACCCCAACTTTTATTAAAGTTGGAACACCTTTGTTATGTGCTAGTCCCTGGATCACTGCTAGCACCACAGTACAAAATATAGGATATCATTGCATAAGTATTAAATTGCTACAACGAGATCAAAAAATATTAGCCAAGTATAGCTTTATTACAAGTTTGCATAGCCATTAGGCTAGCTAAAATTCAGAGTTCACAACGAAAGCGAATAACAATGAGCCTCAGCTTCAAGCATGCGCCACAGGCAGACATGTTGGGTGTAGACTCGAGTCCAAATCTTATTCTTTATCAGAATTACCTGCACATTTGAATATGCAGCCCCCGAAGGAGGTCAATACAATGATGTATTGGCTAGTGACTATGGTAGATATAAAATGATAAGTCTAAAATCTATATGCATATCTGGCTTGGTGGGGTTGGAGGTTATTTTGCAGAAAGCAAGTTTTCTCCTATCTTTTGTAAAACATTTTTATTTCTCATGACTTGGCACCAAGGGACAAAGCCCAAGTGCACCAACAATTCTTTCCTTAGTCAATTTTTACTTTATGAAAACAGTGTTGAGATTCTTCCGCCCATCCTTGTCCAGTTGCTCGAAGTAGTCCATTTCCGGGGACACGGCTAAGTACTTAGTTTTACACTCTGCAGAGGTTGTGCACGTTCACCATTGTACCCATTCAACCCAAGGTATCCTTTACACACCATTTGTGATAAGGAAAGGAGGAGAATGAGACGAGATCTTTCAGAAGCATTTTCCCTCCCACTCTGGCTTGACCCATTCCACCTAACATCCCCCTACATCTGCTTGTCAAGCCGGAGAGAGTCCACGCAACATAATTGATCAAGCCAGAGCCATATGGCAATGGCTGCACTGGAAGCAATCGTCACTCGGAGTTCTTCAGATTCCTTTGTTCCTAGGTGGCCATCCACAAGTGCACTCTCAGGTGAAAACCACCATGCTCATGGCCCCAAGTATAGTAGAAACTATCTTAGGCGAAGACCACCACAAGCACAGCCCTGAGTAGCCACTCAACATAAACCATTCAACCAATCCACCCAGGTGATTCATTAACTTAGTGGATGTGTACTCTCAGGTGAGAACCACCATGCTCACGGCCCTAAGTAGAATAGAAATTCATCCTAGGCGACGACAACCATGAGCACAGTCCTGAGTAGTCACTTAACATTTTGTAAAAAATTTCATCAATTGCATAGCATCCATATTTCTGCTAAGTATGATATAGGAACCTAGACACAGGACTAAGGGAATTCTACACAGGTTTAGCATAGCAATACTATCCTAAGCATGCATGTAAAAATACACTAAGTAATGCATATAGAAAATAGTAGGAAGTTTATGAGGTGTGCCACTTGCCTTTGAATGTTGTCGTTGTTCACAAACTCTATTCAACAACGAACGTTTTGCTCTCCGTTCAATCTAAACAATATAAGCAAACAACAATACAACAATCAACAAACAACAATCATCAATCATTTCATGCCCATACATTGTTAACAATAAGTTTCATAAAACTTCTAAGGAAAACATGTTATGTATGATATGCAATTTATTTCTAAGGACTAGAGATGCAAGTCAAATAGGTTGGTCCAAAAGGACTAAGGCTAAGGTCATAAGTTGGAAATATTTTGTTTTATATCATCTTGGATAAGCACTCTAATGGATTAGTCTTGAGGTGCAAAATACTTAGAGAAAATACTAGCTCTATTCTTCGAGGTGATCAACAATTATTATCAACTCTTTGAAAATTGGATATTCACTATAGTGCGAGAGACAGACACCCGGCCAGCCACTTATATTGTGGAACAGGTCTCATGTACGTGGACATGTAAGGTTTGTTTCCAGGCCGCTTCATCTCACTATGCCGCTAGGATCCCACAAACTTCAAGATGATAATATCATGATCAAAAATTGTTTATGTCAATTGTGAAAGATAAGATTAGGAAAGAGGGAAGATAGAAAGAAAGATGTAATTGTCCTCCAGGCTTAATCTCCAGACTTGTAACAATCTCCTTGGTGATGTCTCAGAGAAGGAGGGGGAAAGGATGGAGAGCAAGATTTAAAAACATTTCTTGTTGGTCTTCATGGGTTTCTTCTTGACTTTTCTTCTAAGTGCTTCAAATCCTTGGATATACTTCTGAAGTCTTGTTTTGCTGAGTCCTTCATTGGTCTTCTAGCTCCATGTTGAAAATCCTAAGTGTCTAATGTATAGCACTTTTACCGAAATACTAAGTTTAAAATAACCCTAACTTAGAGAAAAATGGGGGGAGGGGTTTTCCCAAGGGGAATATAACTTCACCATAAAATATGCTATGTATGAATGAAATTTTAATTCACAAGAAACAAAATACAAATTTTTGTGATATTTATGAAGTTTGCATAAGTTATAATTGCAATTTAATTAATTTCATTTTTTGCAAAATATAACAAAAGGGTTAAGTGTAATATCAGAGTTTTATGCGATTAAAATTTTATAATAAGATTTTATAATTAGTATTAAATAACAGTGGGGATTTAATTAAATCTTATAGCAATTGGATTTATTCAAGAATAATTTTATGCGATTAAAAATATTCAAACTATTCAATTTAAATATATAACTATGAACTCATTCAAATATCTCTCATAATTATTTTATAATAGAGGCATCGCACTAGAAATATTCTAAAGTTTCTAAAACAATTTTATTTTGTAATTTTTAGATATAAAGTTATTACAAATATACTCAAATCCACCATCTGAAATTTGAATAATTTATACTAAGTCAAATTTGAATTCACAATATTGTACTCAAATCCACAATATTGTACACGTCGAGAGCTTTCCAAATATATAAAAATATTTAAATTTGGATATGTGGTTAAAAAGTTATGACATATCTTAAATGAAAGGGGCTTTTCTTCTAAAGTGCCATTTAATCTAATTAAAAGAAAACAAATTCCACGTGTGCGCTGAATGCATCTGACGTGTCGTCCACGTGGGTGCTGACTGTACCGCTGACTGGATAAGTGATTTGATCTGGTCCGTTGGATCTAGATATGATGGATCTGAGCAGCTCATACCGATTCGATTTAAAGGATCTAATCCTATGCGTACATTACAGATCGGACGGTCCAGGAGAGGGGCTCACCGGGGCGGCGCGGGGAGGTCGCCGGAGACGGAGAGGAATGGCGGTGTTGTCTCGGGCGTGGACGGCGGCGAGGTTGCGGGGCTCCCCTGGATGCGCGGACGGTCGCCCCGAGTACTGCGCGGCTCGACGAAGACGATGGAGGCGGTGGTGGGTGGCGAGGTGCTCCGGTGCTCGTTCTATCCCTCGCCGGAGTTCGCGTGGCGGCGGCGGCTTCGTTCACGCACGGGCAACTCGTTCTGGCGCGTTAAAAATTTACACGAAAATATTACAAGGATGCGCACGGGCATAACGAAGAAGATGGGGTAAGAGAGAGAGCTCGGGGTCTGCGTTAGCTCACCGGAACTGAAGAAAATTGTGGCGGCGATGGCGGCAGGGCGGCGGCGATTTGCGGGCAACCAAGGTCGGTTTAGGGTTTTTGTGGGGGAACGAGAGAGGGGGAGCAGGGCTACTTATGGGGATGCTCCAAGGAAACATATCCCGCGAATCGAGCTCGGATTTTGGAAAGGGATAGGAGGCGGAATCGGGGCGCGATTTTTGGATAGAGGAGGAACACGACCTCCCCTGACAGGTGGGTCCCACTGTCAGGGATTTTTCTTTTTCCTTTTCTGATTTTCTATTTTCTTAATAACTTTTGTTTTATTACTCCAAATGAGGTCAAACAAATTTCTAAAAATTTGTAAAATTATTATGTTTGTGTTAAACCAGTTTTAGGGATGTTTTGAACACTTTTTAAAAATAATAATTTCGAAATATTGATTAAATGCAAAATTGACACTTTATGTTTAATTTAAAACTAGGGTTTAATTAATTTTAATTTGGTTAAAATAAATTCTATGAAATATCCATATTCAAAATGTTTGATTTTAACTTATTAAAACTCATATTCCAATTTTAAATAAATTTTAGCTTTAATAGATTATTAAATATCACATTACAACTATTTGAAATGGAAAGAGAAAATGTAATGAAATAATTTTTTTAATTCAAATTATTTGTGCACCTTTATATTTTATATTAAGATAAATCATTGGAAAACTTCATAAACAACTTTGGAAAAAGATTTTAATTCATTTCTTATATGGAATATATTAACCAGTTCATGCCTTGAAAATAGATGAACATTCATGTAAGCAAATGAATAGTAATCTTTTGGCAATTAGACAATGTTTCCAATAGTTTTAAATACCCTTGTAATTATTAATTTAATTTATGTATAGCTAATGCTAAGTGGTGAAAGCCAATTACTTATAAGTAATCTATTTACTTACAAATGGATTGTATTTTGTATAATATTTGTCAAATTACATATTATTGTTTTGAAATACAGTAGATAATAAAATGTTTAAACTATGATATTTGAAATATTAAACTCTTTCAAAGTTGGTTCTCTTATGCATTTAATATTTTATTTTAATAAAAGAAAAGTTTTAAATTTTTAGTGATTTTTGAACATTATAAAATGTTGGGATGTTACAGACTACCACCCTTAAAAGGAATCTCGTCCCCGAGATTCGGAGAAGCT
The DNA here is from genome assembly GCA_026929855.1 of Poa annua. Lineage (NCBI taxonomy): Eukaryota > Viridiplantae > Streptophyta > Magnoliopsida > Poales > Poaceae > Poa > Poa annua. The sequence continues at coordinate 17,199,649 of CM049429.1, read as the reverse complement.
AAAAAGAAAGTAACTGCTGGAATGATTTTGATAACCTGAGAGGTTTGAGGAATGTAAATGTTTTGACATGGAAACTTGGAGAAGAAAGAAATATAGTTTGAAATTTCTAGGTTTAATCAATTGGATTGGAATTATCGGGGTGGCTACCACCCTTAAAAGAAATTTTTGTGGTTAGCCTAGGAACTTTATTTAATCTCGTTTATTTCTCTGATGCAGAGCGTACAAGTATTCAAAATACATTGGCATGTGGTGGATACAGAAAGTTTTAGCACTCACGTTATTCCACTTGGTCCTTGAAGAGATTTAATCCTTTTCCACTCTGGGCAGCCACTGGCGTAGTGTCCCTTATCCTTGCACCTGTAGCATGTTATGTGGCTAAGATCCTTCTTGGATTCACTCTTTTGTCTTTGTTCCTCCAGGATCTTGATGAGAGACCGTCGCATTCCTTCCTTGGCTTGCTGGTTAGCTTGTTGCACCAAGGGATAAAATTGGCATTGGATTGGAACATGGGTTATTCCTTCACACAGGAAGCAAACAACTCGTTTGGTGCGGCGTCCATTAATTGGGCGTCTGATGTGACCATGGGGCCACTCATCAGAACAATCTTTGGACGTATGTCCTATCTCTCCACAAGTTTTGCATGCTTTTAGTTGATCATAGGGTCCTCTTCAACAACACTATGGTTTTGATCAGTCTTACGCGAGTGGTCATTGATCACCTTTTGACTCTGATCCCTTAACAGTATTCGGGTAGTTGGGTACAATTCACTGTTGTTGATATTGGAGTGAGACATCTGCTGGTTTTAGAGAATAAATGAGTTCAATTATACGTACTATGGAGAATTACTAATTCAATAATTTCAGAACAAGCCAACCAATTCCTAACATAATCTATCAACATGATTAAAACACCTGAAAACACATACATGAAAATTTTCAAACTTATTTTGAGAAATCGAACTAATCGTTTATCGAACGAAACACACCAATGTCATGGAAGTACAAAAGCGATAGTACTGCCATACCACAATTTGATAGGTCAATACTCTAAATTGATGCGAGAAGCTAGATAGGATAAATGGTGATCCCTCTAACGTGGATTGTGATTGCTTCACTCATTCCTCCTTGATATCACGCTTGCGCTTCATTGCGTGGTTATTCGCCACAGGTGTGACTTCTCCCTCAATTGACCCTTCAGAAGGTACCTCCTCAGGGTCTCCTTCTTCCTGGTCTTCCTCCTTTATAGCTGCGGGTACTGCCACATTTCCAGTACCTTGGTCACCCCCTTCTTCAGCTGCTGGCTGTGGTGCAGGTGGGTTGAGTTGTGCCTCCAGTGTGGCAATCTGCTCATCCTTGTCAAGGTTCTGCAAGTGTAGGTCATGGATGAGTTCCTCCATATGGCCAATAAGGGTTTCAGATGTCTGGAGTTCTTGGGTTTTTGCGTGTATGACGGCTCAGGCATGATCTGCGATGTCATAAGCTTGCTGAACCTTTCTGGTCAGGCAGTTCATGAGGAAATCCAAGTCTTCAAACATTTTGTTAATGATAGGCAGATCCAAGCGATTTCCCGTGTGAGCCATTGAGTGGCCATGCGCATGAAGGGGATCGTGTGCAGAAAAAAAAAATCCTACCGACGATATCCTAAAAGCATGCCAAGATCTATACTATGCAGATATAGTAGTACGAACGGAGATCGGAATACGTACCCTTGTAGACCGAAAGCGGGGATCATGTTCCCGCACAAACATTGTCGATGCAGACCGACGAAGCCGACCTCAAGGTCGTGTAGAGGAAGCAGGCCTCCGAGTACCGCTAGCGCAGCACCTCGCAGGGAGTCGAACACGTACGGTGGAGACGATGCCTCCGAAGCTCCAGTCCAGGACGAGCAGCGGAAGACTTGGACCGGAACACCAGCATCGCGGCAGCGGGCTATGGTGGAGGAGATCCCCTCTTCCTCTTGCTCGGCGCGGCTCCGACTTGGGAACCACGAGATCGAGAGAGAAATCGCGAATTAATTGGTTAATTAAAAGGCTGGGGGTGCCCCTTCTTATATAGGCTCCCAAGGGGAGCCTACCTTGCCAGCCAGGCAATGTGGGACTATCCCCACATAGCCTGATTCGGCCAAGGGGGTGCGCCGGCCCCCTGGTGGACCCCATCTGGCCCACCGATGCCGGCCCCAAAGCTCCCACCGAATTCCCAAGGGGGTTCCCCCCCCCTCTTGGGCCTTCTTTCGTCCGGAAGGCCCATTTAGGGAAATCTGCCTTAATAAATTCGAAAATAAATATATAAAATCATATTTGCATATTAATAACACTAATTAATATCTAACATAATATATATAATTTTTCCAAGCTCCAAAAACTCTTTCGGCGCTGCCCGATCTCCATCAGACCTCCCCCGGGACGCTCCCGGTGATCTCCTTCCTTTCCGGTTGTCTTGTCGAAACCCCTTAAGTGTGTTACCCAAGCGGTTCTATATAATATCAGGTATGATCAAGAATCCTCAATGATCAACGACTAACTCGTAGGCTTGGACCCCATGAATTAATCCCTGAGATATAATGAATGACTTTCATCTATCAAACCTGAACGTGAAGTCTTAGACCTTTTGCCATAGCGATACTTAGCACGTCCGAGCGTCGTTCCATAGATATCTCCATACCTAATCCCGACCTCGTTACCGACGACGCCATCTTCTACTCGTTCATGATCTCATGTCTCCGTGACCTAGTCACATGCTTGCAAGCTCATTAGACATGATCTCACCGAGTGGGCCCAAGAGTATCTATCCTGCTATGCGGACTGGCAAATCCCGCTCTTGACCCCTCGTCTCAACTACTCCTTTCCGATACCCAAAAGTATCACCGTTATTGTCATACTAAATAAGATACGACGTTTGGTGCAATCAAAGTATCTTCCGGGAATATCAAAGTATCTTCCGGGAAGAGTATCTTCCGAGTTGATCTCACGGTCAAAGGCGTAACGACTACGTTCTCCAAATCTGGGTATGTCCATCACACCGCTCTCCAGCGATATGACTCTCATTGCTGACCGGCGCCATGCCCCATGACCGGGAAACCTCGATCATCAATCGCGCAACGAAACTAGTCTTAGTAGAGGCTACTAGGGACCTGGTTGTTTACGTATCACACCCGCATTAGTGTTTCCGCTTAATACGGTTCTAGCATGACATAAAAACCTATTATGAACAAACGAGATATGATAAAGAATACACTTTATTAATTGCCTCTAGGGCATATCTCCTTCAGTCTCCCACTTGCACTAGAGTACAACTTAATCTAGATTACAACTTGGTAAAAGCTTAACACCCATAGCTAACTGGTGCTGTTCATGCTTATCAAGCGGAAGAGGCTTCGTCAGCGGATCTGCCACATTCAGATCCGTATGCACTTTGCAAATCTTCACATCGCCTCCTTGTACGTGCTGACGTATCACGTGGAAGCGTCGGAGAATGTGTTTGGCGGTGGAGTGAGACCTCGGCTCCTTGGCGTTCGCAATGGCACCCGTATTGTCGCAGAAGAGGATCACGGGGTCTTGCACGCTCGGGAACACTCCAAGTTCGATGACGAAGTTCCTCAGCCACACAGCTTCATTCGCGGCCTCGCAGGTAGCAATGTACTCCGACTCCATTGTAGATTGTGCGACTATGGGTTGCTTCCCACTTCTCCAGCACACGGCGCCTCCATTCACCTTGAACACGTAACCTGTCTGTGACTTACAGTCATCGGGGTCTGAGCAGAAACTTGCATCTACGTAACCCGTTACGCCAAGTTCTTCATCGCAGCCACCATACACAAGGAACATTTCCTTTGTCTTATTGAGATACTTAAGAATGCTCTTAACAGCTACCCAATGCGGCATTCAAGGATTACTCTGGAACCGGCTTGTCAAACTTAGAGCTAATGCCACATCCGGTCTAGTACTCAACATTGCATACATGATCGATCCTATGGCTGAAGCATAAGGATGTTTCGTCATTTCGGCCTTACCCAGTTCCGTCACCGGACACTGCGCCTTACGCAATATCTAATTCTTGATAACCGGCAGAGAACCCTTCTTTGCCTTCTCCATATGAAAATGCTTCAGTATTTTATCAAGATAAGTACTCTGACTTACTGCTAATAGGCGCCTTGATCTATCGCGATAGATCTTTATGCCTAAAACATACGCAGCTTCTCCAAAGTCCTTCATGGAAAACTTACTGTTTAAATATTCCTTCACGCTATTCAGAAGTTCCACATCATTCCCTATCAGCAATATGTCGTCAACATACAGTGCTAAGAACACAACCGAGCTCCCACTCATTTTCTTGTAAATACAGGTCTCTTCCACATTCTGGACAAATCCAAAACCTTTGATTACCTCATCAAAGCGAAGATTCCAGCTCCGAGATGCCTGCTTCAATCCATAGATGGATCGCTGAAGCTTGCACACCTTGTTAGCACTTCCTGGATTGACAAAACCTTCCGGCTGTACCATGTACAACTCTTCCTCAATGTTTCCATTCAAGAAGGCCGTTTTGACGTCCATCTGCCAGATTTCATAATCATAATAGGCAGCTACTGCTAACAAAATCCGAATAGACTTAAGCATCGCTACCGGTGAAAAAGTTTCATCGTAGTCAATTCCATGAACTTGTCGGAAACCCTTTGCGACAAGCCGAGCTTTATAGACGGTCACATTACCATCAGCATCAGTCTTCTTCTTAAAGATCCACTTATTCTCGACGGCCTTGCGCCCTTCGGGAATATCCACCAAAGTCCACACTTTGTTATCGTACATGGATCCTATTTCGGATTTCATGGCTTCAAGCCATTTCTCGGACTCTAGACTCTCCATCGCCTCCTTGTAGGTCGTAGGTTCGTCTTGCTCGACTAGCATGACGGTGCAAACCATATTGCCATACCATTCTGGTGCGATCCGAGATCTACCAGACCTACGAGGTAGAACATCTTCCTCGACAGTTTCTCCCACTCCTTCCACGGAGGACGTTTCCGGAATTGCTTCCGTTGCGCCACTCGGAATCTCGAGTTCAGGATCAACGATTTCATCGAGGTCTACCTTCCTCCCACTTACTCCTTTCACGAGAAACTCCTTCTCTAGAAAGGTACCGGTCTTCGCGACAAAAGTTTTGCCCTCAGCTTGGTTGTAGAAGGTGTACCCAACGGTTTCCCGCGGATATCCTACAAAGACGACTTTCTCCGACTTCGGTTCGAGTTTGTCGGGCTGCAGTTTCTTAACGTACGCCTCACAACCCCAAACCTTCAGAAACGATAACTTGGGCTTTTGGCCATACCATAATTCATACGACGTCGTTTCAACGGACTTGGACGGAGCCCTATTTAAAATGAATGCGGTTGTTTCTAACGCATAACCCCAGAAGGACACTGGCAGATCGGTAAGAGACATCATAGATCGGAAACTATCCAGTAGAGTAAGATTACGTCGCTCGGACACACCGTTACGCTGCGGCGTTCCGGCGGGCGTAAGTTGGGGCACTATGCCACAACTCTTCAGATGTGTGCCAAACTCAAAACTCAAGTACTCTCCACCGCGATCGGACCGGAGATGCTTGATTTTCCTATTAAGCTGATTCTCAACTTCACTCTGGAATTCTTTGAACTTTTCAAACGTTTCAGACTTGTGTTTCATCAAATAGATATAACCGTATCTACTCAAGTCATCAGTGAAGGTGACAAAGTAACGATAACCATTGCGTGTCGAAACGCTCATTGGTCCACATACGTCTGTATGTATGATCCCCAACAAATCCGACGCCCGTTCAACGAAACCTTTGAACGGTGTTCTGGTCATTTTGCCCATGAGGCATGGTTCGCATGTATCGAGGGATCCGAAATCCAACGAATCCAAGAGTCCATCGGAGTGGAGTCGCTTCATGCGCTTTATACCAATATGACCAAGACGGCAATGCCACAAAAACATGGCGGTATCGTCACTACACTTAATTCGTTTGGCTTCTATGTTATGGATGTGAGTACTACGATCGAGATTCAACAAGAATAAACCGTTATTCTCGGGAGCATCAACATAAAAGATATCATTCATATAAATAGAACAATTGCTTGACACTGATTTAAATGAATAACCGTCTTGTAACAGGCAAGACCCACTTATAATGTTTACACTCAAGGATGGCACAAAATAACATTTATTTAAAACCAAAACTAATTCCGATGGTAGATGCAGAGGGAGCGTGCCGACAGCCACCACGTCGACTCTCGATCCGTTGCCGACGCGCATCGTCACCTCATCCTTCGCCAGCCGCCTTCTATTCCGTAACTCCTCCTGAGAGTTACATATATAAGCAACAGAACCAGTATCAAATACCCACGTATTGCTCCGGGCGGATGTAAGGTACACATCTATAACATGTATATCAAGTATACCTTGCTCTTTGTCGACCGTCTTGCCAGACTTCCTATCCTCCAGATACTTGGGGCAGTTGCGCTTCCAGTGACCCTTCCCCTTGCAGTAGAAACACTCCACGCTAGCTCTGGGACCAGACCTGTTAGTCCTGGGCTTGGCAGCCAACTTTGCCTCCCTCCGGGACTTCCAGCTCTGCTTTCCCTTGCCAGCGGACTTCTTGAAATCAACGGTCTTGTTGACCATCAACAGCGTGTGCTCCTTCTTAATCTCTACCTCAGCAGTCTTGAGCATCACGAACACTTCACCCAGGGACTTAGCCATGCCCTGCATGTTGTAGTTCATGACGAAGCCTTTGTAGCTCGGTGGCAACGATTGCAACACCCTGTCAATCGCCAGCTCATCGGGAATCTTGCACTCCAGAGCATTCAGGCGTTGAACGTAGCCAGACATCTTGACTACATGCTCGCTCACACTGCTATGCTCTTCCATCTTGGCTGAGAAGAAAAGCTCAGAAGCCTCATATCTCTCAGCCTTAGCCTGCCGCGCAAAGACAGCCTTAAGATCCGAGATGATCTCAAAGGCGCTCATCTTCTCAAAGCGCTTCTGCAGGTCGGCTTCCATGGCGTAGAGCATGCCACTCTGGACAAAGGCAGAATCCTCCGATCGGGTCTGGAAGACCTTCTTCTCATCCTCAGAGGCATCATCTGCAGGAGGGTCACCTATGGCGGCCTCAATGACGTAGGCCACCCTATGTGGAGTGAGGAGGATCCTCAGGTTGCGGAACCAGGCCATGAAGTTTGACCCATTGGTCTTAAGCTTTTCTTTCTCAAGGAACCGACCTAGGTTAAACGAGGGGCGAGACATCTACAATGGAATTTGCAACAACATAAGACTTTGTTCATAATAATTTTGAGTTATAGTATTTTAGAAAATAACTAACATAACTCCCACTCAAACGAACATCCCTCCTGGTCGTTTAAGCGATTACACGACCCCCATCCATTGCACCACCCCTCATCATCAAAGCCGGCGGCACAACTTCAAGAGTAGACAAAATCGTCCGCCACACCAATTTTGTGACTCGTGCTCGACCTTTCGGTCTTCCTGTTCCGAGGCCATACCTCTTAGTATGCTAGGCTCGCCACCAAAGACCTCCACGCTGACGCGTGTGCAACATGGCTTGCACCCACCGTATGCGAACGAAGATATGTCTGACACCCGATCATCACGGCCTGCCTCATAACGTAGAACTTTATTGGTGGTGCGCGTTGGAGGGAGAACACTAGTGGTATTTTGAAGGGATCATCTTATTCAGCTACCGCCGTGTAACACACAATCACACAAAAATAAGATGCACACAAAACATCAAATGTAATGCAATGTGATATAGTCCATCACGCCATGGTCTTCTTGGCGCCCGCAGTTTATAAACAATTTAATAAACCTACCTTGACCATATCACATAGCCCCTGCAAAATAAAGTTAGACGCTTCTACTTTATCTTTTGCATATTTTACGTGGCTTGGGGCTTTCGTAAATAGAACCGCTTCATACCTACGAATCTTATGACCACAACAACGATCCAATAATTGCATGTTTAAGCATCCCTTTCGGGCCCTCCATTGAAAATGCGAAGACCAACTAAAGAGAGAGAAACTGTCACCCGCCAGCCACATATACGGTACAATCCGTATGTCAGTAGTGGAACCAGTCTCGCGTAAGCGTACGCGTAAAGTCGGTCCGGGCCGCTTCATCAACTCAATGCCGCTGGAATACACAAGTGCACGCTAGAGGGTAGCAAATAACAGGAACGGTGCCCCCGTGCAGAGCACGGGTTCTAACAGCGTACAGCTATATCTACGATAGATCGGCTCCGATACCACTGAAGGGGATCGTGTGCAGAAAACAAAAAATTTCCTACCGACGATATCCTAAAAGCATGCCAAGATCTATAATATGCAGATATAGTAGTACGAACGGAGATCGGAATACGTACCCTTGTAGACCGAAAGCGGGGATTACGTTCCCGCACAAACGTTGTCGATGCAGACCGACGAAGCCGACCTCAAGGTCGTGTAGAGGAAGCAGGCCTCCGAGTACCGCTAGCGCAGCACCTCGCAGGGAGTCGCACACGTACGGTGGAGACGACGCCTCCGAAGCTCCAGTCCAGGACGAGCAGCGGAAGACTTGGACCGGAACACCAGCAGCGCGGCAGCGGGCTATGGTGGAGGAGATCCCCTCTTCCTCTTGCTCGGCGCGGCTCCGACTTGGGAACCACGAGATCGAGAGAGAAATCGGGAATTAATTGGTTAATTAAAAGGCTGGGGGTGCCCCTTCTTTTATAGGCTCCCAAGGGGAGCCTACCTTGCCAGCCAGGCAATGTGGGACTATCCCCACATAGCCTGGTTCGGCCAAGGGGGTGCGCCGGCCCCCTGGTGGGCCCCATCTGGACCACCTAGGCCGGCCCCAAAGCTCCCACCGAATTCCCAAGGGGGTTCCCCCCCCTCTTGGGCCTTCTTTCGTCCGGAAGGCCCATTTAGGGAAATCTGCCTTAATAAATTTGAAAATAAATATATAAAATCATATTTGCATATTAATAACACTAATTAATATCAAACATAATATATATAATTTTTCCTAGCTCCGAAAACTCTTTCGGCGCTGCCCGATCTCCATCGGACCTCCCCCGGGACGCTCTCGGTGATCTCCTTCCTTTCCGGTTGTCTTGTCGAAACCCCTTAAGTGTGTTACCCTAGCGGTTCGATATAATATCAGGTATGATCAAGACTCCTCAATGATCAACGACTAACTCGTAGGCCTGGACCCCATGAATTAATCCCTGAGACATAACGAATGACTTTCATCTATGAAACCTGAACGTGAAGTCTTAGACCTTTTGCCATAGCGATACTTAGCACGTCCGAGTGTCGTTCCATAGATATCCCCATACCTAATCCCGACCTCGTTACCGACGACGCCATCTTCTACTCGTTCATGATCTCATGTCTCCGTGACCTAGTCACATGCTTGCAAGCTCATTAGACATGATCTCACCGAGTGGGCCCAAGAGTATCTATCCTGCTATGCGGACTGGCAAATCCCGCTCTTGACCCCTCGTCTCAACTACTCCTTTCCGATACCCAAAAGTATCACCGTTATTGTCATACTAAATAAGATACGACGTTTGGTGCAATCAAAGTATCTTCCGGGAATATCAATAAGAGTTGATCTCACGGTCAAAGGCGTAACGACTACGTTCTCCAAATCTGGGTATGTCCATCACACCGCTCTCCAGCGATATGACTCTCATTGCCGACCGGCGCCATGCCCCATGACCGGGAAACCTTGATCATCAATCGTGCAACGAAACTAGTCTTAGTAGAGGCTACTAGGGACCTGGTTGTTTACGTATGACACCCGCATTAATGTTTCCGCTTAATACGGTTCTAGCATGACACAAAAACCTATTATGAACAAACGAGATATGATAAAGAATACACTTTATTAATTGCCTCTAGAGCATATCTCCTTCATCGCATCCCTCTTCCCAAAGGCACGGAAGTGCGATTCCGGTGCTAGCTTGTTGCGATACTTATAGCACAATCGAGCCATTAAGTCCCCCATAGCTATGTTCACTCCTTCAATCCACTCTGGGTAGTAGGTGACATAGTCCACGGGCTCGAAGTCTGGCATCGTTGGATCTGGGGTCATGATTGTGCGGATTTCCCAACGTGTCACATCGGGTATGTCGGTCTCCTCCTTCCTTCCTCGGAAATAGGGCGGTGGTAGCTTCAATTGACTTGTCAACCTGGAATGCTGCCTCCCAAAGATGAAATTCGACAAAACACCAGCATACGCGGTCTCAGTGTACTCTCCCATCTGAAATTTTGAACAGGTAAGATTATTAGAATTTAAAGCGAAAAGGAAGATACAAGACAAAATAACTAATGTAGAAACAATGGAAAGGAAATTTCAAATAATTTCTCAAGTTCGAAACCTAGTATTTTTAAAACTATTTAACTTTTGAGTCTCGGTCCAATCCTAGGGGTTTCGAGCCTACAGGCAACACAGTGCTCAGATACCATTTTGTAGCACCCCAACTTTTATTAAAGTTGGAACACCTGTGTTATGTGCTAGTCCCTGGATCACTGCTAGCACCACAGTACAAAATATAGGATATCATTGCATAAGTATTAAATTGCTACAACGAGATCCAAAAATATTAGCCAAGTATAGCTTTATTACAAGTTTGCATAGCCATGAAGGCTAGCTAAAATTCAGAGTTCACAACGAAAGCGAATAACAATGCGCCTCAGCTTCAAGCATGCGCCACAGGCAGACATGTTGGGTGTAGACTCGAGTCCAAATCTTATTCTTCATCAGAATTACCTGCACATTTGAATATGCAGCCCCCGAAGGAGGTCAATACAATGATGTATTGGCAAGTGACTATGGTAGATATAAAATAACAAGTCTAAAATCTATATGCATATCTGGCTTGGTGGGGTTGGAGACTATTTTGCAGAAAGCAAGTTTTCTCCTATCTTTTGTAAAACATTTTTATTTCTCATGACTTGGCACCAAGGGACAAAGCCCAAGTGCACCAACAATTCTTTCCTTAGTCAATTTTTACTTTATGAAAACGGTGTTGAGATTCTTCCGCCCATCCTTGTCAAGTTGCTCGAAGTAGTCCATTTCCGGGGACACGGCTAAGTACTTAGTTTTACACTCTGCAGAGGTTGTGCATGTTCACCATTGTACCCATTCAACCCAAGGTATCCTTTACACACCATTTGTGATAAGGAAAGGAGGAGAATGAGACGAGATCTTTCAGAAGCATTTTCCCTCCCACTCTGGCTTGAACCGTTCCACCTAACATCCCCCTACATATGCTTGTCAAGCCGGAGAGAGTCCACACAACATAATTGATCAAGCCAGAGCCCATATGGCAATGGCTGCACTGGAAGCAATCGTCACTCGGAGTTCTTCAGATTCCTTTGTTCCTAGGTGGCCATCCACAAGTGCACTCTCAGGTGAAAACCACCATGCTCATGGCCCCAAGTATAGTAGAAACTATCTTAGGCGAAGACCACCACAAGCACAGCCCTGAGTAGCCACTCAACATAAACCATTCAACCAATCCACCCAGGTGATTCATTAACTTAGTGGATGTGTACTCTCAGGTGAGAACCACCATGCTCACGGCCCTAAGTAGAATAGAAATTCATCCTAGGCAACGACAACCATGAGCACAGTCCTGAGTAGTCACTTAACATTTTGTAAAACTTTTCATCAATTGCATAGCATCCATATTTCTGCTAAGTATGATATAGGAACCTAGACACAGGACTAAGGGAATTCTACACAGGTTTAGCATAACAATACTACCCTAAGCATGCATATAAAAATACACTAAGTAATTCATATAGAAAATAGTAGGAAGTTTATGAGGTGTGCCACTTGCCTTTGAATGTTGTCGTTGTTCACAAACTCTATTCAACAACGAACGTTTTGCTCTCCGTTCAATCTAAACAATATAAGCAAACAACAATACAACAATCAACAAACAACAATCATCAATCATTTCATGCACATACATAGTTAACAATGAGTTTCATAAAACTTCTAAGGAAAACATGTTATGTATGATATGCAATTTATTTCTAAGGACTAGAGATGCAAGTCAAATAGGTTGGTCCAAAAGGACTAAGGCTAAGGTCATAAGTTGGAAATATTTTGTTTTATATCATCTTGGGTTTTATATCATCTTGGATAAGCACTCTAATGGCTTAGTCTTGAGGTGCAAAATACTTAGAGAAAATACTAGCTCTATTCTTCGAGGTGATCAACAATTATTATCAACTCTTTGTAAATTGGATATTCACTATAGTGAGAGAGACAGACACCCGGCCAGCCACTTATATTGTGGAACAGGTCTCATGTACGTGGACATGTAAGGTTTGTTTCCAGGCCGCTTCATCTCACTATGCCGCTAGGATCCCACAAACTTCTAGATGATAATATCATGATCAAAAATTGTTTATGTCAATTGTGAAAGATAAGATTAGGAAAGAGGGATAAGATAGAAAGAAAGATGTAATTGTCCTCCAGGCTTAATCTCCAGACTTGTAACAATCTCCTTGGTGATGTCTCAGAGAAGGAGGGGGAAAGGATGGAGAGCAAGATTTAGAAACATTTCTGGTTGGTCTTCATGGGTTTCTTCTTGACTTTTCTTCTAAGTGCTTCAAATCCTTGGATATACTTCTGAAGTCTTGTTTTGCTGAGTCCTTCATTGGTCTCTAGCTCCATGTTGAAAATCCTAAGTGTCTAATGTATAGCACTTTTACCGAAATACTAAGTTTAAAATAACCCTAACTTAGAGAAAAATGGGGGGAGGGGTTTTCCCAAGGGGAATATAACTTCACCATAAAATATGCTATGTATGAATGAAATTTTAATTCACAAGAAACAAAATATGAAGTATGCATAAGTTATAATTGCAATTTAGTTAATTTCAATTTTTGCAAAATATAAGAAAAGGGTTAAAAGAGTTTTATGCGATTAAATTTTTATAATAAGATATTATAATTAGTATTAAATAACAGAGGGGAGTTAATTAAATCTTATAGCAATTGGATTTATTCAAGAATAATGTTTATATTAAAAGTTATGTTGAAAATATTCACACTATTCAGTTTAAATATATAACTATGAACTCATTCAAATATCTCTCATAATTATTTTATAATAGAGGCATCACACTACAAATATTCTAAAGTTTCTAAAACAATTTTATTTGTAATTTTTAGATTTTTAGATATAAAGTTATTACAAATATACTCAAATCCACCATCTGAAATTTGAATAATTTATACTAAGTCAAATTTGAATTCTAACAGTTTCACAATATTGTACACGTCGAGAGCTTTCCAAATATATAAAAATATTTAAATTTGGATATGTGGTTAAAAAGTTATGACAGATCTTAAATGAAAGGGGCTTTTCTGCTAAAGTGCCATTTAATCCAATTAAAAGAAAACAAATTCCACGTGTGTGCTGAATGGATCTGACGTGTCGTCCACGTGGGTGCTGACTGTACCGCTGACTAGATAAGTGATTTGATCTGGTCCGTTGGATCTAGATCTGACGGATCTGAACAGCTCATACTGATTCGATTTAAAGGATCTAATCCTATGCGTACATTACAGATTGGACGGTCCAGGAGAGGGGCTCACCAGGGCGGCGCGGGGAGGTCGCCGGAGACGGAGAGGAATGGCGGTGTTGTCTCGGGCGTGGACGGCGGCGAGGTTGCGGGGTTCCCCTGGATGCGCGGACGGTCGCCCCGAGTACTGCGCGGCTCGACGAAGACGATGGAGGCGGTGGTGGGTGGCGAGGCGCTCCGGTGCTCGTTCTATCCCTCGCCGGAGTTCGCGTGGCGGCGGCGGCTTCGGTCACGCACGGGCAACTCGTTCTGGCGCGTTAAAAATTTACACAAAAATATTATAAGGATGCGCACGGGCATAACGAAGAAGATGGGGTAAGAGAGAGAGCTCGGGGTCTGCGTTAGCTCACCGGAACTGAAGAAAATTGTGGCGGCGATGGCGGCACGGCGGCGGCGATTTGCGGGCAGCCTAGGGGCGCTCGGGTTAGGGTTTTTGTGGGGGAACGAGAGAGGGGGAGCAGGGCTACTTATGGGGATGCTCCAAGGAAACATATCCCGTGAATCGAGCTCGGATTTTGGAAAGGGATCGGAGGAGGAGTACGCCGACGACTACGCCAACTGAGTGTCCCGCTCAACTGCTCTGTGGGAATGCGTCAGGACGTGACGAGGGTCGACGCTAGCCGAAGCTTCCGCTGAACCTTAGTTAATTTTCGTCAAGTGCGATGATGTTTGCAGACTTGGTCATGAGACCATTATTTATGTAAGTCTTATACTATTCGAGTTGTATGATGTAACTTTGTATACCATGTCGGTTATGTGATTGCGATGCACTGATCATTGGGATCGTGATCTGTTTACATAAGGCATCTCTGACGGTTAGTCAGAGGGGTCCTCACAGACTTGGTATCAGAGCCATCGTTGACCTTAGGAGACCTTAGTTAGCATGGTCGTTAGCTTTCGAAGGAAATGTTTTCCTAAAACCTATTTCGACAAGAATATATTTCCTTGTAGGTAAGCCAAATATGGTTTCCACTCCTCACATTTTCTGAAAAACCATCTCTATCTTATCTCTCTAATTTAAAGTATTTCGAAAGACTTTTGTCTACTATCTTGTCCCTATTCCAAAGCTTGTATAAACTTGACGATGAACCCAAATGAGACCTATGTAACCAGTACCGAGAAGGTGAAGTTTAGTCTCAATATTTCAGCATACGACATCAACGTGGTCGTCAAGTGAAGAAACAAGTTACAAAGCAACCCTTGCTGCCGAAGTAGTCTTACTATCAAGACTTCAACCACAACAATGGTGCTCCAGTTGCAACTTCAAATGCCTCAAGCTTACTAGCAGGAGCCCCAACTGAACAAGTGTAGACTCCATAAAGTAGGAATGACCAAGACCCATAGGACTTCTAGGAAATGACCTATGGTTTGGATTTTCCAACTAACGCGTTTGTTGAGTGTCATTTTTGTTCTAGAGTTTCCTTGTGTGCCCTTTTGCTGGTATGGTTTTTGCTTGTGTGTGCCTTGTTTGGTTGCTTGTGGTTGATATGTTGTTCCATGATATATTTCACACACACGACTTGTAGACAATACATATTAGGCACATACTTTAACTTTGTTTAAAATCTTGATTTCTCCACACACAGACTTTTCTTACCTTTTGCCACAAATGTACACTAATGCACTTATAAAGTTGTACTAAAAAACTTCCTAAAATGATTTCTTTCTAATCTAACCTTTAACATGTGAGAGTTATAAACTTTTCCTCGAAAACTTCCTAAAATGATTTTCCTTCTAATCTAAACTTCAACACTTAAGAGTTATGAACTACACATGATACCGAAACCCCCAAAGAAAGCCCCTCCCCGTAATGTGACTGACCTTGTGTAGTTTAATTAATTTTCATATTACAGGTATACCATCATTAACCTAACGTATCTGACTTTGGAGTAACATCCAACATCATCGACATGTGACTAACTAACCTCTTCAAGACCTACAAACCAAGATCAGAAAAGAAGTGCCAACGGAAGTTTCACTTTCTGATGGCAACGAGGAAGACTCACATATCAGTAAGAGCCACTACTTTTTGAAGACTTTATGAAGACCTCAAGCTGTTTCGTGCAACAACGAGGACAACCAACACGGAAGATCGTCTACATGAAGATGTACCATGAAGCTAGTGTCCTCAGTGCTTTCTGCGCGTCAGCGTTACTAACTCAACTGACCCTGACTTGAGTTTTATAGAAAGCAGTGATTCCTTTTAGGCTAACTTAGATACAACTAACCTCTGAAGACTGGTGCAAAGTTGTATGAAGCCCAATGACCAAGGAAGTCTCCATCAACACTCTACGGCGGCTAAACTAAAGATGGACACAATAGGAGACACCAAATCCAGCAAGACGCCAAGAATGGTGAGAAGACTGAAGATTGTTGCACTTGGCAACACCTTACATCAAGCAAGTTTAGACATCTTTAGCAGATCTTAGCACCTTTCTGACTTGTTATGAAAAGAAAGAGAGTCAAGTCCACCGACCTGACGCCCATGTGAGGCTTGAAAACTGTTTGCTTTTGTCTAACTGCTAAACCCTCAAGACGTCAATATCGAGACGAGCATCTACATCAGCCCCAAGCACCGAGGAGCTACCACAAGATGAAGATCATCGTGATACTCAAGACCAACAACATCCCGAAGTCAGAGACAACTCATGCAGTCAACTTTAACCCTTCATGTGTGCCCCTTTTTAAGGGGGGAAGACACATGCTAGTTTTATTTGATAGTTGTGACAAAGTTGTTCCTTGTGCCCCAATCCCTGAAGTTTTTGAAGTCAACTCAACAAGAGCTATACACCAGCATCAACCATCATGTCGACATCTTCAACAAAGACCCACGTCATCCCGGAGAAATCAGATGCCATATTGACAAGCATACCTCATTTGAGAATCAAGAATGCCTGAAGATGAAGGAGCATCAAACCACTAACCTTGCACTCTCTTAATAAACACATAGGAATCTCGGGACGAGATTCTGTTAAGGGGGGGGGGGGGGGGGGGGAAGGTCTGTAACGCCCCAAATTTTGGAAGCAACAAAAACTAAATTATAAAAGATCCAAAATACTGAGGCAACAAAAACTTTTTGAAATATCCTGTCAATGGATGTGTTTTCCCTGGTATGCTATGTTGGTCATGTTGTGTTTTGTGTTGTGTTGATAACCTCTCTAGCTATCAACCCTAAAACTAAACCTAGTTATAATATGACATCTGATTCCAATGTTACGACAAGTAAAATAGTGCATGTACTTTCTCCTAACTTCCTTTTAATAAACTCTATTTACCATGATTTTAGCAATTACCCCAAGACAATTTGTTTGAGAAAATAAAAGTATTTCCAAAAGATATACGATTACAAAAATATATAGGACCCTATAATAAGTCCTAATGCATTTTGAGCCTAATATGTGGCAAGTGTTCACCACTCTTATTTCAACATTCCTCAATTTGTACTTCTTTGGAAACTACCACTAAGAAATTGTTTAACCCTCTTTCTTCAAAAGCTTATCATAACTTTTATTGATCACCACTTCACAAATATAATTACTGAATCTTACAAGTATGTTTAATTAGCCAATTATTCTTGTGAGTTTGATCCTATTGGTCATGTGCTTAATTTGTTGGCCTTGAGTGTGTTATTTTATGAGTGCTCATGTGGTGATTGAATTTAGCAACATTTATTGCACATAATTTAATTTGTATCCAAAAGGATTGATTTGCTTGTCTTAACTGAGTGGAATGTATTACCTCTTGTAGAATGGTTTTGTGTGGATGTTTACAAAATTTATATTTTATATAGATAGGAAATCAATCTGCCCTCTTATTAATTTTTAGCATTTCTTTAGCATGACAAATAGGCTTCTCTTTATTCATTTTGGGAATGCAACTCACCCAACCTCATCCATATCATGTCTACTATCTATCCATAATCTCATTTAAAATATTTTAAATGTTTAATCACTATTCCTTGATTGTTTTTGAGTGCTCCGTTTTAAGATGACCATATCTAGTTCATATTATAGCACCTTGTCATTTTTGTATCTACTATTGTTGAGCCTTTTTTACCTAAGCTCATAAACCTAATGCTGCACTTATACCCCTCTAATCAACCCATCTTGTTTTATAATTTTGTTGCCAATGTGTTGACTAAACCATCTTAGTTTTGTGGCTAAGTTTAATCAGCCCAAAAACACTCTAAAATCTAATTCAACACTCCCCTCTCCTCCAACCCTTGTTTTGATCATGTCCTAACCACCACACCCCCTGGATGCTTTGACCATCGACCCTCCCCTGCCCTGGATTTAATCTCCTTTCTTTTCTCATTCGGGCATTTGATTGAGCACTTGGTGGACAAGCAGCCGACCACCACCCTCTCCACCCAATCTGTGGCCTCGACCTCCTCTTGTCCTCTCCTCGCGCCTGCTGCTCCCCCAAACCCTCTTGAGTGCCCTGGCGAGCCCCTGTCCCTCCTCTTTGTCTCTAACACTTGTCCTGCGTGCCGCCCTTGTCGACCAATGCCCGCGGACCACCTCCCGCGTTCCGACCAAACCGCAGAGAGCCCGAGCCCTAAACCTTGCCCATGACCTGTATCTTCTCTCACGAGACACTGCAGACACCGCCCAGCTCGCCCAATCGTCTTTCCGTGCTCTCTCCATCCCCGTCCGTGCACAGCGACCACCGTGAACCGAGCACTCGCTCGGATAAGAAGGCCCAGCTCCGCTGCCGTGCTCTCACCTTGCCCATTCCACTCCTGCACCTCTCCTCTCTCACCCCTAGCGATGTCGCTCGAGCTCTCGCTCCCTGCTGCTCAAGATCGTCGAAGGACAAAAGCTCGGGGCCGTGTGCTTGCATGCATGCTCACCTTCATCCCGGACCCCCTCGTCTCTTTATTTTTGCACCATCTTATTCCCCTCTCCGTGATCTCCCTCTTCGGCATCGTTGCTTGCATGCAGGAACACCGAAGCTCCCGCGGCCTCGCCATGCCCCCTTCGGACGTCCTCGACGTTCCCCCCCCCCCCCTCTTGGAAGCTCGCCGACGTAGACTGCTGCCTCGCCGCGTCTTCCTCGACCTTCCGCAACCACCTCGCCTCCCCTCCGTCATCTCTTTGCACCTGAGGTGAGCTGTGTGTCCTCGCCTTCTTCCCCTAGGTCTTCTGCTCTTGTTCCTTGCGTCGGGAGGTAGAAGACGAACTTGCACCGTCGATCTCTCCATCCATGGCCCATTTTGAACCTCGCCAGATCTGTTTTGGGTCGTCCAGATCAAATCTGACGGTGGCTTACCCCTTCGCCTGCGCGCGAGTGCAGTTGGCCGGCCCAGCGCGGCGCCGCTCGGGCCTTGGCAGATCTGGCCCATTTTGGTGTTTTTCTTTCTAAACCTTTTTCCTGATTTATTTTCCAGTGAATCGATAGCTCAGCTTTAATTCATGTGTGGGAGATCTGTGCATGCAAAATTTTTGAAATTATTTTTTTTGGATTGCTGTGTGTTTTCTTGACCATATGGCACTGGCCCTTCAAAAAAAAATATTGGTATGAGTGTGATATGTGCAATCTTGTAAAAATCAAAATCTAAATGGTTTTTGCACCATTTACTTAATAACTTGAGTTTTATAAATCCAAATCCTGCAAACTTTAGTTCTATGGAAAGCCTAGGAGAATACCTACCTAGATCTATAAGCCTTGCATGCAGGGGATGTGTCTAAATAAAGTTCTATTAAGTTTAAGATGAACAACAGTAGCATTTTGTTGATTTTTAGTTCTTTATTAAAAATACTTTTTGGAGTAAATCCAATTGCACGTGGTAGATATTGGTATTAGCTATCATATACTAGCTTGGTAGAATTTTACAGCTTATATTTTGTGCATGGTGGATTATTCTCTTAAACAGTAGGTTATTACACTAGAAAAAGGATTATCTTTATTTTCTGTTAATTGTATGTGTTTGATTTTAATGTTTGGTGCTATATCTGTTTGTACAAGTAAATTAAGAGTAATTTTGTTGGATACTTATGTGTTTTCCTTAGCTTGAAAAGTTGGGTTTGTGTAAAAATATTTTATAACTTATGATGTACACTATTAAAGGTAAAATGCGTGTGTTCCACTAAAACTGAAATGTATGAAGCTAGGAGTGTCCAAATTGAGTGAGTCCAATTTCTACCGAAAGCTTAGTTCAATACCTATCCATAGAAATTAACCTTGCATGTAGGAGATTCCTAAAACTGAAACTATGTTCATTATGGTTTTGAGACCAGTAGCACTTACATGATTTTTAGCTTCTGTTTAGTAATAGCTTTTTATGCAAATCCAATTTTCATAGCTTCATATGATTGTTAGTGGTACTGTGGTCTAAGGGTTTATGTATAAGAGCTTCTTTCTGAGTGTGGTAGTTAAACTCCCAAAACAGGACACATACCACTAAGTTTTGCATTTAATTAGTTCCATGTTTTACCTATATTGTTATGTGTTTATATGTTTGATAAATTGTGAGTCCAGGACCTTAAGTTAACCTTTAATAACCTGTGTGAACTTGCTAAAAGCTTTGAGGTGCAACTCACTTCTTAATCTATCATAATCCCTCTTGCTCTCTAGGTGTTGCACTAATTGTATGTGAGTGCTATGTATGTGAATGTTGTTTGGTGTTAGATATTACTTCGTAGTGTTTGTGTTTTATAATGCTTGCTGTATGATTTGATTACTTTAGATTGTTTTCAACACACTCCTTTGCAGTAATGTTGGTGGTGTTATATTAAATAACTCACCTGCATCCTTTTTGCTCTTTATCAATAACTTGTGTGAGCAGTGGTGTTAACTTTTGTTGGTTGATTAACTACTTATTAGTGTGTGCCAGTAACATGCTTTCATGTGGGTGTGCTTAATTCTAGTGATAATGCTTGCATAATAAGATACTTTCATCTGAAGTACTTTCTTAACTATTAAAACACTTTTGTCTGGAGTACTTCCTTATTTATTAATAAACTTTTGTATGGAGTATTTCCTAAACAATTAATATACTTTTGTCTGAAGTATTTCCTAAACTATTAAGATACTTTTGTCTGAAGTATTTCCTGAACTGCTAAGATACTTTTGTCCGAAGTACTTCCTGAAACTAATATAACGACTCTTGTTAAATGATACAATAACCCTAAGTGATGTGTTGTTTTAGTGTTCTGTAGAACTACCTTTTTAATACTCAGGGTTGTTGCGTATATTTCCTTAGGAGGTTTTGTTGTTTATCTTAGCTCTTTGGACTTTGTTGTTTGTTGTTGTTTAGCTAAAGGAGTTGTTTGTTTTTGATTGTTGGCTTAATGTCTTGTGCAACGCTTGTTGTTGTTATGTTCTTATGGCAATGTCTTGTATTCTGAGTGTTGTTCCTTTTCCTGTTTACGACGTTAGATACGATCGGGAAGGAACGGGAAGTGAGGAATGAACTGGAGGAACATCAAGATCAAGACCAATAGCGTATTGCTGAGCCAGGCAAGCCCACCTCACCACCTTTATGCAAATCCTACTATTTACAAAGCATGTTTTGTTTTAAAATAAAATAATGCATGTTTTACTTCTTTTGTGGCACCTTGCCACCCGAAAACTAGTTTACAAAATATTGTTTGGCCAAAGTTATCTACTAGAATACTGTAGGTGTTACAAAAATAGTTTATTTGGTGAGCCTTGTTGTTGAAGGCTCCATCAAAAAAAAGATTAAGTTTTCTAGTAGTCTACCTTCATCTACTTACCTCAAAACTATAGGATGGGAACCTGTTTGATAAAACTGTTTTATGGAGGAAAACCTGAGTTGCTGGGAGCAATCAGCGAGAAAGAAATGTTTTATGAAAACCCGAGATGCTGAGAGCATTCGGAGATGTTGTGAAAACCCGAGATGCTGAGAGCATTCGGAGATGTTGCGAAAACCCGAGCTGCTGGGAGCAGTCGGAGATGGAGGTTTAATTTCGAAGTCCCTGCTGCCGCCCAAACAATTAACCCGTGCAACCACACTACCTGACATGTGTAGGGCTTAGCCGGAAGCTTGTCTGTTGTAGTGTTGGGGCTCTCATACTTTCTATGAGGGCTGGGCCCTCGAAGCCGGGTTGTCGTCCGGAAGAGATAATACACAGTTGAGGACCAACAGCCGGGCGATTACGGCGGGTCTCCTGACGTGGCGGTGTGGCGTCCCGAGGAAAGACCAAGAGGTCTAGTGGAGCACACGGTGTCGGGGAGAACAAACCTACCGGGAGGCCCCGATACTAGGGTGGTCATAGTGGAAAGCATTGATCGTGTTATCCGGACCCCCGCATGCTGTCGTATGACGGGTCGTGGCAGACACGTCGGAAGGACCGATTGGTGTGGTAAAGTGTGCAACCTCTGCAGAGTGTAAATCTATTCGAATAGCCGCGTCCGCGGTCATGGACGGTTGGAAAGGCCACACTGGGCATTTGGAGAAAGAAGTTGTTTTATAAAGGAGAAATATTTATGTGAAGAACAGGAGGTACCTGGGAGGTACGGAATTTGAGCAAGGATGGTTGATCTCGGGGAGACAATCAGTCTGATCTCAAGGAAGGAAAAAGGGTTACCCCTATCCTAGTGCTTTTAAAGGTTTTTTTATAAAAGAAAGTCTTGAACTTGGATATGTCCTTGCTATATCTAAGAGAAGAGAATTCTATCTCTAAATGTTTTTCTTAAACAAAGATATAGAGATGTCGTATTCTCTATGTACAAAATCATGGTATTCAAAAAATAAGCCCTATAGTCGTATATAGCAGCCATCCCAGTTTTCGAAAAGTGTTTTCTTGCATTATCATGAAAACTTAAGCCTTAGAAGTTGTAGCGTACCTGCACTTTAAATAAGGCAGATACCTGTGTATAGTGCAAATCCCTGGATCGATTCATTTGCTCACACAGTTTACGATGTAATATCATAAGAAAGCGTCAATTTTATTACATCGATGATCCAGAATTACAAAATATTTGATACAAGTTGCATAGCATAAAGCTAGCTTTGTAATAGTACACAGCGGAAATATAATAGCAGTGAGTCTCTATAACTTTCATGCTGCCACAGGCGAAAACATGTTGGTTGTAGACTCGAAACCTTTAAACGAAACCTCACTCGTCATCTGATCAAATCTGCAATAAGAAAAATATTGCAACAACGTGGGTCAGATTCCATTAAAAATGGAGTCTGGCAAGTGACACTATGGTGGACACTTAATGGAATAACTCTAAAGCCTATATGCATATTTGGATGGTGGAGTTCAAGGCTAATTTGCATAAAGCCAATTTTTCCTACTCTTTTGAAAACACTTTTCTTGAAATCAAGACGAGTATGGCATGAAAACCATAAATCTCATCTTCCCTTGTTCACCCATCAAGTTTTATTTCTGAAGTTGGAATGGTGGAATCCTCCGTTGACGTCCGTGATCAGCTGCTCAAATTGTCCGTACCGGGGACACGGCTAAGTACTTAGTTTTACACTCTGCAGAGGTTGTGCACGTTCACCATTGTACCCATTCAACCCAAACTATCCTTTACACACCATTTGTGAATAGGAAAGGAGAAGAATGAGACGAGATCTTTCAGAAGCATTTTCCCTCCCACTCTGGCTTGACCCGTTCCACCTAACATCCCCCTACATCTGCTTGTCAAGCCGGAGAGAGTCCACGCAACATAATTGATCAAGCCAGAGCCCATATGGCAATGGCTGCACTGGAAGGAATCGTCACTCGGAGTTCTTCAGATTCCTTGGTTCCTGGGTGGCCATTCACAAGTGTACATACTCCAGGAACCATAGACATGGACCTGAGTAGCCACTCAACATAAACCATACAACCACTTACCACCCAGGTGTTTCATTAACTTAGTGGATGTGTACTCCCAGGTTGACAACCACCATGCTCACGGCCCTAAGTAGAATAGAAATTCTTCCTAGGCGACGACAACCATGAGCACAGCCCTGAGTAGTCACGTAACATTTTGTAAAACCTTTCATCAATTGCATAGCATCAATATTTCTGCTAAGTATGATATAGGAACCTAGACACAGGAGTAAGGAATTCTACACAGGTTTAGCATAGCAATAATATCCTACACATGCATATAAAAATACACTAAGTAATGCATATAGAAATAATAGGAAGTTTATGAGGTGTGCCACTTGCCTTTGAATGTTGTCGTTGTTCACAACTCTTTTCAACGATACTCGGGACTCTCCGCTCAATCTAACAGTATAGACAAGCAACAATAGAACAATCAACAGCAAGCACAACTTCACAATGCATGCAAACACATACTAGATGAATAAATAAGTTTTATAAAACTTTCTAAGGGAAATATGGTTATGCATGATGTGCAAAATATTCCTAAGGGCTAGAAATGCTTTTTCATGCCACGAAAATCTTTTAAGTTAAAGCAAGGCAAATAGGTTGGTCCAAAAGGACTAAGGGCTAAGGTCATAAGTTGAATAAAATATTTTGTTTTATATCATCTTGAATAAGCACTCTAATGGCTTAGTCCTGATGTGTAGAAATATTTAGAGTAAATACTAAGTCATTTGTTCAAGATGATCAACAATTATTATCAACTCTTTGTAAATTGGACATTCACTATAGTGAGAGAGACAGACACCCGGCCAGCCACTTAAATTGTGGAACAAGTCTCATGTACGTGGACATGTAAGGTTTGTCTCCAGGTCGCTTCATCCCACTATGCCGTTAGGATCCAACAAACTTCAAAGATGATAACATCATGATCAAACTTTGTTTAAGTCTAAAAGACAAGATTAGGAAAGAGGGAAAAGATAGAAAGAAAGATGTAGTTGTCCTCCAGGCTTCATCTCCAGACTTGTAACTTCCTTCTGGATGATGTCTTGATTGAGCTCTTGGTAGTCTTGATGAATCTTCAGACTTGATGATTCTTGTATCCTCGAGGCTGGTCTTGGATTTACTTAGTCTTCAGGAAGTCTCAAAGGAGGAGAAAAGACAGAGAGAAAGACTTAGAGAATAGAAAGGAGATATACGACAAGAAGGAGGAGTACGCCGACGACTACGCCAACTGAGTGTCCCGCTCAACTGCTCTGTGGGAATGCGTCAGGACGTGACGAGGGTCGACGCTAGCCGAAGCTTCCGCTGAACCTTAGTTAATTTTCGTCAAGTGCGACGATGTTTGCCGACTTGGTCATGAGACCATTATTTATGTAAGTCTTATACTATTCGAGTTGTATGATGTAACTTTGTATACCATGTCGGTTATGTGATCGCGATGCACTGATCATTGGGATCGTGATCTGTTTACATAAGGCATCTCTGACGGTTAGTCAGAGGGGTCCTCACAGACTTGGTATCAGAGCCATCGTTGACCTTATGAGACCTTAGTTAGCATGGTCGTTAGCTTTCGAAGGAAATGTTTTCCTAAAACCTATTTCGACAAGAATATATTTCCTTGTAGGTAAGCCAAATATGGTTTCCACTCCTCACCTTTTCTGAAAAACCATCTCTATCTTATCTCTCTAATTTAAAGTATTTCGAAAGACTTTTGTCTACTGTCTTGTCCCTATTCCAAAGCTTGTATAAACTTGACGATGAACCCAAATGAGACCTATGTAACCAGTACCGAGAAGGTGAAGTTTAGTCTCAGTATTTCAGCATACGACATCAACGTGGTCGTCAAGTGAAGAAACAAGTTACAAAGCAACCCTTGCTGCCGAAGTAGTCTCACTATCAAGACTTCAACCACAACAATGGTGCTCCAGTTGCAACTTCAACTTCCTCAAGCTTACTAGCAGGAGCCCCAACTGAACAAGTGTAGACTCCATAAAGTAGGAATGACCAAGACCCATAGGACTTCTAGGAAATGACCTATGGTTTGGATTTTCCAACTAACGCGTTTGTTGAGTGTCATTTTTGTTCTATAGTTTCCTTGTGTGCCCTTTTGCTGGTATGGTTTTTGCTTGTGTGTGCCTTGTTTGGTTGCTTGTGGTTGATATGTTGTTCCATGATATATTTCACACACACGACTTGTAGACAATACATATTAGGCACATACCTTAACTTTGTTTAAACATCTTGATTTCTCCACACACAGACTTTTCTTACCTTTTGCCACAAATGTACACTAATGCACTTATAAAGTTGTACTCAAAAACTTCCTAAAATTATTTCTTTCTAATCTAACCTTTAACATGTGAGAGTTATAAACTTTTCCTCGAAAACTTCCTAAAATGATTTTCCTTCTAATCTAAACTTCAACACTTAAGAGTTATGAACTACACATGATACCGAAACCCCCAAAGAAAGCCCCTCCCCGTAATGTGACTGACCTTGTGTAGTTTAATTAATTTTCGTATTACAGGTATACCATCATTAACCTAACGTATCTGACTTTGGAGTAACATCCAACATCATCGACCTGTGACTAACTCACCTCTTCAAGACCTACAAACCAAGATCAGAAAAGAAGTGCCAACGGAAGTTTCACTTTCTGATGGCAACGAGGAAGACTCACATATCAGTAAGAGCCACTACTTTTTGAAGACTTTATGAAGACCTCAAGCTGTTTCGTGCAACAACGAGGACAACCAACACGGAAGATCGTCTACATGAAGATGTAGCATGAAGCTAGTGTCCTCAGTGCTTTCTGCGCGTCAGCGTTACTAACTCAACTGACCCTGACTTGAGTTTTATAGAAAGCAGTGATTTCTTTTAGGCTAACTTAGATACAACTAACCTCTGAAGACTGGTGCAAAGTTGTATGAAGCCCAATGACCAAGGAAGTCTCCATCAACACTCTACGGCGGCTAAACTAAAGATGGACACAATAGGAGACACCAAATCCAGCAAGACGCCAAGAATGGCGAGAAGACTGAAGATTGTTGCACTTGGCAACACCTTACATCAAGCAAGTTTAGACATCTTTAGCAGATCTTAGCACCTTTCTGACTTGTTATGAAAAGAAAGAGAGTCAAGTCCACCGACTTGACGCCCATGTGAGGCTTGAAAACTGTTTGCTTTTGTCTAACTGCTAAACCCTCAAGACGTCAATATCGAGACGAGCATCTACATCAGCCCCAAGCACCGAGGAGCTACCACAAGATGAAGATCATTGTGATACTCAAGACCAACAACATCCCGAAGTCAGAGACAACTCATGCAGTCAACTTTAACCCTTCATGTGTGCCCCTTTTTAAGGGGGGAAGACACATGCTAGTTTTATTTGATAGTTGTGACAAAGTTGTTCCTTGTGCCCCAATCCCTGAAGTTTTTGAAGTCAACTCAACAAGAGCTATACACCAGCATCAACCATCATGTCGACATCTTCAACAAAGACCCACGTCATCCCGGAGAAATCAGATGCCATATTGACAAGCATACCTCATTTGAGAATCAAGAATGCCTGAAGATGAAGGAGCATCAAACCACTAACCATACAACCACTTACCACCCAGGTGTTTCATTAACTTAGTGGATGTGTACTCCCAGGTTGACAACCACCATGCTCACGGCCCTAAGTAGAATAGAAATTCTTCCTAGGCGACGACAACCATGAGCACAACCCTGAGTAGTCACTTAACATTTTGTAAAACCTTTCATCAATTGCATAGCATCAATATTTCTGCTAAGTATGATATAGGAACCTAGACACAGGAGTAAGGAATTCTACACAGGTTTAGCATAGCAATACTATCCTACACATGCATATAAAAATACACTAAGTAATGCATATAGAAATAATAGGAAGTTTATGAGGTGTGCCACTTGCCTTTGAATGTTGTCGTTGTTCACAACTCTTTTCAACGATACTCGGGACTCTCCGCTCAATCTAACAGTATAGACAAGCAACAATACAACAATCAACAGCAAGCACAACTTCACAATGCATGCAAACACATACTAGATGAATAAATAAGTTTTATAAAACTTTCTAAGGGAAATATGTTTATGCATGATGTGCAAAATATTCCTAAGGGCTAGAAATGCTTTTTCATGCCACGAAAATCTTTTAAGTTAAAGCAAGGAAACAAGGTTGGTCCAAAAGGACTAAGGGCTAAGGTCATAAGTTGAATAAAATATTTTGTTTTATATCATCTTGAATAAGCACTCTAATGGCTTAGTCCTGATGTGTAGAAATATTTAGAGTAAATACTAAGTCATTTGTTCAAGATGATCAACAATTATTATCAACTCTTTGTAAATTGGACATTCACTATAGTGAGAGAGACAGACACCCGGCCAGCCACTTAAATTGTGGAACAGGTCTCATGTACGTGGACATGTAAGGTTTGTCTCCAGGTCGCTTCATCCCACTATGCCGTTAGGATCCAACAAACTTCAAAGATGATAACATCATGATCAAACTTTGTTTAAGTCTAAAAGACAAGATTAGGAAAGAGGGAAAAGATAGAAAGAAAGATGTAGTTGTCCTCCAGGCTTCATCTCCAGACTTGTAACTTCCTTCTGGATGATGTCTTGATTGAGCTCTTGGTAGTCTTGATGAATCTTCAGACTTGATGATTCTTGTATCCTCGAGGCTGGTCTTGGATTTACTTAGTCTTCAGGAAGTCTCAAAGGTGGAGAAAAGACAGAGAGAAAGACTTAGAGAATAGAAAGGAGATATACGACAAGAAGGAGGAGTACGCCGACGACTACGCCAACTGAGTGTCCCGCTCAACTGCTCTGTTGGAATGCGTCAGGACGTGACGAGGGTCGATGCTAGCCGAAGCTGTAGCGTACCTGCACTTTAAATAAGGAAGATACCTGTGTATAGTGCAAATCCCTGGATCGATTCATTTGCACACACAGTTTACGATGTAATATCACAACAAAGCGTCAATTTTATTACATCGATGATCCAGAATTACAATATATGGGATACAATTTGCATAGCATCAAGCTAGCATTGAAAAAGTACACAGCGGAAATACAATAGCAGTGAGTCTCTATAACTTTCATGCTGCCACAGGCGAAAACATGTTGGTTGTAGACTCGAAACCTATCAACGAAACCTCACTCGTCATCTGAACAATCTGCAATAAGAAAAATATTGCAACAACGTGGGTCAGATTCCATAAGAATGGAGTCTGGCAAGTGACACTATGGTGGACACTTAATGGAATAACTCTATAGCCTATATGCACATTTGGCTGGTGGAGTTCAAGGCTATTTTGCATAAAGCCAATTTTTCCTATCTTTTTGGAAACACTTTCTTCAATTCAAGACAAGTATGGCATGAAAACCATAAATCTCATCTTCCCTTGTTCACCCATCAAGTTTTATTTCTGAAGTTGGAATGGTGGAATCCTCCGTTGACGTCCTTGATCAGCTGCTCAAATTGTCCGTACCGGGGAGACGGCTAAGTACTTAGTTTTACACTCTGTAGAGGTTGTGCACTTTCACCTTTAGACTCCATTTGTCCGGGAAATCCTATACACACGGAGTGTATTATGGAAAGGAGAGAATTGAGACAAGAACTTTCAGAAGAAGAATGCAACCATACTAGCAAGACCCGTTCCACCTATCATCCACCTACATCTGCTTGTCAAGCTGACAGGTTGCACCCTCACAACTTAATTATTCTAGACAGAGCCCATTGTCAAAAGGTTGCACGGGAAGCAATCGTCACTCGGAGTTCTTCAGATTCCTTTGTTCCCTGGGTGGCCATCCACAAGTGTACTTCTGGGTAACAACCACCATACTCGTGGCCCTAAGTAGAATAGACATTCATCCTAGGCGATGACAACCACGAGCATAGTCCCAAAAGCCACTCAACATAAACCATAACAACCAATCCACCCAGGAGTTTCATAACTTAGTGGATGTGCACTCTCAGGTAAAAATCACCATGCTCATGGCCCCAAGTATAGTAGAAACTACCTTAGGCAAAGACAACCACAAGCACAGTCCTGAGTAGCCACTTAATAATTTGTAAAATGTTTCATCAATTGCATAGCATCACTACATCTATTAAGTATTATATAGGAACCTAGACACAGGAGTAAGGGAATTCTACGCAGGTTTTGCATAGCAATACTATCTTACTCATGCAGGTAAAATACACTAAGTAATGCATAGAAAATACTAGGAAGTTTATGAGGTGTGCCACTTGCCTTTGAATATTGTCGTTGTTCTCAACTCTTTTCAACGATACTCGGGACTCTCCGTTCAATCTAACAGTAGAGACAAACAACAATACAACAATCAACAACAAGCACAACTCCACAATACACAGAAAACACATACTAGATGAATAAATAAGTTTTATAAAACTTTCTAAGGAAATGTGTTCATGTATGATGTGCAAAATAGTTAGAGTGAATTACTAGTTCTATTCTTTGAGGATCAACAACTATTATCAACTCTTTGTAAATTGGATATTCACTAAAGTGAGAGAGACAGACACCCGGCCAGCCACTTAAATTGTGGAACAGGTCTCATGTACGTGGACATGTAAGGTTTGTTTCCAGGCCGCTTCATCTCACCATACCACTAGGATCCAACAACTTTAAGATGATAACATCATGATCAAAATTTGTTTAAGTTAAATGAGAAGGATAAGATTAGAAAAGAGGGAAAAGATAGAAGAAGGATGTAGTTGTCCTCCAGGTTTCATCTCCAGACTTGGTGGTTCTTGTATCCTCGGGGATGGTCTTGGATTTATTTAGTCATCATGAAGTCTAATAGAAGAAGGAGGGAGAAAGATGAAAGAGGGAGAAGGACTTAGAAAATATTTCTGGTTGGTCTCCCAGCTCCATGTTTAAAAGTTTGTAAGTGTCTAAGTGTAGCACCTCACAATATTGCTAAGTTTGAAAATAAACCTAACTTTGGGAAAATGGGGAGGAGTTTTCCTTAGGGAAAAAATATAACTACTAAATAGATAAGCTAAGCATGACATGCAATTTTAAACCACAAGAAATATAATACTAAGTTTTGGTGATATTTATAAGGTAAGCATTTGGCCCATAAATGCAATCTAATTAATTTCTAATTTTGGAAAGTAAAATAAATGGAATAATTATGATATTAAAGTTTTCTATGATTAAATTTTTATAACACAATTTTATAAATAGTGTTAATAGACAGGGGGCATTTAATTAGATTTATAGCATTTTGATTTAATCAAATTAATATTTCTATTAATAGTTATGTTGAAAATACTCGAACTATTCAAATTAAATATATAACTATGATTTCATTCAAATATTACTCAAAATTATTTTATAGCAGTGGCATTAAATTACAAATATTCTAAAGTTTCTAGAACAATTTTATTTGCAATTTTTGGAATTATAGATTTAAAGTTATGACAAATATACTCAAATCTTCCATTTGAAATTTGAATATTTTAAACTAAGTCAAATTAGAATTTTGGCAGATCCAAAATATTCTACATGTCGAGAGCTTTCCAAAAATATAAAGTTTGTTAAATTTGGCTAAGTGGTTAAAAAGTTATGACAGATCTAAGTGGCAGGGGCTTTTCTGCAAAACTGCCAATTAAAATTAATTATGAAAATTAATTGCTGATGCGGATGCTGACTGGATGCTGACTGGATGCTGACGAGGCACGCTGACGTGGATAAGTCAACAGATCCAGACCGTTGGATCTGGATCGGACGGATCTCAACGGCCCGTACCGATTCGTTTAAAATTTTCTAATCTCATACGTTGGAAGGAGATCGGAGGGCTCACAGCGATTTGACCAAATCGGGGCGGCGCTTCTCGCCGGACTTGGAGAGGACGGCGGCGCGGGCTCAGTCACGGACGGCGCGGACGTTGGGGTGGCTCCCCGGAAGAACGGAGGCGACAGCGACGATCGTGGCGCGGCGGCGGAGACGATGGAGGTGGTGGCCACGAGCAGTTCGTCCTGGAGCGGATAGAACGCACGGGTGGAGGCAGGGGTACTCCGGCGAGCTTTGGTCTAGCACGGTGTGCTCGAACCGCTGCGTACAAAATCGAATGAGAGGATTAGGAGTTGCGCTCGGGCATGAGGAAGAGGATGGGGAGGTTCTCGGGCTCGGGCGGGGGCTTACCACTCCGGGAATCGAAGAACACGGCGGCGGGGACGGTGGACTCCGGCGAGCTATTCTCGCAGCGTGGCGGCGTTATGGAGAGAGAAAACAGAGGGGAAAGGTGGAGGAGGGCGAGGGCTTTTAAAGGGCGTGGTCGGAGCAGTGAATCCGCGTCTTAATTGTACGAATCAACGCGAGTAACTCCGGCCGTTTTCGGGCGTGGTCTCCGGCTGGAGTTTGAAGACGATGACGTCACGCTGACGTCATCATTTTTTTCTTTTTCTTTTCTGAATTTTCCTTTAATTCATATCTTTTGATTTAATGGTCCAAATGATGTCAAAATAATTTCTATAAATTTGTAAAATTAATATCTATGTTTTAAAACAATAGTGGGCATGTTTTGAAACTTTTTGAAAAATAATATTTTGAAATATTGATTAACTACAATTTTGACACTTAAAGTCAAATTTGAATTTCTATCTTAATTAAATTTTCTTTTGGCTAAGTAAAATTTGTAAAATACCCACATTCCAATATGTTTGAATTTAAGTTATTTAAACTTGTTTTGCTGAAATCATTCATCTTTATTTTGGTATATTATTAAAGAACTAAATATAAAAAATGTTTAGGAAATGTGAAATATAAGGTATTCATTTTTAGTTTAAAATATTTGTGCACCAGTATATTTTATATTAAGATAAATCAATTGAAAACTTCATAACAACTTTGGAAAAGATTTTTGTTTTAATTCTATCCTTATTTAGAATATATTAATCCTTTCATGCTTTGAAAATAAATGAAATTCATTTAAGCAAATGAAATGTTTATTTGGCTAATTCATAAATTTTAAATCTATGAAGTTTATAGTTATAAATTACAGAATTGAAATTTTAACACCATTTTTGAACTTAGTGGAGAGAATGAAAACCATTTGGCAACTAACACCATTTTTAAATAATTTCTGAATTTATGAATAGATATGGCTAAGTGGTTGAAATCAATTTCTTATAAGTAGACTATTTACTTAAAATAAATGGATTGTAGTTTGTAAAATATTTGTCAAACTACATATTAAGATTTTTGAAATACAATAGATAAAGTAATGTTTAATTGGAAATAACTTTTGAAAATAATGACACATTGGGAATTTTGAAATAATAGACTTTTTCAAAATGGTTGAAGTCTTTGATAGTTGGTTTCTTTAAGTATTTTAGTATTTTATTTCAATCAAAACAAAAGTTTTAAATTTTAGTGATTTTTGAACATTATAAAATGTTGGGATGTTACAGACTACCACCCTTACAAGGAATCTCGTCCTCGAGATTCGGAGAGGCTAGAAAAGAAAGCAAGGCTTAAATGATTCTGATAACTCGAGATGTTTTGAGAAATGAAATTTCTGACAAGGAAACTTAAAAACTTCACCGTGAATGGTTTTTTTTTCTGATTAGGAAGATGGAGAGAAGATAGTTTGAGATTTCTGGGTTTAAGAGACTGGGTTTGAATTATCTAGGTGGCTACCACCCTTAAAGTTTTGTTGATAGTTCAACATCCTAATGCACAACCAACAATCAAGATAAACTATTACAAACATCATCTAACAAACATCAAGCAACAAGTTCAAACACAAGCAACACATACATGAAATTTTCAAACTTATTTTAAGAAATCGAATTAATCGTTTATTGAAGGAAAGATCGAGAAAATATAAAAGCAACAGTACTGCCATACCACAATTTGATAGGTCAATACACTAAATCGATACGATAAGCTAAATAAGATAAATGGTGGTCCTTCTAACATGGTTTTACTTGCTATCCTTATCCTTCCTAAGTACTACGCTTGCGTTTTATTGCGTGGTTATTTGCCACAGGCGTGACTTCTCCCTCAGTTGACTCTTCAGACAATACTTCTTCAGGGTCTTCTTCCACTGGTCCTTCCTTCTTCGTAGCTGCAGATACAGTCGCATCTCCAGTGGCTTGGTCACCTCCTACTGGCGGTGGTGGAGGTGGAATGAGTTGAGCCTCAAGCATGGCAATTTGCTGATCCTTGCCAAGGTTCTCCAAATGTAGGTCATGGATAATTTCCTCCAAATGACCAATAAGATTTTCAGAAGCCTGGAGTTCTTGGGTTTTTGCGTGTATGACAGCCTGTGCATGATCCGCGATGTTATAAGCCTGTTGGACCCTCCTGGTCAGACAGTTGATGAGATAGTCCAAGTCCTCAAACGTCTTATTAACGATGGGTAGGTCCAGGCGATTTCCCGTGTGAGCCATCGATAGGCCATGTGCATCCCTCTTTCCGAAGGCACGGAAGGGCGATCCTGGTGCTAGCTTGTTGCGATACTTGTAACACAAACGAGCCATTAAGTCCACCATAGCTATGTTCACTCCCTCAATCCACTCTGGGTAATAGGTGACATAGTCCACGGGCTCGAAGTCTGGCATGGTAGGATCCGGGGTCATGATGGTGCGGATTTCCCAACGTATCCCATGGGGCATGTCGGTCTCCTCCTTCCTTCCTCAGAAATAGGGGGGTGGTAGCTTCAATTCACTTGTCAACCTAGACAGCTGCCTCCCAACGATGAAACCCGACAAAACTCCAGCGTACGCAGTCTCAGTGTACTCTCCCATCTAAAATTTTGAACAGGTAAGATTATTAGAATTTAAGGAATAGGAAAGATGCAAGACAAAACAAAATAATGAGAAAATATTAAAGGCAATTTTTTTTTAAAATTTTTCCTCTTTTTGAAACCTAGTTTAGTTAACTATTAATCCTTTGGGGTCTCAGTCCAATCCTAGGGGTTTCGAACCTACAGGCAACACAGTGCTCTGATACCATCTGTAGCGTACCTGCACTTTAAATAAGGCAGATACCTGTGTATAGTGCAAATCCCTGGATCGATTCATTTGCACACACAGTTTACGATGTAATATCACAACAAAGCGTCAATTTTATTACATCGATGATCCAGAATTACAATATATGGGATACAATTTGCATAGCATCAAGCTAGCATTGAAAAAGTACACAGCGGAAATACAATAGAAGTGAGTCTCTATAACTTTCATGCTGCCACAGGCGAAAACATGTTGGTTGTAGACTCGAAACCTATCAACGAAACCTCACTCGTCATCTGAACAATCTGCAATAAGAAAAATATTGCAACAACGTGGGTCAGATTCCATAAGAATGGAGTCTGGCAAGTGACACTATGGTGGACACTTAATGGAATAACTCTATAGCCTATATGCACATTTGGCTGGTGGAGTTCAAGGCTATTTTGCATAAAGCCAATTTTTCCTATCTTTTTGGGAACACTTTCTTCAATTCAAGACAAGTATGGCATGAAAACCATAAATCTCATCTTCCCTTGTTCACCCATCAAGTTTTATTTCTGAAGTTGGAATGGTGGAATCCTCCGTTGACGTCCTTGATCAGCTGCTCAAATTGTCCGTACCGGGGACACGGCTAAGTACTTAGTTTTACACTCTGCAGAGGTTGTGCACTTTCACCTTTAGACTCAATTTGTCCGGGAAATCCTATACACACGGAGTGTATTATGGAAAGGAGAGAATTGAGACAAGAACTTTCAGAAGAAGAATGCAACCATACTAGCAAGACCCGTTCCACTTATCATCCACCTACATCTGCTTGTCAAGCTGACAGGTTGCACCCTCACAACTTAATTATTCTAGACAGAGCCCATTGTCAAAAGGTTGCACGGGAAGCAATCGTCACTCGGAGTTCTTCAGATTCCTTTGTTCCCTGGGTGGCCATCCACAAGTGTACTTCTGGGTAACAACCACCATACTCGTGGCCCTAAGTAGAATAGACATTCATCCTAGGCGATGACAACCACAAGCATAGTCCCAAAAGCCACTCAACATAAACCATAACAACCAATCCACCCAGGAGTTTCATTAACTTAGTGGATGTGCACGCTCAGGTAAAAATCACCATGCTCATGGCCCCAAGTATAGTAGAAACTACCTTAGGCAAAGACAACCACAAGCACAGTCCTGAGTAGCCACTTAATAATTTGTAAAATGTTTCATCAATTGCATAGCATCACTACATCTATTAAGTATTATATAGGAACCTAGACACAGGAGTAAGGGAATTCTACGCAGGTTTAGCATAGCAATACTATCTTACTCATGCAGGTAAAATACACTAAGTAATGCATAGAAAATACTAGGAAGTTTATGAGGTGTGCCACTTGCCTTTGAATATTGTCGTTGTTCTCAACTCTTTTCAACGATACTCGGGACTCTCCGTTCAATCTAACAGTAGAGACAAACAACAATACAACAATCAACAACAAGCACAACTCCACAATACACACAAAACACATACTAGATGAATAAATAAGTTTTATAAAACTTTCTAAGGAAATGTGTTCATGTATGATGTGCAAAATAGTTAGAGTGAATTACTAGTTCTATTCTTTGAGGATCAACAACTATTATCAACTCTTTGTAAATTGGATATTCACTAAAGTGAGAGAGACAGACACCCGGCCAGCCACTTAAATCGTGGAACAGGTCTCATGTACGTGGACATGTAAGGTTTGTTTCCAGGCCGCTTCATCTCACCATACCGCTAGGATCCAACAACTTTAAGATGATAACATCATGATCAAAATTTGCTTAAGTTAAATGAGAAGGATAAGATTAGAAAAGAGGGAAAAGATAGAAGAAGGATGTAGTTGTCCTCCAGGTTTCATCTCCAGACTTGGTGGTTCTTGTATCCTCGGGGATGGTCTTGGATTTATTTAGTCATCATGAAGTCTAATAGAAGAAGGAGGGAGAAAGATGAAAGAGGGAGAAGGACTTAGAAAATATTTCTGGTTGGTCTCCCAGCTCCATGTTTAAAAGTTTGTAAGTGTCTAAGTGTAGCACCTCACAATATTGCTAAGTTTGAAAATAAACCTAACTTTGGGAAAATGGGGAGGAGTTTTCCTTAGGGAAAAAATATAACTACTAAATAGATAAGCTAAGCATGACATGCAATTTTAAACCACAAGAAATATAATACTAAGTTTTGGTGATATTTATAAGGTAAGCATTTGGCCCATAAATGCAATCTAATTAATTTCTAATTTTGGAAAGTAAAATAAATGGAATAATTATGATATTAAAGTTTTCTATGATTAAATTTTTATAACACAATTTTATAAATAGTGTTAATAGACAGGGGGCATTTAATTAGATTTATAGCATTTTGATTTAATCAAATTAATATTTCTATTAATAGTTATGTTGAAAATACTCGAACTATTCAAATTAAATATATAACTATGATTTCATTCAAATATTACTCAAAATTATTTTATAGCAGTGGCATTAAATTACAAATATTCTAAAGTTTCTAGAACAATTTTATTTGCAATTTTTGGAATTATAGATTTAAAGTTATGACAAATATACTCAAATCTTCCATTTGAAATTTGAATATTTTAAACTAAGTCAAATTAGAATTTTGGCAGATCCAAAATATTCTACATGTCGAGAGCTTTCCAAAAATATAAAGTTTGTTAAATTTGGCTAAGTGGTTAAAAAGTTATGACAGATCTAAGTGGCAGGGGCTTTTCTGCAAAACTGCCAATTAAAATTAATTATGAAAATTAATTGCTGACGCGGATGCTGACTGGATGCTGACGAGGCACGCTGACGTGGATAAGTCAACAGATCCAGACCGTTGGATCTGGATCGGACGGATCTCAACGGCCCGTACCGATTCGTTTAAAATTTTCTAATCTCATACGTTGGAAGGAGATCGGAGGGCTCACAGCGATTTGACCAAATCGGGGCGGCGCTTCTCGCCGGACTTGGAGAGGACGGCGGCGCGGGCTCGGTCACGGACGGCGCGGACGTTGGGGTGGCTCCCCGGAAGAACGGAGGCGACAGTGACGATCGTGGCGCGGCGGCGGAGACGATGGAGGTGGTGGCCACGAGCAGTTCGTCCTGGAGCGGATAGAACGCACGGGTGGAGGCAGGGGTACTCCGGCGAGCTTTGGTCTAGCACGGTGTGCTCGAACCGCTGCGTACAAAATCGAATGAGAGGATTAGGAGTTGCGCTCGGGCATGAGGAAGAGGATGGGGAGGTTCTCGGGCTCGGGCGGGGGCTTACCACTCCGGGAATCGAAGAACACGGCGGCGGGGACGGTGGACTCCGGCGAGCTATTCTCGCAGCGTGGCGGCGTTATGGAGAGAGAAAACAGAGGGGAAAGGTGGAGGAGGGCGAGGGCTTTTAAAGGGCGTGGTCGGAGCAGTGAATCCGCGTCTTAATCGTACGAATCAACGCGAGTAACTCCGGCCGTTTTCGGGCGTGGTCTCCGGCTGGAGTTTGAAGACGATGACGTCACGCTGACGTCATCATTTTTTTCTTTTTCTTTTCTGAATTTTCCTTTAATTCATATCTTTTGATTTAATGGTCCAAATGATGTCAAAATAATTTCTATAAATTTGTAAAATTAATATCTATGTTTTAAAACAATAGTGGGCATGTTTTGAAACTTTTTGAAAAATAATATTTTGAAATATTGATTAACTACAATTTTGACACTTAAAGTCAAATTTGAATTTCTATCTTAATTAAATTTTCTTTTGGCTAAGTAAAATTTGTAAAATACCCACATTCCAATATGTTTGAATTTAAGTTATTTAAACTTGTTTTGCTGAAATCATTCATCTTTATTTTGGTATAATATTAAAGAACTAAATATAAAAAATGTTTAGGAAATGTGAAATATAAGGTATTCATTTTTAGTTTAAAATATTTGTGCACCAGTATATTTTATATTAAGATAAATCAATTGAAAACTTCATAACAACTTTGGAAAAGATTTTTGTTTTAATTCTATCCTTATTTAGAATATATTAATCCTTTCATGCTTTGAAAATAAATGAAATTCATTTAAGCAAGTGAAATGTTTATTTGGCTAATTCATAAATTTTAAATCTATGAAGTTTATAGTTATAAATTACAGAATTGAAATTTTAACACCATTTTTGAACTTAGTGGAGAGAATGAAAACCATTTGGCAACTAACACCATTTTTAAATAATTTCTGAATTTATGAATAGATATGGCTAAGTGGTTGAAATCAATTTCTTATAAGTAGACTATTTACTTAAAATAAATGGATTGTAGTTTGTAAAATATTTGTCAAACTACATATTAAGATTTTTGAAATACAATGGATAAAGTAATGTTTAATTGGAAATAACTTTTGAAAATAATGACACATTGGGAATTTTGAAATAATAGACTTTTTCAAAATGGTTGAAGTCTTTGATAGTTGGTTTCTTTAAGTATTTTAGTATTTTATTTCAATCAAAACAAAAGTTTTAAATTTTAGTGATTTTTGAACATTATGAAATGTTGGGATGTTACAGAAGCTTCCGCTGAACCTTAGTTAATTTTCGTCAAGTGCGACGATGTTTGCAGACTTGGTCATGAGACCATTATTTATGTAAG
This sequence comes from Poa annua, assembly GCA_026929855.1. Lineage (NCBI taxonomy): Eukaryota > Viridiplantae > Streptophyta > Magnoliopsida > Poales > Poaceae > Poa > Poa annua. Next base: position 17,160,565 of record CM049429.1, on the reverse strand, counting down.
TCTTATACTATTCGAGTTGTATGATGTAACTTTGTATACCATATCGGTTATGTGATCGCGATGCACTGATCATTGGGATCGTGATCTGTTTACATAAGGCATCTCTGACGGTTAGTCAGAGGGGTCCTCACAATTTTTCTTTTTCCTTTTCTGATTTTCTATTTTCTATTTTCTTAATAACTTTTGTTTTATAACTCCAAATGAGGTCAAACAAATTTCTAAATATTTGTAAAATTATTATCTTTGTGTTAAACCAGTTGTAGGAATGTTTTGAACACTTTTCAAAAATAATAAATTCGAAATATTGATTAAATGCAAAATTGACACTTTATGTTTAATTTAAAACTAGGGTTTAATTAATTTTAATTTGGTTAAAATAAATTCTATGAAATACCCATATTCAAAATGTTTGATTTTAAGTTATTAAAACTCATATTCCAATATTAATAAATTTTAGCTTTAATAGCTTATTAAATATCACATTACAACTATTTGAAATGGAAAGAGAAAATGTAATGAAATCATTTTTTTAATTCAAATTATTTGTGCACCTTTATATTTTATATTAAGATAAATCATTGGAAAACTTCATAAACAACTTTGGAAAAAGATTTTAATTCATTTCTTATATGGAATATATTAACCAGTTCATGCCTTGAAAATAGATGAACATTCATGTAAGCAAATGAATAGTAATCTTTTGGCAATTAGAGAATGTTTCCAATAGTTTTAAATACCCTTGTAATTATTAATTTAATTTATGTATAGCTAATGCTAAGTGGTGAAAGCCAATTACTTATAAGTAATCTATTTACTTAAAAATGGATTGTATTCTGTAAAATATTTGTCAAATTACATATTAAGGTTTTGAAATATAGTAGATAATAAAATGTTTAAGCTGTGATATTTGAAATATTAAACTCTTTCATAGTTGGTTCTCTTATGCATTTAATATTTTATTTTAATAAAACAAAAGTTTTAAATTAATAGTGATTTTTGAACATTATAAAATGTTGGGATGTTACAGACTACCACCCTTAAAAGGAATCTCGTCCCCGAGATTCGGAGAAGCTAAAAAGAAAGTAACTGCTGGAATGATTCTGATAACCTGAGAAGTTTGAGAAATGTAAATGTTTTGACATAGAAACTTGGAGAAGAAAGAAATATAGTTTGAAATTTCTAGGTTTAATCAATTGGATTGGAATTATCGGGGTGGCTACCACCCTTAAAAGAAATTTTTGTGGTCAGTCTAGGAACTTTATTTAATCTCATTTATTTCTCTGATGCAGAGCGTACAAGTATTCAAAATACATTGGCATGTGGTGGATACAGAAAGTTTTAGCACTCACGTTTTTCCACTTGGTCCTTGGAGAGATTTAATCATTTTCCACTCTGGGCAGCCACTGGCGTAGTGTCCCTTATCCTTGCACCTGTAGCATGTTATGTGGCTAAGATCCTTCTTGTACTCACTCTTTTGTCTTTGTTCCTCCAGGATCTTCATGAGAGACTGTCGCATTCCTTCCTTGGCTTGCTGGTTAGCTTGTTGCTGTAACATCCCAAAGTTTGCAAAAATTTAAAACTTTGCATTCAAGCATCATGCAACATTAAGCATAAGAATACATCACAAAAATATTAAATAAAACTTCAATTTATAAATATAAATAGTCTATAAATTTCATAAAGTGTTTATTTAAAACTCCTTTAACAAATAAAATTTTACCAATTTATATATGGGCAAGAATAATGTTAAAAAGTTCCATTTTCAATAACCTTTCCAAAACATATTTTTATGAATTTTTCTGAAATGTTTTGAATAGGTTTAAAAATCATATTTTAAATCAGTATTTAAAAACAGAAAAGGTTTTAAATAAAAACAATCGAATTTCTGAGTCAAGTGGGCCGTGGCCCGTAGCTATCTGCCGCGCACGCGTAGCCGAGCAGCCCGCCAGCGGCCCAGCACCCCGCGCGCTCGCTCGCAGTCGCTGAAAGGTGGGACCCACCTGTCATCACCCCCGCGGAAACGTTCTTCCCCAAATCACGCCCCCGACCCCGACAGGAAACGGCGGATTTGATTCGCACGATTACGAGCGATTTACTGTTCCCCTTACCTCGCCTCCTCCCCCTACTAATACCCCTCTCCGTTCTCGTCCGATTGCCCCAAACCTCACCTCCCGAGAGCCCATAGGCTGCCCGCACGAGCTCGCGCAATCCCGCCGTCGCCGTCGGTAAGAACTCCGCCGCCCGAGCAACTCCGGCCACCTCGGACCTCCTTTCCACCTCCCTTCGCTCCCTGTGAGCCGTGCGCATCGAGTTGACATAGTGGAGCGTGTGTTTTTGCAGCGGAACCCCGTCTCCGTCCACGACCGAGAGGAACCGTCGCCGTGCGCAACTCCGGCGAGCTCTTCCGGGAAGACGAGGACGCTCCGGTCATCACCACCGCGCCATCGCCCTCCCCACGTCGTCGCGCATCTCCTGGTGAGCTCCGTTACCTCCTAGCATCGTAGCACGCCTCGGGCGCTGTAACACCCCAATTCTCTTAGCCTTAGCATTGTGGTGTTATTCTAGAGTTTTCACCTCTTGCTGAAATTTTGGTGTGTGTTGAACCTTGAGTCAAGACTTATTTTGCTCACATATCTTATGCTTGTTGTGTATCACTAACATTCCATGATAATTGAAAACACTCAAAACACAACAACTAAAATAAAATATCCATATTAGGATCTTCATGGTTGTTAAAACTTAGCCAAACTAGGAGCCATTATTAAGCAAACCCTAAATGGATTTTTGGCATGCCTTTGAAACATTTCCATCTAGGTCACATATACTTCCATACCCTGTTCTGAATTATCACAAAAGAGCTTGTTTGCATATTAATCTCACTAGCTTTTGTAGCCATCAAAATAACATGAGCATTTGAGTGGTTCTTTTTCTTTATCACAGAAAAGTTCTCCTTTCTTTAAAAGCTAAATGAGATAACTAAATTAGGCTTTTGTAAATTCAGTACCCTCCCTTAAATTGGATAAGTTTGGAGAGTAGACCCATGTTTGCTTTTGTGGGTCATGTTGGAGTTTTTCAAACTTAGGAACTTAAATTCATTTGAGCTAATTACTCAAACTCCTCACCTTTTCTCTCTCTCTAACTCCTTTCCACACCACCTGCTGAGGAGGAGAGCAGCAACCTCACCCCTGGCCCCACTTGTCATGGACTAGGGCCAACCTCTCTTCTCTCTTCTTTCTTTTCTCTCTTTTTCCACCCAATCCGAGCTCCCCTCCTCTCTTCCCACTGGCTAGAGCTGGTCATCCCGACCAGCATCTCCCCTGTCCCCTCTCCACCGCCCACCTGAGCCAGTAGGAGCAAAGGAGACGCTCCCCTCCCTCTGTCCTGCCCGAGCCAACCGTAGATCGGTTGAGCTCGTTAAAGCCACCCCGAGCACCTCCCCTGCTCATTTCTCCCCCTCCAGAGCACCTCTCCACCCCACTCCTCTCCTCCCTGGCGAAAACCACCAAGCTCTCCCCCTCTTTCGCCCTGTAGACGAGAAGTTTTACCTCGGTGACCGACGAGAGGAAGCTGCCGTAGCTCTCGTTTCTCTATGCCATTCTTCGCCATTCGTGGTTCCCTGGCTTCCCCTCCTCTGGATCTAACTCCTCTCCCCTCCTTTGGCTCTGTTGCAGCTCGAGAACGCCTGGTTCGTCCTCGACCCGAGGAGAGCGCCGTCGTCACCATCTCGATCTCCGACGTTGCATGCGAGCTTAGCGACCACCCCTGAGCTCCCCTTCGACGCCGCGTTCACCTCCGACCTCCCCCTCATCCGTGCGCGAGCCCTAGGTGAGCCCTCCGTGCTCGGCATCGCCTTCTCGAGCTCAGATCATGTTTTTCGTGGTCGGGAGGAAGACGATGGCCTGGGCCCGTCGATCTTCTGATCTGCGGTCGTGTTTGAACCGCGCCCGGTCTATCCGTGGCCGTTGGATCCCAGATCCACGGTCGCTTACCGCTTCGCCGGCGCGCGCGCAGCGCTTGGGCCGGCCCAGCTCATCCCCGCGCTGCTCTGCTTCCCAGCTGGGCCGATCTGGCCCAGATCTGGCCGTTCGGCCTGTTTCTCTTTTATCCTTTTTCTGATTATTTTTCCAGTAAATCTAGAGCTTAGCTTTAATTCATTTGTGGTAAATCTATAGCAGATAAAATTATGAGATTAATTTTGTATCATGCATGCACGTTTTCTTAACCATGTGGCATTGGTTTTGGTCCAAAATATGTTTTCTGTTGTTTGGTAAAACAGATTTAGTCAGAAGTGTCTAATACACCATTTGTTTAATAACTTGTGTTATGTAAATCCAAATCATGCAATCTTGGATCTGTTGAAAAGCTTGTAAAAATGTCTATCCATTTAGTCAGAAGGGATTTTTAACTCTTAAATGGAAACACTTTTTGAAGTAAATACAATTGGAAGTGGTAGATATGTGTTGGAGGTATCACATACTACAAATGTGGATTTTTCCAAAATCTTGATAATTCTTAGTGAATTAATCCCCTAACAACAGTGAAATAATCTCTTTATTTGCATTTCTGAAATTTCAGAGATTAGAACATGTCTAGTTTTAATGGGTGAAGCCATCTATGTCCATAAAAGTATGTTAAGGATAATTTTGTGGGATAGCCACAGGTTTTATCTAACTCACCCCACTGGTTTGAACCCAAAATAAATCTTATTATTTTCTGCACATAGAAAATGGTCAGAAGTATACTTATTTTTAAAAACTGGTATAACTTGAGCTAGGAGTATCCAAATCTGATAAACAAAATCTCCACTTAAAGAGAAAACTCATATCTCACCAGAAAGTTTAATTATGCATTCAGGAGATCTATAAAACTGAACCTATCCTCTGTTTGAGTTTGACATCAGTAGCTCTTGTCTGATTTTTAATTCGTATATGGTGATAGATTTTCATGCACAGCTAATTTTCAGAGCTCCACCTAATTGTTAGGAATAATGTGGTAGAAGGATTTGATTTTAGGAGCAGTACTTTAAGAGTTATGCTTAAAACTTGTAAACAGCCCCAAATGGCTATTGAATGCATTAGTTGTGTTTCCTGTGTGTGATTCTTGTTGTTTGTTGATATGTTTTAGATTGTTATCAACTCGCATTCTAGGACTTACGTTAGTCTCGTTTGTTTTCATGTTACGATAGAATCGCAACCCGAGGAAGAACAGTACGAGGTAGCTGAGCACGACTACGCTGAAGAACAAGACCAGGGGCAGTACTTTGAGCAAGGCAAGCCCACCTCACCACTATAATGATTCCTATTATCTTATCAAGCATGTTTTGTTTTAAAAATAAAATAATGCATGATTTAATTCTTTTGTGGCACCTTGCCACCCGAAAACTATTTTTCAAAATATTGTTTGGCCAAAGTTATCTACTAGGTTAGCTGTAGGTATTATTAAAAGAATCTTCCATGATGAGTCTTGTCATTGAAGGCTCTATAAAGAAGATTAAGATTTTTCAAATAGAATATTATGTTATCTTACCTCAAAAACTATAGGATGGGGACCTGTTTGGATAAAAATGTTTCATGGAGGAAAACCCGAGTTGCTGGGAGCAATCGGCGAGCAAGTGTTTAAATTAAAACCCGAGTTGCTGGGAGCAATCGGAGGAGTTTGCGAAAACCCGAGCTGCTGGGAGTAGTCGGAGAAGGAAGTGTTTTGAAAAAACGAAGTGTGACCCTAGCTGCCGCTTGAACAATTAACCCGTGCAACCACACTACCTGACATGGGTAGGGCTTAGCCGGAAGCTTGTCTGTTTTAGTGTTGGGGCTCTCATACTTTCTATGGGGGCTGGGCCCTCGAAGCCGGGTTGTCGTCTGAAAGAGACAATACACTGTTGAGGACCAACAGCCGGACGATTACGGCAGGTCTCCTGGCGTGGCGGTGTGGCGTCCCGAGGAAAGACCAAGAAGTCTAGTGGAGCACACGGTGCCGAGGAGAACAAACCTACCGGGAGGCCCCGATACTAGGGTGGTCATAGTGGAAAGTTTTGATCGTGTTATCCGGACCCCCGCATGCTGTCGTATGACGGGCCCTTGCTATATCTAAGAGAAGAGAATTCTATCTCTAAATGTTTTCTTCAACAAAGATATAGAGATGTCGCATTTCAGCGAAGAGAATTCTATCTCTAAATGTTTTCTTCAACAAAGATATAGAGATGTCGTGTTCTCTATGTCCAAAGTCATGATATTCGAAAACTAAGCCCTATAGTCGTATATAGTAGCCATCCCAGTTTTCGAAAAGTGTTTTTCTTGCATTATCATGAAAACTTAAGCCTTAGAGGTGGTCTTGCGAGTACGTAATTGTACTCATGTGGCTCTGCCCCTGGATATTCAAATGTCCAGATTTCAATGAGGAGGCTTGCGTCGAGGAGGAGGTGTACGACGACGACTTCGCCACTTAGCTGTCACCGGTCAACTGCTCTTGTGGGAATCGGTGCTCGGAGATGTTAAGAGCCGTCGCTAGCCACGAGCTTCCGCTATCGTAGTTATTTCCGTCCTGCGTGACGAGGTTTGTTGACTTTGGTCGTATGACCGTTTATGTGTTGTAAGACTTTTATTCGTACGACTTGAATGATGTAACTCTTTGATACCTATGTTGGTTATGTGATTGCGATGCACTGATCATTGGGATCGTGATCTCTTGCATAACGTGGGCATCTCGGATACGTCCGAGGGGTCCTTACAGACTTGGTATCAGAGCCATCGTTGACCTTAGGAGACTCTAGCTAGGATGGGTGTCGACGTCACGCAAAAATGCTTTTTCCTAAATAGCTAGGAGGAAAAAACTTAAAATATGCAGAATCTACTGCTACTCCTTACTCCCCTCTGATAGTACTCACTGATTAATTTCATACCCGCATTAAATCTCATGATTTTACCTGTTTAAAATTTGGTACATCGTTCACTAATTAAACCTCCATTTAAAATTTTGTGTAGATGAGCGGAGAGTTCTCGTCGTCGATTCAGTTGGGAGCGGTGCCAGACACCGGAGTTTCGTGTCTGTTCCAGGCCGATCTACTCCAGCTGACTAGACACCTGAGGCATCCGCTACCAGAGCTGCTGATTGGACGTTGTCTGCCCATGGTGCGAGATGAGATGTCCTGGATCGTGAGGTGCATTCTTCGAGGACCATTGGTGCCACCTTTTGCCGAGGAGCTGATTGAGGATGCCCTTGCATCAACTCAGATGGGAGCATTCGTCACTGTGCTGCAGAGGGCTCTTGCCCGCTTGGTTTGTGCTCACAGTTCCGAGCTGGGCGGCACCCGCTTTGAGTTTTACTCTGGCTTGGACGAGCAGAGTAACCCTGTGCCACCGCGTCCCCACCCCACTTTCGGGAACCACTTGGCCGAGCTGGGACTCTTCGTCGAGTACACCCAGTCCCAGCTGGTCACTAGTCGGTTCGAGAGTGACCTTCACCATCTTAATCATGACGGAGCTGAGGTGCGGATCTCGGCAGCTGAGCAGAGGATTGAGGAATTGGAGATGCAACTCAAGGCATCTCAGGACAAGCTGAAGGCCGTGGAGCTGAAGCTCAAGACCTCGGAGGAGCACTTAGTGGAGTCCCAGTCAGAGCTGAAGATAGAGCGCAAGGAGCGCCGTTCTACCTTTGCACGTCTCCAGACTACTCGCTTCTACAGGTTTCAGCTTGGTTGACATGCTCAAGTCGACCCTTGAAGCCTGTGACGAGAGGATCAGCGAGCTGGAGAGCGAGGTGGAGGCCCTGAGCAAGGAGAATGACGATCTCCTGCCTGTGGATGAGGACCCTACAGAGGACATGGATATGGAGCCTCTGAGTGAGCAGGATGACGATGACTTACGAGACGAGGACGGTGAGGACTCGGGAGCTGTTATGTCTGAGGACGAGGACCCTGAGGAGCCACCCTTTGATAGTGATGCTGCCGTGGACGTGGAGTAGATAGTTGCGTAGTATCTTTTGGGCTAGGACCGAACCATCGCGATAATTGGATGCGATTGTGTGGTCTAGTTAGCATGTGTGTGTTTGGATGAGTGTAAGAACTATGTCAGTCCGTGTTTTGTGATTGTGCACTATGAGATGATGCTTTTGGAACCTTGCTGTGAAATGAAATCATGCCTTCTTAGGAGTAATATTCTGTTGTAATTTGTATGATTGATGAACTTTTTTTTAACTTGTGTAGAAACTTATAAGTAGAGAAATTAATAAGTGTTTATTCTGAAATTCAGAATGGCAAGGGATCCACCACCACCCCCACCACCTGAGCCATCTATGGCTCAAGTACTCCGTCTTCTCATGGAGGATCGCGAGGCAGCTCGCGCTGAGAGGAATGCCAATCTAGCTACCCTGCAACATCTGGCTCAGATTGCCGTCAACCAGAATGGCGGACAAGGAAATGAGGAACCCCGCTCCAAGCTTCGTGACTTTCAGAACACCAATCCTCCAGTTTTCTCCAAAAGTGAAGTGCCACTGGATGCTGATGACTGGATCCGTACCATTGAGAACAATCTGAGGGTCGCCCAAGTGGGCGAAAATGAGAAGGTGGTATATGCCACTCACTACCTCTCTGGTTCTGCCCGAGCGTGGTGGGAGGCCATTCGAGCTCTTTTGCCACCGGAGGAAGTAGTGGCTTGGCCTGCATTCAAGACCAAGTTCTTGAAGCGTTATGTGCCCTCTGGACTCGTTAGCATCATGCGAGAAAGATTCCTGCAACTCAAGCAAGGCAGTATGTCTGTGAGCGAGTACTTGGAGAAGTTTACTTCTCTAGCGAGGTATGCACCCACTGATACCGATACTGAGGACAAGAAGAAAGAGAGGTTCATGAATGGACTTCATGATGAGATGCAGTGCGTTCTGGTGGTGATGCCTTTCACCGACCTGGAGTCCTTGGCTGATGCAGCCATTATGATGGAGCACAAGCGCAAGGCTTCGTTTGACAACCGCAAGCGTCGCCAATTGATGCAGCAAGGCAGTAGCAGCAGCAGTCCAACTGGAAGTTATCCCCGTCCGCGCCCTTCACCTCCACCCAGGCCTTCCTATCCATCACCAAGACCTCCAACTTTTGCGCCAAGACCCAGCTACTCTTCTCGCCCGCCTGCACCCCGTCCGGGAAGTGGTTGCAACCCCGGCCTCAACTTTAACAGGCCGCCTGCTCCGAAGCCCACAGGAGGTTGTTTCACTTGCGGACAGCCTGGACATTTCTCGCGGGATTGCCCCACTAGACAGCCCGCTGGTGGTCGCCCCAATGCGACAAAGATGAATCAAGGGCCACCCCGTCCACCTGGAGGCAAGAACCCGTATCCCAAGAAAGCAGCCCCTGTCACCCGGGGCCATCTGAACCATATCGGCGCAGAAGAAGCCCAGGAGGCACCAGACCTGGTTATGGGTACGTTCCCTGTCAACTCAGTTCCTGCCTCAGTTTTGTTTGATTCGGGAGCTTCCCATTCTTTCGTTACGGAGCCATTTGTTAGGAAAAGTGGTATGGTTCCAACTCTGTTGAATCGTCCAATGAGAGTGCAAATTCCGGGGGCTACTACTAAAGCCATTGTATCTTGCAAGGAGGCTCCTGTGGAAATTCAAGGAGCCCGATTCCATGCAGACCTAGTGGTATTAGGAAAGCAAGGGATAGAAGTGGTTTTAGGAATGGATTGGATGGCAGTAAACCGAGGAAAAATAGATTGCACTAACAAGTCTGTCACCCTAACCACCCCGGAAGGAGAAGAGATTACCCACTTCTCGACCTACCACTCCACCTCAAGTCATTGCCATAAGAGTGTAGTGGGAGCCATATTGGAAGAAGTACCGGTAGTGTGTGAGTTTCTGGATGTTTTTCCCGAAGAGTTGCCCGGAATGCCACCGGATAGGGATATTGAGTTCATTATCGAGCTGGTACCCGGTACTGGTCCTATAGCTCAAAAACCTTACCGGATGAACCCAGAAGAATTGGAGGAATTAAAGAAGCAGTTGGATGATTTACTTAGGAAGGGTATGATACGCCCTAGTGCGTCCCCCTGGGGGTCACCAATCATCTTCGTGGATAAAAGAGACGGTACCACCCGGTTGTGTGTGGATTACCGTAAATTAAATGATGTGACTATTAAAAACAAATACCCCCTTCCCAAGATTGAGGATCTGTTTGATCAACTTAACGGGGCTCGAGTCTTCTCCAAGATCGATCTCCGCACCGGTTATCATCAATTGAAAGTCAGAGAATCTGATATCCCTAAGACAGCCTTTGTCACTCGTTATGGATTGTTCGAGTACACGGTGATGTCATTTGGCCTGACAAATGCTCCAGCCTATTTCATGAATCTCATGAACAAGGTGTTCATGGATTACTTGGATAAATTTGTGGTTGTCTTTATCGACGACATCTTGATTTACTCCAAGTCTGAAGAGGAGCATGAAGAGCATCTGAGGCTGGTTCTCGGTACTTTACGAGAACACCAGTTGTATGCTAAGTTCAGTAAGTGCCAGTTCTGGTTGAAAGAAGTAGGCTTTCTCGGCCACGTTATTTCAGCCGGAGGGATATCGGTAGACCCTACCCACATCAAGTCCATTCTGGAATTCCCAACCCCCACCAACCAAACCGAAGTAAGGTCCATTCTTGGATTAGCCGGTTATTACCGCAAGTTTGTTGAGGGGTTCTCAAGCATCGCAAAACCCCTTACCCAACTGTTGAAGAAGGATCAGAAGTTCATTTGGTCCGACAAGTGTGAAGCCAGCTTCCAGGAACTGAAGAAGCGCCTTACTACCGCACCTATCTTAACCATGCCTGACGTGACCAAGGATTTTGTGGTCTATTGCGACGCCTCCAAACTCGGACTTGGTTGTGTCCTTATGCAAGAGGGCAAGGTGATTTCTTACTCGTCGCGACAACTCCGCAAGCATGAGCAGAATTACCCAACCCATGATCTAGAGCTTGCTGCAGTGGTTCATGCACTCAAGACCTGGCGGCACTTTCTGATGGGCAACCGTTGCGAGATTTACACCGATCACAAGAGCCTTAAGTACATCTTCACCCAGAGGGATTTGAACATGAGGCAAAGAAGATGGATAGAACTCATCAAGGATTACGACTTGGACATCCATTACCACCCTGGAAAGGCTAACGTTGTAGCTGATGCCCTTAGTCGTCAGCCGTCTTCATTCAACTCCCTGATCAAGGTTAGACGGCCAGAACTCTGGGAAGAGCTGGATAAGATGGGTATTGAGGTGGTCAACTATGGGGCAGTCGATCAACTCCTGTTCCAACCCACCTTATGGGAGCAGATCAAGCAGGCACAGAGAGGCCATGAAAGCATTGATGGCATCAAGAGAAGATTGGACAAAGAGGAAGTCCCTGGATTGACCATTGACTCTGATGGTATTCTTTGGTATAAGGGACGCATCTGCGTACCTTCAGACCCTATGTTGAAGCAGTTAATTATGAAGGAGGCTCATGAGACTTTGTATTCTATCCACCCCGGTGGAACCAAAATGTACCAGGATTTGAAGCAGAATTTCTGGTGGCACGGCATGAAGCGCGAGATTGAGCTGTTCGTCCAGCATTGCGATATTTGCCAAAGGGTCAAAGCAGAACATCAGTGACCCGCTGGATTACTTCAACCTCTCAAGCTGCCCGAGTGGAAGTGGGATGAGATCGGCATGGATTTCATCACTGGATTGCCCCGGTCCAATCGTGGGCATGATGCCATTTGGGTCATCGTGGATAGACTCACCAAAGTTGCACATTTCATCCCGGTAAGCACTCGTCACCGAGCCGATCAACTTGCGGATCTCTACATGTCACGTATTGTCAGCCTCCATGGAATACCTAAGGTTATCGTGTCTGACCGAGGGACTCAATTGACCTCTCGTTTTTGGACTAAACTCCAAGAAGAATTCGGAACGAAGCTCTTTTTCAGCACTGCGTATCACCCGCAGACAGGAGGTCAAACGGAAAGAGTAAATCAGATCCTTGAGGATATGCTGAGGTCTTGTGTGTTAGCTTATGGGGCCAAATGGGAGAATTGCTTGCCGTTTGCCGAATTCTCGTACAACAATAGCTATCAAGCCAGCCTTAGGATGGCACCGTTTGAGTCTTTGTACGGGCGCAAGTGCCGTACCCCCTTGAATTGGTCGCAAACCGGAGCCAGCCAAATTTTTTGAGTCGACACCCTGAGAGAAGCCGAAGAGCAAGTTCAACTCATTCGCGACCGTCTTAAGGCCGCCCAATCTCGTCAGAAAAGTTATGCAGATTCCAGAAGGCGCGAGCTCAACTTCCAAGGAGGAGATATGGTCTACTTGCGGGTTACACCACTCAAGGGAATGCAACGTTTCCACGTGAAATGGAAATTAGCACCGAGGTACATCGGCCCTTTTAAAGTGGTCTGTCGCAGAGGAGAAGTGTCTTATCAGCTAGACCTGCCACCCCATCTGTCAGGATTCCATGATGTTTTCCATGTATCTCTACTCCGGAAGTGTCTGCAAATTCCTGGGGATACTCATTCCTATCAGGAGGTTGATCACCGCACCATTGATCTCAATCATGATCTCACCTATCAAGAACGACCACTTCGTGTTCTCGCCGAAGACGTCCGTCTGACGCGGAGGCGGAAGATCAAATTCCTGAAGGTCCAATGGAGCAACCATTCGGAGGAAGAAGCCACCTGGGAGCGTGAAGATTATTTGGAGCGTGAATTCCCTGGTTTTCTCTCTTCTTCAAATCTGGAATCTCGGGGACGAGATTCTCCTAAGGGGGGAAGGTCTGTAACACCCCAATTCTCTTAGCCTTAGCATTGTGGTGTTATTCTAGAGTTTTCACCTCTTGCTGAAATTTTGGTGTGTGTTGAACCTTGAGTCAAGACTTATTTTGCTCACATATCTTATGCTTGTTGTGTATCACTAACATTCCATGATAATTGAAAACACTCAAAACACAACAACTAAAATAAAATATCCATATTAGGATCTTCATGGTTGTTAAAACTTAGCCAAACTAGGAGCCATTATTAAGCAAACCCTAAATGGATTTTTGGCATGCCTTTGAAACATTTCCATCTAGGTCACATATACTTCCATACCCTGTTCTGAATTATCACAAAAGAGCTTGTTTGCATATTAATCTCACTAGCTTTTGTAGCCATCAAAATAACATGACCATTTGAGTGGTTCTTTTTCTTTATCACCCAAAAGTTCTCCTTTCTTTAAAAGCTAAATGAGATAACTAAATTAGGCTTTTGTAAATTCAGTACCCTCCCTTAAATTGGATAAGTTTGGAGAGTAGACCCATGTTTGCTTTTGTGGGTCATGTTGGAGTTTTTCAAACTTAGGAACTTAAATTCATTTGAGCTAATTACTCAAACTCCTCACCTTTTCTTTCTCTCTCACTCCTTTCCACACCACCTGATGAGGAGGAGAGCAGCAACCTCACCCCTGGCCCCACTTGTCATGGACTAGGGCCAACCTCTCTTCTCTCTTCTTTCTTTTCTCTCTTTTTCCACCCAATCCGAGCTCCCTTCCTCTCTTCCCACTGGCTAGAGCTGGATATCCCGAACAGCATCTCCCCTGTCCCCTCTCCACCGCCCACCTGAGCCAGTAGGAGCAAAGGAGACGCTCCCCTCCCTCTCTCCTGCCCGAGCCAACCCTAGATCGGGTGAGCTCGTTAAAGCCACCCTGAGCACCTCCCCTGCTCATTTCTCCCCCTCCAGAGCACCTCTCCACCCCACTCCTCTCCTCCCTGGCGAAAACCACCAAGCTCTCCCCCTCTTTCGCCCTATAGACGAGAAGTTTTACCTCGGTGACCGACGAGAGGAAGCTGCCGTAGCTCTCGTTTCTCTCTGCCATTCTTCTCCATTCGTGGTTCCCTGGCTTCCCCTCCTCTGGATCTAACTCCTCTCCCCTCCTTTGGCTCTGTTGCAGCTCGAGAACGCCTGGTTCATCCTCGACCCGAGGAGAGCGCCGTCGTCACCATCTCGATCTCTGACGTTGCATGCGAGCTTTGCGACCACCCCTGAGCTCCCCTTCGACGCCGCGTTAACCTCCGACCTCCCCCTCATCCGTGCGCGAGCCCTAGGTGAGCCCTCCATGCTCGGCATCGCCTTCTCGAGCTCTGCTCATGTTTTTCGCGGTCGGGAGGAAGACGATGGCCTGGGGCCGTCGATCTTCTGATCTGCGGTCGTGTTTGAACCGCGCCCGGTCTATCCGTGGCGGTTGGATCCCTGATCCACGGTCGCTTACCGCTTCGCCGGCGCGCGCGCAGCTCTTGGGCCGGCCCAGCTCGTCCCCGCGCTGCTCTGCTTCGCAGCTGGGCCAATCTGGCCCAGATCTGGCCGTTCGGCATGTTTCTCTTTTATCCTTTTTCTGATTATTTTTCCAGTAAACTAGAGCTGAACTTTAATTCATTTGTGGTAAATCTATAGCAGATAAAATTATGAGATTAATTTTGTATCATGCATGCACGTTTCCTTAACCATGTGGCATTGGTTTTGGTCCAAAATATGTTTTCTGTTGTTTGCTAAAATAGATTTAGTCAGAAGTGTCTAATACACCATTTGTTTAATAACTTGTGTTCTGTAAATCCAAATCATGCAATCTTGGATCTGTTGAAAAGCTTGTAAAAATGTCTATCCATTTTGGTCAATATTGCATGCAGGAGATTAATCTAGCAAATGTTACCTCTACTCTGAGAAGGACATCAGTAGGTGTTTAGGGATTTTTAACTCTTAAATGGAAACACTTTTTGAAGTAAATCCAATTGGAAGTGGTAGATATGTGTTGGAGGTATCACATACTACAAATGTGGATTTTTCCAATATCTTGATAATTCTTAGTGAATAAATCCCCTAACAACAGTGAAATAATCTCTTTATTTGCATTTCTGAAATTTCAGAGATTAGAACATGTCTAGTTTTAATGGGTTAAGCCATCTATGTCCATAAAAGTATGTTAAGGATAATTTTGTGGGATAGCCAAAGGTTTTATCTAACTCACCCCACTGGTTTGAACCCAAAATAAATCTTATTATTTTCTGCACATAGAAAATGGTCAGAAGTATACTTATTTTTAAAAACTGGAATAACTTTAGCTAGGAGTATCCAAATCTGATAAACAAAATCTCCACTTAAAGATAAAACTCATATCTCACCAGAAGGTTTAATTATTCATTCAAGAGATCTATAAAACTGAACCTATCCTCTGTTTGAGTTTGACATCAGTAGCTCTTGTCTGATTTTTAATTCGTATATGGTGATAGATTTTCATGAACAGCTAATTTTCAGTGCTCCACCTAATTGTTAGGAATAATGTGGTAGAAGGATTTTAGGAGCAGTACTTTAAGAGTTATGCTTAAAACTTGTAAACAGCCCCAAATGGCTATTGAATGCATTAGTTGTGTTTCCTGTTCGTGATGCTTGTTGTTTGTTGATATGTTTTAGATTGTTATCAACTCGCATTCTAGGACTTACGTTAGTCTCGTTTGTTTTCATGTTACGATAGAATCGCAACCCGAGGAAGAACAGTACGAGGTAGCTGAGCACGACTACGCTGAAGAACAAGACCAGGGGCAGTACTTTGAGCAAGGCAGGCCCACCTCACCACTATAATGATTCCTATTATCTTATCAAGCATGTTTTGTTTTAAAAATAAAATAATGCATGTTTTAATTCTTTTGTGGCACCTTGCCACCCGAAAACTATTTTTCAAAATATTGTTTGGCCAAAGTTATCTACTAGGTTAGCTGTAGGTATTATTAAAAGAATCTTCCATGATGAGTCTTGTCATTGAAGGCTCTATAAAGAAGATTAAGATTTTTTAAATAGAATATTCTGTTATCTTACCTCAAAAACTATAGGATGGGGACCTGTTTGGATAAAAAAGTTTCATGGAGGAAAACCCGAGTTGCTGGGAGCAATCGGCGAGCAAGTGTTTTAATTAAAACCTGAGTTGCTGGGAGCAATCGGAGGAGTTTGCGAAAACCCGAGCTGCTGGGAGTAGTCGGAGAAGGAAGTGTTTTGAAAAAACGAAGTGTGACCCTAGCTGCCGCTTGAACAATTAACCCGTGCAACCACACTACCTAACATGGGTAGGGCTTAGCCGGAAGCTTGTCTGTTTTAGTGTTGGGGCTCTCAAACTTTCTATGGGGGCTGGGCCCTCAAAAGCCGGGTTGTCGTCTGGAAGAGACAATACACTGTTGAGGACCAACAGCTGGACGATTACGGCAGGTCTCCTGACATGGCGGTGTGGCGTCCCGAGGAAAGACCAAGAGGTCTAGTGGAGAACACGGTGCCGAGGAGAACAAACCTACCGGGAGGCCCCGATACTAGGGTGGTCATAGTGGAAAGTTTTGATCGTGTTATCCGGACCCCCGCATGCTGTCGTATGACGGGCCGTGGCAGACACGGCGGAATAACCGATAGGTGTGGGTAAAGTGTGCAACCTCTGCAGAGTGTAAATCTATTCGAATAGCCGCGTCCGCGGTCATGGACGGTTGGGAAGGTCCCACTAGGCATGCTGGTTGTTTCATGTTTTAAAAAGAGGAAGGTTTTCAAAGGAAATCAAGGAGAAAACAAAGTGGTACCTGGGAGGTACGGAATTTGGGCAAGGATGGTTGATCTCGGGGAGACAACCAGTCCGACCTCAAGGAAGGAAAAACGGGTACCCCTATCCTAGTAGTTTTAAAGTTTTGAACTTGGATATGCCCTTGCTATATCTAAGAGAAGAGAATTCTATCTCTAAATGTTTTCTTCAACAAAGATATAGAGATGTCGCATTTCAACGAAGAGAATTCTATCTCTAAATGTTTTCTTCAACAAAGATATAGAGATGTCGTGTTCTCTATGTCCAAAGTCATGATATTCGAAAACTAAGCCCTATAGTCGTATATAGTAGCCATCCCAGTTTTCGAAAAGTGTTTTTCTTGCATTATCATGAAAACTTAAGCCTTAGAGGTGGTCTTGCGAGTACGTAATTGTACTCATGTGGCTCTGCCCCTGGATATTCAAATGTCCAGATTTCAATGAGGAGGCTTGCGTCGAGGAGGAGGTGTACGACGACGACTTCGCCACTTAGATGTCACCGGTCAACTGCTCTTGTGGGAATCGGCGCTCGGAGATGTTAAGAGCCGTCGCTAGCCACGAGATTCCGCTATCGTAGTTATATCCGTCCTGCGTGACGAGGTTTGTTGACTTTGGTCGTATGACCGTTTATGTGTTGTAAGACTTTTATTCGTACGACTTGAATGATGTAACTCTTTGATACCTATGTTGGTTATGTGATTGCGATGCACTGATCATTGGGATCGTGATCTCTTGCATAACGTGGGCATCTCGGATACGTCCGAGGGGTCCTTACAGGCGCAAACGCCGGCCATGGCTCCGCCGCGCCCCGCGCGTCTCCGGTGACCGCGCCGCCCGTTTTTGGTCAACGAATCGTGGACCGTTAGATCTAGATCCAATGGATCTAGATCGATTAGATCTCGCGCGTCCATTCTTAATTAGATCGGACGGCTCTCGCAGCCGATCCGCGCCGAAGCGGTACCGACCAATAGAATCGCGCCACGTAGCCCAGTTAATTTATTTTTCGCAAGAAATTTTATAAATAAAACAGAAAATAGATAAAACTTGCAAAATTCATAACTTTTGATCTGTAAGTACAAATTTAATAAACTTTATGTCATTGGAAAGCTCTGCTTATGTAGTTTAATTCTACATCATTTGTTTTTCCCTTTGACAAATTATAAATTGAATAATTATCAGAGGAGTATTTCGGCCATTAAAATAATAACTTAAATAATAAAAATTATTTAGAAATAAATGTAATTGTTTTAAGATTGTATAATTTCCCTCTGTCCAACAATATTAATAAATGTCCAAATTGATGATGTCATAAAAAAATAAAAGTTGTAATTATAGAAATCCAAGTTTTACTATATTATTTCAAATTATTTAATTAATAAATAAAATAGGAAATACCTAAACATTATATTTCATTTATTAATGACAGAAAATAAGAATTATTAACAAGTGTGTCCGATCATCATAGCATATCATTCATGCATACATGATTTTGTTTAGTGTTGTGATGATATGGTGATGGTATTTATGTTATTTATTGTTTGTGCTAGATTGTGAAGAAGAGGAAGGACTTGCTTGTGATTGTTATTATTGCTGTGCTTGTTCATCCTGTTACAAAGGCAAGTGACATTCATACAATATCCCATATTTTCTATATGCATGAGTAGTATGTTTTTGAGTAGTGTGCATGATAGGGATTTTGATATATTTTATAATGATAAGTTAGTTGGTATTTTTACAAATATCCTAGTAGTATGTAGCCACCCTTTTTCCTAAGCAGCCATGAAAAGATTTTATTAGTTGCTTAGCCATGCTATAAAAATGTTGCTATGTATTGGAAATGCTTCTAAGTTTTAAAATCTAAAATGCACATCTGGGTGGAATTGGTTGTTATGGTTTATGTTGAGTGGCTTTTGGGACTATGCTTGTGGTTGTCATCGCCTAGGATGAATGTCTATTCTACTTAGGGCCATGAGTATGGTGGTTGTTACCCAGAAGTACACTTGTGGACGGCCACCCAGGAACGAAGAGATTACCAAGTCCCGCCAAGTTTAGAAGCTTCCCGTGCAACCTTTTGATAATGGGCTCTGTATATAATGATTAAGTTGTGGGAGTGCAACCTGTCAGCTTGACAAGAAGATGTAGAGGTTATAGGTGGAACGGGTCTTGCTAGTATGGTTGCATTCTTCTTCTGAAAGTTCTTGTCTCAATTCTCTCCTTTCCATAATACACTCCGTGTGTATAGGATTTCTCGTACAAATTGAGTCTAAAGGTGAAAGTGCACAACCTCTGCAGAGTCGACAATCTGAGTTCTCAGCCGTGTCCCCGGATATGGACTACTTCGAGCAACTGGACAAGGATGGGCAGAAGAATCTCAACACTGTTTTCATAAAGTAAAATTTGACTAAGGAAAGAAGTGTTGGTGCACTTGGGCTTTGTCCCTCGGTGCCAAGTCTTCGAGAAATAAAAGTGTTTTTTTTACAAAATGATAGGAGAAAACTTGCTTTCTGCAAATAGCCTTCAACCCCACCAAGCCAAATATGCATATAGATGATAGACTTGCCAGTATATTTATCCACCATAGTCACTTGCCAATACATCATTGTATTGACCTCCTTCGGGGGCTGCATATTCCAATGTGCAGGAAATTCTGATGCTGAATGATTGGCTCGAGTCTACACCCAACATGACTGCCTGTGGCGCATGCTTGAAGATGAGGCTCAATGTTATTTCGCTTTTGCTGTGAACTTTGAACTTTAGCTAGCCTTCATGGCTATGCAATTTGTAATAAAGCCATATTGGCTATTATTTTTGGATCTCGTTGTAGTAATTTAATACTTATGCAATGATACTTTATATTTT
Organism: Poa annua; assembly: GCA_026929855.1. NCBI lineage: Eukaryota > Viridiplantae > Streptophyta > Magnoliopsida > Poales > Poaceae > Poa > Poa annua. Next base: position 17,141,132 of record CM049429.1, on the reverse strand, counting down.
GTACTGTGGTGCTGGCAGTGATCCAGGGACTAGCACATAACACATGTGTTCCAACTTTAATAAAAGTTGGGGTGCTACAAAATGGTATCAGAGCAAAGTGTTGCCTGTAGGTTCGAGCCCTAGGATTGGTTAAGCCCTTTTTGGTCATAATGTTACCATCTTTGAAGTATGTTGGATTCTAACGGCATGGTGGGATGAAGCGGCCCGGGACAAACTTTACATGTCCACGTACATGAGACCTGTTCCACAATATAAGTGGCTGGCCGGGTGTCTGTCTCTCTCACTATAGTGAAAAATCCAATTTACGAAGAGTTGTTAATATCTGTTGATCACCTTAGGATTTTGACTTAGTACCCCCCCTAATTTAATAATACACTCCATAACTAGTACTTCCTTATCTTATGCAATTCGTGTTTTAATTTCCTTTCTTCCTACCTAAAGGATGACGAGCTTTCACTTCACCACTGCGGAGGACTTCGAGAACACCCGTTTTGGCTGTTACCTCCTCGACATCGGCGAGAAGATAGGGTTACCACTACCCCAAGTAAAGGGCTTCATTCTGAAGAAGTTTAACAAAGAGGGTTGCTGGGGAATAGAAGCAACACAACCAGGACGTGGAGAGGAGCCCCCACTTGAGATCAAAATGGTTAGTGACTCCAAAGACAAAGGGCTCAATCTAGTCATGCAAGATTTGATTGGGCGCCTCTGCGGACGCTACAGCCTAGAGTTGAGGGGCCACTACTCCATTTTCTTTGGAAGAAGAAACGAAGACGGAGAACCTTACCTGTATGATGTCGGAGAAAGAGGCAAGGCAAAACCCCTTAGCCTTTATTTCCAGGAGCTGGAAATCCTTGTCACCGAACTATATGAGGATCGACGCACCGAGCTCCTGAAGAACGATGAGTTATGTGCCTTACTTAAGGAGAACGAAGAGAAGGTGAAGGTTCAGGAGGAAGTGACTAAGGCACAGGAAGAGAGATTCGCTGCACAAGAGGAGAAGTACAGGAGACAAGAGACAAGAGTTCAAGAGAAGAACAAAATCATCAGGGAACAAAAGGCAGAACTCGAGAGCAATGAAGTCGAGTTCGAGGCTGATAGTGACTTGATCAAAAGGCTTCGTACTGAGAAGAGAGAGCTGCAAGAAAAGAATCTTGCCCTGGAAAAAGAAGTAAAGGAACTCAAGGATGTACTCGCCAATGAAGGAATTGAGATACAGGAAATTGAAGAGGAGGAAGAGGATATGGTCGAGTAGTTAGTTAGTGAGACTACCATTTATCATACACCACATTGTCTTGATCATGTATTGACCTACCAACTTGTGGTAAGGCAGTACCTTCCCTTGTATCCTCGGAACCTCGCGAGTTTATTTTCCAAACTTTTATATCGTTTTCCTTAAACCAAAGGTTTAAATTATTTGCTGATTGTTTTATGAGTGGTGTGTTGATTGATGGTGTGCTTGACTGGATTGTTTAGTGCATGGGTAAGGTTCCTCCTTATAGATCTATCTATCTTTTACTCATCCATGCAAAAACCCCACAGATGCCTCCACGCCGTGAACCCGACAATGGCGAAGCTATGCAACAGCTGATGGCAGCTCAAGCCCAACTGATGACTATGATGACCCAGTTCATTGCAGCAACCAACAACAACAACAATAACAACAACAACAACCAACCAACCACCACCACCCCCACCTCCGGTGGAAAGACTTGCAAGATTTCTCAGGCTTAGACCTAATAAGTTCTCCTCTGCTACTGAACCCATAGTGGCGGATGACTGGCTCCGTTCAGTCAACAAGGACTTAGTAACCTGTGAGTGTTCTGAGGCAGAAAAGGTGAGGTTCACTGCTCACCTATTAGAAGGACCTGCTGCCATGTGGTGGGAGACCTATCAGGTGACCCATCCCTTGGATGGCATGACTTGGGATGCGTTCAAGGATGGTTTCCGCAATGCTCACATCTCCTCTGGCATAATGAATCTGAAGAAGGACGAGTTTCGTAGCTTGAGACAGGGAGGTAGAACTCTGAAGGAGTATATAGATGACTTCTGTACGCTATCAAGGTATGCACCAGAAGACATCGACACTGATGCAAAGAGGAAGGACAAGTTCCTAAATGGACTTCGGGGAGAACTAAAAATACCCTTGTCTGTGGCATATGTTCCTAACTATCAGATTCTGCTAGATCAGGCAATCACCCTGGACAATAACATCAGAAAGGAAGAGAATAGGAAGAGGAAGTTTGGTGCAAGTAAAGGTAACACTGAAGTGGCTCACAAGAAACCACACACCTCAGAAGTCAGTGGCTATAAACCCTGGAACTACTCCAACAATGGTAGTGGCCAAAAGCATCATGGTCATAACCACAATGGAGGGTATAAAGGAAATAATGGTGGGTTCAAGGGAAACCATCACCATGGCCATAATCATGGAAATGGTAATCCTCGTCCTAACACTGAAGGAAAGAAGGACCTGTCTAATGTGACTTGCTTCAAGTGCAAGTAGACGGGACACTATGCTACTGATTGCCCAGAGAGAAAGGCCGATGAAAATTCCAAACCCAATCCTTTCCAGAAGGGACAAGTAAATCACCTCAACGTGGAAGAAGTTCATGATGAACCTGACGCTGTGATTGGTAAGTTCCTTCTCAATTCTTTTCCAGCATTGGTCTTATTTGTTACTGGAGCATCGCATTCATTCATATCAAGAGCTTTTGTAAACAAACATGGGCTAGCCGAGGAAAGCTTAGGAAAAGCCAAGGGATTTCATGAAGATGAGCAAGGAACCTTGTGGTTTGAAAAACGTGTATGTGTGGCAAATGATCCTGATCTTAGGAAGTTAATTTTGCGAGAAGCTCATGAAACACCTTACTCCATTCATCCAGGAAATACCAAAATGTATATGGATGTGAAGGAGAGATTTTGGTGGAACAATCTGAAAAGAGAAATAGCAGAATATATAGCTAAATGCGATGTATGCAGTCGAGTAAAGGCTGAGCATCAGAAACCAGCAGGACTTTTGCAACCTTTGAAGGTACCGGACTGGAAGTGGGATTCTATTGGGATGGATTTCATCACCAGGTTACCAAGGACCAGATCAGGGTATGATTCTATTTGGGTTATTGTTTGTCGCTTAACCAAAATAGCTCACTTTATACCCGTGAAGACCACCTATACCAGTGCAAAGCTAGCTGATATTTACATGAAGAGGATTGTGTGCTTACACGGCGTCCCCAAGAGTATCGTGTCCGATAGAGGGACCCAGTTCACTTCCCATTTTTGGAAGCAGTTGCATGAGTCACTGGGAACTAGATTGGAGTTCAGTACGGCATTTCACCCGCAAACGGATGGTCAGACCGAAAGAGTAAACCAGATTCTAGAAGATATGTTAAGAGCGTGTGCGCTTGATTATGGGTCTAGTTGGGATGACAATCTACCCTATGCCGAGTTCTCCTACAATAACAGTTATCAAGCTAGCATTGAGATGGCACCATTTGAGGCTTTATATGGGAAGAAATGCACAACCCCATTATTGTGGAGTGGTGTAGGAGAACGAAGTTTCTTTGGACCTGATATAATCCAAGAAGCTGAAGAGAAGGTCAGATTAATTAAAGATAGATTGAAGATAGCACAGTCACGCCAGAAAAGCTACGCGGATTCTAAACGTAGAGAAATCGCCTACGAGGTGGGCGATAGAACCTATCTTAGAGTGTCGCCACTCAGGGGTGTAAAGAGGTTTGGAATTAAAGGAAAATTAGCACCTCGGTTTATTGGACCTTTTAAAATCCTGTCCCGTAAGGGTGAGGTGGCATATGAGTTAGAATTACCCGAAGCTCTGTCTGCGGTTCATAATGTGTTCCATGTCAGTCAGCTGAAGAAATGTCACCCCGAAATGACGGGAGTTCCTTTAAAGGATACTGTACCCCTTGAAGAAGTACAATTGGAGAGTGACCTGACCTACGAAGAGAAACCCATCAAGATATTGCAGACCGCAGAAAGAGTCACCCGTACCAAAACCATCAAGTTTTGTAAAGTCCAATGGAACCATCACACCGAGGAAGAAGCCACCTGGGAACGAGAGGATGACCTCCGAGAAGACCATCCACACCTATTTGCTGATCTTTCCGAAGCTCGAGGGCGAGCTTCCTCTTAAGGGGGTTAGTCTGTAACATCCCAAATTTTGCAAAAATTTAAAACTTTGCATTCAAGCATCATGCAACATTAAGCATAAGAATACATCACAAAAATATTAAATAAAACTTCAATTTATAAATATAAATAGTCTATAAATTTCATAAAGTGTTTATTTAAAACTCCTTTAACAAATAAAATTTTACCAATTTATATATGGGCAAGAATAATGTTAAAAAGTTCCATTTTCAATAACCTTTCCAAAACATATTTTTATGAATTTTTCTGAAATGTTTTGAATAGGTTTAAAAATCATATTTGAAATCAGTATTTAAAAACAGAAAAGGTTTTAAATAAAAACAATCGAATTCCTGAGTCAAGTAGGTCGTGGCCCGTAGCTATCTGCCGCGCGCGCGTAGCCGAGCAGCCCGCCAGCGGCCCAGCACCCCGCGCGCTCGCTCGCAGTCGCTGATAGGTGGGACCCACCTGTCATCACCCCCGCGGAAACGTTCTTCCCCAAATCACGCCACCGACCCCGACAGGAAACGGCGGATTTGATTCGCACGATTACGAGCGATTTACTGCTTCCCTTACCTCGCCTCCTCCCCCTACCAATACCCCTCTCCGTTCTCGTCCGATGGCCACAAACCTCACCTCCCGAGAGCCCATAGGCTGCCCGAACGAGCTCGTGCAATCCCGCCGTCGCCGTCGGTAAGAACTACGCCGCCCAAGCAACTCCGGCCACCTCGGACCTCCTTTCCACCTCCCTTCGCTCCCTGTGAGCCGTGCGCATCGAGTTGACATAGTGGATCGTGTGTTTTTGCAGCGGAACCCCGTTTCCGTCCACGACTGAGAGGAACCGTCGCCGTGCGCAACTCCGGCGAGCTCTTCCGGGAAGACGAGGACGCTCCGGTCATCACCACCGCGCCATCGCCCTCCCCACGTCGTCGCGCATCTCCTGGTGAGCTCCGTTACCTCCTAGCATCGTAGCACGCCTCGGGCGCAAACGCCGGCCATGGCTCCGCCGCGCCCCGCGCGTCTCCGGTGACCGCGCCGCCCGTTTTTGGTCAACGAATCGTGGACCGTTAGATTTAGATCCAATGGATCTAGATCGATTAGATCTCGCGCGTCCATTCTTAATTAGATCAGACGGCTCTCGCAACCGATCCGCGCCGAAGCGGTACCGACCAATAGAATCGCGCCACGTAGCCCAGTTAATTTCTTTTTCGCAGAAAATTTTATAAATAAAACAGAAAATAGATAAAACTTGCAAAATTCATAACTTTTGATCTGTAAGTCCAAATTTAATAAACTTTATGTCATTGGAAAGCTCTGCTTATGTAGTTTAATTCTACATCATTTGTTTTTCCCTTTGACAAATTATAAATTGAATAATTATCAGAGGAGTATTTCGGCCATTAAAATAATAACTTAAATAATAAAAATTATTAAGAAATAAATGCAATTGTTTTAAGATTGTATAATTTCCCTCTGTCCAACAATATTAATAAATGTCCAAATTGAAGATGTCATAAAAACAATAAAAGTTGTAATTATAGAAATCCAAGTTTTACTATATTATTTCAAATTATTTAATTAATAAATAAAATAAGAAATACCTAAACATTATATTTTATTTATTAATGACAGAAAATAAGAATTATTAACAAGTGTGTCTGATCATCATAGCATATCATTCATGCATACATGATTTTGTTTAGTGTTGTGATGATATGGTGATGGTATTTATGTTATTTATTGTTTGTGCTAGATTGTGAAGAAGAGGAAGGACTTGCTTGTGATTGTTATTCTTGTTGTGCTTGTTCCTCCTGTTACCAAGGCAAGTGACATTCATACAATATCCCATATTTTCTATATGCATGAGTACTATGTTTTTGAGTAGTGTGCATGATAGGGATTTTGATATATTTTATAATGATAAGTTAGTTGGTATTTTTACAAATATCCTAGTAGTATGTAGCCACCCTTTTTCCTAAGCAGCCATGAAAAGATTTTATTAGTTGCTTAGCCATGCTATAAAAATGTTGCTATGTATTGGTAATGCTTGTAAGTGTTAAAATCTAAAATGCACATCTGGGTGGAATTGGTTGTTATGGTTTATGTTGAGTGGCTTTTGGGACTATGCTTGTGGTTGTCATCGACTAGGATGAATGTCTATTCTACTTAGGGCCATGAGTATGGTGGTTGTTACCCAGAAGTACACTTGTGGACGACCACCCAGGAACGAAGAGATTACCAAGTCCCTCCAAGTTTAGAAGCTTCCCGTGCAACCTTTTGACAATGGGCTCTGTCTAGAATGATTAAGTTGTGGGAGTGCAACCTGTCAGCTTGACAAGCAGATGTAGAGGTTATAGGTGGAACGGGTCTTGCTAGTATGGTTGCATTCTTCTTCTGAAAGTTCTTGTCTCAATTCTCTCCTTTCCATAATACACTCCGTGTGTATAGGATTTCTCGTACAAATTGAGTCTAAAGGTGAAAGTGCACAACCTCTGCAGAGTCGACAATCTGAGTTCTCAGCCGTGTCCCCGGATATGGACTACTTCGAGCAGCTGGACAAGGATGGGCAGAAGAATCTCAACACTGTTTTCATAAAGTAAAATTTGACTAAGGAAAGAAGTGTTGGTGCACTTGGGCTTTGTCCCTCGGTGCCAAGTCTTCGAGAAATAAAAGTGTTTTTTGTACAAAATGATAGGAGAAAACTTGCTTTCTGCAAATAGCCTTCAACCCCACCAAGCCAAATATGCATATAGATGTTAGACTTGCCAGTATATTTATCCACCATAGTCACTTGCCAATACATCATTGTATTGACCTCCTTCGGGGGCTGCATATTCCAATGTGCAGGAAATTCTGATGCTGAATGATTGGCTCGAGTCCACACCCAACATGACTGCCTGTGGCGCATGCTTGAAGATGAGGCTCAATGTTATTTCGCTTTCGCTGTGAACTTTGAACTTTAGCTAGCCTGCATGGCTATGCAATTTGTAATAAAGCCATATTGGCTATTATTTTTGGATCTCGTTGTAGTAATTTAATACTTATGCAATGATACTTTATATTTTGTACTGTGGTGCTGGCAGTGATCCAGGACTAGCACATAACACAGGTGTTCCAACTTTAATAAAAGTTGGGGTGCTACAGTTGCACCAAGGGATAAAATTGGCATTGGATTGGAACATGGGTTGTTCCTTCACACAGGAAGCAAACAACTCGTTTGGTGCAGGGTCCATTAATTGGGCGTCTGATGTGACCATGGGGCCACTCATCAGAACAATCTTTGGACGTATGTCCTATCTCTCCACAAGTTTTGCATGCTTTTAGTTTAGTCATAGGGTCCTCTTCAACAACACTATGGTTTTGATCAGTCTTACGCGAGTGGTCATTGATCACCTTCTGACTCTGGTCCCTTAACAGTATTCGGGTAGTTGGGTACAATTCACTGTTGTTGATATTGGAGTGAGACATCTGCTGGTTTTAGGGAATAAATGAGTTGAATTATACGTACTATGGAGAATTACTAATTCAATAATTTCAAAACAAGCCAACCAATTCCTAACATAATCTATCAACATGATTAAAACACCTGAAAACACATACATGAAAATTTTCAAACTTATTTTGAGAAATCGAACTAATCGTTTATCGAACGAAACACACCAATGTCATGGAAGTACAAAAGCGATAGTACTGCCATACCACAATTTGATCGGTCAATACTCTAAATTGATGTGATAAGCTAGATAGGATAAATGGTGGTCCCTCTAACGTGTATTGTGATTGCTTCACTCATTCCTCCTTGATATCACGCTTGCGCTTCATTGCGTGGTTATTCGCCATAGGTGTGACTTCTCCCTCAATTGACCCTTCAGAAGGTACCTCCTCAGGGTCTCCTTCTTCCTGGTCTTCCTCCTTTACAGCTGCGGGTACTCCCACATTTCCAGTACCTTGGTCACCCCCCTTCTTCAGCTGCTGGCGGTGGTGGAGGTGGGTTGAGTTGTGCCTCCAGTGTGGCAATCTGCTCATCCTTGTCAAGGTTCTGCAAGTGTAGGTCATGGATGAGTTCCTCCATATGGCCAATAAGGGTTTCAGATGTCTGGAGTTCTTGGGTTTTTGCGTGTATGACGGCTCGGGCATGATCTGCGATGTCATAAGCTTGCTAAACCTTTCTGGTCAGGCAGTTCATGAGGAAATCCAAGTCTTCAAACATTTTGTTAATGATCGGCAGATCCAAGCGATTTCCCGTGTGAGCCATTGAGTGGCCATGCGCATCCCTCTTCCCAAAGGCACGGAAGGGCGATTCTGGTGCTAGCTTGTTGCGATACTTATAGCACAATCGAGCCATTAAGTCCACCATAGCTATGTTCACTCCTTCAATCCACTCTGGGTAGTAGGTGACATAGTCCACGGGCTCGAAGTCTGGCATCGTTGGATCTGGGGTCATGATTGTGCGGATTTCCCAACGTGTCACATCGGGTATGTCGGTCTCCTCCTTCCTTCCTCGGAAATAGGGCGGTGGTAGCTTCAATTGACTTGTCAACCTGGACAGCTGCCTCCCAAAGATGAAATTCGACAAAACACCAGCATACGCGGTCTCAGTGTACTCTCCCATCTGAAATTTTGAACAGGTAAGATTATTAGAATTTAAAGCGAAAAGGAAGATACAAGACAAAATAACTAATGTAGAAACAATGGAAAGGAAATTTCAAATAATTTCTCAAGTTCGAAACCTAGTACTTTTAAAACTATTTAACTTTTGAGTCTCTGTCCAATCCTAGGGGTTTCGAGCCTACAGGCAACACAGTGCTCTGATACCATTTTGTAGCACCCCAACTTTTATTAAAGTTGGAACACCTGTGTTATGTGCTAGTCCCTGGATCACTGCTAGCACCACAAAATATAGGATATCATTGCATAAGTATTAAATTGCTACAACGAGATCCAAAAATATTAGCCAAGTATAGCTTTATTACAAGTTTGCATAGCCATGAAGGCTAGCTAAAATTCAGAGTTCACAACGAAAGAGAATAACAATGAGCCTCAGCTTTAAGCATGCGCCACAGGCAGACATGTTGGGTGTAGACTCGAGTCCAAATCTTTTTCTTTATCAGAATTACCTGCACATTTGAATATGCAGCCCCCGAAGGAGGTCAATACAATGATGTATTGGCAAGTGACTATGGTAGATATAAAATGACAAGTCTAAAATCTATATGCATATCTGGCTTGGTGGGGTAGGAGGCTATTTTGCAGAAAGCAAGTTTTCTCCTATCTTTTGTAAAACATTTTTATTTCTCATGACTTGGCACCAAGGGACAAAGCCCAAGTGCACCAACAACTCTTTCCTTAGTCAACTTTTACTTTATGAAAACAGTGTTGAGATTCTTCCGCCCATCCTTGTCTAGTTGCTCGAAGTAGTCCATTTCTGGGGACACGGCTAAGTACTTAGTTTTACACTCTGCAGAGGTTATGCACGTTCACCATTGTACCCATTCAACCAAAGGTATCCTTTACACACCATTTTGTGATAAGGAAAGGAGGAGAATGAGACGAGATCTTTCAGAAGCATTTTCCCTCCCATTCTGGCTTGACCCGTTCCACCTAACATCCCCCTACATCTGCTTGTCAAGCCGGAGAGAGTCCACGTAACATAATTGAACAAGCCAGAGCCCAGATGGCAATGGCTGCACTGGAAGCAATCGTCACTCGGAGTTCTTCAGATTCCTTTGTTCCTGGGTGGCCATCCACAAGTGCACTCTCAGGTGAAAACCACCATGCTCATGGCCCCAAGTATAGTAGAAACTATTTTAGGCGAAGACCACCACAAGCACAGCCCTGAATAGCCACTCAACATAAACCATTCAACCAATCCACCCAGGTGATTCATTAACTTAGTGGATGTGTACTCTCAGGTGAGAACCACCATGCTCACGGCCCTAAGTAGAATAGAAATTCATCCTAGGCGACGACAACCATGAGCACAGTCCTGAGTAGTCACTTAACATTTTGTAAAACTTTTCATCAATTGCATAGCATCCATATTTCTGCTAAGTATGATATAGGAACCTAGACACAGGACTAAGGGAATTCTACACAGGTTTAGCATAGCAATACTATCCTAAGCATGCATATAAAAATACACTAAGTAATGCATATAGAAAATAGTAGGAAGTTTATGAGGTGTGCCACTTGCCTTTGAATGTTGTCGTTGTTCACAAACTCTATTCAACAACGAACGTTTTGCTCTCCATTCAATCTAAACAATATAAGCAAACAACAATAAAACAATCAACAAACAACAATCATCAATCATTTCATGCACATACATAGTTAACAATAAGTTTCATAAAACTTCTAAAGAAAACATGTTATGTATGATATGTAATTTATTTCTAAGGACTAGAGATGCAAGTCAAATAGGTTGGTCCAAAAGGACTAAGGCTAAGGTCATAAGTTGGAAATATTTTGTTTTATATCATCTTGGGTTTTATATCATCTTGGATAAGCACTCTAATGGCTTAGTCTTGAGGTGCAAAATACTTAGAGAAAATACTAGCTCTATTCTTCGAGGTGATCAACAATTATTATCAACTCTTTGTAAATTGGATATTCACTATAGTGAGAGAGACAGACACCCGGCCAGCCACTTATATTGTGGAACAGGTCTCATGTACGTGGACATGTAAGGTTTGTTTCCAGGCCGCTTCATCTCACTATGCCGCTAGGATCCCACAAACTTCTAGATGATAATATCATGATCAAAAATTGTTTATGTCAATTGTGAAAGATAAGATTAGGAAAGAGGGATAAGATAGAAAGAAAGATGTAATTGTCCTCCAGGCTTAATCTCCAGACTTGTAACAATCTCCTTGGTGATGTCTCAGAGAAGGAGGGGGAAAGGATGGAGAGCAAGATTTAGAAACATTTCTGGTTGGTCTTCATGGGTTTCTTCTTGACTTTTCTAAGTGCTTCAAATCCTTGGATATACTTCTGAAGTCTTGTTTTGTTGAGTCCTTCATTGGTCTTCTAGCTCCATGTTGAAAATCCTAAGTGTCTAATGTATAGCACTTTTACCGAAATACTAAGTTTAAAATAACCCTAACTTAGAGAAAAATGGGGGGAGGGGTTTTCCCAAGGGGAATATAACTTCACCATAAAATATGCTATGTATGAATGAAATCTTAATTCACAAGAAACAAAATACAAATTTTTGTGATATTTATGAAGTATGCATAAGTTATAATTGCAATTTAATTAATTTCAATTTTTTCAGAATATAACAAAAGGGTTAAATGCAATATCAGAGTTTTATGCGATTAAGTTTTTATAATAAGATTTTATAATTAGTATTAAATAACAGAGGGGATTTAATTAAATCTTATAGCAATTGGATTTATTCAAGAATAATGTTTATATTAAAAGTTATGTTGAAAATATTCAAACTATTCAATTTAAATATATAACTATGAACTCATTCAAATATCTCTCATAATTATTTTATAATAGAGGCATCACACTACAAATATTCTAAAGTTTCTAAAACAATTTTATTTGTAATTTTTAGATTTTTAGATATAAAGTTATTACAAATATACTCAAATCCACCATTTGAAATTTGAATAATTTATACTAAGTCAATTTTGAATTCTAACAGTTCCCCAATATTTTACACGTCGAGAGCTTTCCAAATATATAAAAATATTTAAATTTGGATATGTGGTTAAAAAGTTATGACAGATCTTAAATGACAGGGGCTTTTCTGCTAAAGTGCCATTTAATCTAATTAAAAGAAAACAAATTCCACGTGTGCGCTGACTAGATCTGACGTGTCGTCCACGTGGGTGCTAACTGTACCGCTGACTGGATAAGTGATTTGATCTGGTCCGTTGGATCCAGATCTGACGGATCTGAACAGCTCATACCGATTCGATTTAAAGGATCTAATCCTATGCGTACATTACAGATCGGACGGTCCAGGAGAGGGGCTCACCGGGGCGGCGCGGGGAGGTCGCCGGAGACGGAGAGGAACGGCGGCGTTGTCTCGGGCGTGGACGGCGGCGAGGTTGCGGGGCTCCCCTGGATGCGCGAACGGTCGCCCCGAGTGCTGCGCGGCTCGACGAAGACGATGGAGGCGGTGGTGGGTGGCAAGGCGCTCCGGTGCTCGTTCTATCCCTCGCCGGAGCTTGCGGGGCGGCGGCGGCTTCGGTCACGCACGGGCAACTCGTTCTGGCGCGTTAAAAATTTACACGAAAATATTACAAGGATGCGCACGGGCATAAGGAAGAAGACGGGGTAAGAGAGAGAGCTCGGGGTCTGCGTTAGCTCACCGGAACTGAAGATAACTGCGGCGGCGATGGCGGCACGGCGGCGGCGATTTGCGGGCAGCCTAGGGGCGCTCGGGTTAGGGTTTTTGTGGGGGAACGAGAGGTCAAACAAATGAGGTCAAACAAATTTCTAAAAATTTGTAAAATTATTATCTTTGTGTTAAACCAGTTGTAGGAATGTTTTGAACACTTTTCAAAAATAATAATTTCGAAATATTGATTAAATGCAAAATTGACACTTTATGTTTAATTTAAAACTAGGGTTTAATTAATTTTAATTTGGTTAAAATAAATTCTATGAAATACCCATATTCAAAATGTTTGATTTTAAGTTATTAAAACTCATATTCCAATATTAAATAAATTTTAGCTTTAATAGATTATTAAATATCACATTACAACTAGTTGAAATGGAAAGAGAAAATGTAATGAAATCATTTTTTTAATTCAAATTATTTGTGCACCTTTATATTTTATATTAAGATAAATCATTGGAAAACTTCATAAACAACTTTGGAAAAAGATTTTAATTCATTTCTTATATTGAATATATTAACCAGTTCATGCCTTGAAAATAGATGAACATTCATGTAAGCAAATGAATAGTAATCTTTTGGTAATTAGACAATGTTTCCAATAGTTTTAAATACCCTTGTAATTATTAATTTAATTTATGTATAGCTAATGCTAAGTGGTGAAAGCCAATTACTTATAAGTAATCTATTTACTTAAAAATGGATTGTATTCTGTAAAATATTTGTCAAATTACATATTAAGGTTTTGAAATACAGTAGATAATAAAATGTTTAAACTGTGATATTTGAAATATTAAACTCTTTCATCGTTGGTTCTCTTATGCATTTAATATTTTATTTTAATAAAATAAAACGTTTAAATTTTTAGTGATTTTTGAACATTATAAAATGTTGGGATGTTACATCCGAGGACCGTTGGTGCCACCCTTCGCCAAGGAGCTGATTGAGGATGCCCTGGCATCGACTCAGATGGGGGCGTTCGTCACCGTGCTGCAGAGAGCTCTTACCCGCTTGGTGTGCGCTCATAGCCCCGAGCTGGGCGGCACCCGTATTGAGTTTTACTCTGGCTTGGACGAGCATAGTAACCCTGTGCCGCCGCGTCCCCACCCCACTTTCGGGAACCACTTGGCCGAGCTGGGACTCCTCGTCGAGTTCACCCAGTCCCAGCTGGTCACTAGTCGTTTCGAGAGTGGTCTTCACCGTCTGAATCACGACGGTGCTGAGGTGCGGATCTCGGCAGCTGAGCTGAGGATCGAGGACTTGGAGACGGAACTTAAGGGGTCTCAGGACAAGCTGAAGACCGTGGAGCTGAAGCTCAAGACCTCAGAGGAGCGTCTAGTGGAGTCCCAGGCAGAGCTCAAGAAGGAGCGCAAGGAGCGCCGTTCCACCTTTGCGCGTCTCCAGACTACTCGCTTCTACAAGTTCCAGCTCGACGGGATGGTTGACATGCTCAGGTCGACCGTTGATGCCCGTGACGAGAGGATCAGCGAGCTGGAGAGCGAGGTGGAGGCTCTGAGCAAGGAAAATGACGATCTTCTACCTGATGATGAGGACCCTACGGAGGATTTAGATATGGAGCCTGTGAGCGAGCAGGACGACGACCTTCGAGGCGAGGGCGGTGAGGACTCGGGGGCTGTGATGTATGAGGAATAGGACCCCGACGAGACACCCTTTGACAGTGACGCTGCCGTGGACGTGGAGTAGCTAGTTGCGTAGTATCTTTTGGGTTAGGACCGAACCATCGCGATAAGTGGATGCCATTGTGTGGTCTAGTTAGCATGTGTGTGTCTGAATTATTGTAAGACTATGTCAGTTCGTGTTTTGTGGTTGTGAACTGTGTGATGATGCTTTTGGAACCTTGCTATGAAGTTGATCATGCTTTCTTATGAGTAATGTCTTGCTGAAATTTGTATGCTGTTGTGTATGCTTGATGACTTTTTTTTTAACCTGTTTTAAAAATTCTAAATAGAGTAATTAATGTTTTATTCTGAAATTCAGAATGGCAAGAGATCCACGACCACCCCCACCACCCGATCCATCTATGGCTCAAGTGCTACGTCTTCTCTTGGAGGATCGCGAGGCAGCTCGCACTGAGAGGAATGCCAACCTAGCCACCCTGCACCATCTTGCTCAGATTGCCGTCAACCAGAATGGCGGCCAAGGAAATGAGGAGCCCCTCTCCAAGCTTCGTGACTTTCAGAACACCAATCCTCCAGTCTTCTCCAAGAGTGAAGTGCCACTGGATGCTAATGATTGGATCCGTGCCATAGAGAACAACCTGAGGGTCGCCCAAGTGGGTGACAATGAGAAGGTGGTCTACGCCACTCACTACCTCTCTAGGCCTGCCCGAGCATGGTGGGAGGCCATTCGTGCTCTGTTGCCACCGGAGGAAGTTGTGGCTTGGACGGCATTCAAGACCAAGTTCTTGAAGCGATATGTGCCCTCGGGACTTGTCAGCATCATGCGAGAGAGATTCCTGCAGCTCAAGCAAGGCGGTATGTCTGTGGGCGAGTACTTGGAAAAGTTCACTTCTCTAGCAAGGTATGCACCCACCGATACCGACACCGAAGACAAGAAGAAGGAGAGGTTCCTGAATGGGCTCCATGATGAGATGCAGTGTATCCTGGTGGTGATGCCTTTCACCGACCTGGAGTCCTTGGCGGATGCAGCCATTATGATGGAGCACAAGCGCAAGGCTTCGTTCGACAACCGCAAGCGTCGCCAGCAGATGCAGCAGGGCAGTAGCAGCAGCAGTCCAGCCGGGAGTTACCCCCGTCCGCGCCCTTCACCTCCACCGAGGCCTTCTTATCCATCACCAAGGCCTCCAACCTTTGCACCAAGACCCAACTACTCTCCTCGCCCGCCTGCACCTCGTCCTGGAGGTGGTTTCAACCCCGGCTCAACTTTAATAGGCCGCCTGCTTCGAAGCCAACTTTTCTCGCGGGAGTGTCCCAGTAGACAGCCCGCCGGTGGTCGCCCTAATGTGACAACGATAAATCAAGGGCCACCCCGTCCACCTGGAGGCAAGAACCCGTATCCCAATAAAGTTGCCCCTGTCACCCGGGGCCATCTGAACCATATCAGCGCAGAAGAGGCTCAAGAGGCGCCAGACCTGGTTATGGGTACGTTCCCTGTCAACTCAGTTACTGCCTCAGTTTTGTTTGATTCGGGAGCTTCCCATTCTTTCGTTACGGAGCCGTTTGTTAGGAAGAGTGGTATGGTTCCAACTTTGATGCATAGTCCTATGAGAGTACAAATTCCGGGGGCCACTACCAAGGCCATTTTGTCTTGCAAGGAGACTCCTGTGGAAATTCAAGGAGCCCGATTCCATGCAGACCTGGTGGTGTTAGGAAAGCAAGGGATAGAAGTGGTTTTAGGAATGGATTGGATGGCAGTAAATCGAGGAAAAATAGATTGCACTAACAAGTCTGTCACCCTAACCACCCCGGAAGGAGAGGAGATTACACACTTCTCGACCTACCACTCCACCTCGAGTCATTGCCATAGGAGTGTAGCTGGAACCATTTTGGATGAGGTACCGGTAGTGTGTGATTTCCCGGATGTTTTTCCCGAAGAGTTGCCCGGTATGCCACCGGATCGGGATATTGAGTTCATCATTGAGCTGGTACCCGGTACTGGACCTATAGCTCAAAAACTGTACCAGATGAATCCTGAAGAGTTGGAGGAATTAAAGAAGCAGTTAGATGACCTGCTTAGGAAAGGGATGATTCGCCCTAGTGCGTCACCCTGGGGGTCACCAATCATTTTCGTGGATAAAAGGGACGGTACCACTCGGTTGTGTGTGGATTACCGTAAGTTAAATGATGTTACCATTAAAAAACAAGTACCCTCTACCCAAGATTGAAGATCTGTTTGATCAACTCAATGGAGCTCGAGTCTTCTCCAAGATCGACCTCCGCACCGGTTACCATCAGTTGAAAGTAAGAGAATCTGACATCCCTAAGACGGCCTTTGTCACTCGCTATGGATTGTTCGAGTACACAGTCATGTCTTTCGGCCTGACCAATGCTCCAACCTATTTCATGAATCTCATGAACAAGGTGTTCATGGAATACTTGGATAAGTTTGTGGTTGTCTTTATTGACGACATCATGATTTATTCCAAGTCGGAAGAGGAGCATGAAGAGCATCTGAGATTGGTTCTCGGTACCCTTCGAGAACATCAACTGTATGCTAAGTTCAGCAAGTGTCAGTTTTGGTTGAAAGAAGTAGGATTTCTTGGCCATGTTATCTCGGCTGGAGGGATATTTGTAGATCCTACCCACATCAGGTCCATCCTTGAATTCCCAACCCCCACCAACCAGACCGAAGTGAGGTCCATCCTCGGATTAGCGGGTTATTACCGCAAATTTGTTGAGGGATTTTCGAGCATCGCAAGGCACCTTACTCAGCTTTTGAAGAAGGATCACAAATTTGTTTGGACCGACAAGTGCGAAGCCAGCTTCCAGGAACTGAAGAAGCGCCTTACCACCGCACCTGTCTTAACCATGCCCGATGTGACCAAAGCTTTCGTGGTTTATTGCGACGCCTCCAAACTTGGACTTGGATGTGTCCTTATGCTAGAGGGCAAGGTGATTTCCTATTCATCGCGCCAACTCCGCAAGCATGAGCAGAATGTAACATCCCAACATTTTATAATGTTCGAAAAATCACTAAAATTTAAAACTTTTCTTTTTATTAAAATAAAATGTTAAGTGCATAAGAAAACCAACTATGAAAGACTTCAAACTTAATGAAAGAGATTAATATTTCAAACATCTCAGTTTTACATAATGTTCAAAAGTGGTTTCTGGTTAAACATTTCATCTCTTATTGTATTTCAAAAACCCTAATATGTAAATACCACAAACCATTTAATTTTATAAAATAGTTTCTTTATAAGAAACTAATTTCAACCACTTAGTCATACCTATTCATAAATTTTAAAACTATTTAAAGTGGAATAATTACCGAATAGTTTTCATTCATCAGACTAAATCCAAGTATAGCTTTGGAAATTATAATTTTATTATTCATTACCTTAAAAATTACATAGATTATATAATTAATGAATTATACAAATAATCATTCCATTAGCTTAAAGGGTCTCCATGTATTTTCAAAACATTAAATGATTTTCCTGAATATATTTGGTATAAACAATAAATTAAAACTAGAATATTTCCAAAGGTATTTATTATAGTTTCCAAGTGAATGATCTTAATATAAAATATAATGGTGCACCAATTATTTTGACTTAAAATTAATACATTATATTTCCTTTTTCCATTTTCAAATAGATGTATTATGTCATTTAATTATTGTACTGAAACCAAAATGTTTTAATATTGGAAAATAAGTTAGTGAACATACTTTCAAATTTATATAAGTATTATTATGAAATGTTATTTGGCCAACATGAAATTAAATTAAACTTAAATTTAAAATTTTGACTTTAAGCATCAAATTTGTATTAAAACAATAATTCAAATTTTAAATTTGAAAGTGTTCAAAACATAACCATAAGTATTCTAAATGATAGATATTGTTTTTACCAAAATATAGAAACTAATTTGATTTGTTTTGGTTTCATATTTTAAAAGTTATTTAAAATCCAGAAAACAGAAAAGGAAAAGAATAAAACAAAAAAAAAAACTAACTGGGCCGGAGCCCAGCTTCTATTGCGCGCGAGCGGCGCGTAGCGGCCCAATGCCCAGCCTGTTTCCCCTATCCCTCTCACTGACGTGTGGGGCCCACACGTCAGGTCATCTTCCACCTCGCGCCGAAGATCACGCGCCCGACAGTTTCGGGCGAGAATTTCTCGTCGTGATTCCGCGCGATTAAGGGGCTTAATGAGCACCCCGACCCTGCCCTATAAATCTTCTACCTCTCATCTCCCTTTTCCCCCAAGAAGCCCTAGCCTGAGAGCCCCCAGGCTGCTCGAGTTCGTCCTCGGAGCTCCGCCACGGCCGACGACGAACTTCTTCGTTTTCCGGTGAACTCTGTCGACCCCGAGACCTCTTTTCATTTTCTTTCTCCTTGTTACAAACGCGCGAACCTCACTGACATCTTTTCCCTAAATTTTCCGCACCGGATCAAGCAGTCCGTGCACCCCTGAGGAGGACCGCTGCCGTGCGCATATCCGGCGAGCAATAGGAGGCGGGAGGGAACGCACCAAAGACCACTACCGCGCCACCGTCTCTGCCTCGATCTCCTCTTCCGTGCGGTATGATTCGTTGATCCCCGTAAACCGTAGATCGTAGGGAACGAATTTCCGAGCATGTCGCCGCCACGCGCCTCGTCTCCGGCGAGGTCCCCGGTGACCTAGCGCCGCCCGATTTTGGTCGCTCGATCTGCACCGTTAGATCTCCATCCATCGGCCACGATAGGTCCTTTTAAATCGTAGCAGTACGAACAGATCTGGACCGCCAGATCCAAATCTGACGACCCAGATTGTTTGACTTATCCACATCAGCCCCAGAGTGTCAGCCCAGTCAGCGCACAGTCAGCAGCCACGTGGATTTTGATTTCTTTTAATTAGAGAAAATGGCAGTTTTGCAGAAAAGCCCCTGTCACTTAGATATGTCATAACTTTTTAACCATTTATCCAAATTCAAATATTTGTATATATTTGGAAAGCCCCTGACATGTAGAATATTTTAGATCTGTTAGATTTCAAATTTGAATTAGTTGTAAATATTCAAATTTCAAATGGTGAATTTGAGTATTTTTTCATAACTTTGAATCTGTAAATCCAAAAATTACAAATAAAATTGTTTTAGAAACTTTAGGATATTTGTAGTGTGTTGTCTCTGCTATAAAATATATTTGAGTGATATTTGAATGAATTCATAGTTATATATTTAATTTGAATAGTTTGAGTATTTTCAACATAACAATTAATGGAAATGCTATTTTTGATTAGTTGCTTTAAATTTAATTAAATGCTCCCTGTCTATTAACACTATTTATAAAATTAAGTTATAAAAATATTAATCATAGAAAACTTTAATCATTTCCTTTTATTTTATTCTCCAAAAATCAAAATTAATTAAATTGCAATTATAGCTAAATGTATACCTTATAAATATCACAAATTTGGTATGATATTCTTGGGATTTAAAAGTGCATTGCATGCATGAAATATTTTCACATATGGTTATAATTTCCATAATAAAACTCCTCCCCCATTTTTCTCTAAGTCAGAAATAATTTTAAAACTTAGTATTTTCAACATTGAGCTAGAAGACCAACGAAGGACTTAGCAAAAACGATACTTCAGGAGTATCTTCAAGGAGAAAAAGCACTTAGAAGGAATTCAAGAAGAAATTCATGAAGACCAACCAGCAATATTTTCTAAGTCATACTTCCTCCCTCTCCTATTCTGAGAAAATCAAGAAGAAGGAGAAAGTTACAAGTATAGAGATGATTCCTAGAAGACCAAACTACATCTTTCTTCTATCTTTTCCTCTTTTCCCAATCTTGTTTTTCACTTTAGACTTAAACAAATTTTGACCATGATATTATCATCTTGAAGTTGTTGGATCCTAGCGGCATAGTGAGATGAAGGGGCCTGGAGACTAACCTTACATGTCCACGTACATGAGACATGTTCCACAATTTAAGTGGCTGGCCGGGTGTCTGTCTTTCTCACTATAGTGAATATCCAATTTACAAAGAGTTGATAATAAGTGATGATCACATTGAAGAATATACTTAGTAATTTCTCCAAGCTTTTTTACACATCAAGACTAGAACTTATTCAAGATAAATTATAGCAAAGTTATTTTATCGAACTAAGACCTAAATCCTTGGTCATTTTTGGACCAACCTAATTGCCTTGCATTAATTTAAAAGAGTTTCATGGCATGACAATCATCTCTAGTCCTTAGAAATAAGTTGCACATCACGCATGACATATTTCCCTTGGATATGGTTGGTTCACTTTGTATGTGCATGAATGTTTGTGGTTGTGTTGTTTGTTGATTGTTGTTTTTTTGTATTGTTTAGACTGAACGGAGAGACCCGAGTTCGTTGAAAATAGTTTGTGAGTAAAGACTGCATTCAAAGGCAAGTGGCACACCTCATAAACTTCCTACTATTTTCTATATGCATTACTTAGTGTATTTTTATATGCATGTTTAGGATAGTATTGCTATGCTAAACCTGTGTAGTATTCCCTTACTCCTGTGTCTAGATTCCTATATCATACTTAGCAGAAATATGGATGCTATGCAATTGATGAAAAGTTTTACAAAATGTTAAGTGACTACTCAGGACTGTGCGCATGGTTGTCGTCGCCTAGGATGAATTTCTATTCTACTTAGGGCCGTGAGCATGGTGGTTCTCACCTGAGAGTACACATCCACTAAGTTAATGAATCACCTGGGTGGATTGGTTGAAAGGTTTATGTTGAGTGGCTACTCAGGGCTGTGCTTGTGGTGGTCTTCGCCTAAGATAGTTTCTACTATACTTGGGGCCATGAGCATGGTGGTTTTCATCTGAGAGTGCACTTGTGGATGGCCACCCAGGAACAGAGGAATCCGAAGAACTCCGAGTGACGATTCCTTCCAGTGCAGCCATTGCCATATGGGCTCTGGCTTGATCAATTATGTTGCGTGGACTCTCTCCGGCTTGACAAGCAGATGTAGGGGGATGTTAGGTGGAACGGGTCAAGCCAGAGTGGGAGGGAAAATGCTTCTGAAAGATCTCGTCTCACTCTTCTCCTTTCCGTATCACAAATGGTGTGTAAAGGATAGTTTGGGTTGAATGGGTACAATGGTGAACGTGCACAACCTCTGCAGAGTGTAAAACTAAGTACTTAGTCGTGTGCCCGGTACGGACAATTTGAGCAGCTGATCACGGACATCAAATAGAGGATTCCATCATTCCAACTTCAAAAATAAAACTTGATGGCAGAACAAGGGAAGATGAGATTTATGGTTTTCATGCCATACTTGTCTTGAATTGAAGAAAGTGTTTTCCAAAGAGATAGGAAAAATTGGCTTTATGCAAAATAGCCTTGAACTCCACCAGCCAAATATGCATATAGGTTATAGAGTTTTCCTCTAAGTGTCGACCATAGTGTCACTTGCCAGACTCCATTTTTCATGGAATCTGACCCACGTTGTTGCAATATATTTCTTATTGCAGATTGATCAGATGACGAGTGAGGTTTCGTTTAAAGGTTTCGAGTCTACAACCAACATGTTTTTGCCTGTGGCAACATGAAAGAGATGGAGACTCACTGCTATCGTATTTCCGCTGTGTACTTTTTCAAAGCTAGCTTTATGCTATGCAACTTGTATCGAATATTTTGTAAGTCTGGATCATCGGTGTAATAAAATTGATACTTTGTTGTGATATTACATCGTAGACTGTGTGTGCAAACGATTCGATCCAGGGATTTGCACTGTACACAGGTATCTGCCATATTTTAAGTGCAGGTACGCTACACAGAATTATCCAACTCATGACCTAGAGCTTGCTGCAGTGGTTCATGCACTCAAGACTTGGCATCACTTTCTGATGGGCAACCGTTGCGACATTTACACTGATCACAAGAGTCTGAAGTACATATTCACCCAGAGAGATCTGAATATGAGGCAGCGGAGATGGATAGAGCTCATCAAGGAGTATGACCTGGACATCCACTATCACCCTGGAAAAGCTAACGTTGTGGCTGATGCCCTTAGCCGTCAGCCGTGTTCCTTCAATTCCATGATCAAGACTCAGCAGCCAGAACTCTGGGAAGAGCTAGATAAAATGGGCATAGAGGTAGTCGGTTATGGAGCCATCGATCAACTCATGTTGCAACCCACTTTGTGGGATCAGATCAAGAAAGCATAGAAGGGTCACGAAAGTATTGAAGGCATCAAGAGAAGATTGTACAAGGAAGAAGTCCCTGGGTTCACCATTGATTCTGAAGGTATCCTTTGGTACAAGGGACGTATCTGCGTCCCGTCGGATCCTGTTCTAAAGCAATTAATTATGAAGGAGGCCCATGAGACTTTGTACTCTATCCACCCCGGTGGAACCAAGATGTATCAGGATTTAAAACAGAATTTCTGGTGGCATGGCATGAAGCGCGAGATTGCACTCTTCGTCCAGAATTGCGATGTCTGCCAAAGGGTCAAAGCAGAGCATCAGCGACCCGCTGGATTACTCCAACCTCTCAAGTTACCCGAGTGGAAATGGGATGAGATCGGCATGGATTTTATCACTGGATTGCCCCGATCCAATCGCGGGCATGACGCCATTTGGGTTATTGTGGATAGACTCACCAAGGTTGCACATTTTCTCCCGGTAAGCACTCGTCATAGAGCTGATCAACTGGCGGACCTTTACATGTCGCGCATCGTGAGCCTTCGTGGAATAACTAAGACTATCGTATCAGATCGGGGAACCCAGTTCACTTCCCGTTTTTGGACTAAGCTTCAAGAGGAACTCGGAACCAAACTCTTTTTCAGTACTGCATATCACCCTCAGACAGGAGGACAAACGGAAAGAGTCAACCAGATCTTAGAGGATATGCTTAGATCTTGTGTGTTAGCTTATGGGGCCAAATGGGAGAATTGCTTGCCGTTTGCCGACTTTTCGTACAACAACAGCTATCAAGCCAGTCTGAAGATGGCATCATCTGAGGCTTTGTTCGGGCGCAGATGCCGTACCCCCTTGAACTGGTCGCAAACAGGAGACAGCCAAATTTTTGGGATTGACACCCTGAGGGAAGCCGAAGAGCAAGTTCAACTCATTCGTGACCGTCTTAAGGCCGCCCAGTCCAGGCAAAAGAGTTACGCCGATTCCAGGAGGCGGGAACTCAGCTTCAAGGCTGGTGATATGGTGTACCTGCGTGTTACTCCACTCAAGAGAATGCAGCGTTTTCATGTGAAGGGAAAGTTAGCACCGAGGTATATTGGTCCTTTTGGAGTAATCAGTCGAAGAGGAGAAGTATCCTATCAGCTAGACCTACCACCTCATCTGTCAGAATTTCATGATGTGTTTCATGTGTCTCTGCTCCGGAAGTGTCTGCAAGTTCCTGGTGGTACTCATTCATATCAGGAGGTAGATCATCGCACCATTGATCTCAATCATGATCTCACTTACCGAGAGCGACCACTTCGTGTTCTCGCTGAAGACGTCCGTCTGACCCGGAGACGGAAGATCAGATTCCTAAAGATCCAATGGAGCAATCATTCGGAGGAAGAAGCCACCTAGGAGCGAGAAGAGATTATTTGGAGCGTGAATATCCTGATTTTCTTTCTTCTTCAACTCTGGAATCTCGGGGACGAGATTCTCCTAAGGGGGGATGGTCTGTAACACCCCAATTCTCTTAGTTTTAGCATTGTGGTGTTATTCTAGATTTTCACCTTAGCAAACACTATTATGTGTGTAGAATTTTGAGTCATGAGTTAAATTGTTTGCACACCTTATGCTTGTTGTGCTCCACTAGTATCCCATGATAATTGAAAACACTAAAACCCCAACAACTAAAATAAATATCAACTATTAGGATCTTCATGGTTGCTAAAACTTAGCCAAACTAGGAGCTTTTATTAAGCAAACCATAAATGGTTTTTGACATGCATCTGAACCATTTTGATCTAAGGCATATATAGTTTCACACCCTATTCTGAATTCTCTCAAAAGAGCTTGTTTGCACATAAGCATCATTAGCTTTTGTAGCCATCAAATTAACATGACCATTTGAGTTATTCTTTTCATTTTCACTAAAAGTTTTCTTTTCTTGAGAGCTAAATGGAATGTTTGGCATGGGCATTTATAAATTCAGTAGTTTCACTTAAGTATGGTGAGTTTAGGGAATTGATTTATCTTTTTCTTTTGTAATGTTTGAATTATTCAAACTTGTGATTTGAAAATCTGTAACAGCCCAAGGTTGAAAACCTAAAAACCTGTGTAATTTTTCCACTTTTGTGTAATTGCATCATGGCATCCATATCAAATTGCTACTATTATGTTCATTGCAACCCACAATTTAAATCTTGCATATTTGTCAAGGAAGTTCCAAGAGTTCAACATGAGAGGTTTGCACTTGCTAAAAACAAAATTACTTTGGATCTTGCATATTTGTCAAGGAAGTTCCAAGAGTTCAAAGAATATGTTTCCACTTGATAAAAACCAAATTAATTTGGATCTTGCATATTTTTCAAGGAAGTTCTAAGAATTCAAAATATCATGTTTGCACTGCTCCAATTTAATAAAAGTAGCAACACATGGAAATTTGAGCAAAATGGCCTACTTAACCCCTCTGAACAAATGTGGTTCAAAACATTTTATTTTGAGAAGACAATTTTTGGGGTGCTTCTACACTGTATGGGGAGGCTACATGAATTTTCTCAAATTTTTCTAAAGTGTTTAACAGCCCCAATTAAATCAGAGAATTATTACTGGTTTTAAAAAGAAATAGAAAAGGGCCTCTTTGAAATGGAAAAGGACATGTTCGTGATGGAAGAAGAAAAGTGCCAGGGTTTTTTTTGCAAAAATGTCGTCTTCTTCGCTGTAGCGACCGGGGAGCTCATCCCCGTCGCACCCAATCGCCGTGTTGCCCCCTCCTTCGCCGCGCCAGGCCCCCCCCCCACCTCTGCTGCACTGGGAGAGGATAAGACCACCCCGCGCCCGAGCTCTCTCCTCCCCTCGGAATATCTCCTCTCCTCCTCTTCTTCCCCACCGAGCTGCCATGGCCACCGAGCTCCGCCGCCGCATCGCCATCATTTGAGACCACCACGAGCCCATCCACTACCCCCACGAGCTCCGCCGCGACGCCTGCTCCCTCTCCACCAACGGGATCGAGCCGGAGCGCCCTAAATCACCGCCGCCGTCCTCGTCTCCTCCGACTCCGGCCGCCGCGCCTCGATCACGCTCGCCACCGCCACAGCCCTCCTCCGTCCGCTCTGAGCACGAACACGCTACGAGGGTGAGCACCCGCACCCCGCCGTGCCCTCCGTTCCTCCGCGCACGCTCTATGGCGTTATTTCCCGCTACCTCGCCGCCGGCCACCACTCGCCGTCGCTGCTCGCTGCGTTCCGGCGACCATTAGGTAGCGGCGCCGCCCTAGTAACGTTCCCCGTGCGCGCGTGCGTCGAACGCACCCACCCGCGGGCTCCCTGGCGCTGTCGAGGCTCGAGCCCGTGCGCCTCCCCGCCGGCCACCACCACGGCCACGCGCTCCGGCTTGGTGCTGACAGCCAGGGCCCACGCGCCAGTGGCCCAGCGCCCGCCCGCGCCTCGTCAGCGCCACCCTGGCCACTAGCCCCACGCGTCAGTGGCTCAAATTCGTTATAATTTTCTCGAATTGCTAAAATTGTGCCCCTTAAGTCAAAATGCTCATAAGAACATGTGCCAAACATTCAACATCATTTCAAGCATTTTCACCTAAATTGAAAGCATAGGAGAACATAACCACAAATATGGACCCATATTTTCCTCTCTTGTGGAATATTTTTTCAGGACATCCCATCTAAATATGCTATATATGTTATAGTAATTCAGTGCATTAAAATGTCATGCCATCATGTGCTTGCGCGTTGCATATGACTTGCTTATATTGATTGTGTTCTTTCCGGTGTTTTGATACATCCATAGATCAAGGAATCGGGGTCTCACCACATTACCCCGACGACCAGTATTACCCGCCTGCTGAGCAAGGCAAGCGTGATCCCCACCCTCTGAGCATATCTTATCCTACTTTTCGCAAATTATTTTCTCCACCATAATATTGCATGCGGTTCCAAATGTCAATTTATTTGGATTAGAGTATCCTATAGTTGCATTAAGTTCCTGTTGCCATTACCTGTTTTCCCTCCTATTATCCATAGGTTTGTATTGATAGCCTGAAATAATTAACTATGCTATGTTGTTGCTTAGCCATGCTTAGTTAAATGCTGATTGGTCCGATGGATATTCATGTTGGGATCAGAGGTGGAGTTCCGCGGATGGTGGTGGAGAAATGGTGGTAACAAATAATAAAATGCTAAAAGGTGGGGATGAGAGGCCACATGGATGTGGTGGGTTGTCTCGTTCTCGCCGCCTCAGTGCGAGTTCTCCCCTTCGAGCCAAGTTGAGCGTGCAACCATGCGTGGGAATATGGAACCTCGTCGACCGACTAACTTGTGGCGGACTAGCCGAGGGTCCTCTAGTTTGGCTTTCCATTTTCGCGTGTGTTGAGATGGTGGCCAAAACTGGGATGAGGATGGTGTTGTTTAGGAAAATGAGTGGCTGCGGGGCAGGGTGTTGGAGGCACTGAACCTGTCCTACCGCCACTGATGATCCTGGGTTAGTTCTAAGCGAGGTAAAGGTCGTAGACGCTCCCACCCAGCCGGATTTCCCCGGAAGAGAGCTAAATGTACAGGCAATGGGTCGGACGGTACGCATGGATAAGTAGCTGGGAGGTCCCTCGGGAACCTGGCGACTTTCACATTGTACACCCCCTGCAGGGATAAATCTTTTCGAAAAGCCGTGTCCACGGTTAAGGACGACTTGGTGACGGATTCAGAGACCATAGAATAACTTTAACGGAATGGCGAAAAACTGGGTACTAGAGGTACCACTCACGATTGTAAGGTTGACTTCCTCGAGGGTGATTCGGGGAGGTGCCTTTGAAGAACAGAAACAGTGGATGAGGATGAGAAAGTGAATCAAAAGAAAGAGAGTTACTTCTTACCCCTCTTTTAAAATATTCTGATAGTCGATGCCTTGGTGTCGTGTTTTATGAATAAAATCAGCTTTACGCAAAACAGCCATAAAACATTGAAAGCCAATCATTGAGCATATATTAGCTCCTAATCTTGCTGAGTTCGTCGAACTCAACCTTGTTTATTTTTGTTTCAGAGGAGGACTTTACCGACCTCGAAGGTGGGTTCTTTATTGACATCGACGAGTAGTCTGGGGTTCCCGGGTGGCAGCCTGGGGCAACTCGGAACCAGCTGGCACGGAACTGTTTATCGGCAGGCCTCTTAGGCCATATTTGGATCTTGTTGTTTAGAACAACTTAATTTGCTTCCGCTTGTTGTAATGTTGGGTCAGTGACCTCTGATTGTAATATTTGCGATCTTTCTCTAATATAAGAGTTGAACTATATTATCTTGAGTCGTAGGGTCTGTCATGTGCCAGGTGTTCCGGTGTCTTGATCTCTTTATTATACTTTGAGGGCTATGCTTTGGATATGGCATGATCGAAGGGTTCTGTGGCCGATGATCCATGCCGAGCACGCCTGCCGATGTTTACTCGGCCTGGGAGTGGTAACCCCAGTAACCTTCGATTATGTAGCATGACCACCGACACATAGCATCACTGTATAATTTATGGATTGGGGCATTACAACTTGGTATCAGAGCAGTACCGCCTGTGGGAAACCCTACTACTGGTCGACGTTGAGTCTAGTGTTGGTGAAAATATTTTCAACCTAAAAATGAGTTGTGAAAACCATCTTAGGATTATTTTTACTCCTTATCTGGTTACCCTCTACTCTCGGAGCAATCTTACCTCTATTTGTTTTGAGCCTTACCACGTGTTGCTCCGCCGTGCATGGCTTGTCATACAAGTGGAGTACGCTTACTCGCTTGATGTGAGATCCTGGCTCAGGGCTTAATAGGATTGATAGAATACTCATATCAACAAGTTGAGACTTCTTTTCCGGAAGCTCATCTGGAAAGAACTCTGAGGTTAAGCGTGCTTGGCCCGGAGTAATCAAAGGATGGGTGACCGACCGGGAAGTCCTTCCCGGGTGCGCACGAGTGAGGACAGAGTGCGCAGAAAAGACCAGTGTTGATCTGCGGGGCCAGTCTAGAGATCCTAGAGAGCTGCTAGGCGTGACAGGCTCGGTCCAGGGGGTTGGCCGGGGTGTTACATTTGGTATCAGAGCCGACCTTCGCGGCAACACGGGTGTGTGCGGGTCAGGGGCGCGGACATGTGGAGCATGTGCCGGCACTGGACGCACATACGTGTACCAAGAGGGGAAGTTCCTGGACTGGGGGCTGACCGACGAGGGCGTCGGTCTTCTAAGGGGGGAATACAGCTCTAGCTAACGTACTGTTTGATTCTGGAGAATCACATTCATTCATTTCGGTAGCATTTGCACAACAAAACAATATACCGTTTGAAGAGTCGGGAACACCGTTGATGGTCACCAGCCCGGGCACTCGTTGGCGAACCAACAGGGTTACTCCAGAAGTCCAAATTAATATAGGCTCATTCCCCTTCCCATTTCCTCTGATAGCCTTCAAATCAACCGGCTTTGATGCCATATTGGGCATGAACTGGCTAGGAAAGTACAAGGCTAACCTCGACTGTGCTGCCAGAACCATCACCGTGACCACATCTTCCGGCGACATTGTGGAGTATTGGTCTGCACAGTCAAGACCCCCATCTTCATCCACTCCCAACTCACCAGAGCTCCTCCTTTGCTTTATGGAAGGCTTATCCCGTCCTGAAATCCAAGACATCCATGTTGTGTGCGACTTCCCGGATGTGTTCCCGGAGGAATTGCCTGGCATGCCACCTGATCGAAGTGTGGAGTTTGTCATAGAGTTGCTTCCGGTACTGCGCCGATTGCCAAGAAGCCCTACCGAATGCCGGTGGAGGAGTTGGCGCAGTTAAAGGAGCAAATTGATGAACTGTTAGCGAAAGAGTTCATTCAGCCGAGCAGTTCACCTTGGGGTTGTCCCGTACTCTTTGTCAAGAAGAGGGATTCTACCGTGCCTCGTCTAGTCTCTGACTACAAACCGTTAAATGCGGTGACAATCAAAAACAAGTACCCTATTTCTCGCATCAATGATCTATTGGATCAACTAGCTGGTGCAACGGTATTTTCCAAGATGGACCTGAGGTCAGGGTACCATCAGATCAAGATCCGAAAGCAGGATATCCCAAAGACGGCATTTGTAACTCACTATGGCTCCTATGAGTATACCGTTATGTCCTTTGGTCTCACCAATGCTCCTGCGACGTTCATGAGGCTCATGAACTCAGTCTTCATGGATTATCTCGACAAGTTCATTGTCATTTACATCGATGACATCCTCATCTACTCCAAAACCGATGAAGAGCATGCCGAACATCTTCGTTTGGTCCTGACACGCCTTCGAGAACACCGCCTTTATGCCAAGTTCTCCAACTGTGAGTTCTGGTTGGATAATCTTGTCTTCCTTGGTCATGTGATATCCGCAAATGGAGTGGTTGTCGTTCCCGACAAGATTCAATCTATTGTGGATTGGGTAACTCCCATTTCTGTCAAGGACATCCGAAGCTTTCTCGGATTGGCAGGTTACTACCGCCGATTCATCGAAGGGTTCTCCAAGATAGCCAAGCCTCTGACTGACCTTCTCAAGAAGGATACAAAGTTCGTATGGACGGACAAGGCTGAAGAGAGCTTCAAAACCCTAAAAGCCAAACTCACGTCCGCTCCTGTGCTTGCCCTGCCGGACACAAGCAAGGATTTCGTAGTCTTCTGTGACGCCTCTCTGCAAGGCTTGGGTTGTGTGTTAATGCAAGATGGCCATGTAGTGGCATATGCCTCTCGCCAATTGAAGCCACATGAGCAAAATTACCCAACTCATGATTTGGAGCTTGCCGCAGTGGTTTATGCTCTGAAGCAATGGAGACGATACCTGTTTGGTAACCGTTGCGAGATTTATTCGGATCACAAGAGTCAGAAATACCTTTTCACTCAGTCGGACTTAAATCTCAGGCAAAGACGTTGGTTGAAGTTAATTAAAGACTATGATGTGAGTCTGAACTACCAACCCGGCAAGGCGAACGTCGTGGCTGACGCGCTAAGTCGAAAAGCTTATAGAAACAACCTGATGGTTGAGAAGGCTCAACCTGCTCTCCATGAAGAGTTCGCCCGTTTGAACCTGGAAATTGTCCCTTCTGGCTACCTCGCTAATCTCGAAATCAAATCTACTCTGGTAGACCAGATAAAGGAGGCCCAGAAACTAGATAATGGCATTCTTAATATCAAGAAGAACATTGCTAGTGGAAAGGCCAAATGCTTCTCGGAGAATGAAGCGGGAATCCTGTACTTTGGTGACCGTCTGGTGGTGCCAAAGGAACAGAATCTGGTCGTGTAAAGGCTGATCATCAAAGGCATGCTGGCACTCTTCGCCCTATTGCGATTCCAGAATGGAAATGGGATGAGATTGGTATGGACTTTATTACGGGTATGCCGAAGTCTCCCAAGGGCAACGATGCCATCTGGGTAATCATCGATCGACTATCCAAAGTGGCTCACTTCCTCCCAGTGTGAGTCGACATAACAGGTGCTAAGCTGGCTGACCTTTATGCTTCCCGGGTCGTCGTACTTCACGGTGTTCCTAAGAAGATAATTTCTGATCGTGGCAGCTTGTTCACCTCCAGGTTCTGGACGAGTTTCCAACAAGCTATGGGAACCCGCCTCAACTTCAGCACAGCTTTCCATCCACAAACTGATGGTCAGACCGAAAGGGTGAACCAAGTTCTAGAGGACATGCTTGGAGCTTGTGTAATCTCTTTTGGCAAGGGTTGGGAGAAATACCTTCCCTTCGCTGAGTTCTCCTACAACAATAGCTATCAAGCGAGTCTGGGTATGGCCCCATTCGAGGTTCTGTATGGAAGAAAATGCCGAACTCCGCTAAATTGGTCCGAGACCAGAGAGAGGCAACTCTTGGGTCCAGAGGTGATCAATGAAGCTGAGGAGAAGGTGAAAATCATACGAGAGAATCTGAAGATTGCCCAGTCTAGGCAGAAGAGCTACTATGACAAGCACCATCAGGAGGTCCATTATGAAATTGGTGACAAGGCATATCTCCGCGTCTCTCCACTCCGTGGTGTTTGTCGCTTTGGGATCAAGAGAAAGTTGGCCCCTCGTTATGTTGGCCCTTTCACCATTCTGGCCAAACGTGGAGATCTATCCTACCAACTAGAACTCCCAACCAACTTCCCGGATGTACATTATGTGTTCCATGTATCCCAACTCCGTCGTTGTTTCAAGGATCCTATCCGTGGAGTCAATCATGAGGAGCTGGATATCCAGGCGGATCTCACCTATCGTGAGCATCCCATACGTATCCTGGATGAAGCAGAAAGGAAGACTCGGAATAAGACTACCAAGTTCTTCAAAGTTCAGTGGTCTCACCATTCTGAAGAAGAAGCTACCTGGGAAAGAGAGTCTAGTCTTCGTGAGGAGTATCCCGACTTTCTTCCGCAACCTTAGAATCTCGGGACGAGATTCCTGTAAGGGGAGTAGAATTATAACAGCCCAAGGTTGAAAACCTAAAAACCTGTGTAATTTTTCCACTTTTGTGTAATTGCATCATGGCATCCATATCAAATTGCTACTATTATGTTCATTGCAACCCACAATTTAAATCTTGCATATTTGTCAAGGAAGTTCCAAGAGTTCAACATGAGAGGTTTGCACTTGCTAAAAACAAAATTACTTTGGATCTTGCATATTTGTCAAGGAAGTTCCAAGAGTTCAAAGAATATGTTTGCACTTGATAAAAACCAAATTACTTTGGATCTTGCATATTTTTCAAGGAAGTTCTAAGAATTCAAAATATCATGTTTGCACTGCTCCAATTTAATAAAAGTAGCAACACATGGAAATTTCAGCAAAATGCCCTACTTAACCCCTCTGAGCAAATGTGGTTCAAAACATTTTATTTTGAGAAGCCAATTTTTGGGGTGCTTCTACACTGTATGGGGAGGCTACATGAATTTTTTCAAATTTTTCTAAAGTGTTTAACTGCCCCAATTAAATCAGAGAAGTATTACTGGTTTTAAAAAGAAATAGAAAAGGGCCTCTTTGAAATGGAAAAGGACCTGTTCGTGATGGAAGAAGAAAAGTGCCAGGGGGTTTTTGCGAAAATGTCTTCTTCTTCGCTGTAGCGACCGGGGAGCTCATCCCCGTTGCACCCCATCGCCGTGTTTCCCCCTCCTTCGCCGCGCCAGGCCCCCCCCCCCCTCTGCTGCCCTGGGAGAGGATAAGACCACCCCGCGCCCGAGCTCTCTCCTCCCCTCGGAATATCTCCTCTCCTCCTCTTCCTCCCCACCGAGCCGCCATGGCCACCGAGCTCCGCCGCCGCATCGCCGTCGTTTGAGACCACCACGAGCCCATCCACTACCCCCACGAGCTCCGCCGCGACGCCCGCCCCCTCTCGACCAACGGGATCGAGCCGTAGCGCCCTAAATCACCGCCGCCGTCCTCGTCTCCTCCGACTCCGGCCGCCGCGCCTCGAGCACGCTCGCCACCGCCACATCCCTCCTCCGTCCGCTCCGAGCACGAACATGCTACGAGATTGAGCACCCGCACCCCGCCGTGCACTCCGTTCCTCCGCGCATGCTCCGTGGCGTTATTTCCCGCTAGCTCGCCGCCGGCCACCGCTCGCCGTCGCTGCTCGCTGCGCTCCGGCGACCATTAGGTAGCGGCGCCGCCCTAGTAACGTTCCCCGTGCGCGCGTGCGTCGAACGCACCCACCCGCGGGCTCCCTGGCGCTGTGGAGGCTCGAGCCCGTGTGCCTCGCCGCCGGCGACCACCACGGCCACGCGCTCCGGTGTGGTGCTGACAGCCAGGGCCCACGCGCCAGTGGCCCAGTGCCCGCCCACGCCTTGTCAGCGCCACCCTGGCCACTGGCCCCGTGCATCAGTGGCTCGGGCTAGCCCTGCCCTCGGTGAAAAACGGCCGGACAATTTTCTGCGAATTAGATAAATAAACAGAAATTGAATAAAACTTGAAAAATTCATATCTTTCAAAATACTTATCCAAACTTTGCAAATAATATGCCAAAATGCTCACAAAAGTAAATGCAATCTATTAGTATGACTCACATCTCAAAGGCAATTAAAATTATTTAATGTTTTGTTGATTTAAAGAAAGGAGTAGAAATAAAATGTGTAGCTCAAATTCATTATAATTTTCTCGAATTGCTAAAATTGTGCCCCTTAAGTAAAAATGCTCATAAGCACATGTGCTAAACTTTCAACATCATTTCAAGCATTTTCACCTAAATTGAAAGCATAGGAGAACATAACCAAAAATATGGACCCATATTTTCCTCTCTTGTGGAATAATTATTCAGGACATCCCATCTAAATATGCTATACATGTTATAGTAATTCAGTGCATTAAAATGTCATGCCATCATGTGCTTGCGCATTGCATATGACTTGCTTATATTGATTATGTTCTTTCCGGTGTTTTGATACATCGATAGATCAAGGAATCGGGGTCTCACCACGTTACCCCGACGACCAGTATTACCCGCCTGCTGAGCAAGGCAAGCATGATCCCCACCCTCTGAGCATATCTTATCCTACCTTTCGCAAATTATTTTCTCCACTATAATCTTGCATGCGGTTCCAAATGTCAATTTCTTTGGATTAGAGTATCCTATAGTTGCATTAAGTTCCCGTTGCCATTACCTGTTTTCCCTCCTATTATCCATAGGTTTGTATTGATAGCCTGAAAAAATTATCTATGCTATGTTGTTGCTTAGCCATGCTTAGTTAAATGCTTATTGGTCCGATGGATATTCATGTTGGGATCAGAGGTGGAGTTTCGCGGATGGTGGTGGAGAAATGGTGGTAACAAATAATAAAATGCTAAAAGGTGGGGATGAGAGGCCACATGGATGTGGTGGGTTGTCTCGTTCTCGCCGCCTCAGTGTGAGTTCTCCCCTTCGAGCCAAGTTGAGCGTGCAACCATGCGTGGGAATATGGAACCTCGTCGACCGACTAACTTGTGGCGGACTAGCCGAGGGTCCTCTAGTTTGGCTTTCCATTTTCGCGTGTGTTGAGATGGTAGCCAAGACTGGGATGAGGATGGTGGTGTTTAGGAAAATGAGTGGCTGCGGGGCAGGGTGTTGGAGGCACTAAACCTGTCCTACCTCCACTGATGATCCTGGGTTAGTTCTAAGCGAGGTAAAGGTGGTAGCCGCTCCCACCCAGCCGGCTTTCCCCGGAAGAGAGCTAATGTACAGGCAATGGGTCGGACGGTACGCATGGATAAGTAGCTGGGAGGTCCCTCGGGAACCTGGCGACTTTCACATTGTACACCCCCTGCAGGGATAAATCTTTTCGAAAAGCCGTGTCCACAGTTAAGGACGACTTGGTGACGGATTCAGAGACCATAGAATAACTTTAACGGAATGACTAAAAACTGGGTACTAGAGGTACCACTCACGATTGTAAGGTTGACTTCCTCGAGGGTGATTCGGGGAGGTGCCTTTGAAGAACAGAAACAGTGGATGAGGATGAGAAAGTGAATCGAAAGAAAGAGAGTTACTTCTTACCCCTCTTTTAAAATATTCTGATAGTCGATGCCTTGGTGTCGTGTTTTATGAATAAAATCAGCTTTGCGCAAAACAGCCATAAAACCTTGAAAGCCAATCATTGAGCATATATTAGCTCCTAATCTTGCTGAGTTCGTCGAACTCAACCTTGTTTATTTTTGTTTCCGAGGAGGAATTTACCGTCCTCGAAGGTGGGTTCTTTATTGACATCGACGAGTAGTCTGGGGTTCCCGGGTGGCAGCCTGGGGCAACTCGGAACCAGCTGGCACGGAACTGTTTATCTGCAGGCCTCTTAGGCCATATTTGGATCTTGTTGTTTAGAACAACTTAATTTGCTTCCGCTTGTTGTAATGTTGGGTCAGTGACCTCTGATTGTAATATTTGCTATCTTTCTCTATTATAAGAGTTGAACTATATTATCTTGAGTCGTAGGGTCTATCATGTGCCAGGTGTTCCGGTGTCTTGATCTCTTTATTATACTTTGAGGGCTATGCTTTGGATATGGCATGATCGAAGGGTTGTGTGGCCGATGATCCATGCCGAGCACGCCTGCCGATGTTTACTCGGCCTGGGAGTGGTAACCCCAGTAACCTTCGATTATGTAGCATGACCACCGACACATAGCATCACTGTATAATTTATGGATTGGGGCATTACACTTATTATGAATAGTCAAAGCATTTGTCATCATAATGAGAATATTTACATCACATGAGCAAATGAGTTCGTGAAAGTTCTTTTATCGCACTCAGTTGTTAACTGAATTGCTTGAGGACAAGCAATAAGCTAAGCTTGGGGGAGTTAATACGTCCAAAACGTATCTACTTTCCCTAACACTTATGCTATTGTTTAACTACAATTTGTGTGTTTTGAATGCAACTAACATGGACTAACGCTATTTTTAGCAGAATTGCCCTGGTGTCTAGTTTTTGTGCAGAAATTTTGCGAAAGACCTTATTTTGTCCGAAGACCCACGGAGCCAGAAGGCTAGATGGAGAGGGGCCACGAGGCCACCTCACCAGGTACTGGCGCGGCAAGCATTTGACCACGCCAGCACATGGTGTGGCCGCCTTGGTCACCTCCTCGCGACCCCCTCTCGCAGATAAGGTCCTCCTTACCTAAAAACGACGACCTCCTGGCCAATTTCCCCAGAAACATCTCCGTACGCCGCCGCCACCTCGAAACTCAATTTGGGGACCAAAAGTCACTATTCCGGCACCATGCTGGGACGGGGAATCGAAGGGGATTATCTCGAACATCATCACTAACGCCTCTCCATCAACCATCCATGTTTCACCCATCCATATGTGAGTAATCCACCGCTGTAGGCTTGAGGGGTGGTAGGGATTGGATGAGATCATTCATGTAATAACTTTAATATCATTAGGGCATGGTGCCTAGTATCTGTTATCGGTGTTTTACGTAATTGTTGCAACTTGTTATGCTTAATGCTTGACACTAGGGCCCGAGTGCCATGATTACTGATCTGAACATATTATTGTATCATGAAGATAATTATTGTTTAGATCATATCTATGAGTTGTATACACACGTTATTGTCCGGAACCGAAGGCCCAAAAGTGACAATAATTGGGGCAGCCGGAAGGAATGGTTGTGATGTGAGGATCACATGTGTTCACGGAGTGTTAATGCTTTGCTCCTACTTTATTAAAAGGAGTAACTTAATTGCCAGTAGTTTCCCTAGAGGCTTTGCTGCAAACAGGCTGGCAGGACAAAAAATGATGTGCAAGTTTCTCATTGCGAGCACGCACGACTAAATTGGAACACATGCTTATGATTAATTAATACTTGGATGCTTTATCTTATTTATCTGTAAAGCCTACGCTTTGATATTACATGAATTATCTTATCCATGCAACGCCCATACATCCGTGCCTATGCCTACAATATTTTAATCCTGTTGTCTACTATAATCACAATTGTTGTCTTATTTCTACTGCTGATGTTATCTCACTATTGTCTCTGCTATAAAACGGCTGCTACTCATAATCTGTCTCGAGCAAGTCTATTCACAGGTGCAGCTGAACTAACAATTCATCTGTTAAGTCTTATAAATATTCTTTGGCTCCCCTTGTGTCGAATCAATAAATTTGGGTTTTACTTCCCTTGAAGACTGTTGCGATCCCCTATACTTGTGGGTCATCACTCACATTCAGTCTTATCTTCAATATTATCCACGAGGTAGCGATCCATCGATGACGCATCAACTTCTCCATCATCGTCATGCAACCCCGTGAAAGCCAGACTGCTCCTCCGGTTAGAAGGGCCGTCAGCTGCAGGATCTATGTAAATTTGATCGCCCTCTGGACGGCTTCTAAATTTCTCCTGCATCTTTGTATACATCGTAAAGAGCAGCTAGTTCCTTTCTTCCACCTTCTTCAGTCGGTCTACCGCCTGCTGCTCCCTCCTCTTCGTTGCTCTGGCTCGGCTTCTATAAGTCTGATAGTCGTCATGAAACCACATCTTCCAAGGAACACCTCCATAGCCTCGTGTTCGTCCTCCCTTCTCAGGATTTCCGAGTGCCTTTGTCAGCTCGTTCTCTCTATCCGGAATGAACGTTCCCGCCTCCAGCTCAGCTACTGCTTTTAATATATCAGCGAAGGGAGTCAACATTGCTTTTTTCGTCGGATCACAAAGAACCAACCCCCCTGTTTCCTTCTCCAACGTCATACCATGCATCATTAGGAAGTTTCTTGCCCTCTCGGGCACTTTCTCCGTAGATTGAGTTAAACCTATTGCCTTAATTTAAGCATAAAGTTTATCCCACTTAGTCATGGCAGTCCTGTAGCCACCTGGCCCCAAATTATGATGGTATACCTTTTTCTTCGCATTATCCGCATTCTTTTTGGACCCCTCAAGAGATTTTTCCGATTTCGTGTACGTCTTGAAATCATCTCAGTGATCACGTAACCTCTCTTCTGTTCCCTTTAAACACCGGAGTAATTTTCCCACTCTTGAAATACTTCGCCTGTCGTGGTGGCGTCACGGCAGATGCCATAGGATGGCTAATTTGTGGGGCCGATGGACGCTGGTGGATCCGGGGAGGGATAGCGAGCTAAAGAGCTCACACGGAGGAGGATCCCGGTTTAACCGAGATCTCCAAAGAACATCAAACAAGACCGAAGAACAAGGGGGAAGATCTAGTAACAACGAACAAATGCACGAAGGCAGAGAACACACACACGATGTACCCAGGTTCGGGGCCCTCGTGGGGAGGTAACACCCCTACTCCTGCCTTTCCTCTCAATATAAGGGTGGAACAAGATCTACAACATGCTCTTGGAGCTCTCTCGGTGAAGAACACGATGAACTAGATGAACTAGAGAGAGGAGGGAGTAAATGCACAAGGAGTAAATGAGACTAGAGTTTTGGCCTCCAAGTTGGTTCTCTTCCTCTCTGAAGCAGTTATGGCGCCTTTTATAGAGTTCCGGCCGGGAGGGCCGGAAACCCTAACCTGGCATGGCCCCACCGGACAGGTCTAACCGTTATGTCGACACCATCTAGTGTGACCTACCCGCCAAGCTATCCGGCATAGCCCTGCCGTCATCACCACGGCAAGGACGGCAGGCGCCGTCCTTGGACATCATTGTCTCCCTGTCAGGGACAAGACATGTCTTTGCCCATGCCGAGTAGCCTTTTCCGGATTGCCGGGCTAGGTCCGACCGATCTTGTCGCACCGTTATCGTACCGGCTGACATGCTCCCGTGTCAGACGGGAGGTGACCATGCTTCCGTGCCAGGAGGAATGGGATTTCCCCCCGTGTCAGGCGGGAAAGCCTGCTCCAGACCATTGACGTCCCACCGGCATCTCCCCTGCCGGTTACGTCCTTGCTCAATCCGACAAGTCCTCCCTGCGCACATAAAACAACCTGCTATGACCAAGATATATAAGCCGGTTAGCCTACACCCGGGGAGCGAACCCGGATCCTTCGGGTTCTTCTCTATCCAGGGTCCTTATCCGGTACACCCGGGTATCCCTCAACCCGGGATCTTATTCGTGACAGATCATGGGTTCCGAGATCCTTTCCGGATGCACCCGAGTATCACTTAGGATGTGTGTCTCTAGGCCTAGCCTCCCGAAGATGTCTTAGGCTGCTAGCAAAGACATCTTCGAGAAGCTAGTTCTTAGTGGAACCATCCGCTGGTGTTTGTGCTACTCCGAGGGCTCGTGGGGGCTATTTATAGCTTCCACGGATGACCCCTGCGACCTCCAAGAGACACCTGGCGGCCCATTCTCGCCCGAAAGGTCAAGTTGCCCCTTCAGTGTATTAAAGGGATGGCCTCTGCTCTCTCCAAGGGTCAAACACTGTTACCATACTGCAGAATTGTGCCGGGATCTGCCCTACCCGGGGGGCAGCCCCCCGACACTAGTCCCCGAAGCTGGTGCTGTGCAGCGATCCCAGGCGATGTGCGGGATCAGCTTTAAGAACACGAATCATCCAAGCAAGCAAGGGACAATCTTCCGCTTCGATACCGAGATGGTTTTTAACGAGATCCCTACCCCGAGATCTCTCCCACCGGGAGGCCCTGTCTGTGCACTAGATAGCCTTTAGGGTCTCCACCGGATATGGTCATGCCTGTACATTTCATTATTCATGCCGGACAAGATACCTCTCCAGGGGGAGGGTCCCACCCGGGGTCTCGTCGAGCCAGAAAAGCACTCGAGTGTTATTGACTTAATACCCCGCCGCTCGGGTTCGCGCGCCGGGAGCCGCATCCAATCCGAAGTCCAACCGTTGGGGGCGTGTGGCCCACGGGGTGGCCGAATTGGGCGCTCCGGGTGGCGCCACGTGCCGCCCGGCATAAACTGACCCCACCCACGATTTGGGAGACCGTGGGCGGGAAACCCGAAACCGCTCCGGATCTCCCCATAAATAGGAGATCGGAGCGGTCTCTCGTTCTTCTTCCCAAACCTCCATCCTCTCCCGCAACTGCCCCGAGCGCCCCGCCGTCGCCGAGCGCCCTGCTGCCGTCGTGCTCGGAGCTCTGAGCACCGCTGTCGCTCTTCTCCGCCATCGAGCCTCGGCATTTCCGTGCTTCGGCGCCACCGCTCTCTCCGGTGAGTTTCCTCATCTCCCCCGGCGAGATTCTTCACCGTATTGATCCATCGTGCTAGGCCGTGAGCCCGTGCCTCCACGAGCCGCGCCACCGCCGGCGACCGCGC
Organism: Poa annua; assembly: GCA_026929855.1. Lineage (NCBI taxonomy): Eukaryota > Viridiplantae > Streptophyta > Magnoliopsida > Poales > Poaceae > Poa > Poa annua. Next base: position 17,101,158 of record CM049429.1, on the reverse strand, counting down.
TTGGTATGGCGTTGATGATGTCGCTTCCCATGCCCTATCCTTCATCCGTATTAGCCCATCCTCATACCTTGTTCGGGTATTTCCGCGTCGATTAAATTTTATTTGTTCGGGCACGGTAGAAAAGAAAAAGAAAAATGATGACGTCAGCGTGACGTCATCGTCTTCAATCTCCGGCCGGAGACCACGACCTAAAACGGCCGGCGTTACTCGCATCAATTCGGGCGATTTACTCCACCAATTTGAGCGTCGTTTGTTGCTATTAGTAGGCCTCGACCTCCTCTCGCTTTCCCCTCTCTTTTCCCCTTGAACCGTGCCCCCAGGCTGAGCATTTTGCTCGCCGGAGTTCGTCGGTCCGCCGCCGCCATTTCTCCGAGTGCGGCAAGGATAAGCAGCGCCCGAGACCCCCTTCCTCCTCCACCCAACACCAAGGCGCACCATACTACACCGTTCCCTCTTCCACTCTGCAGCCAGTTCGAGCGCAGCAAGCTCGACCGAAGTCGCCGGAATAACCGCGGCCCCGCCCGCACCTCCACGCCACCTCCGGGGCGCCCGAGACAACGCCGTCACCCCCATCTTCTTCGCCACGACGCGCAGCGCGCGAGGACACCGTCCACTCGACTGGGGAACCGCCGGAGCGACGAGTTCGTCCGACACAGGACCGCCGCGCCGCCACCTTCATCATCTCCGGCGAATCGCGCCGCCACCCGGTGGTCAACGCACGGTGAGCGTCCGATCTGTTTTCAACGCCCACGATTAGATCGTTTCAAAAACGAATCGGTATGCCGTTAGATCCGTCCGATCCAGATCCAACGGTGTAGATCCACCCACTTAATCCAGTCAGCGCCACGTCATGCCTCGTCAGCGCACAGTCAGCGCCCAGTCAGCGCTGACATGGAATTTGTTTTCTTTTAATTGTTTAAATGGTAGTTTTGCAGAATAGTCCCTGTAATTAAAACATCTATAACTTTTTAACCACAACTCCAAATTTGACAAATTTTATATTTTTGGAAAGCCCTCGACATGTAGAATATTTTAGATCGGTTAGATTTCAAATTTGACTTAGTTAAAAATATTCAAATTTCAAATGGTGAATGTGAGTATTTTTGTCATAACTTTAAATCTATAAATCCAAAAATTACAAATAAAATTGTTTTAGAAACTTTAGAGTATTTGTAAATTGATGCCACTGCTATAAAATATTTTTGAGTAATTTTGAATGAATTCATAGTTATATATAATTAATTTGAATAGTTTGACTATTTTCAACATAACTATTAATAAAAATATTAATTTTGATTAAAGTAAATTGCTATAAATTTAATTAAAATACCCCTGTCTATTAACACTATTTATAAAATTTGTTATAGAATTATTAATCATAGAAAACTTTAATCTGATAATTATTCCTTTTATTATACTTTCCAAAAATTATAAACTAATTAAATTGCAATTATAACTTTATGCATACTTTATAAATATCACAAAAATTTGTATTATGATCTAAAATTTGCATGTCATGCATAGCATATTTATTTTGTAGTTATATTTCCCATAAGGAAAACTCCTCCCCAATTTCCCTAAGTTAGGATTATTTTCAAACTTAGCATTTTTATGAAGTGCTACACTTAGAAATTTTCAACATGGAGCTGGAAGACCAAGGAAGGACTTAGCCAAACAAGACTCCAGAAGAATCTCCAAGGAGTGGAAGCATTTAGAAGAAAGATCAAGAAGAAGTTCATGAAGACCAACCAGAAATATTTTCTAAGTCTTTCTTCCTCTATCTTCTTTCTCCCTTCTTCTCCTGTTAGACTTCATGAAGACTAAGTAAATCCAAGACCAGCCTTGAGGATACAAGAATCATCAAGTCTGAAGATTCATCACGACTACCAAGAACTCAATCAAGACATCATCCAGAAGAAAGTTACAAGTCTGGAGATGAAGCCTGGAGGACAACTACATCTTTCTTTCTATCTTTTCCCTCTTTCCTAATCTTGTCTTTTAGACTTAAACAAATTTCGATCATGATGTTATCATCTTGAAGTTGTTGGATCCTAGCGGCATAGTGGGATGAAGCAGCCTGGAAACAAACCTTACATGTCCACGTACATGAGACCTGTTCCACAATTTAAGTGGCTGGCCGGGTGTCTATCTCTCTCACTTTAGCGAATATCCAATTTACAAAGAGTTGATAGTAATTGTTGATCACCTTATAGAACTAGTAATTTTCTCTAAGCATTTTGCACATCATGCAAAAACATATTTCCTTAGAAAGTTTTATAAAACTTATTTATCTAGTATGTGTTTTGTGTGTATTGTGGAGTTGTGCTTGCTGTTGATTGTTGTATTGTTGCTTGTCCATACTATTAGATTGAACGGAGAGTCCTGAGTATCGTTGAAAAGAGTTGTGAACAACGACAACATTCAAAGGCAAGTGGCACACCTCATAAACTTCCTAGTATTTTCTATGCATTACTTAGTGTATTTTTATATGCATGTGTAGGATAGTATTGCTATGCTAAACCTGTGTAGAATTCCCTTACTCCTGTGTCTAGGTTCCTATATCATACTTAGCAGAAATATGGATGCTATGCAGTTGATGAAAAGTTTTACAAAATGTTAAGTGACTACTCAGGACTGTGCTCATGGTTGTCGTCGCCTAGGATGAATTTCTATTCTACTTAGGGCCGTGAGCATGGTGGTTTTCACCTGAGAGTACACATCCACTAAGTTAATGAATCACCTGGGTGGATTGGTTGAATGGTTTATGTTGAGTGGCTATTCAGGACTGTGCTTGTGGTTGTCTTTGCCTAAGGTAGTTTCTACTATACTTGGGGCCATGAGCATGGGGGTTGTCAACCTGAGAGTGCACTTGTGGATGGCCACCCAGGGAACAGAGGAATCTGAAGAACTCCGAGTGACGATTGCTTCCCGTGCAACCTTTTGACAATGGGCTCTGTCTAGAATAATTAAGTTGTGAGGGTGCAACCTGTCAGCTTGACAAGCAGATGTAGGGGGATGATAGGTGGAACGGGTCTTGCTAGTATGGTTGCATTCTCCTTCTGAAAGTTCTTGTCTCAATTCTCTCCTTTCCATAATACACTCCGTGTGTATAGGATTTCTCGGACAAATTGAGTCTAAAGGTGAAAGTGCACAACCTCTGCAAAGTGTAAAACTAAGTACTTAGCCGTGTCCCCGGTACGGACAATTGAGCAGCTGATCACGGACGTCAACAGAGGATTCCACCATTCCAACTTCAGAAATAAAACTTGATGGGTGAACAAGGGAAGATGAGGTTTATGGTTTTCATGCCATACTTGTCTTGATTTGAAGAAAGTGTTTCCAAAAAGATAGGAAAAATTGGCTTTATGCAAAATAGCCTTGAACTCCACCAGCCAAATATGCATATAGGCTTTAGAGTTATTCCATTAAGTGTCCACCATAGTGTCACTTGCCAGAATCCATTTTTAATGGAATCTGACCCACGTTGTTGCAATATTTTTCTTATTGCAGATTGTTCAGATGACGAGTGAGGTTTCGAGTCTACAACCAACATGTTTTCGCCTGTGGCAGCATGAAAGTGATAGAGACTCACTGCTATTGTATTTCCGCTGTGTACTTTTTCAATGCTAGCTTTATGCTATGCAACTTGTATCGAATATTTTGTAATTCTGGATCATCGATGTAATAAAAATTGACGCTTTGTTGTGATATTACATCGTAAACTGTGTGTGCAAATGAAACGATCCAGGGATTTGCACTATACACAGGTATCTGCCTTATTTAAAGTGCAGGTACGCTACAGATGGTATCAGAGCACTGTGTTGCCTGTAGGTTCGAAACCCTAGGTTTGGATAGAAATAGGATTTGGCCATAGGATTAAAAATTATTTCATTCAGTTTGCTGAAAATAAGAACTTTTCAAACATTATTCTTGTAACTATCTTATCTATTTCCTTTCTAAAATTCTTCTCTTGTTTCTTTAGATGACCGCCCTCATTGAAGCACTCAAGAAAGGACCAGTGATGACCATGACCTTGGAATGCGAGACTGAGTTTCCAAGAGCACTTAAGGATAACATGAGGAGTTTAGGTTTTGAAGGAGAAGTAGCATAGAAAGGTTTTCCTTTCATGGATGAAGGTCAAGAGTATTGGTGGGTGCAAGTTCATCTATACAAGAGCAAAGAAGCTGACCACAAGACTGAGGGTGACTGCATGTTCACCAACCCAATACTTCACACATCATTCTTTGATTCAGCAAGAAATGCAGCATGGAGAGCCATCGAGTATCTTGCAGAAAGACTTTATTTTAGACTTCACAACACCCAGAAGCATTTTGAAGAACTCAAGGAAGTTGAGGAAGAACTCGAGGCACTCAAGAAAAAGACAGATTAGACCACCTACCCATTAGAATAACGAGATCCATTGATGTATTGACCTATCAAATTGTGGTATGGTAGTACTATCAATTTTGTCTTCCATGACATTGGTGTGTTTCGTTCGATAAAACGATTAGTTCGATTTCTCAAAAGAAGTTTGAAATTTCTACGTATGTGTTGCTTGCGTTTGAACCTTGCGCTTGATGTTTGTTAGATGATGTTTGTAATTAATTGTCTTGAATATCTTGTATAAGTTAGAATGTTTGAGTACCAACAAAAATTTCTTTTAAGGGTGGTAGCTACCCAGATATTTCAAACCCAGCTGATTAAACCTAGAGATCCCAAACTATCTTTCCTTCTAGCCTCCCCAATCAGAAAATTTATTCCCTACAAGTTTTCAAGTTTCCATTTCAGAAATTGCATTTCTCAAAACCTCTCGAGTTATCAGAATCATTCCAAGCACTTGCTTTGTCTTTCTAGCTTCTCCGAATCTCGGGGACGAGATTCCTTTTAAGGGTGGTAGTCTGTAACATCCCAACATTTTATAATGTTCAAAAATCACAAAAATTTAAAACTTTTCTTTTGATTAAAATAAAATATTAAAATGCATAAGAAAACCAACTATAAAAGACTTCAAACATATTAAAGAGTTTAATATTTCAAATATCTCAGTTTAACATTATTTTCAAAAACTTGTTTCAAGTTAAACATTTTATTATTCCATTGTATTTTCTTAAGCCTCATTATATAAATTGACAAATCTGTTACAAACTTTCAAACCATTTTACTCTAATAAAATAGTTTACTTATAAGAAATTGATCTCAACCACTTAGCCATAGCTATTCATAAATTAAAATAATAGTTACAAGTGTACCTTTAAACTATTTAAAACATGATCTATTTGCCAAATGGTTTCCACTTTTTTAACTAAGTTTAAAATATTGTTTGGAAATTATAAGCCTATAGTTTATAACTTTAAAACTTCATAAATTAAAATTAATGAATTATCCAAATAAACATTTCATTTGCTTAAATGAATTTCATTTATTTTCAAAGCATGAAATGATAAATATATTCTAAATGAGAAATGAATTAAAACTAAAATCTTTTCCAAAGTTGTTATGAAGTTTCAATTGAATTATCTTAATATAAAATATAATGGTGCACAAATTATTTTGAATTAAAATGAATACATTATTTTTCCCTTTTTATTTTCATATAGTATGTGTTATGTTATTTAGTATTATACTAAAGCCTAAAATGAATTTAGTATTTGAAAATGAGTTTAAATGACTTAATTTCAAACATATTGGAATGTGGGTAATTTCATAAATTTATTTAACAGAAAATAAATTATTAAATCCCTAAATTCAAAATTAACCTAAAATAGTAAAATTGTATTTTATGAATATTTCAAAATATTTATTTTTCAAAAAGTTTCAAAACATGCCCACTAATGGTTTAAAGCATAGATATGAATTTTACAAATTTATAGAAATTAATTTGACATCATTTGGACAATTAAATCAAAAGATATGAATTAAAAGAAAAATCAGAAAAAGAGAAAGAAAACTGATGACGTCAGCGTGACGTCATCGTCTTCAATCTCCGGCCGGAGACCACGCCCTAAAACGGCCGGCGTTACTCGCATCAATTCGGGCGATTTACTCCACCAATTTGAGCGTCGTTTGTTGATATTAGTAGGCCTCGACATCCTCTCGCTTTCCCCTCTCTTTTCCCCTTGAACCGTGCCCCCAGGCTGAGCATTTTGCTCGCCGGAGTTCGTCGGTCCGCCGCCGCCATTTCTCCGAGTGCGGCAAGGATAAGCAGCGCCCGAGCCCGAGACCCCCTTCCTCCTCCACCCAACACCAAGGCGCACCATACTACACCGTTCCCTCTTCCACTCTGCTGCCAATTCGAGCGCAGCAAGCTCGACCGAAGTCGCCGGAATAACCGCGGCCCCGCCCGCACCTCCACGCCACCTCCGGGGTGCCCGAGACGACGCCGTCACCCCCATCTTCTTCGCCACGATGCGCCGCGCGCGAGGACACCGTCCACTCGACTAGGGAACCGCCGGAGCGACGAGTTCGTCCGACACAGGACCGCCGCGCCGCCACCTTCATCATCTCCGGCGACTCGCGCCGCCGCCCGGTGGTCAACGCACGGTGAGCGTCCGATCTGTTTTCAACGCCCACGATTAGATCGTTTCAAAAACGAATCGGTATGCCGTTAGATCCGTCCGATCCAGATCCAACGGTGCAGATCCACCCACTTAATCCAGTCAGCGCCACGTCATGCCTCGTCAGCGCACAGTCAGCGCCCAGTCAGCGCTGACATGGAATTTGTTTTCTTTTAATTGTTTAAATGGTAGTTTTGCAGAATAGTCCCTGTAATTAAAACATCTATAACTTTTTAACCACAACTCCAAATTTGACAAATTTTATATTTTTGGAAAGCCCTCGACATGTAGAATATTTTAGATCGGTTAGATTTCAAATTTGACTTAGTTTAAAATATTCAAATTTCAAATGGTGAATGTGAGTATTTTTGTCATAACTTTAAATCTATAAATCCAAAAATTACAAATAAAATTGTTTTAGAAACTTTAGAGTATTTGTAAATTGATGCCACTGCTATAAAATATTTTTGAGTAATTTTGAATGAATTCATAGTTATATATAATTAATTTGAATAGTTTGACTATTTTCAACATAACTATTAATAAAAATATTAATTTTGATTAAAGTAAATTGCTATAAATTTAATTAAAATACCCCTGTCTATTAACACTATTTATAAAATTTGTTATAGAATTATTAATCATAGAAAACTTTAATCTGATAATTATTCCTTTTATTATACTTTCCAAAAATTATAAACTAATTAAATTGCAATTATAACTTTATGCATACTTTATAAATATCACAAAAATTTGTATTATGATCTAAAATTTGCATGTCATGCATAGCATATTTATTTTGTAGTTATATTTCCCATAAGGAAAACTCCTCCCCAATTTCCCTAAGTTAGGATTATTTTCAAACTTAGCATTTTTATGAAGTGCTACACTTAGAAATTTTCAACATGGAGCTGGAAGACCAAGGAAGGACTTAGCCAAACAAGACTCCAGAAGAATCTCCAAGGAGTGGAAGCATTTAGAAGAAAGATCAAGAAGAAGTTCATGAAGACCAACCAGAAATATTTTCTAAGTCTTTCTTCCTCTATCTTCTTTCTCCCTTCTTCTCCTGTTAGACTTCATGAAGACTAAGTAAATCCAAGACCAGCCTTGAGGATACAAGAATCATCAAGTCTGAAGATTCATCACGACTACCAAGAACTCAATCAAGACATCATCCAGAAGAAAGTTACAAGTCTGGAGATGAAGCCTGGAGGACAACTACATCTTTCTTTCTATCTTTTCCCTCTTTCCTAATCTTGTCTTTTAGACTTAAACAAATTTTGATCATGATGTTATCATCTTGAAGTTGTTGGATCCTAGCGGCATAGTGGGATGAAGCAGCCTGGAAACAAACCTTACATGTCCACGTACATGAGACCTGTTCCACAATTTAAGTGGCTGGCCGGGTGTCTATCTCTCTCACTTTAGCGAATATCCAATTTACAAAGAGTTGATAGTAATTGTTGATCACCTTATAGAACTAGTAATTTTCTCTAAGCATTTTGCACATCATGCAAAAACATATTTCCTTAGAAAGTTTTATAAAACTTATTTATCTAGTATGTGTTTTGTGTGTATTGTGGAGTTGTGCTTGCTGTTGATTGTTGTATTGTTGCTTGTCCATACTGTTAGATTGAACGGAGAGTCCTGAGTATCGTTGAAAAGAGTTGTGAACAACGACAACATTCAAAGGCAAGTGGCACACCTCATAAACTTCCTAGTATTTTCTATGCATTACTTAGTGTATTTTTATATGCATGTGTAGGATAGTATTGCTATGCTAAACCTGTGTAGAATTCCCTTACTCATGTGTCTAGGTTCCTATATCATACTTAGCAGAAATATGGATGCTATGCAGTTGATGAAATGTTTTACAAAATGTTAAGTGACTACTCAGGACTGTGCTCATGGTTGTCGTCGCCTAGGATGAATTTCTATTCTACTTAGGGCCGTGAGCATGGTGGTTTTCACCTGAGAGTACACATCCACTAAGTTAATGAATCACCTGGGTGGATTGGTTGAATGGTTTATGTTGAGTGGCTATTCAGGACTATGCTTGTGGTTGTCTTTGCCTAAGGTAGTTTCTACTATACTTGGGGCCATGAGCATGGGGGTTGTCAACCTGAGAGTGCACTTGTGGATGGCCACCCAGGGAACAGAGGAATCTGAAGAACTCCGAGTGACGATTGCTTCCCGTGCAACCTTTTGACAATGGGCTCTGTCTAGAATAATTAAGTTGTTTGGGTGCAACCTGTCAGCTTGACAAGCAGATGTAGGGGGATGATAGGTGGAACGGGTCTTGCTAGTATGGTTGCATTCTCCTTCTGAAAGTTCTTGTCTCAATTCTCTCCTTTCCATAATACACTCCGTGTGTATAGGATTTCTCGGACAAATTGAGTCTAAAGGTGAAAGTGCACAACCTCTGCAGAGTGTAAAACTAAGTACTTAGCCGTGTCCCCGGTACGGACAATTGAGCAGCTGATCACGGACGTCAACAGAGGATTCCACCATTCCAACTTCAGAAATAAAACTTGATGGGTGAACAAGGGAAGATGAGGTTTATGGTTTTCATGCCATACTTGTCTTGATTTGAATAAAGTGTTTCCAAAAAGATAGGAAAAATTGGCTTTATGCAAAATAGCCTTGAACTCCACCAGCCAAATATGCATATAGGCTTTAGAGTTATTCCATTAAGTGTCCACCATAGTGTCACTTGACAGAATCCATTTTTAATGGAATCTTACCCACGTTGTTGCAATATTTTTCTTATTGCAGATTGTTCAGATGACGAGTGAGGTTTCGTTTATAGGTTTCGAGTCTACAACCAACATGTTTTCGCCTGTGGCAGCATGAAAGTGATAGAGACTCACTGCTATTGTATTTCCGTTGTGTACTTTTTCAATGCTAGCTTTATGCTATGCAACTTGTATCGAATATTTTGTAATTCTGGATCATCGATGTAATAAAAATTGACGCTTTGTTGTGATATTACATCGTAAACTGTGTGTGCAAATGAAACGATCCATGGATTTGCACTATACACAGGTATTTGCCTTATTTAAAGTGCAGGTACGCTACACGGTGAGACGGGTGAAACCGGTGACGCGGCCGCCGAGATCCCGTAGGCCGATGAAGCTACGACCGGCGCCGCTATCGGGACCGCGGCTTCCCGGGATGGTTCTACTCCTTTGCCACCCGAGATCTCCCACGCCGAGGCGCACGTGGAGGCTCCGGGTGCCGCTGCTGGTGCGGAGGATATCGTCGTCACTGCTCCCTCTGCCGATCAACCTATAAATCCGGCTTCCCCTACTGCCTAAATCACGTAAGTGTAGAAACGTCAAATCCCCGGGATGCCGGGTGCAACTGTAATATACATTTTAAATTCGTACTCTGCTCCTTCTTATGTAAGAGAGACTATGACGGTTTATTTTGCTACGAGTCCCTGAGTTCTTTTTCATGTCTACCGTAGTTAGGCAATTTCTGCTCTTGTCTACCATTTCGGCGTTCGACAGTCGAGTCACAGAATTCCACCCACGGCACACATTACTTACGAATACCCGAGTTCCAGTTTGCTAAATTCCTGACATAACAAAACACGCCAGTGGATAAGTAGGACGGATATGCCGGAGAAGTTCCTATTCCGAGTCCCCGAGATTGTTTTCGTGTTTCCCATATTTGATGCTCTTTGCTCTTGACTACCATTTCGGCGTTCGTCAGTCGAGTCACAAGATTATTTCACATGACATACATTACTCCGACTTGAAAATCGATCTCAGAACATGCCCGGCATATACAGAACATAAAAAATAGGTACAAGGCAGTCCCCGGGTTCCTCCCTGGGTTGCCGACATGCATAAAGTAAATGAACGGAAAAAATAAAGGGGAACAAAATGAGGCAGTCCCCGGGTTCCTCCCGAGGATGCCGACATGCAAGTTAATATAAATAACATACTCCTGGCCAGGCAGTCCCCGAGTAACATCTCGGGGTGCCGCAATTTCATTGATAGAGAAAACCGAGATACATACATTGCGCCTTTCAAGTGCAAAAGGGACGAAGCAAGGCTACATTCCATGGTCGCTTGGTTTCCTCACTAGCTTTGTCCACTACCCTTTTCTAGCTTCCTGTGCATCTACAAGGTAATAAGAATCATTGTGCAACGCCCTGCTCACCACAAAAGGTCCCTCCCATGGAGGTGACAGCTTATGCATTCCGGCTGTGCGCTGGATAAGCCTTAGCACGAGGTCACCCTCCCGGAATACTCTGGGATGCACTTTCCGGCTATGATAGCGACGGAGATTTTGCTGATAAATTGCAGACCGAGACAATGCCAATTCCCTTGCCTCTTCGAGCAAGTCAACATCATCCTCCCGGGCTTCCTTTGCCTCGGTCTCGGTGAACATTGTCACCCTCGGTGAATCGTAATGTATGTCGGTTGGGAGTACCGCCTCGGCACCGTATACCATGAAGAATGGTGTGTATCCGGTAGATCTATTCGGTGTGGTCCGGAGACCCCATAACACTACCGGTATCTCCTCTATTCAACACCCCGGAGTTCTCAACAGTGGCTTGATCAAGCGGGCTTTGATACCGGCCAAGACCAAGGCATTAGCTCTCTCGACTTGCCCGTTTGCTTCCGGGTGGGCTACCGATGCCACATCCAACCGGATTCTCTTCTCAGCGCAAAATCGTGCGAATTCCCCCACAGCTAAATTGGTGCCATTATCCGTGATGATGCTGTGCGGGTACCCATATCTCAAGATGATGTCTTTCAAGAATTTAACCGAGGTGTGTCCGTCACACTTCCGGATTGGTTTGACCTCTATCCACTTTGTAAACTTGTCCACCATGACCAGCATGTGTGTCATATTAGCCCTTGCCGGCTTGAATTGCCCGACCATGTCCAAGCACCATACTGCGAATGGCCAAGTGATAGGGATTGTCTTCAGTGCTGATGCCGGCATATGTATTCGGTGGGAAAACCTTTGACATCCTCCACATTTTCGGACAATGTCCTCGGCTTGCTGCAAAGCAGTGAGCCAATAGAACCCATGCCGGAACACCTTTGATACCAAGGCCCGAGATGATGCATGATGTCCACATTCCCCTTGATGTATTTCCAATAGCATCTCTTGGCCCTCCTCGGGTTCCACGCATCTCTGGAGCACTTCAGTGACACTTCTTTTGTACAGCTCTTGGTTGATGACGGTGTATGCCTTGGATCTCCGCACTATCTGCCGGGCTTCCACTTCATTCTCCGGGAGGATTCCATCCGAAATGTACTCCATGATGGGTTGTGCCCATCCTGGGACCGGTCGAACCGGGAACACGGGAGCATCTATGTCCATTGGTTCTGCCGACATCACTTACATCATCATCCTTTTTGCCCTCTCTGAGCACTGTGGTGCAGTCCCTGGGTTCGACGCAATGCTCCCGACCTCTACTTCCATAGGTACGGCTTCCGAACCGGGCTCCTTGGGGATGAAGATACAATCCGACTCGGGTGAGGGCTGGATAGACGGCTTCCTCAGGTGCTCAAGAGCGATCCCGGGTGGGATCGCATCCCGAGATGACCCTAGCTTGGACTACACATCCGCCGCTTCGTTTTCTCCTCTGGGTATGTGCTTGAATTCGCAGCCTTTGATAAATCCGGATATTTTCTGCACATGGAACCGATATAAGGCCATGTTGGCATCAAGTGCATCCCAGTTCCCCGACACCTGCTGCACCACGAGGTCGGAATCGCCGAAACATTCTATCCGGCAGATGTCGATTTCCTTGGCAACATTCAGTCCATGAACCAAGGCCTCGTACTCAGCGACATTGTTAGATGCCCGGAAATGGATTTGCAGCACATACTTGAGGACATCTTGTTTCGGTGAGGTGAGTACCACTCCGGCACCCAACCCGATCTTGGCCTTGGAGCCATCGAAATGCATTCTCCAGAAATTGTAATCCGGCATTGGAGGTTCATATTGCATCTCGGCCCAGTCCACCAAGAAGTCTGGCAGCGCCTGCAACTTAATGGCGTCTCGTCTCTCGTATGCCGGAGCATACGGAGACAACTAGATGGCCCACTTGGCAACCCGGCCGCTTGCATCCTTGCAGCCGATGATCTCGGCGAGGGGACCTTCGCACACCACTGTGATTGGGTGCTCTTGGAAATAGTGCTTGAGCTTGGTCACCGCCAAGTACACTCCATACGCCATCTTCTGGTAGTGCGGGTAGTTCTGATTGGATTCCGAGATCACCTCGCTCAAGTAATACACCGGTCTCTGTATCAGCTTGTCCCCTTCTTCTCTCTCCACTACAATGGCTACACTTACTACCCGGTTAGTGGCAGCAATGTACAACAACATCGGCTCCTTGGGTAATGGGGATGCCAACATCGGTGCCGTTGAAAGCATACTTTTCAAATCATTGAACGCCGCATCAGCCTGCGGGGTCCATACAAATGTTTTGCTCTTCTTCATCAGTTTATACAAGGGCAAAGCTTTCTCCCCTAGCCAGCTCACAAACCGACTTAGAGATGCCAGACATCCTGTGAACTTCTGCACATCCTTCAGACGTACTGGTAACTTCGTGCTCTCAATCGCACGTATCTTACTCGGATTGACTTCAATACCCCGATTTGAAATGAGAAAACCGAGTAACTTCCCGGCCGGAACACCGAATGTGCATTTATCCGGGTTCAACCTCATCTGGAATTTTCTCAAGTTTTTAAATGTTTCCCTCAGATCATCGATGAATGAGGATTTTTCTTTTGTTTTTATGACTATGTCATCGACATAGACCTCGGCATTCCGGCCTATTTGGTCATGCAAACATTTTTGCATGCATCTCTGGTATGTAGCACCAGCATTTCTCAAACCGAAAGTCATGACACGATAGCAATAAGCCCCATACGGGGTAATAAAAGCAGTTTTCAATTGATCATCCAGATTCAAGGGTATCTGGTGGAAACCCGAATATGCATCTAAAAAGACAAAAGCTCACTCCCGGCAGTGGAATCAATCACTTGATCTATCCGGGGCAATGGAAACGGGTCCTTCGGACATGCCTTGTTGAGGTTGGTGAAGTCGATGCACATGCGCCACACCTTAAGAAGGAGGGGATCATCTTTCTTCTTCTCTACCAGGACCGGATTTGACATCCAATCCGGATGCAGCACTTCCATCACGAATCCGGCATCCAGAAGTATTGCGAGATGCTCCATGATGGCCGCTCTTCTTTCATCCGAGAGACGCCTAGTCGGTTGCTTCACCGGCTTTGCATCTGGTCTAACAAACAGCGAGTGCTCAGCCAACTCCCTTGGAACGCCTTGCAGATCGTCACTCGACCACGCAAAGGCATCCCGATTCTCACGGAGGAAGTCGACGAGCTCGCTTTCCTATTTGCTGTCCAGGTTGCTGCCAATGATGACCTGGCGCTCCGGGTTGCTGGGGTCAACCCCCACCTTCTTGGTCTCGTTCGGTGGCTGGAACGATGCGTTCTGCTCCGGGTTCACCATCCCGGGCCTTCCGAGTTGGGATGTCTTGGCCAGCGCCACCACTTGCTGGATCCTCTTTTTCTCCTCAGCTATGACCAGGGACTCGGCTAAACTCGAGCCGGCAGATGAACACTCCATGGAGCGCTTGTGATCCCCCGAGATGGTGATCAGACCGTTAGGGCCCGGCATTTTCATCTTCAGGTAGCCCATGTGAGTGGAGATTATGAACTTGGCCAAGGCTGGCCTGCCAATCAGTGCGTGGTATGGACTTTCGAGGTCCACGACCTCGAATTTCAAGCTCTCGGTCTGGAAGTTTTCCCGGGTTCCGAACAGTACCTCAACCTTGATTTTTCCCATGGGTGAGCAAGAGACTCCGGGCACAATGCTATGGAAGGTCGTCTCGGTGGGGAGTAAGGTGTTCATGGACACCCCCAGCTTCAGCATGGTATCCTTGTACATGATGTTAATGGCACTGCCATTGTCAATCAGAACCCGGCTGAAGAGGACGTTGAGGCTTGGTCCGACGAATGTCTGATCTACCACCAAGGCATAGGCACCAGGTTTTGGCATAACCCGGGGATGATCCTTCCAGCTCCATGTGATCTCCATCTCGGACCAGTGCAGGAACTTGGGCACCACCGGAATCACAGCGTTTACTTCCAGGGCACGCTATCGCACCCTCCTCCGGTCAGTGGGCTCGGTCACGAAGACCACATAGCTCTGATGCGCCTCCCGGTAATTGACTTGCGGGTGCCCGGGTCGGTTACTTGGGCCCGCGCCATTGTCATTCCGGGTGTGCACCACGTTCACTGGCCGGGGTGGGGGTCCCTGGTGGGGCTGATTAATCCGTATCGCATTGGCACCGGATGCCGGAGTGGGAGGTCTCAGAATGTTGGGCCGAGATGCCGGAACATTCGGTCGAGTGGCCCCCGCGCTACCCTCCTGCAATGTGCGCTGGTACCAGCTGCATTGCCAAGTAGAGTGGTTCGCTGGCTTGTTGGCCTCGAGCGTATGGTAGCAGCATGGCTTGTTCAGCATCTCTTCATACGTCAGGGGCTTCTTTTGGTCCACCCAAGTTTTCTGTACTTCTTGGCTCTGACCCCAAGCCGGGCCACTTGTTTTCTGCCGCTGATTATTGCCGGCATCCCCCTGATCTCGGGTTATGGATGCGACATGTTGTGCGGCATGGTGGAACTCGGGCTGATTCCTCTTCTGGCCAAAATCTTGGCGATCATGGCTTCTGCTCGATCCCGAACGCTGAGTTCCCGCATTCCTCCTGTTGGAGTCTCCGACATCCACCAGGGGTTGCATGGGATCTCCAAGCGTTTAGGTATCGGCGATGCGCATGGTTTCTGCCAAGTTTGTCGGCATCTTCCTTTGCAACTTTTGCCAAAGCATAGAGCCATGCCGGCATGCCTGAGCGAACCAAGATATGGCCTACGCCTCAACAACTCCTTCGCACGAATTGCGAATGTTGCTCCACCGGGTAAGGTACTCTCGGTCAGTTTCATTGCTCCTTTGCCTGCAAATGGCGAGCTGCTGAGGTCGGTTGGGTCTCTTGTACGTGTTGGTGAAGTTGCTGATGAAGGCCTCCTCGAAATCTAACCAACAGTCTATGCTGTCAGTCCTCAAGTTGTTCAGATAGATTTTGGCAGGTCCTTCCAACATCTGCGGCACATAACGTACCGCCCATCGTCTGTTTCCACCGGCTATGCTTACTGCAGTTACATAGTAGGTCAGCCAGTCCTCGGGCTTCGAGTTGTCGTCATAGGTCTTGGCACCCCGGTTGAGCTGGAAGTTCCAGACAGGCGGCTCCCGCATGATCCGGGGTCCAAAGCAGGTAGGTCCCGGAGGTCCTTGCTCTTCCACTAGCTCAGATTGGTGAATCCGGTCGAGCCTGATTCTGGCATCAGCCGGGTCCAGCTGCCTGGTTCCTATCCGAGATCCCAATGGATTCTCATTGGGCTGGTACCCGAGCTGCTGCAACCTCGAGTTGCCATCGTTGTGCCTGTCGAGCATTGGAACCACAGCTTGTTGCGGCACGGAAGCGGCATCTCTATGCCGGTTCCCCTGACCCTGCGGTGGATTCCGAGGTGGATTACCACGGCTAGCCGGGTTATTGTTTCCTACACCCCGGTTACCACCACCAGGGTTACTCTGTGCCTGCCCGGGGTTGTTCTGCCCGGCTTGCTGGATACCGGCAAAAGCCGGGTCATATGTTTGCAACTGCTTGTTTCTCCCGGAGCCCCTACTTCGGCTCCGGCTTTTGCTCTTGCTCCTACTCGGATGCGGAGAGGGGGCCTCTCCGCCCGATCTGTTGCTCTCAGCCCTAGCTGAGTACACCTAGGATCCAGCACCCAGGTTCTTCTTCTTGAAGGCCTTGTTCTGTCGGTTGGCCTCTATTACTAACTCGTTGACTCGCTCCTGTTGCTTGCGCAGAGCCTCACCGGATAGCCCAGCCAACTCCGCCATGGCGGCTTCGGCAGCCCTAAGAGTTTTTGCCGGCAAGCTGTATACCGGTTTCTCAGCCGAGATCATGCTACTCGTATGGCTAGGAGCAGCCCCACCGTCCAGCTCATCATTCACCATTTTGCCCTTCTTGCGCAGATCTGCAATGCGCTTGTCCCGGGAGTCTATCTTAACGAATCCGTGAGCTGCATTGTACTCCGGGGGACAAGCACTGAGCTCGCGCCGGATCTCTGCGATCTCTTGTGCTTCTGCTAGCAGCAACCTACGTTGCTCATCCAAGTCAGCCGAAGTGGCTTGGGTATCGGTGTCAGCTGTCAAGGGGACAGCTAGCTTGGCCACCAGACCCGAGAGTGGATCCGGGCGGCGGCGAGGCTGGGACGGCGGGGGATCGCCATCTCGGGCCGCACCTCTCTCCTGAGGGGGTTTAGCCAACCGAACACGGCCGGTACCGGCATCGCCGTCGGCAGCGTCCTGGAACACCTCCTCACTTACCCCGACCATCATGACCGCGACGCAGCCCGCGGGGCGCTCGGCACGCGGATCCCGGGCGACGCGGAGCATGGGGGGATCCTCAGCCTCCAGTACAATGTCGGGATAGCTGCAGACGACCTCGGTGGCGATGTAGGTGGTGAAGACGCCGAAGTCGATGAGGCATCCGTTTGCCGGAAAGGGCCTGTTCCGGAAGCAACCGGCATTGTCGCTGACGAAATCCATTTTGCCTAGCTTGACGACCAGGCCGGAGAGAACACGGACTCCAAAGCGAACGGGGGAACCCGGCCGGATGCGTACACCAGCCAGCGCCTCTGTCTGCCCCATGGTGGGCGCCAACTGTCGTGGTGGCGTCACGGCAGATGTCATAGGATGGCTAATTTGTGGGGCCGATGGACGCTGGTAGATCCGGGGAGGGATAGCGAGCTAAAGAGCTCACACGGAGGAGGATCCCGGTTTAACCGAGATCTCCAAAGAACATCAAACAAGACCGAAGAACAAGGGGGAAGATCTAGTAAACACGAACAAATGTACGAAGGCAGAGAACACACACACGATGTACCCAGGTTCGGGGCCCTCGTGGGGAGGTAACACCCCTACTCCTGTCTTTCCTCTCAATATAAGGGTGGAACAAGATCTACAACATGCTCTTGGAGCTCTCTCGATGAAGAACACGATGAACTAGATGAACTGGAGAGAGGAGGGAGTAAATGCATAAGGAGTAAATGAGACTAGAGTTTTGGCCTCCAAGTTGGTTCTCTTCCTCTCTGAAGCAGTTATGGCGCCTTTTATAGAGTTCCGTCCGGGAGGGCCGGAAACCCTAACCCCGCATGGCCCCACCGGACAGGTCTAACCGTTATGTCGACACCATCTAGTGTGACCTACCCGCCGAGCTATCCGGCATAGCCCTTGTCGTGGTGGTGTCACGGCAGATGCCATAGGATTGCTAATTTGTGGGGCCGATGGACGTTGGTGGATCCGGGGAGGGATAGCGAGCTGAAGAGCTCACACGGGGAGGATCCCGGTAAAACCGAGATCTCCCAGGAACACGAAATAAGAACTAAGAACAAGGGGGAAGATCTAACAAACAAGCACAAATGCATGAAGGCACACCACAAACACACGATATACCCAGGTTCAGGGCCCTCGTGAGGAGGTAACACCCCTACTCCTGCCTTTCCTCTCTATATATTTGTGTTACAAGAGCTACAACTTGCTACAAGATCTCTCAAAGGGATGAGTACAAAGAGCTAGATGAACTCAAGGTGCAAAGGAGTAACTGCTCTAAAGAGTAAATGCGACTATAGCTTTGGCTCTCAAGTTGGTCTCTGCCTCTCAGGAGCAGTTATGACGCCTTTTATAGAGCTCCGGCCAGGAGGGCCGGAAACCCTAACTTGGCATAGCCCCACCGGACAGGCCTAGCCGGCATGCCGTCACCGGCTAGTGCGACCTAGTCGCCGGGCTATCCGGTGTAGCCCCTCCGTCATCATCTCGTTAAGGACGGCAGGCGCCGTCCTGCATCATCATTGTCCCCCTGTCAGAGACAAGACATGTCTTTGCCCATTCCGGATAGCCTTTTCCGGATTGCCGGGCTAGGCATGTCAGGTCTTGTCGTACCACGATCGTACCGGCTGACGCGCTCCCGTGTCAGGCGGGAGGTGACCATGCTTCCGTGTCAGGCGGGAGGTGACCATGCTTCCGTGTCAGGCGGAATGGTACTTCCCCCCGCAACAGACGGGAAAGCCTGCTATAGACCGTTGACGGTCTACCGGGAGCCCTCTCGCCGGCTACCTCCTCGCTTGCCACTATGAGCCTCTTCTGCATAAGATCAAGATCGACATATACATTCCGGTTAGCACTTACCCGGACTACCTATCCGGTAAAGCCTAGTACATCATCATCCGGGAGCCTCCTCGGAGTCCCAGATCCGGGATCCTTTCCGGAGGTGTCCGAGCTTGTCTTAGGATGGGTAACTCTAGGCCTAGCCTCCCGAAGATGTCTTAGCCTACCAGCAAAGACATCTTCGAGAAGCTAGTTCTTAGAGGAACCACCCGCTCATGCTTGTGCTGCGATTGTGAGGGCCGGGGGTGTCTATTTATAGCTGCAAGACCTGACCCTTGCGCCTGCCAGGAGGCACTTTGTCCTCTACTGGTGCTCAAGGGTCAAGCTGTCCTTTCAGTACAGCAAGAGGTGCCCCTTGCTCTCGCCAAAGGCCAGGTACTGTAGGTACCTTATTGAATTATACCGGGATCTGCCCCTACCCGGGGGGCAGCCCCCCGACACTAGTCCCCGAAGCTGGTGCTGCACAGCGACCCCGGACGATGTGCGGGATCAGCTTTAAACAACAACTATCTTCAGAAAACACATGCCGCCAGCCTTTCCCTTTCTGCCGAAGTCGGTTCTTCCCGAGATCTTTTCACCGAGATCTCCCCACCGAGACTGTGTTAACCGGGAGGCGAAGCCTGCGACCGGATAACTCCATCTCAGTGAGTCTTGACCGTTGGCTTCATGTTGAACTCGAGAGTGTGAGCCAGGGCCCACCCGACGTCCCGTCTGAGCAGAAACGCACTCGAGTGCCCCTGCGCGAGCATGCCGTCGCTTGGGTTCCCGCGCCGAGAGCCGCAGCCGATCCGGAATCCAACCGTTGGGGCCGTGTGGCCCTCGGTGTGGCCGTAACGGGCGCTCCGGCTAGCGCCACGTGGTGCGCTGCGCATAACAGATCCCACCCACGATCGCGGAGATCGTGGGCGGGAAAATCGGAAACCGCTCCGGAATCCCCCCCATATATAGGGGACTGGAACGGTTTCCCTCCTTCTTCTTCTCCTTCGCACTTCTCCTTCCTCGCTGTCTCGAGCGCCCCGCTGCCGCTGCATCCGTCGCCGTTCGCCGGAGCCCGGACACCATCGCCTTCGCCGTTCGCCGGAGTCCGGACATCGCCGCCCTCGCCGACCTTCTCTTCTCCGGTGAGTTCCCCTTCTCCGTTCCGATGACTTCCTTCGGTAGAGCAACCGCCCGACCCCGGCCGTGCCATAGCACAAGTGCGGTGGAGCCGCCGCCGGTGAGCACAACCAGGGTGTAACAGCCCTACTGTATCTTTCCTTTTGGTGTGCAATAAAATTGTTGAATCATGTCATCATTCCATAATTGGTTGCATTTAATTAATATGTCTCCCAAATGTTTTCCAAATTTAAATTCTTATTTTGAATTCAAATGCTTTCAAATAAATTCATTTGAAGTTTCAAATTATTTATAATTAACCAAACTAGATACTAATATGTCTAATTTGAAACTAGCAAAAATTGCTCAAAAGTTTTTATGAGGTTCCTTTCTGTTTGTTGTTTTAAAATACAAAAACAGAAAAGTTTTAAAAAGGAAAAACAAAACCAGAAAAAAAAATGGGGAGGGAGCTCCTGGCCGAGCTGGGCCACTCCCTGGCCCAGCAAACCCCAGCCCGACACAACTCTTTCTTCCTCTTCCCTCCGTACACCTTTCCAGCGTGGAGGAGCAGAGAAGCCATGGCGTGGAGTCCCTGCAGCTCGCCCCCACGCCCCTTGCCCGGCCCCCTCTCCTCCTATAAGCCGCGTAGCCCTCGGGGAAACCCTAACCCTAGTCCCATCTGGCCGCCGCCGCCACATCCTCTCTTCTCCTTCCCCTCTTCTT
This sequence comes from Poa annua, assembly GCA_026929855.1. Classification (NCBI taxonomy): domain Eukaryota; kingdom Viridiplantae; phylum Streptophyta; class Magnoliopsida; order Poales; family Poaceae; genus Poa; species Poa annua. The sequence goes on along the minus strand of CM049429.1, from coordinate 17,080,499 downwards.
CTTCCTCTCCTTGTTGTCTTCCTGAGAGAGAGAGATGGCAAGGTCGCCGTCGCCTGGACAAGCTTGAGCCCAGCTGAGCACGGCAGGAGCTGCGCCTCGTCTTCCTCACATTCATCGTCGACTGGAGCGTGCTGGGAAGCTCGGAGTCGCCGCAATCCCGGTCTTCTTCCCCGACGGCCGGAGTCGTCTCCGACAAAATTCGCCGCCTACGACCCCCTCCAGCACGAACGAGTTCCACGACACCTCTCCCTGTGAGCCACTCTCCCTATTCCCCCTCTTCCCCACTCCTGTTGCTGGCCGGAGCGTCGAGATGGTCCTCGCCGTGTCGCTGGTCCGCCGTTGTCCGAAAGCAGCGAGCTGTGCTCGAACTGCTCCTGCTCCCTCACGTCCTCCCCTTCAACCGCCACGCACACCACACCCACTCCCGCATCGCACACGCACCAACCACGCCCCAGCACCACCGGTCCATGGCCGACGTCGGGCGTTTCTCCCGCCGCCACCGCGCCTGTCTCCGATGGTTCAGAAAGCCTGAACTTTCCTCTGAGTTTCAGTTTCGAAAGAGACATCCGTTCGTTAAGGTACAAATAACAAAGCGCGCCTAATCCTAACACCAGCACTGATCCCACCCTAGTGGCTAGCAGAGTCGCTCCGTTCCATCCGTTCGCTGCGCGCGTCGCCGGTTCGATCCCCGCGGGCTCGTTGACCAGAAAAGCCCCTCTTTTTAGTTTTTCTTCCACCACTGACATACCGGGCCCACAGGTCAGCGGCCCACCATGCCAGCGCAGCGTGCACCCGCCAGCATGGCGCCCAGGCCCGCATGTCATCCTCCCTGGGTGTGTTTGCCCCTCGGTGACAAAAGTCCCAGAGGCAGAGAAGCTGGATTATTACACCGAGCCCCCTGCACTTACTGGTTTAGTGTTTTAGCCCTCCCAGAAGTTTCTCCCATCACGGATAAGTCCCTGGAAATTTTCAGAGAACACCCTACACTTATAAAATGCATAACTTTTAATTCCTAACTCCAAATTAAATAAACTTTATATGTTTTTATATCAGAAAAATGCAATCAACATTAATATCACATTCTTATGTCATTTTGCATTATTTATTTTTAAATGCTTAGTTAAATTAACAAATGCAATTAATTAATTAAATATGGGGTATGAGGGTAATAATTATATAATGCCCAAATCCCAGTTAATATGCTCATCCCTTTTACACCATATCTTGCCATGCTATTAAATATTTAATTTGAGTTAAAAATAAATCACTTGCAATTAAAATACTAAATATGGAAGGTGTTGAGCAATTAATGCCTATTCCATTTAAATTAATTTGATCACCACATCTGCCATATATTAAGTAACATTTAAATTAATGGCTACACAAATAACTTACACCCTAATCTTTTGCCGGGATTACATCCCCGCTTTAATATGACCTAATCATCTCATACCATCTCGCATCATCATTTGTTTGCGCATATCTCTGTATTGATTATTGTTCCTATTGTCTATGTTTGGCTCTCTTTGGGTAGACGACGACGTGACTGCTGCGAGTACCTACGACACTGAGGTTCCAGCTATCGTGCCAGGCTACGAGCTGCCAGGCAAGCTTTTGCTAACCGGTTACACGATTGTCGGGTTTTCATTCCTGCCTTTTGATCTATGCTATCCTAGTTATCGATTCTTGAATTGCGATCCCATCACATGATTATCCTGCAGCCTATAAAGCTATATCCCCACAACCCATAACCCCTTGCATGTTTATCTGTTGGCCTTTGCGAGTCGTAGTGCATGCTTAGGATTGGTTGAGCGAGTCGTTCCTTTGTCTTTATCTCATATGCTTAGTATGATATTTTGTTCTACTATAATAAACTGCTGTATTATTTTGGGGTTCTGTAATTAAAAGATAAGGCACCAGGCGGAAGGCCTTGCGAGGTGCTTTGTTCTGCTCAGTGTCGACGTAGGAACTGAGATTTTGTCCTCGGATCCAATTTTGAGCGCACTAACCACTTGTGGGTGGCCCAATGGAGCCCCCCTCGACTTTGAACGGATCCGCAGCTCGTCCATGTGCCGCAAGTAGTTCGGGTTTTCCATTCGCTCATATGCATGTGCATGATGATGATGATCGACGAGAGGTTACTTGATACGGGGGGGTCATACAGGGGTGGTGCTCACGAAGCGGACAGTTCCTACTGTGGTTTGAGCCGCATGGTGAGCAGACACAAACTAATGAGTCCGCAATTGAGATTCGGCCGGACTCCTGGCGCGGGTAACAACTCATATGGGTGGCACTTGGACTTGCTGTAGTGAAGGAATGAGTCGTGTTGAGAGGCCTTAGCGGGTTGATCATGCGAGTATGGGTACTGTAGTGCACCCCTGCAGGGTATAATCTTATCGATGAGCCGTGTCCACGGTTATGGACGACTTTGGTGATGATGCTGGCTAACAAGATCTAGACAACTTACACCTAATCATTGTTAATTAATGTGACTAGTAATATAGCATTATTTACACCCTAAATGGTAATTAAAATTGTTAAGTGTGAGTTTTTCCCGGATTGCTTCCTCATACTTGGTTGAGGGGGTTAATTCGAGAATGGGTTATGACTGGTGTCAGTTGTAGGTGGATAGTTAAGCGCTCTCTTATCCCTCTCTAATTAGACGGAAGTTTTAGCGTGTCTCTTTAGTCTGCTAGTGCTGCTGCCGCTAAGTACACTTACCCCCATATTTTGGGAATCTTACAGTTTTGTAACCTGTTAGCTTAAGCTTGTTCGATACGCTTCGGTGTATTGACCCGTTCGCGGGCTGTGGTTTTTCTGCAGTTGAGGATCCTTCACTCGACCAGTTGGGTGGCTACTACGTGGAGTTCGACGACGAGAGCTACGACGAGTAGTTAGAGTTCCCCTGGGCTACTTCCTGGTGGACTGCGTGGATGGGCTTCTTTTTCCGTTTCGGCCTTGAGCCCTTTGCTTCTTGTCTGTACTCAAACCGGTTTGTTTCCGCTGCTTGATGTAATGTTGGGACATGTGTCCTCTGATTGGTGCCATTTGATATATTTTGCTCAGTGAGAGCTTTTGGATATTATTTCTTTTCTTTGTGTCTTAGGTTTATTCTGTGGTTTCAACTTGTTAAAAATCCGACTCGTATACCATGTGTGTATGTTTGAAGTATACGAGTTGGAAGACTTTTTGGGTTCTTGCGTGCACAATCTGGAAACGTATGTGACGTTGGGGTCGCCAAGAACTGTCGGCCGATGATCCATTCCGAGCATGGCCTGATTCTTTCTGGGATTGGTAACCCCAGTATGTTCTTGGTTGTGTGGCCCAACCGATACGTTTTGTTTGTGTAGCTTGAATTCAGGGTCTGACAGTTGGTATCAGAGCTTAAACGCCCTCAGGTTCCCTTCTACTGGTCGTTGTTTGAGTCTAGAAAAATATTTTTGTAGTTATCAGGAATTCTTAAACGTGAGAGTAGGAATTCTGTTCTTTTACTTCTTTCCCCACCCACCCTCCCTGTTCTTCTGGTAAGGAAGTGTTACGATAATTCCTTTCTCACCTTAATTTTAAAATTTAGGACATCACGTGTCTGGGTTTTCCGTAGTACCATAGTTGCAGGTGGTTTGTGTCGTTTTGGTGGTTATCAACTTCTTCGGCTACGTTCAGTTTCAATCTCGAATCAATCAGTTGTTGTTCTACCTTTCTCTGGTTTTCATCTCATTGTCATTGTACAATTCGTTCTGTGCAATCAATCCTTTTGTTTCCGGAGGCTAACTTCTACTTCAAACTGCAATGTAGATGGCGCACTATCAGGTGGTGCGTAAGACCCACTGTGAGCAGACTACCGGTTACCCGAAGCTTCTCACAAGCATGGTTGACTTTGTCGGTTTCAGCTACCTCCCGGAGTACCAGGTGTCCGAGATCCCCAGGGATTACGAACAGACCTTCTACAGAGCTACTGTTTGGATCAGTGGAGATGATGGTGATACTGTGCACAAGCACGTTGCTGAGGCTTCCACTGTGGACATGGCAGTACACTTGGCAGCTTACGATGCAGCTCTGGCTCTGCGCAGGGAATACTACTGCTTCAACAACCATCCATTCTGCTATGTTCCATACTACCCATACACGGACTCTCAGTACGAGCTCGTGGGTCTGGACATGACCGCTCAGTTTGGCCAGTCATCAGACTCAGTTGCTGGGACTCTACGCTTGGAGGTAGCAGCACTCCGTCAGCAGCTGCACCGGGCACTCTCTCACCTGGGGCAGTATGACAGGGGGAACGTTACACCAGACGCTTTCCCGAGTTTCCAGCTCGCTTTTCCGAGTCGTCTGTCTGCTGTGGGTGGATACACTCCAGAGCGGGGTCCTCTGATCACTACTGATCCAGACCACGTTGGACCCCTACTGTACGGGACACAGACGCCAGACGCCTACTCCGTTCAGTTGCGACGCATTGTGCGAGACCACCGCTTGTACTGCGATCGTCGCTACACCCATCGCAGCCACCTAGTTTCGTCTTCTGAGGGAAGCGAGAGCTAGTCTTCGAGTTGTATCTTTTCCTTTGTTGTAGTAGCTATCCTTTGTACCGAAACCGTGTTGGTTGTACGGATGGTTAACTTTGTACTAGTAGCTGTCCTTGTAGTACTGAAACCTTGGTGGTTGTACTGATGGCTAACTAAGTGTATGGTTATGAACCTTTGTTATGAGAAGCTTATCCTTGTTATCCTACAGTTTGCAACTGTTTTTCGGAGCAAGTTTTCGACTTTCCAAGTTTTCCCGGGCTTTGTGTATATTGTCGCTGTTCTAATATCCAATGTCTCCAGGATGACGAACACCAGGAACAACCGCAATGCGGAAGACGCACCACCACCGCCTCCAATCACTGAGTTGCTTGGTCAGATGACCCAAGTTCTGGCTCAAATGGCCGAGAACCAAGTCTACCAGAACAACAACGGGCATCGCAATGAAGGCAATGCACGTGTGACCATCAAGGACTTCCTCGGTCTGGGCCCAAGGAACTTCGCTTCCCCCACTGAGCCGCTGGAAGCTGATGATTGGCTTCGCGAGATGGAAAGGACCCTTGCTATCGCCCACGTGGCTGAGCATGACAAGGTGCCTTACGTGTCCTACCTGCTTAGGGGCAAATCTGCCTCATGGTGGGAAAACTTCCAGGCTATGAGAGCTCCCGGGGTGGTTACCACTTGGGGGGATTTCAGGGCAGCCTTCCTGCGCCACCACATCCCAGAAGGTCTCATGGACAGGATGCGCGAGCAGTTTAACTCGCTGACGCAAGGCAAGATGGACGTGATGGAGTACAATGGCGAGTTCAATCGCCTTGCTCGTTACGCAGGAGATGAGGTGAACACTGAGGCCAAGAAAATGGCCAAGTTCCGCAAGGGTTTCAACCCCGCGCTCAAGTACAAGCTGAACCTCGTCAAGGCCGACAACTTCGAGGACCTCGTCAACATCGCGCTAAATGAGGAGCATGGGCGCAAGGTCTTCGAGGAGTCGCGCAAGCACTCTCGTGAGACCAACTCTTCTTCATCGTCAATCGCCGCCACTCCTGCTCAGAAGCGTCGGCTCTGGGTGCCTAACAGCGCCTTCGCACGAGCTACCTACGTGCCAGGACCTCCAGGACTCGCGCCTCGCCCACCGAACCCGGCTCTTGCTATGAGGGGTTTCGGAGGACCGCCAAGGCCATCAGGCGCTCGCCCCAACGTGACCTGCTACCAGTGCGGGAAACCGGGCCACTACTCCAACAACTGCCCGGAGACCCGTACACTTCCTCCACCACCTCGCCCTGCTCCAACTCAGGCGATGGTCCGCGCACCTGCCCCGACTAGGCCTTTCGTCCCCAACACCAGGCCTCCGGCACGTGCTGCGCGGGTGAACCACATCAGGGCTGAGGAAGCAGAGGAAGCTCCAGAAGTTGTCCTCAGTATACTCCCTGTTAATCATATTCCTGCTAAGGTCTTATTTGACACAGGCGCATCGCATTCATTTGCATCACAAGCTTTTGCACAAATGCATGATCTCTCTTTCGAGGCTATGTCCAATGGTCTTAGTGTCATTTCTCCCGGCATGCAAATGACTTCTTCCAAGATAAGCCACGACAACGAAATCCAAATTGGAGGCCATATCTTCTTGGCATCTCTAATAATTCTCGGCAATTCGGATATTGATGTCATTCTGGGCATGGATTGGTTGAAGGCCAATCAAGCTAAGATAGACTGTTCCACAAAGACTGTAACTCTTTCTCATCCCTCTGGACAGATAGTCTATTCTCCAAACCAAACATCTTCGGCTCGGCTTTTCGCTCTCAATGTTGATCATCTACCTTCCATAGAAGCTATTCCGGTGGTCCGAGACTTTCCTGACGTCTTTCCTGAAGAATTACCAGGTATGCCACCTGACAGAGCCGTCGAGTTCGTTATTGAACTAGAACCAGGCACTGCTCCTATATCCAAACGTCCTTACAAGATGGGCCCCAAAGAACTGGCTGAGCTTAAGAGACAGCTAGAGGAGTTGGAAAGGAAAGGTCATATTCAACCTAGTACTTCTCCTTGGGGTTGTCCTACTCTGTTTGTCAAAAAGAGGGACACGACTGAGCGACTGGTTGTTGACTACCGTCCTCTGAACAAGAAAACCATCAAGAACAAGTATCCTCTCCCTCGCATCAACGATCTGTTCGATCAACTGGCTGGTGCTAAGGTTTTCTCCAAGTTGGACTTGAGGTCAGGTTATCACCAGATCAAGATCCGCAAAGAAGACATTCCAAAGACAGCTTTCACCACTCGTTATGGTCTCTACAAATACACTATCATGTCTTTCGGTCTCACAAATGCTCCGGCGACTTTCTCACGTCTCATGAACTTCGTTTTCATGGAATACCTCGATAAGTTCGTGGTAGTCTATCTCGATGACATTCTTATCTATTCCAAAACCGAGGAAGAACACGGAGAACATCTACGTCTTTTCTTGTTGAAACTCCGAGAACACCGTCTCTACGCCAAGTTCTCCAAGTGTGAATTCTGGCTTCCTAAAGTATCCTACCTGGGTCATGTCATCTCTTCTGAAGGCATTTCTGTGGATCCAGAAAAAGTGAAAGCCATTGTTGAATGGTTTCCTCCTACATCGGTGAAACAAGTCAGGAGTTTCCTTGGCATGGCTAGCTATTGCCGTCGATTTGTTGAGAACTTCTCCAAAATCGCTAAGCCTCTCACCGATCTTACAAGGAAGGATAGAAAGTTTCTTTGGACTCCAAAGTGTGATGAGAGTTTCAATCTCTTGAAAGCTAAACTCACTTCTACTCCTGTTCTAGTTGGCCCAGACACTTCCAAACCTTTCCAAATATTCTGCGATGCATCTCTACAAGGACTAGGCGCAGTCCTCATGCAAGAACGCAAAGTTGTGGCTTATGCATCTCGCCAGTTGCAGCCTCATGAGCTCAACTATCCTACACATGATCTTGAACTTGCAGCAATCATGTATGCCCTCAAGGCTTGGAGACCTTATTTGTTGGGGCATAGCTGTGAGATCTTCACTGATCACAAGAGTCTCAAATATCTCTTCATTCAACCAGATTTGAACGCCAGGCAAACAAGGTGGCTTGAGAAACTCTCAGATGACGATCTTACCATCACTTACACTCCAGGCAAAGCTAATGTGATGGCTGATACTCTCAGTCGCAAGTCCTATTGCAACAACCTCATGGTTGAGGGCATCCAACCTCCTCTTCACGAAGAATTCAAGAAGCTCAATCTTCAAGTGGTTCCTTCTGGTTATCTTGCAAACTTGATTGCCACTCCTACACTTGAGGATAAGATCCGTGCCGCACAGTTGCGTGATTCTGGTGTCAAGAATATCAAAGACAACATTGGCAAGGATAAGTACAAGAGTTTCTCTCTCGATGACAAGGGTACCTTGCTGTTTGAAGAACGCATTGTAGTGCCCAAGCTTGACAGCTTAAGAGAGATCATTCTCAAGGAGGCTCATGATACTCCGCTTTCTATACACCTTGGCAGCACAAAGATGTACCAGGATCTCAAGTCAATCTATTGGTGGACCAGGATGAAGCATGAAATTGCTCGCTATGTGTCTCTGTGTGATGTTTGTTGTCGTGTCAAGGCAGTTCATCAGAGACCACCTGGACTCCTTCAACCATTGCAAATTCCTGAGTGGAAATGGGACAAGATCGAGATGGACTTTGTTACTGGGTTTCCAAAGTCCAAGAAAGGCAACGATGCAATCTTTGTTGTCATTGATCGTCTCTCCAAAGTGGCTTACTTCTTCCCAGTCAAAGAGACAGTATTAGCTAGTTAGTTGGCAGAACTCTATATGACAAGACTGGTTCCGTTGCATGGTGTTCCTTTGGCAATAAGCTCGGATCGTGGAAGTATCTTCACTTCTCGATTTTGGGATAGCTTTCAGAAAGCCTTGGGTACCAAACTTCTGTTCAGCACAGCTTACCATCCACAGACAAGTGGACAGGTTGAAAGAGTAAACCAAATTCTGGAAGATATGCTCAGAGCTTGTGTTATCTCCTTTGGCATGAAATGGGAGGATTGCCTTCCGTATGCTGAGTTCTCCTACAACAACAGCTTCCAAGCAAGCCTAGGCATGGCTCCATTCGAAGCTCTCTATGGCCGCAAATGTAGAACTCCTCTCAATTGGTCTCAAGCTGGTGAACGTCCATTCTTTGGGCCGGATATTATCCAGGAGGCTGAAGAAAAGGTTCGCATCATTCGTGACAATATGAAGATTGCCCAGTCTCGGCAGAAAAGCTATTTTGATAGCAAGCACAGGGACATGGTCTATGCACCTGGTGACCAAGCTTACCTTCGTGTCACTCCTCTGAGAGGCACGCAACGCTTTGGCATCAAAGGCAAACTCGCTCCGCGTTATGTTGGGCCTTTCAACGTTCTTTCAAGGCGTGGTGAATTGGCTTACCGTCTGGAACTTCCTCCAAACCTATCCAAAGTGCACGATGTCTTCCACGTGTCACAACTCAAGAAGTGCTTCAAAGATCCAGGACGTGCAGTTGATCATGGATCAATTGAACTTCGAGAAGATCTCTCTTATGTGGAACAACCGATTCGCATTCTTGACGAAGCTGAACGTCGCACCCGTAACAACACTGTCAAGTTCTACAAGGTTCAATGGTCTCATCATTCTGACAAGGAAGCTACATGGGAACGTGAAGACCACCTCCGTGCCGAATACCCCAACCTCTTTGTTGCTCCGTGAAGAATCTCGGGGCGTGATTCCTTTGAGGGGGGGAGTGTTGTAACAGCCCTACTGTATCTTTCCTTTTGGTGTGCAATAAAATTGTTGAATCATGTCATCATTCCATAATTGGTTGCATTTAATTAAATATGTCTCCCAAATGTTTTCCAAATTTAAATTCTTATTTTGAATTCAAATGCTTTCAAATAAATTCATTTGAAGTTTCAAATTATTTATAATTAACCAAACTAGATATTAATATGTCTAATTTGAAACTAGCAAAAATTGCTCAAAAGTTTTATGAGGTTCCTTTCTGTTTGTTGTTTTAAAATACAAAAACAGAAAAGTTTTAAAAAGGAAAAACAAAACCAGAAAAAAAAAATGGGGAGGGAGCTCCTGGCCGAGCTGGGCCACTCCCTGGCCCAGCAAACCCCAGCCCGACCCAACTCTTTCTTCCTCTTCCCTCCGTACACCTTTCCAGCGTGGAGGAGCAGAGAAGCCATGGCGTGGAGTCCCTGCAGCTCGCCCCCACGCCCCTTGCCCGGCCCCCTCTCCTCCTATAAGCCGCGTAGCCCTCGGGGAAACCCTAACCCTAGTCCCATCTGGCCGCCGCCGCCACATCCTCTCTTCTCCTTCCCCTCTTCTTCTTCCTGTCCTTGTTGTCTTCCCGAGAGAGAGAGATGGCAAGGTCGCCGTCGCCTGGACAAGCTTGAGCCCAGCTGAGCACGGCAGGAGCTGCGCCTCGTCTTCCTCACATTCATCGTCGACTGGAGCGTGCTGGGAAGCTCGGAGTCGCCGCAATCCCGGTCTTCTTCCCCGACGGCCGGAGTCGTCTCCGACAAAATTCGCCGCCTACGACCCCCTCCAACACGAACGAGTTCCCTGTGAGCCACTCTCCCTATTCCCCCTCTTCCCCACTCCTGTTGCTGGCCGGAGCGTCGAGCTGGTCCTCGCCGTGTCGCCGGTCCGCCGTTGTCCGAAAGCAGCGAGCTGTGCTCGAACTGCTCCTGCTCCCTCACGTCCTCCCCTTCAACCGCCACGCACACCACACCCACTCCCGCATCGCACACGCACCAACCACGCCCCAGCACCACCGGTCCATGGCCGACGTCGGGCGTTTCTCCCGCCGCCACCGCGCCTGTCTCCGATGGTTCAGAAAGCCTGAACTTTCCTCTGAGTTTCAGTTTCGAAAGAGACATCCGTTCGTTAAGGTACAAAAAACAAAGCGCGCCTAATCCTAACACCAGCACTGATCCCACCCTAGTGGCTAGCAGAGTTGCTCCGTTCCATCCGTTCGCTGCGCGCGTCGCCGGTTCGATCCCCGCGGGCTCGTTGACCAGAAAAGCCCCACTTTTTAGTTTTTCTTCCACCACTGACATACCGGGCCCACAGGTCAGCGGCCCACCATGCCAGCGCAGCGTGCACCCGCCAGCATGGCGCCCAGGCCCGCATGTCATCCTCCCTGGGTGTGTTTGCCCCTCGGTGACAAAAGTCCCAGAGGCAGAGAAGCTGGATTATTACACCGAGCCCCCTGCACTTACTGGTTTAGTGTTTTAGCCCTCCCAGAAGTTTCTCCCATCACGGATAAGTCCCTGGAAATTTTCAGAGAACACCCTACACTTATAAAATGCATAACTTTTAATTCCTAACTCCAAATTAAATAAACTTTATATGTTTTTATATCAGAAAAATGCAATCAACATTAATATCACATTATTATGTCATTTTGCATTATTTATTTTTAAATGCTTAGTTAAATTAACAAATGCAATTAATTAATTAAATATGGGGTATGAGGGTAATAATTATATAATGCCCAAATCCCAGTTAATATGCTCATCCCTTTTACACCATATCTTGCCATGCTATTAAATATTTAATTTGAATTAAAAATAAATCACTTGCAATTAAAATACTAAATATGGAAGGTGTTGAGCAATTAATGCCTATTCCATTTAAATTAATTTGATCACCACATCTGCCATATATTAAGTAACATTTAAATTAATGGCTACACAAATAACTTACACCCTAACCTTTTGCCGGGATTACATCCCCGCTTTAATATGACCTAATCATCTCATACCATCTCGCATCATCATTTGTTTGCGCATATCTCTGTATTGATTATTGTTCCTATTGTCTATGTTTGGCTCTCTTTGGGTAGACGACGACGTGACTGCTGCGAGTACCTACGACACTGAGGTTCCAGCTATCGTGCCAGGCTACGAGCTGCCAGGCAAGCTTTTGCTAACCGGTTACACGATTGTCGGGTTTTCATTCCTGCCTTTTGATCTATGCTATCCTAGTTATCGATTCTTGAATTGCGATCCCATCACATGTTTATCCTGCAGCCTATAAAGCTATATCCCGACAACCCATAACCCCTTGCATGTTTATCTGTTGGCCTTTGCGAGTCGTAGTGCATGCTTAGGATTGGTTGAGCGAGTCGTTGCTTTGTCTTTATCTCATATGCTTAGTATGATATTTTGTTCTACTATAATAAACTGCTGTATTATTTTGGGGTTATGTAATTAAAAGATAAGGCACCAGGCGGAAGGCCTTGCGAGGTGCTTTGTTCTGCTCAGTGTCGACCTAGGAACTGAGATTTTGTCCTCGGATCCAATTTTGAGCGCACTAACCACTTGTGGGTGGCCCAATGGAGCCCCCCTCGACTTTGAACGGATCCGCAGCTCGTCCATGTGCCGCAAGTAGTTCGGGTTTTCCATTCGCTCATATGCATGTGCATGATGATGATGATCGACGAGAGGTTACTTGATACGGGGGGGTCATACAGGGGTGGTGCTCACGAAGCGGACAGTTCCTACTGTGGTTTGAGCCGCATGGTGAGCAAACACAAACTAATGAGTCCGCAATTGAGATTCGGCCGGACTCCTGGCGCAGGTAACAACTCATATGGGTGGCACTTGGACTTGCTGTAGTGAAGGAATGAGTCGTGTTGAGAGGCCTTACCGGGTTGATCATGCGAGTATGGGTACTGTAGTGCACCCCTGCAGGGTATAATCTTATCGATGAGCCGTGTCCACGGTTATGGACGACTTTGGTGATGATGCTGGCTAACAAGATCTAGACAACTTACACCTAATCATTGTTAATTAATGTGACTAGTAATATAGCATTATTTACACCCTAAATGGTAATTAAAATTGTTAAGTGTGAGTTTTTCCCGGATTGCTTCCTCATACTTGGTTGAGGGGGTTAATTCGAGAATGGGTTATGACTGGTGTCAGTTGTAGGTGGATAGTTAAGCGCTCTCTTATCCCTCTCTAATTAGACGGAAGTTTTAGCGTGTCTCTTTAGTCTGCTAGTGCTGTTGCCGCTAAGTACACTTACCCCCATATTTTGGGAATCTTACAGTTTTGTAACCTGTTAGCTTAAGCTTGTTCGATACGCTTCGGTGTATTGACCCGTTCGCGGGCTGTGGTTTTTCTGCAGTTGAGGATCCTTCACTCGACCAGTTGGGTGGCTACTACGTGGAGTTCGACGACGAGAGCTACGACGAGTAGTTAGAGTTCCCCTGGGCTACTTCCTGGTGGACTGCGTGGATGGGCTTCTTTTTCCGTTTCGGCCTTGAGCCCTTTGCTTCTTGTCTGTACTCAGACCGGTTTGTTTCCGCTGCTTGATGTAATGTTGGGACATGTGTCCTCTGATTGGTGCCATTTGATATATTTTGCTCAGTGAGAGCTTTTGGATATTATTTCTTTTCTTTGTGTCTTAGGTTTATTCTGTGGTTTCAACTTGTTAAAAATCCGACTCGTATACCATGTGTGTATGTTTGAAGTATACGAGTTGGAAGACTTTTTGGGTTCTTGCATGCACAATCTGGAAACGTATGTGACGTTGGGGTCGCCAAGAACTGTCGGCCGATGATCCATTCCGAGCATGGCCTGATTCTTCCTGGGATTGGTAACCCCAGTATGTTCTTGGTTGTGTGGCCCAACCGATACGTTTTGTTTGTGTAGCTTGAATTCAGGGTCTGACACAGGGCGGCGCGCACGAGGCGCACGGTGGTGATTTAGCGTCACGGCAGGATGTAGGTCATTCGCCTTGTGCCTCGCCCGAACTTAGCGCGAGTCTTTTTTCCTCCCTTTTGTCTTGATTATTTAGCACACGGTAGATCTTGTTTCTTAGGAACCCGGTAGCGTTTAGCGGTTTGTTCTCCGGCATCCTAGCTTCCGTTAGACTAACTCCGATTAATCGCCGCTGCGCCTGCAGAGTAGCTCGGATACCCCTGCCTACTTCTCCGACATGGGCGAAGAACGTACTCGGGGGTGCTGGGATGGGTCCGAGACCAAGTAGTCAGATCTGGACTGGCTGTATCGCACTAACCGGATTCCTCTGGAAGTCGAGAGCCTTCTCCCGGAGGGGGAGGTTGCACCGGAACCCCAACCCGGGGAATACGTGGTATTCCTCTCGCATTTCGAGCGTGGGTTTGGGCTTCCGGCTAGCCCCTTCTTCCGCGACTTCCTCGACGTCTACGACCTCCAACCTCACCATCTTCACGCCAACGCCATTATGATGCTCTCGGTCTTCATCACGTACGCGGAGGCATACCTCGGCATATGGCCGTTTGTGGATCTCTGGGCCAAGTATTTCATTCTTCGCCGCCAAGCCATCCCCAATCCGGATAAGAAGATAAAGGACTTAGTCGATTGCGGAGCGGCCACCATCATCCCTCGCGTAGACTCCGGATTCCCCATAGTCAAGGGACTAGAGTCCTGCCGGAAGTGGCAGCGCAGCTTCTTCGATGTGAAGAACCGGGAGCACTCGGGAGATGGTCCGGGATCCTCGAATCCGGACTTCATCAATCTGCCGGAGTTCGCTATTGGTCCTCCGCGCGAATTCCGTCTCTGGAAGCAACTTCCCGACGACGCCGAGGTCAACTGCATGCACGACGTTCTGAACGCGCTAAAGGAGAAGATGACCGGCGATGATCTCCTGCGCTGCTTCATCATTCGCCGGGTCTGCCCCCTTCAGAACCGAGTACATAAGATGTGCCACATGGCCGGGAACTATGACCCCACTAGGACCAGTATCTTTGGGCTAGATCACGCAAGGGTCGTCCGTCGCGTTCGAGCTATTGCCCGGACGGAGAGGACGGAAGACTACTCTTGGGGTGTCCTAGGGGGATCCCGGAAAAAACCATGCAAGCAGGTGCTCATATCTGTCTTTCGTGCATTCGCCTTCGTACATGCGTTCACCTGGACACCGACACGGCCTGATTTGTTTGCGCAGTTGTTCGAGCGTCAACTCGAAGAAGACGCTGTCCACGCCGACGGGAATTTCACGGAGAACTTCCCAAAACCGGTCGAGATGCCGAGGGAGGACCCCGACGGCAAGGACCATCTCGCCATTCCTTTCGTCAAGGCTGCTGCCCAGGGTAATCCTTCAACCTCAGAGGCAGTTTCCATTTCTTCGGATGATTAGGATGAGATTGACTGCCAGATTCTCGATGTTATTGACGCTCTCCCTCTGAATTGGGCCCCAGCAGTGGTTCCGAAACCGACAACCGGGACCAAACGCGCCGAGAGCCGGAAGCGCGCGGCTTCCGACACCGAGGGGGCCGATAAGCCCGGCAACCCCCCCAAGAGGAGCAAACCGAGTAAGCAAACGACCGAGAAACCTGCTCGGCGTAGGCAAAGAGGTCCTCCCCTTGTGGATTCCGGGTACGTTTTCCTTGCCCTACGTTATCTGACTTTGTTTTCTCCACAAACTGTTACTAACATGTTTCCTCTCAGGGATGCGCTCGAGCTCCCGTCACCTGCTGTTCCTCCTCCTCCCGGGACTCGGA
Organism: Poa annua; assembly: GCA_026929855.1. Taxonomy (NCBI): domain Eukaryota; kingdom Viridiplantae; phylum Streptophyta; class Magnoliopsida; order Poales; family Poaceae; genus Poa; species Poa annua. The sequence goes on along the minus strand of CM049429.1, from coordinate 17,065,462 downwards.
CTCCCAGCCCAGCTCAGGCTTCTTCACCTCCTCGCCCCTCTACTCGAGGAAGTGAGCCTGCCGCCTCCAGTGCCGCACCAGCTACCGTCGCGACCCCGGATGTACACCCGGTGATCGACGAGACCCGGGTGCAGGCCCCGACCACCTCGGGAGAAATCATTCTCCCGGATAGTCCGCGCCTGGTGCCCGGGCTTGAGGCAGAGATCGTGAGCCCTCGTCGGCAGCTCGCGGCTAGCGGTCCTTCTCGACCAGCCGCGACCAAGACCACCTCGGAGAAACAGCCCACAGCCTCCTCCCGGCCAGCTGATCAACCTCCCAAGTCTCGCGGTAAGACTGCTGTGCAGAAAACACCCTCTGCCCCGACATCCTCGGCCCAAGACTTGGTGCTGCGCCCGGGTACGCTTTCATCGTTACCACTGCCTCCCGCCGAGATCCCTACTGCTGCCTTGCGGATGTTGCGAGCAATTGTCAGCTCCTTTGTACCTTCAGGGTCCCGGGACGTTGCTGCTACTCGCGCTGCTGGCAGCTCCGGCATTCGGGTTGTTGACGCATACAACAAGGCCTGGCTTGCCGCCGACGCCTCCGAGACTGCGGGAGACTTGCACGCTGCAGGCCCAAGCCGCAACGCACAAGCTTTGCACGCTCTCCAGGTGGCCGCGCTGGATGTTACCCGAGTGAGCGAGGTAAGCTTTTTCTCTTCCTTTTATCGAAAAATACTTGTTCCTTTCATCCCACTAGTCCCCGAGATTGGTGCTTAGTGCTCTAAATTCCACCGAATAGCAGATCACTAGGTTCCAATCTTAGAGAAAAAATTTAGGACTTGGACACCGAGTCCCCGAGATCCTCCCAACCGGGTAGGTTGCTTCAAAATTTGCTCCATCACCACTAGTCCCCGAGATTGGTGCTTAGTGCTCTAGATTCCACCGAATAGCAGATCACTAGGTTCCAATCTTAGAGAAAAAATTTAGGACTTGGACACCGAGTCCCCGAGATCCTCCCAACCGGGTAGGTTGTTTCAAAATTTGCTCCATCACCACTAGTCCCCGAGATTGGTGCTTAGTGCTCTAGATTCCACCGAATAGAAAATCACTAGGTTCCAATCTTAGAGAAAAAATCCAGGACTTGGACACCGAGTCCCCGAGATCCTCCCAACCGTGTTCCTTACATCTTTCCCAGACTGATTCCTCCTTTGCCTTATTTCAGAAGTGCAGCCATAAATGCCGCGACATCTTCAACCGGGTTCTTGCTGATCTCGGTCAGTCCAAGAAGTGTGAGGAGCGCCTCCGGGAGGAGCGAGACGCGGCGCGCAAGGTCTCGGTGGACCAGAAGACTGCTCTCGCCACCGCGCAATCCGAGATCGCTCGGCTCAACGGCGACCAAGAAGCAGAAAGAGACCTTGGACCAGTCCGAGGAGCGCGCGCACAATGCCGAGACCGAGCTTGCTCTTCTCCGGTCCCGGTCTGATACTTGGCTCTCCGAACTCACTGTATTGAACCGAGATCTGAACAGTAAGTGGACCGACATCCCCCTTCTCTTGTCGCTTCCTTGCTGTTGTTTTTCTTATGACCCAGCCGTTTGACAGCTCTTCTTTTTAAAGGGGAATTCGAGCACTCCCGGGAGGCTGCTGTTCTTGCCGTTGCTGCCGCCCGAGAGAAGCGTGCCGGGAAGGGTCCTGCCTCGGACGTCTGGGACATCGAGGATCATCTCACCGCCTTGAAGGCCCGGATAGTACCTCTCCGGTCTATCGGGACTGACCTGCTGAGCGATGCGGTCCACGTCCACGGCGCATTGTGGCCGAGCATCCGCGGGACGCTCTCGATTCCCGAGCTCTCGAGCGCACTCCAGGGTGCCGGGAGTCGCATCCACGCCTGGAAGCGTTCCGGCGCGCGGGCTGGCGCCGACCAGGTCTTGACCCAAGTACTTAGCTGGTACGAAGGTCTCGACCTGGAGGCCATCCAGCGCCTGCGGACGGTTTCGTCTTGGGTGAGCAATCCGGAAAAGGTCCAGCGCCGACAAGAGGTGGCGCACCGCATTGCCTCGTGGGCCAGCATTCGTTCCTTCACCGCCAGCGTCGTTCCTTCTGCTTCCGAGTCAGATGATGAGGACGACGAAGACACCGGCGCCAGCGGCGACGCGGAGGAGGAGATCCCGGAGGAAGACGATGCTGCCTCCAGCGCTGCGCCCGAGACCGTGGTGTCCCGGGATGCTGCGACCTCGCCGAGACCCGAGGCCACCGAGACCGAGGTTCACCCCGACGCCCCGAGTATCGCTGCCGGAACTGAAGCTGAAGTCGTTCCCTCTGTTGCTCCTGCTGCATCTGGTGCTGCTGCTCCCGAGGCTGCTGCTCCCGAGGTTGCTGCTCCCGAAGTCTCCGTTGAGAAGCCGACTTCCCCTATTGCTTAAAACACTTAAGTAGCAGATTCGTTAAATCCCCGGGATGCCGGGTGCAAGATGTATCGTACACTTATGTTATTTCTGTTTCACAGTGAACTATTTATTCGAACAACTTATGTCAATGTACTCTGCTTTGAGTTCCCGAATTGCCTTTCATGTTTACCGTACTTAGGCAATTTCTGCTCTTGTCTACCATTTCGGCGTTCGACAGTCGAGTCACAAAACTCCACATACGACATACATTACTTAAAACAATCCGAGTTCCTACTAACCGAATTCCCGACATAAAAAACAACTAAGTTAGTAAAAACAAGCATGCCGGACAAGTTCCTGCTCCAAGTCCCCGAGACCATTTTCGTGTTTCCCACCTTCCCTCTCTTTGCTCTTGACTACCATTTCGGCGTTCGTCAGTCGAGTCACAAGATGATTTCACATGACATACACTACTCTGACTTTGAGAATCGGACTCGGAACTTTCCCGGCATGCACACAATAAAATATAAGATAGCTATCCGGCAGTCCCCGGGTTCCTTTCCGGGATGCCGGTAAAAAACAATAAATGAACTTTGACAAGAAATAACAACAAGATATGCACATAACCAGGCAGTCCCCGGGTTCCTCCCGGGGTGCCTTACTTTCATTAGTACTGAGAATGGAGATACAACATACACTGAGCCCTTTACGTGTAAAAGGGGCGAAGTAGAGCTACATTCCATGGACGCTTGGTTTCCTCACCGGATTTGTCCATTACACCTTTCCTAGCCTCCTGTGCAGCTACAAGGTAATAAGAATCATTGTGCAATGCTCTGCTTATCACAAAAGGCCCCTCCCACGGAGGTGATAGTTTATGCATTCCGGTCGTGCGTTGGATGAGCCTCAGCACCAGATCTCCCTCCCGGAACACCCTCGGGTGTACTTTCCGGCTATGATAGCGACGGAGGTTCTGTTGATAAATTGCCGACCGAGATAGTGCCAACTCTCTTGCCTCTTCGAGTAAATCCACATCATCTTCTCGGGCCTCCTTTGCCTCGGTCTCGGTGAACATTGTCACTCTCGGGGAGTCATACTCTATGTCGGTCAGGAGTACTGCCTCAGCACCGTACACCATGAAGAATGGCGTGTAGCCGGTAGATCTATTCGGTGTGGTCCGGAGACCCCATAACACCGCCGGTAACTCCTCTATCCAGCATCCCGGAGTTCTCAACAATGGTTCGATCAAACGAGCTTTGATACCAGCTAAGACTAAGGCATTTGCTCTTTCGACTTGCCCATTTGCTTCCGGGTGTGCAACTGATGCTACATCCAGCCGGATTCCCTTCTCAGCACAAAATCGAGCGAACTCCCCCACAGCAAAGTTGGTGCCATTATCCGTGATAATGCTGTGCGGGTATCCGTATCTCAAGATGATGTCTTTCAGTAATTGCACAGCGGTGTGTCCATCGCACTTCCGGATTGGCTTGACCTCTATCCACTTGGTAAACTTGTCCACCATCACCAGTATATGTGTCATGTTGCCTTTTGCCGGTTTGAATTGCCCGACCATATCCAAACACCATACTGCAAATGGCCAAGTGATGGGGATTGTTTTTAGTGCTGACGCCGGCATGTGTATCCGGTGAGCAAATCTCTGGCATCCTCCACACTTTTGGACAATATCTTCTGCTTGCTGCAATGCAGTGGGCCAGTAAAACCCATGCCGGAATACTTTTGCCACCAGGGCCCGGGATGATGCATGATGTCCGCACTCTCCCTGATGTATCTCCAGGAGCATCTCTTGCCCTTCTGCCGGTTCCACACACCTCTGAAGTACTTCAGTGACACTTCTCTTGTATAGCTCTTGATTGATGACAGTGTATGCCTTTGATCTTCGCATTATCTGACGGGCTTCCACTTCATTCTCCGGGAGGGTTCCTTCCAAGATGTAAACCATAATGGGCTGTGCCCACTCCGGGACAGGTCGAACCGGGAACGCGGGAGCGTCTATGTCCATTGGTTCTGCCGACATCACCTCTATCATCATCTGTCTTTGCCTCTCTTAACACTGGGACGCAGTCCCCGGGTTCGATGTTATGCTCCTGACATCTACTTCCATGGGTATTGCATCTGAACCAGGCTCCTTAGGGATGAAGATAGAATCTGACTCGGGTGATGGTTTAATAGATGGCTTCCTCAAATGTTCCAGGGCTATCCCGGGTGGGATGGCATCTCGAGATGACCCTAGCTTAGACAAGACATCGACTGCTTCGTTTTCTCCTCTGGGTATGTGCTTGAACTCGTATCCTTCAAAAAATCCGGAAATTTTCTGCACATGAAATCTGTATAAGGCCATGTTTGCATCGAGGGCATCCCAATTCCCCGACACTTGCTGCACCACGAGGTCGGAGTCACCGTAACACTCTATCCGGCGGATGCCGATCTCCTTGGCGACGTTCAATCCATGAACCAAAGCCTCATACTCCGCGACATTGTTGGATGCCCGAAAATGAATTTGCAGCACAACTTCAGTACATCTTGCTTTGGGGAAGTGAGGACCACTCCGGCACCCAATCCGATCTTAGCCTTCGAGCCATCGAAATGCATCCTCCAGAAATTGTAATCCGGCATCGGAGGTTCATACTGCATCTCGGCCCAGTCTACCAAAAAGTCTGGCAGCGCCTGCGACTTGATGGCGTCACGTCTCTCATACGCCGGAGCGTATGGAGACAACTGGATGGCCCATTTGGCTACCCGGCCGCTAGCATCCTTGCAACCGATGATCTCGGCGAGAGGAGCTTCGCATACCACGGTGATCGGGTGTTCCTGAAAGTAGTGCTTGAGCTTGGTCACTGCCATGTACACCCCATATGCCATTTTCTGGTAGTGCGGGTAGTTCTGCTTGGATTCCGAGATCACCTCACTGAGGTAATACACCGGCCTCTGTATCAGCTTGCCCCCTTCTTCCCTTTCTACAACCATTGCCACACTGACTACTCGGTTGGTTGCGGCAATATACAACAGCATATGTTCCTTGGGTAATGGACATGCCAATACTGGTGCTGTTGAGAGCATTCTCTTCAAATCGTTGAACGCCGCATCAGCCTGCGGGGTCCAAACAAATGTTTTGCTCTTCTTCATCAGCTGGTACAGAGGCAAGGCCTTCTCCCCAAGTCGGCTCACAAACCGACTTAGGGATGCCAGACATCCGGTAAACTTCTGCACATCCTTGAGACGCACGGGCAACTTCATGCTCTCAATAGCACGAATTTTACCCGGGTTGACCTCGATTCCCCGGCTTGAGATGAGGAAACCGAGTAACTTCCCTGCCGGAACACCAAATGTGCACTTATCCGGATTCAACTTCATCCGGAACCTTCTTAAGTTTTTAAATGTTTCCCTCAGATCATCTATTAGTGAGGCTTTTTCTTTTGTTTTTATGACTATGTCATCGACATAGACTTCGGCATGCCGGCCTATCTGGTCATGTAAGCATTTCTGCATGCATCTCTGGTATGTAGCACCAGCATTCCTTAATACGAAAGTCATGACACGATAGCAATAAGCCCCGTAAGGGGTAATGAAAGCAGTTTTCAATTGATCATCCGGGTTCAAAGGTATCTGGTGAAAACCAGAATAAGCATCTAGAAAAGTTAAGAGCTCACTCCCGGCAGTGGAGTCTATTACTTGATCTATCCGGGGCAGCGGAAAGGGGTCTTTCGGGCATGCTTTGTTGAGGTTGGTGAAGTCGATGCACATGCGCCACACCTTAAGCAGGAGGGGATCATCCTTCTTCTTCTCCACCAGGACCGGATTCGATATCCAATCCGGGTGCAGCACCTCCATTATGAATCCGGCGGCCAGCAATATAGCTAGGTGCTCCATGACAGCAGCAATTCTCTCATCCGAGAGGCGCCTAGTTGGTTGTTTCACCGGCTTCGCATCCGGTCGAACAAACAAAGAGTGCTCAGCCAACTCCCTCGGGACGCCTTGCAGATCGTCACTCGACCACGCAAAAGCATCCCGATTCTCACGGAGGAAGTCGACGAGCTCGCCTTCCTATTTGCTGTCCAAATTGCTGCCAATGATGAATTGGCGCTCCGGGTTGCTAGGGTCCACACCCACCTTCTTGGTCTCCTTGGGGGGCTGGAACGACGCACCTTGCTCCGGATTCACCATCCCGGGCATTCCGAGTTGGGAGGTCTTGGCCATCGCCACCACCTGCTGGATCCTCTTCTTCTCTTCCGCGATCACCAGAGACTCAGCCAAGCATGAGCCCGCCGAGGCACATTCCATGGAGCGCTTGTGGTCTCCCGAGATGGTCATTACGCCGTTAGGTCCCGACATCTTCATCTTGAGGTAGCCCATGTGAGTCGATATCATGAACTTGGCGAGGGCCGGTCTGCCGATCAGGGCGTGATACGGGCTCTCGAGGTCCACGACCTCGAACTCCAAGCTCTCGGTTCGGCAGTTCTCCCGAGTTCCGAACAACACCTCAACCCAGATTTTTCCCATGGGCGAGCAAGACACTCCGGGCACAATGCCGTGGAAGGTTGTCTCGGTAGGCAGGAGGGTGTTCATGGACACTCCCAGCTTCAGCATCGTGTCCTTGTACATGATGTTAATGGCACTGCCATTGTCGATCAGCACCCGGCTAAAACGGACGTTGAGGTTGGGTCCGACAAAAGTTGGGTCCACCACCAAGGCATACGCTCCCGGCTTGGGCATAACCCGGGGGTGATCCTTGCGGCTCCACGTGATCTCCATCTCAGACCAGTGCAAGAACTTGGGCACCGCCGGAATCACAACATTCACCTCCAGAGCACGCTGCTGCACACTCTTTAGGTCAGTAGGCTCGGTCACGAAGACCACGTAGCTTTGATGCGCCTCCCGGTAGTTGCTCTGCTGGTGTCCGGCTTGGTTACCGTTGTCGTTCCGGGTGTGCACCACATTCACCGGACGAGGTGGGGGTCCTCTCGGAGGAGGGGGAAGTCGGACAGCGTTCGCACCCGATGTCGGAGGAGGGGGTCTCAGAATATTGGGCCGAGATGCCGGAGCACTTGGCCGAATAGCTCCCGAGCTGCCCTCCTGCAACGTGCGCTGGTACCAGCTGCAATGCCGAGTAGAATGGTTTGCGGGCTTGTTGGCCTCCAGAGTATGGTAGCAGCATGGCTTGTTCAGCATTTCTTCATATGTCAGGGGCTTCTTTTGCTCCACACAGGTCTTTTGTACCTCCTGACTCTGACCCCAAGCTGGGCCACCTGTCTTTTGACGCTGGCTGTTGCCGGCGTCCTCCTGCTCCTGGGTTACTGCTGCGACATGCTGCGCGGCATGGTGGTACTCGGGCTGATTCCTCTTGTGGCCGAACTCCTGGCGATCATGGCTCCTGCTCGGTCTTGAACGCTGAGGTCCCGCATTCCTCCCGTTGGAGTCACCGACATCCACCAGGGGTTGCATGGGATCTCCAAGCGTGTAGGTATCGGCGATGCGCATGGTCTCCGCCAAGGTTGCTGGCATCTTTCTTTGCAACTTTTGCCACAGCATAGAGCCATGCCGGCATCCTTGTGCAAACCAGGAGATGGCCTGTGCCTCCACTACTCCTTCGCAAGAGTTGCGAATATTGCTCCACCGGGTAAGGTATTCCCGGTCCGTCTCATTGCTCCTCTGCCTACAGATGGCGAGCTGCTGAGGCCTGTTGGGTCTTTTGTACGTGCTGGTGAAGTTGCTGATGAATGCCTCCTCAAAGTCTAACCAGCAGTCTATACTGCCAGTTCTCAGATTGTTCAACCAGATCCGGGCTGGTCCTTCCAACATCTGCGGTACATAACGTACCGCCCATCGTCTGTTTCCACCGGCTATGCTTACTGCAGTTACATAGTCGGTTAGCCAGTCCTCCGGCTTCTTGCTACCATCATAGGTCTTGGCACCTCTGTTGAGCTGAAAGTTCCGAACAGGAGGTTCCCGCATGATCCGAGGTCCAAAACAAGCAGGTCCCGGAGGTCCTTGCTCTTCCACCAACTCGGATTGGTGAATCCGGTCGAGCCGGAATCTGGCATCTGCCGGGTTCAGCTGCCTGATTCCTATCCGAGATCCCAAAGGGTTCTCGTCTGGCTGATACCCGAGCTGCTGCAGCCTCGAGTTGCCATCATTGAGCCTGTCCTGTACAGGGATCACGGCCTGCTGGGGAATAGAGGCGACCTCCCTCTACGGGTTTCCCTGTACATGAGGAGGATTCCGGGGTGGATTGCCACGGCCAACCGGGTTATTGTTTCCAACACCCAGGTTACCATCCCCACGGGTACTTCCCGCCTGTCCCGAGTTACGCTGTCCGGCCTGTCCGGCTTGCTGGATACCGGCGAAGGCCGGGTCATAGGTCTGTAGCTGCTTGTTTTTTCCGGAACCTCGACTTCGACTCCGGCTCTTGCTCTTGCTCTTGCTTCTGCTCGGGTGCGGGGAAGAGGCCTCCCCATCTGACTTCTGGCTATTGGGTCTGGCCGAGTGCACTTGGGACCCTGCCCCGGGGTTCTTCTTCTTGAAGGCTTGGTTCTGACGGTTGGCTTCGATTACCAACTCGTTTACTCTCTCCTGCTGCTTGCGCAGAGCTTCACCGGATAACCCCACCAACTCGGCCATGGCGGCTTCGGCGGCCCTAAGAGTTTTTGCCGGTGAGCTATATACCGGCTTCCCCGCTGAAATCCGGCTTCCGGTGTTACTGGTGGTGGCTCCACCAGCCAACTCCTCATTCACCATTCTTCCTTTCTTGCGCAGATGTGCAATGCGCTTCTCCCGGGAGTCTATCTTAAGGAATCCGTGAGCTGCATTGTACTCCCGGAGGCTAGCGCTGAGCTCGCGGCGGATTTCGGCGATCTCCTTTGCCTCAGCGAGAAGCAACTTCCGCTGCTCCTCTAACTCAGCCGAGGTGGCCTGGGTATCCGTTTCGGCAGCCATCGGTACAGCTAACTTGGCTACTAGACCCGAGAGGGGATCCGGACGGCGTCGTTGCTGGGACGGCTGCGGATCACCATCCCGGGTCGCAGGTCTTTCCTGCGGGGGTTTGGCTAAACGGGGGAGGCCGTCGGTATCGCCGTCAGCGTCCTGGTACTCCTCCTCAGTTGCCCCGACCATCATCACTGCGACGGAACTCGGGGGGCGACCGACACGCAGACCCCGAGCAGCGCATAGCATGGGCGGGTCCTCAGCTTCCAGGATCACGTCCGGGTAACTACAGACAACCTTGGTGGCAACGTAGGTGGTGAAACCTCCGAAGTCAATGAGACATCCGTTCACCGGGAAAGGTCTGTTCCGGAAGCAGCCTGCGTTGTCGCAGACAAAGTCCATCTCCCCTAGCCTTACGACCAGGCCAGAGAGAACCCGAACGTCGAAACGAACGGGGGAGCCCGTCCGGATGTGTACACCAGCCAACGCCTCTGTCGGCCCCACGGTGGGCGCCAACTGTCGTGGTGGTGTCATGGCAGATGCCATAGGATGGCTAATTTGTGGGGCCGATGGACGTTGGTGGATCCGGGGAGGGATAGCGAGCTGAAGAGCTCACACGGGGAGGATCCCGGTAAAACCGAGATCTCCCAGGAACACGAAATAAGAACTAAGAACAAGGGGGAAGATCTAACAAACAAGCACAAATGCACGAAGGCACACCACAAACACACGATATACCCATGTTCAGGGCCCTCGTGAGGAGGTAACACCCCTACTCCTGCCTTTCCTCTCTATATATTTGTGTTACAAGAGCTACAACTTGCTACAAGATCTCTCAAAGGGATGAGTACAAAGAGCTAGATGAACTCAAGGTGCAAAGGAGTAACTGCTCTAAAGAGTAAATGCGACTATAGCTTTGGCTCTCAAGTTGGTCTCTGCCTCTCAGGAGCAGTTATGGCGCCTTTTATAGAGCTCCGGCCAGGAGGGCCGGAAACCCTAACTTGGCATAGCCCCACCGGACAGGCCTAGCCGGCATGCCGTCACCGGCTAGCGCGACCTAGTCGCCGGGCTATCCGGTGTAGCCCCCCCGTCATCATCTCGTTAAGGACGGCAGGCGCCGTCCTGCATCATCATTGTCCCCCTGTCAGAGACAAGACATGTCTTTGCCCATTCCGGATAGCCTTTTCCGGATTGCCGGGCTAGGCATGTCAGGTCTTGTCGTACCACGATCATACCGGCTGACGCGCTCCTGTGTCAGGCGGGAGGTGACCATGCTTCCGTGTCAGGCGGGAGGTGACCATGCTTCCGTGTCAGGCGGAATGGTACTTCCCCCCGCAACAGACGGGAAAGCCTGCTATAGACCGTTGACGGTCTACCGGGAGCCCTCTCGCCGGCTACCTCATCGCTTGCCACTATGAGCCTCTTCTGCATAAGATCAAGATCGACATATACATTCCGGTTAGCACTTACCCGGATTACCTATCCGGTAAAGCCGAGTACACCATCATCCGGGAGCCTCCTCGGAGTCCCAGATCCGGGATCCTTTCCGGAGGTGTCCGAGCTTGTCTTAGGATGATTAACTCTAGGCCTAGCCTCCCGAAGATGTCTTAGCCTACCAGCAAAGACATCTTCGAGAAGCTAGTTCTTAGAGGAACCACCCGCTCATGCTTGTGCTGCGATTGTGAGGGCCGGGGGTGTCTATTTATAGCTGCAAGACCTGACCCTTGCGCCTGCCAGGAGGCACTTTGTCCTCTACTGGTGCTCAAGGGTGAAGCTGCCCTTTCAGTACAGCAAGAGGTGCCCCTTGCTCTCGCCAAAGGCCAGGTACTGTAGGTACCTTATTGAATTATACCGGGATCTGCCCCTACCCGGGGGGCAGCCCCCCGACAGCCCTGCCGTCATCATCCCGGCAAGGACGGCAGGCGCCGTCCTTGGACATCATTGTCTCCTTGTCAGGGACAAGACATGTCTTTGCCCATGCCGAGTAGCCTTTTCCGGATTGCCGGGCTAGGTCTGTCCGATCTTGTCGCACCGTTATCGTACCGGCTGACACGCTCCCGTGTCAGACGGGAGGTGACCATGCTTCCGTGCCAGGGGGAATGGGATTTCCCCCCGTGTGAGGCGGGAAAGCCTGCTCCAGACCATTGACGTCCCACCGGCATCTCCCCTGCCGGTTACGTCCTTGCTCAATCCGACAAGTCCTCCCTGCGCACATAAAACAACCTGCCATGACCAAGATATATAAGCCGGTTAGCCTACACCCGGGGAGCGAACCCGGATCCTTCGGGTTCTTCTCTATCCGGGGTCCTTATCCGGTACACCCGGGTATCCCTCATCCCGGGATCTTGTTCGTGACAGATCATGGGTTCTGAGATCCTTCCCGGATGCACCCGAGTATCACTTAGGATGTGTGTCTCTAGGCCTAGCCTCCCGAAGATGTCTTAGGCTGCTAGCATAGACATCTTCGAGAAGCTAGTTCTCAGCGGAACCATCCGCTGGTGTTTGTGCTGCTGCGAGGGCTCGTGGGGGCTATTTATAGCTTCCATGGATGACCCCTGCGACCTCCAAGAGACACCTGGCGGCCCATTCTCGCCCGAAAGGTCAAGTTGCCCTTTCAGTGTATTAAAGGGATGGCCCCTGCTCTCTCCAAGGGTCAAACACTGTTGCCATACTGCAGAATTGTGCCGGGATCTGCCTTACCCGGGGGGCAGCCCCCCGACATCGCCCACAAACTTTTTCTGTGGTTCTGGGATTGTTTAGCCATCTTCTTCAAGATCCACACCTTAACTTTGGACTTCAAGGCCGTCATTTGCTCCTCGGTGTCCATCGTCGTCAGAGTGAAATGTAATATCCGCTTGTCCCAAATAGATTTTTTCAATTCGTTAGAGACAAAACTTATTCCATCAGCTCTTTGCTTCTTCCATTCGTTGAGGGCCCAACGCTAGCATCGTCATCAATATTTGTTTGCGGGTTGCCTATGTTTTGTTCTTCTAACTGATCATCCGACAACTAAGATAACCATCTTCATTCAGATACTGTGAGCCGTCATCTACCTCATTATCTTCTGGGCCTTCCCGATCATCTCTAACGTCATGGTCCATAGCTTCACTATAAAGAATAAAGATTAAAAGCAGTACAATAATAACAGAAGAGCAAGATTGAAAATAGTAAAACAAAATCTATACTAAAGATATACTAGCAATACTAAACAATATTTATAGTAAACAATACTAAAACAATATTTATACTAAAGCTATACTAGCAATTTATTAAGACACTAAACCACTAAAACAGTTTACTAACAATCAACTAATTAAATAAATAATAATCCATCTAGCTAATCAACTAAATTCTAACCCATCATCTTATCAATTAATAACGTAAATTTCACTAAGTCCTAAAACACTAATTCCTAAATCAATTTGCTAAGACACTAACCACTAGAACAATTTCCTAACCCTAAGTCAACTAAACCAACTAATAGATGAAATCAACTAACCCTAGCTAATAAACTACGGCGAGGGGACCGACGTGTGCTCACTAGGCGCGATTCGGTCAGAGACGTCGACAGGAGAGCTTCAGGAACGGTGGGGACGGCGAGGCGAGCTCGGCGGCGATGTGAGGCGAGCTCGGTGTCGATGACGGCCTCCGCGGCAGCAGTGAGGGAGAGGAGCGGGCGGGGCGGCGTCGCAGTGGAAGCGGGCGGCCTGCACGGCGGCAGCAGACGGCGACGAGCTCGGTGGCGCAGCAGCGGCGGTGCTTGATTTGGGCAGCCTGGCAGCATCGTTGTGAGTCCTAAGCGCGAGGTCCCGGTTGGTGGCTCCAACCGGGATCTCAATCTGGCCTATATACCCCAACCCTGTAGTCCAAGTTCGTGGCTCGCACCGCGACTAAAGGGGGTCCTTTAGTCGCGGTTGGAGCCTCAAACCGCGACCCAGTGAGTTTTTTCGACCGCTCCGCTTTCGCGCGCAGTGCTACCCCTTTAGTCACGGTTCGTCGCACCAACCGTGACCTGAGTGTGTTTTCAAATGAGTTTGAATAATTATTGTAACTAATATAAAGTATTTTCTATTTGTAGAACTTTTGTATATTTTGAAATTTGACAAAACTTTCAATATGAAATATGTTTGAATTAGAGTAACTAATATAAAACTATTTTCTATAATAATTATTGTAACTATTTTAAAAACAGTTTGGATATGAATTTGAAGAACTTTTGTATATTTTGGAATTTGACAAAACTTTCAATATGAAATATATTTGAATTTGACTAACCAATATAAAACTATTTTCTATAATAATTATTATAACTATTTTAAAAATCGTTTGGATATGAATTTGAAGAACTTTTGTATATTTTGGAATTTGACAAAACTTTCAATATGAAATGTGTTTCAATTTGACTAACTACGGAGTAATATAAAACTATTTTCTCTTTTCAATAATAATAATTGTAACTATTTTAAAAACAGTTTGGATGTGAATTTGAAGAACTTTTGTATATTTTGGAATATGACAAACTTTCAATATGAAATATCTTTGAATTTGACTGACTAATTTAAATTCATTTTCTTTGAACAGTTTCTTTTGTGTAAATATGTTTGAATCAGGGGTGTGTTTATATTGAGGGCTTGTGAGCTGTTGGATCAATAGTTTCACTTCCGAACCGGGACTAAATTAGGAAGCAAATGAATCATGTGTGTCTGTAGAGCACTTGTGAGTCGGTAGATCATGGGTTTTTTTCTTTTTAGGGATTTTGAGCTGTTGGATCAACAATTTCACTTCCGAACCGGGACTGAATTAAGTAGCACACGGATCGTGTATTTCTTTTAAGCACTTGTGAGCCGTTAGATCAGGGGTGTGTTTCTTTTGAGGGATTGTGAGCTGTTGGATCAAAAGTTTCACTTCCGAACTGGGACTAAATTAAGAACCACACGGATCGTGTGTTTCTGTCAAGCACACGTGAGCCGTTAGATCAGCACTATCGGGACCACTTCGTGAGACACATGACCCTATATATAGGCCCCTCTCAGACATGTTCGGCACTCTGTGTCTCCTCCTTCTAGTTTATTTTGTTATGCAAAGTATTCAGATTCCATACATACACCCAACCGTGCATTTGATATGCAGGCACTCACGAGCCATGGTTAGGCTGTATGCAGGAGAAACTGTGTGTTCTATTCTATCAACAAAGTACTTCAGTTAATCGACCGAATACAAATCTTCGATAGGCTGGGTTTAGAAGCATTCTCTATTGTGAGGTAGGATGATGAATCAGACATGTCTCAGCTATGTCCTGGGGTGGACCGAGGTGATCTGAGACTGACATATGCCTATGTCGGGAGGAACTGAAATATGCCTATGTCCTTGTGATCTATTTTTCTCTTGTGTGCAGGGAGAATCTACCGAGCATAATCCGGCATAGTCATGAAGGAGCATCCGGCATATCCATGCCGGGTATGAACAGAGGCGGACATATCATATGACGGGAAAGAAGAGAGGCGGACATATCATATGTCGGACAGTTCTAGAGAAGAAGAGAAGAGAGAAGAGAGTGTTCAACCCGTTGCTCCTCACTACCTCGTGAGTTCATCTTCATAGGAGATTCATACAACTCAAGGAGCATCTTGTAACACTTATGGTATACTTCTAGAAAGAAACACAAATAGGAGTAGGGGTTTTACCTCCTCATGAGGGCTCCGAACAGGAGTATATAGCATCTTGTAACACTTGTGAATAACTTCTGAATTTATATTTTCAAATTCTTTTTTCCGTATTTGAATTTCAATAAGTATTTGGATTCTGATAAAACTTTCAACATGAATAGTATTTGACTTTAAATAACTAATCAAATCCATTTTCTTTAAGAAAAAAAATAAAGGGATGCATATGGGTGATGCACGGAGGGTGACCCATATCTTCAACTCCATATGGGTCATAAACCTATAAATATATTAGTGATTGATGAGGGTGTATCTCGGCAAATCCTGGGGTTGTGCACCCCGTGTTGATTAAGGGGAAGATAGATGAACGTTGGTGATCACGACGGCTGACAAGCAAGGCGTTTACCCAGGTTCAGGGTCCCGGAGGATAACACCCTACTTCCTGCTTGTCTGGTATTAATGGCGAGTTGTGGCTACAATGGCGAGATGACGATCTCACTAGGGTTTGTGGTGGCGGCTACCAGCGTGTCCTTGGACGAGCAACCCTCCTAGCCTTTATATGATAGGCTAGGTCCCGGGTGAACGGTGTCGATGGCGTTTTACAAAAATGTAAGAGTCGTATGACCTAACCGATTAGAATTGGGCCACACGCTATCTCTATTGGGCCTTCCTTGGGCCTTGCAGTCTTGGCGTAACCCAGGTATCCTCACCGTGGGATAGTCGAAGAGTAGCCCCACGTCAGTAGCCCCCGAGTGCTTGGTCAAGTCGCAGAGTCGGGCATAGGACTCCTTTCTCCTGGGCATGCCGCCTGGTTGCTTGCATTTGAGATTGGCCTCGTTTTTCTTCAGTCGAATAGCCTGCTCCCGATGGGAGTAAGATTTGTAGTTGACTCATTGAAGTCGTGTCTCTTGTGTGACTTTTTTCTGTTCAGCCTGTTGGCTTACTGTTAGTTGATTCGGCTTGTGAAGCTTACTTAGTCTTCTGGTCACCCGTTTGCATTGTTCGAGTTCTTGAATCAGTCATGTGGCTTACTGAGGCGATTTCAGCTGTGAAGCTTACTGCTTTTACCTCTCACTCGAATTATGCGTTCGAGTTCTTTGATTGGCGTCGAAATTCAGCTATCAAGCTTACGTGCATGTTCAGAGAAACCCGAATGACTTGTTCGAGTTCGTCCTCAGCGTTGTGGCTTACCTCAAGCACTTGTGTTGCTGACGTCAGCGCTGACGCTTCGTAGCACGCCTCTACGTCCGATGGGACATGACCGAAGTGGCCCTACTGTCAGTGCTTACTGCAGATAGCAGTTGCCCGCTTATTTCTGTCTTGGGCGCCAAAATTTCGCGGCGTGATGATAGTGCCTTGATCCTCGTGCGTAGTGGACGGAGTGGGTGGCGACGGTTTGTCCCTCCGCGTGACGCATGGACGGCTGGATTAAGCTGCAGAGAGCAGTTTCTTCGGGGACGGCTGAGATGCACTGCACGCGCGGTATAAATATTGTACCACAACGGGGAGCAGGTCATCTTCTCCATTTGCCAACGCCTTCTTTCATGCGCCATTCTTGCCTCTTTCCGAGCTCGTGCTTTTTCCCCTCTCCACCTTCTGTGAGCGTCAGAGGCGACGGGGAAGATGAAAGTTGCGACCGACGCCGCCGCCGCCATCGAGGCGGGTGTGATGAAGAAGCCCGACGGCCATTGGCAGAAGTCGTCGGTGAAGAATAAGGATTTTGAGGTCCTGTGCGCTCAGGGCCTGTTGCTGCCGGTGGACCAGGCGACGGTGCGCGCGCCTGGAAAGGAGGTATGTCCTGCTCCTCGGGAGGGGGAGCGTGTTTGCTTCATGGACTTCCTTCCACGGGGCTTCGGGTTCCCTCTCCACGATTTTGTTCGTGGTCTCCTGTACGCCTATGGGGTTCAGATCCTTGACCTGACCCCCAATGGCGTCCTTAGCATCGCGAGCTTTATCGTGCTCTGCGAGTGCTTCATGGGGATTGCCCCCCATTGGGACTTGTGGAAGTCGCTCTTCCTTGCTAGGAAGAACGTGGGGAGGAGTGGTCGGCGTACCCGGTTGGCGGCTTCGGCATCCAAGTGTGAGGTGATACCTCGTACTTCCAGATGAAGAAGTCAGATTCCGTCCAAGGCTGGCGGAAGCGGTGGTTCTATGTCAGGTGCGACCAAGAGGGGTTGCCTGACTTCAACGGCGAGCGCGAGCTGCGGAAGACGCGCGCGTGGGCGCACCCGCTCGTGGAGGAGGAGAAGGAGACTGTTAAGCCGCTGCTGAGCCTTCTGTGCAATCTGCTGAGGACCTTGGGTCGCGAGTCGGGTGGTGTCCACGTCATCGCCAACTTCTTCAGGCTCCCAGTACAGCCGCTCCGCCCTCGCCCCCACCCGTTGTGGGCGCACGAGGGCGCTGGCGACCCGCAGTTTGACGAAGAGGAGGTGGATTTGAAGGTGAGGAGCATCACAAGCCTCCGAGCCGCGGACCCCTGCAACGTCAAGTGCCCAGTCGTGGCTTACGGTGCGACGAACCCTGTTCCTGAGGTAAGCTTCTACCTTTTTTTCTCCCTTGTTTGATTTCTCGATTCTCTGCTTCTTGATTCGTCTGTCTTTATTGTTTGCAGGGTCGTTCTTTCCTTGTCAGCCTTCCTCCGCTCCTGGAGAACGGACCTCACGACGAGGCGACGTTCCTTGAAGAGGGGGGTGATGACGAGGACATTCCTTGAGCCATCTCCCCGAGTGAAGAGGTGGAGGAGGATGAGGATGACGAGGAGCCGGCGCAGAAGAGGCAGAGGCGGCGAAGCGGCGACCCTGCTACTGCTTCGTCTCCTGTGAAGGATGCGGCTGCAGAATCTGAGGAGGATGGCTTGTCGCCTTCAGGTGCCGAGTATCGGGGCGACTGGAACGAGCCCGTGGCTGCGCCTCCTGTCAGCTCTACACCACCGCTCGAGTTTGCCTGGATGCCCTCTGTTTCCTTGCGAAGCGATGATGGTGTCGGAGCCACCAGGTTAGTCATGCTGGTTCTTTTTGTGTCGAGTTATCTTTCTGACTGGTGGGTTCTCCGGGTTGACCTTTCTTGCACCTTCTGTCAGCTACTGTTCTGGTGGCACCAGTTCCCCTCCACGTGAAGTGGAGCACATGTCTGCCCCTTCAGTCGAGCTGACTGTGCGGGTGGCCTGTGAGCATGCGCGGGCTGGTGGCTCCATGGCGCCGAATGATGCCGCCGCGGCGACTTCGGCGGATGCTGATCTGGTGGACCATGTAAGTACTCCTCTGTCGGCCCAGTGAGAACTGGGGTATGGAGAGCCCATTCCCCCCAGGCCTCGCACGCGGGCCCATCAGACGAAACGACTAAGGACCAGGCGTCATCGCCTGGCGAGACCCTCGAGAGGCAACTCCCCTCGAGGGCCCGAAAAGGACTTGAGGGCCTCAAGGGACCCCTCGCCTCAGGGGACCCCCCCGAGGCGCCAACCCGCCTGAGGAGGAGTCCAACGGGAATCCCCCCTCAGGCCTGAAGGGAACCGTAGCAACCAAGGAAGCACGGCAGGGCGCACGTGACCTCTGCCAAGCTCAGGCAGGGACGCTCACACCCACGTCGATGTCCCTGCCGATAAAGTGGTCAACAAAGCCGCTCTGCCCGCTGCGCCGCTGCCAGGACCTTCTACTCTGGCAATAAAGCGGCTGGACGGCGCAACCTTCCAACGGAGGTCATCATCGTGGGCCCCACCTCAGAGACGGCCCGCTCTGCTGATCGTACTACGCGGTCGGCTGCCTGTTGGCCACGGCGCCACGTTTATCAACAATGGACCGAGTCCATGGACGGATGGAGCGTGGTGGACTCGTGCTCCGCACTGCCTCTGGCATGTGGGAGCCACCTTGAAGGCCAAGTCGAAGAAGAAGGCTCGAGGCGCCTATAAAAGGGAGGAGATGTCCATCGTAGGAGGGGTCGGCCCTTTGCGCACAGAACACCCTTGTAAACCCTAGCTACTCTGGTTAGATTAGCCTAGCGCCGGAGGAGGAAGAAGATCGTCGCTTCCCACCCCAGGCAAGAACTGCCTCAAGGGGGCTTCCGGCAAGCTCAATTGTACTGTAACCTTCCACATATAATACAGACAAGATGGAGCGGTTTTACCTCCTCACGAGGGCCGTGAACCTGGGTAAAGGACGGTGTTTTCCGTGGTCGGGTGTGCGTCTTCTTCAGGTCCGGCGAGCAACGTCGCGGGGCCACTTGAGGTTGTAGACCTCCGCGTTCAATCCCCTGTCGAACTACACTTCAGGAAGTGACTACCCCCGATTCCTGGGAGTCATAACCCAACATTTGGCGCGCCAGGTAGGGGATTGAGGCGCGTCAACAACCTTCGAGTTCTTCTCTGCGCCATGGTGAACACGCGCACCACCCGCGTC
The DNA here is from genome assembly GCA_026929855.1 of Poa annua. Taxonomy (NCBI): domain Eukaryota; kingdom Viridiplantae; phylum Streptophyta; class Magnoliopsida; order Poales; family Poaceae; genus Poa; species Poa annua. The sequence goes on along the minus strand of CM049429.1, from coordinate 17,046,105 downwards.
CCTTCGGGCCCTCACGCGGAGGCATCGGGGCACGACGCCGAGCACCAGGAGGACGCCCAGTCGTCCCACCCGACGCTCCACCGCAGCCTCTTGGGCCCGGGAAGGACGGACCCTGCGCCCCACACCGCGCTGCTCATGGCGCAAGAGCTGCTCCGCTACCAGCCCACCGTGGAGGCCCACGAGCAGTGGCTCCAACATGCGCCCCTCTCTCGCGGGCACGGTCGCATCAAATGCACCTCCGCCACCTCCGGGCCCCGCACCGGCTGCGGCGCGAAGGGCTGCCTCACACGCATCTTCTCCGCATGATTGCTTAATCGTGCAGCGCACCGCGCCCAACGCTCGTGTGGGGATGGAGCTCCAGCGAGACTGCTAGAATAGACTCGTGGAGGAGCTCGGCCAGGCGGGACAGCAGAACCGCGGCGCGCTTCAGCACGGGGTCGCTACGTACACCTCGGGCTGAATGGCGTTCACCCGCTCTCTGCGTCGCGTGGTCTGGCCGCAGAAATTCAGGCCGGCTCTTCCCAAGGGCTACGACGGCTCCAACAACCCAATCGAGTTCCTGCAGCTCTACACCACCTCCATCCAAGCTGCGGGGGGATATGACAAGGTCATGGCCAACTGGTTCTCCCACGCGCTTCGTGACTCTGCGCTGTCGTGGCTCCTGAACCTCCCGGAGGACTCTGTGAACTCCTGGGAGGAGCTCTGCAAGCAGTTCGTCTCCAACTTCAAGGGGACGTACGAGCGCGCCCTCACCCACAATGATCTGCGTGATGTGGTGCAGAGGAAGGATGAAACGCTCCGCAAGTACATCCAGCGCTTCAGCCAGGTGCGGAACAAGATCCCGAACATCCCTGACACCCAAGTCATCGCCGCCTTCCGCGAGGGCGTCACAAACAGCAGGATGCTCGAGAAGTTGGGCATCCACGACAAGCTCACCTCTGTGGTGAAGCTGTTCGACATGGCGGACAAGTGCGCCAAGGCTGAAGAGGGACTCCTCTTCGTGAAGATGTCCTCGAGAGGGGACGATCACGCTGAGGGGCCCAAGAGCCAGAAGAAGAAGGAGGAGCCCAAGCGCAAGGCCACCGCAGTTCTTGCGGCAGAGCCTGACACAAAAGGCACCCGCAGGGACTCCCCCGAGGCTGGAGAGAGGCAAGATGATCACCGCCCCTTCTGCATCTACCACAATAGGCGCGGCCACTCTTCGGAGTCCTGCTACGACCTCAAAAGGTTGAGCAAGGAGCGTGAGCAAGCAGAAGGGAATGGCAGCCGCGGTCGAGGTCGTGGCTACCGCGGGAGCGGACGCAAGGGCGGCTACCAGAAACCATCTGGAAATCAGGCCAACGCTGCGGAAAAGAACGGCAACCTCCCTGACGAGGAGGATGGCGGTTACCAAGCACCGAGAGGCGCCATTGCATGCATCCTCGGGGGGGGCGCAGGCGCCAAAGTCGAACAACCAGTTCAAGCAGTTCGCCCGCGAGCTCAACGCAGCCCTCCCAAGCACGGAGACCTCCAGGCCCCTCAAGTGGTCGCAGTACACCATCGCCTTCGACGCTCAGGACTACCCCAAGTCCACCAAGGCTGTTGGAACCCTCCCGCTGGTCTGCACCCCAACTGTCGACAACGTGGCCGTCTCCAAGACGCTCATCGATGGCGGAGCAGGCCTGAACGTTATCTCAATATATACGTTTGAAGCGCTTCAAGTGCCCTACGAGCGGCTCATGCCCTCGAGGACCTTCATGGGGGTCACCAGCGGCTCGATCGAGCCTCTAGGCCAGGTCAGACTTGCCGTCACCTTTGGGAGCAAGGAAAATTACCGCACCGAGCACATCGACTTCGATGTCGCACACATCGGCCTGTCGTACAACGCCATCCTCGGCTACACCGCGCTCGCGAAGTTCATGGCCGTCACGCACCATGCGTACAACATGGTCAAGATCCCCGGTAGCGCAGGCACAATCACCATCAGTGGACATGTCCTGGACGCTACGCGCGCCGTGGAGACGGCCTACAAAACTGCCGCCATGGCCTTCCCCGCAGAAGAGGACCTGCAGCCCCTCAAGAGGCCCAAGAAGAAGAAGCAGTTGTTCTCTCAGGAGGCAGTTGCTACAAAGAAAATATCTCTGAGCTCCAGTAGCTCGGGGGCTGAAGGCTCGGGGCTAGCGTCACCATTGGCGCCGCGCTGCCTCCCAAATAGGAAAGCGCGCTCGTCGCCTTCCTCCAGGGAAGCTCTGACATGTTCGCGCGGACACCGTCAGACATGTCTGGTGTACCGAGGGAGGTGATCGAGCACCACTTGGCCGTGTGCCCAAACGCGCGCCCCGTCAAGAAAAAAGGAAGAAAGCAAGCCCCCGAGAAGCAAGCATTCATCGTCAAGGAGGTCGAGAAGCTAAAAGCGGCAAAAGTCGTTCGTGAAGTCGCGCACCCCACCTGGCTCTCCAACGGCGTGGTAGTCCCAAAACCCGCCGGCGGAGGCCGCCTCTGCATCGACTACACTGATGTAAACAAGGCCTGCCCCAAAGACCCTTATCCCATGCCCAGAATCGACCAGATCGTGGACTCCACGGCAGGCTGCGACCTCCTCTGTTTCCTCGATGCCTTCACTGGTTATCACCAGAATAAGATGGCTAGAGAGGATGAGGAGAAAACGGCTTTCCTCACCCCATGCGGTGTGTATTGCTACGTCTGCATGCCCTTCGGCCTAAAAAATGCCGGAGCCACTTTCCATAGGTTGATGTGGATAGCCCTTGGCGGGAAAATGGGGCGAAACGCTGAAGCATATGTCGATGACATCGTCGTGAAGTCACGAGAGGGAAATACTCTTCTCGGAGACCTTGAAGAAACCTTCGCCAGCCTGCACAAGGTGAACATCAAGCTCAACCCCGCCAAGTGCGTCTTTGGAGTACCTCAGGCAAATTGCTTGTGTTCCTCGTGTCCCACCGGGGCATAGAGGCGAACCCAGACAAAATCAAGGCCATAGAAGACATGCAACCTCCACGCAGGCTCAAGGACATGCAACGCCTGGCAGGCTGCATGGCCAGCTTGGGGCGATTCATCTCCAAGTTCGGTGAAAGAGCCCTGCCGTTTTTCAAGATCATGAAAAGAACGGACACTTTCAAGTGGACCCCTGAAGCTAAAAAAGCATTTGAGGACTTGAAGAAGTACTTGGATAGCCCACCTGTAATGGTCGCCCCAAGGCTTGGTGAGCACCTGAAGCTGTACTTGTCAGCTACTCCACAAACAGGCAGTGCTGTCGTTGCGGTGGAAAGAGAGGAGCATGTACTTCACAAGAAGAGTGCAACCACTCCAAAGAAAAAGCCTCCTGATAAAGAGTGCTGCGAGGCCACGTCCCTCAAGGCCAAGTCCCTCGAGGCCACGCCTCTCGAGGCTACGTCCCTCGAGGCCACGCTCTCGAGGCTACGTCCCTCGAGGCCACCTCACTCTAGGCAATGTCCCTCGAGTCCAAGCCACTCGAGGCTATGTCCCTCGAGGCCCAGGACAAGCCCCTTGAAGCCAACCCCATCGAGGGCCAGGCCGGGACACCTCAGGCGAAGGACGCCGAGGCGACAGAAACTACCCTCGTCGAGCATCCAGTTTACTTCGTCAGCACAGTATTGCGTGATGCTCGCGAGCGGTACCCGATGCAGCCGAAGCTCCTCCTCGCTCAACTCATCGCCTCAAGAAAGCTGCGACACTACTTCCAGGGGCACCCCATCACGGTGGTCACCTCCTTCCCCCTGGAACAAATTCTGCGCAACCCAAATGCAACAGATCGTGTCGCAGGGTGGAATATCGAGCTACAGCCATTCAATTTGCGCTTTTATACCACAAGGGTAATCAAAGGAAGAGCGCTGCCAGACTTCGTCGCCGAATGGACTGATCCAACCCCTGAAGAGCCCTGGGAAGAAGAGCACGAGCCCTCTGGAGCCGCAATGCCCAGCCACTGGACCATGAAGTTCGATGGAGCTTTCGCGCGTCGCCACGGTGGGGCAGGTGTAGTCCTGACCTCACCCAAAAGGCGACAAGCTGTATTACGCGGTCCAGCTGTGCTTCGGAATTGACAAGATATCCAACAACATCGCCGAGTACGAAGGGCTGCTTGCTGGCCTAAGAGCCACAATAGCCCTGGGCGTCAAGCACATACTCATCAAAGGCGACTCCCAGCTGCTCGTCAACTTCTCCAACAAAAGCTACAAGCCTAAGGACAACCACATGGCCGCATACCTTGAAGAGGTCCGTAGGTTGGAGAAGAACTTCAGGGGAATGGAGCTCATGCACATCCCAAGAAAGGAAAACCAAGAGGCTGATGACATCGCCAAGCGCGCATCGAGGAGGCAAGCCCAGCTGCCAGGCGTCTTTGAGGAAAGGCTAGTCAAGGCATCCATAAAACAGCCACTAGAGGCCCTGCCTCCAAGCACAGACAAAGCCCTCCCGCCACCACCTACAAGTGGAGCTCCAGGCTGCGGACCCCACGCAGGGGAGCGTCTGTTGCTCATAGTGGTGCACCAAGAGGCAAGCTGGATTGACGAGATCAAGGACTACCTCCAAAAAGGGATCCTTCCCGAGGAAGATGTCGAAGCGGAGCGAATTTCCCGCCAAGCAAAATCATACCAAATCCTCGAAGGAGTTCTCTACCGCAAGCGCCCAAATGGCATCGCGCTCAAGTGTGTCCCTCCTGAAGAAGGAAAACTGCTGATCAGAGACATCCACAGCGGGCAGTGCGGACATCATTCGTGTGCCCGCACCCTCGCAGGAGAAGTCTTCAGGAGCGGTTTTTACTGGCCTCGAGCGCTTCAAGATGCAAGAGACATCGTCCAAGCTTGTGGAGCCTGCCAATTCCATGCCAAGCAAATCCACCAAGCAGCGCTGAGGCTACAAACCATTCCGCTCTCGTGGCCTTTTGCGGTCTGGGGGCTGGACATCCTCGGATATTTCCCAACGGCGCAAGGTGGATATCGCTACCTCTTCGTGGCCATTGACAAGTTCACAAAATGGCATGAAGTGGAGGCGACGCGCAGAATCACAGCAGGCGTGGCGGTGAAATTCATCAGAGGCCTGGTCTGCTGCTTCGTAGTGCCTAACCGCATCATCACCGACAATGGCTCACAGTTCACAAGTGGCATCTTCAGAGCATACTGTGAAAAAATGGGCATCAAGCTCTGCTTCCCCTCAGTCGCCCATCCGCAGAGCAATGGGCAGGCCGAGCGCGCAAACACAAAGGTCCTCAAAGGCCTAAAGACCAGGACCTTCAAAATCCTCAAGGGCCACGGCAAGGGCTGGATCAATGAGCTACCCTCGGTTCTCTGGTCCATCCGTACAACGCCACCCAAGCCCACGGGGGAAACGCCGTTCGCACTCGTCTATGGATCCGAAGCAGTCCTCCCCGCAGAGATAAAGCATGGGTCCCCACGGGTCCTTGACTTTAGCGAGGACCAGCAAGAGGACCTCCACAACGACGACCTGCTGCTCCTTGAAGGGCTAAGACGCCGTGCTGCTCTCCTGGCGGTCAAATACCAGCAGGACCTGAGGTGCTACCACAACCGCAATGTGCGCTCGCGCACCCTGGAGGCAGGCGATCTCGTCCTCAGGCGAATCCTCTCCAGGGAAGGCCTCCACAAGCTGTCCCCGATGTGGGAAGGTCCCTACAGGGTCACCCACATCGCCAGGCCTGGCGCGGCTCGCCTCGAGACACAAGACGGCATCCCCATCAAGAATCCATGGAACATCATGTATCTACGCAAGTTCTACCCGTGATCAAGGTCACGTCGAGACGTCAAGCGGACGAGGCAGCCTACGGCTCAACCTCCAAGCACTTTCGTCTCTAAAGGGTTAGAATGCCGAACAGCTTAAACCTCCCAAAAAAAATAGCTTTGTCTCCCAAAGGAACAAATGCAAGTGGTCATTGCCACACCCGTGATCATTGTCACGTCGAGACGACAAGCGGAAGAGGCAGCTTACGGCTCAACCTCCAAGCATGTCCGTCTCTAGAGGTTAGAATGCCGAACGGCTTAAACCTGAAGTACATGCTTTGTCTCCTAAGGGAACAAACGCAATCGTGGTCATTGCCACGCACGTGATCATTGTCACGTCAAGACTCCTAGCGAAGAGGCGGCCTACGGCTCAACCTCCAAGCATTCTTGTCTCTGGAGGTTAAAACGCCAATGGCTTAAACTTCCAAAGCCCCAAAGGCTTCACTCGAGGGGAAAACCCTCCGAGTTCTAAACCAAAAAGAGCCACCCTCAGGACGCTGAGGGCCTCTGCCACAAAGTGGTCCCCATGCCTCGACATGGTCAGAGCATTAACTTGGCAAACCCAAGCATAATGACTCCATCTCGTTCCTAAGTGAACTTAGCGCTTCGGCGCCTCTTAAAAAATGTTTTTTGGGGGGATTTTGTTTACGCATTACTATTGTTGAAATGTGCGCTTATATCTCTCCACATGCGTACCTCGCGAGCGGGGGCTGAGTACGGTGCCAGTGCCTCAAATGACACACCAGCAGCACTGCAAAATCCAAGAGTCCGAGCTCTGGCTGGAGGGCAAGATCCCACAAACACGCCATCTCTACAGAGGACCTTGGTACTTACTCTCCTCGCAAGGAACGCCTGAGGGGATCTATAAACGCGCATGGATCCTTTAAACCGTGTTTCAGCGTTTGGGTTCGCCCCTCTAATACCTGCAGGGAAGATTTCCCCCACGAGCCTGAAGGGGCATCCGCGAGCGACCCCTCAAGTGGGCAACCTCGCCAGGCGAAAAGCCCCTCTCGTGAGTGACCCCTCAAGTGGGCAACTTCGCCAGGCAAAAAACCATCCGCGAGAGACCCCTCAAGTGGGCAACCTCGCCAGGCGAAAAGCCTCTCCCGCGAGCGACCCCTAAAGTGGGCAACCTTGCCAGGCAAGAAGCCTCTCCCGCGCGCGACCCCTCAAGTGGGCAACCTTGCCAGGCGAAAAGCCTCATCCGCGAGCGACCCCTCAAGTGGGCAACCTCGCCAGGCGAAAAGCCTCCCGTGAGTGACCCCTCAAGTGGGCAACCTCGCCAGGCGAAAAGCCTCTCTCGTGAGTGACCCCTCGAGTGGGCAACCTCGCCAGGCGAAAAGCCTCTCTCGTGAGTGACCCCTCAAGTGGGCAATCTCGCCAAGCAGAAAACCACTCGTGAGTGACCCCTCAAGTGGGCAACCTCGCCAGGCGAAAGGCCTCCCGGAGTGACCCCTCAAGTGGGCAACCTCGCCAGGCGAAAAACCTTCGCAGGGCGAAAGCCTCGAGAAGCTAAGTACCGCACTCACGCTTTAAGAGCGCTTTTCTCTCCCTATTGCGCGTCCTTGCCCCTCGAGCGACTTCGCTTTTCCTTACGCTTCATGCACTACTCGCACGTCTAAGGGGGGCACTTGAGCACCGCGACTCAAGGCTCTTACCTCTCCTAGGCCTAAACTCCCCCCCGGCCTCGCGGAGTCGTTGCTCCCGCATACCGAGCAGGCGGAGTCATGGCACGAAGAGATGGGACCTAACGACGCAGAGAACAAATAGGCATGAAGTTGAGTCCAAAGAGACCTCACGAGGGGCAGACAAGCTCAAATTAAAGCAGCAACTCAGAATATATTACAGGACCAACAGTCTAAAATTGTCTAAGCACACAGCTAGTGCAGATACAAGCCCTCGCAGGCGCAATGAAGGATAACTCAGCAGGAAGCAGCACCGCCTTGGACTTCCTGCGCGGCGCCCTCTTCAGCCTCCGCAGAGCAGGCCTCCTCCTCGCTGTCCTCGGGCGCAGCTTCCGTACGCCTAAAGCGGTTGCAGAAGGCGTCCACCTGCTCGCGGAGGGAGCTTGAGACCCACTGCGCGTCATCGCCCTGGGCGGCCTCGGTCACGGGGCCAAGGTCGAAGTATGGCGTGAGGAGCTTGAGGTTGGTGAAGAGGCGATCCACCACCACCCCCAAGAGCTGCCGACTCTCGTCCTCGATCATCTCCCGGAGCTCGGCGATGGGACCCTCGAGCGCCGCGAAGAGCTGGTCGAAGTAGACCAAGTATATGGCAGCGTCGCCGCGGCCCCGAACGTCGGTATGCGGCGCGTCCGCTCCCAGCTGCGAGGCCATCTCGTTGCCACGAGCAACCAGCGCCTCGAACATGCGCTCGCGCTGCTTCGTGAGCGCCCGAACCGCGTTGGCGGAATCTGAAGCCTCCGCCGCTCGCTGCATCGCCGGGGCCACCTGCTCCTCCACGTCCTTCGCCAAGGAGTTGAGGTTGTGGACAGCCTCGGTGCGAGCCTCCTCCGCCCGGCGACGACCGTCCTTGGCACGCTTGAGTCGAGCCTCCAGCTTAGAGTTGGCCTTCTCAAGCTCGGCGATCCGCTGAGCATCCTCGGCGCGCTTGGCCTTGAAGCAGTCTTCCTGCCTCTGGGCCAGGTCGCGGTACTTCTGAGAAGTGGACTTATAGAACTGCTTCTCGCGCTCCGTGAGGGCGTCCTCAGCCTCTTTCTTCTTCTCGGCAAAGCGCCGCTCGAAGCGCCCGTAGGCCACCTTCTGGGCTGTGATGTTTTCGTCATACCTCAGAGTCGCCTTGGCCAACTCACCCTCTCGCTCCTCGAGGGTCTCGCGCTGAGCGACCAAGTCTTTTTCCGCCTGGAGGCGCTGCACCTCGCGCTGCTGCAGCTCCCCCTCCTTAAGGACCAGCTGCTGCTCGCGTTCGGAGAAGACCCTGCGGTCCTCCTCCAGAGCAGCGGACGCGGCTTGATGGGCGGAGAGCAGCCGGGCCTCCAGCTGGCCCAGCTCGCAGCGCTTCTACGCCAGCGAGCCCTCCATCGCCTCGTGCTCAGCCCGGACCTCACGAAGGAACTCCGCCGCTGCGTCGCGTTCCGCCTGTAGGGGGTTGAGCAGCTCGGCAGCATCGCGGATGGCCCCCTCGCGGATCTCCTTGGCGAAGCTGATGCCCTTCTCGCGAGCGGCCTGCAGCGCCAAGTGTGACGCCCGAAAATCGATACTATGTAGATTTAAGCGCTTCCGCCGAAATCCGCATAATAACGATTTTTGGTCGCCCACCAGACATAATGTGCACATCGAAACATGCGCATTATGTGGGTGGAATTGTGATAACATTACGACAGTTCCGATACATCCACAAATACAACAGAAGATATAATTACAACAACGACTCGAACGAGTCAAGATACAAATGTTACAATACAAAGATACAAATGACAGCGGAAGCAAAAAATAGTATCCGACTACGGATAAGAAGCAAATTGGACTAAGAGTCCAGAAGATAAGCAATGGCGCCATATCCCTGCCCAGCCAAGCCGGAGGGATTCCCAAGCTAACGTCGTCAGACTTCAAACCTGTTTACTGCACATAAAGCACAACCCAAAAGAGGGTCAGGGCACTCCCTGGCAAGCAAAACCGACTTGCCTACTTTCTACACCATCTCCCAAAATATAGGGGAGGTGGACTTAGCGGCAGCAGCACTAGCAACCAAGAGAGACACGCTATAACTTCCGTCTAATCAGGAGGGATAAGAGAGCGCATAAGATAAAACATCTACAACTAACACCAAACATAACCCATTCTCGAACTAACCCCCTCAACCAAATATGAGGAAGCAATTCGGGAAACTCACACGTTAACAATTTTAGTTACCATTCATTAGGAAAGTAATTCTATATTACTAGTCAAATTAATTAACATTATTTAGGTGTAAGTTATCTAGATCTCATTAGTCGGCAACGCACCAAGTTGTCCATAACCGCGGACGCGGCTCATCGATAAGATTATACCCTGCAGGGGTGCACTACTGGACCCATACTCGCATGATCAACCCAGTCAAAAACATTAGGGCCTTTCAACCCAACTCTTTTCCTTCACCGCAACAAGTCCAGGAGCCACGGGAGCTATGCTGGTCCCGGCCAAAAGGGTGCGGACTCCCGCAGGACACATCCCTCCGCACCAACAGGCCGCGCCCTATATGCATGTAACAAGGCACACCGCCAAAGTAAAATACTACACTAGTATCATCAATGCATATGAGACAAATGGAAAACCCGAACTAGGTGTGGCTCCCGGACAAGTTGAAGTTCCAGTCAAAGTCGAGGGGGCTCCATAGGGCCTCCCACAAGTGGTTAGTGCGCTCAGTCTTGGATTAGGGGAGCAAGATCTCAGTTCCTATTTCGACACTTAGCAGAACAAAGCACCTCGCAAGGCCTTCCGCCGGTGCCTTATCTTTTAATTATATTACCCCAATATAATATAACATTTTATTAAGGTAGAATAATCTATCAAGCTAAGCATATGAAATAAAAGACCAACTGACGACTCGCACAACCAATTCTAAGCATGCACTACGACTCGCAAGGCTAACAGATAAACATACAACAGGTGATGGGATGTGGGGATAAAGCTGTATCGGCTGCAGGATAACATGTGATGGGATCGCGATAAAGAATCGAATACTAGGGTAGCAGAGATCAACGGCAGGAATGAAAGACAATGTATAGGTAAACAAGCAAACTTTGCTTGCCTGGAATCCCGCATGGAAGCAGATCTTGTCGTTTCTCACACATCTCAACGTCGTATCCGCGAAGAAGCAACAAACACTGGAAAGCGTAAAAGATGCATCTTATAACTACGGCAAAGATCCAGCATGCTCATATGAGAATGATGCATGGCATGGCAAGATGCAATGCGAGATGCACTTAATCCAAATTAAGCGGAACCGGGATCCGACAATTAATATTTAGGTGCAAGTTATTTATTTACCAGCAATATTAAATGTTGGTTAGCATGGAAACACATGGCATGGGTGATCTAATTAAATTAAATGGAATAGGGCATTATATATTTATTACCCCTAACATTCCATATTTAATTATTTAGTTGCAATTAACAAATTACACTAAGCAATTAATATAACAAATGCAAAATGGCATACAAATGGAATATTAATATTCTTTGCATTTTTCTGATAAATAAACATATAAAGATTATTTAATTTAGAGTTATAGATTAAAAGTTATTAACAAAACAGGTTTTAGGGGTGTTTCTGCAATTTTACAGGACCTGTCTGTGATAGAAGAAGTGTTGGTGGGGGCTAAAGCACTAAAACTGAGAAGCTAGAGGGCTCGGTGCAATTTCTTAGCGCAGAGGAAATCTCTGGACTTTTCTCACCGAAGAAGAACTCTCTCCTGAGGCTGACAAGCGGGGCTAGGGGTGACTGGGCGCTGCGGGCACCCACTGTCGCTGACAGGTGGGGCCGCCCTGTCAGTGACCGAAAAGGAAAAAAGGGTGCCTTTTGTTGTTCACCACGGCACTGGGGTTCGAACTCGGGATCGCGTGGTGCGGATAGAGCGCGGCTCTGCTAGCCACGGGGCCGGAGATTGTTTTGGTGACAGGATAAGGGTGCGTTTGGATATGAGGTGACTCTGATGAACAGTTTCTGACGAAACTGCAACTCCAGTCGGACCACTGCGACGGGCAGCAGCCACAGCGGGAGCGACGCCAACGAGCGTAGGTTGCCGGCGACGACCATATTCGGGCGACGCTGGAAGAGGGCGTGCGTGCGGTGTGCGTGCAGGAGGGAGGGGAGCAGTAGAGGAGGAGCAGAGAGAAAGGAACGCGGGCGGAGCTCCTCGGTTATTCATGGCGGCCGAGCTCAAAATCGGGCACGCCGGTGACTGCTACGGCCAGGAAAAACGAGAGGGAAGAGCGGGGATGGAACCAGGGGGCTCACCGAGGTGCTCGATGTGGTTGCTCGTGCTCGGGGAGGCTTTTGTCGCCGGAATTTGGAGGCGGACGTCCGCCGGTCACGGGGAGACGAGGACGAGTTCGTCGGCCTCGAGCGCTCCCGGCTCAATTTCTTCGGTGGAGAGGAAGGTGACGATGCTGCGGACCTTCGAGGCCTGATGGAGCTCCTTCGACGGCACCGTAGCGGCGGGGCGACGATGAGGTGGTTCCGGTGAAAACTTTGGGGAAAGAAAAAGCAGTGGATGGGGAAGAGAGGCTGGCGGCGGCGCTGGGAGGCAGGAGGAGAGGGCGAGCTAGGGTTTCTAGGGTTGGGGGAGTGGAGACTAAGTAGGAGGGGGCAGGTGGAGGTGCACATGGTGGGGATCACCATGCCCACGCTTGTCTCTGTCTTTTTTTCTCTGTTGACTGCCCGTACAAGGAGAAGGGAAGATAGGCCAAGTGGGCTTCGGCCAGGGAAAAGAAGGTGGGCCAGAAGGAGAAAAGTGGCCCAGGTGAGGTTTCTTCAGTTTTTTAATTGTTTTGCTTTTTATTCTTTTTTGGTTTTTGTAATTTGAAAACAAATCAGAAAGAAACATAATAAAAACTTTTGAACAATTTTTAATAGTTTCAAATTAATTATATTAATTACTGGTTTGATTATTTATAAAAAATAATTTGAAACTTTATTTGAATTTACTCGAAGAGGTATTTGAATTTAAATAAGAAACTTAAAGAAGTGACCAAGAATTTAAATGGAGTTAAATTTAAATGCAAGAACTTAAATTAAGATTGACAAATGAAAAACCATGCATGATGATGTCATGTTGCTGCAAAAAGAAAAACAAACAATTTTCTAATTGGGAAAATTCCCGGGGCGTTACACCAAGTCTTCCAGCCGGCGTGCCTCGACCGCTGCGTGGAAGGACGCCCACGACTTCGCCAGCTCCTCCTGCTGCCGAGCGAGCCAGATGTCCCCGAGGGCGAGGTGCGCCTCCAGGGACTCCCTCACGAGGCCAAAGGCCAGCTCGCGGCGCTCCGCGCTCCAGTCCCAGCCGCGGAGCACCAGGTCTTGGCTCATAGAGCGCCCGGCCTTGGCGTCGAGGCCCGCTGTTCCGGCCTCAGGAAGAACTTGGGGGCTGGCTTGAGCCCCGCCTGAGCCCACGCCCGCACCCTCTTAAGGCCCCGTAGCCGCGGGGGGCGTCTCCCCTCCCGCCTGGCGGGGAGAAGAAGAATAGCCTCCCTCGGCAGACGCGCCCGTACCTGCTGGTGCCTCGCAGGGCTCCGCCGCGGGTTGCGCAGAAGCGGAGGACGCAGGCGGCGCCGCCGGCGCACCCAAAGGCGTCGATGCAAGCGGCGGCATTGGCTCGCGTGGCGGAGTGGCCTCGGGCGGAGGCGTAGCCGCGCGAGGCAGAGCGGCAGCGCGAGGGGGCATAGAAGTTCTCTCCTCCGAGCCCTCCACCACCAGAGGCTCGCGGGGCGCTGCAGGCGCGTCTGGGCCACCGGCGCCCTCCGTCACCTAGGGACCAGCCGACCCCGCGAGGGGCGCAGTCTCCTCCACTTGAGGCACCTCCTCGAGGGGGACGGCTGGGGCTGCCTCCGCAGGCCTCGCGGCGCTCTTCACCTCGGACGCCTTGCGGAGCCGGCGGCGCTTCGTAGGCGCAAGTCCGCTGACGGGGGCACAAGAAAAGACGTCAGCAAAAGATAAATTAAAGAAAAGAGCAAAGGGAAAATGACCCAGCGTCGTATAAACTCACCCTAGAGGAGGAGCGCCAGCGTCGACCCACGCCAGGCCAGACGAGCGCCAAGAGGGGAAGGGCTTGGAAGCAGGCCTCACGGGGGGCGCCTCCGCTTTTCTCTTGGAAGGAATATCAGACGGCCTTGCCCCCGAGCGGTCCGCGGCGACCTTGGTGCGAGGCCCGCACCTTCCTGGAGAGGCCTCCGCGCTTGAGGCCTCCCCTTCCTCAGCATCCTCCTCCACGGGGCGCAAGGGCGCCACCACGAAGGCGTCTTCATCGCCTGACGAGATATCGCAAATCTCGTAAGTAGCCGGTCCGGCTCTAGAAAAGGAAACCTCTCCAGCCGTGGCCTCCTCCTCACCTAGACCAGCTCGTGAAGCCGAGGGAGAATCGTCCCCCTCCGCTCCTCGCGGGGCCAGCATCGGCACGTCGGAGTCCGCCGGGCCTGTCGGGGTGAACGGAGGCATCCCCTCCAAGAGGGCCATGCGCTCCGTCAGGTTGTACTGATGGAGGGGCCGGAGCACCGGAGGAAGCTCGTCCACAGGAAGCACTTAGGGGCTGACGAAAAGCGCGGAGAGGATGTTGTCGACGGTGTCCTTGTCGTTGTCCTCGACGTGCAGCCGCATCCTGTCGTTCGGCCCCGAGTACATCCACATGGGGACCGAGTGAGCTTGGAGGGGCGCGATGTGGCGCGTCATGAAGTCTGTTGCGATCATCTGCCCCGTGAGACCCTCCTCGCGGAGGAAGCTCAGGCGCCCCATCAAGCTCACGTTCCTGGCGCCGTCGAAGGCGGCCTTGCCCCAGTAGGAGTTCTTCACCGAGGGCTCGTCGGGGACCTCGAGGAAGGCGCAGGGACGCTCCACCCCGACGAAGAACCACTTCTGGCAGAAGTCGTCCACCTTCTTCGTCACGGCGGTGATGGCCTTGTCCTCGCTCCAGGACATGGGGATGTAGACGCCCCCCATGCCATCAACGTTGCGGAACGAGACGCACCCGGAGCGCTCGTTCTTCGCCGTGTTCCGGAGCGCGTAGAAGCACCGGAACAGCCCCACTGTGGGCTTCACGCCCAAGTACGCCTCGCAGAGATAGGCGAAGACGGTGAGGATGAGGACAGAGTTGGGGTGCAGGTGCAGCAGCTGCACCTGGTAGAACGCCAGCACTGCCTCCAGGAACGGCGAGAAGGGCGGCACCAATCCCGCGGCCAGGCAGTGCTGGAAGATCGGGAAGAACCCTCGCGGGCGCTTCCCGTGACCCGCGGGCTTCAGGGCGGTGGCGCCGTGCTCATTCGTCCAGTCCGCCACCAGGTGACGGACCTTGGTCAGCGCCTTCTCATTGACGCGCACGCCGAGCAGCGCCGCGCCCATCACGGGCTCCGTGGCCTCCGCCTGGGAAGAAGACCCCGCAGTGGTCTTGCCTTTGCTCTTGAGAGGACTCATGGTTGAAGGCGCGGGGATTGGCTGGAGATGGAGAGCAGAAATTCGCAGAAGAGAGCGGAGGTGGAGAGCTCTGTAGAGCGGAGTTCTCTGTGAAGTATCGGAAACGGTAACGGCTCCCTGCCGCTGCACTCGGGCTTTATGTCCTCTCCAGGAGCAGTTACCGGGGCGTGGTGGGACCCCCCACGACTCGCGCCCCAGATCTTGCGAGGCCGTTAACCGCTCGGGTGCCGCGTGGCTCGGGCCGGCTGGGCACTAAGGGCCCACGACGCTTCGCCTAAGCCCATGGGCTCAGTCGTGCCAATCATGGGCCCGGGGGCTACTGTCGGCCCAGTGAGAACTAGGGTATGGAGAGCCCATTCCCCCCAGGCCTCGCACGTGGGCCCATAAGACGAAACGACTAAGGACCAGGCGTCATGGCCTGGCGAGACCCTCGAGAGGCAACTCCCCTCGAGGGCCCGAAAAGGACTTGAGGGCCTCAAGGGACCCCTCGCCTCAGGGGACCCCCCCCCCCCCCCCCCCCGAGCCGCCAACCCGCCTGAGGAGGAGTCCAACGGGAATCCCCCCTCAGGCCTGAAGGGAACCGTAGCGACCAAGGAAGCACGGCAGGGCGCACGTGACCTCTGCCACGCTCAGGCAGGGACGCTCACACCCACGTCGTTGTCCCTGCCGATAAAGTGGTCAACAAAGCCGCTCTGCCCGCTGCGCCGCTGCCAGGACCTTCTACTCTGGCAATAAAGCGGCTGGACGGCGCAACCTTCCAACGGAGGTCGTCATCGCGGGCCCCACCTCAGAGACGGCCCGCTCTGCTGATCGTACTACGCGGTCGGCTGGCTGTCGGCCACGGCGCCACCTTTAACAACAATGGACCGAGTCCATGGACGGATGGAGCGCGGTGGACTCGTGCTCCGCACTGCCTCTGGCATGTGGGAGCCACCTTGAAGGCCAAGTCGAAGAAGAAGGCCCGAGGCGCCTATAAAAGGGAGGAGATGTCCATCGTAGGAGGGGTCGGCCCTTTGCGCACAGAACACCCTTGTAAACCTTAGCTACTCTGGTTAGATTAGCCTAGCGCCGGAGGAGGAAGAAGATCGTCGCTTCCCACCCCAGGCAAGAACTGCCTCAAGGGGGCGTCCGGCAAGCTCAATTGTACTGTAACCTTCCACATATAATACAGACAAGCAGGAGTAGCGGTCTTACCTCCTCACGAGGGCCGTGAACCTGGGTAAAGGACGGTGTTTTCCGTGGTCAGGTGTGCGTCTTCTTCAGGTCCGGCGAGCAACGTCGCGGGGCCACTTGAGGTTGTAGACCTCCGCGTTCAATCCCCTGTCGAACTACACTTCAGGAAGTGACTACCCCCGATTCCTGGGAGTCATAACCCGACATCCTCGACTTGTTCTTTCGTAGCTGCATCGGGTGCGCGAACAACGCTCCCGATGGGAGTAGCCCCCAAAGGTGTGGTTGACTAAGATAGTCGGGCACAACTTTATGTATGCTTTTTGGTCTGCAGCCATACTACCGCCAACAGCTTGAAGGAGCCACCGCCTTCGTTCGCCCGGAGAAGGAGAGGCGTCTTTGGCGTCGTGAATAGCCGTTGGCCAGTAAAATCCGGCTCGTAGTGCTTTGGGCACCAAGGCACGACTGCTAGCGTGATGCCCGCAGATGCCAGCATGAATATCATTTTAGATGGCTTGACGGTCGACTGGATCTATGCACCTTTTTAGAATTCCTGAGATGCTTCTCTTGTAGAGCTCACCGTTGATGATGGTGAAACTTTTGGAGCGCCGAATGGTCCGCTTGGCTTCGACTGGATCGACTGGCAGCCTTTGGTGCCGCATGTAAGCTAGATATGGGCTTGTCCATGTGGCTTCGACTAGTATGACCTCCATTGGCTCCTTCTCCTTGTTACAGTCGCGGGGGAACCCGGTGCGGGTCGAAGCTTAATGGATCGCTGTGTAATACGCTCGAGGAAGACGCCGGGTGGTACTGACACCTTGTCGGATCCCATGTTGGCGAGGACGTCGGCTTCTTCGTTGCTTTCGCGGCCGATATGCCGCAACTTACAGCCGTCGAAGGTGCCCTCCAGCTGGTTGTACAGGTCTCTATAGACGATCATGTTGTCAGCTCGAATTCGTCTGTCTTCTTCATCAGTTGGTAGAAGGGCAGAGCCTTCTCACCCAACTTACTAATGAACTCGGCCGGCTAGGCGTTGCACCTCGCGGAGCTTGGTCGGTGCTGGCATTGTGAGTATGTTTTGCACCTTCTTGAGGTTTGCTTCGATTCCTCTTGCAGAGACCAGGTACCCTATCAGTTCTGTGGCTGGCACGCCGAAGACGCACTTGTCCGGGTTCAGCTCGATCTGGTATTCGTCGAGCGCGGCGAAGACCTTGCGGAGGTCGGCGACGAGGGTGTCTTCCTTGCGGGTGGTCACGATGATGTCATCGACGTAGACCTGGACAATCTGTCCGATAAGCCCTTTGAGGCATGCTTGCATCGTACGCTGGTATGTGGCACCAGCGTTCTTCAACCCGAAGGGCTGTGTCTGGTAGCAGAAGACGCCGTCGGGTGTGATGAATGCTGTTTTTTATTCGTCGTCGACGTTGAGTCTGATCTGCTGGTAACCTTAGTAGGCGTCCAGAAAAGACAAGCGCTCACAGCCTGCTGTCGAGTCGATGATCTGGTCTATCCGCGGGAGCGGGAAGTGGTCCTTGGGGCAGCATTTGTTGATGGCAGTGAAGTCGGCGCACATGCGTAGTTTCTTCGTCTTCTTCTTCTGTACCAGGACAGGGTTGGCGACCCAGTCTGAGTCCTTGATCTCTCGGATGAACTTGGCATGCAGCAGTCGGTCGATTTTCTTAGTGATCGCGTCCCGTTTCGGTTAGGAAAAGCATCGCATGGCTTTTTTGACGGGTCAGGCGTCCTTGTGGACTTTTAAGGAGTGCTCCGCGAGATTCCTGGGTATTCCTGGCATGTCTGAGGGTTGCCATGCAAATACATTCCAGTTTTCACGTAGAAACTTGACGAGCGCGCTTCCTATGTAGGAGTCAGACTTGACGATACTTTGACCGTCTTGCTGCCGTCAGTCGGATGGACTTGATGGGTTCCTGTGTCATCATTTGCGTTGAAGGCGGCGTCTTTGGCTGGCTTCTTGTGGAGCGGGAAGATGGTCTTGTCGTTGTCGGCTGCCATTGCCTCGAAGTGCTCTTCGACCCCGAAGAACTCGGAGATCCTGCTGAACTCGCGGTCGCAGCTGTTGGAGCGGTCGAAGTCGCCCCGCACCGTAATTATGCCTTTGGGTCCAGGCAGCTTGAGCATCAGGTAGGCGTAGTGAGGTACTGCTGTGAACCTGGCGAAGGTTGGCGCCCAAGTATCGCATGGTACTGCGATTTCTAGTCGACGACCTCGAAGTTGTTTGACTCTCTCCTGAAGTGCTCGGGTGTGCCAAGGATAACGTCGAGTGTGATCGTTCCCATGGGCGTGATTGCTTGCCCTGGTACTATGCCGTGGAAAGTGGTCTCGGACTCCGGCAACTTCTCTGTCGACTTGTTCATCCTTCTGAGAGTGTCAGCGAATATGATGTTAATACCGCTGCCTCCATCCATGAACACCTTCTTCAGGTTGTAATCTCCGATTAGAGCTTCGACTACTAGGGCAGCGTGCCCGGGTCGAGGTACTTCCGACGGGTGATCTGCCCTTGAGAACGTGATCAGTGTCTCTGACCCTCTCAGGTAGTTTGGTACTGCGCGTGGGCAGGTGGTGGCTTGGAGAACTTGGCGGGTAATGAGATTTTGGACCCGGTTTGAGGGGTGCCCTTTCTGTATCATGTTGAGTTGTCCACGTGTGGCTGGGTATGCGTCGTGTGCCGTCGGATGGGCTCCGTGATGCGGCTGCTGCTGCTGCTGTTGGGGAAAGGCTCCCGCCACATGTGCTAGGGTGTTGTTCGCGGGTGCTGCCTGGATGGCGAGCTGCGTGGCTGGCTGCAGTGCAGGTGCAAGAGTGATGATATGCTGCATGGGCTCATAGATCTTGCGTGGTTTGCGGCAATCCTTCAACAAGTGGTTGTCGCCCCATTTGCCGGTTTCCGGGTTGCGGAACATGTGGTGTTTGCAAGGTTGCGCCAACTCCTCGGCTGGGGTCAATGCGCGTCTCCACTCGCGTTTTTGGCCTCCGTCGTTGTGGTTGATGTTAATGCCGCTTCAGTTGTATTGTCCTTGGTCGGACTGGCGACCTTGGTCACCGCTGCGGCTGTATTGGCGACCTTGATCGTACTGGCGATTGCTGTCGCGTGCTTCGTCACGGGGGGTTTGATATCCCGCCTCTACTAGCTCGATCGAGTCGAGGTTGGTGAAACGTGGCTTCTTCTTGTGGCGTCCTTCTCGCCAGTTACTTGTTCCGGCTTCGTTCTTCGGGGAGTTGTCGCGGACGTAGTCCTCTCCTTCCGCCCACTGGTTGGCTATCTTCATGAGCTCGATCATGGTTTTCGGCTGGAGCCTACCGAACTCCTCGTGGAGGTCGTGGCGGGAGACGCCGTGCATCAAGGCATCCATCACCCGATCTTCTAAGACAGCTTCCATAGTGTTGCGGAGGAGTGTCCATCGTTGGATGTATAAGCGGAGCGACTCGTCTCGCCCTTGCTTGCAGACTTGCAACTCGATGTAGGTTGCTGGCCTCGCGTACGTCCCAAGGAATCTTTTGATGAAACTATCCTGGAATTCCTCCCAGGTACTGAAGGAGTCTTTAGGCTTGCTAGTGAGCCACCCGCGTGCTGAATCCGTGAGCCTGAGCTGGATGTATTGCATCTCCGTGGTCAAAGTTCCGCCTTGACAGGTAAAGGCGTGGGTCTTGTTTCCCGTCGTACTTGGGTGTTCCCGCTGCGAGCTTGAAGCCCTTGGGCATGCGAGTGTCGCAGATGTTGAAGCTGAAGCACGCAGCGCCACATGGCTCGAAGTTGCGGTCAGCTCGATCGTCCAGGTTCGTCGTGCTGGTCGTACGCTGGGTGCGGTTGCGGTCCACCATCCTTTGCACGGTGACGTTGCGGAGGTCTTCGCCTGGTTGCGGCTGTCGTAGTGGCCTGGCTGCTGGGCCAGCGAGTGTTGCAGGCTCGCGGGCGTGGTGTTCTCGCTCCTCTCGTGCGCGGTCGTTTGGCGCTTTGTTTGCCAAGGCGTCCTCGATTGCCCTCATGAACATGATTTGCTGCTTGTGAAGAAGGGCGCGCGCGTCACCCTCCGGTGGCTGCGTAAGCCGCAGGTATGTTTCGACTGCCATGAGAGCGGCGTTGGCTGTTTTCGGAACGGGTATCCCGTTTTCATCCTCAGCTACGAAGGACGAGTCGAGGTTGCGGGTGACCCTGGCTCGATCGGCCTCTGTCATAAGGGGCACGCGAGCTCTATGGCGTCGCGCTCCTTGGTTGAATTCCGTGGAGGAGGTAAATGAGTAGGCGCCCTCCTGGCGCTTGATGCGTCAGCCTCCCTCTTGCGTCGAATGAGTTCGGCTTTTTCCGCGCGAAGTCGTTCGTCTTCCTTGCGTAGCAAGTACTGGACCGCCAGCTGATCCTCCTGAGGCGCGTCCGGTGGGGGGAACGTTCCGTCGTCGACGTGCTTCATAGCTCTGATTGCTATGTCGCGCGTGATGGTGAGCCGCGTCACCTGGTCGGGCATGATCACCTCCAGCGGATACGCGGGTTCATCGTCGTTCTCGGGCGGCACCGTGCCAGCCATGAAGACTTGCGCGGGGTAGACTTGGATGGCGGTGTGGACGCTGCCGCCGCTGCTTCCGTCGTCCGAGCCTTGATCGGGATCAACAATTGCTGCAACGTGATAAGTACTGCAGTCGCCGCCGCGTTTCCTTTCTTGAAATTCCGTGATTTTTTCCCGCGGGCATGAAGAGAGACTTCGCCGTCGTCGGCGCGAGTGCGATTGGCTCAGGGAAGACTTGGTGGCTCGATGGAGATGTGTGCGGCGCGGGTGATGGTAGCGCGACCTTGGCCGCTCGTGAAGGCACGGTCGACGTAGTCGAAGTTGATGTAGATCTTGGTTTCGCCAGCAGTGCGATCGAGACGGTCGGAGTAGACTCGATCTGCGCGGCGGTCGCTAAGGTGGTTGACGTAGTCGACGTAGATGCGGGTTCATCAGTCGAAGATGCGATCTTCGCAGTCACGGTGGGTGCGATCTCCGCGGCAGATGACGACGCGGGCAACATGATGGTGGCAGATGCAGGTGTCGCCGCCACGCGTGGCGTGGTCACCATGGACCTGAATACTCCACGACTGTCTACGAAGCAGTGTATGGTACCGAAGGTGAGGCACATACCTACGTTTAGATCAGTGTACACCGAGCGGCAGGCCGGTGGGTGGAAGGTGTACTCGAAGGAGCCGAAGCAGATTGACTCCTGGGTGATCAAGACGTCGATCTTTGTCGCTGATGGAGCCGGTGCGACCATGATTCCAACGCTCGTTCTTTCCCACAGACGGCGCCAATGGACGAGGGTGTATCTCGGCAAATCCTGGGGTTGTGCACCCCGGGTTGATTGAGGAAGAGATAGATGAACGTTGGTGATCACGACGGCTGACAAGCAAGGCGTTTACCCAGGTTCAGGCTCCCGGAGGATAACACCCTACTTCCTGCTTGTCTGGTAGTAATGGCGAGTTGTGGCTACAATGGTGAGATGACGATCTAGCTAGGGTTTGTGTTGGCGGCTATCAGCGTGTCCTTGGACGAGCAACCCTCCTAGCCTTTATATGATAGGCTAGGTCCCGGGTGAACGGTGCCGATGGCGTCTTACAAATAGGGTAAGAGTCGTATGACCTAGCCGAATAGAATTGGGCCACACGCTATCTCTATTGGGCCTTCCTTGGGCCTTTGCAGTCTTGGCGTGACCCAGGTATCCTCACCGTGGGATAGTCGAAGAGTAGCCCCACGTCAATGATTAAGTAATAATAATTGATAATTCATATAATCCATAAACCGATAGGAATCCAAATATAATGCATATATAATCATACTCGAATACATAAATCGAACTGACCGAAACCGAACCGATTAAGTAATAATAATTCATTTTTCTGTTATTTGTAGAGAAAAATCATATTTATATGAAAATATTAATATCTTCAAACCGAACCGATGGGAATCTAAATATTTTCGAATACATAAACTGAATTGACCGAAACCGAACCAATTAAGTAAAAGAAATAATTCAAATTCGTGAATTGAACCGAAACCAAACTGATTAAGTAATAATTAATAATAATTCATTTTTCTGTTATTTGTAGAGAAAAACCATATTTATATGAAAATATGGAAATATTAATATCTTCAAACCGAACCGATAGGAATCCAAAAAAAATCGAATACATAAACCGAATTGACCGAAACCGAACCGATTATAAGTAAAAATAATAATTTGAATTTCGTAAATCAAACCGACGGATTAAGTAATAATTAATAATAAGAAACGGAAATAGGTATATTAATAAAGCGGTAACCGATATATAAAAATCCAAACATTTCCAATACAAGAGATCGCTGGGACACACAACTGTCTACTAATCTAAATACCACTTTCGTGCAATCTCCAAGCCAAGGCGAGCGTCCAGAGCAGCATGCACGACACTCTCGTACCTCAATGGAACCGCGGCCCATCCGGAAGTTAGGTCTTTGATACGTCCAAAACGTATCTACTTTCCCGAACACTAACGCGGACTAACGCTGTTTTCACAAGAATTACCCTGGTGTCTCCATTTTGTGCAGAAATATCAACTTCGGAGAAAAAGCCAAAAATCCAACCAGAAGTTATTTTCCATCCGAGAGGGACCAGGAACCACAAAGACCAACCAGAGAGGAGGCCTGAGGGGCCCACATCACCTGGTGGCGCGGGGCCCATCTGGTCGCGTTAGGAGGTGATGTGGCCACTCCCTCGCGACCCCCTCGCGGCTACTTAACCCTTCAAACCTAAAAAACCACGGGGGATAGCCACTTTTCCGGAGAACAACACCGTGCGCCGCCGCCATCGCGAACCCTAGTTCAGGGACCATAAGTCTCTGTTTCGGCACCCTGCCGGGACGTGGAATCTAAGGGGATCATCGCCATCGTCATCTCCACCGCCTCTCCGTAAACCATCCATGGTTCCCCTATCCATGAGTGAGTAATTCACCGTTGTATGCGTAAGGGGATGGTAGGGATTGGATGAGATCACTCATGTAATAGTTGTAAGATTGTTAGGACATGGTGCCTTGTATCCGTTATCGGTGTTGTACGCCATTGTTGCATCTTGTTATGCTTAATGCTTGACACTAGGGCCCGAGTGCCATGATTTCAGATCTGAACATGTTATTCAATTATGATGATAATTTTTGTTTTGGATCATATCTATGAGTTGTATTCACATGCTATTGTCCGGAACCGATGGCCCCAAAGTGACAACAATTGGGATAACCAGAGGGAATGGCTATGATGTAAGGATCACATGTATTCACAGAATGTTAATGCTTTGCTCTGGTAATTTTATTAAAAGGAGTACCTTAATTGCCAGTAGTTTCCCTTGAGACCTGCTGCAAACGGGCTGGCAGGACAAAAGATGATGTGCAAGTTTCTCATTGCGAGCACGTAGAACTAAATTGGAATACATGTTTATGATTAGTTTATACTTGGATGCTTTATATTATTTATCTGCAAATGACTATGCTATGTTATTACATGAATTATCTTATCCATGCAACGCCCGTACTGAAGGGGTTACGGTGCAGAAAACAATAATTTTCTAGCGTACGAAACCCTAACTAGCCAGGATCTATCTATTTAGTACATGCGATAACGGTGGCGGAACGGGTTACATTACCTCCATGTAGACCGATAGCGGGGATTACGCTCCCGCACAAGCGTTGACGATGAAGTCGTACGTAGCCGACCTCGAGGTCGTGACGAACTTGCCGCGATGTCGAAGTCGATGACGCCGGGGTGTCGATGATGATCTGCGTCGACGGGCGTCGGGCGGAAGAACGCAGAGCGCCAGCACCGAGGCTGGTGCGCCGGCAGCAGAGGGGGGTGGCGCGGCGGCTGCAGGGGGCGAGACGATGTCGCCCAAGCTCCTCAATAGAGTAGCCTCCGAGCACTCGCAAACATACGGAGCTTAGCGACAACTCCCGGTCATTCAGATCCAGCTGAAATCGCAGGAGTAGATCTTATGTGGAATCCCGCAGAGCAACGGCGCTCTGCGGTATGGCTTAGGTGGAGAGAGACTGTAGCACCCCCGAGAGCCAAGCTAGACAAATTCCAGATATCCATCTGATATAAGCCTAACCTCGATCTCGAGAGCCAACAGCTGAACATTCGATAACACAGCAGTGACTCTACGACTCAAAGCAATATTATACAAACTCTTAGCAGAGTGAAGATAGCAAATATTACAAGCAGAGGTCACTGACCCAACCACACATCAAACATCGAAAGCAAATTATGTTATGCTACATAACAAGAACCAAAAGGCCTAAGAGGCCATAACATAAGCGACGTCCCGCCCATCGATTCCAGGCTGCTGCCCGGGAACCCCGATCTACTCGTCGATGTCCAGGTAGAAACCGGCAGTGGAGTTGGAACCTTCACCTGTCCAAAAAGTGCGCAAGGCTGAGTGCAGGAGGTACTCAACAAGACTTAATTAACCTATTATATATCTGCCCGTCCAGAGAGGATTCATGAATGTCTTTGCATAAAGCCATCTTTGTTTTCAAATCGAGGGAGGAGAGAGAGTCTCGCATCAGTAGACTTTTAAAATGGGATAAGGGAACAACACCTCTGACTCCATCCTCCATCTTCTGCAGCCACCGGAATGTCATCGCTTGCACCACCCTCAGGAATCACCCCCTCGCTCAACCCGAGGAAGTAACCCTAGCCCCCCCTTAGTTGACAATTTTATGATTGATTTTAAGTTGTCTATGATCATCAGACATGAGGTACCAAGTCGTCCATAACCGTGGACACGGCTTTCCGAAAAGATTTACCCTGCAGGGGGTGTAACTACCCACACGCGCCAACCAACCGATACGCCAGACATTAGCACTCTACCTGGGAGTGCCGGCTGGAGAGTTGGCCACGACCTTTCCCAAGCTTCGCCTATGTCCATGAGCCACATCAGTAGATCTGACCACGCGCAGCGGTCTCTAGTGCGGGTTGCCAGGGTCAACATGTGGACCGCAGCCCTGTTGCCCCAGCCCTAATCATCTTCCATCCTTCTTTTCTTCTACCTAACATGCAAATGGAAAACTCGAACTAGTGGCTTCACGTAGTAGGCTAGACAAGTTGGAGTCGAGGGGTTTCCGAGCCCCGTGTGGATGCACGAATGGTCTTGGTTCCAAAGACGAGAACTCGGATCCTAGTGTCGACAAGAACGAGACAAACCACCACAGTCCCGATACGGCCTCTCGTCCAAGTCTTTAATAATAGATAAATCATGTGTACTTATTCCATCCCAATCTTCTCAACTGGATGGAGGAAGGAGCAACTAAGCAAGTCTAAGCGGCAATGCAACGCAGGTGACACTCTAAGCCTTGACCAAAACATCTTTGAACCGTATGTATAACACAAGAATGAAATACTTTCGAAATATTATATGTGCAGATATAAGGTTATGCTTGCCTTGCTCTTCAGTAGCTGGGTATTGGTCTTCGGGGGCGTTGCAAACACTCTCGGGCTCAAATCCTATCGCGAAGAACCAAATACCGGAAAGGAATGACACAATCAATACAGTATTGATGCAATGCGCAATCACATGAATGATATGTCATTTTAGAATTTCCTAGATGCAAGCACCAAATTAAATGGATGAATATAACACACCCATAATTTAAATTAGGGTTTATTAAGGTGAGACTAATAACACTTTTTTTTTCTTGTATGGAATATGTATGATTAAATTATTATTGAGTAGATTTTATTTTTCTGAATATTTTGATATAGAAATCATATTTTTCTGATTTATAATGAATTAGTTATGAATTCTCAAAGTTTAAACAATTTAATTCAAATTTCAAATTTATTTGAATAAATTGACCCCACATGTCATAATTCTAATTATTTTAGAAAATAGTAATGGAAATTATTAAAACTCTGACAACATGGCCCCACATGTCGTAATTAAAACAATTACAGAAAAGAAATAATGATTTTATGAGATTTAAAAGGGATGATGACGTCAGCTGACGTCATCGATGCCCAAATCCCCTCTGCTGATCACGATTCTCTCGAACCAGAGAGAATTGGGGCGATTGAGTACCAGCAGTAGGAAGAAGAGGCCAAGGCGGACCATTTGGTGGTGGCGCCGCTCGGAAATGGTCACCGGAGCGCGGCCACGGCGCGGCGGAGCGGCGGCCGGAGCTCGGGTTCGTCGGCCGCAAGAACCAGAGCGAACGGGAGGAGGAGGGAAGGTCCATGAGGACCAGTAGCTCACCCTGGTGCTCGTAGGAGGCTTGAGGAAGCGAGGGGAGCTCGGGGATGGCCGGAAAACGAGCTCGACGGCGGCGGACCCGACGGAGGGAATCGGTGTTTCCCGCGGCGTCGCGGCTTCCCAGCACGAACCGCTCGAGGAGGAGGAAGAGGAGAGTGAGGCGGTTCTTCTGAGCTGCTCACCGGAGCAGGAGATGGCCGGAGTTCACCGGGGTTTCTCGCCGGACGTAGCTAGGGTTTCGGGCGAGCTGAGGAAGGAGAAGACGAAATGGGAATGGCTTAGGGTTTTCTCCGGCGGCAGGCGTGCTTCTTGTAGTCCAGGGAAGGGCGGCGGCGCGAATCGCAGCGCGGGGAGGCAGGGAACGGCGGAGCGCTCGCCACCGGCGCACGGGGAGGTCGGAAGCTTGAAGACAACTCCATTTCCTGGAAAACCCCCTGGAAGATTTACTTTTTGCCAGATTCTTTCACAAACAGGCCCCTGGTTACTTATTTAAAAGGTTTGGGCTTTTCTGTAAAGAGGAAAATTTGCAGAAAAATACTAGGGGATTCAAAATTTCACAAGGAAGCCATTGGAAGTCTTGGATTTTGAAATTTTGAAATATTTTGAGTTCACCAAGAATAACAAGAATTTAACCCTTTCTTTCAAAAGCAAACAGGTGAAATTAAAATGCAAATTCTTGTCCAAATTAAATGAGATGCATGCAATGCTCAAAACACACCTTATATTTCCACTTAGCAAACTTGGGATGTTACAGATCTACCCTCCTTACAAGAATCTCGCCCCGAGATTCCTAGGTTTTAGAAAAGAAGTCGGGATACTCAGATCGGAGACGATCTTCGCGTTCCCAGGTTGCTTCCTCCTCAGAGTGATGAGACCACTGAACTTTGAGGAACTTGATGCTCTGACGTCGAGTTTTACGCTCGGCTTCATCAAGTATACGGATAGGATATTCACGATAGGTTAGATCCTCTTGAAGGTCAAGAGTCTCATGGTCAACACCACGAATGGGATTTTTGAAGCAACGCTTCAACTGGGAGACATGGAAGACGTCATGGACGTCTGGAAATTTTGAGGGTAGTTCCAATTGGTAGGCAAGCTCTCCACGCTTAGCCAGAATGCGAAAGGGACCAACATAGCGAGGAGCCAGTTTGCCTTTGATACCGAATCGACGGACACCCCGAAGAGGAGTGACCCTGAGATAGGCATACTCGCCAACTTCATAGTGAACATCTTGGTGATGGCTGTCATAGTAGCTCTTCTGACGGGACTGAGCTGTTTTGAGACGTTCACGGATGATATTGACTTGATCTTCTGCTTCTTTAATGATATCTGGCCCAAAGAGTGATCTTTCACCGGTTTCGGACCAATTCAGAGGAGTACGACATCTCCTGCCATACAAAGCTTCAAATGGTGCCATACCAATGCTAGATTGGAAGCTGTTGTTGTAACTGAATTCAGCGAATGGAAGACACTTCTCCCAATTCTTTCCGAAGGATATGACACACGCTCTTAACATGTCCTCAAGAATCTGATTGACTCGTTCCGTCTGACCACCGGTTTGAGGATGATAAGCTGTGCTAAAAGAAATACGAGCTCCCAAGGCTTGTTGGAAACTAGACCAGAACTTGGAGGTAAATAGACTTCCACGGTCAGAGATGATCTTCTTCGGAATACCATGAAGAACAACTATCCGGGATATATACAGATCTGCTAGTTGGATAGCAGTGATATCTTCTCGAACAGGAAGAAAGTGAGCAACCTTAGAAAGACGGTCCACGACTACCCAGATAGCATTGTTTCCCTTCTGAGTCTTTGGAAGACCAGTGATGAAATCCATACCAACTTCATCCCATTTCCAGACAGGAATGGAAAGGGGTTGAAGGGTACCAGCTGGCCTTTGATGTTCAGCTTTAACGCGACGACAAACGTCACATTCTGCCACAAACTTAGCAATTTCCCGTTTCATCCGGGACCACCAGAATCTTTGACGAAGGTCCCTATACATCTTAGTGCCACCAGGATGGATAGAAAGAGGTGACTCATGAGCTTCTCGAAGGATAAGCTGTTTCAGATCTTGCTTCTTGGGCACCACTAGACGCTTGCCGAAAACGGTACCTTGATCATCGATGGTGAAGCATGTAGCTGCTCCGTCAGCAATGTTCCGCTTAATCTGAGTGATATCAGAATCATTCTTCTGGGCAGCTATGATCCGTTGTTCAAGAGAGGGTTTCACCTCTAGATTTGCCAGGAATCCACTAGGGACAACTTCAAGGTTGAGTCGTGCAAACTCCTCATAGAGGGAGGGTTGAGCTTTCTTAAGTAACAGATTGTTGCAGTAAGACTTCCGACTTAGCGCGTCGGCGACCACATTCGCCTTGCCGGGTTGGTAGTTGAGACCCAAATCATAATCTTTGATGAGTTCCAACCATCTTCTCTGTCTGAGATTCAGATCCGGCTGGGTGAATAGATACTTCAGACTTTGATGATCTGAATAGACCTCGCAGCGATTACCAAAGAGATAATGCCGCCATTGCTTTAGAGCATGTACAACAGCAGACAGCTCTAGATCATGGGTTGGATAGTTCAGCTCATGTGGTTTCAGCTGCCGAGAGGCATAGGCCACGACATGACCATCCTGCATCAACACACATCCGAGCCCTTGAAGAGAAGCATAACAGAAAACAACGAAATCTTTGCTCGTATCAGGAAGAACAAGAACTGGAGCAGTAGTCAACTTGGTTTTCAATACCTGAAAGCTTTCTTCTGCCTTTTCTGACCATTCAAACTTCTTTCCTTTCTTGAGAAGATCAGTCAGGGGCTTGGCAATTTTGGAGAAGTTCTCAATAAAGCGACGGTAATAACCAGCAAGTCCGAGAAAACTCCGAATCTCTTTAGCTGATTTAGGTGTCTCCCAATCCAAAACAGCTTGAACTTTCTCCGGAATGACGGTAACACCATCGGCTAACACAACATGACCAAGAAAGATAAGCTCCTTCAACCAGAATTCACACTTAGAGAACTTGGCATAGAGACGATGCTCCCGAAGCTTAGTCAACACCATACGTAGATGTTCTGCGTGTTCTTCTTCAGTTTTGGAATAGATTAGGATATCATCGATGTAGATCACGACGAACTTGTCAAGGTACTCCATAAATACTGAGTTCATCAGCCGCATAAAAGTTGCTGGAGCATTGGTAAGACCAAAGGACATCACGGTATACTCATAGAGACCATAACGAGTCTGAAATGCCGTCTTTGGAATGTCATCCTCCCGGATTTTGATTTGATGATAACCAGACCTTAGATCCATCTTGGAGAAGACAGTAGCACCAGCTAGTTGGTCAAATAGATCATTGATCCGAGGAAGGGGGTACTTGTTCTTGATTGTAACAACATTCAACGGTCGATAGTCAACCACCAGTCGAGGAATGTTGGTGTCCCGCTTCTTAACAAAGAGTGCAGGGCATCCCCAGGAAGAGGTGCTAGGTTGGATAAATCCCTTCCCTTCCATCTCCTCTATCTGTCTCTTTAACTCCACCAACTCTTCCTTAGGCATGCGGTAAGGTCTTTTGGAGACTGGAGCAGTTCCAGGAACCAACTCAATAACAAACTCCACACTTCGATCAGGTGGCATACCAGGCAACTCCTCAGGAAAAACATCTGGAAATTCACGAACCACCTGAATGTCTTGAATCTCAAGGGTAGGTGTGGCGTCCATGGCACACAACTCTGAGCTTGGAAGAGATGTTGCAGAGGAAGGGGACCAGTACCGAACGGTTTCACCAGAGGGGTGGGTCATATTTACAGATCTGGCTGCACAGTCAATAACGGCCTTGTACCGTACCAGCCAATCCATGCCCAAGATGACGTCAAGGTCAGTTGACTTGAGGGCAATGAGAGAGACGGGATAAGATAAAGAGCCTATAACAAGGTTGGGTTCAGGGGCAGTCCAGATTGCCCGCCAACGAGATCCCGGGGTATTAATCTCCATAGAGATAGACATTTCCTCTAGAAGGATACCATGCTTTTGAGCAAATCCTTGCAAAATGAATGAATGCGATGCTCCGGAATCAAACAAAACTGTAGCTGGAATTGAGTTGAGATGAAGCGTACCAAGAATGACGCTTGGATCTTCTTCAGCAGCCTCAGCAGTGACATGGGTCAGACGACCACGTCCAGCTCCAGACGGTTTAGCATCCTTCTTTGGCGGAATAACTCCACCTTTAGCAGCATTTTGTGGGCACCCATAGGAGAAGTGGCCGGGCTGACCACAGGTGTAGCAGATAAGTCCAGCTGGAGCAGCACCTGAGGGACGATAACTTTGCCCACCACCATATGTCGGGGTAGAATGGGGTGCAGTTGGGCGAGGAGCATAACCAGCAGGCTTGGGTGCATATGGGGCTCTTGGAACAGCGCTATATGGAATGAACACACGGCGCTTCTTGAAGCCGGAGCCAGATGCACGAGGATCCCCGGAGACAGACTTCATAGCAGAATCCATTTCTTTCCTTCCATTCTCAAGGGTGATAGCCTGGTTGTACAGATCTTGGAAGGTTTGGAACTTAAAGGGTAGCAGCTCATACCGAAGTGCTGGGTTCAGGCCCTTGCGGAATAGCTCTTGTTTATCCGCATCATCGGTAACATCTCGAGGGGCATAGCGAGCGAGACGAGTGAACTCACGCCCGTAAGCCTCGATATTCAGCCTTCCCTGGGACAGTTCCAGGAACTCCTTTCTTTTGATGTCCATTACTGCCTTAGGGATATAGGCAGTACGGAATTGTTCCCAAGTGACCTCATGTCCTGGCGCCTGCAACGCCAAGAAACCTTCCCACCAAGCGCCAGCTGCACCCTCTAGCTGGTAGGTGGCGAAGTTCACACGGTCATTGGCTTGAACATGGAGAGCAGCGAACTTACGCTCAATTGTACGGATCCAGTCATCAGCTTCAAGGGGCTCCTTGTATTCACCAAAGGTAGGAGGCTGAGCTTTAAGGAAATCTCCAAGTGTAGCACAGACATTGGGACGACGTTCTGTGTTCTGGGCCACTCGCTCAAGGAGATGTTCAGTCCTCACGCGATTGTTCTCGATGTTCTGAAGAACCTGCGCCATTGTGGGAGGTGGCGGCAGTTCATCATCATCACCATGGTGACGACCACCACGGCCCTGGCCACGAGTACCACTTGACATCCTGGTAGCATAGAACAGAAACCACGAAGGTTAGATCCACCGGTAAACAGGATAGATGAAAAGACGTGGAAAGTAACAGGATATCAGTGATAAGAGATGATCAAGCAGTAGAATTCAAGATTGGAAGAAGAAAGATACATGCTTCAGCGGAGTTGAAACATATAGAACACTCTGAGAATCGCAACCGAAAATAGGTACGAAAGAACACTACCCATCCTCCGAAATCCTAAGATTTTGAAATATGGGATGAGATGGTAAACCTTTAGAAATCAAATCAAGAAAAGAGGCTCCAAGAATAGATTCATGGATAAGGAGAAAAAGCATCCTATCAAGATTTTTGTAAGTAGTTTTTTTAGCTTTCAAATAGTTTTCACAAACACTAAACTCAACATCGACCAACAAAAAGGGTTTCCTACAGGCAGTCCTGCTCTGATACCAAAACCTGTAGCACCCCCGAGAGCCAAGCTTGACAAATTCCAGATATCCATCTGATATAAGCCTAACCTCGATCTCGAGAGCCAACAGCTGAACATTCGATAACACAGCAGTGACTCTACGACTCAAAGCAATATTATACAAACTCTCAGCAGAGTGAAGATAGCAAATATTACAAGCAGAGGTCACTGACCCAACCACACATCAAACAGCGAAAGCAAATTATGTTATGCTACATAACAAGAACCAAAAGGCCTAAGAGGCCATAACATAAGCGACGTCCCGCCCATCGATTCCAGGCTGCTGCCCGGGAACCCCGATCTACTCGTCGATGTCCAGGTAGAAACCAGCAGTGGAGTTGGAACCTTCACCTGTCCAAAAAGTGCGCAAGGCTGAGTACAGGAGGTACTCAACAAGACTTAATTAACCTATTATATATCTGCCCGTCCAGAGAGTATTCATGAATGTCTTTGCATAAAGCCATCTTTGTTTTCAAATCGAGGGAGGAGAGAGAGTCTCGCATCAGTAGACTTTTAAAATGGGATAAGGGAACAACACCTCTGACTCCATCCTCCATCTTCTGCAGCCACCGGAATGTCATCGCTTGCACCACCCTCAGGAATCACCCCCTCGCTCAACCCGAGGAAGTAACCCTAACCCCCCCTTAGTTGACAGTTTTATGATTGATTTTAAGTTGTCTATGATCATCAGACATGAGGTACCAAGTCGTCCATAACCGTGGACACGGCTTTCCGAAAAGATTTACCCTGCAGGGGGTGTAACTACCCACACGCGCCAACCAACCGATACGCCAGACATTAGCACTCTACCTGGGAGTGCCGGCTGGAGAGTTGGCCACGACCTTTCCCAAGCTTCGCCTATGTCCATGAGCCACAGCAGTAGATCTGACCACGCGCAGCGGTCTCTAGTGCGGGTTGCCAGGGTCAACATGTGGACCGCAGCCCTGTTGCCCCAGCCCTAATCATCTTCCATCCTTCTTTTCTTCTACCTAACATGCAAATGGAAAACTCGAACTAGTGGCTTCACGTAGTAGGCTAGACAAGTTGGAGTCGAGGGGTTTCCGAGCCCCATGTGGATGCACGAATGGTCTTGGTTCCAAAGACGAGAACTCGGATCCTAGTGTCGACAAGAACGAGACAAACCACCACAGTCCCGATGCGGCCTCTCGTCCAAGTCTTTAATAATAGATAAATCATGTGTACTTATTCCATCCCAATCTTCTCAACTGGATGGAGGAAGGAGCAACTAAGCAAGTCTAAGCGGCAATGCAACGCAGGTGACACTCTAAGCCTTGACCAAAACATCTTTGAACCGTATGTATAACACAAGAATGAAATACTTTGGAAATATTATATGTGCAGATATAAGTTTATGCTTGCCTTGCTCTTCAGTAGCTGGGTATTGGTCTTCGGGGGCGTTGCAAACACTCTCGGGCTCAAATCCTATCGCGAAGAACCAAATACCGGAAAGGAATGACACAATCAATACAGTATTGATGCAATGCGCAATCACATGAATGATATGTCATTTTAGAATTTCCTAGATGCAAGCACCAAATTAAATGGATGAATATAACACACCCATAATTTAAATTAGGGTTTATTAAGGTGAGACTAATAACACTTTTTTTTTCTTGTATGGAATATGTATGATTAAATTATTATTGAGTAGATTTTATTTTTCTGAATATTTTGATATAGAAATCATA
Organism: Poa annua; assembly: GCA_026929855.1. Lineage (NCBI taxonomy): Eukaryota > Viridiplantae > Streptophyta > Magnoliopsida > Poales > Poaceae > Poa > Poa annua. The sequence continues at coordinate 17,012,456 of CM049429.1, read as the reverse complement.
TTTTTCTGATTTATAATGAATTAGTTATGAATTCTCAAAGTTTAAACAATTTAATTCAAATTTCAAATTTATTTGAATAAATTGACCCCACATGTCATAATTCTAATTATTTTAGAAAATAGTAATGGAAATTATTAAAACTCTGACAACATGGCCCCACATGTCGTAATTAAAACAATTACAGAAAAGAAATAATGATTTTATGAGATTTAAAAGGGATGATGACGTCAGCTGACGTCATCGATGCCCAAATCCCCTCTGCTGATCACGATTCTCTCGAACCAGAGAGAATTGGGGCGATTGAGTACCAGCAGTAGGAAGAAGAGGCCAAGGCGGACCATTTGGTGGTGGCGCCGCTCGGAAATGGTCACCGGAGCGCGGCCACGGCGCGGCGGAGCGGCGGCCGGAGCTCGGGTTCGTCGGCCGCAAGAACCAGAGCGAACGGGAGGAGGAGGGAAGGTCCATGAGGACCAGTAGCTCACCCTGGTGCTCGTAGGAGGCTTGAGGAAGCGAGGGGAGCTCGGGGATGGCCGGAAAACGAGCTCGACGGCGGCGGACCCGACGGAGGGAATCGGTGTTTCCCGCGGCGTCGCGGCTTCCCAGCACGAACCGCTCGAGGAGGAGGAAGAGGAGAGTGAGGCGGTTCTTCTGAGCTGCTCACCGGAGCAGGAGATGGCCGGAGTTCACCGGGGTTTCTCGCCGGACGTAGCTAGGGTTTCGGGCGAGCTGAGGAAGGAGAAGACGAAATGGGAATGGCTTAGGGTTTTCTCCGGCGGCAGGCGTGCTTCTTGTAGTCCAGGGAAGGGCGGCGGCGCGAATCGCAGCGCGGGGAGGCAGGGAACGGCGGAGCGCTCGCCACCGGCGCACGGGGAGGTCGGAAGCTTGAAGACAACTCCATTTCCTGGAAAACCCCCTGGAAGATTTACTTTTTGCCAGATTCTTTCACAAACAGGCCCCTGGTTACTTATTTAAAAGGTTTGGGCTTTTCTGTAAAGAGGAAACTTTGCAGAAAAATACTAGGGGATTCAAAATTTCACAAGGAAGCCATTGGAAGTCTTGGATTTTGAAATTTTGAAATATTTTGAGTTCACCAAGAATAACAAGAATTTAACCCTTTCTTTCAAAAGCAAACAGGTGAAATTAAAATGCAAATTCTTGTCCAAATTAAATGAGATGCATGCAATGCTCAAAACACACCTTATATTTCCACTTAGCAAACTTGGGATGTTACAGAGACCCCTTTCCTCAGCTCGGCGCGGCGCCGACTTGGGGACCACGAGATCGAGAGAGAAATCGGGAATTAATTGGATTTTCCTGTGATTTAAATCAATTAATATGCCTTGCTATATAAAGGGGGAAGGGGTGTGCCAACCCCCTTGGCTCCCCCATGTGGGACTAAAAGGAGGAGAGGGGAGGGGGTGTTCGGCCGAACCCCCATGGGCTCTCCCACTCCTAGTCCGAGTTGGACTAGGAGGCCCAGCCTTTCCCTTCCTTGTGGGGTGCGGTTTCCCCCTCTTGGGCCCTCTTAGGGCCCATTTAGGTGGGAGCCCCCTTTTTCCTTTATTTAATTAATATTAAATTAATATAAAAATCCCATTAATTCATAATTAATATATTTATATATAATTCAATATCCCATGACTCCGAAACTATTTCGGAACCACCCGAACAACTTTCGGACATTCCCGGAACCATTCCATACCTCTCCGGAACTCCTTCCGGACCACCGAAACTCTTTCCGGATCATTTCTCTCTCTCCAACAAATTCCTATAAAATTCCATAACCTATCTCCTAGCGTCGGTAAGACCTTAAGTTTGTTACGCTACGGTTTGGGAACACTCCAGACATGGTCGAGACACTCCGCTCACCAATGATCGTCAGGGATACCTGGAAATATATGACGACCCCTGTGCATTCCACGAATATCGTCGTTGAACCATAAGTATGATATTCATTCCCTTTGTCTCTGCGATACTACCTTGTCCGAGATATGATCGTAGACACACCGATGCCTTTGCTGTATCTCGTTACCGACGAAGGTTATTAACTCGTCTGCGATATTACATCTCCATGACCTAGTCATAAGCTGCGTAGCTATATAGATGCAATATCACTGAGTGGGCCCAGAGTATCTTTTCATTACAAGAGTGAACAAATTCCGCTCTTGATCCTTACGTCTTGATGCTCTTTCGGAATACCCAAGATGGACACCGTTATTGTCATGCTATATAAGACACAACTTTTGATGCTCTCAAAGCACTCCTACGAAACAACAATAAGTACGGTCTCACGGTCTAAGGAATAAGCTATCATACTCTTATCTATTGCAAATAACAAACATCGTAATACGATCTTATTGCAATACTTTGCGTATGTCCACCACCTTATTCAACTAACAAGATGACCCCATTGTCAACCGACGTCATTGTCCTTGATCGGGAATCTCGATCAATTGTTGCCCAATGGACTAGCTCATATAGAGGCTTGCTAGGGACCTGGTTGTCTATGTATCACACGTGTATTAATAATTCCGATTAATACAGTTATAGCATAATACACAAACCTATTATAAACTTATGAGATAATGCAATAAATACTACTTATTTATTTACCTCTAGGGCATATCTCCTTCAGTCTCCCACTTGCACTAGAGTACAAATAAACTAGCTGCATTTTGCTTTATCAAAATCCCTTATCAAATAAGAATCATTTGATAATGCTTGCTTGTGGAAAAGTGTTACTGCACAATCCATGATTGTACATGCTTTTGCGATTCACTGGCATCAACTTGCTTGATATCACCACGTTGTCTAACGACATATATGCAAATACCGTAACTAAGTGAGACTTCTGCTTCTCAGCGCTTACTCTGATTATACTAACCAGATAACTGCTCTGAAAAACACACTCAGCTATGCAGAGCCCCTTGTAACAATTACAAACTCGCGATATCTACATACTTTCACACAAATGTAGAAGACTTGACATTCAAATGTCAATCCCTAAACTAACGCACTTCTACTTCCAGCAAATTCCAAATTTACTTTCATAACTGCTCTTTATTCCAAGAACATCGGTTATAATTCATCGAGCAGATAATAAGGTTTCTGTTTGATGTCTAATATTACATAATAGACCCACATGTCATACAACCATTACTTTCACGCATCATTACTCTTAATGATCAATTGGACTCCAAAGGACCATCCTTTTGATTCTACTCTGACTCCTCAGATATAATCCAAAACAACTCGACTAACTATTCAAAATTTCCGTTCTATTTCCAAATAGACACTAGCTTGTAAATAGTTTCATAACTTCATCCTATTCTATTGATACAGTTTCACAATGTGTTAACTACACAAGGTGAATTCGACTCCCACTCAAATTATGTCTCCACATATTTGACAACACGATCTCCCACTCAAAACGTGTCATCCACATATTTGAGTTCCTGAGCTCCCACTCAAAATATGTTCTTCACATATTTCACTTGAGTGAACTAACTATGACTCCCACTTAAATCGACATTTTGGTTAAACCAAAATCATTGATCTACTATCAATTCGAATTTAATACAAACTACAGTATTACATTAATACAAATCCCTCAGACTTTAAGCATGTCTACATAAATGTAGTCAACAAATTTGATCTTGTCCAAGACACATTTCTTGACAAGACATGCTACCGCGTCTTTCTTATAGTCACATTTATCATATAACACCTTATATGACGATTAAACAATCTTATTTCTCTAATAAGAATTGCAGCAACAATTACTCTTAAAATGTAACTTTGGATTTCCAGACTCAAAAAGCCTTTGTTCGTATTCCGATATTTTCTCAACTTTCTTTGTATTCATAAAGCGCACCTTGATCTGTCAGCAAGATCTGTAACACTTAATACAGTGCTGTGACCCGACAGCAATATTAAATATAACAGCACTTTATTTAGAAGTTTCTTTCATGAAAAAATTATGATCTTTATGAAGAGGATTGCAAGTAGAAAACAATTTTCTAGTCTCCCTCACTCTTAATCACTAAACTTTCATTGGCAGACATATACTCTTTGGAACATCTTCCAACATAAGTCTGACACTTTATTCCAAACTTCTAATTTCAATCCATAAATCATAATTCGAAAAGTCATATTTTCTCGGAATTACATAGACAACAAATTGAGCTTTGTTTCTAATTGATTCTGGAATACACTCTCGTCCAATGCGAGCAATCTACAAAGAACCACTCATGTATATTCCGAATTATCGCATAATCATATACATGTCGACACTACTGTCGATCCTACAAATTCTTGTTGAGAAAAATATCTATTTTCTAAAGTGGATATCGACTATAATGTTTCGAACATATTAGGAGATTCTAAGACTGATTCTGACAGACCATACTTTATTTAAAATAGAGCATGATTATAATTCCCCACATATCACTATATATGACATTATAATTTTGTGAAGCAAATTTCCACGAGTCTTTGTGTTGAAAACATAATTCAAAATACTGTCCTTTGATCGAATTTTGTAAATACAATTTTCACTAATCTTTCTTCTGAAAAACCCCATTTGATCTATTATCAAATTAATCTCAGACTCCACAATTTATCGGGCAAATACTCCTATTTACCAAATTCATGGAGGAATTCGGATCAAGCAATGAACACCATTAATTAATCATTAAAAATGACACTCAATTAATTTCCGCTAGTATTGCAACTTCAATACTTGATTTCAAGCTTAATCAATTCAGCACTCGAAATACTTAAATGGACCAGAACATCCATTACTTCTTTCATTGCTTTTATGACTAAACTCGACGGTGTTTGTTCTAGCAATAGAACCTTTGTTCATGGGACAAGCTATTTTATCATATCTACAATTATGAATACTTATCATACAATCAATGTAACTGAGATGTGGAAACTTTATTCATAAGATAAAACAACTGACTTGTTCCATAACATAAAACAACTGAATTTGCCTTATTACATGAATAACTCTGTCTTGCAACAATCAAGACACACATACTCGCTCACTATTACAAAAGATCGTATAAAAAACAATTAATGATAACTATGATAACTTGAGGACGTGAACACCAAAAGGCCATCAACTCCTTGACTACCAGCTTCACCGCCAGGTCACATCAAACTGCGCCGCATATATGTGATAATCAGGACCTGTTTCACAAACAGAACAATTATCAAACATTTCATCATATACCATGGGCGAATTCATAATTCTGCATATATCAAATATATACCTGTAGCATCAAAGATCTCTCCTTCGATGGAATCAACCTTCAGGGACTGGAACTCACGTACGAACTTGTAGAAGTTCATATCGTCGGCTTTCAAAATGTACTTGCGCACATGCTTCTCATAGCTAGGAGGTAGAGATATCAGGACAGTCCGAATGGCACAGGAATCTGCCATCCAGTAATCGAAGACCATCGTCAGCTGGAAGTAGATGTCATACAATCTCTTCAAATGGGTCTTCAGACAGGTATGTTCCTCCATGTGAACGGTCTGGAACATTCTAAGCTGCCTGAATTGCTCACGCTTTAATTCATCCCCGAAGTGTGTCTTTATCGCATCCATCATGACGCTTGGCTCCTTGCGTCGAAACAACTCTTTCAACTCGGGTGCCAGGCATACGGTCATGGTGATCTCCACTTCAATGAATATGTCTCGACGCCTACGGAAATCATCTTCCTCCTCCTCGCTAGCAGAATCTCCTGGTGCTCCTCCTAACGGTTCATCGAGAACATATAGAATGTTGTTGTGTTCGAGAATGTTTCTAAAACCCATGTACCACCTGATGAAGTTGGACCCGTCGGCTTCTAATGTAGCATCCGGGCTCTTGAGGAAGTAACCGAAGTATAGTTGCGTAGTCTACAGATGTGATCGCAAAAGAGGTAAGGTTAAGTTTATAATATGTAGGTGAGTTTTAGTCCTATAATCTCATTATCAAAAACACACCACACCAAGATTATTATCCCTAAAATAATAGTGGTGATGACACGACCCCCATCCACTACACCACCCCCGATCATCACGGCCGGCAGCGCAACTTCAAAGGTGGACATAAAATGTCGATCATAACAACTCTATGACTCGTGCTCGATCTTTCGATCTTCTCGTGTTCCGAGGCCATACCTCTGAGTATGCTAGGCTCGCCAATCAAACCTCGAAGACCCTGCGCGTGCAACATGGCTTACACCCACTATATGCGAACGACGAGATGTGTGACACCCGATCATCACGGCCTGCCTCATAACGTAGAACTTTCTTGGTGGTGCGCAACGAGGGAGAACACATTTTTGGTATTTGTTAGGGATCATCCTATTTATGATGCTACCGTTGTATATCTAGCATATAAGCAATCAATAGGATGCACACACAACATCACACAATAATGATGCAATGAAGTGCGATGTGACATGTTGATGTGCCTGGACCTTCATGGCGCCATGTGCCTGGCCCCCGGCGCCCCGGCATGACTCCGAGTCTACAGAGCCCTCCATTGCCTCCGACAGTACGAGTAATATCAAAACTTACCGTAACCATGTCACATAAAATAACGCCTCTGCAAAACAAAGTTAGACGCCTCTAGCTTTATTTAGTTTTGCAAATTTTACGTGGCAAATAGGCTTATTCGTAAGAGAATCGCTTCCCTACCTACGAACTTTGTACCACAACGTCGATCGTATAATTGCATGTTTAAGCATCCCTTTCGGGCCCTCCATTGAAAATGCTTTGTCGACTAGAGAGAGAGAAACAGACACCCGCCAGCCACAGATACGGTGCAAGCCGTATGTCAGTAGTGGAACCAGTCTCACGTAAGCGTACGCGTAAAGTCGGTCCGGGCCGCTTCATCAACTCAATACCGAAGGCATCGCAAGTGCACGCTAGAGGGTAGCAAATATAAGAAAGACGCCCTCATTCAACATGAGTTCTAACCGTACTAGCAGTACTACGCATAGATCGGCTCTGATACCACTGAAGGGGTTACGGTGCAGAAAACAATAATTTTCTAGCGTACGAAACCCTAACTAGCCAGGATCTATCTATCTAGTACATGCGATAACGGTGGCGGAACGGGTTACATTACCTCCATGTAGACCGATAGCGGGGATTACGCTCCCGCACAAGCGTTGACGATGAAGTCGTACGTAGCCGACCTCGAGGTCGCGACGAACTTGCCGCGATGTCGAAGTCGATGACGCCGGGGTGTCGATGATGATTTGCGTCGATGGGCGTCGGGCGGAAGAAGGCAGAGCGCCAGCACCAAGGCTGGTGCGCCGGCAGCAGAGGGGGGTGGCGCGGCGGCTGCAAGGGGCGAGACGACGTCGCCCAAGCTCCTCAATAGAGTAGCCTCCAAGCACTCGCAAACATACGGAGCTTAGCGACAACTCCCGGTCATTCAGATCCAGCTGAAATCGCAGGAGTAGATCTTATCTGGAATCCCGCAGAGCAACGGCGCTCTGCGGTATGGCTTAGGTGGAGAGAGACCCCTTTCCTCAGCTCGGCGTGGCTCCGACTTGGGAACCACGAGATCGAGAGAGAAATCGGGAATTAATTGGATTTTCCTGTGATTTAAATCAATTAATATGCCTTGCTATATAAAGGGGGAAGGGGTGTGTCAACCCCCTTGGCTCCCCCATGTGGGACTAAAAGGAGGAGAGGGGAGGGGGTGTTAGACCGAACCCCCCATGGGCTCTCCCACTCCTAGTCCGAGTTGGACTAGGAGGCCCAGCCTTCCCCTTCCTTGTGGGGTGCGGTTTCCCCCTCATGGGCCCTCTTAGGGCCCATTTAGGTGGGAGCCCCCTTTTTCCTTTATTTAATTAATATTAAATTTATATAAAAATCCCATTAATTCATAATTAATATATTTATATATAATTCAATATCCCATGACTCCGAAACTATTTCGGAACCACCCGAACAACTTTCGGACATTCCCGGAACCATTCCATACCTCTCCGGAACTCCTTCCGGACCACCGGAACTCTTTCCGGATCATTACTCTCTCTCCAACAAATTCCTATAAAATTCCAGAACCTATCTCCTAGCGTCGCTAAGACCTTAAGTTTGTTACGCTACGGTTCGGGAACACTCCAGACATGGTCGAGACACTCCGCTCACCAATGATCGTCAGGGATACCTGGAAATATATGACGACCCCTGTGCATTCCACGAATATCGTCGTTGAACCATAAGTATGATATTCATTCCCTTTGTCTCTGCGATACTACCTTGTCCGAGATATGATCGTAGACACACCGATGCCTTTGCTGTATCTCGTTACCGACGAAGGTTATTAACTCGTCTGCGATATTACATCTCCATGACCTAGTCATAAGCTGCGCAGCTATATAGATGCAATATCACCGAGTGGGCCCAGAGTATCTTTCCATTACACGAATGAACAAATTCCGCTCTTGATCCTTACGTCTTGATGCTCTTTCGGAATACCCAAGATGGACACCGTTATTGTCATGCTATATAAGACACAACGTTTGATGCTCTCAAAGCACTCCTACGAAGCAACAATAAGTACGGTCTCACAGTCTAAGGAATAAGCTATCATACTCTTATCTATTGCAAATAACAAACATCGTAATACGATCTTATTGCAATACTTTGCGTATGTCCACCACCTTATTCAACTAACAAGATGACCCCATTGTCAACCGACGTCATTGTCCTTGATCGGGAATCTCGATCAACTGTTGCCCAATGGACTAGCTCATATAGAGGCTTGCTAGGGACCTGGTTGTCTATGTATCACACGTGTATTAATAATTCCGATTAATACAGTTATAGCATAATACACAAACCTATTATAAACTTATGAGATAATGCAATAAATACTACTTATTTATTTGCCTCTAGGGCATATCTCCTTCACGTACATCCGTCCCTATGCCTACTGTATTTTAATCCTGTTGTCTACTTCAATCACAATGGCTGTCTTAATTCTCCTACTACTGTTATTTCCCTATTGTCTCTGCTATAAATCTGTTGCTAGTGATAATCTTCCTCGAGCAAGTCTATTCACAGGTGCAGCTGATCTGACAAATCATTTGTTAAAGCTTATAAATATTCGTTAGCTCCCCTTTTGTCGAATCAATAAATTTGGGGTTTACTTCCCTTGAAGACGGTTGGATCCCCTAAACTTCTGGGTCATCAAGACTATTTTCTGGCGCCGTTGCCGGGGAGCATTGCTTTTTTTGTAAGCCCACCTGAGTGTGATATTGTTTGCTGGAATTTATTCATCATGGGAAGAAATATTGATCAGAAGTTTCCCATCGTGCCTTCCACTACAAGAAAAGGTTCAACTCTGAGCTCTGCCGCTGCGCTTGATTCTCCGTATGTGTTGAGTAAGCTTGTTTCACCACCACAACCTCAACGTTCTATTACTACTGCTGAATCTGAAGTTACTTATGATGATGGTTCTACTATTCTTGATGAAACTGGTTCATTAGGTCCCTTTTTAGATGCCACTATTGCTAAATCTAAACAAATTGAAATTGCTGAAATTCCTAATGAAAATGTTGAAACACCTGTTTATTCACCTGAATTTACTTGTGATACTTATGATGAACATGATGATATGTATGTGGATCTTGATGATGCTCTTGTTGAAGAAATTAATTCTATGAAAGATGTTAGTGCTATTAAAAAACTTGTTGAAAAACATGCTGTTAGTTATCTCCTGATGCTAAATTTGCTACATCTCCTGTAAACATTAAAGATAAAGCTTATGATTTCTCTCTTGATTTGGCTCATATAGCTATTGTTGAAAGAGAACCTTTTTATGGAACTGAAAATGAAAGTGATGTAGAACACATGAATGTTTTGTCGGAATTAAGTGGAATATTTGCTAAAGACATTAAAAGACGCACTTACTTTGTTGCTAAAATATTTCCTTTCTCATTAAAAGGAGAAGCTAAAACTTGGTATAATAATTCATCTCCTGGTTCCATCACTATTCCTAAGGGTTTGCTTGATGCTTTCTTTCAAAAATATTTTCTTGCTAGTGCTCAACATGATGCTTTACTAAAAATCAATAATTTTAATCAAGATGAGGGTGAGAAATTGCCCAAAGCTTGGACACGCTTTTGTTGCATTTAGAGAGGGGAGTCGAACCATGATTTGGAGAAAAATGATCTGCTGGATATATTTTATAGTGTACTAACTGCTGAATTTAGGACATACCTGGATAGTTTTGCTAGTTGTGTTTTCAGGAAAAGGACTCCCGAAAAAAGATGAAGAATTAATGGCTACTATATGCAAGAATAATGATGACTGGGATATTCCTGGACCTACTTTAACAACACCAAAGAAGAGAGGTATGATTGAATTAAATGAAGAAACGATGACGGAAGCTAAAAGATCTCTTCAAGAAAGTGGTATTAAATCTGAAGATGTGAAGTATTTACCTCCTATTAAAGAATTATGTAAGTCTATTCCTCCTCCAACCGTTATTGAGGTACACTCTCTCCAAAGGTTTGATGATAGAGATATCCCTCACTCTAAACCTCCTACTCAGTGATTTGATGAATTTGATGATTTTATTGTTAAGCAAGGTAATTTTAATAGAGAATAGAGAATCATTTAATGAAAAATTCTCATGCTATTAGTGATTTACATGATATTGTTGATAGAACTGCTAATGATGTTAAAGTACTAATTAAACACTTTCATATGGTTCAAACTCAAATAGATCAACTCACTAAAGTGCAAACAGAATTGCTAGTAAATAACTCTATTGCTAAAGAAAAACTTGTTTGCGAAGTAACAACTAGAGGTGGTATATCTACTCAGAATCCTTTGTCTCCTGAAGGACATGATAAAAGAATTGAACAAGATTCTAAACGAGTTAATGAACCTAGTACTCCTTCTAGGAAAAATAAAAAGAAACATAAAATTGTTGTAGAATCCTCTGAACCTTTTAATGATCCTAATAGTAAATCTGTTTCTGCTGCTCAAACTGAAACTGGTAATGAACACAACAATGATAATGCTAATAACAATGTTAAAAGTAAAAAATCCAATTCGGATCAGGAAGAAATAGAAGAACCTGAAAAACATGCTAAAAATAAAAAGTACACTAAAGATTACTTTATTACTAATGTCGGAGAGTGACTCCCACGGGACAGGGGTAGTCACACTCTAAAGAGAAGTTCGGGAGAGGGATTGAACACGGAGGTCAAGAGACCCTCGAGAGGCACGACGACGGTGCTCGCTGGGCCTGGAGAGGAACACCCACGACAGAGACAGACATCGGCCCGTACCCAGGTTCATGGCCCTCAGGAGGAGGTAACACCGCTACTCCTGCTTGTCTGTATTGTACTGCAGAGGTTACAGTTCAACTGATCTTGCCGAGGGCTCTCTTGAGGCAGTTCGTGCTTGGAGAGGGATGCAATGGTTGTCTTCCTCCTCAAGCCAAAGGCTATCCTACTAGCTGGGCTAGGGTTTACAAGTGTTTAGCAAGCAACTGGCCGACCCCTCGCTACGGTGGAGCGCTCCCTCCTTTTATAGGCTCCACGGGCGTCTTCCTTGCGCAGGGCACCCAAGGTGGGCTCCCACACATCAGTGGCGAGGAGGAGTTGGAGTCTACCGTTAATGAATACTCCATGGACGTGGTCCATCAGCGATAAAGTTGGGCGCGGTGGCCGACAGGCTGCAGACCGCGCAGAACGACTCATGTCGTTGTGGCGAACAGACAGATGCCTACGGGTAGGCTAATTTGTGGGGCCGATGGACACTAGGGGATCTCAGGGAGGGATTGAGCGATGAACTCGCGCACAGATTAACTCAAACGACATGGTGACACAAGGATTTACCCTGCTTCGGGGCTCTCGTGAGGAGATAAAACCCCTACTGCAGCATCTAGCCTACTTGGTGTATTTCTCCTCTTATTATCCGGGCTACAACATTCTCCATCAGCTGCTAAACATGCCACTATGAGGTCATGAGAGCAAATGGAAAGGGGGGAAATGAAGTGGTGGGGGTCTTTGCCTGCTTCTCCCTCTCCCCCTGGTGCCCTTTATATAGGAGAGCCCAAGAGACAAGTGAGGGGACAAGCATACAGATAACACTGTTCACGGTACACTGTTCATGACACGACTGATGGGATCTTGTCGGACTGTTCCTGCGTCACTGTGCGGTGTACTGTCATCACATCAGTGGCACCGTTCCAGCGGCTACCCATGCCCTGCACTAGTAGGACCCGCGCGGCGTGCGTACTCACTTGTCCCGTAGCTCCTGTCTTCAGACTTACCCGCGTCGGTCAACCGAGTTGAGGAGAATAAACCAACAACACCTAGTCTGAATGAATGAACTTGGGCCAACGGTGTTGCAGGTGATGGTTTTGCCCCTGCCGAGTTGAGGACTGTCGGCCCAGTGGGGACTGGGGTATGAAGAGCCCACTCCCCCCAGGCCTCGCACGCTGGCTAATCAGACAAAACAACTAAGGACCAGGCCTCGCCGCCTGGCGGGACCCTCGAGAGGCAATTCCCCTCGAGGGCATGAAGAGGAAATGAGGGCCTCAAGGGGTCCCTCGCTTCAGAAGACCCTCCCGAGGCGCCGGCACGCTTGGAGGGAAGTCAACGGGAATCCCTCCACATGCCTCCCCAGGCCTTTGGCGAAACGTCGCGGCCAAGGAAGTACGGCGGGGCGCACATGGCCTCTGCCACGCCCACGTGGTGATGCCAGCACCCCCGTTGCCGTTTTGGTGATAAAGGAGTCAATAAAGTTGCGCCGCCTGCGATAGAACTGCCAGGACCTTCCACTCTGGTGATAAAGCGGGTGGACGGCGCAACCCTCCAAAGAGAACGTCATCGTGGGCTCCACCTCAGAGACTGCCCTCCCTGCGGGCAGTACTGCGCGGTCGGCCTGCTGTCGGCCACCGCGCCCACCTTTATCAGCAATGGACCGCGTCCATGGACGAAGGGGCAGCGGTGGTCTCCTACACATCCACGCCACAGCCGTGTGGAAGCCACCTTGGACGCCATGAAGAAGGAGAGCATCGAAGGCGCCTATAAAAGCACCAAGACCTCCATCGTAGCAAGGGTCGGCCAATTGCTTGTGACTACGCATGTAAACCCTAGCAACACCAAGTAGGATAGCCTCTGGCTGGAGGAGGAAGAAGATTATCGCTTCCCTCCCCAGGCAAGAACTGCCTCAAGGGGGCCTTCGGCAAGCTCTGCTGTACTGTAACAACCATAATCCAATACAGACAAGCAGGAGTAGCGGTCTTACCTCCTCACGAGGGCCGTGAACCTGGGTACGGGCCGGTGTCTATCTCTGTCGTGGGTGTTTTGTCTTCAGGTCCGGCGAGCAACGTCGCCGTGTCCCTTGAGGGTCTTGACCTCAGCGTTCAATCCCCTTCACGAACTACACTTCAGGAATTGACTACCCCCGATTCTAGGGAGTCATAACCCGACATTTGGCGCGCCAGGTAGGGGATTGAGGCGCGTCAACGACCTTCAAGCCGCCTCCGCGCCATGGCGAACACCCGCGCTACCCGCGCCGCCCGCACCAGCCGACGCGCGCCTGAAAGAGCTCACGTCCCGCAAGGTGCCACGGCCACTCGCGCGTGACGGGGTCGACCCCGCCGCGAAGCCCGCGCCCCCTCGGGCCCTCATGCGGAGGAGCCCGAGCACGACCCCGAGCACCAGGAGGACGCTCAGTCCTCACACCCGACGCGACACCCGAGCGGCTCCGGCCCGGGCAGGACGGACCCCGCGCCTCACACCGCGCTGCTCATGGCGTGGGATCTTCTCCGCTACCAGCCCACCGCTGAGGCCCACGAGCAGTGGCTGGAGCGCCTCAACCATCTCGTCGGCATCGCCACGACGCGCCCTGCTCCGTCGCAGTCCAACATCACCCCTCTCTCGCGGTCATGGTTGCGACAGACGCGCCTCCGCCTCCGCCTGGGCCTGTACAGGCTGCGACGCAGAGGGCTGCCTCGCACGCGTCCTCGCCGCACGATTGCTTGATCGTGTAGCGCACCACGCCCGACGCTCGCGTGGGAATGGAGCTCCAGCGCAATCGCCAGAACAGACTCGTGGAGAAGATCGGCCAGGCGGGCCAGCAAAACCGCAACGTGCTACAACACGGAGTCGCCACGTACGCCACCGGCTGCATGGCGTTCACCCGCTCCCTGCGTCGTGTGGTCTGGCCCCCGAAGTTCAGGGCGGCTCTCCCCAAGGGCTACGACGGCTCCAGCAACCCCATCGAGTTCCTGCAGCTCTAGACCACCTCCATCCAAGCTGCAGGAGGAGACGACAAGGTCATGGCCAACTGGTTCTCCCACGCGCTTCACGATTCTACGCTGTCGTGGCTCCTGAACCTCCCCGAGGACTCCGTGAACTCTTGGGAGGAGCTCTGCAAGCAGATTGTCTCCAACTTCAAGGGGACGTACGAGCGCGCCCTCACTCACAACGACCTGCGCACTATGGTGCAGAAGAAGGATGAGACGCTCCGCAAGTACATCCAGCGCTTCAGCCAAGTGCGCAACAAGATCCCGAACATCCCTGACACCCACGTCATCGCCGCCTTCCGCGAGGGCGTCACAAATAACAGGATGCTCGAGAAGTTGGGCATCCACGACAAGCTCACCTCTGTGGTGAAGTTGTTCGACCTGGCAGACAAGTGCGCCAAGGCTGAAGAGGGACTCCTCTTCGTCAAGATGTCCTCGAGAGGGGACGAGCACGCTGAGAGGTCAAGGAGTCAGAAGAAGAAAGAGGAGCCCAAACGCAAGGCCACCGCGGTTCTCGCGGCAGAGCCTGACGCGAAGGGCACCCGCAGGGACTCCCCTGAGCCCGGAGAGAGGTAAGATGACCATCGCCCATTCTGCATCTACCACACCAGGCGCGGTCACTCTACAGAGTCTTGTTTCGACCTCAAGAGGTTGAGCAAGGAGCGCGAGCAAGCAGAAGACAGTGGCGGCTGCGGCCGAGGCCGGGGCTGCCGTGGGAGCGGACGCAAGACCGGCTACCAGAAACCATCTGGGAATCAGGCCAATGCTGCGGAAAAGAATGGCAATCTCCCTGAGGAGGAAGATGGTGGCTACCAAGCCCCACGAGGCGCCATTGCCTGCATCCTTGGTGGGTTGCAGGTGCCAAAGTCAAACAATCAGTTCAAGCAGTTCGCCCACGAGCTCAACGCCGCCCTACCAAGCACCAAGACCTCCAGGCCCCTCCAGTGGTCACAGTACACCATTGCTTTCGACGCTCCGGACCACCCCAAGTCCACCAAGACTGTTGGAACCCTCCCGTTGGTCTGCAGCCCCACCATCGACAACGTTGCTGTCTCCAAGACTCTCATCGATGGTGGAGCAGGCCTGAATGTCATCTCCACAGATACGTTTGAAGCGCTTCAAGTGCCCTACGAGCGGCTCATGCCCTCTAGGCCCTTCACGGGGGTCACCAGCGGCTCAATCGAGCCTCTGGGCTAGGTCAGGCTTGTCGTCACCTTCGGAAGCGAGGAAAATTACCGCACCGAGCACATCGACTTCGATGTCGCACACATTGGCCTGCCGTACAATGCCATCCTCGGCTACCCCGCGCTCGCGAAATTCATGGCCGTCACGCAACATGCCTACAACATGGTCAAGATCCCCGGTAGCGCTGGCACAATCACCATCCGTGGACATGTCATGGATGCCACGCGCGCTGTCGAGACGGCCTACAAGACCGCCGACATGGCATTCCCCGCAGACGAGGACATGGAGCCTCTCGAGAGACCCAAGAAGAAGAAGCAGTTGTTCTCCCAGTAGACAGCCGCTACGAAGAAAATCTCTCTAAGCTCCAGCAGCTCGGGGGCTGAAGGCTCGGGGGCTAGCATCACCATTGGCGCCGCGTGAAGGGGATCGTGTGCAGAAAACAAAAAATTTCCTACCGACGATATCCTAAAAGCATGCCAAGATCTATTCTATGCAGATATAGTAGTACGAACGGAGATCGGAATACGTACCCTTGTAGACCGAAAGCGGGGATTACGTTCCCGCACAAACGTTGTCGATGCAGACCGACAAAGCCGACCTCAAGGTCGCGTAGAGGAAGCAGGCCTCCGAGTACCGCTAGCGCAGCACCTCGCAGGGAGTCGCACACGTACGGTGGAGACGACGCCTCCGAAGCTCCAGTCCAGGACGAGCAGCGGAAGACTTGGACCGGAACACCAGCAACGCGGCAGCGGGCTATGGTGGAGGAGATCCCCTCTTCCTCAGCTCGGCGCGGCTCCAACTTGGGAACCACGAGATCGAGAGAGAAATCGGGAATTAATTGGTGAATTAAAAGGCTGGGGGTGCCCCTTCTTATATAGGCTCCCAAGGGGAGCCTACCTTGCCAGCCAGGCAATGTGGGACTATCCCCACATAGCCTGGTTCGGCCAAGGGAGTGCGTCGGCCCCCTGGTGGGCCCCATCTGGCCCACCAAGGCCGGCCTCCAAGCCCCCACCGAATTCCCAAGGGGGTTCCCCCCCCCCCCTCTTGGGCCTTCTTTCGTCCGGAAGACCCATTTAGTGAAATCTGCCTTAATAAATTCGAAAATAAATATATAAAATCATATTTGCATATTAATAACACTAATTAATATCAAACATAATATATATAATTTTTCCTAGCTCCGAAAACTCTTTCGGCGCTGCCCGATCTCCATCGGACCTCTCCCGGGACGCTCCCGGTGATCTCCTTCCTTTCCGGTTGTCTTGTCGAAACCCCTTAAGTGTGTTACCCTAGCGGTTCGATATAATATCAGGTATGATCAAGACTCCTCAATGATCAGCGACTAACTCGTAGGCCTGGACCCCATGAATTAATCCCTGAGATATAACGAATGACTTTCATCTATCAAACCTGAACGTGAAGTCTTAGACCTTTTGCCATAGCGATACTTAGCACGTCCGAGCGTCGTTCCATAGATATCTCCATACCTAATCCCGACCTCGTTACCGACGACGCTATCTTCTACTCGTTCATGATCTCATGTCTCCGTGACCTAGTCACATGCTTGCAAGCTCATTACACATGATCTCACCGAGTGGGCCCGAGAGTATCTATCCTGCTATGCGGACTGGCAAATCCCGCTCTTGACCCCTTGTCTCAACTACTCCTTTCCAATACCCAAAAGTATCACCGTTATTGTCATACTAAATAAGATACGACGTTTGGTGCAATCAAAGTATCTTCCGGGAATATCGATAAGAGTTGATCTCACGGTCAAAGGTGTAACGACTACGTTCTCCAAATCTGGGTATGTCCATCACACCGCTCTCTAGCGATATGACTCTCATCGCCGACCGGCGCCATGCCCCATGACCGGGAAACCTCGATCATCAATCGCGCAACGAAACTAGTCTTAGTAGAGGCTACTAGGGACCTGGTTGTTTACGTATCACACCCGCATTAATGTTTCCGCTTAATACGGTTCTAGCATGACACAAAAACCTATTATGAACAAACGAGATATGATAAATAATACACTTTATTAATTGCCTCTAGGGCATATCTCCTTCAGTCTCCCACTTGCACTAGAGTACAACTTAATCTAGATTACAACTTGGTAAAAGCTTAACACCCATAGCTAACTGGTGTTGTTCATGCTTATCAAGCGGGAGAGGCTTCGTCAGCGGATCTGCCACATTCAGATCCGTATGCACTTTGCAAATCTTCACATCGCCTCCTTGTACGTACTGACGTATCACATGGAAGCGTCGGAGAATGTGTTTGGCGGTGGAGTGAGACCTTGGCTCCTTGGCGTTTGCAATGGCACCCGTATTGTCACAGAAGAGGATCACGGGGTCTTGCACGCTCGGGAACACTCCAAGTTCGATGACGAACTTCCTCAGCCACACAGCTTCATTCGCGGCCTCGTAGGCAGCAATGTACTCCGACTCCATTGTAGATTGTGCGACTATGGGTTGCTTCCCACTTCTCCAGCACACGGCGCCTCCATTCACCTTGAACACGTAACCTGTCTGTGACTTACAAACATCGGGGTCTGAGCAGAAACTTGCATCTACGTAACCCGTTACGCCAAGTTCTTCATCGCAGCCACCATACACAAGGAACATTTCCTTTGTCTTATTGAGATACTTAAGAATGCTCTTAACAGCTACCAATGCGGCATTCCAGGATTACTCTGGAACCGGCTTGTCAAACTTAGAGCTAATGCCACATCCGGTCTAGTACTCAACATTGCATACATGATCGATCCTATGGCTGAAGCATAAGGATGTTTCGTCATTTCGGCCTTACCCAGTTCCGTCACCGGACACTGCGCCTTACGCAATATCTTATTCTTGATAACCGGCAGAGAACCCTTCTTTGCCTTCTCCATATGAAAACGCTTCAGTATTTTATCAAGATAAGTACTCTGACTTAGTGCTAATAGGCGCCTTGATCTATCACGATAGATTTTTATGCCTAAAACATACGCAGCTTCTCCTAAGTCCTTCATGGAAAACTTACTGTTTAAATATTCCTTCACGCTATTCAAAAGTTCCACATCATTCCCTATTAGCAATATGTCGTCAACATACAGTGCTAAGAACACAACCGAGCTGCCACTCATTTTCTTGTAAATACAGGTCTCTTCCACATTCTGGATAAATCCAAAACCTTTGATTACCTCATCAAAGCGAAGATTCCAGCTCCGAGATGCCTGCTTCAATCCATAGATGGATCGCTGAAGCTTGCACACCTTGTTAGCACTTCCTGGATCGTCAAAACCTTCCGGCTGTACCATGTACAACTCTTCCTCAATGTTTCCATTCAGGAAGGCCGTTTTGACGTCCATCTGCCAGATTTCATAATCATAGTAGGCAGCTACCGCTAAAAAAATCCGAATAGACTTAAGCATCGCTACCGGTGAAAAAGTTTCATCGTAGTCAATTCCATGAACTTGTCGGAAACCCTTTGCGACAAGCCGAGCTCTATAGACGGTCACATTACCATCAGCATCAGTCTTCTTCTTAAAGATCCACTTATTCTCGACGGCCTTGCGCCCTTCGGGAATATCCACCAAAGTCCACACTTTGTTATCATACATGGATCCTATTTCGGATTTCATGGCTTCAAGCCATTTCTCGGACTCTAGACTCTCCATCGCCTCCTTGTAGTTCGTAGGTTCGTCTTGCTCGACTAGCATGACGGTGCAAACCATGTTGCCATACCACTCTGGTGCGATCCGAGATCTACCAGACCTACGAGGTAGAACATCTTCCTCGACAGTTTCTCCCACTCCTTCCACGGAGGACGTTTCCGGAATTGCTTCCGTTGCGCCACTCGGAATCTCGAGTTCAGGATCAACGATTTCATCGAGGTCTACCTTCCTCCCACTTACTCCTTTCGCGAGAAATTCCTTCTCTAGAAAGGTACCGGTCTTCGCGACAAAAGTTTTGCCCTCAGATTGGTTGTAGAAGGTGTACCCAACGGTTTCCCGCGGATATCCTACAAAGACGACTTTCTCCGACTTCGGTTCAAGTTTGTCGGGCTGTAGTTTCTTAACGTACGCCTCACAACCCCAAACCTTCAGAAACGATAACTTAGGCTTTTGGCCATACCATAATTCATACGGCGTCGTTTCAACGGACTTGGACGGAGCCCTATTTAAAATGAATGCGGTTGTTTCCAACGCATAACCCCAGAAGGACACTGGCAGATCGGTAAGAGACATCATAGATCGGACACTATCCAGTAGAGTACGATTACGTCGCTCGGACACACCGTTACGCTGCGGCGTTCCGGCGGGCGTAAGTTGGGGCACTATGCCACAACTCTTCAGATGTGTGCCAAACTCAAAACTCAAGTACTCTCCTCCGCGATCGGACCGAAGATGCTTGATTTTCCTATTAAGCTGATTCTCAACTTCACTCTGGAATTCTTTGAACTTTTCAAACGTTTCAGACTTGTGTTTCATCAAATAGATATAACCGTATCTACTCAAGTCATCAGTGAAGGTGACAAAGTAACGATAACCATTGCGTGTCGAAACGCTCATCGGTCCACACACATCTGTATGTATGATCCCCAACATATCCGACGCCTGTTCAACGAAACCTTTGAACGGTGTCCTGGTCATTTTGCCCATGAGGCATGGTTCACATGTATCGAGGGATCCGAAATCCAACGAGTCCAAGAGTCCATCGGAGTGGAGTCACTTCATGCGCTTTATACCAATATGACCAAGACGGCAATGCCACAAAAACATGGCGGTATCGTCACTACACTTAATTCGTTTGGCTTCTATGTTATGGATGTGAGTACTACGATCGAGATTCAACAAGAATAAACCGTTATTCTCGGGAGCATCAACATAAAAGATATCATTCATATAAATAGAACAATTGCTTGACACTGATTTAAATGAATAACCGTCTTGTAACAGGCAAGACCCACTTATAATGTTTACACTCAAGGATGGCACAAAATAACATTTATTTAAAACCAAAACTAATCCCGATGGTAGATGCAGAGGGAGCGTGCCGACAGCCACCACGTCGACTCTCGATCCGTTGCCGACGCGCATCGTCACCTCATCCTTCGCCAGCCGCCTTCTATTCCGTAACTCCTCCTGAGAGTTACATATATGAGCAACAGAACCAGTATCAAATTCCCACGTATTGATCCGGGCGGATGTAAGGTACACATCTATAACATGTATATCAAATATACCTTGCTCTTTGTCGACCGTCTTGCCAGACTTCTTATCCTCCAGATACTTGTGGCAGTTGCGCTCAGGTGATCCGATGGTCACCACCATCTTTTCCAGCTTGATTTCTTATTCGGCCACGTTGAGCATCTTCAGGATTTCTGACAGGGTTTTGACGTCCCTTTCATGCCGTAGTCCACTATGGCGTTCTTATAGCTAGGGGGCAGAGAAATCAGCGCCCTATCAATAACCAACTCCTCTGGGATCACACTTCCCAGATCACTCAGAAGTCGAGCGCAGCCAAACAACTTGGCCAAGTGCTCACTGATATTGCCGTGCTCTTCCATCTGGGCTGAGAAGTAAAGCACAGATGCCTCGTACGTCTCAGCCTTGACTTGTCGTGCAAAAACAACCATGAGTTCAGTGATTATATCATAAGCACCCTTGTTCATGAAGCGGTTTTGCAGGTCAGCCTCCATGGCAAAGAGCATGCCACTCTGGACATAAGAAGAAATCTCCGCCTTTACCCCATGGACAATCCTTTCGATTTCTGGGGCGGTGCTTGGAAGATCACCTAAGGGGGCATCAAGGATGTAGGCCACCTTGTGGGTTTCAAGGATGGACTTCAGATCGCGGAACCAGGACACGAAGTTAGACCCATCGGTCTTAAGCTTCTCTTTCTCAATGAACAGGTTTAGGTTAAAGGAGGGGTGAGACATCTACAATGGAATTTGCAACAACATAAGATTTTGTTCATAATAATTTTGAGTTATAGTATTTTAGAAAATAACTAACATAACTCCCACTCAAACGAACATCCCTCCTGGTCGTTTAAGCGATTACACGACCCCCATCCATTGCACCACCCCTCATCATCAAAGTCGGCGGCACAACTTCAAGAGTAGACAAAATCGTCCGCCACACCAATTTTGTGACTCGTGCTCGACCTTTCGGTCTTCCTGTTCCGAGGCCATACCTCTGAGTATGCTAGGCTCGCCACCAAAGACCTCCACGCTGACGCTTGTGCAACATGGCTTACACCCACTGTATGCGAACGACGAGATGTATGACACCCGATCATCACGGCCTGCCTCATAACGTAGAACTTTCTTGGTGGTGCGCGTTGGAGGGAGAACACTAGTGGTATTTTGAAGGGATCATCTTATTCAGCTACCGCCGTGTAACTAATGTATACTATACACACAATCACACAAAATAAGATGCACACAAAACATCAAATGTAATGCAATGTGATATAGTCCATTGCGCCATGGTCTTCTTGGCGCCCGCAGTTTATAAACAATTTAATAAACCTACCTTGACCATATCACATAGCCCCTGCAAAATAAAGTTAGACGCTTCTACTTTATCTTTTGCATATTTTACGTGGCTCGGGGCTTTCGTAAATAGAACCGCTTCATACCTACGAACCTTATGACCACAACAACGATCCAATAATTGCATGTTTAAGCATCCCTTTCGGGCCCTCCATTGAAAATGCGAAGACCAACTAAAGAGAGAGAAACTGACACCCGCCAGCCACATATACGGTACAAGCCGTATGTCAGTAGTGGAACCAGTCTCGCGTAAGCGTACGCGTAAAGTCGGTTCGGGCCGCTTCATCAACTCAATGCCGCTGGAATACACAAGTGCACGCTAGAGGGTAGCAAATAACAGGAACGGTGCCCCCGTGCAGAGCACGAGTTCTAACAGCGTACAGCTATATCTACGATAGATCGGCTCTGATACCACTGAAGGGGATCGTGTGCAGAAAACAAAAAATTTCCTACCGCCGATATCCTAAAAGCATGCCAAGATCTATTCTATGCAGATATAGTAGTACGAACGGAGATCGGAATACGTACCCTTGTAGACCGAAAGCGGGGATTACGTTCCCGCACAAACGTTGTCGATGCAGACCGACGAAGCTGACCTCAAGGTCGCGTAGAGGAAGCAGGCCTCCGAGTACCGCTAGCGCAGCACCTCGCAGGGAGTTGCACACGTACGGTGGAGACGACGCCTCTGAAGCTCCAGTCCAGGACGAGCAGCGGAAGACTTGGACCGGAACACCAGCAGCGCGGCAGCGGGCTATGGTGGAGGAGATCCCATCTTCCTCAGCTCGGCGCTCCAACTTGAGAACCACGAGATCGAGAGAGAAATCGGGAATTAATTGGTGAATTAAAAGGCTGGGGGTGCCCCTTCTTATATAGGCTCCCAAGGGGAGCCTACCTTGCCAGCCAGGCAATGTGGGACTATCCCCACATAGCCTGGTTCGGCCAAGGGAGTGCGTCGGCCCCCTGGTGGGCCCCATCTGGCCCACCAAGGCCGGCCTCCAACCCCCCACCGAATTCCCAAGGGGGTTCCCCCCCTCTTGGGCCTTCTTTCGTCCGGAAGGCCCATTTAGGGAAATCTGCCTTAATAAATTCGAAAATAAATATATAAAATCATATTTGCATATTAATAACACTAATTAATATCAAACATAATATATATAATTTTTCCTAGCTCCGAAAACTCTTTCGGCGCTGCCCGATCTCGATCGGACCTCTCCCGGGACGCTCCCGGTGATCTCCTTCCTTTCCGGTTGTCTTGTCGAAACCCCTTAAGTGTGTTACCCTAGCGGTTCGATATAATATCAGGTATGATCAAGACTCCTCAACGATCAGCGACTAACTCGTAGGCCTGGACCCCATGAATTAATCCCTGAGATATAACGAATGACTTTTATCTATCAAACCTGAACGTGAAGTCTTACACCTTTTGCCATAGCGATACTTAGCACGTCCGAGCGTCGTTCCATAGATATCTCCATACCTAATCCCGACCTCGTTACCGACGACGCTATCTTCTACTCGTTCATGATCTCATGTCTCCGTGACCTAGTCACATGCTTGCAAGCTCATTAGACATGATCTCACCGAGTGAGCCCGAGAGTATCTATCCTGCTATGCGGACTGGCAAATCCCGCTCTTGACCCCTCGTCTCAACTACTCCTTTCCAATACCCAAAAGTATCACCGTTATTGTCATACTAAATAAGATACGACGTTTGGTGCAATCAAAGTATCTTCCGGGAATATCAATAAGAGTTGATCTCACGGTCAAAGGCGTAACGACTACGTTCTCCAAATCTGGGTATGTCCATCACACCGCTCTCTAGCGATATGACTCTCATTGCCGACCGGCGCCATGCCCAATGACCGGGAAACCTCGATCATCAATCGCGCAACGAAACTAGTCTTAGTAGAGGCTACTAGGGACCTGGGTGTTTACGTATCACACCCGCATTAATGTTTCCGCTTAATACGGTTCTAGCATGAAACAAAAACCTATTATGAACAAACGAGATATGATAAAGAATACACTTTATTAATTGCCTCTAGGGCATATCTCCTTCACCGCGCTACCTCCCAAATAGGAAAGCGCGCTCGTCGCCTTCCTCCAGGCAAACTCTGACATGTTCGCGTGGACACCGTCAGATATGTCTGGTATACCGAGGGAGGTGATCGAGCACCACTTAGCCGTGTGCCCAAATGCGCGCCCCGTCAAGCAAAAAGCAAGAAAACAAGCCCCCGAGAAGCAAGCATTCATCGTCAAAGATCTCGAGAAGCTCAAAGCGGCAAAAGTCGTCCGCGAAGTCGCACACCCCACTTGGCTCTCCAACGGCGTGGTAGTCCCAAAACCCGCCGGAGGAGGCCGCCTCTGCATCGACTACACTGATGTAAACAAGTCCTGCCCCAAGGACCCTTACCCCATGCCAAGAATCGACCAGATCGTGGACTCCACAGCAGGTTGCGACCTCCTCTGTTTCGTCGATGCTTTCTCTGGTTATCATCAGATAAAAATGGCTAAGGAGGACGAGGAGAAGACGGCTTTCCTCACCCCTTGCGATGTGTATTCCTATGTCTCCATGCCTTTCGGCCTAAAAACGCCGCAGCCACTTTCCAGAGGCTAATGAGGATAGCACTTGGAGAGCAAATGGGGAGAAACGCCGAGGCAAATGTCGATGACATCGTCGTCAAATCCCGAGAGGGAAACACTCTCCTCGGGGACCTTGAAGAAACTTTCACCAACCTGCACAAAGTGAACATCAAGCTCAACCCCGCCAAGTGCGACTTCGGAGTGCCTTCAAACAAACTGCTTGGTTTCCTTGTATCCCACCGGGGTATAGAAGCGAACCCTGACAAAATCAAGACTACAGAGGGCATGCAACCTCCACGCAGGCTCAAGGACATGCAACGCCTAGCAGGCTGCATGGCTAGCTACGGTAGATTCATCTCCAAATTTCACGAAAGAGCCCTGCCATTCTTCAAGATCATGAAAAAACGGGCACTTTCAAGTGGACCCCTGAAGCTGGAAAAGCGTTTGAGGACTTGAAGAAGTACCTGGCCAGCCCTCCAGTAATGGTCGCCCCAAGGTCTGGCGAGCACCTGAAGTTGTACCTATCAGCCTCCCCACAGACAGTCAGTGCCGTCCTTGTGGTAGAAAGGGAATAGCCGGTACTCCACAAGAAGAGTGCAACCACTCCAAAGCCAAAGCCTCCTGATCAGGAGCTCGGCGAAGGGGCAGCCCTCATAAAACCACTGCCAGGCACAAAGCTGCAAGGGAGGCTCACCCCAAGTAAATCGCTGCAAGAAGATCCCGCCAGGGAGCCTGAGAAGTCACAAGAGGCCAACCCCCTCAAGGGCCAGGACAAGCCCCTTGAGGCCAACACCCTCGAGGGCAAGGACAAGCCCCTTGAGGCCAACCCCCTTGAAGGCCTAACTGAGCCCCTTCAGGCAAAAGACGCAAAGTCTACACAGACTACCCTCGTCGAGCATCCAGTCTACTTCGTCAGCATAGTATTGCGTGATGCTCGCGAGCGGTATACAATGCAGCAGAAGCTTCTCCTCGCACTCCTCATCGCCTCAAGAAAGCTGCGACACTACTTCCAGGGGCACCCTGTCAGACCCTAAATTCAAGCTACACAAACAAAACGTATCGGTTGGGCCACACAACCAAGCAACATACTGGGGTTACCAATCCCAGGAACAAGCAGGCCTGGCTCGGAATGGATCATCGGCCGACAGTTCTTGGCGACCCCGACGTCACATACGTTTCAAGATTGTGCACGCAAGAACCCAAAAAGTCTACCAACTCGTATACTTCAACCATACACACATGGTATACGAGTCGGATTGTTAACAAGTAGGAACCACAGAATAAACCTAGGACAGAAAGAAAGGAAATAATTATCCAAAGCTCTCACTGAGCAAAATATGTCGAATAGCACCAATCAGAGGACACATGTCCCAACATTACATCATGCAGCGGAAAACAAACCGGTCTGAGTACAGACAATAAGCAAAGGGCTCAAGGCCGAATCAGAAAAAGAAGGCCCATCCACGCGATCCACCAGGAAGAAGCCCAGGGGAACTCTAACTACTCGTCGTAGATCTCGTCGTCGAACTCCACGTAGTACCCACCAACCTGGTCGTACGGAAAATCCTCAACTGCAGAAAAAACACAGCCCGCGAACGGGTCAATACACCAAAGCGTATCGAACAAGCTTAAGCTAACAGGTTACAAAACTATAAGAATCCCAAAATATGGGGTTAAGTGGACTTAGCGGCAGCAACACTAGCAACCTAATAGAGACACGCTACAAGTTCCGTCTAAGTTAGAGAGGGATAAGAGAGCGCATAAGTTAACCATCTACAACTAACACCAATCATAACCCATTGTCGGATTAACCCCCTCAACCAAGTATGAGGAAGCATTACGGGAAAAAAACTCACACATTGAACAATTTTAGTTACAAGTTATTGTGAAAGTAATTCTATATTACTAGTCAGGTTAATTAACAATGATTAGGTGTAAGTTGTCTATGATCTTATTAGCCAGCATCATCACCATGTCGTCCATAACCGTGGACACGGCTCATCGATAAGATTATAACCTGCAGGGGTGCACTACTGGACCCGTACTCGTTCGATCAACCCCAAAAGCAAAGCCAGAAGGTAGGGCATCTCAACACGGCAAATCTCTTCTCTACAATCCATCCAAGGAACCGCATGATTGTGTGCACGGCTAATCAGGTCCTGTGCCGGCGGGATCGACCTTCATAGCACTCTAAGAACGTGCCACCCTTTATGAGAATCGACTACTCCATCATCATGAGATCGTTAGGTAACATATTCATGCATCAAATGGAAAGCCCGAACTACTTGCGGCGCCCTGGATAAGAAGCGGATTAGATCGAAGCCACGGGGGGCTCCATAGGGCCTCCCACCAGCGGTTAGTGCGCTCGAAATTGGATCCGAGGACAAGAATTGAGTTCCTAGGTCGACACTTAGCAGAACAAAGCACCTCGCAAGGCCTTCTGTCGGTGCCTTATCTTTTAATTATAATTCCCAATAGAAGATAACATTTTATTAAAGTAGACAATATATCATGCTAAGTATAAATGACATAGGACAAACAGACTCGCAGAACCAACCTTAAGCATGCACTACGACTCGCAAGGCTAACAGATAAATATACAACAGGTGAGAGGATGTGGGGATAAAGCTGTATGGGCTGCGGGATAAACATATGATGGGATCGCAATTCAGGAATTGTAACTAGGATAGCATAGATCAAAAGGCAAGAATGAAAACCAAACAATCGTGTAACCGGTTAGCAGAAGCTTGCCTGGCAGCTCGTGGCCCGGCACAAAAGCTGGAATCTCAAGGATGAAAGTATCGGCAGCAGACACGTCGTCGTCTACCCAGAGAAGAGCAAAACACAGACAATAGGAAACATAATCAATACAAAGCAAATGCGCAATCAAATGATGGTGCATTATGGTATGAGGTGATTAGGTCATAATAACGTGGGGATGAAATCCTGGCAATTAATTAGTGTGCAAATTATTTGTGTAACCAACAAATTAAATGTTGTTTAACATATATAGCATTGCATGGTGATTTGATCAATTTGAATAGAGTAGGCAATAAATAAACATTTGCCCAACACATTCCATCTATTTATTTAATTGAAAATTATTTATCTACCCATCAAATTAATGGTTTATTAGCATGGCAAGACATGGTGCAGATGATAAGATCAAATTAAATGGGATTAGGGCATTATATAATTATTACCCCTCTCATTCCATATTTAATTATTAAGTTGCATTTGTTAATTTAAACTGAGCATTTAAAATAAATGATGCAAAAATGACATAAGGATGTTATAATGTTGTTCATTGCATTTTTCAGATATAAAAACTTATAAAGATTTATTTATTTAAGTTTATAGATTTAAAGTTATTGCATTAATAAGCCTAGGGTTGTTTCTGTAATTGTGCAGGGACTTGTTCGTGATGGAGAAGTTTTTGCGAGGGGCTAAAGCACTAAACCCGTAAGTGCAGGGGGCTCTGGGTAATTCCGCAGCACAGAATCTGCTCTGGTCTTTTCTCACCGCGCGTGTGCCCAGCCAGAGAGACTGACGCGCGGGCCAGGCTGATGGGCCGCTGACTGGACGCTGCGGTGGCACCACGGTCGCTGACCGGTGACCCCGCCTGTCAGCGTGTGCGAGAAATTAAAAAGACTGACTTTTATTCATCGCGCCAGGGGGATTCGATCCCGCGCGCCCGGATGAGGAGAATGTAGCACCCCCGAGAGCCAAGCTAGACAAATCCCAGATCTTCATCTGATATAAGCCTAACCTCGATCTCGAGAGCCAACAGTTGAACATCCGGTAACATCACAGTGACTCTACGACTCGAAAGCGATATTATACAACTCTTAGCAGAGTAAAGATAGCAAATATTACAAACTTAGGTCACTGACCTAACAGTACACCTAACAACGAAAGCAAATATTGTTATGCTACATAACAAGATCCAAAAGGCCTAAGAGGCCATAACATAAGGCGACGTCCCGCCCACTTATTCCAGGCTGCTGCCCGGGAACCCCGATTCACTCGTCGATGTCCATGAAGAAGCCTTCACCGGAGTAGGAGCCTTCACCTGTCCAAAAGTGCGCAAGGCTGAGTACAAAGTACTCAACAAGACTTACATAACCTGCCCTTTATCTGCCGTTCATGGAATAGTGATGATGTTCTTTGCATAAAGCCAACTTTCTTTTAAATCGAGAAAGGGGAGAATCTCGTATCAGTAGACCTTTTGAAATGAGATAAGGATGTAACACTTGTCGTCTTCCTCCGTCTTCTGTAGCCACCAGAATGTCATCGTTTGCACCACCCACAGAACCACCCCCTCGCTCAACCCGAGGAAGTAATTCTAACCACCCTTGGTTGTCAAGTTTTAGCATATCAATTAATGTTGTCTATGATCATCAGACATGAGGTACCAAGTCGTCCATAACCGTGGACACGGCTTTCCGAAAAGATTTACCCTGCAGGGGGTGTAACTACCCACACACGCCAACCAATCCTTGCGCCAGACATTAGCACTCTTCCGAGGAGTGCCGGCAGAAGGGTTGGCCACGACCTTTCCCAAGATTCGGCTATGTCCATGAGCCACAGCAGTAGGTCTGACCACCGCAGCGGTCCCTAGTGCACGTTACTAGGGTCAACATCTGGACCGCAGCCCTGTTGCCCTAGCTCCTAATCATCCCCACATGCGAATGAAACACTCGAACTAGTGGCTTCACGTAGTAGGCTAGGCAAGTTGGAGTCGAGGGGAAAATTAATGCCCTGTGTGGATGCACGAATAGTCTTGGTTCCAAAGACGAGAACTCGGTTCCTAGGTCGGCAAGAATGGAACAAACACCACAATCCCAATGTGGCCTCCCATCCAAGCCTTTAGCATAATTTAATACACCATGTACACCATGTATACCCATTCCACCTCGAACTCATCGACTGGATGGACAGGAAAAGCTAAGCAGATATAAGCGGCGATGCAATGACAACTGACACTCTATACTTAACCAAAACATCTTTGAATCGTATGCATAACATCAGAATCAAATACTTTTGAAATCTTATGTGCAGATAGAGGTTATGCTTGCCTTGCTCTTCAGTAGCTGGATACAGATCTTCGGAGGTGTTGTCGGTACACTCGGGCTCGAATCCTATCGCGAAGAACCAAATACCGGAAAGGAAGGATTCAATCAATACATGTTGATGCAATGCGCAATCACATGAATGAGATGTCATTTGAGGGAGCCCTAGATGCAATCATCAATTTAAATGGGTTTGGAAAACATACCCATAATTAGAATTAGGGTTTATTAGTGGGAAACTAAACATTTAATTGCATTACATGAAATATGTATGGTTATATTATATTTGAAAAGAATTTGTTTTTCTGAACATTTTGATATAAAAATCATATTTTTCTGATTAAATTTGAATTAGTTATGAATTTCCAAAATTTGAATATTTAAATTCAAATTTATTCAAATAAATTATTTCATATTTCATAATTCAAAACTTTTCATGATTCAAAACATTTGGTAATTGAATAGAAGAATTAATAAAATTCTGGAAATATGGCCCCACCTGTCATAATTAAAATAATACAGAAATGAATAATTAAATCAGGAAATGAAAAAGAAAAACAGAAATTGAAGAACAGATGACGTCACATGACGTCATCATGCTCAAATCCTCTCGGTTGATCTCGATTCGCTCGGAATCGAGCGAATCAACCAAATTGCCGTGCGGCAATCGCCTCAGCGGCTCGAGGGGAACCAAGCGGAGGCGGCGCCGCCCGCTTTTGGTCACCGGAGTTGCTCCGGTGACGCATGGCGGCGGTGGCCGGAGCATCCGGGGCTCGGGAGAGAAGAATAGGAGCGCGGAGAGAAGCGCCGGAGCAACCTGCAGCTCGCGGAAGTGCCGGGAAGCGAGGGGAGGCCGCAGCTCGCCGGGGTGAGCTCGCCGGCGTCGAGTCCGTGCGGGGAAGGAAGCGCCAAATTCGTCGGCCTTCGGGCTTCTTGGCTCAAGCTGCTGGAGCAGGGGAGGGAGGAGGTTGCGGCGGTGCTGGGGAGCTTCTCGCCGGAGCAGGAGGTTGTCTGCGGCGGCCGGAAATCGAAGGGAAGCTCGCCGGCTAGGGTTAGCACGAACGGGATGGAGGAGGCGAATTGCAGTTGCTCTTCGGTTTTCCAGCGGAGGCGGAGGGTCTTATACCCGTGGGAGGGGCGGCGGCGTGAATCTCCTCGCAATCGCGGCGGCGGACGGCCGGAGGAGTGCCACCGGCGCACGGGAGGCAGTGGCGAAGAAGAAGACGTTGACTATTTTCTGAAAACCACCCCGAGGAAAAAGAAAATAGCCAGTTTTTATTTGCAGACAGACCCCTGGCTTGAAAACAGAGAATTTGGGGGCCTTTTTGCAAACAGAAAAATTGTAGAAAAATACCTCTAGATTCAGAATTTTGCAAGGAAGACAATGGCTTCAAAGGATTTTGAAAATTTTGAATATTTAAAATTTCTCATAAGAAGCAAGAGTTTAACCATTTGTTTTAATATCAAATGTTCAAATTTTTAATTGGAATTCTTGCACAATTAAAATGCAATGCATGAAATGCTTGGAACACAACTTATATTACACAAAGTTGGGTTGTTACAAATCTACCCCCCTTACAAGAATCTCGACCCGAGATTCCTAAGTTTTAGAGAAGAAGTCGGGATACTCAGATCGGAGACGATCTTCGCGTTCCCAGGTTGCTTCCTCCTCAGAGTGATGAGACCATTGAACTTTGAGGAACTTGATGCTTTGACGTCGAGTTTTACGCTCGGCTTCATCAAGGATACGAACAGGATATTCACGAAAGGTTAGATCCTCCTGAAGGTCAAGAGTTTCATGATCAACACCACGGATGGGATCTTTGAAGCAACGCTTCAACTGGGAAACATGGAAGACGTCATGGATGTATGGAAATTTGGAGGGGAGTTCCAATTGGTAGGCAAGCTCTCCACGCTTAGCAAGAATGCGAAAGGGACCAACATAGCGAGGAGCTAGTTTGCCTTTGATACCGAAGCGACGGACACCCCGAAGAGGAGTGACCCTGAGATAGGCGTGCTCGCCAACTTCATAGTGAACATCTTGATGATGACGGTCGTAGTAGCTCTTCTGGCGAGACTGAGCTGTTTTGAGACGCTCACGGATAATCCTGACTTGCTCTTCTGCTTCCTTGATGATATCTGGCCCAAATAGCGATCTTTCACCGGTTTCGGACCAGTTCAGAGGGGTACGGCATTTCCTACCATACAAAGCTTCAAAGGGTGCCATACCAATACTGGATTGGAAACTGTTGTTGTAACTGAACTCAGCAAATGGAAGACACTTCTCCCAGTTCTTCCCGAATGATATGACACAGGCTCTTAGCATATCTTCAAGAATCTGATTTACTCGCTCTGTCTGACCACCAGTTTGAGGATGATAAGCTGTGCTGAAAGAGATACGAGTTCCCATAGCTTGCTGAAAGCTAACCCAGAACTTGGAGGTAAACAGACTTCCACGGTCAGAGATAATCTTCTTAGGAATACCATGAAGAACAACTATCCGAGAGATATACAGATCTGCTAGTTGAATAGCGGTGATGTCTTCTCGAACAGGGAGGAAGTGAGCAACCTTGGACATGCGATCCACGACTACCCAGATAGCATTGTTTCCTCTTTGAGTCTTTGGAAGACCAGTAATGAAATCCATACCAACTTCATCCCACTTCCAGACAGGGATAGATAGGGGTTGAAGTGTACCTGCCGGCCTTTGGTGTTCAGCTTTAACGCGACGACAAACGTCACATTCTGCCACAAACTTAGCAATCTCTCGCTTCATCCCGGTCCACCAAAATCTTGAACGAAGATCTCGATACATCTTGGTGCCACCAGGATGGATAGAAAGAGGTGACTCATGAGCTTCCCGAAGGATTAGTGCCTTCAGTTTCTGATGGTTGGGCACAACAATACGGTCACCGAAGTAAACTGTACCTTTGTCGTCCAGGGAGAAACATTTATCCACTCCGCTGTCAATGTTCTTCTTGATCTGGATAACTTCAGAGTCTAGCTTCTGAGCAGACCTGATCTTGTCCTCAAGAGACGGCTTCACCTCAAGATTTGCAAGAAATCCCGCAGGAACAACTTCAAGGTTGAGTCTTGCAAATTCATCATGGAGAGAGGGCTGAGCTTCCTTGAGTATCAGATTGTTGCAATAGGACTTCCGACTTAGTGCATCAGCAACAACATTTGCTTTACCGGGTTGGTAGTTGAGACCCACATCATAGTCCTTGATAAGTTCCAACCATCTTCTTTGTCTGAGGTTCAGATCTGGTTGGGTGAAGAGATACTTCAGACTTTGATGATCTGAATAGATCTCGCAGCGATTACCAAAGAGATAATGCCGCCATTGCTTTAGTGCATGGACAACAGCAGCCAACTCAAGATCATGGGTTGGATAGTTCAGCTCATTTGGTTTCAACTGTCGGGAGGCGTAGGCCACAACATGACCATCTTGCATCAACACACATCCAAGCCCTTGAAGAGAAGCATCACAGAAAACCACAAAGTCCTTGCTCGTATCAGGGAGAACAAGAACTGGAGCAGTTGTCAACTTTGTTTTCAGAACACGGAAGCTTTCTTCTGTCTTTTCTGACCATTCAAACTTCTTCCCTTTCTTGAGAAGATCAGTTAGGGGCTTTGCAATCTTGGAGAAGTTCTCAATGAAACGACGGTAATAACCGGCAAGTGCGAGAAAACTCCGGATTTCTTTAACTGACTTAGGTGTCTCCCAATCCAAAACAGCTTGGACTTTCTCCGGAATGACGGTTATACCAGCGGCGGAAACAACATGGCCAAGAAAGATGAGCTCTTTCAACCAGAACTCACACTTGGAGAACTTAGCATAGAGACGATGCTCACGAAGCTTAGTCAAGGCCAGACGCAGATGTTCATCATGTTCTTCTTCGGTTTTGGAGTAGATTAGGATATCGTCGATGTAGATCACGACGAACTTGTCGAGGTACTCCATGAATACTGAGTTCATCAGCCGCATGAAAGTGGCTGGTGCATTGGTAAGACCAAAGGACATCACGGTATACTCGTAAAGACCATAACGAGTCTGGAATGCCATCTTTGGAATATCTTCCTTTCGGATTTTGATTTGATGGTATCCAGACCTCAGATCCATCTTGGAGAAGACAGTAGCACCGGCTAACTGGTCAAATAGATCATTGATCCGAGGAAGAGGGTACTTGTTCTTGATTGTCACAGCATTCAACGGTCGGTAATCAACCACCAGTCGAGGAATGTTGGTGTCTCGCTTCTTAACAAAGAGTGCGGGACATCCCCAAGAGGAGGTACTAGGTTGGATGAATTCTTTTCCTTCCATTTCTTCTAACTGTCTCTTTAACTCAACCAACTCTTCCTTGGGCATGCGGTAAGGTCTTTGGGAGACTGGAGCAGTTCCAGGAACCAACTCAATAACGAACTCCACACTCCGATCCGGAGGCATGCCAGGTAACTCTTTCGGAAACACATCTGGGAAGTCACAGACCACTCGAACATCTTGTATCTCAAGGGAAGGTGAGGCATCCATGGCACACAACTCTGAGCCGGGAAAAGATGTTTGCGAGGAAGGTACTGAGGAAGGGGACCAGTACCTAAAGGTTTCACCGGAAGGATGGGTCATGTCTACAGATCTGGTTGCACAGTCAATAACAGCTTTGTACCGTACCAGCCAATCCATGCCCAAGATGACATCAAGGTCAGTTGAATTTAGAACGATGAGAGGGATGGGGTAAGATAAAGAGCCTATAACAATATTGGGCTCACGGGCAGTCCAAAGTGCCCGCCAACGAGATCCCGGAGTGTTAATCTCCATAGAGATAGACAATTCCTCAAGAACGATATCATGCATTTGAGCAAACCCTTGTGATATGGATGAATGCGATGCTCCGGAATCAAACAAAACTTTAGCTGGAGTTGAGTTGATGGAAAGCGTACCAAGAATGACGCTTGGATCTTCTTCAGCAGCCTCAGCGGTGACGTGGGTCAGACGACCACGTCCAGCACCAGTCGGCTTGGCACCTTTCTTGGGTGGAGGGGTTGCAACCTTAGCAGCATTCCGTGGGCACCCAAAGGAGAAGTGGCCGGGCTGACCACAAGTGTAGCAAGTGAGTCCAGCTGGAGCAGCACCTGGGGGACGATAACCTTGCCCACCACCATAGGTCGAGGTAGCATGGGGTGCAGGTGGACGAGGAGTATAGCCACCAGGCTTCGGAGCATAGGGAGCTCTTGGAACAGCGCTGTATGGAATGAACACACGACGCTTCTTGAAACCAGAGCTAGCTGCACGGGAATCTCCGGAAGCAAACTTCACAGCAGCATCCATTTCCTTCCTTCCGTTCTCAAGAAGGATGGCCTGATTGTACAGATCCTGGAAGGTCTGGAAGGTGAAGGGTAGCATTTCATAACGAAGTGCTGGGTTCAGACCCTTGCGGAACAGCTCCTGTTTATCCGCGTCATCAGTCACATCTCGAGGGGCATAACGAGCGAGACGAGTGAACTCACGCCCGTAAGCCTCGATGTTCAGCTTTCCCTGGGACAGTTCCAGGAACTCCTTCCTTTTGATGTCCATCACTGCCTTAGGGATGTAGGCAGCACGGAAGGCAGTACGGAACTCTTCCCAAGTGACCTCATGTCCTTCGGCCTGCAACGCCAAGAAACCTTCCCACCAAGCGCCAGTTGGACCTTCTAGCTGGTAGGTGGCGAAGTTCACACGGTCATTGGCTTGAACGTGCAGAGCAGCGAACTTGCGTTCCATAGTACGGAGCTAGTCATCAGCTTCAAGGGGCTCCTTGTATTCTCCGAACTTGGGAGGCTGAGCTTTGAGGAAATCTCCAAGCGTCGCGCAGACATTGGGGCGACGTTCAGTGTTCTGAGCCACACGCTCAAGCAGACGTTCCGTATTCAGACGGTTGTTCTCGATGTTCTGGAGAACCTGCGCCATTGTGGGAGGTGGCGGCAGTTCCTCTTCATCATGGGGTCGACCACCACGACCCTGACCACGAGTACCACCAGACATCCTGACAGAAGAGAACAGAACCATGAGGGTTAGATCCACCGGTAGACAGGATATAAGAATAGATGTGGAACAGCAACAAGATATCAATGGTAAGAGATGAAAAGCAATCAGGATTCAATCTCGGAATAAGAAGGATACATGCTTCAACGGGGTTTAAGCATATAGGAAAACTCTGAGAATTCGCAACCAAAAAATAGGTAAGAGAAAAACACTACCCAAACTTTGAGATCCTATGGTTTTGAAGTATTATGTAAGAGGGTAAACCTTTGTAAAATCAAATCAAGATAAGAGGCTCCAAGAATAGATTCATGGATAAGGAGAAAAAGAATCCTATCAAGATTTGGGGTAAATATTTTATCTTTCAAATAATTTTCACAAGTACTAGACTCAACATCGACCAACAAAAAGGGTTTCCTACAGGCAGTCCTGCTCTGATACCAAAACCTGTAGCACCCCCGAGAGCCAAGCTAGACAAATCCCAGATCTTCATCTGATATAAGCCTAACCTCGATCTCGAGAGCCAACAGTTGAACATCCGGTAACATCACAGTGACTCTACGACTCGAAAGCGATATTATACAACTCTTAGCAGAGTAAAGATAGCAAATATTACAAACTTAGGTCACTGACCTAACAGTACACCAAACAACGAAAGCAAATATTGTTATGCTACATAACAAGATCCAAAAGGCCTAAGAGGCCATAACATAAGGCGACGTCCCGCCCACTTATTCCAGGCTGCTGCCCGGGAACCCCGATTCACTCGTCGATGTCCATGAAGAAGCCTTCACCGGAGTAGGAGCCTTCACCTGTCCAAAAGTGCGCAAGGCTGAGTACAAAGTACTCAACAAGACTTACATAACCTGCCCTTTATCTGCCGTTCATGGAATAGTGATGATGTTCTTTGCATAAAGCCAACTTTCTTTTAAATCGAGATAGGGGAGAATCTCGTATCAGTAGACCTTTTGAAATGAGATAAGGATGTAACACTTGTCGTCTTCCTCCGTCTTCTGTAGCCACCAGAATGTCATCGTTTGCACCACCCACAGAACCACCCCCTCGCTCAACCCGAGGAAGTAATTCTAACCACCCTTAGTTGTCAAGTTTTAGCATATCAATTAATGTTGTCTATGATCATCAGACATGAGGTACCAAGTCCTCCATAACCGTGGACACGGCTTTCCGAAAAGATTTACCCTGCAGGGGGTGTAACTACCCACACACGCCAACCAATCCTTGCGCCAGACATTAGCACTCTTCCGAGGAGTGCCGGTAGAAGGGTTGGCCACGACCTTTCCCAAGATTCGCCTATGTCCATGAGCCACAGCAGTAGGTCTGACCACCGCAGCGGTCCCTAGTGCACGTTACTAGGGTCAACATCTGGACCGCAGCCCTGTTGCCCTAGCTCCTAATCATCCCCACATGCGAATGAAACACTCGAACTAGTGGCTTCACGTAGTAGGCTAGGCAAGTTGGAGTCGAGGGGAAAATGAATGCCCTGTGTGGATGCACGAATAGTCTTGGTTCCAAAGACGAGAACTCGGTTCCTAGGTCGGCAAGAATGGAACAAACACCACAATCCCAATGTGGCCTCCCATCCAAGCCTTTAGTATAATTTAATACACCATGTACACCATGTATACCCATTCCACCTCGAACTCATCGACTGGATGGACAGGAAAAGCTAAGCAGATATAAGCGGCGATGCAATGACAACTGACACTCTATACTTAACCAAAACATCTTTGAATCGTATGCATAACATCAGAATCAAATACTTTTGAAATCTTATGTGCAGATAGAGGTTATGCTTGCCTTGCTCTTCAGTAGCTGGATACAGATCTTCGGAGGTGTTGTCGGTACACTCGGGCTCGAATCCTATCGCGAAGAACCAAATACCGGAAAGGAAGGATTCAATCAATACATGTTGATGCAATGCGCAATCACATGAATGAGATGTCATTTGAGGGAGCCCTAGATGCAATCATCAATTTAAATGGGTTTGGAAAACATACCCATAATTAGAATTAGGGTTTATTAGTGGGAAACTAAACATTTAATTGCATTACATGAAATATGTATGGTTATATTATATTTGAAAAGAATTTGTTTTTCTGAACATTTTGATATAAAAATCATATTTTTCTGATTAAATATGAATTAGTTATGAATTTCCAAAATTTGAATATTTAAATTCAAATTCAAATTTATTCAAATAAATTATTTCATATTTCATAATTCAAAACTTTTCATGATTCAAAACATTTGGTAATTGAATAGAAGAATTAATAAAATTCTGGAAATATGGCCCCACCTGTCATAATTAAAATAATACAGAAATGAATAATTAAATCAGGAAATGAAAAAGAAAAACAGAAATTGAAGAACAGATGACGTCACATGACGTCATCATGCTCAAATCCTCTCGGTTGATCTCGATTCGCTCGGAATCGAGCGAGCGAATCGAGCGAATCAACCAAATTGCCGTGTGGCAATCGCCTCAGCGGCTCGAGGGGAACCAAACGGAGGCGGCGCCGCCCGCTTTTGGTCACCGGAGTTGCTCCGGTGACGCATGGCGGCGGTGGCCGGAGGTGGCCCGCGGTGGCCGGAGCATCCGGGGCTCGGGAGAGAAGAATTGGAGCGCGGGGAGAAGCGCCGGAGCAACCTGCAGCTCGCGGAAGTGCCGGGGAAGCGAGGGGAGGCCGCAGCTCGCCGGGGTGAGCTCGCCGGCGTCGAGTCCGTGCGGGGAAGGAAGCGCCAAATTCGTCGGCCTTCGAGCTTCTTGGCTCAAGCTGCTGGAGCAGGGGAGGGAGGAGGTTGCGGCGGTGCTGGGGAGCTTCTCGCCGGAGCAGGAGGTTGTCTGCGGCGGCCGGAAATCAAAGGGAAGCTCGCCGGCTAGGGTTAGCACGAACGGGATGGAGGAGGCGAATTGCAGTTGCTCTTCGGTTTTCCAGCGGCGGGGGAGGGTCCTATACCCGTGGGAGGGGCGGCGGCGTGAATCTCCTCGCAATCGCGGCGGCGGACGGCCGGAGGAGTGCCACCGGCGCACGGGAGGCAGTGGCGAAGAAGAAGACGTTGACTATTTTCTGAAACCCCCCCCCCCCCCGAGGAAAAAGAAAATAGCCAGTTTTTATTTGCAGACAGACCCCTGGCTTGAAAACAGAGAATTTGGGGGCCTTTTTGCAAACAGAAAAATTGTAGAAAAATACCTCTAGATTCAGAATTTTGCAAGGAAGATAATGGCATCAAAGGATTTTGAAAATTTTGAAAATTTAAAATTTCTCATAAGAAGCAAGAGTTTAACCATTTGTTTTAATATCAAATGTTCAAATTTTTAATTGGAATTCTTGCACAATTAAAATGCAATGCATGAAATTCTTGGAACACAACTTATATTACACAAAGTTGGGTTGTTACAGAGAACGAGCGGAGCTGCTAGCCACTCGGACGGATCGTGTTGTTGACAGATCTATGTTCGGGTTTGTTTTTAATAGGAAACGAAGGTACGTTGCCTGACGAAACTGCAACCGAGCATCGCGGCGGAGTAGAAAGTCCGGCGTCGACCACGACTCGGGCGGCGCTGGGCGTGCGTGGTGCGTGGTGTGCATCGGGTTGTCGTGTGCGTGCTCGAGTGCAAAGGAGATGGACTTCTTCCTCGAAACCGTGCTCGTTTTCTTCCATGCGCGACACGGCCGCGGCGTGGAGAGGGTCTGGAGACGACGGAATTCCGGCCAGAGGGGACGGAATCGACGGAGAAAGGAGAGGGGAAAACCGCGGCTCACCTCGGGGTAGACGATGGCGAGAGGGGACAACGCGGGGACGATGGAGTCGAGCGGTTCGTGTCGAAGTAGGGGTGGTGGCGCTCAGACGGAGTCGGGGGAGTCGTGGGCGTTGCGGTGGCGTGCGGGGCTTCCGGGCCCGGTTGTTGGCCGCCGAGGACGGAGGTGATGGGGCGGAACCCGTTGGCGCGAGGAGGAAGAGAGGGGACGACCCGAGGTACGGCTCGGCGGCGAGGAGCTCGGGTGATTTTTGCGGTGTAGAGGAGCAGGGGAAAAAATGAGAGGGAGGTGGCGGCGCTGTTAGAGGAAGGGGTTAGAGGGGGCCTAGGGTTTTGGGGGCGCTGCGGGGAACTAAAGGAGAGGGAGGCAAGCAGTGGAGCAGTACGGTGGGGGCAGCAGGGCAGCGCCTCCATGGCGTCCTCCACGCTGTAACGCGAGTCGCCCGTACGGAGGTGGGGGACGAGAGAGGTGGGGCGGAGTTGGGTCGGGCTGGGCCAGGGAGTGGCCCAGTTCGGCCAGGAGGGTCCCCTCCCCCTTTTTTTTGCCTTTCTTTTTCTTTTAACGTTTTTCTGGTTTTGTATTATTAAAACAAAACAGAAATTAAACATGATAAAAACCTTTGCACATTTTTAATAGTTTCAAAATAGTAAAACTAATTTACTAGTTTGATTCTTTATAAATATTTTGAAACTTCATTTGAAAATTATTTGACAAAAGCATTTGAAATTAAATATGGGATTTGAAATTTGAAAGTAATTTATTTAATTGAAATGCAATTCAAAATGAAAGGTGCATGATGTCACACTATAATACACCACAAGCATACAATTTTGGAAAGTTACAAACGAGCTGTTACAACACTCCCCCACTCAAAGGAATCACGCCCCGAGATTCTTCATGGAGCAACGAAGAGGTAGGGATACTCGGCACGGAGGTGGTCTTCACGTTCCCATGTAGCTTCCTTGTCAGAATGATGAGACCATTGAACCTTGTAGAACTTGACAGTGTTGTTACGGGTGCGACGTTCAGCTTCGTCAAGAATGCGAATCGGTTGTTCCACATAAGAGATATCTTCTCGAAGTTCAATTGATCCATGATCAACTGCACGTCCTGGATCTTGGAAGCACTTCTTGAGTTGTGACACGTGGAAGACATCGTGCACTTTGGAGAGGTTTGGAGGAAGTTCCTGACGGTAAGCCAATTCACCACGCCTTGAAAGAACGTTGAAACGCCGAACATAACGCGGAGCGAGTTTGCCTTTGATGCCAAAGCGTTGCGTGCCTCTCAGAGGAGTGACACGAAGGTAAGCTTGGTCACCAGGTGCATAGACCATGTCCCTGTGCTTGCTATCAAAATAGCTTTTCTGCCGAGACTGGGCAATCTTCATATTGTCACGAATGATGCGAACCTTTTCTTTAGCCTCCTGGATAATGTCAGGGCCAAAGAATTGACATTCACCAGCTTGAGACCAATTCAGAGGAGTTCTGCATTTGCGGCCATAGAGAGCTTCAAAGGGAGCCATGCCTAGACTTCCTTGGAAGCTGTTGTTGTAGGAGAACTCAGCATACGGAAGGCAATCCTCCCATTTCATGCCAAAGGAGATAACACAAGCTCTGAGCATATCCTCCAGAATTTGATTCACTCTTTCAACCTGTCCACTTGTCTGCGAATGGTAAGCTGTGTTGAACAGAAGTTTGGTACCCAAGGCTTTCTGAAAGCTATCCCAAAATCGAGAAGTGAAGATACTTCCACGATCCGAGCTTATTGCCAAAGGAACACCATGCAACGGAACCAGTCTTGTCATATAGAGTTCTGCCAACTAACTAGCTAATACTGTCTCTTTGACTGGGAAGAAGTAAGCCACTTTGGAGAGACGATCAATGACAACAAAGATTGCATCGTTGCCTTTCTTGGACTTTGGAAACCCAGTAACAAAGTCCATCTCGATCTTGTCCCATTTCCACTCAGGAATTTGCAATGGTTGAAGGAGTCCAGGTGGTCTCTGATGAACTGCCTTGACACGACAACAAACATCACACAGAGACACATAGCGAGCAATTTCATGCTTCATCCTGGTCCACCAATAGATTGACTTGAGATCCTGGTACATCTTTGTGCTGCCAGGGTGTATAGAAAGCGGAGTATCATGGGCCTCCTTGAGAATGATCTCTCTTAAGCTGTCAAGCTTGGGCACTACAATGCGTTCTTCAAACAGCAAGGTACCCTTGTCATCGAGAGAGAAACTCTTGTACTTATCCTTGCCAATGTTGTCTTTGATATTCTTGACACCAGAATCACGCAACTGTGCGGCACGGATCTTATCCTCAAGTGTAGGAGTGGCAATCAAGTTTGCAAGATAACCAGAAGGAACCACTTGAAGATTGAGCTTCTTGAATTCTTCGTGAAGAGGAGGTTGGATGCCCTCAACCATGAGGTTGTTGCAATAGGACTTGCGACTGAGAGTATCAGCCATCACATTAGCTTTGCCTGGAGTGTAAGTGATGGTAAGATCGTCATCTGAGAGTTTCTCAAGCCACCTTGTTTGCCTGGCGTTCAAATCTGGTTGAATGAAGAGATATTTGAGACTCTTGTGATCAGTGAAGATCTCACAGCTATGCCCCAACAAATAAGGTCTCCAAGCCTTGAGGGCATACATGATTGCTGCAAGTTCCAGATCATGTGTAGGATAGTTGAGCTCATGAGGCTGCAACTGACGACATGCATAAGCCACAACTTTGCGTTCTTGCATGAGGACTGCGCCTAGTCCTTGAAGAGATGCATCGCAGAAGATTTGGAAAGGTTTGGAAGTATCTGGGCCAACTAAAATAGGAGTAGAAGTGAGTTTAGCTTTCAAGAGATTGAAGCTCTCATGACACTTTAGAGTCCAAAGAAACTTTCTATCCTTCCTAGTAAGATCGGTGAGAGGCTTAGCGATTTTGGAGAAGTTCTCAACAAATCGACGGCAATAGCTAGCCATGCTAAGGAAACTCCTGACTTGTTTCACCGATGTAGGAGGCAACCATTCAACAATGGCCTTCACTTTTTCTGGATCAACAGAAATGCCTTCAAAAGAGATGACATGACCAAGATAAGATACTTTAGGAAGCCAGAATTCACACTTGGAGAACTTGGCGTAGAGACGATGTTCTCGGAGTTTCAACAAGATATGACGTAGATGTTTTCCATGTTCTTCTTCGGTTTTGGAATAGATAAGTATGTCATCGAGATAGACTACCACGAACTTATCGAGGTATTCCATGAAAACGAAGTTCATGAGACGTGAAAGTACATTCTATGCACTCCCAGATTTTGGTGACTAATGACAACACAAAAGGTATTCTAATGTTTGTGATGAAGCATGCAGGTTCTATTACAGGTCGTTTGATAAAGAGGAACACTTATATTGCCTAATTCTCAATACTGCTTCACTTGGTCTTTCATCAGGAATTCAGTCAGGAGATTTCCAGCACTCGGAGATTTCCGGTCCCCAGACCAGAGATCTCCGAGCTAATCAAATTTTTCACTAAGTCATAAATCAGATGCGTACTGACTCCAACTCAAGCTGAGCCGGAAATGCTCTCGGAGATTTCCGGCGCTCGGAGATTTCCGAGCCCCAGTCCAGAGATCTCCGAGTGTCTGAAGATTTTCCACTAAGTCCAGAACTCAGAGTGCGTACTGACTCCAACACAAACTTAGCCGAAAATGCTCTAGGAGATTTCCGGCGCTCGGAGATTTCCGAGCCCCAGTCCGGAGATCTCCGAGTGTCAGAGGAATTTCTACCAAGTCAAGAAGCCCAACCAGTACTGACCCCGAGCCACGCTCAGCCGGATTTCCTGCCGGAGATTTCCGGAGTCCGGAGATCTCCGGTCCTCAACCCGGAGATTTCCGGGCTGGCGGCTGTACAACGGGCAGATTTTGGAGAGGGGTATAAATACCCCTCCACCTACCTCCAGCAGCTTAAGCTTCCAGATTTTCTCTCTCCTCCATTGGTGCTGAAGCTTGTTTCTTCCGGATCTCCCAATCTAGCCACTCAAATCTTTTGATACTTGGGGATCTGAGGGAGAAGCCACCGATCTACAACTCCACCGAAGCGTTTTGATTCCCCCCCTCTATTTCTTGAGGGGCAACGAATCTAGGGTTCCTTTGTGGATAGCTAGGTTTAACCTTGTGTGTTTTGATCCTTTGTGGATTCCTTTGTGGAAGTGACCTGTTGTGGTCTTTGTGGGAGCCCCCAATTCAGTTGTGGGTGTGTGCCTCACGTGTTTGTACGGGACCTTCTCCGCCCTTAAAGGAGTCCTTAATGGAAGAGTGGATTCGCACCTTTGTGGTCGAATTCACAGGAGAAAGGGTGAGGCCTTTGTGGCTTGAGCAAACCTTTGTGGTAGCTCACACCCCTCCAACGAAACGTACACCTATGTGGTGGAACTCAGGATAAAATCGTTGTCTTCGAGTTCCTACGGTTGTCTTGTTCCACTCTCCTTCACTGCATCTCTAACTCCTGTACTTGATTAGTTTCTTTGTTGTTTTTCACTTGTATCACCTAGTTGCACATTTAGACAACTTACTTTCCGCTAGCCTAAAACTGAAAAAGACATAAAAATTGGTCACCACCTATTCACCCCCCCCCCCCTCTAGGT
This sequence comes from Poa annua, assembly GCA_026929855.1. Taxonomy (NCBI): domain Eukaryota; kingdom Viridiplantae; phylum Streptophyta; class Magnoliopsida; order Poales; family Poaceae; genus Poa; species Poa annua. The sequence continues at coordinate 16,968,348 of CM049429.1, read as the reverse complement.
GGTCAACTGCCGTTCAATTGGTATCAGAGACAGGTTGTCTCTTAAAAGCTTCACCGCTTGAGACCAACCTTGGACAATGCAAGTTGACCCGAAAGAAGTTTCCGAAATGGACGCCGCGACTTTGGCGGCAATGCAAGAGAAAGGTGCCACTATGGCCGATATCAACTCTTTGGAAACAAAGTTGACATCGTCCATACAAACCGAGTTCAAGAAGTTTCATGATATGCTTGAGTCTCTCAAAACATCTAAGGAAACCTCTCTTTACTCGTGATGTGGACCCCGAATTGATAAAGGGAAAGCAATTGCCTTTGGATGGGAAGGGTGATGCTAGTAGTTCCTCAAACCATCAAAAGACTCCATCTTCCAATGATGAAGTGCCTAAAGGCTACAACGCCACTCCTCCCCCATCCCAATACCATACCCCTGATCCCATTATTCCTCACCCGCACGTTTCTCATAGGGGTGATCCCCCTTTGCTTAAAGATTATACTTTTTCTCAATGGCAATATGTGATGAAGTCTCATGTGTGCAGCTCTTCAATCGAGTTGTGGCGCATCATTCAAGTTGGATACTTGCCGCATGATCCGACAAACTTAATAAGAAGAGAAGTGGTGGAGGCTCAACTTGATGCCACCGCTCTCTACATGATCCAAAAGGCGGTTGGGAACAAGGACATGTCTCTCATCCAACATCTCACCACCGCCAAGGAGACATGGGATGCTCTATCCGAGTTGTTCGTTGGAAATGATAGCATGAGAAGGAACCGCTATGACTCTTTGAGCAATGAAGCCGAGGGCTTTTTCAAGCTTGATGGTGAAGACCATGAGATGATGTATCGAAGATTGGTGACCATAGCCACAAGCTTTCGAGAAGTGGGTGCCTCTCATATTGATGATGCTTGGATCAAGAGGAAGTATGTTAGCTCTATGATGGCATGTGAGCCAACCGACGTCAAGAGTCTTAAAGGAAGACACAACTACCATCTCATGACGTCTAACGAGGTTATGCAAGAGATGGCCGCGTACAAGGTAGCCACTAACAATGCTCAAGACGCAATGGCAAGGGCTCTTGGAATGCAAAGAGCCACAACCAACCTTGCCTTGAAGGCTACCGTTGAGGAAGACAACGATGATGATGATCTTGGAAGCTTTGCCGCCATGTCCGAGGAAGCAGTCAAGATTGCTTACAATGATCATCTCGTTCTTGCGGCCCGCACCTTTTGGAACAACCCCTCAAGAGGCAAGATGCGTTTTGACAAGAGTGCACCTCAAGCCGATAGGGTCTCACCCTCCAAGTCAAGGACATGTTACAATTGTCAAGACAAGTTCCATTTCGTTGCCGAGTGCCCTTATGAGAAAAGAGAAGAGCATGGTGGACGTCTAGTGCTCAAGGACAAAACCAAGATGCCTCCCAAGAAGGCCTATGGAAAGAAGAGGCCTTGTAACAAGAAGCCTCGCATCGTGTTGTTGACTCAAGAGGAGTATCCCACCGATGATGAAGAGTCGGAGGAAGAAACGCGAAATGAAGTGGCGGCTCTTGCCACCAAATCGACAACAACCGTTTCTCCACCAACGACAAGAACGCCTTCAACTACGACAAGCTCTTCATCGTCTCTATTCACATCGCAAAATGAGAACTCCATCACCAAGAGCTCAAGGTGTCTTATGGCAAAGGCATCGGAGGTACCTTCATCCTCTTCCTCTCTCAAGAATGAAATGAATGAGCTTGATGATGCCTCTAGCCTTCAAATCAAGCAAGAGCTTGTGGCTTTCGACTCTTTTATCACTAACTTGCAAGGTGATAGCAAGAAACATGTTGGTGCCGTCATGGCTCGGATTGGTGAGCTAGAGCATCTCAATGAAGAGAAGGGTAAGATAGAAAGAGAAGACGCTATTTCTCTATCTTATTTGAAATCCTCTCTTGAGGAGGTTGAAGAGTCTCATGCTCGTCTTGAGGAGCAACTTGAAACTATTGAGGAAACTCATAACTCCTCACATGCTAAGCTCATTAAGGATCGTGATATGTACTTTGCTAAATTCAAGGTGGCTCAACAAGATAAAGCCGAATTTGCGGTTGGGCATGTTAGACAATGAGGACATGGAGAAGCTCGTCATAGCTCACAAGGCTTTGGAGAGTGAACATGCTCTTCTAAAGGAGTCGTATGCTCAACTCCAAACTCGGCTAACTAACCTTGATTCTCTTAGCATCTCTACCTCTAAGTGTTCGTGTGATAATGCTAATCTTGTGAAGGAGAATGCTAGGTTGAAGAGTGAGATGACTAAGGCCTCCACATCCAAGATCATCCTTCTCAAGGGTAAGCAAGTTGTTGAGACTCCCATCGTGGAGCCTCAACTCGACAAGGAAAGGAAGGTCTTGGATATGTGCCTCCCATGAAGATGAATGCCAAGAAGGGTATTCCCAAGAGCGTCAACCCCATCCAAGCCAAGAAGGCCGACTCCATTCAATCCAAGGACGGTCGTGCGAGTAGGAATGCCACAAGGGGCAAGCCTACTCGTAAAGATCACGTCGGTGACAACAACCCTAAGTATGCTTTATATGTCGATTATTATGGGAATGTTTGTGCTCGTTACATTGGACCCTACTATGGCTTTATTTCATATGCTATTTGGGTTCCTAAGTCTCTTGTCGCTAACCATAAAGCACCCATTGTGAAGCAATGGGTTGCTAAATGCAAGAATTGATCTCTTGTAGGACCTTGCTCCCGGTGGTTCAAAATGGATAATTGATAGTCGATGTACAAGTCATATGACCGGGAGCAAAGAACTCGTCACGGAGTTGAAACCTAATGAAGATCAAGTAACCGTGACGTTTGGTGACTTATCAAGGTCTAAGGTAACCGGGCTTGGCAAATTGGTAGTTGCCCCCGACATTACTCTTGTCAATGTTATGCTTGTTGAATCTCTTGGTTATAATTTGCTATCGGTTTGTGCCTTAACAAAGATGGGGATCTCTCCCTTCTTTGATAAGGACATTGTGGTCCTCTTGTGGAGCAAGTCGCTAAGAGTGGCTTTTGTGGGATACGTGGAGCATGAGTTCTATGTAGTGGACTTCTCCGGAGCCACCACTTCTCAAGCCATGTGTCTCTTCGGAAAAGCCGACGTGAGTTGGCTTTGGCATCGCCGACTAGCCCACGTAAACATGCACACTTTGCAAAGTCTCCACAAGGGTGGCCACATCCTTGGACTAAAAGATCATGTTTTCTTTTCAAGGGATCGAATTTGTAGAGTTTGTGCGGAAGGCAAGATGCATGATATTCCTCATCCAAGCAAGACCATCATATCTTCGTCCCGGATTTTGGAGCTCCTTCATGTTGATCTATTTGGACCAATTCCGGAAATAAGTCTTGGTGGCAAGAAATGTTGCCTCGTGATTGTTGATGACTATTCAAGGTATACATGGGTCTATTTCTTCAAAACCAAGGATGAAACTCAACAAGTCTTCATCGACTTCTCAAAGGAAGTTCAACGCCAACATGACCTTCCAATATTGGTTGTTCGAAGTGACAATGGGTCGGAATTCAAGAACTACGCTCTTAACGACTTTCTTAGTGAAGAAGGCATTCGTCATCAATATTACGCTGCTTACACTCCTCAACAAAATGGCATTGCCGAAAGGAAGAACCAGACTCTTATCGATATGGCGAGATCTATGTTGGCGGAGTTCAAGTCTCCCATCAACTTTTGGACGGAGGCTATTTCCACCGCATGTCACTCATCAAATCGCCTCTACTTCCGCAAGGGCTTGAAGAAGACTCCATATGAGATCCTTACCGACAATAAACCCAACATTGGCTACTTCCGAGTGTTTGGATGTAAGTGGTATTATCTTGTCAAGGGTGTCCGGTTGGGTAAGTTCCACTCTAAATCTATTGAGGGGATTTTTGTTGGATATGGAAGCGAGTCCCACACTTATAGAGTCTTTGATAAATCCTCCCGGATTATCATAGAGTCTTGTAGTGTGGAATTCGATGAAAATGATGGCTCCCAAGTGGAGCAAGTTGGTATTTGTGATGTAGGTGATGAACAACCTTATGATGCCATTAAGAAGATGGGGGTGGGCTTTCTTCGCCCCATTGAAGTCCATCAAGAAGTTGTTCAAGAAGACTCAAGTTCTCCCATCAAGGAGACCTCACCATCACAAGAACCACAAGGTGGCTCACCTATAGAAAACGATGAATCCCCTCAAGAACAATCTCAAGATCTTCCTCAACAAGAGCATGCTATTTCTTCTCAAGATGAAGCTCATGATGAGCCTCAACAAGATCTTCATCAACAAAAAGATCATGCCTCCTCCACCAAGATTAACGAAGACAACTCCACTTCTCCAAGTTCTACTCAAGGGCAAGATCATCTTTCTCCACCACATGAAGAGACTTCTCATGATGATCAAGGCCCTCAAGAAGGTCAAGACGAGGATCCAAAGGATCAAGATGGTCAAGAGATTGTCCCCACAACAAGGGAAGCAATTGAAACTCGTCGTCAAGCTCGCTTTGCAAAGTCATTGGAACTTAGGGCATTATCTCTCGACAAGGTCATTGGTGATATACGAGCAAGGGTCTACACACGAAGTCAATTTGCTCACTTTAGTGAGCATCAAGCACACATTTCCATGGTCGAGCCCAAGAAAGTATTCGATGCTCTTGAAGATCCCGATTGGCTAGGGGCTATGCATGAAGAACTTAACAACTTCGAGCGCAACAAAGTGTGGCGCCTAGTTGAGAAGCCTAAAGATTGCCGCAACATTATTGGCACTAAGTGGATCTTCAAGAACAAGCAAGATGAACATGGTATCGTTGTAAGGAACAAGGCGCGGTTGGTGGCCCAAGGTTTTTCTCAAGTCGAAGGCATCGATTTTGGAGAAAATTTTGCACCGGTCGCAAGACTCGAATCGATACGTATTCTCCTCGCTTATGCCTCTCACCATGGTTTCAAATTGCAACAAATGGATGTAAAAAGTGCTTTTCTTAATGGTCCCTTGCAAGAACTTGTGTATGTTAAACAACCGCCGGGCTTTGAAAACCCCAACCATCCTCACCACGTCTATGTCTTGGACAAAGCTCTCTATGGCCTTAAACAAGCCCCCCGTGCATGGTACGAGCACTTGAGAGAGTTCTTGGTAGACCATGGATTTGAGGTTGGGGTAATCGATCCCACTCTTTTCACTAAAAAGGTTAATGGTGAACTCTTCATTTGTCAATTATATGTCGATGACATTATCTTTGGTTCTACTAACCGTGTGTTCAATGATGAGTTTTCCAAGTTAATGACCGACAAGTTCGAGATGTCCATGATGGGTGAACTCAAGTTCTTTCTTGGCGTTGAGATAAAGAAATTGAGGGAAGGGACTTTCATATGTCAAGCCAAGTACATTCAACATATGATCAAGAAATTCAAATTGCTTGGACTTAATGGTGTGACTACTCCTATGCAAACCAAGTACCACCTCCAACTCAAACCCGACGGTAAAGAGGTATACCAAAAGGAGTATCATTCTATGATTGGGTCTCTTCTTTATTTGTGTGCGTCTAGGCCCAATATCGTTTTAAGCGTTGGAGTGTGTGCTCGTTATCAAGCCGCGCCTAAGGAAAGTCATTTGATGGCCTTGAAGAGAATCTTCAGATATTTGGTTCATACCCCTTGCTTTGGTTTGTGGTATCCCAAAGATGGCACCATGTCTCTTTGTGGATACACCGACTCCGATTGGGCGGGCGACATTGATGATAGGAAGTCCACATCCGGGACGTGTCAATTTCTTGGAAGATCTTTGGTGAGTTCGTCCTCGAAGAAACAAAATTGCATCTCATTATCCACGGCGGAAGCCGAGTACGTCGCCGCCGCAAGCGGGTGTACTGAACTTCTTTGGATACGGCAAACTTTAAAGGATTACGGTGTCCTCTTGGACAAAGTGCCGCTTTTATGTGATAATGAGAGTGCCATCAAAATTGCATACAATCCGGTGCAACATTCAAGGACCAAGCACATTGAGATTTGTCATCACTTCATCCGCGATCACGTGGCACGAGGAGATATTGATCTATCATTTGTTGGTACAAGGGATCAATTGGCGGATATCTTCACGAAGCCCCTTGATGAAGCCCGTTTTTGCTACTTGAGGAATGAGCTCAATATCGTAGATTCTCGGGCCTTGGCTTGAACTATGTACACACATTCCAACGTTTAAGGCTTTATTAGACCTAGAGGTACGCATGGACTTAGGGGGAGTGGTTTCCTAATACATTGGACTCTTCCTCCCCCTATTATGCATATAGTGACATATCATTGCTAAAACTTCAAATTAAATCTAATTTGTGAGCTTCAATGTTGAGATGTAGTTATGGACCCAAGATATATCTTCGCGGTGCCATGCTACAACTCATACACGGTGGCCTCGGCCACCAACACTCTTTTTCTTTGGATTCTATTTGGTTTTATTTTTGATCCTCACTTGCATTGTCTTTGGTTCTTTTGGGAAAACACACTCTTGGTTGGTCTTCTCTTGTGTTTTATGGTTCTTGCAACTTGAGTGTGTCTTCTTTATTCAGTTTGAGTGTCTATCCTAAGCCTTTCAATATCTTTAAACATGCTTTTCCCCACTCATGTCCCCTTTTGGTTTCTTGTTCCTGGAGTTTTTGGGTTTGAACGGAAATCTCCGAGCCATACTTGGAAATCTCCGGTCCACCAGAGAATTTTGAGACTAAGTCTTTTCAAAAATCAGCACTGACCTGTGATGATTATTGACCGAAAATAGTCCCGGAAATTTCCGGTGTCTGGACATTTCCGGCTGAGACTCGGAAATCTCCGGCCCCTGCGATTTTTCGGCACCTAAGTCCTTTTCAATTTCTGCACTGACCTCAGGCGAAGCTGAATCGGAAATAGAGACGGAAATCTCCGGGGTCCGGAAATCTCCGGTCCGATGTCCGGAAATCTCCGAGCGTGCTAAAGTTTTCCAGGGCTAAGTCGATGTCCGGAAATCTCCGATGAAGAATCGATCCAGGGATTTGCACTATACAAAGGTATCTGCCTTATTTAAAGTGCAGGTACGCTACATCGAATGATTTTTCTGATTAGGAGGATAGAAAGAAAGGTAGTTTGAGATCTCTGGGTTTAAGCGACTGGGTTTGAATTATCTAGGTGGCTACCACCCTTAAAAGGAATTTTTGTGGTCAGTCTAGAAACTTTGTTTAATCTGGTTTATGTAAGGACCCCTCGGACGAATCCGAGATGCCCACGTTATGCAAGAGATCACGATCCCAATGATCAGTGCATCGCAATCACATAACCAACATAGGTATCAAAGAGTTACATCATTCACGTCGTACGAATAAAAGTCTTACAACACATAAACGGTCATACGACCAAAGTCAACAAACCTTGTCACGCAGGACGGAATTAACTACGATAGCGGAAGCTCGTGGCTAGCGACGGCTCTTAACATCTCCGAGCACAGATTCCCACAAGTGCAGTTGACCGGTGACAGCTAAGTGGCGAAGTCGTCGTCGTACACCTCCTCCTCGACGCAAGCCTCCTCATTGAAATCTGGACATTTGAATATCCAGGGACAGAGCCACATGAGTACAATTACGTACTCGCAAGACCACCTCTAAGGCTTAAGTTTTCATGATAATGCAAGAGAAACACTTTTCGAAAACTGGGATGGCTGCTATATACGACTATAGGGCTTAGTTTTCGAACACCATGATTTTAGACATAGACAACACAACATCTCTATATCTTTGTTGAAGAAAAACATTTAGAGATAGAATTCTCTTCTCTTAGATATAGCAAGGACATATCCAAGTTCAAAAACTATAAAACCACTTGGATAGGGGTAACCCTTTTTCCTTCCTTGAGGTCGGACTGGTTGTCTCCCCGAGATCAACCATCCTTGCCCAAATTCCATACCTCCCAGGTACCACTTTATTTCCTCCTCGTTTTCCTTCGAAAACCTTCCGCTTTTAAAACATAAAAAACCAGCATGCCTAGTGGGACCTTCCCAACCGTCCATGATCGCGGACGCGGCTATTCGAATAGATTTACACTCTGCAGAGGTTGCACACTTTACCCACACCTATCGGTTATTCCGTCGTGTCTGCCACGGCCCGTCATGCGACTGCATGCGGGGGTCCGGATAACACGATCAAAACTTTCCACTATGACCACCCTAGTATTGGGGCCTCCCGGTAGGTTTGTTCTCCTCGGCACCGTGTGCTCCACTAGACCTCTTGGCCTTTCCTCGGGACGCCACACCGCCACGTCAAGAGACCTGCCGTAATCGTCCGGCTGTTGGTCCTCAACAGTGTATTGTCTCTTCCAGATGACAACCCGGCTTCGAGGGCCCAGCCCCCATAGGAAGTATGAGAGCCCTAACACTAAAACAGACAAGCTTCCGGCTAAGCCCTACCCATGTTAGGTAGTGTGGTTGCATGGGTTAATTGTTCAAACGGCAGCTAGGGTCACACTTCGTTTTTCAAAACACTTTCTTCTCCGACTACTCCCAGCAGCTCGGGTTTTTCGCAAACACCTCCGATTGCTCCCAGCAACTCGGGTTTTAATTAAAACACTTGCTCGCCGATTGCTCCCAGCAATTGGGGTTTTCCTCCATAAAATATTTTTATCCAAATAGGTCCCCATCCTATAGTTTTGAGGTAAGATAACAGAATACACTATTTGAAAATCTCAATCTTCTTTATAGAGCCTTCAATGACAAGACTCATCATGGAAGATTCTTTTTATAATACCTACAGCTATTCTAGTAGATAACATTGGCCAAACAATATTTGTTAAAAAAATAGTTTTCGGGTGGCAAGGTGCCACAAAAGAAGTAAATCATGCATTATTTTATTTTAAAACAAAACATGCTTAATAAAATAATAGGAATTATTATAGTGGTGAGGTGGGCTTGCCTTGCTCATAGTACTGCCCCTGGTCTTGTTCTTCAGCGTAGTCGTGCTCAGCTACCTCGTACTGTTCTTCTTCGGGTTGCGATTCTATCGTAACATGAAAACAAACGAGACTAACGTAAGTCCTAGAATGCGAGTTGATAACAATCTAAAACATATCAACAAACAACAAGCATTACAAACAGGAAACACAACTAATGCATTCAATAGTCATTAGGGGTTGTTTACAAGTTTTAAGCATAACTCTTAAGGTACTGCTCCTGAAATCAAACCTTTCTACCACATTATTCCGAACAATTAGGTGATGCTCTGAAAATTATCTGTGCATGAAAATCTATCACCATATAAGAATTAAAAATCAGACAAGAGCTACTGATGTCAAACTCAAACAGAGGATAGGTTCAGTTTTATAGATCTCCTGAATACATAATTAAAATTGCTGGTGAGATATGAGTTTTCTCTTTAAGTGGAGATTTTGTTTATCAGATTTGGATACTCCTACCTCAAGTTATACCAGTTTTAAAAATAAGTATACTTCTGACCACTTTCTATGTGCAGAGAATAATAAGAATTATTTTGGGTTCAATCCAGTGGGGTGAGTTAGATAAAACCTGTGGCTATCTCGCAAAATTATCCTTAACATATTTTTATGGACATAGGTGACTCCACCAATTAAAACTAGACATGGTATAATCTCTGAAATTTCAGAAATGCAAATAAAGAGATTATTTCACTGTTGTTCGGGGATTTATTCACTAAGAATTATCAAGTTACTGGAAAAATCTACATTTGTAGTATGTGATACCTCCAACACATATCTACCACTTCCAATTGGATTTACTTCAAAAAGTTTTTCTATTTAAGAGTTAAAAATCCCTAAACACCTACTGATGTCATTCTTAGAGTAGAAGTAACATTTGCTACCTAATCCCCTGCGTGCAAGGTTGACCAATATAGATAGAAATTTTTTCAAGATTTTCAACAGATCCAAGATTGCATGTTTTGGATTTACAGAACACCAGTTATTAAACAAATGGTGTATTAGACACTTCTGACTAAATCTATTTTACCACACAACAGAAAACATATTTTGGACCAAATCCAAAGCCACATGGTTAGGAAAACGTGCATGCATGATACAAAATTAACCTCATAATTTTATCTGCTATAGATTTACCACAAATGAATTAAAGCTAAGCTCTAGATTTACTAAAAAAAAATCAGAAAAAGGGATAAAGGAGAAACAGGCCGAACGGCCAGATCTGAGCCAGATCGGCCCAGCTGCGAAGCAGAGTAGCGCGGGGGACGAGCTGGGCCGGCCCAAGCGCTGCGCGCGCGCCGGCGAAGCGGTAAGCGACCGTGGATCTGGGATCCAACGGCCACGGACAGATCGGGCGCGGTTCAAACACAACCGCATATCAGAAAATCGACGGCCCTAGGCCATCGTCTTCCTCCCGACCGAGAAAAACACGAGCAGAGCTCGAGAAGGCGATGCCGAGCACGGAGGGCTCACCTAGGGCTCGCGCACGGATGAGGGGGAGGTCGGAGGTGAACGCGGCGTCGAAGAGGAGCTCAGGGGTGGTCGCAGAGCTCACATGCAACGTCGGAGTTCGAGATGGTGACGACGGCGCTCTTCTCGGGTCGTGGACGAACCAGGCGCTCTCGAGCTGCAACAGAGCCAAGGGAGGGGAGAGGAGTTAGATCCAGAAGAGGGGAAGATAGGGAACCAAAAATGGCGAGGAATGGCTGAGAGAAACGAGCGCTACGGCAGCTTCCTTTCGTCGGCCACCGAGGTAAATCTCCTCGTCTACAGGGCGAAAGAGGGGGAGAGCTTGGTGGTTTTCGCCGGGGAGGAGAGGAGTGGGGTGGAGAGGTGCTCTGGGGGGAGAGAAATGAGCAGGGGAGAGGCTCGGGTGGCTTTAACGAGCTCACCCGATCTAGGGTTGGCTCGGGCAGGAGAGAGGGAGGGGAGCGTCTCCTTTGCTCCTACTGGCTCAGGTGGGTGGTGGAGAGGGGACAGGGGAGATGCTGGTCGGGATGACCATCCCTAGCCAGTGGGAAGAGAGGAGAGGAGCTCGGATTGGGTGGCAAAGGAGAGAAAAGAGAGAAGAGAGAGGAGAGGTTGGCCCTAATCCATGACAAGTGGGGCCAGGGGTGAGGTTGCTGCTCTCCTTCTCAGCAGGTGGTGTGGAAAGGAGTGAGAGAGAAAGAAAAGGTGAGAAGTTTGAGTAATTTGCTCAAATGAATTTAAGAACCTAAGTTTGAAAAATTCCAATATGACCCACAAAAGCAAAATGGGTCTACTCTCCAAACTTACCTAAATTAAGGGAGGGTACTGAATTTACAAAAGCCTAATTTAGTTATCTCATTTAGCTTTTAAAGAAAAGAGAATTTTTGGTGATAAAGAAAAGAACCACTCAAATGGTCATGTTATTTTGATGGCTACAAAAGCTAGTGAGATTAATATGCAAACAAGCTCCTTTGTGATAATTTAGAACAGGGTATGGAAGTATATGTGACCTAGATGGAAATGTTTCAAAAGCATGCCAAAATCCAATTATTGTTTGCTTAATAATAGCTCCTAGTTTGGCTCAGTTTTAACAACCATGAAGATCCTAAATAATGGATATTTTATTTTAGTTGTTGTGCTTTGAGTGTTTTCAATTATCATGGAATGTTAGTGACACACAACAAGCATAAGGTATGTGAGCAAATTAAATCTTGATTCAAGGTTCAACACACACCAAAATCTCAGCAAGAGGTGAAAAATCTAGAATAACACCACAATGCTAAGGCTAAGAGAATTGGGGTGTTACAGACCTTCCCCCCTTAGGAGAATCTCGTCCCCGAGATTCCAGATTTGAAGAAGAGAGAAACCCAGGGAATTCATGCTCCAAGTAATATTCACGCTCCCAGGTGGCTTCCTTCTCCGAATGGTTGCTCCATTGGACCTTCAGGAACTTGATCTTCCGCCTCCGTGTCAGACGGACGTCTTCAGCGAGAACACGAAGTGGTCGTTCTCGATAGGTGACATCATAATTGAGATCAATGGTGCGGGGATCAACCTCCTGATAGGAACGAGTATCGCCAGGAATTTGCAGACACTTCCGGAGTAGAGATACATGAAAAACATCATGGAATCCTAACAGATGGGGTGGCAGATCTAGCTGATAAGACACTTCTCCTCTGCGACAGACCACTTTAAAAGGGCCGATGTACCTCGGTGCTAATTTCCCCTTCACATGGAAACGTTGCATTCCCTTGAGTGGTGTAACCCGCAAGTAAACCATATCTCCTCCCTGGAAGTTGAGTTCACGCCTTCTGGAATCTGCATAACTTTTCTGACGTGATTGGGCGGCCTTAAGACGGTCGCGAATGAGTTGAACTTGCTCTTCGGCTTCTCTCAGGGTGTCGACTCCAAAAATTTGGCTATCTCCGGTTTGCGACCAATTCAAGGGGGTACGGCACTTGCGCCCGTACAAAGCCTCAAACGGTGCCATCCTAAGGCTGGCTTGATAGCTATTGTTGTACGAGAATTCGGCAAACGGCAAGCAATTCTCCCATTTGGCCCCATAGCTAACACACAAGACCTCAGCATATCCTCAAGGATCTGATTTACTCTTTCCGTTTGACCTCCTGTCTGCGGGTGATACGCAGTACTGAAAAAGAGCTTCGTTCCGAGTTCTTCTTGGAGTTTAGTCCAAAAACGAGAGGTGAATTGAGTTCCACGGTCAGACACGATAGTCTTAGGTATTCCATGAAGGCTGACAATACGTGACATGTAGAGGTCCGCAAGTTGATCGGCTCGGTGACGAGTGCTTACCGGGATGAAATGTGCAACTTTGGTGATTCTATCCACAATGACCCAAATGGCATCATGCCCACGATTGGACCGGGGCAATCCAGTGATGAAATCCATGCCGATCTCATCCCATTTCCATTCGGGCAGCTTGAGAGGTTGAAGTAATCCAGCGGGTCGCTGATGTTCTGCTTTGACCCTTTGGCAAATATCGCAATGCTGGACGAACAGTGCAATTTCGCGCTTCATGCCGTGCCACCAGAAATTCTGCTTCAAATCCTGGTACATTTTGGTTCCACCGGGGTGGATAGAATACAAAGTCTCGTGAGCCTCCTTCATAATTAACTGCTTCAAAACAGGGTCTGAAGGTACGTAGATGCGTCCCTTATACCAAAGAATACCGTCAGAGTCGATGGTGAACCCAGGGACTTCCTCTTTGTCCAATCTTCTCTTGATGCCCTCAATGTTTTCGTGACCTTTCTGTGCTTGCTTGATCTGCTCCCACAAGGTGGGTTGCAACAGGAGTTGATCGACTGCCCCATAGCTGACCACCTCAATACCCATCTTATCCAGCTCTTCCCAGAGTTCTGGCCGTCTAACCTGGATCAGGGAGTTGAATGAACACGGCTGACGACTAAGGGCATCAGCTACAACGTTAGCCTTTCCTGGGTGATAATGGATGTCCAAGTCGTAATCCTTGATGAGTTCTATCCATCTTCGTTGCCTCATGTTCAAGTCCCTCTGGGTGAAGATGTACTTCAGGCTCTTGTGATCGGTGTAAATTTCGCAACGGTTGCCCATCAGAAAGTGCCGCCAGGTCTTGAGTGCATGGACCACTGCAGCAAGCTCTAGGTCATGGGTTGGGTAATTCTGCTCATGCTTGCGAAGTTGTCGCGACGAGTAAGAAATGACCTTGCCCTCTTGCATAAGGACACAACCAAGTCCGAGTTTGGAGGCGTCGCAATAGACCACAAAATCCTTGGTCACATCAGGCATGGTTAAGATAGGTGCGGTAGTAAGGCGCTTCTTCAGTTCCTGGAAGCTGGCTTCACACTTGTCGGACCAAATGAACTTCTGGTCCTTCTTCAACAGTTGAGTAAGGGGCTTTGCGATGCTTGAGAACCCCTCAACAAACTTGCGGTAATGTAGCACCCCCGAGAGCCAGGCTAGACAAATCCCCGATATCCATCTGATATAAGCCTAACCTCGATCTCGAGAGCCAACAGTTGAACATTCGGTAACACAACAGTGACTCTACGACTCAAAGCAATATTACACAAACTCTTAACAGAGTGAAGATAGCAAATATTACAAGCAGAGGTCACTGACCCCAACAAAACATCAAGCAACGAAAGCAAATTATGTTATGCTACATAACAAGAACCAAAAGGCCTAAGAGGCCATAACATAAGCGACGTCCCGCCCATCGATTCCAGGCTGCTGCCCGGGAACCCCGATTTACTCGTCGATGTCCATGTAGAAACCAGCAGTGGAGTTGGAACCTTCACCTGTCCAAAAAGTGCGCAAGGCTGAGTACAGGAGGTACTCAACAAGACTTATTTAACCTATTATATATCTGCCCGTTCAGAGAGTAATCATGAATGTCTTTGCGTAAAGCCAGCTTTGTTTTCAAATCGAGGGAGGAGAGAATCTCGCACCAATAGACTTTTGAAAATGGGATAAGGAAACAACACCTCTGACTTCATCCTCCATCCTCTGTAGCCACCGAGATGTCATCGCTTGCACCACCCTCAAGAATCACCCCCTCGCTCAACCCGAGGAAATAACCCTAACCACCCTTAGTTGACAGTTTTAAAATTAGTTCCAAGTTGTCTATGATCACCGAAATAAGGTACCAAGTCGTCCATAACCGTGGACACGACTTTCTGAAAAGATTTACCCTGCAGGGGGTGTAACTACCCACACACGCCAACTAACCGATACGCCAGCTATTAGCACTCTTCCGGGGAGTGCCGACAGGAGGGTTGGCCACGACCTTTCCCAAGCTTCGCCTATGTCCATGAGCCACAGCAGTAGATCTGACCACGCGCAGCGGTCTCTAGTGCGGTTTGCCAAGTACAAGATCTGTGACCGCAGCCCACTTGAACCTGGCCCTAAATCTCTTCAACTCATTTTGCCGCACACGCAAATGGAAAACTCGAACTAGGTGCTTCACGTAGTAGGCTAGGCGAGTTGGAGCCGAGGGGAAAATGAATGCCCTGTGTGGATGCAAGACTAGTCTTGGTTCCGAACCCAGGAACTCAGTTCCTAATGTCGACGAGAACGAGACAATCCACCGCAACCCCAATGTGGCCTCTCATCCAAGTCTTTAACAATAAATAAATCATGTATACTTATTCCATCCCAATCTTCTCAACCGGACAGAGAAAGGAACAGCTAACAAGTCTAAGCGGCGATGCAACGCAAGTGACACTCTATACCTCGACCAAATCATCTTTGAACCGTATGCATAACACAAGAATCGAACACTTTGGAAATCTTATATGTGCAGATATAAGGTTATGCTTGCCTTGCTCTTCAGTAGCTGGATATTGATCTTCGGAGGCGTTGCAAATACTCTCGGGCTCGGATCCTATCGCGAAGAAGCAAATACCGGAAAGGAATGACACAATCAATACAATATTGATGCAATGCGCAATCACATGAATGATATGTCTTTTTTAGGATACCCTAGATGCAAGCATCAAATTAAATGGGTGAATAAAACATACCCATAATTTAAATTAGGGTTTATTAAGGTGAAACTAATAACATTATTTTTCTTGTATGGAATATGTATGATTAAATTATAATTGAATAGATTTTATTTTTCTGAATATTTTGATATAAAAATCATATTTTTCTGATTTAAAATGAATTAGTTATGAATTTTCAAAATTTAAACAATTTAATTCAAATTTCAAATTTATTTAAATAAGTTGACCCCACATGTCATAATTTTAATCATTTCAGAAAATAGTAATGGAAAAGATTAAAACTCTGACAACATGGCCCCACCTGTCATAATAAATCATTTACAGAAAAGAAATAAATGATTTTAGGAAATTAAAAAGAGATGATGACGTCAGCTGACGTCATCAACGCCCAAATCCTCTCTGCCGAGCACGAACTGCTCGAATTCGGGCAAATTGCTCGGATTGGCTTGCAGTAATCGCTAGAGGGGGTCGAGGCGGACCGTTTGGTGGTGGCGCCGCCCCTCAATGGTCACCGGAGTTGCTCCGGTGCCTCGCCGGAGCGGAGGCCGACGGCGGCGCTCGGCGACCGGTCTAATCAGAGGAAGAGGGAGAGGAAGGAGGGAACGGGGAAGACCGCGGGGACGACCTGGAGCTCGTGGAAGCGTCGGGGAGGCGAGGGAAGCTCGGGAACGGCCGGAGTTCGTGGTCGACGGCGGCGGACTCGGCGGAGGGAATCGATGATTCCCGTTGATCCGTGGCTTCCTGACACGAACAGCTCGAGGAGAAGGAAGAGCAGAGCACGACGGTGCTTCTGAGCCTCTCGCCGGAGCAGGAGGTGGCCGGAATCACCAGGGTTTCTCGCCGGCCGTAGCTAGGGTTTCGGGCGAGTTAGGAGAAGAGGAGGCGAAATGGGGATGGCTTAGGGTTCCTCCGGGCGGCGGCGAGCTTCTTGTAGTCCAGGGGAGGGCGGCGGCGCGCATCGCGGCGCATCCACGACGAGGAACGGCCGGGCGCGTGACACCGGCGCACGGGGAGGTCGGAAGGAAGAGGACGACTCGATTTTCTGGAAAACCCCCTGGACAATTTACTATTTGCCAGTTTTCTTCACAAACAGGCCCCTCGTTCCTTATTTAAATAGTTTTGGGCTTTTCTGTAAAGAGGAAAATTTGCAGAAAAATACTAGGAGATTCAAAATTTCACAAGGAAGCCATTGGAAGTCTTGGATTTTGAAAATTTGGAATATTTTGATTTCACCAAGAATAACAAGAGTTTACCCCTTTCTTGCAAAAGCAAACATGTGAAATTAAAATGCAAATTCTTGTCCAAATTAAATGGGATGCATGAAATGCTCAAAACACACCTTATATTTCTTTTTAGCAAACTTGGGATGTTACAGATCTACCCTCCTTACAAGAATCTCGCCCCGAGATTCCTAGGTTTTAGAAAAGAAGTCGGGATACTCAGATCGGAGACGATCTTCGCGTTCCCAGGTTGCTTCCTCTTCAGAGTGATGAGACCACTGAACTTTGAGGAACTTGATGCTCTGACGACGAGTTTTACGCTCGGCTTCATCAAGGATACGGATAGGATATTCACGATAAGTTAGATCCTCTTGAAGGTCAAGAGTCTCATGATCAACACCACGAATGGGATTTTTGAAGCAACGCTTCAACTGGGAAACATGGAAGACGTCATGGACGTCTGGAAATTTTGAGGGTAGTACCAATTGGTAGGCAAGCTTTCCACGCTTAGCAAGAATGCGAAAGGGACCAACATAGCGAGGAGCCAGTTTGCCTTTGATACCGAATCGATGGACACCCCGAAGAGGAGTGACCTTGAGATAGGCATGTTCGCCAACTACGTAGTGAACATCTTGATGATGGCTGTCATAGTAGCTCTTCTGACGGGACTGAGCTGTTTTGAGACGCTCACGGATGATATTGACTTGATCTTCTGCTTCTTTGATGATATCTGGCCCAAAGAGTGATCTCTCACCAGTTTCGGACCAATTCAAAGGAGTACGACATCTCCTGCCATACAAAGCTTCAAAGGGTGCCATACCAATGCTAGATTGGAAGCTGTTGTTGTAACTGAATTCAGCGAATGGAAGACACTTCTCCCAATTCTTTCCGAAGGATATAACACAGGCTCTTAACAAGTCCTCAAGAATCTGATTGACTCGTTCAGTCTGACCCCCGGTTTGAGGATGATAAGCTGTGCTAAAGGAAAGATGTGTTCCCATAGCTTGTTGGAAACTAGACCAGAATTTGGAGGTGAACAGACTTCCACGGTCAGAGATGATCTTCTTCGGAATACCATGAAGAGCAACTATCCGGGAGACATACAGATCTGCTAGCCGAATAGCGGTAATATCTTCTCGAATAGGAAGGAAGTGAGCAACTTTAGAAAGGCGGTCCAGGACTACCCAGATAGCATTGTTTCCCTTTTGAGTCTTTGGAAGACCAGTGATGAAATCCATACCAACTTCATCCCACTTCCAGACAGGAATGGAAAGGGGTTGAAGGGTACCAGCTGGCCTTTGATGTTCAGCTTTAACGCGACGACAAACGTCACATTCTGCCACAAACTTAGCAATTTCCCGCTTCATCCAGGACCACCAGAATCTCTGACGAAGATCCCTATACATTTTAGTTCCACCAGGATGGATAGAAAGAGGTGAATCATGACCTTCCCGAAGGATTAGTGCTTTCAACTTCTGATGGTTCGGCACCACTAGACGGTTACCAAAGTAGACGGTACCTTTATCATCAAGGGAAAAACATTTATCCACTCCGCTAACAATGTTCTCTTTTATCTGGATAACTTCAGAGTCTAGCTTCTGAGCAGCCCTGATCTTGTCCTCAAGAGAGGGTTTCACCTCTAGATTCGCGAGAAATCCACTAGGAACAACTTCAAGGTTGAGTCGTGCAAACTCCTCATAGAGGGAGGGTTGAGCTTTCTTAAGTATCAAATTGTTGCAGTAATACTTCCGACTTAGCGCGTCGGCAACAACATTCGCCTTGCCGGGTTGGTAGTTGAGACCCAAATCATAGTCCTTGATGAGTTCCAACCATCTTCTCTGTCTGAGATTCAGATCCGGCTGGATGAATAGATACTTCAGACTTTGATGATCCGAATAGATCTCGCAGCGATTACCAAAGAGATAATGTCGCCATTGCTTTAGAGCATGTACAACAGCAGACAGCTCTAGATCATGGGTTGGATAGTTTAGCTCATGTGGTTTCAACTGCCGAGAGGCATAGGCCACCACATGACCATCTTGCATTAGCACACATCCGAGCCCTTGAAGGGAAGCATCACAGAAAACAACGAAATCCTTGCTCGTATCTGGGAGAACAAGAACTGGAGCAGTAGTCAACTTAGTTTTCAAAATCTGAAAGCTTTTTTCGGCCTTTTCTGACCATTCAAACTTCTTTCCTTTCTTGAGAAGATCAGTCAGGGGCTTTGCAATCTTGGAGAAGTTCTCAATAAAGCGACGGTAATAACCAGCAAGTCCGAGAAAACTCCGAATCTCTTTAGCTGACTTAGGTGTCTCCCAATCCAAAACAGCTTGAACTTTCCCCGGAATGACGGTAACACCATCGGCAGACACAACATGGCCAAGAAAGATAAGCTCTTTCAACCAGAATTCACACTTGGAGAACTTGGCGTAGAGACGATGCTCGCGAAGCTTAGTCAACACCAAACGCAGATGCTCTGCGTGTTCTTCTTCGGTTTTGGAATAGATTAGGATATCATCGATGTAGATCACGACGAACTTGTCGAGGTACACCATGAATACTGAGTTCATAAGACGCATAAAAGTGGCTGGAGCATTGGTAAGACCAAAGGACATCACGGTATACTCATAGAGACCATAACGAGTCTGAAATGCCGTCTTTGGGATGTCATCCTCCCGGATTTTGATTTGATGATAACCAGACCTCAGATCCATCTTGGAGAAGACAGTAGCACCAGATAGTTGGTCAAATAGATCATTGATCCGAGGAAGAGGGTACTTGTTCTTGATTGTCACAGCATTCAACGGTCGATAGTCAACCTCCACTCGAGGAATGTTGGTGTCCTGCTTCTTAACAAAGAGTGCAGGGCATCCCCAAGAAGAGGTGCTAGGTTGGATAAATCGCTTTTCTTCCATCTCCTCTAGCTGTCTCTTTAACTCAACCAACTCTTCCTTAGGCATGCGATAAGGTCTTTTGGAAACTGGAGCAGTTCCAGGAACCAACTCAATAACAAACTCCACACTTCGATCAGGTGGCATACCAGGCAACTCCTCAGGGAAAACATCTGGAAAATCGCAAACCACCTGAACATCTTGAATTTGAAGGGTAGGTGAGGCGTTCATGGCACACAATTCTGAGCTTGGAAAAGAGGTTGCCGAGGAAGGTACTGAGGAAGGAGACCAACGAACAGTTTCACCGGAAGGATGGGTCATATCCACAGATCTGGCTGCACAGTCAATAACGGCCTTGTACCGTACCAGCCAATCCATGCCCAAGATGACGTCGAGGTCAGTTGACTTGAGGGCTATGAGAGAAATGGGATAAGATAAAGAGCCTATAACAATGTTGGGCTCAGGGGCAGTCCAGATTGCCCGCCAACGAGATCCCGGGGTATTAATCTCCATAGAGATAGACATTTCCTCTAGAAGGATACCATGCTTTTGAGCAAATCCTTGCGAAATGAATGAATGCGATGCTCCGGAATCAAACAAAACTGTAGCTGGAATTGAGTTGAGATGAAGCGTACCAAGAATGACGCTTGGATCTTCTTCAGCAGCCTCATCAGTGACATGGGTTAGACGACCACGTCCAGCTCCAGATGGTTTAGCATCCTTCTTTGGCGGAGGAGCTCCACCCTTAGCAGCATTCTGTGGGCACCCATAGGAGAAGTGGCCGGGCTGACCACAGGTATAGCAGATAAGGCCAGCTGGAGCAGCACCTGAGGGACGATAACTTTGCCCACCACCATATGTCGAAGTAGAATGGGGTGCAGTTGGGCGAGGAGCATAACCAGCAGGCTTGGGTGCATATGGGGCTCTTGGAACATCGCTATATGGAATGAACACACGGCGCTTCTTGAAGCCGGAGCCAGATGCACGAGGATCCCGGAGACAGACTTCATAGCAGAATCCATTTCCTTCCTTCCATTCTCAAGGGTGATAGCCTGATTGTACAGATCCTGGAAGGTTTGGAACTTAAAGGGTAACAGCTCATACCGAAGTGCTGGGTTCAGGCCCTTGCGGAATAGCTCTTGTTTATCCGCATCATCAGTAACATCTCGAGGGGCATAGCGAGCGAGACGAGTGAACTCACGCCCGTAAGCCTCGATTTTCAGCCTTCCCTGGGACAGTTCCAGGAACTCCTTTCTTTTGATGTCCATTACTGCCTTAGGGATATAGGCAGCACGGAAAGCAGTACGGAATTCTTCCCAAGTGACCTCATGTCCCGGCGCCTGCAACGCCAAGAAACCTTCCCACCAAGCGCCAGCTGCACCCTCTAACTGGTAGGTGGCGAAGTTCACACGGTCATTGGCTTGAACATGGAGAGCAGCAAACTTACGCTCAATTGTACGGATCCAGTCATCAGCTTCAAGGGGCTCCTTGTATTCACCAAAGGTAGGAGGCTGAGCTTTAAGGAAATCTCCAAGTGTAGCACACACATTGGGACGACGTTCTGTGTTTTGGGCCACACGCTCAAGGAGATATTCAGTCCTCACGCGATTGTTCTCGATGTTCTGAAGAACCTGCGCCATTGTGGGAGGTGGCGGCAGTTCATCATCACCATGGTGACGACCACCACGGCCCTGGCCACGGGTACCACTTGACATCCTGATAGAATAGAACAGAGACCACGAAGATTAGATCCACCGGTAAACAGGATTGATGATAAGACGTGGAAAAGTAACAGGATATCAATGATAAGAGATGGTCAAGCAGTAGAATTCAAGCTTGGAGGAAGAAGATACATGCTCCAGCGGAATTGAAGCATATAGAACACTCTGAGAATCGCAACCAAAAATAGGTACGAAAGAACACTACCCAACCTTCGAAATCCTAAGATTTTGAAATATGGGATAAGATGGTAAACCTTTAGAAATCAAATCAAGAAAAGAGGCTCCAAGAATAGATTCATGGATAAGGAGAAAAAGCATCCTATCAAGATTTTTGTAGATAGTTTTAGCTTTCAAATAGTTTTCCCAAACACTAAGCTCAACATCGACCAACAAAAAGGGTTTCCTACAGGCAGTCCTGCTCTGATACCAAAACCTGTAGCACCCCCGAGAGCCAGGCTAGACAAATCCCCGATATCCATCTGATATAAGCCTAACCTCGATCTCGAGAGCCAACAGTTGAACATTCGGTAACACAACAGTGACTCTACGACTCAAAGCAATATTACACAAACTCTTAACAGAGTGAAGATAGCAAATATTACAAGCATAGGTCACTGACCCCAACAAAACATCAAGCAACGAAAGCAAATTATGTTATGCTACATAACAAGAACCAAAAGGCCTAAGAGGCCATAACATAAGCGACGTCCCGCCCATCGATTCCAGGCTGCTGCCCGGGAACCCCGATTTACTCGTCGATGTCCATGTAGAAACCAGCAGTGGAGTTGGAACCTTCACCTGTCCAAAAAGTGCGCAAGGCTGAGTACAGGAGGTACTCAACAAGACTTATTTAACCTATTATATATCTGCCCGTTCAGAGAGTAATCATGAATGTCTTTGCGTAAAGCCAGCTTTGTTTTCAAATCGAGGGAGGAGAGAATCTCGCACCAATAGACTTTTGAAAATGGGATAAGGAAACAACACCTCTGACTTCATCCTCCATGCTCTGTAGCCACCGAGATGTCATCGCTTGCACCACCCTCAAGAATCACCCCCTCGCTCAACCCGAGGAAGTAACCCTAACCACCCTTAGTTGACAGTTTTAAAATTAGTTCCAAGTTGTCTATGATCACCGAAATAAGGTACCAAGTCGTCCATAACCGTGGACACGGCTTTCCGAAAAGATTTACCCTGCAGGGGGTGTAACTACCCACACACGCCAACCAACCGATACGCCAGCTATTAGCACTCTTCTCGGGAGTGCCGACAGGAGGGTTGGCCACGACCTTTCCCAAGCATCGCCTATGTCCATGAGCCACAGCAGTAGATCTGACCACACGCAGCGGTCTCTAGTGCGGTTTGCCAAGTCCAAGATCTGTGACCGCAGCCCACTTGAACCTGGCCCTAAATCTCTTCAACTCATTTTACCGCACACGCAAATGGAAAACTCGAACTAGTGGCTTCACGTAGTAGGCTAGGCGAGTTGGAGCCGAGGGGAAAATGAATGCCCTGTGTGGATGCACGACTAGTCTTGGTCCCGAACCCAGGAACTCAGTTCCTAATGTCAACGAGAATGAGACAATCCACCACAACCCCAATGTGGCCTCTCATCCAAGTCTTTAACAATAAATAAATCATGTATACTTATTCCATCCCAATCTTCTCAACCGGACGGAGAAAGGAACAGCTAACAAGTCTAAGCGGCGATGCAACGCAAGTGACACTCTATACCTCGACCAAAACATCTTTGAACCGTATGCATAACACAAGAATCGAACACTTTGGAAATCTTATATGTGCAGATATAAGGTTATGCTTGCCTTGCTCTTCAGTAGCTGGATATTGATCTTCGGAGGCGTTGCAAATACTCTCGGGCTCGGATCCTATCGCGAAGAACCAAATACCGGAAAGGAATGACACAATCAATACAATATTGATGCAGTGCGCAATCACATGAATGATATGTCATTTTTAGGATACCCTAGATGCAAGCATCAAATTAAATGGGTGAATAAAACATACCCATAATTTAAATTAGGGTTTATTAAGGTGAGACTAATAACATTATTTTTCTTGTATGGAATATGTATGATTAAATTATAATTGAATAGATTTTATTTTTCTGAATATTTTGATATAAAAAACATATTTTTCTGATTTAAAATGAATTAGTTATGAATTTTCAATATTTAAACAATTTAATTCAAATTTCAAATTTATTTAAATAAGTTGACCCCACATGTCATAATTTTAATCATTTCAGAAAATAGTAATGGAAAAGATTAAAACTCTGACAACATGGCCCCACCTGTCATAATAAATCATTTACAGAAAAGAAATAAATGATTTTAGGAAATTAAAAAGAGATGATGACGTCAGCTGACATCATCAACGCCCAAATCCTCTCTGCCGAGCACGAACTGCTCGAATTTGAGCAAATTGCTCGGATTGGCTTGCAGTAATCGCTAGAGGGGGTCGAGGCGGACCGTTTGGTGGTGGCGCCGCCCCTCAATGGTCACCGGAGTTGCTCCGGTGCCTCGCCGGAGCGGAGGCCGACGGCGGCGCTCGGCGACCGGGCTAATCAGAGGAAGAGGGAGAGGAAGGAGGGCACGGGGAAGACCGCGGGGACGACCTGGAGCTCGTGGAAGCGTCGGGGAGGCGAGGGAAGCTCGGGAACGGCCGGAGTTCGTGGTCGACGGCGGCGGACTCGGCGGAGGGAATCGATGATTCCCGTTGATCCGTGGCTTCCTGGCACGAACAGCTTGAGGAGAAGGAAGAGCAGAGCACGGCGGTGCTTCTGAGCCTCTCGCCGGAGCAGGAGGTGGCCGGAATCGCCGGGGTTTCTCGCCGGCCGTAGCTAGGGTTTCGGGCGAGTTGGGAGAAGAGGAGGCGAAATGGGGATGGCTTAGGGTTCCTCCAGGCGGCGGCGAGCTTCTTGTAGTCCAGGGGAGGGGGGCGGCGCGCATCGCGGCGCATCCACGGCGAGGAACGGCCGGGCGCGCGACACCGGCGCACGTTGAGGTCGGAAGGAAGAGGACGACTCGATTTTCTGGAAAACCCCCTGGAAAATTTACTATTTGCCAGTTTTCTTCACAAACAGGCCCCTGGTTCCTTATTTAAATAGTTTGGGGCTTTTCTGTAAAGAGGAAAATTTGCAGAAAAATACTAGGAGATTCAAAATTTCACAAGGAAGCCATTAGAAGTCTTGAATTTTGAAAATTTGGAATATTTTGATTTCACCAAGAATAACAAGAGTTTACCCCTTTCTTGCAAAAGCAAACATGTGAAATTAAAATGCAAATTCTTGTCCAAATTAAATGGGATGCATGAAATGCTCAAGACACACCTTATATTTCTATTTAGCAAACTTGGGATGTTACAGGTAATACCCGGCTAATCCAAGAATGGACCTTACTTTGGTTTGGTTGGTGGGGGTTGGGAATTCAAGAATGGACTTGATGTGGGTAGGGTCTACAGATATCCCTCCGGCTGAAATAACGTGGCCGAGAAAGCCTACTTCCTTCAACCAAAACTGGCACTTACTGAACTTAGCATACAACTGGTGTTCTCGTAAGGTACCGAGAACCAGCCTCAGATGCTCCTCATGCTCCTCTTCAGACTTGGAATATATCAAGATGTCGTCGATAAAGACAACCACAAATTTATCCAAGTAATCCATGAACACCTTGTTCATAAGATTCATGAAATAGGCTGGAGCATTGGTCAGGCCAAATGACATCACTGTGTACTCGAACAATCCATAACGAGTGACAAAGGCTGTTTTAGGGATGTCAGATTCTCTGACTTTCAATTGATGATAACCGGTGCGGAGATCGATCTTGGAGAAGACTCGAGCCCCGTTAAGTTGATCCAACAGATCCTCAATCTTGGGTAGGGGGTATTTGTTTTTAATAGTCACATCATTTAATTTACGGTAATCCACACACAACCGGGTGGTACCGTCTCTCTTATCCACGAAGATGATTGGTGACCCCCAGGGTGACGCACTAGGGCGTATCATACCCTTCCTAAGTAATTCATCCAACTGCTTCTTTAATTCCTCCAATTCTTCTGGGTTCATTCGGTACGATTTTTGAGCTATAGGACCAGTACCGGGTACCAGCTCGATAATGAACTCAATATCCCTATCCGGTGGCATTCCGGGCAACTCTTCGGGAAAAACATTCGGAAACTCACACACTACCGGTACTTCCTCCAACATGACTCCCACTACACTCTTATGGCAATGACTCGAGGTGGAGTGGTAGGTCGAGAAGTGTGTAATCTCTTCTCCTTCCGGGGTGGTTAGGGTGACAGACTTGTTAGTGCAATCTATTTTTCCTCGGTTTACTGCCATCCAATCCATTCCTAAAACCACTTCTATCCCTTGCTTTCCTAATACCACTAGGTCTGCATGGAATCGGGCTCCTTGAATTTCCACAGGAGCCTCCTTGCAAGATACAATGGCTTTAGTAGTGGCCCCTGGAATTTGCACTCTCATTGGACGATTCAACAAAGTTGGAACCATACCACTTTTCCTAACAAATGGCTCCGTAACGAAAGAATGGGAAGCTCCCGAATCAAACAAAACTGAGGCAGGAACTGAGTTGACAGGGAACGTACCCATAACCAGGTCTGGTGCCTCCTGAGCTTCTTCTGCGCTGATATGGTTCAGATGGCCCCGGGTGACAGGGGCTGCTTTCTTGGGATACGGGTTCTTGCCTCCAGGTGGACGGGGTGGCCCTTGACTCATCTTTGTTGCATTGGGGCGACCACCAGCGGGCTGTCTAGTGGGGCAATCTCGCGAGAAATGTCCAGGCTGTCCGCAAGTGAAACAACCTCCTGTGGTCTTCGGAGCAGGCGGCCTGTTAAAGTTGAGGCCGGGGTTGGAACCACTTCCCGGACGAGGTGCAGGCGGGCGAGAAGAGTAGCTGGGTCTTGGCGCAAAAGTTGGAGGCCTTGGTGAAGGATAAGAAGGCCTGGATGGAGGTGAAGGGCGCGGACGGGGATAACTTCTAGTTGGACTGCTGCTGCTACTGCCTTGCTGCATCAATTGGCGACGCTTGCGGTTGTCAAACGAAGCCTTGCGCTTGTGCTCCATCATAATGGCTGCATCCGCCAAGGACTCCAGGTCGGTGAAAGGCATCACCACCAGAACGCACTGCATCTCATCATGAAGTCCGTTCATGAACCTCTCTTTCTTCTTGTCCTCAGTATCGGTATCAGTGGGCGCATACCTCGCTAGAGAAGTAAACTTCTCCAAGTACTCGCTCACAGACATACTGCCTTGCTTGAGCTGCAAGAATCTTTCTCGCATGATGCTGACGAGTCCAGAGGGCACATAACGCTTCAAGAACTTGGTCTTGAACGCTGGCCAAGCCACAACTTCCTTCGGTGGCAAAAGAGCACGAATGGCCTCCCACCATGCTCGGGCAGATCCAGAGAGGTAGTGGGTGGCATATACCACCTTCTCATTTTCACCCACTTGGGCGACCCTCAGGTTGTTCTCAATGGTACGGATCCAGTCATCAGCATCCAGTGGCACTTCACTTTTGGAGAAAACTGGAGGATTGGTGTTCTGAAAGTCACGAAGCTTGGAGCGGGGTTCCTCATTTCCTTGGCCGCCATTCTGGTTGACGGCAATCTAAGCCAGATGTTGCAGGGTAGCTAGGTTGGCATTCCTCTCAGCGCGAGCTGCCTCGCGATCCTCCATGAGAAGACAGAGTACTTGAGCCATAGATGGCTCAGGTGGTGGGGCTGGTGGTGGATCCCTTGCCATTCTGAATTTTAGAATAAACACTTATTAATTTCTTTACTTAGAAGTTTCTACACAAGTTGTTAAAAAAAAGAGTTCATCATGCATACAAATTATAGCAGAGTATTACTCCTAAGAAGGCATGATTCCATTCCATAGCAAGGTTCCAAAAGCATCATCACATAGTGCACAACCACAAAACACGGACTGACATAGTTCTTACAATCATCCAGACACACACATACTAACTAGACCACACAATCGCATCCAATTATCGCGATGGTTCGGTCCTAACCCAAAAGATACTACGCAGCTATCTACTCCACGTCCACGGCAGCATCACTATCAAAGGGTGGCTCCTCAGGGTCCTCGTCCTCAGACATAACAACTCCCGAGTCCTCACCGTCCTCGTCTCGCAAGTCGTCGTCATCCTGCTCGCTCACAGGCTCCATATCCATGTCCTATGTAGGGTCCTCATCCACAGGCAGGAGATCGTCATTCTCCTTGCTCAGGGCCTCCACCTCGCTCTCCAGCTCGCTAATCCTCTCATCACGGGCATCAAGGGTCGACTTGAGCATGTCAACCATCCCGTCAAGCTGAAACCTGTAGAAGCGAGTAGTCTGGAGACGTGCAAAGGTAGAACGGCGCTCCTTGCGCTCTATCTTCAGCTCTGACTGGGACTCCACTAAGTGCTCCTCCGAGGTCTTGAGCTTCAGCTCCACGGCCTTCAGCTTGTCCTGAGATGCCTTGAGTTGCGCCTCCAAGTCCTCAATCCTCTGCTCAGCTGCCGAGATCCGCACCTCAGCTCCGTCATGATTAAGACGGTGAAGGTCACTCTCGAACGGACTAGTGACCAGCTGGGACTGGGTGTACTCGACGAAGAGTCCCAGCTCGGCCAAGTGGTTCCCGAAAGTGGGGTGGGGACGCGGTGGCACAGGGTTACTCTGCTCATCCAAGCCAGAGTAAAACTCAAAGCGAGTGCCGCCCAGCTCGGAACTGTGAGCACAAACCAAGCGGGCAAGAGCCCTCTGCAGCACAGTGACGAATGCTCCCATCTGAGTCGATGCAAGGGCATCCTCAATCAGCTCCTCGGCAAAAGGTGGCACCAATGGTCCTCGAAGAATGCACCTCACGGTCCAGGACATCTCATCTCCCACCATGGGCAAACAACGTCCAATCAGCAGCTCTGGTAGCGGACGCCTCAGATGTCTAGTCAGCTGGAGTAGATCGGCCTGGAACAGACGCGAAACTCCGGTGTCTGGCACCGCTCCCAACTGAATCGACGACGAGAACTCTCCGCTCATCTACACAAAATTTTAAATGGAGGTTTAATTAGTGAATGATGTACCAAATTTTAAACAGGTAATATCATAAGATTTAATGCATGTATAAAATTAATCAGTGAGTACTATCACAGGGGAGGGAGGAGTAGCAGTATATTTAGCACATTTTTAAGTATTTTTCTCCTAGCTATGACGGAAAAACATTTTTGCGTGACGCCGACGCCCAACCTAACTAAAGTCTCCTAAGGTCAACGATGGCTCTGATACCAAGTCTGTAAGGACCCCTCAGACGAATCCGAGATGCCCACGTTATGCAAGAGATCACGATCCCAATGATCAGTGCATCGCAATCACATAACCAACATAGGTATCAAAGAGTTACATCATACAAGTCGTACGAATAAAAGTCTTACAACACATAAACGGTCATACGACCAAAGTCAACAAACCTCATCACGCAGGACGGAATTAACTATGATAGCGGAAGCTCGTGGCTAGCGACGGCTCTTAACATCTCCGAGCGCAGATTCCCACAAGTGCAGTTGACCGGTGACAGCTAAGTGGCGAAGTCGTCGTCGTACACCTCCTTCTCGACGCAAGCCTCCTCATTGAAATCTGGACATTTGAATATCCAGGGACAGAGCCACATGAGTACAATTACGTACTCGCAAGACCACCTCTAAGGCTTAAGTTTTCATGATAATGCAAGAGAAACACTTTTCAAAAACTGGGATGGCTGCTATATACGACTATAGGGCTTAGTTTTCGAACACCATGATTTTAGACATAGAGAACACGACATCTCTATATCTTTGTTGAAGAAAAACATTTAGAGATAGAATTCTCTTCTCTTAGATATAGCAAAGACATATCCAAGTTCAAAAACTTTAAAACCACTAGGATAGGGGTAACCCTTTTTCCTTCCTTGAGGTCGGACTGGTTGTCTCCCCGAGATCAACCATCCTTGCCCAAATTCCGTACCTCCCAGGTACCACTTTATTTCCTCCTCGTTTTCCTTCGAAAACCTTCCTCTTTTAAAACATAAACAACCAGCATGCCTAGTGGGACCTTCCCAACCGTCCATGACCGCGGACGCGGCTATTCGAATAGATTTACACTCTGCACAGGTTGCACACTTTACCCACACCTATCGGTCATTCCGCCGTGTCTGCCACGGCCCGTCATGCGACTGCATGCGGGGGTCCGGATAACACGATCAAAACTTTCCACTATGACCACCCTAGTATCGCGGCCTCCCGGTAGGTTTGTTCTCCTCGGCACCGTGTGCTCCACTAGACCTCTTGGCCTTTCCTTGGGACGCCACACCGCCACGTCAGAAGACCTGTCGTAATCGTCCGGCTGTTGGTCCTCAACAGTGTATTGTCTCTTCCAAACGACAACCCGGCTTCGAGGGCCCAGCCCCCATAGAAAGTATGAGAGCCCCAACACTAAAACAGACAAGCTTCCGGCTAAGCCCTACCCATGTCAGGTAGTGTGGTTGCACGGGTTAATTGTTCAAGCGGCAGCTAGGGTCACACTTCGTTTTTCAAAACACTTTCTTCTCCGACTACTCCCAGCAGCTCGGGTTTTTCGCAAACACCTCCGATTGCTCCCAGCAACTCGGGTTTTAATTAAAACACTTGCTCGCCGATTGCTCCCAGCAATTCGGGTTTTCCTCCATAAAATATTTTTATCCAAATAGGTCCCCATCCTATAGTTTTGAGGTAAGATAACAGAATACACTATTTGAAAATCTTAATCTTCTTTATAGAGCCTTCAATGACAAGACTCATCATGGAAGATTCTTTTTATAATACCTACATCTATTCTAGTAGATAACTTTGGCCAAACAATATTTTTTTAAAAAATAGTTTTCGGGTGGCAAGGTGCCACAAAAGAACTAAATCATGCATTATTTTATTTTAAAACAAAACATGCTTGATAAAATAATAGGAATTATTATAGTGGTGAGGTGGGCTTGCCTTGCTCAAAGTACTGCCCCTGGTCTTGTTCTTCAGCGTAGTCGTGCTCAGCTAACTCGTACTGTTCTTCCTCGGGTTGCGATTCTATCGTAACATGAAAACAAACGAGACTAACGTAAGTCCTAGAATGCGAGTTGATAACAATCTAAAACATATCAACAAACAACAAGCATTACAAACAGGAAACACAACTAATGCATTCAAAAGTCATTAGGGGTTGTTTACAAGTTTTAAGCATAACTCTTAAGGTTCTGCTCCTGAAATCAAACCCTTCTACCACATTATTCCTAACAATTAGGTGGAGCTCTGAAAATTAGCTGTGCATGAAAATCTATCACCATATAAGAATTAAAAATCAGACAAGAGCTACTGATGTCAAACTCAAACAGAGGATAGGTTCAGTTTTATAGATCTCCTGAATGCATAATTAAACTTTCTGGTGAGATATGAGTTTTCTCTTTAAGTGGAGATTTTTTTTATCAGATTTGGATACTCCTAGCTCAAGTTATACCAGTTTTAAAAATATGTACACTTCTGACCACTTTCTATGTGCAGAGAATAATAAGAATTATTTTGGGTTCAATCCAGTGGGGTGAGTTAGATAAAACCTGTGGCTATCTCACATTATCCTTAACATATTTTTATGGACATAGGTGGCTCCACCAATTAAAACTAGACATGGTGTAATCTCTGAAATTTCAGAAATGCAAATAAAGAGATTATTTCACTGTTGTTCGGGGATTTATTCACTAAGAATTATCAAGTTACTGGAAAAATCTACATTTGTAGTATGTGATACCTCCAACACATATCTACCACTTCCAATTGGATTTACTTCAAAAAGTTTTTCTATTTAAGAGTTAAAAATCCCTAAACACCTACTGATGTCATTCTTAGAGTAGAAGTAACATTTGCTAGCTAAATCCCCTGCGTGCAAGGTTGACCAATATAGATAGAAATTTTTGCAAGCTTTTCAACAGATCCAAGATTGCATGTTTTGGATTTACAGAACACCAGTTATTAAACAAATGGTGTATAAGACACTTCTGACTAAATCTATTTTACCACACAACAGAAAACATAATTTGGACCAAATCCAAAGCCACATGGTTAGAAAAATGTGCATGCATGATACAAAATTAATCTCATAATTTTATATGCTATAGATTTACCACAAATGAATTAAAGCTAAGCTCTAGATTTACTAAAAAAAAATCAGAAAAAGGGATAAAGGAGAAACAGGCCGAACGGCCAGATCCGGGCCAGATCGGCCCAGCTGCGAAGCAGAGTAGCGCCGCGGACGAGCTGGGCCGGCCCAAGCGCTGCACGCGCGCCGGCGAAGCGGTAAGCGACCGTGGATCTGGGATCCAACGGGCACGGACAGATCGGGCGCGGTTCAAACACAACCGCAGATCAGAAAATCGACGGCCACAGGCCATCGTCTTCCTCCCGACCGAGAAAAACACGAGCAGAGCTCGAGAAGGCGATGCCGAGCACGGAGGGCTCACCTAGGGCTCGCGCACGGATGAGGGGGAGGTCGGAAGTGAACGCAGCGTCGAAGGGGAGCTCAGGGGTGGTCGCAAAGCTCACATGCAACGTCGGAGTTCGAGATGGTGACGACGGCGCTCTTCTCGGGTCGTGGACGAACCAGGCGCTCTCGAGCTGCAACAGAGCCAAGGGAGGTGAGAGGAGTTAGATCCAGAAGAGGGGAAGCCAGGGAACCAAAAATGGCGAGGAATGGCTGAGAGAAACGAGCGCTACGGCAGCTTCCTTTCGTCGGCCACCGAGGTAAATCTCCTCGTCTACAGGGCGAAAGAGGGGGAGAGCTTGGTGGTTTTCGCCGGGGAGGAGAGGAGTGGGGTGGAGAGGTGCTCTGGGGGGAGAGAAATGAGCAGGGGAGAGGCTCGGGGTGGCTTTAACGAGCTCACCCGATCTAGGGTTGGCTCGGGCAGGAGAGAGGGAGGGGAGCGTCTCCTTTGCTCCTATTGGCTCAGGTGGGCGGTGGAGAGGGGACAGGGGAGATGCTGGTCGGGATGACCAGCCCTAGCCAGTGGGAAGAGAGGAGAGGAGCTCGGATTGGGTGGAAAAGGAGAGAAAAGAGAGAAGAGAGAGGAGAGGTTGGCCCTAGTCCATGACAAGTGGGGCCAGGGGTGAGGTTGCTGCTCTCCTTCTCAGCAGGTGGTGTGGAAAGGAGTGAGAGAAAAAGAAAAGGTGAGAAGTTTGAGTAATTTGCTCAAATGAATTTAAGAACCTAAGTTTGAAAAATTCCAACATGACCCACAAAAGCAAAATGGGTCTACTCTCCAAACTTACCTAAATTAAGGGAGGGTACTGAATTTACAAAAGCCTAATTTAGTTATCTCATTTAGCTTTTAAAGAAAAGAGAATTTTTGGTGATAAAGAAAAGAACCACTCAAATGGTCATGTTATTTTGATGGCTACAAAAGCTAGTGAGATAAATATGCAAACAAGCTCCTTTGTGATAATTTAGAACAGGGTATGGAAGTATATGTGACCTAGATGGAAATGTTTCAAAAGCATGCCAAAATCCAATTAGGGTTTGCTTAATAATAGCTCCTAGTTTGGCTAAATTTTAACAACCATGAAGATCCTAAATAATGGATATTTTATTTTAGTTGTTGTGCTTTGAGTGTTTTCAATTATCATGGAATGTTAGTGACACACAACAAGCATAAGGTATGTGAGCAAATTAAATCTTGATTCAAGGTTCAACACACACCAAAATCTCAGCAAGAGGTGAAAAATCTAGAATAACACCACAATGCTAAGGCTAAGAGAATTGGGGTGTTACAGTTTACTTCTCTGATGTAGAGCGTACAGGTATTCAAAATACAATGACATGTGGTGGATACAGAAAGTTTTAGCACGAACGTTTTCCGCTCGGTCCTTGGAGAGATTTATCCTTCTTCCTCTCCGGGCATCTGCGGCATGTCACGGGACTGGTGATCTTCTTGTGCGAGCGGATAAGGCAATTTTCCTTCATCTTTACTGGGCACTTACTGGCATAATGTCCCTTGTCCTTACATTTGTAGCAAATTACGTCACTTAAGTTCTTCTTCTTCTTTGGTGTTTTCAGGGCTAACAGTTCTTCCAAATCTTGTTTGCTATATTCTATCTCAATTAAAGAAGTCCAGTCTCGTTTGATGTAACAATTTCGAGCTAGGTGATCTCCTTTACACTTATAGCAACACTTGGAGGTACTTTTGGGTATCTTCGGAAGTGACCTTACTCTTAATTCATTTTTCACCTTAGTATGACCCACAGTCTCATTTTGATGAAGATTTGGTTCAGTATCCTGACCAGTCCTTTTCTCTTCGTGTTCCTCCTTGTTTTCTTGTACTTCCACATACTTCATGACATTTTGTTGCATCTCCTTTTTGGCTTGCTGACTGACTTCTTGCACCACGGGGTAGAGTTGATACTGCGTTGGAACGTGATTTGTTGCTTCACACAAAAAGCAAGTAATCTGACTTGTGGGGCATTCCCTAACTGGATGTCTGGTATGACCATGGGGCCACTCATCAGTGCATTCTTGGGACGTTTGTCCTATCTCTCCACAAGTTTTGCATGCCTTTAGTTTGGTCATAAGGTTCTCTTCAAAATCACTATGGTTTTGATCAATCTTAGGCAGTTGGTCATTGATCAAATTCCACAGCTGACTCTGGTTCTCTAATAGTAGTCACATAGTTGTATGCAAATCATTGGTGTTGGTATTGGGGTGAGACATCTGTTTGTTTTAGAGTATAAATGAGTTGAGTTATATGTACTATGGAGAAATCCTAATTCAATAAATCAGAAAAGGCAACCAATTTCTAACATAATCAATCAACATGGTTCAAACACAAGCAACAAGGTTCACAACAAACAAACAATCTAGTATTGTCATATAGCCAAGTTGATATGATCAATACTCTAACACGATATCATCATTCTATTTAAGTGGTGGTCAAATCTACCTCCTTCGTGAGTGCTTCAAGTTCTGGTTAACCTTTCTTGGATATCTTGGAAGTGTTGGCCGAACCCTGTTTCTTCAGTGGTCTTCCATGCATGTAGAACTTCATGTTGAATTGAAACTTTTCTATATGAAGCAGTAGAATCAGACTTAGACTACAAGAACATGGTCATCTAGAAAAAGATAAAATGTTTTCAGAAGGTTGATAGTAGATGAGAGTATGAGGAAGATAAAATGAAAAGTTTTGTTTTTAGAAAAGTGAATAAAATAGATTTTCAATCCTATGGTAAAATCCTATTTCTATCCAAGCCTACGGTTTCGAACCTACAGGCAACACAGTGCTCTGATACCATCTGTAGCGTACCTGCACTTTAAATAAGGCAGATACTTGTGTATAGTGCAAATCCCTGGATCGATTCGTTTGCACACACAGTCTACGATGTAATATCACAACAAAGCATCAATTTTATTACATTGATGATCCAGACTTACAAAATATTCGATACGAGTTGCATAGCATAAAGCTAGCTTTGAAAAAGTACACATCGGAAATACGATAGCAGTGAGTCTCCATCTCTTTCATGTTGCCACAGGCGAAAACATGTTGGTTGTAGACTCGAAACCTTTAAACGAAACCTCACTCGTCATCTGAACAGTCTGCAATAAGAAAAATATTGCAACAACGTGGGTCAGATTCCATTAAGAATGGAGTCTGGCAAGTGACACTATGGTGGACACTTAATGGAATAACTCTATAGCCAATATGCATATTTGGCTGGTGGAGTTCAAGGCTATTTTGCATAAAGCTAATTTTTCCTATCTCTTTGGAAAACACTTTCTTCAAAATCAAGACAAGTATGGCATGAAAACCATAAATCTCATCTTCCCTGGTTCACCCATCAAGTTTTATTTCTGAAGTTGGAATGATGGAATCCTCCGTTTGACGTCCGTGATCAGCTGCTCAAATTTTCCGTACCGGGGACATGGCTAAGTACTTAGTTTTACACTCTGCAGTGGTTGTGCACGTTCACCATTGTACCCATTCAACCCAAGGTATCCTTTACACACCATTTGTGATAAGGAAAGGAGAAGAATGAGATGAGATCTTTCAGAAGCATTTTCCCTTCCACTCTGGCTTGACCCGTTCCACCTAACACCCCCTACATCTGCTTTTCAAGCCGGAGAGAGTCCACGCAACATAATTGATCAAGCCAGAGCCCATATGGCAATGGCTGCACTGGAAGCAATCGTCACTCGGAGTTCTTCAGATCCCATTGTTTCTGGGTGGCCGTTCACAAGTGTACATACTCCAGGAACCATAGACATGGACCTGAGTAGCCACTCAACATAAACCATACAACCACTTACCACCGAGGTGTTTCATTAACTTAGTGGATGTGCACCCTCAGGTGAAAATCACCATGCTCACGGCCCTAAGTAGAATAGAAATTCATCCTAGGCGACGACAACCATGAGCACAATCCTGAGTAGTCACTTAACATTTTGTAAAACCTTTCATCTGTTGCATAGCATCAATATTTCTGCTAAGTATGATATAGGAACCTAGACACAGGAGTAAGGGAATTCTATACAGGTTTAGCATAGCAATACTATCCTACACATGCATATAAAAATACACTAAGTAATGCATATAGAAAATAATAGGAAGTTTATGAGGTGTGCCACTTGCCTTTGAATGTTGTCTGTCGTGGTGGTGTCACGGCAGATGCCATAGGATGGCTAATGTGTGGGGCCGATGGGCGTTGGTGGATCCGGGGAGGGATAGCGAGTTGAAGAACTCACACGAGGAGGATCCCGGTAGAACCGAGATCTCCCAAGAACGAGAAACAAGAACAAAGTGGAACAGGGAAGATCTGATAAACACAAACAAATGCACGAAGGCACCAAGCACACACACGATATACCCAGGTTCAGGGCCCTCGTGAGGAGGTAACACCCCTACTCCTGCCTTTCTCCTCTATATAAGGGTGGTATAAGGGCTACAGCTTGCTACAAGATCTGTCAAAAGAGCAAGTACCAAGAACTAGATGAACTCAAGGTGAAGGAGAGTGAATGCTTTAAGAGTAAATGCAACTATAGTTTTGGCCCTCAAGTCGGTCTCTCCTTCTCTGGAGCAGTTATGGCGCCTTTTATAGAGTTCCGGCCAGGAGGGCCGGAAACCCTAATTCGGCTTGGCCCCACCGGACAGACCTAGCCGGGATGTCGTCACCGGCTAGTGCGACCTAGTCGCCGGGCTATCCGGTGTAGCCCCTGCGTCATCATCTCGTTAAGGACGGCAGGCGCCGTCCTGCATCATCATTGTCCCCTTGTCAGAGACAGGACATGTCTCTGCCCATCCCGGATAGCCTTTTCCGGATTGCCGGGCTAGGCATGTCCGGTCTTGTCGTACCGTTGTCGTACCGGCTGACGCGCTCCCGTGTCAGGCGGGAGGTGACCATGCTTCCGTGTCAAGCGGGAGGTGACCATGCTTCCGTGTCAGGCGGAATGGTACTTCCCCCCGCGATAGACGGGAAAGCCTGCTCTAGACCGTTGACGGCCTACCGGGAGCTCTCTCGCCGGCTACTTCCTCTCTTGCCACTGGGAGCCTCTTCTGCATAAGATCAAGATCGACACATACATTCCGGTTAGTGCATACCCGGGGATACGTATCCGGTAAAGCCGAGTACACCAACATCCGGGAACCTCCTCGGTGTCCCAGATCCGGGATCCTTTCCGGAGATGTCCGAACTTATCTCAGGATGAGTAACTCTAGGCCTAGCCTCCCGAAGATGTCTTAGCCTATCAGCAAAGACATCTTCGAGAAGCTAGTTCTTAGAGGAACCACCCGCTCATGCCCGTGCTGCGAATGAGGGCCGGGGGTGTCTATTTATAGCTGCCAGATGTGGCCTTTGCGGCTGCCACGGGGCACCTTGGCCTTTCCCTGCGTCCAAGTGTCCAGCTGCCCTTTGCTGTCGCCAAAGGTCAAGCACTGTTGCTATTCATTATAATTTACCGGGATCTGCCCCTACCCGGGGGGCAGCCCCCCGACACTAGTCCCCGAAGCTGGTGCGGCACAGCGATCCCGGATGATGTGCGGGATCAGCTTTAATAACAAACTTTTCTTCCGAGAACACACGACATTATTCTTTTATCCCATGCCGAGATTAATTCTTTCCGAGAGCCTCTCCCCGAGATGGTCTCAACCGGGAGGCGAAGCCTGCGACCGAGCAGCACCATCTCAGCAAATCTTGACCGTTGATTTCCCGATGAATTCGAGACAGCGAGCCTGGGCCCACCCGACGTCCCGTCTGCGCAGAGGCGCACTCGAGTGCTTCTGCGCATGCGCGATGTCGCTTGGGTTCCCGCGTCGAGCGGCCGCACCCGATCCGGAATCCAACCGTTGGGGCTGTGTGGCCCTCGGTGTGTCCGGATCGGTCGCTCCGGATAGCGCCACGTGTCTCATGGCACAAAACAGATCCCACCCACGATCGTGGAGATCGTGGGCGGGAAAAACGGAAACCGCTCTGGAAACCCCCCCCATAAATAGGGGACCGGAACGGTCTCTTCCTTCTCCTTCGCATTCCAAACTTCCTCTCCACCGTCTCGAGCCCGTCGCCGCCGCCGCTCCCGTTGCCCGTGCGCTGCTCCGCTCGCTGCTCGCCGGAGTTCACGCCCCGTCGCCGTCCTCGCACGCCGCCGGTCTCCTCGTTCACCGGTAAGTTCCTCCTCTCCATCCCGATGCATTTCCTTGGTAGGTTAGCCGCTCGCGCTCCACCGTGTTCTAGCACGCATAAGTACGACCGTGCCGCCGCCGGTGACCATATTCGAGCGGCGCGCGTGCGCCCCACGGCGAAGAACCACCGCGGCGGTAGAGTGTAGTTGTGCTACCCAAATCTGTGCCGTACTTTAGTTTAACACGATCTCTTTTTCCGCCCTTTAATTTCGATTAAACAACACACGGTAGATCTTGTTTTTATGTACCCGGTAGTTTATAGCAGTTTGTGCCCCGACGTCCTTGTATCCGGATAGTCTAACTCCGACTAACTGCCACCGCATCTGCAGAGTAGCCCGACAATTTCCGAGTACTTCTCCGAGATGAGCGAAGAACGTGCCCGGGGGTGCTAAGATGGATCCGAGACAGAACAGTCTGATCTCGATTGGCTCTACCGGACTCACCGGATTCCTCCGGAAGTCGAGAGCCGTCTTCCGGGAGAAGAGGTTGCGCCGGAACCCCAACCCGGCGAATATGTGGTATTTCTATCACACTTCGAGCGCGGGTTTGGGCTTCCGGCTAGCCCCTTCTTCCGCGAGCTCCTTGACGACTACTCCGTGCAACCTCACCATCTTCCCGCCAACGCCATTATGATGCTCTCCGTCTTCACCACCTACGCCGAGGCGTATCTTGGCATATGGCCCTTTGTGGATCTCTGGGCCAAGTACTTTATCCTTCGCCGACAAGCTATCGCCAACCCGGATCAGAAGATCAAGGACTTGGTGGATTGCGGACCGGCCACCGTCATCCCCCGCGCGGACTCCGGATTCCCCATCGTCAACGGGCTGGAGTCTTTCCGGAAATGGCAGCGCAGTTTCTTCTACGTGAAGAACCGGGAACCCTCGGGAGAAGGTCCGGGATCCTCGACCCCGGACTTCATCAACCTGCCGGAATTTGTCATGGGTCCTCCGCGCGAATTCCGCCATTGGAAGTACTTCCCGAGTACGGAAGAGCTTGACACTATGCACGACGTTCTGCGCACGCTGACTGAGAAAATGACCGGGGATGATCTTCTACGCTGCTTCATCGTCCGCCGGGTCTGCCCCCTCCAACACCGAGTGCACAAGATGTGCCACATGTCCGGGAACTTCGACCCCACTAGGACCAGTATCCATAGGCTAAGCTATGCGGCGATCGTTCGTCGTGCCCCAGCTATTGCCCGGACGGAGATGACGGAGGATTATGAATGGGGGGTCAGAGGGGGCTCCCGGAAGAAACCATGCAACCAGGTGCTTATATCAGTCTACCGTGCCTTCGCCTTTGTTCATGCGTTCACCTGGACACCAACACGGCCTAACTTGTTTGCGCAGTTGTTCGAGCGTCAACGCGAAGAAGACGCCGTTCACGTCAACAACACTTACGCGCCGGATTTCCCGGAACCGGAGAAGATGCCGAGAGAAGATCCCGATGGCGAAGACCATCTCGCCATCCCTTTCGTTAAGGCACCGGGTAATCCTTTGACTTCAGAGGCAGTTTTGATTTCTTCGGATGATGAGGATGAGACTGACTGCCAGATTCATGACGTCATTGACGCTCTCCCTCTGAATTGGGCCCCAGCAGTGGTTCCAAAACCGACAACCGGGACCAAACGCGCCGAGAGTCGGAAGCGCGCGGTTTCCGAGAGCGAGGGGGCCGACAACTCCGGCCATCCCCCCAAAAAGACCAGGCCGAGTAAGCAGACATCCGAGAAGCCTCCTCGGCGCCGGCAACGGGGTCCTCCCCTTGTGGATTCCGGGTACGCTCTCCCTTCCTCAACTTATTTGACTTTGCTTTTTCTACAAGTTTTACTAAGACAATTTCTTTCAGTGATGCGCTCGAGCTCCCGACGCCCGCTATTCCTCCTCCTCCTCCGGGTACTGGAACTTCCAGCCCAGCTCGGACCTCTTCGCCCCTTCGTCCTGCTGGAGGGAGTGAAGCCGCCGCTTCCGGTGCCGCACCGACAAGCGCCGCGACCCCGGATGCACCTCCGGTGATCGACGAGGTCGAGGTTCCGGCCACGACCACCTCGGGAGAGATCCTTCTGCCGGATAGCCCGCGTCGGGTTCCGGAGCTGGAGGCAGAGACTGCTAGCCCACGCCGGCAACCTGCGCCACGCGGAGCTTCTCGGCCAGTCGCGCCCAAGGCCCTCCCGGAGAAACAGCCTGTGGCCTCCTCCCGGCCCGCCGAGCAAATATCCAAGTCTCGCGGCAAGACTTCCGGGCATAAAACACCCTCTGCCCCTCCCGCAGCTGCTCCGACACCCTCTTCCCAGGACCTGGTAGTGCGCCCGGGTAAGTTCTCATCTTTACCACCACCTCCTGCCGAGATCCCTACTGCCGCTTTGCGGATGTTGCGAGCAACGGTCAGCTCCTTTGCATCTTCAGGACCTCGCGAAATTGCTGCCACCCGCGCTGCCGGCAGCTCCGGCATCCGGATTTTCAACAAGGCCTGGCTTGCTGCCGATGCATCCGAGACTGCGGGGGACTTGCACGCTGCAGGCCCGAGCCGCAGTGCTCAAGCCCTGCACGCTCTCCAGGTGGCCGCACTGGAAGTCACCCGAGTAACCGAGGTAAAGTTCCCTTCTTACACCGAAAACACAATTGTTCTCCACCACCACTAGTCCCCGAGATTGGTGCTTAGTGAGCTAGATTCCACCGAATAGCCGATCACTAGGTTCCAATCTTAGAGAAAGAATTAGGGCTCGGACACCGAGTCCCCGAGATCCTCCCAACCGGATAGGTTGATTAAAAAATTTCTTCATCACCACTAGTCCCCGAGATTGGTGCTTAGTGAGCTAGATTCCACCGAATAGCAGATCACTAGGTTCCAATCTTAGAGAAAAACTAGGACTGGGACACCCAGTCCCCGAGATCCTCCCAACCGGATTCCTTATCTCCTTTTCCATACTGACTTTGCCTTTTTTGCTTTGCTACCAGGAGTGCAGCCAACAGCGCCGCAATGTCTTCAACCGGGTTCTCTCTGAACTCGGTCAGGCGAAAAAGAGTGAAGAGCGCCTCCGGGAAGAGCGGGATGCCGCGCGCCAGGTCTCGGTGGACCAGAAGGCTGCTCTCGGTACTGCGCAGGCCGAGATCTCGCGCCTCAACGAGGAACTCGCCAAGGCCCAGACTACCATGCTGGAGATGAAGAAGAGCTTCATTGAGGCGAGCAAGAAGCAGAAGGAAACCCTGGATCAGTCAATGGCACGCGCGGATAATGCCGCGGCCGATCTGGGTATTCTTCGGTCGCGCTCCGACACTTGGCTCGC
Organism: Poa annua; assembly: GCA_026929855.1. Taxonomy (NCBI): domain Eukaryota; kingdom Viridiplantae; phylum Streptophyta; class Magnoliopsida; order Poales; family Poaceae; genus Poa; species Poa annua. The sequence continues at coordinate 16,927,071 of CM049429.1, read as the reverse complement.
GGAGCTCACCGTGCTGAACCGGGATCTCAACAGTAAGTAACCCGACAACCCTTTTCTTCCTGCTACTTTATCTGCCGCTGTTTTTCTTGTGACTTATCCGTTTTGACAGCTCTTCTTTTTAAAGGAGAATTCGAGCACTCCCGCGACGCTGCCACCCAAGCCGTTGCCGCCGCACGCGAGAAGCGCGCCGGGAAGGGTCCCATCTCGGACGCCTGGGACATTGAGGATCACCTCATTGCCCTGAAGGCCCGGATAGTACCTCTCCGGACTATCGGGACGGAGCTCGTCAGCGCCGCGATCCATGTTCACGGCGTACTGTGGCCCAGCGTCCGCGGGACTCTTTCGATCCCGCAGCTCTCGCTAGCACTTCGGGGTGCCGGCAGTCGTCTTCACGCATGGAAGCGTTCTGGCGCGCGGGCTGGTGCCGAGCAGGTCTTGGCCCAAGTACTCAGCTGGTACGAAGGTCTTGACCTGCAAGCGATCCAGCGCCTGCGGACGGTGTCGTCATGGCTCACTGACCCGGAGAAGATCCGACAGCGGCAAGAGGTGGCGCACCGCATCGCCAAGTGGTCCAACATCCGGGCCTTCACTGATAGCCTCATCTCCTCCGAGTCTGAGTCAGACTATGCGGACTCTGAAGAGGATGAAGCCGCTTCCGGTGACGGGGAGGATGAGATCCTGGACGAAGATGACGATGCCTCCGGTGCCGCGCCCGAGAAGGTGACTTCCCGGGAGGAAATATCCTTTCCGATACTCGAGGCCACCGAGAGCGAGGTGCGTCCCGACGCCCCGAGTGGTGCTCCGGAAGGTGAAGTCCCTCCTGCTGCTGGTACTGCTGCCCCCGAGGTCGCCGCTCCCGAGGTGGTTGCTCCGGAAATCGCCGCCGAGAAGCCTTCGTCTCCAACTGCTTAAAAGACTTAGCCGCAAATTCGTTAAACCCCCGGGATGCCGGGTGCCATATGTATCATACACTTATGCTATTTCTATTTCACCGTGAACCATTTATCCGAACAAGTTATGCCGATGTATTCGGCTTTTAGCTTCCCGAATTGCCTTTCATGTTTACCGTACTTAGTTAATTTCTGCTCTTGTCTACCATTTCGGCGTTCGACAGTCGAGTCACAAAACTCCACATACGGCATACATTACTTAGAACAATCCGAGTTCCTATTAACCGAATTCCCGACATAAAAAATAACTTAGTAAAAAACAGGCATGCCGGATAAGTTCTTGCCCCGAGTCCCCGAGACCATTTTCGTGTTCCCCATCTTCCCTCTCTTTGCTCTTGACTACCATTTCGGCGTTCGTCAGTCGAGTCACAAGATGATTTCACATGACATACACTACTTTGACCTTGAGAATTGGATTCGGAACTTTCCCGGCATGCACACAGTAAAAAAAAATAAGATAACTCTCTGGCAGTCCCCGGGTTCCTTCCCGGGATGCCGGTAAAAAACAGAATGAACTTGACAAAAAACAATAAGATAAGCCTGCAACCGGGCAGTCTCCGGGTTCCTCCCGGGGTGCCTTTCTTTCATTAATATTGAGAATTGAAACATAACATACACTGAACCCTTTACGTGTAAAAGGGGCGAAGTAGTGCTACATTCCATGGACGCTTGGTTTCCTCACCGGATTTGTCCATTACACCTTTCCTAGCCTCCTGGGCATCTACAAGGTAATAAGAATCATTGTGCAATGCCCTGCTTATCACAAAAGGTCCCTCCCATGGAGGTGACAGCTTATGCATTCCGGCCGTGCGTTGGATGAGCCTCAGCACCAGATCTCCCTCCCGGAACACCCTCGGGTGTACTTTCCGGCTATGATACCGGCGAAGATTTTGCTGATAAATTGCAGACCGAGATAGTGCCAATTCTCTTGCCTCTTCGAGCAAGTCTACATCATCTTCTCGGGCCTCTTTTGCCTCTGTCTCGGTAAACATTGTCACTCTCGGAGAGTCATACTGTATGTCGGTCGGGAGCACTGCTTCAGCACCGTATACCATGAAGAACGGCGTGTATCCGGTAGATCTATTCGGAGTGGTCCGGAGACCCCATAGTACCGCCGGCAACTCCTCTATCCAGCATCCCGGAGTTCTCAACAACGGTTCGATCAAGCGAGCCTTGATACCAGCCAAGACTAAGGCGTTAGCCCTTTCGACTTGCCCATTTGCTTCCGGATGTGCGACTGATGCTACATCCAGCCGGATTCCCTTCTCAGCACAAAATCGAGCGAATCCCCCCACAGCAAAGTTTGTTCCATTATCCGTGATAATGCTGTGTGGGTATCCGTATCTCAAGATGATGTCTTTCAGGAACTGCACGGCGGTTTGTCCATCGCACTTTCGGATTGGCTTGACCTCTATCCACTTAGTGAACTTGTCCACCATCACCAGTATGTGTGTCATGTTACCCCTTGCCGGTTTGAACTGCCCGACCATGTCCAAACACCACACTGCAAATGGCCAAGTGATGGGGATAGTCTTCAGTGCTGACGCCGGCATGTGTATCCGGTGAGCAAATCTCTGGCATCCTCCACATTTCCGGACGATATCCTCGGCCTGCTGCAATGCAGTGGGCCAGTAGAACCCATGCCGGAACACCTTTGCCACCAGAGCCCGGGATGATGCATGATGCCCACACTCCCCCTGGTGTATTTCCAGGAGCATTTCTTGCCCCTCTGCCGGTTCCACACATCTTTGAAGTACCTCGGTGACACTTCTCTTGTACAGCTCTTGGTTGATGACAGTGTATGCTTTTGATCTTCGCAGTATCTGCCGGGCTTCTACTTCATTTTCCAGGAGGGTTCCTTCCAAGATGTATGTCATAATGGGCTGTGCCCATCCCGGGACAGGTCGCACCGGGAACGCTGGAGCGTTTGTATCCATTGGTTCTGCCGACATCACCTCTATCATCATCTGCCTCTGCCTCTCCGAGCACTGGGAGGCAGTCCCCGGGTTCGATGTTATGCTCCCGACATCTACTTCCATGGGTACTGCCTCTGAACCGGGCTCTTTGGGGATGAAGATAGAATCTGACTCGGGTGATGGCTGTATAGATGGCTTCCTCAAATGCTCCAGGGCGATCCCGGGTGGGATGGCATCCCGGGATGACCCTAGTTTGGACAAGACATCTGCTGCTTCGTTTTCTCCTCTCGGTATGTGCTTGAACTCGCATCCCTCAAAAAATCCGGAAATTTTCTGCACATGAAATCTGTATAACGCCATGTTTGCATCCAGTGCATCCCAATTTCCCGACACTTGTTGTACCACGAGGTCAGAGTCCCCGAAACACTCTATCCGGCGAATACCGATTTCCTTGGCGACGTTCAGTCCGTGAACCAAAGCTTCATATTCCGCGACATTATTGGATGACCGAAAGTGGATTTGCAGCACATACTTCAGTACATCTTGTTTCGGGGAAGTGAGAACCACTCCGGCACCCAATCCGATCTTCGCTTTTGAGCCATCGAAATGCATTCTCCAGAAATTGTAATCCGGCAAGGGAGGTTCATACTGCATCTCGGCCCAGTCTACCAAAAAGTCCGGCAGCGCCTGCGACTTGATGGCATCTCGTCTCTCATACGCCGGAGCGTATGGCGACAACTGGATGGCCCATTTAGCTACTCGGCCGCTAGCATCCTTGCAACCGATGATCTCGGCGAGAGGAGCTTCGCATACCACTGTGATCGGGTGTTCCTGAAAGTAGTGCTTGAGCTTGGTTACTGCCATGTACACCCCATACGCCATCTTCTGGTAGTGCGGGTAGTTTTGCTTGGATTCCGAGATCACCTCGCTAAGGTAGTACACCGGCCTCTGTATCAGTTTGCCCCCTTCTTCCCTTTCTACCACCATTGCTACGCTAACTACCCGGTTGGTTGCAGCGATATATAACAGCATAGGTTCTTTGGGCAATGGGGATGCCAATACTGGTGCTGTTGAGAGCATCCTCTTCAAATCATTGAACGCCGCATCTGCCTGCGGGGTCCAGACAAATGTCTTGCTCTTCTTCATCAGCTGGTACAGGGGCAAGGCCTTTTCCCCTAGTCGGCTCACAAACCGACTTAGGGATGCCAGACACCCGGTAAACTTCTGCACGTCTTTGAGACGCACCGGCAACTTCATGCTTTCAATAGCACGAATTTTACCCGGGTTGACCTCTATTCCCCGGCTTGAGATGAGGAAACCGAGTAACTTCCCTGCTGGAACACCAAATGTGCACTTATCCGGATTCAACTTCATCCGGAATCTTCTCAGGTTCTTGAATGTTTCCCTCAGATCATCTATTAGTGAGGCTTTTCCCTTTGTTTTTATAACTATGTCATCGACATAGACCTCGGCATTTCTGCCTATCTGGTCATGCAAGCATTTCTGCATGCATCTCTGGTATGTAGCACCAGCATTCCTTAATCCGAAAGTCATAACACGATAGCAATAAGCCCCATACGGGGTAATGAAAGCAGTCTTTAATTGATCATCCGGATTCAAAGGTATCTGGTGGAAACCAGAATAAGCATCTAAAAAAGTTAAAAGCTCACTCCCGGCAGTGGAGTCTATCACTTGATCTATCCGGGGCAGCGGAAAGGGGTCTTTCGGGCATGCCTTGTTGAGGTTGGTGAAGTCGATGCACATGCGCCACACCTTGAGCAGGAGGGGATCATCTTTCTTCTTCTCTACCAGGACCGGATTCGAAATCCAATCCGGGTGCAGCACCTCCATTATGAATCCGGCGGCCAGCAGTATCGCTAGGTGCTCCATGACAGCAGCTCTTCTCTCATCCGAGAGGCGTCTGGTTGGTTGCTTCACCGGCTTTGCATCCGGTCGAACAAATAGAGAGTGCTCAGCCAACTCCCTCGGGACGCCTTGCAGATCGTCACTCGACCACGCAAAGGCATCCCGATTCTCACGGAGGAAGTCGACGAGCTCGCCTTCCTATTTGCTGTCCAGGTTGCTGCCAATGATAACTTGACGCTCCGGGTTGCTGGGGTCCACAGACACCTTCTTGGTCTCCTTGGGAGGTTGGAATGATGCACCTTGGTCCGGGTTCACCATCCCGGGCATCCCGAGTTGGGAGGTCTTGGCCATAGCCACCACCTGCTGGATCCTCTTTTTCTCTTCCGCGATCACCAGGGACTCAGCTAAGCAAGACCCCGCCAAGGCACACTCCATGGACCGTTTGTGGTCTCCCGAGATGGTGATTATGCCGTTGGGTCCCGGCATCTTCATCTTGAGGTAGCCCATGTGCGTTGAGATCATGAACTTGGCGAGGGCCGGTCTGCCGATCAGTGCATGATATGGGCTCTCGAGGTCCACGACCTCGAACTCCAGACTCTCGGTTCGACAATTCTCCCGAGTTCCGAACAGCACCTCAATCCAGATCTTTCCCATGGGTGAGCAAGAAACCCCGGGCACAATGCCGTGGAAGGTTGTCTCCGTAGGTAGCAGGGTGTTCATGGACACTCCCAGCTTCAGCATAGTGTCCTTGTACATGATGTTAATGGCACTGCCATTGTCAATCAGCACCCGACTGAAGCGGACGTTGAGGTTGGGTCCGACAAAGGTTGGGTCCACCACCAAGGCGTACGCTCCCGGCTTGGGCATAACTCGGGGGTGATCCTTCCGGCTCCAGGTGATCTTGAAGGGGATCGTGTGCAGAAAACAAAAAATTTCCTAGCAACGATATCCTTAAACTAGCCAAGATCTACACTATGCAGATATAGTAGTACGGCGGAGATCGGAATACATACCCTCGTAGACCGAAAAGCGGGGATTACGCTCCCGCACAAGCGTTGACGATGAAGACGCCGTAGCCGACCTCTAGGTCGCGGAGAACTCGGCGCGACGGAGACGACGAAGATGACCCCGAGGTCGGGTGGAGGAAGTAGGCCTCCGAGTACCGCTAGCGCAGCACCTCGCAGGGAGTCGCACACATACGGTGGAGACGACGGCCTCCGAAGCTCCAGTCCAGGACGAGCAGCGGAAGACTTGGACCGGAACACCAGCAGCGCGGCAGCGGGCTATGGTGGAAGAGATCCCCCTCCTCTACTCGGCGCGGATCCAACAAGGGACCCACGAGATCGAGAGAGAAATTGGGAATTAATTGGTGAATTAAAAGGCCAGGGGTGCCCCTTCTTATATAGGCTCCCAGGGGGAGCCAACCTTGCCAGCCAGGCAATGTGGGACTATCCCACAGCCTGGTTCGGCCAAGGCATGGTGCGCCGGCCCTAGGTGGGCCCCATTTGGCCCACCTAGGCCGGCCAAGCCTCCCCCACAAAAATCCCTTGAGGATTTTCCCCCTCTTGGGCCTTCTTTCGACCAGAAGGCCCATTTAGGGAAATCAGCCTAAATAAATCCGAAAATAAATATATAAAATCATATTTGCATATTAATTACACTAATTAATATCAAACATAATATATATAATTTTTCCTAGCTCCGAAAACTCTTTCGTCGCTGCCCGATCTCCATCGGACCCCTCCCGGGACGCTCCCGGTGATCTCTTTCCTTTCCGGTTGTCTTGTCGAAACCCCTTAAGTGTGTTACCCTAGCGGTTCGATATAATATCAGGTATGATCAAGACTCCTCAATGATCAACGACTAACTCGTAGGCCTGGACCCCATGAATTAACCCCTGAGATATAACGAATGACTTTCATCTATCAAACCTGGACGTATAGTCTTAAACCCTTTGTCATGACGATACTTAGCGTGTCCGAGTATCATTCTCAGATATCTCCATGCCTAGCATGATCTCGTTACCGACATCGCTATCTTCTACTCGTCTATGATATTATGTCAGCTGGTGACCTAGTCACATGTTTGCAAACTCATTTGACATAATCTCACCGAGTGGGCCCTAGAGTATCTATCCGGCTATGCGGACTGACAAATCCCGCTGTTGACCCCTCGTCTCAACTACCCCTTTCCGATACCCAAAAGTATCACCGTTATTGTCATACTAAATAAGATACGACGTTTGGTGCGATCAAAGTATCTTCCAGGGATAATAATAAGAGTTGATCTCACGGTCTTAAGGCGTAACGACTATGTCCTACAAATACTGGGTATGTCCATCACATCGTTACTCCTAACGATATGATTTCCATTGCCGACCGGCGCCATGCCCTATGATCGGAAAACCTCGATCATCAATCGCGCAACGAAACTAGTCTTAGTAGAGGCTACTAGGGACCTGGTTGTTTATCTACCACACCTGTATTAATGTTTCCGCTTAATACAGTTATAGCATGGTGTAAAACATATAATGAACGTTTGGGATATTGCCAATAAACTATGTTTATTAAGTGCCTCTAGGGCATATTCCCTTCAGTCTCCCACTTGCACTAGAGTAACACTTAATCTAGTTTACAACCTGGTAAAAGCTCAACACCCATAGCATCTCTGTGCCTGCTTGCCTCGTGGAAGAGGAATACAGTCAATAGACCTCACACATTGAGACCTACATGTGCTTTGCAACACTTCTATGTCACCTAGTTTGACATCAACCCGTATCTTACGATGACGGTGAAATATATCCCAGTGGATGGAGTGAGACTCGAGCATTCGCGTAGCATGCGCCTTAAAAGTCTAAGAGATCTATTAAGGGGACCACCTACGCTCGGAAAACTGCTCAGTCCAATCACACTTGCTACTTCTAAAGTCGCGATATATTTCTATACCTATGTAGATTATGCGACAGTGCATTCATATGCGACTTCGCAAACTAACCATGTCTTTCTTCAAAATAAAGGACATCTCCTATATGAGATTTCTAGTCGTATGGGTCAGTGCAATAACTTGCATCATCGTAACCGCTTTACGGCAAGTTGCCATTCCACTCTTACCCCTTACTAGAAAACCTACCTTCAGTTCTCATAGACACTGAAGAATAAACTTAACGTTTGTTCATTGATCCACACAAGGATCACTCTAGAACCTGTTCTTGAACCAAGAACTCGGGTCACACCAAGTCGAGCTTTCAGCCTGATCGACTCTATGTGTGATACATAGAGAATGTCGAACATCATTTTCTATTACTGAAAAAGCCAAGATAAACTTAATATTTTACCTAGTCATACAAGTAAGAACCTCTTTCTTCACTTGTCCTATTCTGAAACACTTCAGAATCCTGACGTAGGAAATACTCCGACTTAATGTTATTAAGCCCCCTCTGATCTATACAATTATAAATCGGATGCCTAATACTCCTAACTTCATTTCATAGAAAATTTAATCACTTAAATAATCCTTACACTCTACTAGAGGATCTGTGTCATTCAATATGTTGTTACATACCAAATCACGAATGACACCTAGCTCCCACTCAAATATGCCTTCCGCATATAAGATCAAGGAAAAGCTACTTAGCTCCCACTCAAATATGCCTTCCGCATATAAGATCAAGGAAAGCTACTTTGCTCCCACTCACTTCTTTGCAAATGTAAGTTTCTTCAACTATTTTGGACAACTCCAAAATCCTTTGATCACACTATCAAAGTGAAGATTCCAGCTCCGATATGCTTGCTTCTGCCCATGAATGGACAACCGAAGTTTGCACACATGTTTAGCATCCTCAGGATTACAAACCATTCTTAATTACACTATTAAGAACCATGGTTTTCTCATCCATCTATCAATTTCTCATTCGAAATTATAGTAATTGCTAAACGACCCAGAATAGATTTAGGCTTCGCCACTTGAGACAAACTCTCATGTGGTCTGTCGGAACTGTTTCACGACAAATCGAATCTGCTTAATATCTACTCTCTCATAAAACTCCATATACTATCAACATCCTAGATGCCATCAAGAAGATCTCCCAAGTCATTACCTGGTAATCGTATATGGATTTTATTTCGGATCATAAATGACTCACAGCCATTTCTCGGACTTAGGTCCACCATCTCTTCTTCGTAGTTCGTAGGTATATCATATTCCATTAATATGACCTCCATAACAAGATTGTCGTAACACACAGTGTGGAACACAACCTCGTATGCCTACGCTCTTAGTATGAGCTCAGAACATCATGATCTTGAATCATTAGCTTTTTCAAGCTGTGGGGCCTGACACCAAAAACACTTTCGATTGCGCCACTCTGATGTTTGGAGAAGAAGTTCACCAACTTCGTCTTGCTCTACTTTCTTTCTCACTTATACCCTCGGACAAGAAACTATTTCTTTCGCAAGGTATATCCCGGCAAAGATTTTGCCTATGTCGTGAGACATGTACCCAACTAACTCTTTAGGTAGGGTATACTACAAAGATTAATCCATTTTAGGTTCGATTACATCGAAACACTAAATTGATGAAACGACAATCCAGGCTAAAAGCCACACCATTACTCATATGGCATTGTCTCCATGGATTCAAATGGTTTACCTATTTGCTAACGTGAGTGTTTATGTTTCTACCATATGACTCTAATGATCACAATAATTCGGTAAGAGATTTATTTACCACACACTATCGGATAGGGTGCGATTACGACGTCCTAACACACCACAACACTATGGTGTTCCATGCGACGTAATTTGTGGAACTCTTCTCACAAGTCTTCCAATGATGTGCCAACATTATAACTCAAATCTTCATTCCTCGATTTGCATCGCGGGAATTTGATTTTCTTGTTAAGTCTATTTCCTACTTCATTCTGAACTTCGTTTGATCGAATCAAAAATTCAGACTAACATTCCCCGGAGTGGATATCCATATATCTACTCGGAATATTCATGAAGTCTATGAAATAAAGACTTCCACTACACGTTAAAGTACTTCATTGATTCACATACACCCATATGCACGATTCTCAACAAGCTATACTCAAAACGTTCAGTGAAGTTCACGAAATAAAGGTCTCCACTACCCGTCAATTACTACATTGAACCACATACATCTCCATGTATGACTATCAATAAGTTATATGCCCGTTTTCCGAAAACGGTGTCACAGTTATTTTGCAAGTGTCAAAAGATCAAATCTTAGGACTTGTAGGTCCATCCAGTGTGGAGCTAATGCATATAACATTGACATGACTAAACGGTAGTGCCACACATATGTGGTGTCTTTATTAAGTTTGTATCCTTTGGCATTAATATTATGAATGTGGGAGCTTCTACCATCTAAATTCAAATCGGCATATGATCATTACTTCATAAATATAGGACACCAATTTGTCACTATCATGTATGAACAAGTGTCTCGCTAGAGGAGACACACTCGTAACGATCATACCAACACCCGATCATAAAGAATTTATTCAAATGGTAGATCTAGAGGGAGAGTGTCTATGGCCGTCACAACAACTTGACTGCCGTTATCAACACGCAATGTCGCCTCATCCTTTCAAGCTACTCAAGCAGTAAACCTGGTTTTTCACAAAACATGACTAGTTCAAGACTTAGTCACTACTGCGAGCACTTGCTTAGCTAAAACATTCATAACATGTATATCATATATACACCATCATCATTGATGACTTCCGGCGATCTGTTTCATCTTCTTGATACTTCCACCGTAATCAAGAACCATGAAGGTGAACGATTCCCCTTGCATGACATAGTCTATGACAGAGGATTTGCACTTGGCAACGATGTCTGTCATCCAGTGATTGAGCTGAGCGAGGCGTCTCAATGTTCATTAATCATGAACATACGTCATTAAGTATGACCGCCACGTGCTCCCTCAATGTGTGTATTCTCTTCCATCTTGGTTGAGAAGACAATCAGTCAATGTACTGATAAACTTCATCAACCCAACTATAGAGGTACCCCGAGTTTAGCGACCATATCATATGTTCGCGATCTAAAACTCGTACCCACCGTTGGTTCTTTATGGCAGAGATCATAGCATACACTGGACTATGATGATATCATCCGCACAAAATCTGATAATCCAAATTATCTTTTGTCAGCGGAATCTCCGGGTTTATCTCCTAGCGGGTATTGTAACACAAAGAGCTAACGGTTTAAACAAGGAGTATCCTCAAGCTAAAGTATAAAACTATGAAGTTTGGACCCAACCTTTTAAGTTTCTCAATCGCAGGAATGCGCCTAATTTGAAAAGATGCTATCACAATGGTTAATATCTACAAAGGTTTGCAAAACAGACTCTGTTCATTATATTCTGAGTTCTAGTATTTTAGAAAATAACTATCCGAACTCCCACTCAAACGAACATCCCTCCTGGTCGTTTAAGCGATTACACGACCCCCATCCATTGCACCACCCCTCATCATCAGAGCCGGCGGCACAACTTCAAGAGTAGACAAAATCGTCCGCCACACCAATTTTGTGACTCGTGCTCGACCTTTCGGTCTTCCTGTTCCGAGGCCATACCTCTGAGTATGCTAGGCTCGCCACCAAAGACCTCCACGCTGACGCTTGTGCAACATGGCTTACACCCACCGTATGCGAACGGAGATATGTCTGACACCCGATCATCACGGCCTGCCTCATAACGTAGAACTTTATTGGTGGTGCGCGTTGGAGGGAGAACACTAGTGGTATTTTGAAGGGATCATCTTATTCAGCTACCGACGTGTAACTAATGCATACTATACACACAATCACACAAAATAAGATGCACACAAAACATCAAATGTAATGCAATGTGATATAGTCCATTGCGCCATGGTCTTCTTGGCGCCCGCAGTTTATAAACAATTTAATAAACCTACCTTGACCATATCACATAGCCCCTGCAAAATAAAGTTAGACGCTTCTACTTTATCTTTTGCATATTTTACGTGGCTCGGGGCTTTCGTAAATAGAACCGCTTCATACCTACGAACCTTATGACCACAACAACGATCCAATAATTGCATGTTTAAGCATCCCTTTCGGGCCCTCCATTGAAAATGCAAAGCCAACTAAAGAGAGAGAAACAGGCACCCGCCAGCCACAGATACGGTGCAAGCCGTATGTCAGTAGTGGAACCAGTCTCGCGTAAGCGTACGCGTAAAGTCGGTCCGGGCCGCTTCATCAACTCGATGCCGCTGGAATCACAAGTGCACGCTAGAGGGTAGCAAATAACAGGAACGGTGCCCCCGTGCAGAACACGGGTTCTAACAGCGTACAGCTATATCTACGATAGATCGGCTCTGATACCACTGAAGGGGATCGTGTGCAGAAAACAAAAAATTTCCTAGCAACGATATCCTTAAACTAGCCAAGATCTACACTATGCAGATATAGTAGTACGGCGGAGATCGGAATACATACCCTCGTAGACCGAAAAGCGGGGATTACGCTCCCGCACAAGCGTTGACGATGAAGACGCCGTAGCCGACCTCTAGGTCGCGGAGAACTCGGCGCGACGGAGACGACGAAGATGACCCCGAGGTCGGGTGGAGGAAGTAGGCCTCCGAGTACCGCTAGCGCAGCACCTCGCAGGGAGTCGCACACATACGGTGGAGACGACGGCCTCCGAAGCTCCAGTCCAGGACGAGCAGCGGAAGACTTGGACCGGAACACCAGCAGCGCGGCAGCGGGCTATGGTGGAAGAGATCCCCCTCCTCTACTCGGCGCGGATCCAACAAGGGACCCACGAGATCGAGAGAGAAATTGGGAATTAATTGGTGAATTAAAAGGCCAGGGGTGCCCCTTCTTATATAGGCTCCCAGGGGGAGCCAACCTTGCCAGCCAGGCAATGTGGGACTATCCCACAGCCTGGTTCGGCCAAGGCATGGTGCGCCGGCCCTAGGTGGGCCCCATTTGGCCCACCTAGGCCGGCCAAGCCTCCCCCACAAAAATCCCTTGAGGATTTTCCCCCTCTTGGGCCTTCTTTCGACCAGAAGGCCCATTTAGGGAAATCAGCCTAAATAAATCCGAAAATAAATATATAAAATCATATTTGCATATTAATTACACTAATTAATATCAAACATAATATATATAATTTTTCCTAGCTCCGAAAACTCTTTCGTCGCTGCCCGATCTCCATCGGACCCCTCCCGGGACGCTCCCGGTGATCTCTTTCCTTTCCGGTTGTCTTGTCGAAACCCCTTAAGTGTGTTACCCTAGCGGTTCGATATAATATCAGGTATGATCAAGACTCCTCAATGATCAACGACTAACTCGTAGGCCTGGACCCCATGAATTAACCCCTGAGATATAACGAATGACTTTCATCTATCAAACCTGGACGTATAGTCTTAAACCCTTTGTCATGACGATACTTAGCGTGTCCGAGTATCATTCTCAGATATCTCCATGCCTAGCATGATCTCGTTACCGACATCGCTATCTTCTACTCGTCTATGATATTATGTCAGCTGGTGACCTAGTCACATGTTTGCAAACTCATTTGACATAATCTCACCGAGTGGGCCCTAGAGTATCTATCCGGCTATGCGGACTGACAAATCCCGCTGTTGACCCCTCGTCTCAACTACCCCTTTCCGATACCCAAAAGTATCACCGTTATTGTCATACTAAATAAGATACGACGTTTGGTGCGATCAAAGTATCTTCCAGGGATAATAATAAGAGTTGATCTCACGGTCTTAAGGCGTAACGACTATGTCCTACAAATACTGGGTATGTCCATCACATCGTTACTCCTAACGATATGATTTCCATTGCCGACCGGCGCCATGCCCTATGATCGGAAAACCTCGATCATCAATCGCGCAACGAAACTAGTCTTAGTAGAGGCTACTAGGGACCTGGTTGTTTATCTACCACACCTGTATTAATGTTTCCGCTTAATACAGTTATAGCATGGTGTAAAACATATAATGAACGTTTGGGATATTGCCAATAAACTATGTTTATTAAGTGCCTCTAGGGCATATTCCCTTCAGATCTCCATCTCGGACCAATGCAAGAATTTGGGCACCGCCGGGATCACTGCGTTTACCTCCAGGGCACGCTGCCGGACACTCTTTCGGTCAGTAGGCTCGGTCACGAAGACCACATAGCTCTGATGCGCTTCCCGGTAGTTACCCTGCTGCTGCCCGGCTTGGTTGCCGTTATCGTTCCGGGTGTGCACTACATTCACCGGGCGAGGAGGTGGCCCTCTCGGAGGAGGGGGAAGTCGGACACTGTTAGCCCCTGATGTCGGAGGAGGTCTCGGAATATTGGGCCGAGATGCCGAAGCATTCGGCCGAATACCTCCCGAGCTTCCCTCCTGTAATGTGCGCTGATACCAGCTGCATTGCCGAGTAGAGTGGTTTGCGGGCTTGTTGGCCTCCAGAGTGTGGTAGCAGCATGGCTTATTCAGCATCTCCTCATACGTCAGGGGCTTCTTTTGCTCCACCCAGGTCTTCTGCACCTCTTGGCTCTGACCCCAAGCCGGGCCATTTGTCTTTTGACGCTGGCTGTTGCCGGCATCTTCCTGCTCCCGGGGGCCTGCTTCTTGCTCCCGGCTTACTGCTGCGACATGCTGTGCTGCATGGTGGTACTCGGGCTGATTCCTCTTGTGGCCGAACTCCTGGCGATCATGGCTCCTGCTCGGTCCTGAACGCTGAGGTCCCGCATTCCTCCTGTTGGAGTCTCCGACATCCACCAGGGGTTGCATGGGATCTCCAAGCGTATAGGTATCGGCGATGCGCATGGTCTCTGCCAAGGTCGTTGGCATCTTCCTTTGCAGCTTCTGCCACATCATGGAGCCATGCCGGCATCCCTGCGCAAACCAAGAGATGGCTTGTGCTTCCACCACTCCTTCGCAAGAGTTGCGAATATTGCTCCACCGGGTAAGGTACTCCCGGTCTGTCTCATTGCTCCTCTGCCTACAGATGGCGAGCTGCTGAGGTCTGTTGGGCCTCTTGTACGTGCTGGTGAAGTTGCTGATGAAAGCTTCCTCAAAATCTAACCAACACTCAATGCTGCCAGCCCTCAAGTTGTTCAACCAGATCCGGGCTGGTCCTTCCAGCATCTGAGGGATATAACGTATCGCCCAGCGCCTGTTTCCACCGGCTATGCTTACTGCAGTTACATAGTCGGTCAGCCAGTCCTCCGGCTTCTTGCTGCCGTCATAGGTCTTGGCACCCCTGTTGAGCTGAAAATTTCGGACAGGGGGTTCCCGCATGATCCGAGGTCCAAAGCACGCAGGTCCCGGAGGCCCTTGATCTTCCACCATCTCGGACTGGTGAATCCGGTCAAGCCGGAACCTTGCATCTGCCGGGTTCAGCTGTCTTGTTCCTATCCGAGATCCCAAGGGGTTCTCGTCCTGCTGATACTCGAGTTGCTGCCTCGAGTCATCATCATTGAGCCTATCCTGCATAGGGATTCCGGCTTGGCGGGGGGCCGAGACGATCTCTCTCTGCGGGTTTCCCTGTACATGGGGAGGATTCCGGGGTGGGTTACCACGGCCAACAGGGTTATCGCCTCCCAGACCCAGATTACCATCCCCACGGGTACTTCCCGCCTGTCCCGGGTTGTTCTGTCCGGCCCGTCCTGCCTGCTGGATACCGGCGAATGCCGGGTCATAGGTTTGCAGCTGCTTGTTCCTCCCGGAACCTCTACTCCGACTCCGACTCTTGCTCTTGCTCTTGCTTCTGCTCGGATGCGGGGAAGAGGCCTCTCCATCTGACATCCGGCTATTGGGCCTGGCCGAGTGCACTTGTGACCCTGCCCCGGGGTTCTTCTTCTTGAAGGCCTGGTTCTGCCGGTTAGCCTCAACCACCAGCTCGTTGACCCTTTCCTGTTGCTTGCGCAGGGCTTCCCCGGATAGCCCCACCAACTCGGCCATGGCGGCTTCGGCGGCCCTGAGAGTCTTTGCCGGCGAGCTGTACATCGGTTTCCCCGCAGTGATCCGACTTTCGGTGTGGCTAGTGGTGGCTCCACCAGCCAACTCATCATTCACCATTCTTCCCTTTTTGCGCAGATCCGCTATGCGCTTCTCCCGGGAGTCTATCTTGGTGAATCCGTGAGCAGCATTGTACTCCCGGAGGCTCACGCTGAGCTCGCGACGGAGCTCGGCGATCTCCTTTGCTTCGGCGAGTAACAACTTCCGCTGTTCCTCTAGCTCAGCCGAAGTAGCCTGGGTATCGGCTCCGGTGACCACAGGTACAGTCAACTTGGCTACCAGACCCGAGAGGGGATCCGGACGGCGTCGGGGCTGGGACGGCTGCGGATCACCGTCTCGGGCCGCAGGTCTTTCCTGCGGAGGTTTGGCCAAGCGCGGGACGCCATCGGTTTCACCATCAGCGTCTTGGTATTCCTCCTCGGTGGTTCCGACCATCATGACCGCGACGGAACTCGGGGAGCGATTAGTACGCCTGCCTCGAGCTGCGCAGAGCATGGGAGGGTCCTCAGCCTCTATGACCACGTCCGGATAGCGGCAGACAACCTCGGTGGCCACGTAGGTGGTGAAACCACCGAAGTCGATGAGACATCCGTTCACCGGGAACAGTTTGTTCCGGAAACAACCGGCGTTGTCGGAGACGAAGTCCATCTCCCCTAGCCTTACGACCAGGCCAGAGAGGACCCGAACGTCGAAACGAACTGGAGAGCCCGTCCGGATGTGTCTACCAGCCAACGCCACTGTCTGCCCCACGGTGGGCGCCAACTGTCGTGGTGGTGTCACGGCAGATGCCATAGGATGGCTAATGTGTGGGGCCGATGGGCGTTGGTGGATCCGGGGAGGGATAGCGAGTTGAAGAACTCACACGAGGAGGATCCCGGTAGAACCGAGATCTCCCAAGAACGAGAAACAAGAACAAAGTGGAACAGGGAAGATCTGATAAACACAAACAAATGCACGAAGGCACCAAGCACACACACGATATACCCAGGTTCAGGGCCCTCGTGAGGAGGTAACACCCCTACTCCTGCCTTTCTCCTCTATATAAGGGTGGTATAAGGGCTACAACTTGCTACAAGATCTGTCAAAAGAGCAAGTACCAAGAACTAGATGAACTCAAGGTGAAGGAGAGTGAATGCTTTAAGAGTAAATGCAACTATAGTTTTGGCCCTCAAGTCGGTCTCTCCTTCTCTGGAGCAGTTATGGCGCCTTTTATAGAGTTCCGGCCAGGAGGGCCGGAAACCCTAATTCGGCTTGGCCCCACCGGACAGACCTAGCCGGGATGTCGTCACCGGCTAGTGCGACCTAGTCGCCGGGCTATCCGGTGTAGCCCCTGCGTCATCATCTCGTTAAGGACGGCAGGCGCCGTCCTGCATCATCATTGTCCCCTTGTCAGAGACAGGACATGTCTCTGCCCATCCCGGATAGCCTTTTCCGGATTGCCGGGCTAGGCATGTCCGGTCTTGTCGTACCGTTGTCGTACCGGCTGACGCGCTCCCGTGTCAGGCGGGAGGTGACCATGCTTCCGTGTCAGGCGGGAGGTGACCATGCTTCCGTGTCAGGCGGAATGGTACTTCCCCCCACGATAGACGGGAAAGCCTGCTCTAGACCGTTGACGGCCTACCGGGAGCTCTCTCGCCGGCTACTTCCTCTCTTGCCACTGGGAGCCTCTTCTGCATAAGATCAAGATCGACACATACATTCCGGTTAGTGCATACCCGGGGATACGTATCCGGTAAAGCCGAGTACACCAACATCCGGGAACCTCCTCGGTGTCCCAGATCCGGGATCCTTTCCGGAGATGTCCGAACTTATCTCAGGATGAGTAACTCTAGGCCTAGCCTCCCGAAGATGTCTTAGCCTATCAGCAAAGACATCTTCGAGAAGCTAGTTCTTAGAGGAACCACCCGCTCATGCCCGTGCTGCGAATGAGGGCCGGGGGTGTCTATTTATAGCTGCCAGATGTGGCCTTTGCGGCTGCCACGGGGCACCTTGGCCTTTCCCTGCGTCCAAGTGTCCAGCTGCCCTTTGCTGTCGCCAAAGGTCAAGCACTGTTGCTATTCATTATAATTTACCGGGATCTGCCCCTACCCGGGGGGCAGCCCCCCGACATTGTCGTTTGTTCACAAACTCTTTTCAACAATGAACGTTTGCTCTCCGTTCAATCTAAACAATACAAGCAAACAACAATACAACAATCAACAAACAACAATCATCAAACATACATGCACTTACAAAGTGAGCAAACATGTTTCATAACACTTCTATGGAAAATATGTCATGCATGATATGCAAATTATTTCTAAGGACTAGAGATGCATGTCTTGCCATGGAAATCTTTTAAGTTCATGCAAGGCAAATGTGTCAGTCAAAATGACTAAGGACTAAGGTCATAGTTTGGATAAAATACTTTGTTTTAAATTATCTAGAATAAGCACTCAAATGGCTTAGCCGTGATGTGCAAAAATACTTGGAGAAAATACTAAGTTTATAAGGTGATCAAAAATTACTATCAA
Organism: Poa annua; assembly: GCA_026929855.1. Taxonomy (NCBI): domain Eukaryota; kingdom Viridiplantae; phylum Streptophyta; class Magnoliopsida; order Poales; family Poaceae; genus Poa; species Poa annua. The sequence continues at coordinate 16,908,810 of CM049429.1, read as the reverse complement.
CTCTTTGTAAATTGGATATTCACTAAAGTGAGAGAGACAGACACCCAGCCAGCCACTTAAATTGTGGGACATGTCTCATGTACGTGGATATGTAAGGTTTGTCTCCAGGCCGCTTCATCTCACTATGCCGCTAGGATCCAACAAACTTCAAGTGGGTAATAACATGATCAAAAATTGTTTAAGGCTTAGGTGAAAAACAAGATTAGGAAAGAGGGAAAAGATAGAAAGAAAGATGTAGTTGTCCTCCAGGCTTCATCTCCAGATTTGTAACTTTCTTCTGGATGATGTCTTGATTGAACTCTTGGTAGTCTTGAATAATCTTCAGACTTGATGATTTTTGTATCACTTAGGCTGGTCTTGGATTTACTTAGTCTTCATGAAGTCTAAGAGAAGAAGGGAGAAAGAAAGAGAGAGGGAGACTTAGAAAATATTTGATGGTTGGTCTTCATGAACTTCCTCTTGATTTTTCTTCTAAGTGCTTCTACTTCTTGGAGATTCTTCTGGAGTCTTGTTTTGGCTAAGTCCTTCATTGGTCTTCTAGCTCCATGTTGAAAATCCTAAGTGTCTAATGCATAGTACTTTTACCAAAATACTAAGTTTAGAAATATTCCTAACTAAGAGAAAATAATGAAGAGATTTCATATGGGAAATATATCTATATGTGAAAATAAGTCATGCATGCAATGCACTTTTAAATCCTAAGAAATATCATACAAAATTTATGATATTTATAAAGTATGCATTTAGCTATAATTGCAATTTAATTAATTTCTATTTTGGAAAATATAATAAAAGGAATAAGATTTAAAGTTTTCTATGATTAATATTTTTATAACATAATTTTATAAATAGTGTTAATAGAGAGGGAGCATTTAATTAAATTTATAGCAATTTGATTTAATCAAAAATAATATTTCTATTAATAGTTATGTTGAAAATACTCAAACTATTCAAATTAAATATATATAACTATGAATTTATTCAAACATTACTCAAAAATATTTTATAGCAGTGTCATCAATTTACAATTATTCTAAAGTTCCTAAAACAATTTTATTTGCAATTTTTGAATTTACAGATTTAAAGTTATGACAAAAATACTCAAATTCACCATTTGAAATTTGAATATTTGAAACTAAGTCAAATTTGAAATCTAACAGATCTAAGACATTCTACATGTCAAGGGCTTTTCAAATATACAAAAATATTTGAATTTGGATAAACAGAGAAAAAGATATGATAGTTGAATAAACAGGGGCTTTTTTGCAAAAGTGCCAGATCTGTTGACTGGGCGCTGACTGGATCCGACGTGGCGCTGACTAGGCATGCTGACTCAGTGCTGAGCTGGATAAGTCATTGGATCTGGTCCGCACGATCTAGATCTAACGGTGCTAAACAGATCGTACCGATTCAAATAAAACAATAGGCAGGAGCCGTTGGATCGAGATCCAACGGTCCAGATTCTAACGACCAAACGCGGGCGGCGCTAGGTCACCGGAGACCTCGCCGGAGTTGCGCCCGTGGCGGCGTCACAGCGCTCCTTACGTTACACGGTTCCCCGGGACGAACGAGTCTTACCAAAACGAAGAGGAGGTCGCGGTGGTCTCGGTCGCGCAGTAGGAATCTCCGGCGTGTTCCTCTCCTCCTTGTATCGCTCGCCGGAGTCGGGGACCACGGCAACCTGCTTCGGGCGGGGAAGAACACGACTTCTGGTGCGTTGAGAGAAGAACAGAGGGGTCACGCAGATGCGCACGGAGAAGGCAAAGCGAGAGGAAGTGAACGGAGAGGTCGAGAGGTTCGGTACTCACCGGAAATAGAGGAGTTTTTCGGCGGCATTGCCGGACGGTGGCGGCTTCAACTCGAACAGCCCGACGGCGATTGGGCTAGGGTTTTTGGGGCAAAACGAAGAGGAGGAGCTGGGGTATTTGTAGGGGGCAGAGGAGGGAACGCTCGCGTTGATCACGGCTCGAATTTGGAAGGGGATCGCCGGCGGATTTCTCGGGCGCGATTTGGTCAGAGGTTGAAGACGACTCGGGCTGACAGGTGGGTCCCGCTGTCAGGTTATTTTCTTTTTCTTTTCTGTTTTATTTATTTTCTTTATAACTTTTGATTTATAACTCCAAATGAGGTCAAACAAATTTCTAAAAATTTGTAAAATTATTATCTTTGTGTAAAACCAGTTGTGGGAATGTTTTGAATATTTTTGAAAAATAATATTTTGAAATATTGATTAATTACAAATTTGACACTTAAAGTCAAATTTGAAATTATATTTTAATTAAATCTTCTTTTGGCTAAATAAATTTGTAAAATACCCACATTCCAATATGTTTGAATTTAAGTTATTTAAACTCATATTCCAATATTAAATAAATTTTAGCTTTAATAGATTATTAAATATCATATTACAAGTATTTGTAATGAAAAGAGAAAATGTAATGTAATCATTTTTCATTCAAATGATTTTGTGCACCATTATATTTTATATTAAGATATATCATTTGAAAATTTTGTAAACAACTTTGGAAAAGATTTTAAATTTAATTCTTTTCTTATATGGAATATATATTCATGAAAATCATTTTATGTTTTGAAAATAAATGGAATTCATTTTAAGCTAATGAAATGTTTATTTGGATATTCCATTTATTATAAAATATATGAAGTTACTAAAGTCATAAACTATAGGGTTGTAATTTCAACACTAAGTTTGAACTTAGTTGTAAGAATGAAAAACTATTTGACAAATAGATCATGTTTTAAATAGTTTAAAAAGAACACTTGTAAATATTATTTTAATTTATGAATAGCTATGGATATGTGGTTGGAATCATATACTTATGAGGAAACTATTGATTTCATGAATATGGTTTGAAGGTTTGTAAAACATTTGTCAAATTAGATATTGAGGTTTTAATAATTACAATGGATAATAAATTGTTTACTTGAAACAACTTTTGAAAATAAGTTTAAACTGAGATATTTGAAATATTAAACCTTTTCATCATGTTTAAAGTCTTTTGTAGTTGGTTTTCTTATGTATTTTAATATTTTATTTTAATCAAAACAAAAAGTTTGAAATTTTAGTGATTTTCAACATTATAAAATGTTGGGATGTTACAGACTACCACCCTTAAAAGGAATCTCGTCCTCGAGATTCGAAGAAGCTAGAAAGACAAAGCAAATGCTTGAAATGATTCTGATAGCTCGAGATGTTTTGAGAAATGAAATTTCTGACATGGAAACTTGAAAACTTGGCATCGAATGATTTTTCTGATTAGAGGATAGAAAGAAAGGTAGTTTGAGATCTCTGGGTTTAAGCGACTGGGTTTGAATTATCTAGGTGGCTACCACCCTTAAAAGGAATTTTTGTGGTCAGTCTTGAAACTTTGTTTAATCTGGTTTACTTCTCTGATGTAGAGTGTACAGGTATTCAAAATACAATGACATGTGGCGGATACAGAAAGTTTTAGCACTCACATTTTCCGCTCGGTCCTTGGAGAGATTTATCCTTCTTCCTCTCAGGGCATCTGCGGCATGTCACGGGACTGGTGATCTTCTTGTGCGAGCGGATAAGGCAATTTTCCTTCATCTTTACTGGGCACTTATTGGCATAATGTCCCCTGTCCTTACATTTGTAGCAAATTACGTCACTTAAGTTCTTCTTCTTCTTTGGTGTTTTCAGGGCTAACAGTTCTTCCAAATCTTGTTTGCTATATTCTATCTCAATTAAAGAAGTCCAGTCTCGTTTGATGTGACAATTTCGAGCTAGGTGATCTCCTTTACACTTATAGCAACACTTGGAGGTACTTTTGGGTATCTTCGAAAGTGACCTTACTCTTATTTCATTTTTCACCTTAGTATGACCCACAGTCTCATTTTGATGAAGATTTGGTTCAGTATCCTGACCAGTCCTTTTCTCTTTGCAGTCCCATGAATAATGTCCTAGTTCTCCACAGGTAAAACATGTTATATGGCTAGTATCTCTTTTGTGTTCCTCCTTGTTTTCTTGTACTTCCACATACTTCATGAGATTTTGTTGCATCTCCTTTTTGGCTTGCTGACTGACTTCTTGCACCATGGGGTAGAGTTGATACTGCGTTGAAACGTGATTTGTTGCTTCACACAAAAAGCAAGTAATCTGACTTGTGGGGCATTCCCTAACTGGATGTCTGGTATGACCATGGGGCCACTCATCAGTGCATTCTTGGGACGTATGTCCTATCTCTCCACAAGTTTTGCATGCCTTTAGTTTGGTCATAAGGTTCTCTTCAAAATCACTATGGTTTTGATCAATCTTAGGCAGTTGGTCATTGATCAAATTCCTGTAACATCCCAACATTTTATAATGTTCAAAAATTACAAAAATTTAAAACTTTTCTTTTATTAAAATAAAATATTAAATGCATAAGAAAACCAACTATGAAAGACTTCAAGCAATATTAAAAAGATTAATATTTCAAATATCTCAGTTCATCATTACTTACAAAAGTTGATTTTAAGTTAAACAAATTATTATCCATTGTAGTTATTGAACCTCAATATGTAATTTGACAAATGTTATTTTAAACTACAAACCATTTTATTTTAAGTAAATAGTTTACTTATAAGTAATTGATTTCAACCACTTAGCCTTGGCTATAAATAAATTAAAATAACAATTACAAGTGTTATTTTAAACTATTGAAAACATTGTCTATTTGCCAAAAGATTATTATTCTTTTACCTGAGTTAAAAACATAGTTTGGATATTTCAAGTCTATAGTTTATAACCTTAAAACCTCATAGATTTTATAATTACTTAATAACCCAAATAAGCACTTCATTTTCCTGAATGATTTTCATTTATTTTCAAAACATGAAATGACTATTATGAATATATTCTCTATTTAAGAAATGAACTAAAACTAAAATATTTTTCAAAGTTGTTATGAAGTTTCAATTGAAAGTATCTTAAAAATAAAATATAATGGTGCACAAATTATTTGAATTAAAATGAATACATTTTTTTCCTTTTATTTTCATATAGTAAGTGATATGTTATTTAGTATTATACTAAAGCCTAAAATGAGTTTAGTATTTAGAAATGAGTTTAAATAACTTAAATTCAAACATATTTTGAATATGAGTATCTTACAAATTTTATTCATCCAAAAGAAAGTTTAAATAAATATATTTTCAAATTTGACTTAAAGTGTCAAATTTGTATTTAATGAATATTTCAAAATATTAATTTTCAATCTTATTCAAAACATGCCCACTAATGTGTTAAAACATAGATATTAATTTTACAAATTTTTAGAAATTTATTTGACTTCATTTGGAGTTATAAATCAAAAGTTATTAAAGAAAGAAATAAAACAAAAAAGAAAAAAGAGAAAAACCTGACAGTGGGACCCACCTGTCAGGGAAGAGGTTGTCTTCAACCTCCCGCACGGGAATCACGCCGAGATCGCCGGAGCTCCCAATCCACGCCGTGATGGTCGCGTGGTGTTCCCTCGGTCTCCATATAAAGCCCCCGAGACCCCGCATCGTTTTCCCCCTCTCCCTGTTCCAATCCGTGCCTCCAGGCCGGAGAATTTTGCCGCCGGAGTTGCGCAAGCCGCCGCCGTGTTTCCTGCTTTTGCCGGCGAAGTGAGCCCCGCCTAGCCCGAGGACCCTCCCTCTACCTCCACTATCCTTTGCGCAACCCTCAATCCCTTCCTCGTTTCTTCCCTGCAGCAAAATCGACGAGTCCGTGCGGAACCCGAAGATTCCCGCGCCGCCGCGACTACGGCCGAGCCTCCACGCCGTTTCGAGAGGTCTTGCTCGACGCCATGACCAACCTCGTCTTCGCCGCGTCGTGCAGAACGTCGTAGTCGTCTTCCCATGCCCGAAGGACCACCGGATCGCCGTCCTCGTCATCTCCCGAGGTGCAGCGCCGTTGTCCCCCTCGTCTCCGGCCACCAGCGCCACCCTCTCCAGGTCAACGCCTCCAGGGCCGTCAGATGCAGATCTACGGCCCAGATCAGATTGGCCCGAAGAGGTATCCCCGGATCTGGTCCGTCCAACCCTCATAAGATCGTACGGTCCTTGTTAACCCTAGATCTGAGCCAATCAGAGCCTGCCACGTCACCCAGCCTTTTCTGATTTTATTTCCGAATAGAATTAAATTGGCTGTTTTGCAGAAAAGCCCCTGACACTTAGATCTATCATAACTTTTTACTCCCATATCCAAATTCAAATATTTTTATATATTTGGAAAGCCCTTGACATGAAGAATATTTTAGATCTGCCCAAATTCAAATTTGACTTAGTTTAAAATTTTCAAATTTTCAAATGGTGAAATTGAATAATTTTATCATAACTTTAAATCTATAAATCCAAAAATTGCAAATAAAATTGTTTTAGAAACATAATTAAATGTTTGGTGTGATGCCTCTGTTATAAAATAATTTTTGATAATTATTTTGATGATTTCAATAGTTGCATGTTTATTTTGAATAGTTTGACTATTTTTGACATAACTTTTAATACAAACACTTATTTTGATTTAATCCAATTGATGTACATTTAATTAAAAGCCCTCTATCTATTAACCCCATTTATAAAATTTTGTTATAAATAATGCTTGAATAATTTAAAATTAATTTAAAAATCATGAGACTTGTTTTTATTTATTCTAGCACATTATAAAGTTATTAATTTAAAAATCTATTACTTTGCACCAAAGACATAAATAATTGTCCTAGTCTAGAGAAAGCTCAAATTCCTGTTTATTAATATAATACATAACTTTAATAAGTAAGTTTTATTTAAAAACCTTTTAAAAGATTTTAATTCTTTTACAAGTGTATATAAATGATATTGGTTAATTAGGTGTTACTAAAATGTGAATTAAAACATTATGCCATTTCAAATAACTAGGTTGTAGTCATAATACTATGAACTTTTCAGTTGGGATTTAAAAATGTTAGATATGATAAATTAAGAAATTCTTGAATATGAATTTGCCTTAAATTTAAAATCCTGAAAACATAACCTTAGGTAAAAGAAATTAAATATGATGGTTGTTGTAAAATTTTGAACCTTGCTTTTAAAATTATGATTAAACCATATTAGGATCTCTTCGTTTAAAGACCATTTCATTTGGATCCTGTGATCTTTCATTCTTTTCAAATTAAAAATGTCCAATTTGACTTTTGACTATACCCTAAACGCAACCACATTAATTTTTTTTGTATATTGAATTATGTGACACGGTTGACCAAATCCACTTCTAAGCCTTATTACGCTTGTATGTTTCAATTTATTTTGTGTTTGTTGAATTGCTTTTTTATTGGATGCCCTTTTACTATATAGTTTGAAACGGGGAGCAACTTTGACTTGGACAAGAGTGAGTGAGAAACGACAACTTTCTTCGGGCAAGTGACTTCATAAAACACCTACTATTTTATTCTATTGCATATCTAGTGTTTTCAAACAGTATTTGCAAAAGTAATATGCATGATAGGTTTTTGGGAAATTGTAGTATGCTATGCAAACCTTTTAGGTTTCCCCTTAGAAATTCCAGATTAGACCCCTATTATAATTTAGTGGAAGCAACTGCTGCAAAAATGATTGTTTTATGGTTGATGTGATAAATGAAAATTTCCACTAAATAAATTTAACGCCTGGGTGGATTGGGTGGATCGAGGAGGTTTCAAGTTGAGTGGCTTCTCAGGGCCAAGTGTCATGGTTGTCTTCGCCCAGGGTAGTTTCTACTTACTTGGGGCCATGATATGCGGTGTTAACCTGAGTTGCTCACTTGTGGTAGGCCACCCAGGGCTATGAGATTTAAGTTTACACTGAGTCTAGTTGCTTATCGTGCAACCATTGGTCAATATGGGCTCTGTCTTGATGGAGTAAGTTGTTGTGGACCTGGGTCAAGAGATTGATGGTGGTAGAGTTGATAGGATGGTGGTAATCTCTTAGTATAATCATGGGAAAGCAACTTCTGAAAAGTCTCGTCTTGATCTTCTCCTTTTCCTTCTCACTAAGGGAGTGTAGAGGATAGTTTGGGTTGATTGAGTCTAATGGTGAAAGTGCACACCCTCTCGAGAGTTAAAACCTAAGATCTTAGTCGTGTCCCCGGCATCGGACAAATTGAGTAACTACACAAGGCTGTGTTCTGAAAATCTCCTCATCTCAAATTTCTTAATAAAACTTTGATGGGTGAACATGGGTAGGAGACATGGACTTGTCTCGAGATGTCTCTGAAAGAGAAGATTTTGACTTATGAAAACTGTTTAACAAAAGAAGGAGAAAACTTGCTTTGCGCAATAGCCTTGAGCTCCACCAGCAAAATAAGCATATAGATATAGCTTAGTGGAACATTAGAAATTAAAGTCACTTGCCACCACAATTCAATTGTGCTGACCCTTTATAGCTGGGCTGCAACTAAACCTTGCAGATTCGACAGACGACGAGTGAGTATTCGATAGGATTTCGAGTCTACAACCAACATGCTTTGCCTGTGGCACATGAAGATGATGAGGCTCATTGTAATCACTATTTTTCGCTGCTACTCTTAGAAATTTTGCTAGCCTTTTCAGGTTATACAACTTGTAAGAGATATTTGTAACACTGGATCATGCGATTTAATAAAGTATTTGACACTTTTGCATGATATACATCTTAAACTGTGGTGCTAGCATTTTATCCAGGGACTAGCACATTAACACAAGGACTTCCACCTTATAATAAAAGGTGAGGTCACTACAATTCCACAGCTGACTCTGGTTCTCTAATAGTAGTCGCATAGTTGTATGCAAATCATTGGTGTTGGTATTGGGGTGAGACATCTGTTTGTTTTAGAGTATAAATGAGTTGAGTTATATGTACTATGGAGAAATCCTAATTCAATAAATCAGAACAAGGCAACCAATTTCTAACATAATCAATCAACATGGTTCAAACACAAGCAACAAGGTTCACAACAAACAAACAATCTAGTATTGTCATATAGCCAAGTTGATATGATCAATACTCTAACACGATATCGTCATTCTATTTAAGTGGTGGTCAAATCTACCTCCTTCGTGAGTGCTTCAAGTTCTGGTTCAACTTTCTTGGATATCTTGGAAGTGTTGGCCGAACCCTGTTTCTTCAGTGGTCTTCCATGCATGTAGAACTTCATGTTGAATTGAAACTTTTCTATATGAAGCAGTAGAATCAGACTTAGACTACAAGAACATGGTCATTTAGAAAAAGATAAATTTTTTTCAGAAGGTTGATAGTAGATGAGAGTATGAGGAAGATAAAATGAAAAGTTTTGTTTTTAGAAAAGTGAATAAAATAGATTTTCAATCCTATGGTAAAATCCTATTTCTATCCAAGCCTAGTGTTTCGAACCTACAGGCAACACAGTGCTCTGATACCATCTGTAGCGTACCTGCACTTTAAATAAGGCAGATACCTGTGTATAGTGCAAATCCCTGGATCGATTCGTTTGCACACACAGTCTACGATTTAATATCACAGCGAAGCATCAATTTTATTACATCGATGATCCAGACTTACAAAATATTCGATACAAGTTGCATAGCATAAAGCTAGCTTTGAAAAAGTACACATCGGAAATATGATAGAAGTGTGTCTGCATGACATTCATGTTGCCACAGGCGAAAACATGTTGGTTGTAGACTCGAAACCTTTAAACGAAACCTCACTCGTCATCTGAACAGTCTGCAATAAGAAATATATTGCAACAACGTGGGTCAGATTCCGTTAAAAATGGAGTCTGGCAAGTGACACTATGGTGGACACTTAGAGGAAAACTCTATAACCTATATGCATATTTGGCTGGTGGAGTTCAAGGCTATTTTGCATAAAGCCAATTTTTTTCCTAACTCTTTGGAAAACTCTTTTCTTCTATTCGAGACACCTGTGGCATGAAAACCACGGTCTCATTCTACCCTTTTTCACCTATCAAGTTTTATTTCTGAAGTTGGAATGGTGGAATCCTCCGTTGACGTCCGTGATCAGCTGCTCAAATTGTCCGTACCGGGGACACGGCTAAGTACTTAGTTTTACACTCTGCAGAGGTTGTGCACGTTCACCATTGTACCCATTCAACCCAAACTATCCTTTACACACCATTTGTGATAAGGGAAAGGAGAAGAATGAGACAAGATCTTTCAAAAGCATTTTCCCTCCCACTCTGGCTTGACCCGTTCCACCTAACATCCCCCTACATCTGCTTGTCAAGCCGGAGATAGTCCACGCAACATAATTGATCAAGGCAGAGCCCATATGGCAATGGCTGCACTGGAAGCAATCGTCACTCGGAGTTCTTCAGATTCCTCTGTTCCCTGGGTGGCCATCCACAAGTGCACATACTCCAGGAACCATAGACATGGACCTGAGTAGCCACTCAACTTCGCCACCATATACAACCAATCCACCCAGGAGATTCATTAACTTAGTGGTTGTGCACTCTCAGGTGAAAATCACCATGCTCACGGCCCTAAGTAGAATAGACATTCATGCTAGGCGACGACAACCATGAGCACAGCCCTGAGTAGTCACTTAACATTTTGTAAAACTTTTCATCAATTGCATAGCATCAAAATATCTACCAAGTATTATTTAGGAACCTAGATACTGGAGTAAGGGAATTCTACACAGGCTTAGCATAGCAATACTATCCTACACTTGCATATAAAATACACTAAGTAATGCATATGGAAAATAGTAGGAAGTTTATGAGGTGTGCCACTTGCCTTTGAATGTTGTCGTTGTTCACAAACTCTTTTCAGCAACGAACGTTTGCTCTCCGTTCAATCTAAATAATATAAGCAAACAACAATACAACAATCAACAAACAACAATCATACACATACATAGTGAACAAACAAGTTTCATAAAACTTCTAAGGAAAACATGTCATGCATGATATGTAAATTATTTCTAAGGACTAGAGATGTATATTATGCTATAAAAATCTCTTAAGTTAATGCAAGGAAAATAGGTGGGTCAAGAATGACTAAGGACTAAGGTCTTAAGTTGGATAAAATACTTTGTTTTATATCATTTTGAAACAAGCACTCAATTGGCTTAGCCATGATGTGCAAAATACTTAGATAAAAATACTAAGTCTATAAGGGGATCAAGAAAGACAGATGTAGTTGTCCTCCAGGCTTCATCTCCATACTTGTAACTTTCTTCTGTGTGATGTCTTGATTTAATTCTTGGTAGACTTGAATAATCTTCAGACTTGATGATTTTTGTATCACCTAGGCTGGTCTTGGATTTAACTTAGTCTTCATGAAGTCTCAGAGAAGAAGGGAGAAAAGAAGGAGAGAGGAAGCAAGACTTAGAAAAGTATTGCTGGTTGGTCTTCATGAACTTCTTCTTGATTTTCTTCTAAGTGCTTCCGCTCCTTAAAGATACTTCTGAAGTCTTGTTTTGGCTAAGTTCTTCATTGGCCTTCAAGCTCCATGTTGAAAATACTAAGTGTCTAGTGCATAGTACTTTTACCAAAATACTAAGTTTGAAAATAATCCTAACTTAGAGAAAATAATGAAGAGACTTCCTATGGAAATATATCTATATGTGAAAATAGGTTATGCATGCAATGCACTCTTTAATCCTAAGAAATATCATACAAAGTTTGTGATATTCATAAAGTAAGCATTAGGCTATAAATGTAATTTAATTAATTCTATTTTGTAATATAATAAAAGGAATAACTATAAGGTTAAAGTTTTATGTAATTAAATTTTATAACAATTTTTTTTTAAATGGTGTTAATAGACATAGGGCATTTAATTAAATTTATAGCAATTTAATTTAATCAAAAATAATGTTTATATTAAAAGTTCTGTTGAAAATATTCAAACTATTCAATTTAAATATATAACTATGAATTCATTCAAATACTACTCAAAAATATTTTATAACAGAGGCATCATATAACAAATATTCCAAAGTTTCTAAAACAATTTATTTGAAATTTTTGTTTGTATAGATTTAAAGTTATTACAAATATACTCAAATCTTCCATTTGAAATTTGAATATTTTAAACTTAGTCAAATATTCTACATGTCAAGGGCTTTCCAAATATATAAAAATATTTGAATTTGGGTTTGTGAGTAAAAAGTTATAACAATTCTAAGTGGAAGGGGCTTTTCTGCAAAACTGCTAAATAAAATTAAATAAGAAATTTCATTTTCCACGTGGCCGCTGACTGGGCGCTGACTGTACATGCCACGTAGGTGCTGACGTGGTTGAGTGAATAGATCTGAGCCGTCAGCTCCGGATCTGGCGGTCCAGATCAACTCGTACCCCTTCGCGTTAAAGTTCTAATTGTGGACGCTGGATCTTAATCGTACGGCTCAGGAGAAGAGGCTCACCGTGGCGGCGCGGGGTGGTCATCGGAGACGTGGCCGAGGGCGGCGCTGGCTCGGTCGTGGATGGCGCCGTCGCGGTGGTGGTTCCCCGGATGCGTGGATGGTCTCCCCGGATGCGGCGCTTCACGGCGGAGAGATTGGTGGCGTCTGCGTCGTCTCGAGCGGCCAGGAGCGTCGTGGAGGCGCGGGCGGAGCTACGGCAACTCCGGCGAGCTCGGTCGAGCTCGTTCTGCTCGTTTCTCTACACGAAAGGAATAGCCCGCGGGCATGAGCCGGTGCACAAGGACGCGGGGAAGAAGAGGGGGTCGGTCTCGGGCTCGGGTTCTTCTTTACCTCGTCGGGGATCGAAGGAAATGGCGGCGGCGGTGTGCGGCTCCGGCGAGCTTCAAATCGAGCAGCCCGGCGAAGATTGGGCTAGCGTTTTCGAGGGGAAACGGAGAGGAGAGGCGGGGGATTTAAATAGGGCAAAAGGGGAAACCAACCGCGCCATCCTCGCGACAAATTTTGGAAGGGGATCGAAGCAAAGTTTCGGCCGGAAATTTTGGACGGAGGAGGAAGACGATGACGTCAGCAGTGACGTCACAAATGAATTTCCTTTTCTATATTTCCATTTTCTTTGTATTTTTTGATTTAATATTCCAAATGAAGTCAAATAAATTTGTAAAAATTTGTAAAATTAATATCTTTGAGTTAAACAAGTTGTGGGCATGTTTTGAACAATTTTCAAATTAATAATTTTGAAATATCGATTAAATACAAATTTGACACTTTATGTTAAAATTAAAACTAGGGTTTAATTAATTTTATTTTGGCTAAAATAAATTCTATGAAATACCCACATTCAAATATGTTTGAATTTAAGTTATTTAGACTCATATTCCAATATTAAATAAATTTTAGCTTTAATAGATTATTAGATATCATAATACAACTATTTGAAATGAAAAGAGAAAATGTAATGTAATCATTTTTAATTCCAATTATTTCGTGCACCATTAAGTTTTATATTAAGATAATTCATTTGAAAACCTTATAACAACTTTGGAAAAGATTTTAGATTTAATTCATTTCTTATATAGAAAATATGTTCATGAAAGTCATTTTATGTTTTGAAAATAAATGAAAATCATTTAATCTAATGAAATGTTTATTTGGATAATCCATTAATTATAAAATATATGAAGTTATTAAAGTTATAATCTATAGACTTGAAATCTCCAAGAATTTTTTTGAACTCAGGTAAATGAATAATAATCTTTTGGCAATTAGACAATGTTTTCAATAGTTTAAAAATAACACTTGTATTATTATTTTAATTTTTATGAATTGCTATTGCTAAGTGGTTGAATTCAAATATTTATAAAGAAACCTTTTATTTCATGAATATGGTTTGAAAGTTTGTAACACATTGGTCAAATTAGATATTGAGGTTTTAAGAAATACAATTGATAATAAAGTGTTTGACTTGAAGCAACCTTTGAAAATAATGTTTACTTGAGATATTTGAATTATTAACTCTTTCAATATGTTTGAAGTCTTTCATAGTTGGTTTTCTTATGCATTTAAATGTTTTATTTTAATCAAAATAAAAGTTTTAAATTTTAGTGATTTTTGAACATTATAAAACGCTGGGATGTTACACCGAGCCCTAGTCCGGAGATCTCCGAGTGTCAGAAGATTTTCCACTAAGTCCAGAACTCAGAGTGCGTACTGACTCCAACACAAACTTAGCCGAAAATGCTCTAGAAGATTTCCGGCGATCGGAGATTTCCGAGCCCCAGTCCGGAGATCTCCGAGTGTCAGAGGAATTTCTACCAAGTCAAGAAGCCCAACCAGTACTGACCCCGAGCCACGCTCAGCTGGATTTCCTGCCGGAGATTTCCGAAGTCCGGAGATCTCCGGTCCTCAACCCGGAGATTTCCGGGCTGGCGGCTGTACAACGGGCAGATTTTGGAGAGGGGTATAAATACCCCTCCACCTACCTCCAGCAGCTTAAGCTTCCAGATTTTCTCTCTCCTCCATTGGTGCTGAAGCTTGTTTCTTCCGGACCTCCCAATCTAGCCACTCAAATCTTTTGATACTTGGGGATCTGAGGGAGAAGCCACCGATCTACAACTCCACCGAAGCGTTTTGATTCTCCCCCTCTATTTCTTGAGGGGCAACGAATCTAGGGTTCCTTTGTGGATAGCTAGGTTCAACCTTGAGTGTTTTGATCCTTTGTGGATTCCTTTGTGGAAGTGACATGTTGTGGTCTTTGTGGGAGCCCTCAATTCAGTTGTGGGTGTGTGCATCACGTGTTTGTACGGGACCTTCTCCGCCCTTAAAGGAGTCCTTAGTAGAAGAGTGGATTCTCACCTTTGTGGTTGAATTCACAGGAGAATAGGGTGAGGCCTTTGTGGCGTTGAGCAAACCTTTGTGGTAGCTCACACCCCTCCAACGAGACCTACACTTATGTGGTGGAACTCGGGAAAAACGCTGTCTTCCAGTTCCTACGGTTGTCTTATTCCACTCTCCTTCACTGCATCTCTAACTCATGTACTTGTTTAGTTTCTTTGTTGTTTTTCACTTGTATCACATAGTTGTACATTTAGACAACTTACTTTCCGCTAGCCTAAAACTGAAAAGGACATAAAAATTGGTCACCACCTATTCACCCCCCGCCCCTCTAGGTGGTCAACTGCCGTTCAAGACGTGAGAAAGTCGCCGGAGCATTTGTGAGACCGAAAGACATGACAGTGTATTCATAGAGTCCATAATGAGTGGTGAAAGCTGTCTTTGGAATGTCTTCTTTGCGGATCTTGATCTGGTGATAACCTGACCTCAAGTCCAACTTGGAGAAAACTTTGGCGCCTGCCAATTGATCAAACAGGTCATTGATGCGAGGAAGGGGATACTTGTTCTTGATTGCTTTCTTGTTCAGAGGAAGGTAGTCAACAACCAGTCGCTCAGTCGTGTCCCTCTTTTTGACAAACAGAGTAGGACAACCCCAAGGAGAAGTACTAGGTTGGATATGACCTTTACTTTCCAACTCCTCTCGCTATCTCTTAAGTTAAGCCAGTTCTTTGGGGCCCATCTTGGAAGGACGTTTGGAGATAGGAGCAGTGCCTGGTTCTAGTTCAATAACAAACTCCACGGCTCTGTGAGGCGGCATGCCTAGCAATTCTTCAGGAAAGACGTCTGGAAAGTCTCGGACCACCGGTATATCTTCCATAGCAGGAAGATGATCAACATTGAGGGCGAAAAGCTGAGCTGAAGAGGTTTGGTTTGGAGAATAGACTATCTGTCCAGAAGGATGAGAAAGAGTTACAGTCTTTTTGGAACAGTCTATCTTAGCTTTGTTGGACTTCAACCAATCCATGCCGAGAATGACATCAATATTTCAGTTACCACTAGAGCAAAACAGGCCACTGGTCCCGGGCCAGGAGGGCTTTTTGTCCCGGTCACGCGCCCGGGACAGCGTGTTCGGGACAAATAGCCTCCCCTATTTGTCCCGGGCACGCCACGGCCCGGGACCAGTAGGGGGGTCACGTGGCCAAACCATACAGCCTCTGGCTCCCACTCATTTGTCCCGGTTCGTAATACGAACCGGGACAGTATATATGTTTTTTTGTTTCTTTTGTTTTGTTTCCTGTTTTCTAATTTTTTTCTGTTTTCTATTTATGTTACTGATTCTTTTGTGTTTGTGTTTTTTCATTTATGTTTCATTTCAAACAAGATCTAGTTGCATATTATACGTTAATATGTAATATATATCATGAATACACGATTTTTTCCTCGGGATATAGTCATGAATACTACTAGTACACGAGTTCTCCCAAACAAATATTTACAACCGGAAGATCATGTCTAAATATTTACAAACAGAGATCATTACATGACAGAGAAGCATTAGACCCTATTTTTTCCTCGGGATGGTCTTTTTTGGCGGCCGGATTATACTGCATTCTGCGCCTGGCTTTATGACATAGTCAAGCAGAAAGCCCGCAATTTCCTTCGCGATTGGTAGTAGGCGGTCTTTTGCATCAAGCCTGTTCCGGATCGTCTCAAACTAAAAAGGAGAGATCAACACCAATATATCAACCATTATGAAAATAATTCAATTTGAAAAGTGAACAAGTTTGAATGAATTGTTAACGTACCCTATTCCAGTCTACACCCTCATTGAAGTGAATTTGGATGAACTCGCAGACATAGAATCCACACAAATTGGTGCCTTGTTGCTGCTTCGCGCACTTTATGATAGAATAAGATAAGAAATCAATAAAAAATAATCAAAAATATTGAAAAAATGGTATTGTGAGACTGAAATTAAAAATATGCGTATGTGGAACCTAGCTAGTACGTCTTACCTCTCGCCATTTAAAAGTGAGGTTCTTAGCTATACCGACATCCTTGTGGAAACCGGTGAACTTGTCCCAAACCCTGAAGTTTACGGTATGAAAAATTAGTAAAGAAGTTAACTAATTACTATATATTATTAGAAAAGACGAGGTCGATTGTGATAATGAACGAAATTACCTCTGGAGCATCTGTTTCGTGTCGTCGAACTTTTCTTCAGGTTTCGATAATGGGTCCAAGACATCAACGATTGCCTTTTCAACATCAATCTCAAATAATACCCAGTGAAATCTGCCATATGTTTATATTTGTTAATAACTAAATCATCAAGTACATATACTTAATTAACATCGAGTATGTATAAGAAAGTAAACAACTCACTCGAAGTTGAACGGGAAAATTATGGTGCTTTTGTAATGTTGCGCCATCAAATAAGTAAGCAAAAGCTCCTCCGTTTGATCTGGGTAATGTAACAAACCATGATGATGAACTCGATTAGGGTCAATGAATCCAATCTTGTGATTGAGTCCCAGCTTTCGAGATTGTATAATTTTCATCCTGCATAATAGAGTACAAAAGTAATATAGTGATAAGGATAATTACAAGCAATGAAAAATAAGTAGAGCTAGAGAATTACTTACATATATACATAATTTAATTACTTACACGCAAAAGGCACTGATGATAGATTTGTCGAGCGCGTCAAAATTGATTAACTGCCATAATTCGCAATACTCAATTTGAACCTCATCATCACCTGGGCCAAAAAAATCCTTTGGAATATTCCCATAGAGCCAGTCTCCCTCTTGACTTTTCGTGGTACGCAAGTACCATGCATTTAGTTGGTGCAACCTAGCTGGTAGAGTGCGCACCATTGCAGGGTCGACAAGATCTTCTCCTCTCACATATGTCCGCACCACCTCATGTATGGTGACACTCTCGCCAGATTGCAATGCCTTAAGCTCTGCCAGAGTTATACCCATATCTCTAGCTTGCTGCGTAAGTACATCATCGACCGGGTTTCGGTTGTAAGGCGCCAATATGAGTGGAGGGGCCGATTGTCCCGCCTGCATTCCGAGCTGTGGAACATCTCTCTTCTGGGTGGCAGCATATTTTTGTTCTTCCCGCACTCTCCTAGATGTACGCACCAGAACGCGTGTGTAGTCATCGTCCATATTTAGTTCATATTGCGACGGATGCGTAAGAAATTCTATGGCCCACCGTATCGCATCCGAAGAATAAACCGGAACAGGCAAAGACATCTTTTTTGTCTTCTTTCTCTGGGAAGCCTGGATCTCCTCGACCCATGTATCGACATCTTTGCGAGAGTTCACAAAGCGAGACTTCCCCGTTTCGCTTTTTTGAGTACTAGTCGACGCAGCGGTGCACTTCCGCTTCTTTTGCGGAGGCGATGGAGTCCGTTGACGCGGCGGAGTACGCTCACGCGGCGGAGTACGCTCACGCGACGTCAGAGATGGACTAGCGCCTTGGTTGTCGTTGTGGGGGGTGTCTGGACTAGCGCATTGGTTGTCGTTGTTGTAGTTATGTGGACTGGCTTGTGGACTGGGAGGGCTATTTTGCTGCATGTGTGGGAACACGATGTATTCTTTTTTCCATAAACAGGTACTCTTGAGGGCAAATCTCAACTCAACCTCGTCTTCACCCGTAGGGAAGTCCAGCTTAATTCCCTCATATGTCTTGATAACCTCATCAACCCCGACAACAGCATAGCCATCTGGAATAGGGCGACAATGGTAAGTTCCATGTGGTCTAGGCGGTAGGGCAAAGCCGTGCGCCACCTTCACGGTTATGTTCAAGCATGGCACATGTAGGTCGCAAAATTCCCGCTGCACGATATTATCCACAGGGTGACGAGGACCTGGCATATCATTGTGGCGATCTGTAGCGTACCTGCACTTTAAATAAGGCAGATACCTGTGTATAGTGCAAATCCCTGGATCGATTCATTTGCACACACAGTTTACGATGTAATATCACAACAAAGCGTCAATTTTATTACATCGATGATCCAGAATTACAATATATGGGATACAATTTGCATAGCATCAAGCTAGCATTGAAAAAGTACACAGCGGAAATACAATAGCAGTGAGTCTCTATAACTTTCATGCTGCCACAGGCGAAAACATGTTGGTTGTAGACTCGAAACCTATCAACGAAACCTCACTCGTCATCTGAACAATCTGCAATGAGAAAAATATTGCAACAACGTGGGTCAGATTCCATAAGAATGGAGTCTGGCAAGTGACACTATGGTGGACACTTAATGGAATAACTCTATAGCCTATATGCACATTTGGCTGGTGGAGTTCAAGGCTATTTTGCATAAAGCCAATTTTTCCTATCTTTTTGGAAACACTTTCTTCAATTCAAGACAAGTATGGCATGAAAACCATAAATCTCATCTTCCCTTGTTCACCCATCAAGTTTTATTTCTGAAGTTGGAATGGTGGAATCCTCCGTTGACGTCCTTGATCAGCTGCTCAAATTGTCCGTACCGGGGACACGGCTAAGTACTTAGTTTTACACTCTGCAGAGGTTGTGCACTTTCACCTTTAGACTCAATTTGTCCGGGAAATCCTATACACACGGAGTGTATTATGGAAAGGAGAGAATTGAGACAAGAACTTTCAGAAGAAGAATGCAACCATACTAGCAAGACCCGTTCCACCTATCATCCACCTACATCTGCTTGTCAAGCTGACAGGTTGCACCCTCACAACTTAATTATTCTAGACAGAGCCCATTGTCAAAAGGTTGCACGGGAAGCAATCGTCACTCGGAGTTCTTCAGATTCCTTTGTTCCCTGGGTGGCCATCCACAAGTGTACTTCTGGGTAACAACCACCATACTCGTGGCCCTAAGTAGAATAGACATTCATCCTAGGCGATGACAACCACAAGCATAGTCCCAAAGGCCACTCAACATAAACCATAACAACCAATCCACCCAGGAGTTTCATTAACTTAGTGGATGTGCACTCTCAGGTAAAAATCACCATGCTCATGGCCCCAAGTATAGTAGAAACTACCTTAGGCAAAGACAACCACAAGCACAGTCCTGAGTAGCCACTTAATAATTTGTAAAATGTTTCATCAATTGCATAGCATCACTACATCTATTAAGTATTATATAGGAACCTAGACACGGGAGTAAGGGAATTCTACGCAGGTTTAGCATAGCAATACTATCTTACTCATGCAGGTAAAATACACTAAGTAATGCATAGAAAATACTAGGAAGTTTATGAGGTGTGCCACTTGCCTTTGAATATTGTCGTTGTTCTCAACTCTTTTCAACGATACTCGGGACTCTCCGTTCAATCTAACAGTAGAGACAAACAACAATACAACAATCAACAACAAGCACAACTCCACTATACACACAAAACACATACTAGATGAATAAATAAGTTTTATAAAACTTTCTAAGGAAATGTGTTCATGTATGATGTGCAAAATAGTTAGAGAATTACTAGTTCTATTCTTCGAGGATCAACAACTATTATCAACTCTTTGTAAATTGGATATTCACTAAAGTGAGAGAGACAGACACCCGGCCAGCCACTTAAATTGTGGAACAGGTCTCATGTACGTGGACATGTAAGGTTTGTTTCCAGGCCGCTTCATCTCACCATACCGCTAGGATCCAACAACTTTAAGATGATAACATCATGATCAAAATTTGTTTAAGTTAAACGAGAAGGATAAGATTAGAAAAGAGGGAAAAGATAGATGAAGGATGTAGTTGTCCTCCAGGTTTCATCTCCAGACTTGGTGGTTCTTGTATCCTCGGGGATGGTCTTGGATTTATTTAGTCATCATGAAGTCTAATAGAAGAAGGAGGGAGAAAGATGAAAGAGGGAGAAGGACTTAGAAAATATTTCTGGTTGGTCTCCCAGCTCCATGTTTAAAAGTTTGTAATTGTCTAAGTGTAGCACCTCACAATATTGCTAAGTTTGAAAATAAACCTAACTTTGGGAAAATGGGGAGGAGTTTTCCTTAGGGGAAAAATATAACTACTAAATAGATAAGCTAAGCATGACATGCAATTTTAAACCACAAGAAATATAATACTAAGTTTTGGTGATATTTATAAGGTAAGCATTTGGCCCATAAATGCAATCTAATTAATTTCTAATTTTGGAAAGTAAAATAAATGGAATAATTATGATATTAAAGTTTTCTATGATTAAATTTTTATAACACAATTTTATAAATAGTGTTAATAGACAGGGGGCATTTAATTAGATTTATAGCAATTTGATTTAATCAAATTAATATTTCTATTAATAGTTATGTTGAAAATACTCGAACTATTCAAATTAAATATATAACTATGATTTCATTCAAATATTACTCAAAATTATTTTATAGCAGTGGCATTAAATTACAAATATTCTAAAGTTTCTAGAACAATTTTATTTGCAATTTTTGGAATTATAGATTTAAAGTTATGACAAATATACTCAAATCTTCCATTTGAAATTTGAATATTTTAAACTATGCCAAATTAGAATTTTGGCAGATCCAAAATATTCTACATGTCGAGAGCTTTCCAAAAATATAAAGTTTGTTAAATTTGGCTAAGTGGTTAAAAAGTTATGACAGATCTAAGTGGCAGGGGCTTTTCTGCAAAACTGCCAATTAAAATTAATTATGAAAATTAATTGCTGACGCGGATGCTGACTGGATGCTGACTGGATGCTGACGAGGCACGCTGACGTGGATAAGTCAACAGATCCAGACCGTTGGATCTGGATCGGACGGATCTCAACGGCCCGTACCGATTCGTTTAAAATTTTCTATTCTCATACGTTGGAAGGAGATCGGAGGGCTCACAGCGATTTGACAAAATCGGGGCGGCGCTTCTCGCCGGACTTGGAGAGGACGGCGGCGCGGGCTCGGTCACGGACGGCGCGGACGTTGGGGTGGCTCCCCGGAAGAACGGAGGCGACAGCGACGATCGTGGCGCGCCGGCGGAGACGTTGGAGGTGGTGGCCACGAGCAGTTCGTCCTGGAGCGGATAGAACGCACGGGTGGAGGCAGGGGTACTCCGGCGAGCTTTGGTCTAACACGGTGTGCTCGAACCGCTGCGTACAAAATCGAATGAGAGGATTAGGAGTTGCGCTCGGGCATGAGGAAGAGGATGGGGAGGTTCTCGGGCTCGGGCGGGGGCTTACCACTCCGGGAATCGAAGAACACGGCGGCGGGGACGGTGGACTCCGGCGAGCTATTCTCGCAGCGTGGCGGCGTTATGGAGAGAGAAAACAGAGGGGAAAGGTGGAGGAGGGCGAGGGCTTTTAAAGGGCGTGGTCGGAGCAGTGAATCCGCGTCTTAATCGTACGAATCAACGCGAGTAACTCCGGCCGTTTTCGGGCGTGGTCTCCGGCTGGAGTTTGAAGACGATGACGTCACGCTGACGTCATCATTTTTTTCTTTTTCTTTTCTGAATTTTCCTTTAATTCATATCTTTTGATTTAATGGTCCAAATGATGTCAAAATAATTTCTATAAATTTGTAAAATTAATATCTATGTTTTAAAACAATAGTGGGCATGTTTTGAAACTTTTTGAAAAATAATATTTTGAAATATTGATTAACTACAATTTTGACACTTAAAGTCAAATTTGAATTTCTATCTTAATTAAATTTTCTTTTGGCTAAGTAAAATTTGTAAAATACCCACATTCCAATATGTTTGAATTTAAGTTATTTAAACTTGTTTTGCTGAAATCATTCATCTTTATTTTGGTATAATATTAAAGAACTAAATATAAAAAATGTTTAGGAAATGTGAAATATAAGGTATTCATTTTTAGTTTAAAATATTTGTGCACCAGTATATTTTATATTAAGATAAATCAATTGAAAACTTCATAACAACTTTGGAAAAGATTTTTGTTTTAATTCTATCCTTATTTAGAATATATTAATCCTTTCATGCTTTGAAAATAAATGAAATTCATTTAAGCAAATGAAATGTTTATTTGGCTAATTCATAAATTTTAAATCTATGAAGTTTATAGTTATAAATTACAGAATTGAAATTTTAACACCATTTTTGAACTTAGTGGAGAGAATGAAAACCATTTGGCAACTAACACCATTTTTAAATAATTTCTGAATTTATGAATAGATATGGCTAAGTGGTTGAAATCAATTTCTTATAAGTAGACTATTTACTTAAAATAAATGGATTGTAGTTTGTAAAATATTTGTCAAACTACATATTAAGATTTTTGAAATACAATGGATAAAGTAATGTTTAATTGGAAATAACTTTTGAAAATAATGACACATTGGGAATTTTGAAATAATAGACTTTTTCAAAATGGTTGAAGTCTTTGATAGTTGGTTTCTTTAAGTATTTTAGTATTTTATTTCAATCAAAACAAAAGTTTTAAATTTTAGTGATTTTTGAACATTATAAAATGTTGGGATGTTACAGACTACCACCCTTAAAAGGAATCTCGTCCTCGAGATTCGGAGAGGCTAGAAAAGAAAGCAAGGCTTAAATGATTCTGATAACTCGAGATGTTTTGAGAAATGAAATTTCTGACAAGGAAACTTAAAAACTTGACCGTGAATGGTTTTTTTTTTCTGATTAGCAAGATGGAGAGAAGATAGTTTGAGATTTCTGGGTTTAAGAGACTGGGTTTGAATTATCTAGGTGGCTACCACCCTTAAAGTTTTGTTGATAATTCAACATCCTAATGCACAACCAACTATCAAGATAAACTATTACAAACATCATCTAACAAACATCAAGCAACAAGTTCAAACACAAGCAACACATACATGAAATTTTCAAACTTATTTTAAGAAATCGAATTAATCGTTTATCGAAGGAAAGATCGAGAAAATATAAAAGCAACAGTACTGCCATACCACAATTTGATAGGTCAATACACTAAATCGATACGATAAGCTAAATAAGATAAATGGTGGTCCTTCTAACATGGTTTTACTTGCTATCCTTATCCTTCCTAAGTACTACGCTTGCGTTTTATTGCGTGGTTATTTGCCGCAGGCGTGACTTCTCCCTCAGTTGACTCTTCAGACAGTACTTCTTCAGGGTCTTCTTCCACTGGTCCTTCCTTCTTCGTAGCTGCAGATACAGTCGCATCTCCAGTGGCTTGGTCACCTCCTACTGGCGGTGGTGGAGGTGGAATGAGTTGAGCCTCAAGCATGGCAATTTGCTGATCCTTGCCAAGGTTCTCCAAATGTAGGTCATGGATAATTTCCTCCAAATGACCAATAAGATTTTCAGAAGCCTGGAGTTCTTGGGTTTTTGCGTGTATGACAGCCTGTGCATGATCCGCGACGTTATAAGCCTGTTGGACCCTCCTGGTCAGACAGTTGATGAGATAGTCCAAGTCCTCAAACATCTTATTAACGATGGGTAGGTCCAGACGATTTCCCGTGTGAGCCATCGATAGGCCATGTGCATCCCTCTTTCCGAAGGCACGGAAGGGCGATCCTGGTGCTAGCTTGTTGCGATACTTGTAACACAAACGAGCCATTAAGTCCACCATAGCTATGTTCACTCCCTCAATCCACTCTGGGTAATAGGTGACATAGTCCACGGGCTCGAAGTCTGGCATGGTAGGATCCGGGGTCATGATGGTGCGGATTTCCCAACGTATCCCATGGGGCATGTCGGTCTCCTCCTTCCTTCCTCGGAAATAGGGGGTGGTAGCTTCAATTCACTTGTCAACCTAGACAGCTGCCTCCCAAAGATGAAACCCGACAAAACTCCAGCGTACGCAGTCTCAGTGTACTCTCCCATCTAAAATTTTGAACAGGTAAGATTATTAGAATTTAAGGAATAGGAAAGATGCAAGACAAAACAAAATAATGAGAAAATATTAAAGGCAATTTTTTTTTAAATTTATTCCTATTTTTGAAACCTAGTTTAGTTAACTATTAATCCTTTGGGGTCTCAGTCCAATCCTAGGGGTTTCGAACCTACAGGCAAGACAGTGCTCTGATACCATCTGTAGGGTACCTGCACTTTAAATAAGGCAGATACCTGTGTATAGTGCAAATCCTTGGATCGATTCATTTGCACACACAGTTTACGATGTAATATCACAACAAAGCGTCAATTTTATTACATCGATGATCCAGAATTACAATATATGGGATACAATTTGCATAGCATCAAGCTAGCATTGAAAAAGTACACAGCGGAAATACAATAGCAGTGAGTCTCTATAACTTTCATGCTGCCATAGGCGAAAACATGTTGGTTGTAGACTCGAAACCTATCAACGAAACCTCACTCGTCATCTGAACAATCTGCAATAAGAAAAATATTGCAACAACGTGGGTCAGATTCCATAAGAATGGAGTCTGGCAAGTGACACTATGGTGGACACTTAATGGAATAACTCTATAGCCTATATGCACATTTGGCTGGTGGAGTTCAAGTCTATTTTGCATAAAGCCAATTTTTCCTATCTTTTTGGAAACACTTTCTTCAATTCAAGACAAGTATGGCATGAAAACCATAAATCTCATCTTCCCTTGTTCACCCATCAAGTTTTATTTCTGAAGTTGGAATGGTGGAATCCTCCGTTGACGTCCTTGATCAGCTGCTCAAATTGTCCGTACCGGGGACACGACTAAGTACTTAGTTTTACACTCTGCAGAGGTTGTGCACTTTCACCTTTAGACTCAATTTGTCCGGGAAATCCTATACACACGGAGCGTATTATGGAAAGGAGAGAATTGAGACAAGAACTTTCAGAAGAAGAATGCAACCATACTAGCAAGACCCGTTCCACCTATCATCCACCTACATCTGCTTGTCAAGCTGACAGGTTGCACCCTCACAACTTAATTATTCTAGACAGAGCCCATTGTCAAAAGGTTGCACGGGAAGCAATCGTCACTCGGAGTTCTTCAGATTCCTTTGTTCCCTGGGTGGCCATCCAAAAATGTACTTCTGGGTAACAACCACCATACTCGTGGCCCTAAGTAGAATAGACATTCATCCTAGGCGATGACAACCACAAGCATAGTCCCAAAAGCCACTCAACATAAACCATAACAACCAATCCACCCAGGAGTTTCATTAACTTAGTGGATGTGCACTCTCAGGTAAAAATCACCATGCTCATGGCCCCAAGTATAGTAGAAACTACCTTAGGCAAAGACAACCACAAGCACAGTCCTGAGTACCCACTTAATAATTTGTAAAATGTTTCATCAATTGCATAGCATCACTACATCTATTAAGTATTATATAGGAACCTAGACACAGGAGTAAGGGAATTCTACGCAGGTTTAGCATAGCAATACTATCTTACTCATGCAGGTAAAATACACTAAGTAATGCATAGAAAATACTAGGAAGTTTTTGAGGTGTGCCACTTGCCTTTGAATATTGTCGTTGTTCTCAACTCTTTTCAACGATACTCGGGACTCTCCGTTCAATCTAACAGTAGAGACAAACAACAATACAACAATCAACAACAAGCACAACTCCACAATACACACAAAACACATACTAGATGAATAAATAAGTTTTATAAAACTTTCTAAGGAAATGTGTTCATGTATGATGTGCAAAATAGTTAGAGTGAATTACTAGTTCTATTCTTTGAGGATCAACAACTATTATCAACTCTTTGTAAATTGGATATTCACTAAAGTGAGAGAGACAGACACCCGGCCAGCCACTTAAATTGTGGAACAGGTCTCATGTACGTGGACATGTAAGGTTTGTTTCCAGGCCGCTTCATCTCACCATACCGCTAGGATCCAACAACTTTAAGATGATAACATCATGATCAAAATTTGTTTAAGTTAAATGAGAAGGATAAGATTAGAAAAGAGGGAAAAGATAGAAGAAGGATGTAGTTGTCCTCCAGGTTTCATCTCCAGACTTGGTGGTTCTTGTATCCTCGGGGATGGTCTTGGATTTATTTAGTCATCATGAAGTCTAATAGAAGAAGGAGGGAGAAAGATGAAAGAGGGAGAAGGACTTAGAAAATATTTCTGGTTGGTCTCCCAGCTCCATGTTTAAAAGTTTGTAATTGTCTAAGTGTAGCACCTCACAATATTGCTAAGTTTGAAAATAAACCTAACTTTGGGAAAATGGGGAGGAGTTTTCCTTAGGGGAAAAATATAACTACTAAATAGATAAGCTAAGCATGACATGCAATTTTAAACCACAAGAAATATAATACTAAGTTTTGGTGATATTTATAAGGTAAGCATTTGGCCCATAAATGCAATCTAATTAATTTCTAATTTTGGAAAGTAAAATAAATGGAATAATTATGATATTAAAGTTTTCTATGATTAAATTTTTATAACACAATTTTATAAATAGTGTTAATAGACAGGGGGCATTTAATTAGATTTATAGCAATTTGATTTAATCAAATTAATATTTCTATTAATAGTTATGTTGAAAATACTCGAACTATTCAAATTAAATATATAACTATGATTTCATTCAAATATTACTCAAAATTATTTTATAGCAGTGGCATTAAATTACAAATATTCTAAAGTTTCTAGAACAATTTTATTTGCAATTTTTGGAATTATAGATTTAAAGTTATGACAAATATACTCAAATCTTCCATTTGAAATTTGAATATTTTAAACTATGTCAAATTAGAATTTTGGCAGATCCAAAATATTCTACATGTCGAGAGCTTTCCAAAAATATAAAGTTTGTTAAATTTGGCTAAGTGGTTAAAAAGTTATGACAGATCTAAGTGGCAGGGGCTTTTCTGCAAAACTGCCAATTAAAATTAATTATGAAAATTAATTGCTGACGCGGATGCTGACTGGATGCTGACTGGATGCTGACGAGGCACGCTGACGTGGATAAGTCAACAGATCCAGACCGTTGGATCTGGATCGGACGGATCTCAACGGCCCGTACCGATTCGTTTAAAATTTTCTATTCTCATACGTTGGAAGGAGATCGGAGGGCTCACAGCGATTTGACCAAATCGGGGCGGCGCTTCTCGCCGGACTTGGAGAGGACGGCGGCGCGGGCTCGGTCACGGACGGCGCGGACGTTGGGGTGGCTCCCCGGAAGAACGGAGGCGACAGCGACGATCGTGGCGCGCCGGCGGAGACGTTCGAGGTGGTGGCCACGAGCAGTTCGTCCTGGAGCGGATAGAACGCACGGGTGGAGGCAGGGGTACTCCGGCGAGCTTTGGTCTAACACGGTGTGCTCGAACCGCTGCGTACAAAATCGAATGAGAGGATTAGGAGTTGCGCTCGGGCATGAGGAAGAGGATGGGGAGGTTCTCGGGCTCGGGCGGGGGCTTACCACTCCGGGAATCGAAGAACACGGCGGCGGGGACGGTGGACTCCGGCGAGCTATTCTCGCAGCGTGGCGGCGTTATGGAGAGAGAAAACAGAGGGGAAAGGTGGAGGAGGGCGAGGGCTTTTAAAGGGCGTGGTCGGAGCAGTGAATCCGCGTCTTAATCGTACGAATCAACGCGAGTAACTCCGGCCGTTTTCGGGCGTGGTCTCCGGCTGGAGTTTGAAGACGATGACGTCACGCTGACGTCATCATTTTTTTCTTTTTCTTTTCTGAATTTTCCTTTAATTCATATCTTTTGATTTAATGGTCCAAATGATGTCAAAATAATTTCTATAAATTTGTAAAATTAATATCTATGTTTTAAAACAATAGTGGGCATGTTTTGAAACTTTTTGAAAAATAATATTTTGAAATATTGATTAACTACAATTTTGACACTTAAAGTCAAATTTGAATTTCTATCTTAATTAAATTTTCTTTTGGCTAAGTAAAATTTGTAAAATACCCACATTCCAATATGTTTGAATTTAAGTTATTTAAACTTGTTTTGCTGAAATCATTCATCTTTATTTTGGTATAATATTAAAGAACTAAATATAAAAAATGTTTAGGAAATGTGAAATATAAGGTATTCATTTTTAGTTTAAAATATTTGTGCACCAGTATATTTTATATTAAGATAAATCAATTGAAAACTTCATAACAACTTTGGAAAAGATTTTTGTTTTAATTCTATCCTTATTTAGAATATATTAATCCTTTCATGCTTTGAAAATAAATGAAATTCATTTAAGCAAATGAAATGTTTATTTGGCTAATTCATAAATTTTAAATCTATGAAGTTTATAGTTATAAATTACAGAATTGAAATTTTAACACCATTTTTGAACTTAGTGGAGAGAATGAAAACCATTTGGCAACTAACACCATTTTTAAATAATTTCTGAATTTATGAATAGATATGGCTAAGTGGTTGAAATCAATTTCTTATAAGTAGACTATTTACTTAAAATAAATGGATTGTAGTTTGTAAAATATTTGTCAAACTACATATTAAGATTTTTGAAATACAATGGATAAAGTAATGTTTAATTGGAAATAACTTTTGAAAATAATTACACATTGGGAATTTTGAAATAATAGACTTTTTCAAAATGGTTGAAGTCTTTGATAGTTGGTTTCTTTAAGTATTTTAGTATTTTATTTCAATCAAAACAAAAAATTTAAATTTTAGTGATTTTTGAACATTATAAAATGTTGGGATGTTACACGATCGAGCTCCGTCGAAGCCACGCTGCTTCTCCGCATTGATTTTGGATCAGGAGAAGGATCTTCGGGCGTCTCAGATTCGCAGGGCATCCGTCGAGTCTGCGCTGCCTTCAGCTCTGCTATCTCCTTCTCATGCTGTAGTAATTTATTTTCCATCCACTGGGCCCGGTCGGCAATCTCTTTCTTCTTACTCGATCGGCTTCTGTAAGTGCCAACATCTTTGGGAAACCCAAGTATCCACGGTACAGAGCCGACGGTTCCTCTTGTTCGTCTACTGTGTTCAGGATTCTTAAGGGCTCGCGATAGCTCGTCCTTCTCTCTGTTAGGGTGGAACCTGCCTTCCGTGACCTCCTTCCATACCTCTCTGAGAGCTTCAATAGGGTCAGGTCCGTGCTCCTTGGTAAAAAGACAGTCACCTATTTCAGGGTCTAACTTTCCACCATGCCCATAGAACCAAGCCTTAAGCCGGTCTGGCCAGTCAAATGTCTCGATCTGTATACCTTTAGCCAAAAACTCTTCCTCCATTGTCAGAAACTTAGGCAGGGCCGTCAGGTAGCCACCTGAGTGGTGATATATCTTTTTGTCTGCATTTTTCTTATTTCTCTCTGACATTATCTTAGCGGCTTCCGATTGCTTGTACGCCCTAAATTCGGGCCACTCATCTTTTATCTTTTCATAGACTCCGACAAATTCTGGAGTTTTACCTTCTTTTATGAACTTGTTTAGCCTTTTCTTCCGGCTGCGGAACAATTCACCCATCTCAATATAAGTCCAGGCCTTGCATCGATTCTCTATAACCGGCTCCTCTACATTCTCCTCTTCCGGTACAGTGAAATTCTGCATGAGCTCGTCCCAAAGGAGTTGTTTGTCTGCATTCGAGACATAAATAACCCCCTCTTTTGGCACCTTTGGCTTATACCATTCTTGAGCCCTGATGGATAGTCTGTCCCGAACGATGACTCCGCACTAAGCTACAAATTTCCTTGCGTGGTTAGCGGGAGCAATCGGTTTACCTTTTTCATTAATTGCGTCGATGTGGTACTTCTGTTTCCCTTGGAGCTTTTTGGTCCCGGTTCGTGGCCCGCCTCGTTTCACAGCTGCTTTTTTGCTTGGTCCCGGTTCATGGCCCGCCGACAGCTAAACACAAGAAAAAGTGATAGTTAATATATGTATACAGACAAATCTATTCAACGGAGACAAAAACCTGAGGGCATATATCTACCTCGGCGGCCGACTTTCCAACAGTAGAGTCGGTGAACTGTTGGTGAGCTGAACTGTCGGTGACGTCTATTCCGTCTGAATGCCCCTCCAGGCCATCACCGGACTCATTCAGAAATTGCCCGGTGAAATCGTCTAAGTGTTCCTCTTCTTGTTCATGGTTTATGCCGGGGGTCCAATTCATCACCTTCGCGAATGATGCCGAACATGTCCTCTTCTTGTTGAAGATTTCTACGGGTGTCCATAGTTTCTGCAAGATATTTCAATCCATTTAAATAATTTTAATAACTCAACATCTAAATAACTTTACCGATATGTCATACAACTAAATAACTTTAATAACTTCATATATTTTATAATAAATGGATTATCCAAATGAACATTTCATTAGCTTAAAATGATCTTCATTTATTTTCAAAACACAAAATGATTTTCATGAATATATATTCTATATAAGAAAAGAATTAAATGTAAAATCTATTCTAAAGATATGTTATGAAGTTTTCAAATAATTTATGATAATATAAAAACTTTTGGTGCACAAAATATTTTGAATTAAAAATGATTTCATTGCATTTTCTCTTTTCATTTCCAATAGTTTCTGCAAGGGATTTCAATCCATTTACATTTGCAATAGTAATGTGTTAATAATATAGTCGAACAATATATAATATGTTAATTTATATTTCAATCATCCATTTATATTTCACTAAAATAGTCGAATATTCCATTTAAAAAACCAATAATACATCTTAAATAATCCATTTACATTTTCTTGCTCGTCTGACAGTGGCGGAGTAGTCGAAGAAAGTTGGGGCTCCGAGAGGGCGCAAAATCCGAGGGGGCAGCGCTCCGACACTGCGGTGGCTCCGATACGGTGACAAATCAGAGAACCTGTATCAACACATTACAATATTTTAACACATTAAATAATTCAAAACATTACACTACTTCAACAACTAAACATCACATTTTTTTATGGTAAAATAATATCACATTTGCATTTGCAACGATATTCCAACAATTTTTTTTGTTTATTCAAACTTATTCAAACACACAAAATAATGACACAACGACATGTATTTTCTTTTTATGAACATTTTGATAAAAAGTTTGTATTTTTCTGATTTAAAATAATTTAATTATGATTTTCTATAGTTTAACATAGTTTCTGAAAATGATGACGTCGTGCTGACGTCATCAATGGTGAACCGAATCCAGTAGAGGTCGAATTCAACGAATTCGTGCGATTTTGCACCAATTGATTGGTGCATTCTATAGAGGGCGACGAGGGGGGCCTAGCAGTGGTGGCGCCGCTAGCGCAATTTCATCGGAGAGTCACCGGTGACGACCGAAGCGGCGGCGGCCGGAAGAATAGCTAGGGTTTGATTTCTTCTCCTAGGTGACGCACGCGGTGGCGGCGGAGTGCGGCACGGTTGCGTCGAGAGAGAGGGAGGAGGATAAGAGGACTCACCCTCGTCGCCCTCGGCAATGGCTCGGCGGAGCTCCGGTCTCGGCGAGGAAGAAGAAGGGAAAGATGGCCAGAGGCACGCACGGGGAAGGACGAATGCGCTGGGACGGCGAGGGCGTCGATGTGAAATTGCTCCGGGTTGTGGCTCGAACCGTGGCTAAGTGTTGGTTATATAGGGGACAGGCTATCTGTCCCGGGTGGTTGCTCAGCCCGGGACAAATAGGGGTCATCTGTCCCGGGCTGAGCCACCAACCGGGATAGATAGCACCCCATCTGTCCCGGGCAGTGCCACCACCCGGGATAGATGGGGTTTTTCCTTTTTCTTTTTCTTTTTCTTTTCTTTTCTTTTTCTGTTTTCTGTTTTCTGTTTTAATTAACTTTGGAATTTGAAAAAACTTTCAATATGAAAAGTGTTTGAATTTTACTAACTAATACAAAAACATTGTCTCTTTTCTATAACCATTATTTTAATTAGTTTAAAACTATTCTGAATGTGAATTTGTATAACTTTTGCAAACTTTGGAATTTTAAAAAACTTTCAATATGAAAAGTGTTTGAATTTTACTAACTAATACAAAAACATTTTCTCTTTTCTATAACCATTATTTTAATTAGTTTAAAACTATTTTGAATGTGAATTTGTATAACTTTTGCAAACTTTGGAATTTGAAAAAACTTTCAATATGAAAAGTGTTTGAATTTTACTAACTAATACAAAAACATGTTCTCTTTTCTATAACCATTATTTTAATTAGTTTAAAACTATTTTGAATGTGAATTTGTATAACTTTTGCAAACTTTGGAATTCTGAGCTGTTCGATCAACACTTTAACTTCCAAACCGGGACTAAAGAAGAACACGGATCGTGTGTTTCTTTCAAGCACTTGTAAGCCGTTTGATCAGGTGTGTGTTTCTTTTGATTGCTTCTGAGTTGTTCGATTAACGCTTTCAGTTTCAAACCGGGACTAAAGAAGCACACGGATCGTGTGTTTCCTTGAAACACTTGTTAGCCGTTGGATCAGGGGTGTGCTTCTTTTGAGCACTTGAGAGCTGTTGGATCAACACTATCAGTAACACTGGTTGAGCCCGTGACCCTATATATAGCCCCCTCTCGGACGAGGCGAGCACTCAGCGTTTCCTCCTTCTAGTGCCTAGCCGGGTGGTGTGTGGTATACAAATCACTCGGATTCCCTGCATACGCCCCACGGTGCATTTGATATGCAGGCACTCAGGAGCCACCGTGGGGCTGTATGCAGGTGAAATCGTGTGTTTTGTTCTATCAAAAGAATAGTTCAATTCATCTACTGAGGAATATATACAAATTACTCGGATTCCCTGCATACGCCCCACGGTGCATTTGATATGCAGGCACTCATCAAGAGCCACCGTGGGGCTGTATGCAGGTGAAATCGTGTGTTTTGTTCTATCAACGCCGACGGATCCATTTGATATGCAGGTAAAAATGGAGCATCTTCTTCATATCAAAAGTTTAATATATTAATTATTACATATCGCACCAACATCTCCATCACACAACACCGCCAGTTCTTCTGCGTCGGAACCATGGAGCATCTTCTTCAATCAACTTGATGATTGGGTCAATGTTCACTACGAAAGGTGGAATTTCATCAAAATTATTATAATCATCTGACATGTCTGTCTTGTCCTCCACTCCCACGATGTTTCTTTTTCCTGAAAGAACTATGTGACGCCTTGGCTCCTCCACTCCCAGGATGTTTCTTTTTTTGGGTCTGCTAGACATGTCTTTCACATAGAAAACCTGAGCAACATCATTGGCTAGCACGAATGGTTCGTCTCTGTACGCAAGATTGTTTAGATCCACTGTTGTCATTTCGTACATCTTGTCTACCTCAACCCCGCCTTTCAGATTGACCCATTTGCACCGAAACAAAGGGATCTTAAAAGAAGGTCCATAGTCAAGTTCCCATATCTCCTCTATGCAACCATAATATGTGTTCTTCTGCCCATTGTTGTTTGTTGCATCAATGCGAACACCACTATTTTGGTTCGTGCTCTTTTTATCTTGGACACTCGTGTAAAATGTATTTCCATTTATCTCGTACCCTTGGAAAGTACATATAGTTGTAGATGGTGCCCTGGCCAACAAGTGTAACTCTTCATCAACCTTGTCTTTATTTTCAAGATGTGCTCGCAACCAACCGCCGAACGTGGCCATGTGTGTACGTACAATCCAGTTGTCAGACTTCCCCGCGTGTAGAGAGCGTACAAAATTCTTGTGTTCATCGATATACGGGGCCACCAAGGTAGAACTTTGTAGAACTGTATAGTGTGCTTCAGTGAAAGAATGTCCATCCATACAAATTTTTGTTTTCTTTCCTAGTGTGCCTTTTCCACTAAGTCTACCCTCATGTCGTGATTGTGGAAAACCTATCGGCTTAAGGTCATGAATAAAGTCAACACAGAACTCAATGACCTCCTCGTTACCGTAGCCATTGGAGATGCTTCCTTCTAGCCTAGCACGGTTATGCACATATTTCTTTAAGACTGCCATGAACCTCTCAAATGGGAACATATTGTGCAGAAATACAGGACCGAGAACTTTAATCTCTTCGACTAGGTGAAACAGGAGATGCGTCATAACATCGAAGAAGGATGGAGGGAACACCAACTCAAAACTGACAAGACACTGGACCACATCATTTTGCAACCCTGGTAGAATCGCCGGATCGATTACCTTTTGAGATATTGCATTGAGGAATGCACAAAGCTTCACAATGGGTACTCGAACATTTTCCGGTAGTATCCCCCTCAGTGCAATCGGAAGCAATTGCGTCATAATCACGTGGCAATCATGAGACTTAGGTTCTGAAATTTTTGGAGTCTCACATTTACTATCCTCTTTATATTCGACGAGAACCCAGCCGTGACCTTGATACTGCTCAGGCATTCAAAGAATATTACTTTCTCTTGTTTGGTAAGAGTGTAGCTGGCAGGACCTTCGTAGTGTTCAGGACTTACGCCGTCTCGTTCTTTCACACGTTTCTGGTCCTCCCGTGCTTCCTCTGTATCTTTTTTCTTCCCGTACACGCCCAAGTAGCCTAGCAGGTTCACGCAAACATTCTTCGTCACGTGCATCACGTCGATAGCAGATCTAACCTCTAGGACCTTCCAATATGGTAGCTCCCAAAATATAGATTTTTTCTTCCACATGGGTGCGTGCCCGTTAGCGTCTTTCGGAACCTGTTGTCCTCCAGGACCCTTTCCAAAGATTACTTTTAGATCCTTGACCATATCAAATATTTCTTCACCAGTACGGTTGACAGGCCTCCTACTGTGATCAGCCTCACCTTTAAAATGCTTGCCTTTCTTCCTTGCGGTATGCCTGATCGGAAGAAATCGACGATGCCCCAGATACACACACTTCTTACATTTATCCAAATATAAACATTCAGTCTCACCCAAACAGTGTGTGCATGCATTGTACCCCTTGGTCGACTGCCCTGAGAGGTTAGCAAGAGCAGGCCAAT
Source organism: Poa annua (assembly GCA_026929855.1). Classification (NCBI taxonomy): domain Eukaryota; kingdom Viridiplantae; phylum Streptophyta; class Magnoliopsida; order Poales; family Poaceae; genus Poa; species Poa annua. The sequence goes on along the minus strand of CM049429.1, from coordinate 16,873,311 downwards.
CGTTAATTGTTACAAAAAGCAGAGCTCGTAGGTCAAATTCCTCATGTTTGTGCTCATCCCACACCCGTACACCTTCTTCCCGCCACAACTGTAAAAGTTCTTCAAATAATGGCCTGAGGTACACATCAAGGTCGCCGCCGGGTTGCTTCGGGCCTTGGATGAGCAATGGCATCATAATGAACTTTCGCTTCATGCACAACCAAGGAGGAAGGTTATAAATACATAGAGTCATAGGCCATGTGCTATGACTGCTGCTCTGCTCCCCAAACGGATTGAAACCGTCTGTACTTAGACCAAACCTTAAGTTCCTTGCGTTATCTTCAAATTCCGGGAACTCTCTCTCAATTTTTCTCCACTGCGACCCATCAGCGGGGTGTCTACACATCGCGTCTTTCTTACGGTCCTCTTTGTGCCATCGCAACAACTTGGCATGCTCTTTATTCGCGAACAGGCGTTTCAACCGTGGTATTATAGGAGCATACCACATCACCTTGGCAGGAACCCTCTTCCGGGGACGCTCACCCTCAACTTCACTAGGGTTATCTCGTCTGATCTTATACCGCAATGCAGTGCATACTGGACATGCATCCAAATTCTCATACTCACCGCGGTAGAGGATGCAGTCATTAGGGCAGGCATGTATCTTATGCACGTCTAATCCTAGAGGGCACACAACCTTCTTTGCTTCGTACGTGCTGTCGGGCAACTCGTTGACCTTTGGAAGCATCTTCCTAATTATCTGCAGCAACTTTCCAAATCCCTTGTCAGTCACACCACACTCTGCCTTCCACTGCAGTAATTCCAGTGTGGTACCCAGCTTTTTCTGACCATCTTCGCAACTTGGATACAACAATTTCTTGTGATCCTCTAACATCTGGTCGAACTTCAACCTCTCCTTTTCAGTTCCGCACTCTCTCTTTGCATCAACAATGGCCCTACCAAGATCGTCAGTGGGCTCATCTGGTGCCTCTTCAGCTTCAGCTTCCCCCGTTGCAGAATCTCCGTACTCCGGGAACATAGGATAGTTGTCATCATCTTCCTCTTCTTCATTGTCTTCCATCATAACACCTTTTTCTCCGTGCTTCGTCCAACAATTATAGCTGGGCATGAAACCATGCCGAATAAGATGACTTTGAAGGGTTCTCACGTTTGGGTGATCTGTCTTATTCTGACAGTTGACACATGGACAACACATGAAACCATTGGTACTGTGGGCCTGGGCTTTCTCTAGAAATTTCCTCAAACCTGTCATGTACTCGGCAGTGCGTCGGTCACCATACATCCATTGTCGGTCCATCTGCATTATATAATGAACTACATCAATAACCATTACAGAACATCGACAAATAAACACTGAACATGCACGGTATCAATTAATTACAAATGAAATGAGAGAAAAATTAACCTTGATCGAAAAGAAAAATAAACTTCTTTAAGTGTACATCAAATCATTTCGTCAACTCTCTCGGGCATTTCATCAAACACCTTGCATGCATACAAAAAAAACAGACTAGCACACAACCCCTCCTTCCATTTCAAAAAAAAATATGCCTCCAATGGTTTTGGGAGGGGGCTGCTGATCAGTATATATAAGCACCCCCCCCCATTTGTCCCGGTTTCAGTCACAAACCGGGACAACAAGGAGGCCATTTGTCCCGGTTTGAGACTGAAACCGGGACAGATGGAGGTTTTTTTCATTTTTTTATTTTCATTTTCTGTTTTCTGTTTTAAATAACTTTTGCAAACTTTGGATTTTGGAAAAACTATGAATATGAAAATGTTTGAATTTGACTAACTAATACAAAACCATTTTTTGTTCTCTGTTTTAAATAACTTTTGCAAACTTTGGAATTTGAAAACACTTTTGCAAACTTTAGATATATTTCCTTCAATACAAGAGAACACGCGCACACATAATTTTTGCGTAACGGAATACATAGATAGACTACTCATCAACGACATTAAGATGATCATTGTCCGTATTATAGCCGCGTAGACTATCCCACTTCCGTGCAATCTCGAAGCCAAGGCGAGCGTCTAAAGCAGCATATACGACTTGATCGTAGCTCAATGGAACGTTGCCCCATCCGAAAATTAGGTCTTTTTGTAACGTGTCTTCCTTGTCGTCATCCGTGTTCTTCTTCTTCTTGTATTTCTTCTTCTTCTCAAGATTTGTCCCAATGACCGCATTAGAGAGAGCATATAGACTAGGAGTAAAATTGCCAGTAGGGTTTCGGCGATCCCTCTGCAGGTCGACCGCGGACCGAATAATAATTCCGTAGTAGGCTAGCATCTTCATGTCATTATGGATTGCCACGCCGTAGAATTTGATTGTCTCATCACCTAAGAAATCGACGAGGACCTGTGGCACCCGATCAGCTTTGCAAATTTGGAAGACAAGAGTCTCGGTCGCCACCGAGAGTTGAAGGACGGCGGCGCACTCTGGAGTATCCTTCCGTCGAGGGTCGGTGAACTCGCAATCGAGTCCAACGGCTTTGATCGGAGCGACGTCGAGGAAGTTGTTCTTCTCGTCGCGGATCCACTTCTCCACGCGCCATGCACGAAGGGTGACCCACACCTTGAACCGCATGCCTTCCTTCTCGTAGTCGTAAAACTCATCGGACCGAGGCACGAGTGGCGCCATAGGGACGGACAAAAGAGAGGAGAGATGGCCGGAGAAATGGTGTGTGGAGGAGTCGTACTGTGCAGTGCATTTTATAGCGCCGGAGAGGAAGATGAATCGCTGGCGGAGAGCAGAGGAATTAATCGCCGGAGGGCAGAGGAATCGCCGGCGGCGCCGTATTTCCGCTCGTCTTCCGTGCGCGTCGAAAAAACGCGACGATGGCTCGCGCGCGTAACTGAAACCATGACATTTGTCCCGGTTCGTGACTGGAACCGGGACAAATGGGTGTCGCCTGAACTGCTCGGCGGGTGCTACCTCATTTGTCCCGGTTCGTGGCTGGAACCGGGACAAAGGGGTGTCGCCTGAACTGCTCGGCGCGTTTTATGCCCCATCTGTCCCGGTTTGCAGTACGACCGGGACAAATGGGGTTTTGGAGTTTGGTCCTTTAGCCTGTTTTCTACTAGTGTACCCAGAAGAATTAAGGAAGCCAGGAACAAATAACCTCCAATCTGAATTTGGTTTCCATGGCTTACCCTTGAAGTCTGCATTTGCGTTCCCAGAGAATGGACCACGAGTGGAATAGATAAGGGGTCCAGAGGCAGCTTCATTGTTTCAGCGAAGGTTACTGACACACAAGAATGAGATGCTCCAGTGTCGAACAATACCTTAGCAGGAAAAGAGTTAACTAGAAGTTTGCCCATTACAACTTCTGGAGCTTCCTCTGCCTCTTTGGCGTTGAGGTGGTTCACCCTTCCACTCCTAGCTGTAGCCAATTGTTGAGGAAAGCACAAACTAAAGCTTGTGTTGGAGAAGAACGAGTTTGTTGCTAATGAAGCTTGTTTTGTGGACAATGGATAGAGATATGGCCTAGATCACCGCACTTGAAGCAGGTTTTTGAAGTCACTGGCTTTGGCGGAATTTGAACATTTGGCCTTTTCTGAGCTTGAGAACCTCTTGTAGGAAACCTTACGGAGGAAGGACGAGGAGTGAACCCTAAAGGGCTTGGCAGATAGGTGGGTTGAGTTGGAGATGCATATGGAACCCAAAGCCTACACTTCTGTGGAGGTATGGTGTTTGCTGAAGAAGAAGCACCTTCAAGAGCATGTTTTCGAGATTCTTCAAACATCTCACGACCAAATTCCTCCTGGAGAGCTGTGTTGACGAGCTCTTCAAAGTTAACGCACTTGAACAAGGTGAGTGCATACTTCAGATTTGGTCTTAGACCTCTGCGAAATTCGGCTTGCTTCTGGGCATCAGTTGATACCTCATCTTGAGCATAGCGAGCCAGATGGTTGAACTCAGCTTGATAGTCCAGCACAGACATGCTTCCCTGAGTCAAGTCATAGAATTCATCACGCTTTCTTTCCATGACCCCATCGGTAATATGGTGGCGTTTGAAAGCCTCCTTAAACTCATCCCAAGTGATAACAACACATGGTACTCGTAACTGTTGGAAGTTCTCCCACCAAGACATGGATTTTCCGCGGAGAAGATAGGATACAAAAGGAACACGGTCCTCATCGGACACATGAGAAACAGCCAGAGCATTGTTCATTTCACTCAGCCAGTCATCTGCATCGAGTGGCTCAGAGGGAACATCAAACGTGCGTGGGTTTAGCTGGAGGAACTCTACAATTGTCACACGGCAGTTGCCCTGGTCTTGGTTTTGCTGAATGTGACCCAAAACTTGCGTCATCTGAGACAGCACTTGCCTCATTTTGGATGGCATATGAGTATCTTCTTCGCCACTCTCCATCATGAGGAGGATACAACGTTAACACCATAATCAGATAGACAAAATCCAATGTAAGTGCTCAAAGGATTACTTCAGATTGCAAGAAAGGATAACAAGGAACAAGACATGGCCATCCATCATGGTACGCCACTTAGTTTACTTCCAGAAAGGTTTAAAGAGAGGTAAGAACGAAGACTAGCACTAGAACGAGGAAAACCACTTGAGCTTGACGTAACTCCACCAAAGAGGAGAAACAACTGATTGATTCAAGAATGAAACTGAACGTAGCCGAAGAGGTTGATAACTGCTAAAACGAAGAGCACCACCTTGAAGACACCTGCAACTATGGTACTACAGAAACCCAGAACACGTGATGTCCTAATTTTTTTAAATTTAGTTGAGAAGGGAAATATCGTAACACTTCCTTACAAGAAGAACAGGGATGGTGGGTGGGGAAAGAAGTAAAAGAACATAATTCCTACTCTCACGTTTAAGAATTTCCTGATAGCTACAAAATATTTTTCTAGACTCAAACAACGACCAGTAGAAGGGAACCTGAGGGCGTTTAGGCTCTGATACCAACTGTCAGACCCTGAATTCAAGCTACACAAACAAAACGTAACGGTTGGGCCACACAACCAAGCAACATACTGGGGTTACCAATCTCAGGAACAAGTAGGCCTAGCTCGGAATGGATCATCGGCTGACAGTTCTTGGCGACCCCAACGTCACATACGTTTCAAGATTGTGCACGCAAGAACCCAAAAAGTCTACCAACTCGTATACTTCAACCATACACACATGGTATACGAGTCGGATTGTTAACAAGTAGGAACCACAGAATAAACCTAAGACACAAAGAAAGGAAATAATTATCCAAAGCTCTCACTGAGCAAAATATATCGAATAGCACCAATCAGAGGACACATGTCCCAATATTACACCATGCAGCGGAAAACAAACCGGTCTGAGTATAGACAAGAAGCCAAGGGCTCAAGGCCGAAATGGAAAAAGAAGGCCCATCCACGCGATCCACCAGGAAGAAGCCCAGGGGAACTCTAACTACTCGTCGTAGATTTCGTCGTCGAACTCCACGTAGTATCCACCAACCGGTCGTACGGAGAATCCTCAACTGTAGAAAAACCACAGCCCGCGAACGGGTCAATACACCGAAGCGTATCGAACAAGCTTAAGCTAACAGGTTACAAAACTGTAAGACTCCCAAAATATGGGGTTAAGTGGACTTAGCGGCAGCATCACTAGCAACCTAATAGAGACACGCTACAAGTTCCGTCTAAGTTAGAGAGGGATTAGAGGGCGCATAAGTTAACCATCTACAACTAACACCAATCATAACCCATTCTCGGATTAACCACCTCAACCAAGTATGAGGAAGCAATACGGGAAAAAAAACTCACACATTGAACAATTTTAGTTACAAGTTTTTGTGAAAGTAATTCTATATTACTAGTCAGGTTAATTAACAATGATTAGGTGTAAGTTGTTAATGATCTTATTAGCCAGCATCATCACCAAGTCGTCCATAACCGTGGACACGGCTCATCGATAAAATTATACCCTGCAGGGGTGCACTACTGGACCCGTACTCGTTCGATCAACCCCAAAAGCAAAGCCAGAAGGTAGTGCATCTCAACACGGCAAATCTCTTCTCTACAACCGATCCAGGGAACCGCATGATTGTGTGCACGGCTAATCAGGTCTAGTGCCCGCGGGATCGACCTTCATAGCACTCTAAGAACGTGCCACCCTATATGAGAATCGACTACTCCACCATCACGAGATCGTTAGGTAACATATGCATGCATCAAATGGAAAGCCCGAACTACTTACGGCGCCCTGGATAACAAGCGGATTAGATCGAAGCCACGGGGGGCTCCATAGGACCTCCCACAAGCGGTTAGTGCATTCGAAATTGGATCCGAGGACAAGAACTGAGTTCCTAGGTCGACACTTAGCAGAACAAAGCACCTCGCAAGGCCTTCCGCCGGTGCCTTATCTTTTAATTATAATTCCCAGTAGAAGATAACATTTTATTAAAGTAGACAATATATCATGCTAAGTATAAATGACATAGGACAAACAGACTCGCAGAACCAACCTTAAGCATGCACTACGACTCGCCAGGCTAACAGATAAACATACAACAGGTGATAGGATGTGAGGATAAAAGTGTATGGGCTGCAGGATAAACATATGATGGGATCGCAATTCAGGAATCGTAACTAGGATAGCATAGATCAAAAGGCAAGAATGAAAACCAAACAATCGTGTAACCGGTTAGCAGAATCTTTCCTGGCAGCTCGTGGCCCGGCACAAAGCTGGAATCTCAAGGATGAAAGTATCGGCAGCAGACACGTCGTCGTCTACCCAGAGAAGAGCAAAACACAGAGAATAGGAAACATAATCAATACAAAGCAAATGCGCAATCAAATGATGGTGCATTATGGTATGAGGTGATTAGGTCATATTAACGCGGGGATGAAATCCCGACAATTAATTAGGGTGCAAATTTTTTGTGTAACCAACAAATTAAATGTTGTTTAACATATATAGCATGGCATGGTGATTTGATCAATTTGAAAAGAGTAGGCAATAAATAAACATTTGCCCAACACATTCCATCTATTTTATTTAATTGCAAATTATTTATCTACCCATCAAATTAATTGTTTATTAGCATGGCAAGACATGGTGCAGATGATAAGATCAAATTAAATGGGATTAGGGCATTATATAATTATTACCCCTCTCATTCCATATTTAATTATTTAGTTGCATTTGTTAATTTAAACTGAGCATTTAAAATAAATGATGCAAAAATGACATAAGGATGTTATAATGTTGTTCATTGCATTTTTATGATATAAAAACATATAAAGATTATTTTATTTAAGTTTATAGATTTAAAGTTATTTCATTTATAAGCCTAGGGTTGTTTCTGTAATTATGCAGGGACTTGTTCGTGATGGAGAAGTTTTTGCGAGGGGCTAAAGCACTAAACCCGAAAGTGCAGGGGGCTCTGGGTAATTCCGCAGCGCAGAATCTGCTCTGGGTAATCCCGCAGCGCAGAGACTGACGCGCGGGCCAGGCTGACAGGGCGCTGACTGGACGCTACGATGGCACCACGGTCGCTGACCGGTGGGCCCGCACGCTCGGTCGTTGACAGAAACTAAAAAGACTGGCTTTTATTCATCGCGCCAGGGGGATTCGATCCCGCGCGCTCGGATGAGGAGAACAAGCGGAGCTGCTAGCCACTCGGACGGATCGTGTTGTTGACAGATCTATGTTCGAGTTTGTTTTTAACAGGAAACGAAGGTATGTAGCCTGACGAAACTGCAACCGAGCATCGTGGCGGAGGCGAAAGTCCGGCGTCGACCATGACTCGGGCGACGCTGGGGTGCGGGGTGCGTGGTGTGCATCGAGGTGTCGTGTGCGTGCTCGAGTGCAAATGAGAGGGACTTCTTCCTCGAAACCGTGCTCATTTTCTTCCATGCGCGACACGGCCGCGGTGTGGAGAGGGTCCGACGACGGCGGAATTCCGTCCAGAGGGGATAGAATCGACGGATAAAGGAGAGGGGAAAACCGCGGCTCACCTCGGGGTAGACGATGGCGAGAGGGGACAGCGCGGGGACGACGGAGTCGAGCGATTCGTGTCGAAGTAGGGGTGGTGGCGCTCGGACGAAGTCGGGGGAGTTGTGGGCGTTGCGGTGGCGTGCGGGGCTTCCGGGCCCGGTTGCTGGCCGCCGAGGACGGAGGTGACGGGGCGGAACCTGTTGGCGCGAGGAGGAAGAGAGGGGACGACCCGAGGTACGGCGCGGCGGCGAGGAGGTCGGGTGATTTTTGCGGTGTAGAGGAGCAGGGGAAAAAAGGAGAGGGAGGTGGCGGCGTTGTTAGAGGAAGGGGGTAGAGGGGACCTAGGGTTTTGGGGGCGCTGCGGGGTGGAGGCAAGCAGTGGGGCAGCACGGTGAGGGCAGCAGGGCAGCGCCTCCATCGCGTCCTCCACGCTGTAAAGCGAGTCGCCCGTACGGAGGTGGGGGACGAGAGAGGTGGGCCGGAGTTGGGACGGGCTGGGCCAGGGAGTGGCCCAGTTCGGCCAGGAGGGTCCCCTCCCCATTTTTTTGCCTTTCTTTTTCTTTTAACGTTTTTCTAGTTTTGTATTATTAAAACAAAACAGAAATTAAACATGATAAAAACCTTTGCACATTTTTAATAGTTTCAAAATAGTAAAACAAATTTACTAGTTTGATTCTTTATAAATATTTTGAAACTTCATTTGAAAATTATTTGACAAAAGCATTTGAAATTAAATATGCGTTTTGAAATTTGAAAGTAATTTATTTAATTGAAATGCAATTCAAAATGAAAGGTGCATGATGTCACACTATAATACACCACAAGCATACAATTTTGGAAAGTTACAAACGGGCTGTTACACACCCCATCACAGTGGTCACCTCTTTTCAACTGGAACAAATCCTACGCAACCCAAATGCCACAGATCGTGTCGCTGGGTGGAATATAGAGCTACAACCATTCAATTTGCACTTCGATACCACAAGGGTAATCAAAGGAAGAGCGCTGGCAGACTTCGTCGCTGAATGGACTGACCCAACCCCTGAAGAGCCTTTGGGAGAAGAGCAACAGCCCTCTGGAGACACAATGCCCAACCACTGGACCATGAAGTTCGACGGAGCTTTCGCCTGTCGCCACGGTGGGGCAGGCGTGGTCCTGATCTCACCAAAAGGCGACAAGTTGTATTACGCAGTCCAGCTGTGCTTCGGATCGACAAGATCTCCAACAATATCACCGAGTATGAAGGCCTGCTGGCTGGCCTACGCGTCGCAATCGCCCTAGGCATCAAGCATCTACTCATCAAGGGCGACTCCCAGCTGATCGTCAACTTATGTAACAAAAGCTACAAGCCTAAGGACGACCACACGACCGCATACCTTGAAGAAGTCCGTAGGCTTGAGAAGCACTTCAGGGGAATGGAGCTCATGCACATCCCAAGAAAGGAGAACCAAGAGGCTGATGAAATCGCCAAGCGCGCATCAAAGAGACAAGCTCAGCCGCCAGGAGTCTTTGAAGAAAGGCTCGTCAAAGCATCCATAAAGCAGCCTCAACAGGCCATGCCCGCAAGCACAGACGAAGCGCTCCCGCCACCACCTGCAAACGGGGCTCCAGATTGTGGGCCCCCTACATGGGAGCGCCTGTTGCTCACAGTGGTGCATCAAGAAGCAGGATGGATCGACGAGATCAAAGACTACCTCGACAAAGGGATCCTTCCCAAGGAAGATTTTTAAGCGGAGCGAATCGCCCGCCAAGCAAAATCTTACCAAATCCTCGAAGGGAATCTCTACCACAAGCGCCCAAACGGCACCACGCTAAAATGCGTTCCTCCTGAAGAAGGCAAACTGCTGATCATGGACATCCACAGCGGGGAATGCGGCCACCATTCATGCGCCCGCACCCTCGCGGGCAAAGTCTTCAGGAGCAGCTTCTACTGGCCTCAAGCACTTCAGCATGCAGTGGATATCATCCAAGCATGTGAAGCCTGCCAATTCCACGCCAAGCAAATCCACCAACCTGCGATGGGGCTACAGACCATTCCGCTCTCCTGGCCGTTCGCGGTCTGGGGGCTGGACATCCTGGGACATTTCCCAACAGCGCAAGGCGGATATCGCTACCTCTTCGTGGCCATTGACTAGTGCACCAAGTGGCCTGAAGTGGAGGCGACACGCACGATCACAGCAGCCGCGGCGGTGAAATTCATCAGAGGCCTGGTCTGCCGCTTCGGAGTGCCTAACCGCATCATCACCGACAATGGCTCGCAATTCACCAGTGGCATCTTCAGAGCCTACTGCGAAAGAATGGGCATCAAGCTCTGCTTCGCCTCAGTCGCTCATCCGCAAAGCAACGGACAGGCTGAGCGCGCAAACGCAGAAGTTCTAAAGGGACTAAAGACCAGGACCTTCGACATCCTCAAAGGCCACGGCAAGGGTTGGATCAACGAGCTCCCTTCGGTGCTCTGGCCCATCCGCACAATGCCACCAAAGCTTACGGGGGAAACACCGTTCGCCCTCGTCTATGGAGCCGAAGCAGTCCTCCCCACAGAGATAAAGCATGGATCCCCACGGTTCCTTGCCTTTAACGAGGCCCAGCAAGAGGACCTCCACAACGACGACCTGCTGCTTCTCGAGGGACTGCGACGCCGTGCTACCCTACGAGCGGCCAAATACCAGCAGGACCTGAGACGCTACCACAGCCGCAACGTGCGCTCGCGTACCCTGGAGGCAGGCGATCTCGTCCTCATGCGAATCCTCTCCAGGGAAGGACTCCACAAGCTGTACCCGATGTGGGAAGGCCCCAACAGGGTCACCCACATCGCCAGGCCAGGCGCAGCCCGCCTCGAGACTCAAGACGGCATCCCCGTGAAGAATCCATGGAAAATCATGCACCTATGCAAGTTCTACCCGTGATCATCGTCACGCCCGTGATCATCGTCACGTCAAGACATCTGGCGGAAGAGCCAGCTTACGGCTCAACCTCCAAGCATTTTTTGTCTATAGAGGTTAAAAGCTCACGGCTTAAACCGCCCAAGAATTTCTTGTGTCCAAAAGGAACAAACGCAGAACGTGATCATCGTCACGCCCGAGATCATTGTCACGTCAAGACATCTGGCGGAAGAGGCAGCCTACGGCTCAACCTCCAAGCACTTTTTGTCTCTAGAGGTTAAAAGCTCAAGGCTTAAACCTCCAAGCTCCAAAGGCTTCCCTCGAGGGTCAACCCTCCGAGCTCTCCTTGTAACGAGCCACCTCAGGCCGTTGAGAGTCTCTGCCACTAATTGGTGGTCCCCATGCCTCGACATGGTCAAAACATTAACTTGACAACCCCAAGCATAATGAGACAATTTCGTTCCCAAGTGAACTTAGCACTACGGCGCCGCTATGTAATATATTGGTGAGTTTTATTTACGCATTACTTTGTTGAAATGTGCGCTTATATCTCTCCACATGCGTACCTCGCGAGCGGGGGCTGAGTATGGTGCCAGTGCATCAAATGACACACCAGCAACACTGCAAAACCCAAGGATCCGAGCTCTGGCTGGAGGGCAAGATCCCACAAACACGCCATCTGTACAGAGGACCTTGGTACTCACTCTCCTCGCGAGGAACGCCTGAGCGCGCACGAGTCCCCTGTACCGTGTTCCAGTGTTTGGGTTCGCCCCTCTAACATCTACAGGCAAGGAAAGCCCCCACAAGCCTGAGGAGGCATCCGGGAACGATCCCTCAAGAGGACCTCCCCGCCAGGCAAAAAGCCTCTACAGGGCGAAAACCTAAAGAAGCTAAGTCTCGCACCCATGCCTTAAGAGCGTTTTCTCCCCCTCTAGCGCACGTTTGCCCCTCAAGCGACTTCGCTTTCCCTTACGCTTCATGGACTACTCGCACGTCTAAGGGGGGCACTTGAGCATCGCGACTCAGGGCTCTTACCTCTCCTAGGCCTAAATTCCCCCCGGCCTTGCGGAGTCATTGGTCCTGCATACCGAAGTGGCGGAGTCATGGCACGAAGAGACGGGTCCTACCGTCACAGAGACAAATAGACATGAAGATGAGTCCAAAGAGACCTCTCGAGGGGCAAGCAAGCTTAGAACAAAGGGCGAATAAGAATATATTACAGGCCAAAAGGGTCATAAATGTCTAAACACAAGATTGTTTCAGATACAAGCGCACGCAGGCGCGATAAGGTGTGGCTCAGGCGGAGGGGGCGTCGTCTTGGACTTCCTCCACGGCGCCCTCCTCGGTCTCGGCAGAAGCGGCCCCCTCCTCGCTGTCCTCTGCTGCAACCTCCGCTCGCCTAAAGCGGTTGCAGAAGGCGTCAACCTGCTCGCAGAGGGAGTTGGAGACCATGTGCGTGTCCTCGCCTCGGGCGTCCTCCGTCGCGGTGGAGAGTTCGAAGCCTGGCGTGAGGAGCCTGAGGTTGGTGAAGATACGATCAACAACCACCCCTAGGAGCTACCGGCTCTCGTCCTCGATCATCTCGCGAAGCTCGGCGACAGGGCCCTCGAGGGCCGCGAATATCTGGTCAAAATAGACCAGGTACATGGCAGCATCGCCACGGCCTCGGACCTTGTTGTGCGGCGCGTCCGCGCCGAGCTGCACCGCGAGCTCGTTGCCGCGGGCGACCAACGCCTCGAACATGCGCTCACGCTGCTTCGTGAGCGCATGAGCCGCCTGGGCTGAGTCCGACGCCTCCGCCGCACGCTCCATCGCAGGAGCCACCTGCTCCTCCACGTCCTTAGCCAAGGAGTTGAGGCCGTGAACTGCCTCATTGCGGGCCTCCTCCGCTCGGCGACGGCCATCCTTGGCGTGCTTCAGGTGGGCCTCCAGCTTGGAGTTGGCCTTCTCGAGATCAGCGATCCATAGAGCATCCGTGTCGCGCCCCAACTCTTATTAAAGTTGGAACACCTGTGTTATGTGCTAGTCCCTGGATCACTGCTAGCACCACAGTACAAAATACAGGATATCATTGCATAAGTATTAAATTGCTACAACGAGATCCAAAAATATTAGCCAAGTATAGCTTTATTACAAGTTGCATAGCCATGGGGGCTAGCTAAAATTCAGAGTTCACAACGAAAGCGAATAACAATGAGCCTCAGCTTCAAGCATGCGCCACAGGCAGACATGTTGGGTGTAGACTCGAGTCCAAATCTTATTCTTCATCAGAATTACCTGCACATTTGAATATGCAGCCCCCGAAGGAGGTCAATACAATGATGTATTGGCAAGTGACTATGGGAGATATAAAATGACAAGTCTAAAATCTATATGCATATCTGGCTTGGTGGGGTTGGAGGCTATTTTGTAGAAAGCAAGTTTTCTCCTATCTTTTGTAAAACATTTTTATTTCTCAAGACTTGGCACCAAGGGATAAAGCCCAAGTGCACCAACAATTCTTTCCTTAGTCAAATTTTACTTTATGAAAAACAGTGTTGAGATTCTTCTGCCCATCCTCGTCCAGTTAATCGAAGTAGTCCATTTCCGGGGACACGGCTAAGTACTTAGATTTTAACTCTGCAGAGGTTGTGCACTTTCACCTTTAGACTCAATTAGCCCGAGAATCCTATACACGAGGAGTGTATTAAGGAAAGGAGAGAATTGAGACAAGAACTTTCAGAAGAAGAATGCAACCATACTAGCAAGACCCGTTCCACCTATCATCTCTACATCTGCTTGTCAAGCTGACAGGTTGCACCCTCACAACTTAATTATTCTAGACAGAGCCCATTGTCAAAAGGCTGCACGGGAAGCTTCCAAACTTGGAGGGACTTGGTAATCTCTTCGTTCCTGGGTGGCCGTCCACAAGTGTACTTCTGGGTAACAACCACCATACTCATGGCACTAAGTAGAATAGACATTCATCTTAGGCGACGACAACCACAAGCATAGTCCCAAAAGCCACTCAACATAAACCATAACAACCAATTCCACCCAGATGTGTATTTTAGATTTTAACACTTAGAAACATTTCCATAACATGACAAACATTTTTATAGCATGGCTAAGCAACTAATAAAATCTTTTCATGGCTGCTTAGGAAAAGGGTGGCTTCACACTACTAGGATATTTGTAAAATATAAACTAACTTAGCATTATAAAATAAATCAAAAATCCCTATCATGCATACTACTCAAAATATAATACGTATGCATATAGAAAGTATTGGGTATGATATGAGTGTCACTTGCCTTGGTAACAGGAGGAGCAAGCACAACAAGAATAACAATCACAAGCAAGCCCTTCCTCTTCTTCACAATCTAGCACAAGCAATAAATAAAATAAATACCAACAAAAATCATCACAACACCAAACATAAATATGTATGCATGAATGATATGCTATGAAAATAGGACACACTTATTAATAATTTTTATCCTCTGTTATTAAATGAATGAAATATAATTTCTAGGAATTTCTTATTTTATTTATCAATTAAATAATTGAAAACAATATAGCAAAACTTGATTTCTATAATTAAAACTTTTATTGTTTTATGAAATTTTTCATTTAAGACATTTATTAATATTGCTGGACAGAGGGAATTAATATAACCCTAAAACAATTAATTTATTTCCAAATCATTTTTATTATTTAAGTTATTATTTTAATAGCCGAAATGCTCTTATGCTAATTAGATAAATTATAATTTGTCAAAAGGAAAAACAAATGATGTAGAAATAAATTTCATGAGCAGGGCTATCCGTGGATATAAAATTTATCAAATTTGAACTTATGGATCAAAAGTTATTAATTTTCTAAGTTTTGCATATTTTCTGTTTTATTTATAAAAATTCCTGCGAAAAAGAAATAGCAGGGCTACGTGGCGCGATCTCATTGGTCGGTACCGCTTCGACGCGGATCGGCTGCGAGAGCCGTCCGATCTAATTTAAAATGGACGCGCGAGATCTAATCGATCTAGATCCATTGGATCTAGATCTAACGGTCCACGATCCGTTGACCAAAAACGGTCGGCGCAGTCGCCGGAGTTCGCCCGACCGCGGCGGCGCCACGGCAGGCGTTGCTCGTTCTCACGTCATAGGAGGCTACGGGACGAACGGAGCTTACCGAGATAGCGGACGTCGGGGCGGAGTCGATGGCGCGGTGGTGGTCGTCGGCGTGGTCTTCTCCTCCTCTCGCAGCTCGCCGGAGTTGCTTGCGGCGGCGGTTTCTTTCGGGCGTGGATGAATACGACGTTCGGCTGCAAAATAATCCGCGGGACGAAGTCAAAAACGTGCGCAATGAGGAGGGGAATCGAGGAGGCGCAAATACGAGCTCGGGGGTGGTCGGAGTACTCCGTACGGCGTGCTTTACGGCGGCGGAGGTCCGAGCTCGCTCGCGAGCTGCCCGGTGGCGGAAGATTTAGGGTTTGGGGTGCAGAGGGTTGCGGCGGAGGTGGGGGTTTAAATAGGGTGGCGCGGGGAGCAAACCTCACGCTGATTCCGCTCGAGAATCACGGCCGGTTTCCGATTTCGAATCGGGCGCGATCTCCGGCGGGAGGAAGACAAAGCTGATAGGTGGGTCCCACCTGTCAGCGAGAGGAGGGAGGAGATGGGCTGCGCGGGCTGGCTTGGGCCGCGTTCGGATGCGCGCGCGGTGGATAGCTAACGGGCCGGCCCGATTCCTTTGCTTTTTAATGAAATTAATATCTGTTTTTAAATACTGATTTCAAAAATGATTTTTAAACCTACTCAAAACATATCAGAAAAATTCATAAAACTATGTTTTGGAAAGGTTATCAAAATTGGAACTTTTTAATATTATACTTGCCCATAAATAAATTGCTAAAATAATATTTATTAAAGGGGTTTAAATAAACATTTTCTGGAATTATAGATTATTAAATCTTATAATTTGATGTTTTATTTTATATTTTTGTGGTGTAGTTTTATGTCTATTGATGAATGATGAATGGATGCAAAGTTTTAAATTTTTGCAAATTTTGGGATGTTACAGACTAACCCCCTTAAGAGGAAGCTCGCCCTCGAGCTTCGGAAAGGTCAGCAAATAGGTGTGGATGGTCTTCTCGAAGATCATCCTCTCGTTCCCAGGTGGCTTCTTCCTCGGTGTGATGATTCCACTGGACTTTGCAAAATTTGATGGTTTTGGTACGGGTGACTCTTTCTGCGGTCTACAGTATCTTGATGGGTTTCTCTTCGTAGGTCAAGTCACTCTCCAAATGTACTTCTTCGAGGGGTACAATATCCTTTTAAGGAACTCCCATCATCTCGGGGTGACATTTCTTCAACTGACTGACATGGAACACATTATGAACCGCAGACAGAGCTTCTGGTAGCTCTAACTCATATGCTACTTCACCTTTGCGAGAAAGAATTTTGAAGGGTCCAATGAATCGAGGTGCTAACTTTCCTTTAATTCCAAACCTCTTTACACCTCGGAGTGGTGATACTCTAAGATAGGTTCTATCACCCACCTCGTCGGTGACTTCTCTACGTTTAGAATCTGCGTAGCTTTTCTGGCGTGACTGTGCTATCTTCAATCTATCCTTAATTAGCCTGACCTTCTCTTCAGCCTCTTGGATTATATCAGGTCCAAAGAAACTTTGTTCTCCTACACCACTCCACAACAATGGGGTTGTGCATTTCTTCCCATATAATGCATCAAATGGTGCCATCTCAATGCTAGCTTGGTAACTGTTATTGTAGGAGAACTCAGCATAGGGTAGATTGTCATCCCAACTAGATCCATAATCGAGCGCACAAGCTCTTAACATATCTTCTAAAATATGATTTACTCTTTCAGTCTGGCCATCCGTTTGCGGGTGAAAGGCCGTACTGAATTCCAATCTGGTTCCCAAAGATTCGTGCAACTGCTTCCAGAAATGAGATGTGAACTGGGTCCCCCTATCGGACACGATACTCTTGGGAACACCATGTAGGCACACAATTCTCTTCATGTAAATATCTGCTAACTTTGTGCTTGTATAGGTGGTCTTCACGGGTACAAAGTGAGCTATTTTGGTTAAACGACAAACAATAACCCAAATAGAATCATACCCTGATCTGGTCCTTGGTAACCCGGTGATGAAATCCATCCCAATAGAATCCCACTTCCAATCAGGTACCTTTAAAGGTTGCAAAAGTCCTGCTGGTTTCTGATGTTCTGCCTTTACTCGACTGCATACATCGCACTTAGCGATATATTCTGCTATTTCTCTTTTCAGATTGTTCCACCAAAATCTCTCCTTCACATCCATATACATATTGGTATTTCCCGGATGAATAGAATAAGGTGTCTCATGAGCTTCTTGCAGAATTTACTTTCTAATATCAGGATCATTGGCCACACATATACGTTTTTCAAACCACAAAGTTCCTTGCTCATCCTCATGAAATCATTTAGCTTTTCCTGCTTCCAGATTGACTTTGATTTCTTCTATTTCCTTGTCTCCTTTCTGCGCTTCACGTATCTTGTCCATTAAAGTAGGTTGTACTACTAATGAGGCTATAAAACCTTCTGGTACTACTTCCAATCTGAGGTCCTTGAATGCCTTGCATAAATCTTTGGGTAATTCTTCTGCTGTGAGGCCATTCACATATGCTTTACGACTCAGGGCGTCTGCTACTACATTTGCCTTTCCTGGGTGATATTGGAAACTTAGATCATAATCCTTGATAAGTTCCAACCACCTTCTCTGTCTCATGTTCAATTCCTTCTGAGTAAAAATGTACTTCAAACTTTTGTGGTCCGTGAATACCTCACATCTTTTCCCCATCAGGTAGGGTCTTCAAGTTTTTAGGGCATGTACTACTGATGCTAACTCGAGATCATGAGTTGGATAATTTGCTTCATGCTTCTTGAGTTGTCTAGAGGCATAAGATGCCACCCTGCCTTCTTGCATCAACACACTTCCCAGACCTTGGTGTGAAGCATCACAGTACACTTGAAATTCTTTCTCCAAATCAGGTAAGCATAGAACTGGGGCTGAAACTAGACGTTTCTTAAATTCCAGAAAACTGGCTTCGCATGCCTTAGTCCACTCAAATTTCTTCTCCTTCTTTAATAATTCCGTCAATGCCTTGGCGATTTTGGAAAAGTTTTCTATAAATCTTTGGTAGTATCCTGCTAGGCCAAGGAAACTCCATAATTCTCCAACATTCTTTGGTGAATCCCAATTGGTTACAGCTGAAACCTTTTCAGGATCCACTGCTATACCCTCTTTAGATACTATGTGACCTAGGAATGCGACTTGTTCCAACCAAAATTCACACTTGCTGAATTTGGCATATAACTTATGTTCACGTAGTCTCTGCAATACTAGGCGTAGATGTTCTTCATGTTCTTCGTGACTCTTGGAGTAGACTAGAATGTCATCTATGAACACTACCACAAACTTGTCCAGGAAATCCATGAACACTTTATTCATCATATTCATGAAATAAGCGGGAGCATTTGTTAATCCAAATGGCATTACTGTGTACTCATATGAGCCATATCTTGTAACAAATGTTGTCTTTGGTATATCCATCTCTCTAACCTTCATTTGGAGGTAACCTGATCGAAGATCAATCTTGGAGAAGACACAAGCACCTTTTAGTTGATCAAATAGCTCATTTATCTTGGGTAACGGATACTTGTTCTTTATGGTGTGTTCATTTATATCCCGGTAGTCCGTGACTAGTCTCTGGGTTTGATCTTTCTTTTTGACAAATAGAACTAGCGCTCCCAGGGCGAAGAACTTGGGCGGATAAATCCTTTCAGAAGGTGTTCCTCCAGTTGCTTCTTGAGCTCTTTTAGTTCATCGACGGCCATAGGGTAAGGTCTCTTAGCTATTGGTCCGGTACCCGGTTTCAGTTCAATGAGAAACTCCACATCTCTATCGGGTGGCATTCCCGGTAATTCCTCTAGGAAAACATCTAGGTACTCCTGGACAATCAGCACATCCCCAAGGCTAACCCCCTTAAGAGAATTTAGCCTAACTTTCTTAAGTTCAAAAGTTGATCTGAATTTAATCTTCTGCTTCTCTGGGGTGGTGAGGGTGATAGCTCTGTTTGCACAGTCTATGGTTCCTTCAAAACGGGTCATCCAATCCATTCCAATGATAACATCCATTAGTAGAGAATAGGCCAAAGGACCAAATGCAAATAGCCCATCTGTCCCGGTCGTATTACAAACCGGGACAGATGGGGGCCTGTAGAGGCCGGGTGCATGTGCAATGGGACATTTGTCCCGATTTCAATCACGAACCGGGACAAATGGGGCGTGCCTCAAGGCACCAGCCTATTTGTCCCGGTTTGTGATTGAATCCGGGACAAATGGCCCATGCCTATATATACTCAGCAGCCCCCTCCTCTCTTCCAAAACAAGGAGGCATTTTTTTATGAAATGGTAGGAGGGGGTGTGTGCTAGTTACATTTTTTTACTTATGCATGCAAAGTGTTCGATGAAATGCCCGAGAGAGTTCACAAAATGATTTGATTTACACTTAAAGTTTATTCTTCTTTTCGATCAAGGTTAATTTTTCTCTCATTTCATTTGTATTTAATTGATACCGTACGTGCATGTTCTGTAATGGTGACGTGGGGCTACCTTGCGGGTAGCCCACGATGATGCTACCTGGGCCGCGCCAAGGATGGAAAGGCCCACAGGAGGCCCACGCGGGATACCATGTAACCTAGTCCAAGTCGGTTAGGAAGCATAACCTGCCATATCTGTAGATGCCATCGGCACCAACCAACCCGAGACCTGGCTGCCTATAAAGCCAGGAGGGTTGCCCGTCCCATAGGACACGCTCAGAACCACAACAAACCCTAGCGAGATCGCAATCTCGCCATTGTAATCGCTACTCGCATCAATAATCAGACAAGGAGGAGTAGGGTGTTATCCTCCGGGAGCCTGAACCTGGGTAAAACCTTGCTTGTCAGCCGTCGTGATAACCTTGCACTCTTCTCTCTCCCCATCAATCAACCAGGGGTGCACAACCCTGGGACTTGTCGAGTTAACACCTCGTCAATTGGCGCCGTCTGTGGGAAGATCAAACAAGTGCTAGGATCATGGTCGCACCGGCTCCACCCGCAATGAAGATCGGCGCATCCGCCATCAGGGAGTCGATCCGATTCGGCTCCTTCGAGTACGTCATCCACTCGCCAGCTCATCAATCGGTGTACGCCGATCTGGACAAAGGTATCCACATCACCTTCGGCTCCGTATTCTGTTGCATCGATAGTCGTGGCATACTCAGGTCTACGACTACCGCGCTACGCGCGACGGCGTCACCAAAATCGCCAACCATCGCGCCCGCTGGACCCGCCGAGATCGCATCTGCCGCACCCGCGGAGATCGCGACCGCTGAACCCGCGAAGATCGCATCTGCCGCACCCGCGGAGATCGCGACCGCTGAACCCGCGAAGATCGCATCTGCCGCACCCGCGGAGATCGCGACCGCTGGACCCGTTGAGATCGCGTCTGCCGCACCCGTGGAGATCGCGACCGCCGAACCCGCGAAGATCGCATCTGCCGCACCCGCAGGATTTGCGCCAGCTGCACCCGCGAAAGGGACATCTACATCGACAATCTCGGCAACGGTCGCGCGAATCGAGTCTACTACCTCAACCTCGGTCGTGCGGTCAGTCAAGTCAAGATCCACCTCCACCATCGCAAACGCACGGGCGACCAGGGGCCCGCGTCCAACAGCCATGTCGCGCGCGCCCTCGTCTTCGTGGAAATCCCAGGTCTACCCCAAGCCAATCGCACTCTCCCCGGCGAGTGTAGGCACATGGACAATCGCGAAGAGACGCGACAGCGAGTGCGCCGCGCGCCACGTCGCAGCAATTTTCGACCCCGAGCAGGAAGCGGGTGATAGAAGCAGCAGCGGCAGCACCAACTCCCCAACTCAAGTCTACCCCAAGCAAGTCTTCATGGCCGGCACAGCACCGCATGACGACGAAGACGAACCCGCATATCCGCTAGAAGTGGACATGCCGGACCAGACTAAACTTGTCATCACACGGGACATGGCGATCCAAGCCATGAAACATGTGGACGAGGGCACGTTCCCCCCACCCAACGCACCTCGAGAAGACCACCTGGCGGTCCAGTACTTGCTACGCAAGGAAGGCGAACGGATTCGCGCCGAAAAGGCCGAACTTCTCAGGCGCAAAAGGGACGCGGATGCATCAAGTGCCAGGCGGGCCGCCCTCTCTTTCACATCCTCCACAGAGGTGAACCAGGGAGCACGGCGAACCAGAGCCCGTGTCCCCCACATGGCAGAAGCTGATTGAACAAGGCTCACCCGTAACCTCGACTCGTCCTTCGTCACCGAAGATGAAAACGAGATACCCGTCCCAAAGACGGCGAACGCCGCCCTGATATCAGTCGAGACATACCTCCGGCTCACGCAGCCACCGGAGGGGGACGCGCGCTCCCTTCTCCACAAGCAACAAATTGCCTCCATAAGGGCAATCGAAGAAGCTCTGGCGGCCAAGGGGCCAAGTAACCAAGCGCACGAACCAACGACGTCGGGCATCCCGGCGGCGCAACGACAACCAGTCAAGGACCTCCGTGACGTCCTGACGCAGAAGACGGTGGACCACAACCGCAAAGAGCGTTCGGCTAGTGCGGCACACGCGGACGACCACACCGACCGCGACTTCGAGCCATGTGGCGCGGCATGCTTTAGCTTCAAAATCCGCGACACCCGCATGCCTAAAGGCTTCAAGTTGACGGCTGGCACACCAAAGTACGACGGGAAGCAAGACCCGAAGCTATGGCTCGAAGACTACCTCATTGCTTGCACCTGCCAAGGCGGGACATCGACCACGGCAATGCAGTACATCCAGCTCATGCTGACAGACTCTGCACGCGGGTGGCTCACAAGCCAACCCAAAGACTATTTCCGAACATGGGAAGAATTCCAGGATAACTTCATCAAAAGTTTCTCGGGAACATTCGCCAGGCCAACGACCTATATCGAGTTGCAGGCCTGCAAGCAAGGGGAGGATGAGTCGCTCCGCTCTTACATCCAGAGGTGGACACTCCTCCGCAATACCATGGAACCCGTATCAGAGGACCGAGTGATGGACGCCTTCATGCATGGCGTCGCTCGCCGCGACCTCCGGGAGGAATTCGGTAGGCTCCAGCCGAAGACCACAATAGAACTAATGAAGACAGCCAACCAATGGGCCGAAGGAGAGGACTACGTCCGCGAAACTTCTCCCAAAAAGGAAGGCGAAACAAGCAACTGGCGCGAGGCACGTCATAAGAGGAAGGCACGTTACACCCACGATTCAATCGAATTAGTAGCGGCGGGTTATGAAACCCCCCGCCAGGTCAAGCGTGAGGGCAGCCGACAGCACGAGCAAAGTCGACAGCCCAGCTCGAGTCAGTACAACCCTGGCAGCAGCAGCATCGGCCACAGTGATGGAAGTCAGAAGCACGAGTGGAAGCGCCCGTTGACCCCAGCAGAGGAACTGATGCAACCCTGTAAGCATCACTCGTTCCGCCACCCGGAAACAGGAAAGTGGGGTTCAAACCACCTGTTGAAGGATTGCCGCAAAGCAAGAAAGATCTACCATGCCATGCAGCAAATCATCGCCCCGGTGTAGGCCATTCAAGCGGCACCGCAGCTAGCCATCCAGGCAGCACCCGCAAACAATAACCAAGTGCAGGCGGCAGGAGCGTTCCCCCAGCCGCAACAGCAGCAGCAAGGTCCGTCGGCGGCAGCCGACACGTACCCAGCCGCACGGGGACAACTGAACATGATCCAGAAGGGACCCCCGTCGAACAGGAGGCAGAAGATCATCACACGCCAAGTACTCCAGGCCATCAACAGCCCGCGCGCTATACCAGACTACCTGCGCGGGTCGGAGACACCAATCACATTCTCCAGGGCAGATCACCCAGCAGAGGTAGTCCGACCCGGACACGCCGCACTCGTGATTGAGGCCCTGATAGGCGACTACAGCCTGAAAAAGGTATTCCTGGACGGAGGCAGCGGCATCAACATCATATTCGCCGACACCCTCAGACGAATGAACAGATCGACAGAGAAATTGCCGGAGTCGGAGACCACCTTCCACGGCATAGTACCAGGGCAAGCAATCACGCCCATGGGAACAAACGCACTCGATGTCATCCTCGGTACACCCGGGCACTTCAGGAAGGAGTCGATAGACTTTGAGGTCGTCGACTGGAAGTCACAATACCACGCCATCCTCGGACGCCCAAGCTTTGCCAGGTTCATGGCAGTACCCCACTACGCCTACCTGATGATAAAGCTGCCCGGACCGAAAGGAGTGATCACCGTCCGCGGCGACTTCGGGCTCTCCAACAGCTGCGACCGCGAGTTCGCCAAGATCTCCGAGTTCTTCGGCGTCGAAGAGCACTTCAAGGCCATATCAGCCGACAATGACAAGACCATCTTCCCGGCTCGCAAGAAGCCCGCCAAGGACGCAGCGTTCAACACGAATGACGACACTGTCACCCACCAAGTCCATCCGACTGACAGCGGAAAGACAGTCAAGGTATCATCAAGCCTGACCCCCGCATAGGAAGGCGCGCTCGTCGAGTTCCTACGTGAGAACTGGAAAATCTTCGCATAGCAACCTTCTGACATGCCAGGGATACCCAGGGAACTCGCCGAGCACTCTCTGAAAGTACACAAGGACGCAAGACCTGTCAAGCAATCCATGCGACACTTCTCAGGGCCCAAACGAGACGCTATCACCATGGAAGTCGACAGATTACTGCACGCCAAGTTCATCCGAGAGATCAAGGACTCGGACTGGGTCGCCAACCCGGTTCTAGTTGAGAAAAAGAAGACGAAGAAACTACGCATGTGCGTGGACTTCACCGCAGTCAACAAATGCTGCCCCAAGGACCACTTCCCGCTCCCGTGGATAGACCAGATCATCGACTCGACTCCAGGTTGCGAACGCCTATCTTTTCTGGATGCCTACTCAAGTTACCAGCAGATCAGGCTGAAAGTCGAGGACGAAGAGAAGACAGCCTTCATCACACCCGACGGCGTTTTTTGCTACCAGACGATGCCGTTCGGGTTAAAGAACGCAGGTGCCACGTACCAGCGGACAATGCAAGCATGCCTCAAGGGGCTAATCGGGCAGATCGTCCAAGTCTACGTCGACGATATCGTCGTCATTACCCGGAAGGAGGATACCCTAGTCGACGACCTACGCAAGGTCTTCGCCGCACTGGACGTGTATCAGATCAAACTCAATCCAGAGAAGTGCGTGTTCGGCGTACCAGCCGGAGAGCTACTAGGGTACCTTGTATCCGCAAGAGGAATCGAAGCAAACCCCGAGAAGGTGCAGAACATACTCACAATGCCAGCACCAACGAAGCTCAGGGAGGTGCAACGATTAGCTGGCCGAGTCGCAGCTCTCAGCCGGTTCATTAGTAAGTTGGGAGAGAAAGCCTTACCCTTCTACCAACTGATGAAGAAGTCATACAAGTTCGAGTGGACACAAGAGGCGCAGGACGCATTCGACCATCTCAAGAAGACACTGACAACCTCTCCAGTCCTCGTGGCACCACTGGAAAACGAGCCGCTCTACCTATACGTCTCAGCAACGAACAGGGTGGTGAGCACGGTGCTCGTAGTCGAACGCGAAGAGGAAGGGCACAGCCACCCGGTGCAGAGGCCCGTCTACTACCTTAGCGAAGTACTCACCTTGTCCAAGCAGAATTACCCTCATTACCAGAAGCTGGCATACGGAGTCTTCATGACCTCCAGAAAGGTCGTCCACTACTTCTCCGAGCACCCGATCACGGTGGTAAGCTCCTCCGGACTAGCAGACATCCTCACAAATCAGCGCGCGACAGGACGAGTCGCCAAGTGGGTTGTCGAACTAGGACCATGGGGGCTGAAGTATGCTCACCCGAAGTCCATCAAGGCCCAAGTTCTCCCAGAATTCACCACCGAGTGGATAGAAGCCCAGCTACCGAATGTCCCCGACTTGTCCAACGCATGGACAATGTACTTTGATGGCTCCAAGAAATTCAAGTCAGCCGGGGCAGGAGTCGTGCTCATCTCCCCCAAAGGCGACAAGCTCAAGTATGTCCTACAGATGGACTTTCCGACGCCGTCCAACAACGAAGCCGAGTACGAGGCCCTGATCCACGGCATGCGGATGGCCAAGAACTGCGGCGCCATGCACCTCATGATCTACGGCGACTCCTACCTGGTGGTACAGCAAACCATGTAGTCATGCGACGCCGTCGCTGACAACATGATCGGCTATAGAGACCTCTACAATCAGATGGAAGGAAACTTCGACGGCTGCGAGCTGCGCCACATTGGCCGTGAGAGCAACGAGGAGGCCGACGTCCTCGCTAACGTGGGCTCAGACAGGGTGCCAGTCCCACCCGGCGTCTTCCTCGAGTGCATCACGCAGAGATCCATCAAGACTGAGGGTACAGCAAGCACTGCAACAACAAAAGGCGATGCCAACCCGCCAAGCCAAGACAAGGTCCCCATGGAAGTCATGCTAGTCGAAGCCACATGGACAGGACCATACCTGGCGTACATACTACATCAGAAGCTGCCAGCTGACCCAGTCGAAGCAAAGCGCATCATCAGACGCTCCAAAAGTTTCACCGTCATCAACGGAGAACTCTACAAAAGAAGCATCTCAGGAATCCTGCAAAGGTGCATAGATCCAGTCGACGGCCAAGCCATCTGACTCGACATCCACGCGAGTACCTGCAGGCATCACGCCAGCAGCCGGGCACTGGTGGCCAAGGCGCTACGAGCCGGGTTCTACTGGCTCACAGCCATGCAGGATGCCGAGGAGCTGGTGAAGAAATGCACAGGGTGCCAGGAATTTGCCAACAAACCGCACGCCCCAGCATCAGAGCTCAAAACAATACCACTAGCCTGGCCCTTTGTCCAATGGGGCCTGGACATGGTGGGCCCGCTGAAGAAATCCTCACCCGGAGGTCACACTCACCTCCTGGTCGCAGTCGATAAGTTCACAAAATGGATCGAAGCCGTGCCCATCACAAGTTCGACTGCATCCACAGCGGTCAACTTCATCAGGTCAATCATCTTCAGGTTTGGAGTACCTAACGGGATCATCACCGACAATGGCTCGAACTTCACAGCCGAAGAATTCAAGGACTTCTGCTTAGAGCAGGGGATCAAGCTCAGCTACGCGTCGGTCTCGCACCCGCAGTCCAACGGACAAGTGGAGAAAGCCAACGGCCTCGTCTGCAACGGCATCAAGAAACGACTGCGCGTGCCCCTAAAACGCGCAGCGGGCGCATGGGTGGAAGAACTGCCATCAGTCCTCTGGATTCTGCGAACAACACCGAATAGATCCACCCAGTACACGCCATTCTTCATGGTGTACGGTGCAGAAGCGGTCCTCCCCTGCGACATCAAGTTTGACGCACCGAGAGTAGTCGCCTACGACGAGTCAGAAGCAGAGGAGGCACTCGAAGACAGCAGAGACACCCTGGATGAAGCGCGCGACATCGCCCTGTCAAGATCAGCCGTGTATTAGCAGGACCTGCGCAATTATCACACTCGGAGGCTGCGACCATGAGCGTTCGTTGCAGGCGACCTGGTTCTTCGACTCAAGCAAAAGAAGGTTCACAAGCTCTCTTCCCCATGGGAGGGCCCGTACATCGTAACAGAAGCAATAGGCAATGGAGCTTACCGCCTAAAGGACTCGAAGACAGGAGCGGACTGCAACAACCCGTGGAACGTAGCACAACTCCAACGGTTCTACGCATAGTTCAAAGCAACCATTGTACAAGAAAGTCAGCGCGGCAGGTTTCAGACGCACTCTTTCCCTTACCAGGGTACCTGAGGGGACTGGAAGGGTTTTAATGAGGCGGCCTGTTCGCAAGAATCAATGAAGTGATTTGAAGAAAATCTGTCTCCTTTACCTGTCACTCAGAGGAAGCTCAAAAATCCTAGGCCGCCACTCGAACCACTCGGGGGCTGCGCCACACAGGTTGAAATAAAAGCTTAGGCCGCTGCCCGAACCACTCGGGGGCTGCGCCATACAAGCATAGCCAAAATCCTAGGTCGCAACCCGAACCACTCGGGGGCTGCGCCACACAGGTTGAAATAAAAGCTTAGGCCGCCACCCAACTTACTCGGGGGCTGCGCCGTACAAGCATAGTCAAAAAATCCTAGGCCGCCACTCGACCGACTCGGGGGCTGCGCCATACAGGTCAAGTCCAAAATCCTAGGGCGCCGCCCGCCACACACGGGGGCTGCGCCACACAGGTCACACTTGCAACCCTAGGCTCACTCGACTTACTCGGGGGCTACGCCAAACAGGCCTTCTCAGAAAAATCCTCAGCCGCCACTCGAACCTACTCGGGGGCTGCGCTGCACAGGTCAAGTTCCAAATCCTAGGTCACCACCCGACATACTCGGGGGCTGCGCCAAACAGGTAACACTTGTAATCCTAGGCCGCCACTCGACCTACTCGGGGGCTGCGCCAGACAAGTACTAGTCAAAATCCTAGGCCACCACTCGAGCGACTCGGGGGCTGCGCCATAAAGGTCAAGTTACAAAAATCCTAAGTCGCCACCTTAAAATCAGAGACCGCGGCATACAGGTCACACTTGAAAAACCTAGGCCGCTGCCTAGCATACTAGGCGGCTGCGCCACACAGGTCACAAATCGAATCAGGCACTCTCACTTTCGAGTAAACAGATCAACTCTCATTACTCGAAAAGTTCAGCCTTCGGCGCATCAAGAGGGCCTACAAGGCGCTCGCTCAAGTCCTGAACCTGTCGGATAATCCGGCGCGCAGCCGGCAAGGTCTCGTCGAAGTCGTCGTCACCCGGCAGGCCTTCAAGCAACCTCTCAAGCGGAAGATGTGGCCGGTGCATCCGGACGTACGCCAGCGCCGCGTTTGCACCAGCCACAAGCTGAGCGTCGACAACCTCCTTCAGCCCTTCACCATCGCGGAACCTCTCCAGAAAGGCAGGCAACCCGTTCGGCTGCGCATTATGCGGGAAGTACACACGGTTGATGTGCCAAAGTGTCTTCCGGCAGCTCTCCAGAAGAAAGGCAGCGCGCCACGTACGATCAAGCATGGTGGCAAGGACGCGCCCCCTCGACTGGTTCACCCAGAACTGTCGAGCTTCGTAGGAGTCGCCGGATGCCTCTCGGGTGACTCGCTCCTCAACGCGAGCCCGCTCGGCCTCCCAGTCGGGATTAACATCTGCGTACACGAAATGCAAGTCAGAATGAGAAGGAAAGCCAACAGGAACGACAGCCGCCAAAAGGATACATACCCTGCAGCTGCCGACTGATCAGGTCGACCTCTCCAAGAAAAAAATCCTCACGACGCGAGAACTCCGCCGTGGGATGCGACTGGGAGCGGTGTAGCAGCCGCTCCGTATTCTTCAGGGTCGCCTCAAGCTCCACCACCTTGTTCTTCAGATAGGTGATTATCCGCTGATCATTCGCACTGCGTGGAGGAGCCGGCGCCGCCCGACGACGGCGAGCACCCGAAGAAGAAGCCGCGCCACTCGGCTCGGCCAAGGGAGAAGGTGGAGCATCATCGCGCGTAGCACTCTGCCAAGAACATGCAGAGTCAATACAATAATGCGACTGCAAAGCGCAGTTCAACTCAGAAGACAGAAAAGTCAGCAAAATCAATATTGAAGACCAAAAGACCCGATAGGGCAATATTCATTACAAGCATGAAGTTCAAAATACAAGACCGCGGCGACTGCCGCATTCCTACAACTACGTCTACTCTAAGGCCGCGGACTGCGACCGGGAACGGCCCTTCCGAACGGCAGCCGCCTCGGTCGCCTTAGCCAAGGCCCTCTCGAAGAGTGCCACAAGCTGCGCAGCCAGCTGCGAGGCGCGCTCCTTCACGCCACTCAGCGACGCGGTTCGGCCATCGGGTTTGCGAGGAAAACCGCTGACAACCTTCTCGAAGTCACCTGGAACTTGGTGGCCTAACAGGAGCTGGAAGGTGAGCTCGGAGCCGCGTACCGTCTGCGACCGCGTGAAGTCGGCGATGGTGGTCGCGTCCTCAAACGGCGCAGCCAGGGCGTCCACGGTTGCCGGCGGCTGGTCACCCGGGAAGATGCTCTGATGCACCACGGCCAGAGCTCCAGTCGACTTCTGCAACGCGGCTGCAGACTTCTTCAGCGCGTCTGAGGCATAGGCGCAGACCCGGTCGAGGAAGCCAACAGCAGTCGCCAGGTCAACCGTGTCACTCGACGCGTCTTCTGGAGGAGCTCCGCCGCAAGTCTCTGCGCAAAAATTCAGTCAAGACAAGAAAAAGATCAAAGACTCAGTAGGTGTCAAGCCGAAACTTACCCCCAAGAACACCGGCGAGCGAAAGGAGACGACCAACTTGAGTTTTCTCCTGGGCGACCCGCGCCAGCTCCCGCTCTCGAGACTCACCAAGAGCCTTCTCAAGCTCATCAACCCGCCCAGTAGCCTGGTCCAGCGAGGAACGCAGTTGGTCCCTCTCCTTCTCCAGACGAACATAAGCCGCGGCTGCGTCGAGCTGTTGGCGATAGTACGGCTGAAAACAAAAAACAAGATGTCAATAAAGTTGCGGGCGACTATACTAGTCACCCACACCTTCGGGGGCTACTCCCATCGGGAGCGCTGATCGCGCACCCGATGAAAAATCAAGAATGCAAGAAAAAGCACGAGAAGACTCACGTGGTCCAGGGGTTCAAGGTCTTCGGCAGCCGAAGGAGGCACCCGGCTAGACGATGCAAGGCCGGTGGGCTCAGCACGCACATTCTCCACCACCACAGGCGTCCCCAGCCCAGTCGAAGGGGCAGATGTGAGCTCCACGTCCCGAAGGGGGGAGCTGACATTGTCAGAACGGTGGCTGCAGCAGAATCAAAACACCAGTCAACTAAACGGCGAAACTGCAAAGTACAACTCGAAGGACACATTGCAAAGAAACTCACCTGGGGGTGCCGGCGTCGTCGTAGCTCTCCAGGGAAGGCGAAGGCATCCGCGCGAACGAGCGTGGCGCCGCGGAGCTGACTGGAGGAACGTTCAGAGGTTCCTCCCAGCCACCCGAGGACTGCGCACCCGGAGACGTCGCCACAATCTCCTCCTCAGCAACGTCGACATCCCTGGCAGGTGACGACGCAGTGGCAGACTCGCCGCGACTCGGAAGCTTCCGCTTCTTCTTCGCGGGTTCCTCCACTTCATCCTCCTCCTCCACCTCATCGCGGGGAGAGTGTGCGGAGGGAATCTCTTCGTCCTCGTCCTCCTCCTCGACGAACTTCGACTCATTGTCGGGTCCGTTCTCAGGGAGAGGAGGAGAGCTGATGAACAGAGCCCGACCCTAAAGCAAAGTAGACACAAGTCGAATCAAAAAAGCAAAGTAGACTCAAGTCGAACAAGGACAGAAAAAAACAAGATCAGACTCACCTCAGGAACGGGGTTCGAGGCCCCGTAAGGAGAAATCGGGCACTTGACGTTGCACGTGTCCGCGGCTCGGAGGTTGGTGATGGACCTGACGTTGGCCTCCACCTCTTCATCATCCAGCGGCATGGCACTGACGCCTTCGGCGGCCCACATCGGGTGAGGCCGGGCGCTGAGCGGCTGCACCCGAAGACGGAAGAAGGTGGCCATCAGAAAGACGCCACCCGCCTCGCGCCCAAGGGTGTTGGTCAGATCGCGCAGCAGACCCAGCAGGGGCCGCACGGCCTCCTTCTCCACGGCGGACAGCGGGTGCGCCCAGGCACCGGTCTTCCGCAGTCCGCGCCTGCTGTCGAATGCGTCCAGTCCGTCTTGGTTCGACTGGACGTAGAACCACCTCCTGCGCCATCCCTGGACGGAGTCGGACTTCTTCATTTGAAAGTACGCAGCGTCACCGCGCACCTGGATTCCGAAGCCGCCCACGGGGAAGGTCAACCCGCTCTTCCCCACGTTCTTGCGAACGAAGAAGAGCGACTTCCACAACGCCCAGTGGGGCGCGACGCCCAAGAAGCACTCGCAGAGCACGATAAAGCCCGCGATGCTCAAGACGCCATTGGGGGTCAGATCGTGGATCTGAACCCCATAGGAAAACAGGAGACCGCGCACGAAATCGTGCATGGGGAACCCGAAGCCGCGCGGAAGGAAGTCCGCGAAGCAAACGCGTTCCCCATCGCGCGGAGTGGGGAAGACTTCCCTGCCAGGGACGCGTACCTGGACCTGGTCGGCAGGTGGCAGCAGACCCTGCGCACGGAACAGCTCCACGTCGGTCTTCTTCATCGAGGACCTCTGACAGAGTTGTTCGAATGGTAAGCTTTAAAGCTGCAATCAACAAGGTAGGATCAGCCAATGATCCGAGCAGCCGAAGAATCCATTCGGGTGGCAACGCAGTAAGCTCGAGCAGCCGAATCAATCCACAAAGTAAGCCAAACAGGCTGAGTAGAAGCAAGCTTCGCAAGAAGATGAAGGCAAAGTAATTCGACTACAAAGGTTACTCCCATCGGGAGCGGCCGGTTCGACTGAAGAAATCGAGTTCAAGCTCAACATCAAGCAATCCAATGGCGCGTCCAGGAGGAAGGAGTCTTTTGTCCGACTCTGCGCTTCGACCAAGCACTCAGTTCAATGAGAAACTCCACATCTCTATCGGGTGGCATTCCCGGTAATTCCTCTAGGAAAACATCTGGGTACTCCTGGACAATCAGCACATCCCCAAGGCTAACCCCCTTAAGAGAATTTAGCCTAACTTTCTTAAGTTCAAAAGTTAATCTGAATTTAATCTTCTGCTTCTCTGGGGTGGTGAGGGTGATAGCTCTGTTTGCACAGTCTATGATTCCTTCAAAACGGGTCATCCAATCCATTCCAATGATAACATCCATTAGTAGAGAATAGGCCAAAGGACCAAATGCAAATAGCCCATCTGTCTCGGTCGTATTACAAACCGGGACAGATGGGGGCCTGCAGAGGCCGGGTGCATGTGCAATGGGCCATTTGTCCCGGTTTCAATCACGAACCGGGACAAATGGGGCGTGCCTCAAGGCACCAGCCTATTTGTCTCGGTTTGTGATTGAAACCGGGACAAATGGCCCATGCCTATATATACTCAGCAGCCCCCTCCTCTCTTCCAAAACAAGGAGGCATTTTTTATGAAATAGTAGGAGGGGGTGTGTGCTAGTTACATTTTTTTACTTATGCATGCAAAGTGTTCGATGAAATGCCCGAGAGAGTTCACAAAATGATTTGATTTACACTTAAAGTTTATTCTTCTTTTCGATCAAGGTTAATTTTTCTCTCATTTCATTTGTAATTAATTGATACCGTACGTGCATGTTCTGTAATGGTGACGTGGGGCTACCTTGCGGGTAGCCCACGATGATGCTACCTGGGCCGCGCCAAGGATGGAAAGGCCCACAGGAGGCCCACGCGGGATACCATGTAACCTAGTCCAAGTCGGTTAGGAAGCATAACCTGCCATATCTGTAGATGCCATCGGCACCAACCAACCCGAGACCTGGCTGCCTATAAAGCCAGGAGGGTTGCCCGTCCCAGAGGACACGCTCAGAACCACAACAAACCCTAGCGAGATCGCAATCTCGCCATTGTAATCGCTACTCGCATCAATAATAAGACAAGCAGGAGTAGGGTGTTATCCTCCGGGAGCCTGAACCTGGGTAAAACCTTGCTTGTCAGCCGTCGTGATCACCTTGCACTCTTCTCTCTCCCCATCAATCAACCCGGGGTGCACAACCCTGGGACTTGTCGAGTTAACACCTCGTCAAATGGTTATTAATATAGTTCATTATATAATGCAGATGGACCGACAATGGATGTATGGTGACCGACGCACTGCCGAGTACATGACAGGTTTGAGGAAATTTCTAGAGAAAGCCCAGGCCCACAGTACCAATGGTTTCATGTGTTGTCCATGTGTCAACTGTCAGAATAAGACAGATCACCCAAACGCGAGAACCCTTCAAAGTCATCTTATTCGGCATGGTTTCATGCCCAGCTATAATTGTTGGACGAAGCACGGAGAAAAAGGTGTTATGATGGAAGACAATGAAGAAGAGGAAGATAATGACAACTATCCTATGTTCCCGGAGTACGGAGATTCTGCAACGGGGGAAGCTGAAGCTGAAGAGGCACCAGATGAGCCCGCTGACGATCTTGGTAGGGCCATTGCTGATGCAAAGAGAGAGTGCGGAACTGAAAAGGAGAGGTTGAAGTTCGACCAGATGTTAGAGGATCACAAGAAATCGTTGTATCCAAGTTGCGAAGATGGTCAGAAAAAGCTGGGTACCACACTGGAATTACTGCAGTGGAAGGCACAGTGTGGTGTGACTGACAAGGGATTTGGAAAGTTGCTGAAGATAATTAGGAAGAAGGCTTCCAAAGGTCAACGAGTTGCCCGGCAGCACGTACGAAGCGAAGAAGGTTGTGTGCCCTCTAGGATTAGACGTGCATAAGATACATGCCTGCCCTAATGACTGCATCCTCTACTGCGGTGAGTACAAAAATTTGGATGCATGTCCAGTATGCACTGCATTGCGGTATAAGATCAGACGAGATGACCCTGGTGAAGTTGAGGGTGAGCGTCCCCAGAAGAGGGTTCCTGCCAAGGTGATGTGGTATGCTCCTATAATACCACAGTTGAAACGCCTGTTCGCGAATAAAGAGCATGCCAAGTTTTATGTCTATTGATGAATGATGAATGGATGCAAAGTTTTAAATTTTTGCAAATTTTGGGATGTTACAGACTAACCCCCTTAAGAGGAAGCTCGCCCTCGAGCTTCGGAAAGGTCAGCAAATAGGTGTGGATGGTCTTCTCGAAGATCATCCTCTCGTTCCCAGGTGGCTTCTTCCTCGGAGTGATGATTCCACTGGACTTTGCAAAATTTGATGGTTTTGGTACGGGTGACTCTTTCTGCGGTCTGCAGTATCTTGATGGGTTTCTCTTCGTAGGTCAAGTCACTCTCTAAATGTACTTCTTCGAGGGGTACAGTATCCTTTAAAGGAACTCCCATCATCTCGGGGTGACATTTCTTCAACTGACTGACATGGAACACATTATGAACCGCAGACAGAGCTTCTGGTAGCTCTAACTCATATGCTACTTCACATTTGCGAGAATTTTTTTTGAAGGGTCCAATGAATCGAGGTGCTAACTTTCCTTTAATTCCAAACCTCTTTACACCTCGGAGTGGTGATACTCTAAGATAGGTTCTATCACCCACCTCGTCGGTGACTTCTCTACGTTTAGAATCTGCGTAGCTTTTCTGGCGTGACTGTGCTATCTTCAATCTATCCTTAATTAGCCTGACCTTCTCTTCAGCCTCTTGGATTATATCAGGTCCAAAGAAACTTTGTTCTCCTACACCACTCCACAACAATGGGGTTGTGCATTTCTTCCCATATAATGCCTCAAATGGTGCCATCTCAATGCTAGCTTGGTAACTGTTATTGTAGGAGAACTCAGCATAGGGTAGATTGTCATCCCAACTAGATCCATAATCGAGCGCACAAGCTCTTAACATATCTTCTAAAATCTGATTTACTCTTTCAGTCTGGCCATCCGTTTGCGGGTGAAAGGCCGTACTGAATTCCAATCTGGTTCCCAAAGATTCGTGCAACTGCTTCCAGAAATGAGATGTGAACTGGGTCCCCCTATCGGACACGATACTCTTGGGAACGCCATGTAGGCACACAATTCTCTTCATGTAAATATCTGCTAACTTTGTGCTTGTATAGGTGGTCTTCACGGGTACAAAGTGAGCTATTTTGGTTAAACGACAAACAATAACCCAAGAGTCATACCCTGATCTGGTCCTTGGTAACCCGGTGATGAAATCCATCCCAATAGAATCCCACTTCCAATCAGGTACCTTTAAAGGTTGCAAAAGTCCTGCTGGTTTCTGATGTTCTGCCTTTACTCGACTGCATACATCGCACTTAGCGATATATTCTGCTATTTCTCTTTTCAGATTGTTCCACCAAAATCTCTCCTTCACATCCATATACATATTGGTATTTCCCGGATGAATAGAATAAGGTGTCTCATGAGCTTCTTGCAGAATTTACTTTCTAATATCAGAATCATTGGCCACACATATACGTTTTTCAAACCACAAAGTTCCTTGCTCATCCTCATGAAATCCTTTAGCTTTTCCTGCTTCCAGATTGACTTTGATTTCTTCTATTTCCTTGTCTCCTTTCTGCGCTTCACGTATCTTGTCCATTAAAGTAGGTTGTACTACTAATGAGGCTATAAAACCTTCTGGTACTACTTCCAATCTGAGGTCCTTGAATGCCTTGCATAAATCTTTGGGTAATTCTTCTGCTGTGAGGCCATTCACATATGCTTTACGACTCAGGGCGTCTGCTACTACATTTGCCTTTCCTGGGTGATATTGGAGACTTAGATCATAATCCTTGATAAGTTCCAACCACCTTCTCTGTCTCATGTTCAATTCCTTCTGAGTAAAAATGTACTTCAAACTTTGTGGTCCGTGAATACCTCACATCTTTTCCCCATCAGGTAGGGTCTCCAAGTTTTTAGGGCATGTACTACTGATGCTAACTCGAGATCATGAGTTGGATAATTTGCTTCATGCTTCTTGAGTTGTCTAGAGGCATAAGATGCCACCCTGCCTTCTTGCATCAACACACTTCCCAGACCTTGGTGTGAAGCATCACAGTACACTTGAAATTCTTTCTCCAAATCAGGTAAGCATAGAACTGGGGCTGAAACTAGACGTTTCTTCAATTCCAGAAAACTGGCTTCGCATGCCTCAGTCCACTCAAATTTCTTCTCCTTCTTTAATAATTCCGTCAATGCCTTGGCGATTTTGGAAAAGTTTTCTATAAATCTTTGGTAGTATCCTTCTAGGCCAAGGAAACTCCATAATTCTCCAACATTCTTTGGTGAATCCCAATTGGTTACAGCTGAAACCTTTTAAGGATCCACTGCTATACCCTCTTTAGATACTATGTGACCTAGGAATGCGACTTGTTCCAACCAAAATTCACACTTGCTGAATTTGGCATATAACTTATGTTCACGTAGTCTCTGCAATACTAGGCGTAGATGCTCTTCATGTTCTTCGTGACTCTTGGAGTAGACTAGAATGTCATCTATGAACACTACCACAAACTTGTCCAGGAAATCCATGAACACTTTATTCATCATATTCATGAAATAAGCGGGAGCATTTGTTAATCCAAATGGCATTACTGTGTACTCATATGAGCCATATCTTGTAACAAATGTTGTCTTTGGTATATCCATCTCTCTAACCTTCATTTGGAGGTAACCTGATCGAAGATCAATCTTGGAGAAGACACAAGCACCTTTTAGTTGATCAAATAGCTCATTTATCTTGGGTAACGGATACTTGTTCTTGATGGTGTGTTCATTTATATCCCGGTAGTCCGTGACTAGTCTCTGGGTTTGATCTTTCTTTTTGACAAATAGAACTAGCGCTCCCCAGGGCGAAGAACTTGGGCGGATAAATCCTTTCAGAAGGTGTTCCTCCAGTTGCTTCTTGAGCTCTTTTAGTTCATCGACGGCCATAGGGTAAGGTCTCTTAGCTATTGGTCCGGTACCCGGTTTCAGTTCAATGAGAAACTCCACATCTCTATCGGGTGGCATTCCCGGTAATTCCTCTAGGAAAACATCTGGGTACTCCTGGACAATCAGCACATCCCCAAGGCTAACCCCCTTAAGAGAATTTAGCCTAACTTTCTTAAGTTCAAAAGTTAATCTGAATTTAATCTTCTGCTTCTCTGGGGTGGTGAGGGTGATAGCTCTGTTTGCACAGTCTATGATTCCTTCAAAACGGGTCATCCAATCCATTCCAATGATAACATCCATTAGTAGAGAATAGGCCAAAGGACCAAATGCAAATAACCCATCTGTCCCGGTCGTATTACAAACCGGGACAGATGGGGGCCTGCAGAGGCCGGGTGCATGTGCAATGGGCCATTTGTCCCGGTTTCAATCACGAACCGGGACAAATGGGGCGTGCCTCAAGGCACCAGCCTATTTGTCCCGGTTTGTGATTGAAACCGGGACAAATGGCCCATGCCTATATATACTCAGCAGCCCCCTCCTCTCTTCCAAAACAAGGAGGCATTTTTTATGAAATAGTAGGAGGGGGTGTGTGCTAGTTACATTTTTTTACTTATGCATGCAAAGTGTTCGATGAAATGCCCGAGAGAGTTCACAAAATGATTTGATTTACACTTAAAGTTTATTCTTCTTTTCGATCAAGGTTAATTTTTCTCTCATTTCATTTGTAATTAATTGATACCGTACGTGCATGTTCTGTAATGGTGACGTGGGGCTACCTTGCGGGTAGCCCACGATGATGCTACCTGGGCCGCGCCAAGGATGGAAAGGCCCACAGGAGGCCCACGCGGGATACCATGTAACCTAGTCCAAGTCGGTTAGGAAGCATAACCTGCCATATCTGTAGATGCCATCGGCACCAACCAACCCGAGACCTGGCTGCCTATAAAGCCAGGAGGGTTGCCCGTCCCAGAGGACACGCTCAGAACCACAACAAACCCTAGCGAGATCGCAATCTCGCCATTGTAATCGCTACTCGCATCAATAATCAGACAAGCAGGAGTAGGGTGTTATCCTCCGGGAGCCTGAAACTGGGTAAAACCTTGCTTGTCAGCCGTCGTGATAACCTTGCACTCTTCTCTCTACCCATCAATCAACCCGGGGTGCACAACCCTGGGACTTGTCGAGTTAACACCTCGTCAATTGGCGCCGTCTGTGGGAAGATCAAACAAGTGCTAGGATCATGGTCGCACCGGCTCCATCCGCAATGAAGATCGGCGCATCCGCCATCAGGGAGTCGATCCGATTCGGCTCCTTCGAGTACGTCATCCACTCGCCAGCTCATCAATCGGTGTACGCCGATCTGGACAAAGGTATACACATCACCTTCGGCTCCGTATTCTGTTGCATTGATAGTCGTGGCATACTCAGGTCTACGACTACCGCGCTACGCGCGACGGCGTCACCAAAATCGCCAACCATCGCGCCCGCTGGACCCGCCGAGATCGCATCTGCCGCACCCGCGGAGATCGCGACCGCTGAACCCGCGAAGATCGCATCTGCCGCACCCGCGGAGATCGCGACCGCTGAACCCGCGAAGATCGCATCTGCCGCACCCGCGGAGATCGCGACCGCTGGACCCGTTGAGATCGCGTCTGCCGCACCCGCGGAGATCGTGACCGCCGAACCCGCGAAGATCGCATCTGCCGCACCCGCAGGATTTGCGCCAGCTGCACCCGCGAAGGGGACATCTACATCGACAATCTCGGCAACGGCCGCGCGAATCGAGTCTACTACCTCAACCTCGGTCGTGCGGTCAGTCAAGTCAAGATCCACCTCCACCATCGCACCCGCACGGGCGACCAGGGGCCCGCGTCCAACAGCCATGTCGCGCGCGCCCTCGTCTTCGTGGAAATCCCAGGTCTACCCCAAGCCAATCGCACTCTCCCCGGCGAGTGTAGGCACATGGACAATCACGAAGAGACGCGACAGCGAGTGCGCCGCGCGCCACGTCGCAGCAATTTTCGACCCCGAGCAGGAAGCGGGTGACAGAAGCAGCAGCGGCAGCACCAACTCCCCAACTCAAGTCTACCCCAAGCAAGTCTTCATGGCCGGCACAGCACCGCATGACGACGAAGACGAACCCGCATATCCGCTAGAAGTGGACATGCCGGACCAGACTAAACTTGTCATCACACGGGACATGGCGATCCAAGCCATGAAACATGTGGACGAGGGCACGTTCCCCCCACCCAACGCACCTCGAGAAGACCACCTGGCGGTCCAGTACTTGCTACGCAAGGAAGGCGAACGGATTCGCGCCGAAAAGGCCGAACTTCTCAGGCGCAAAAGGGACGCGGATGCATCAAGTGCCAGGCGGGCCGCCCTCTCTTTCACATCCTCCACAGAGGTGAACCAGGGAGCACGGCGAACCAGAGCCCGTGTCCCCCACATGGCAGAAGCTGATCGAACAAGGCTCACCCGTAACCTCGACTCGTCCTTCGTCACCGAAGATGAAAACGAGATACCCGTCCCAAAGACGGCGAACGCCGCCCTGATATCAGTCGAGACATACCTCCGGCTCACGCAGCCACCGGAGGGGGACGCGCGCTCCCTTCTCCACAAGCAACAAATTGCCTCCATAAGGGCAATCGAAGAAGCTCTGGCGGCCAAGGGGCCAAGTAACCAAGCGCACGAACCAACGACGTCGGGCATCCCGGCGGCGCAACGACAACCAGTCAAGGACCTCCGTGACGTCCTGACGCAGAAGACGGTGGACCACAACCGCAAAGAGCGTTCGGCTAGTGCGGCACACGCGGACGACCACACCGACCAAGACTTCGAGCCATGTGGCGCGGCATGCTTTAGCTTCAACATCCGCGACACCCGCATGCCTAAAGGCTTCAAGTTGACGGCTGGCACACCAAAGTACGACGGGAAGCAAGACCCGAAGCTATGGCTCGAAGACTACCTCATTGCTTGCACCTGCCAAGGCGGGACATCGACCACGGCAATGCAGTACATCCAGCTCATGCTGACAGACTCTGCACGCGGGTGGCTCACAAGCCAACCCAAAGACTCTTTCCGAACATGGGAAGAATTCCAGGATAACTTCATCAAAAGTTTCTCCGGAACATTCGCCAGGCCAACGACCTATATCGAGTTGCAGGCCTGCAAGCAAGGGAAGGATGAGTCGCTCCGCTCTTACATCCAGAGGTGGACACTCCTCCGCAATACCATGGAACCCGTATCAGAGGACCGAGTGATGGACGCCTTCATGCATGGCGTCGCTCGCCGCGACCTCCGGGAGGAATTCGGTAGGCTCCAGCCGAAGACCACAATAGAACTAATGAAGACAACCAACCAATGGGTCGAAGGAG
The DNA here is from genome assembly GCA_026929855.1 of Poa annua. Lineage (NCBI taxonomy): Eukaryota > Viridiplantae > Streptophyta > Magnoliopsida > Poales > Poaceae > Poa > Poa annua. The sequence continues at coordinate 16,833,520 of CM049429.1, read as the reverse complement.
AGGACTACGTCCGCGAAACTTCTCCCAAAAAGGAAGCCGGAACAAGCAACTGGCGCGAGGCACGTCAGAAGAGGAAGGCACGTTACACCCACGATTCAATCGAATTAGTAGCGGCGGGTTATGAAACCCCCCGCGAGGTCAAGCGTGAGGGCAGCCGACAGCACGAGCAAAGTCGATAGCCCAGCTCGAGTCAGTACAACCGTGGCAGCAGCAGCATCGGCCACAGTGATGGAAGTCAGAAGCGCGAGTGGAAGCGCCCGTTGACCCCAGCAGAGGAACTGATGCAACCCTGTAAGCATCACTCGTTCCGCCACCCGGAAACAGGAAAGTGGGGTTCAAACCACCTGTTGAAGGATTGCCGCAAAGCAAGAAAGATCTACCATGCAATGCAGCAAATCATCGCCCTGGTGTAGGCCATTCAAGCGGCACCGCAGCTAGCCATCCAGGCAGCACCCGCAAACAATAACCAAGTGCAGGCGGCAGGAGCGTTCCCCCAGCCGCAACAGTAGTAGCAAGGTCCGTCGGCGGCAGCCGACACGTACCCAGCCGCACGGGGACAGCTGAACATGATCCAGAAGGGACCCCCGTCGAACAGGAGGCAGAAGATCATCACACGCCAAGTACTCCAGGCCATCAACAGCCCGCGTGCGGTACCAGACTACCTGCGCGGGTCGGAGACACCAATCACATTCTCCAGGGCAGATCACCCAGCAGAGGTAGTCCGACCCGGACACGCCGCACTCGTGATTGAGGCCCTGATCGGCGACTACAGCCTGAAAAAGGTATTCCTGGACGGAGGCAGCGGCATCAACATCATATTCGCCGACACCCTCAGACGAATGAACAGATCGACAGAGAAATTGCCGGAGTCGGAGACCACCTTCCACGGCATAGTACCAGGGCAAGCAATCACGCCCATGGGAACAATCACACTCGACGTCATCCTCGGTACACCCGAGCACTTCAGAAAGGAGTCGATAGACTTTGAGGTCGTCGACTGGAAGTCACAATACCACGCCATCCTCGGACGCCCAAGCTTTGCCAGGTTCATGGCAGTACCCCACTACGCCTACCTGATGATAAAGTTGCCCGAACCGAAAGGAGTGATCACCGTCCGCGGCGACTTCGGGCTCTCCAACAGCTGCGACCGCGAGTTCGCCAAGATCTCCGAGTTCTTCGGCGTCGAAGAGCACTTCAAGGCCATATCAGCCGACAACGACAAGACCATCTTCCCGGCTCGCAAGAAACCCGCCAAGGACGCAGCGTTCAACACGAATGACGACACTGTCACCCACCAAGTCCATCCGACTGACAGCGGAAAGACAGTCAAGGTATCATCAAGCCTGACCCCCGCATAGGAAGGCGCGCTCGTCGAGTTCCTACGTGAGAACTGGAAAATCTTCGCATGGCAACCTTCTGACATGCCAGGGATACCCAGGGAACTCGCCGAGCACTCTCTGAAAGTACACAAGGACGCAAGACCTGTCAAGCAATCCATGCGACGCTTCTCAGGGCCCAAACGAGACGCTATCACCATGGAAGTCGACAGATTACTGCACGCCAAGTTCATCCGAGAGATCAAGGACTCGGACTGGGTCGCCAACCCAGTTCTAGTTGAGAAAAAGAAGACGAAGAAACTACGCATGTGCGTGGACTTCACCGCAGTCAACAAATGCTGCCCCAAGGACCACTTCCCGCTCCCGCGGATAGACCAGATCATCGACTCGACTACAGGTTGCGAACGCCTATCTTTTCTGGATGCCTACTCAAGTTACCAGCAGATCAGGCTGAAAGTCGAGGACGAAGAGAAGACAGCCTTCATCACACCCGACGGCGTTTTTTGCTACCAGACGATGCCGTTCGGGTTAAAGAACGCAGGTGCCACGTACCAGCGGACAATGCAAGCATGCCTCAAGGGGCTAATCGGGCAGATCGTCCAAGTCTACGTCGACGATATCGTCGTCATTACCCGGAAGGAGGATACCCTAGTCGATGACCTACGCAAGGTCTTCGCCGCACTGGACGTGTATCAGATCAAACTCAATCCAGAGAAGTGCGTGTTCGGCGTACCAGCCGGAGAGCTACTAGGGTACCTTGTATCCGCAAGAGGAATCGAAGCAAACCCCGAGAAGGTGCAGAACATACTCACAGTGCCAGCACCAACGAAGCTCAGGGAGGTGCAACGATTAGCTGGCCGAGTCGCAGCTCTCAGCCGGTTCATTAGTAAGTTGGGAGAGAAAGCCTTACCCTTCTACCAACTGATGAAGAAGTCATACAAGTTCGAGTGGACACAAGAGGCGCAGGACGCATTCGACCATCTCAAGAAGACACTGACAACCTCTCCAATCCGGTGCACCACTGGAAAACGAGCCGCTCTACCTATACGTCTCAGCAACGAACAGGGTGGTGAGCACGGTGCTCGTAGTCGAACGCGAAGAGGAAGGGCACAGCCACCCGGTGCAGAGGCCCGTCTACTACCTTAGCGAAGTACTCACCTTGTCCAAGCAGAATTACCCTCATTACCAGAAGCTGGCATACGGAGTCTTCATGACCTCCAGAAAGGTCGTCCACTACTTCTCCGAGCACCCGATCACGGTGGTAAGCTCCTCCGGACTAGCAGACATCCTCACAAATCAGCGCGCGACAGGACGAGTCGCCAAGTGGGTTGTCGAACTAGGACCATGGGGGCTGAAGTATGCTCACCCGAAGTCCATCAAGGCCCAAGTTCTCCCGGAATTCACCACCGAGTGGATAGAAGCCCAGCTACCGAATGTCCCCGACTTGTCCAACGCATGGACAATGTACTTTGATGGCTCCAAGAAATTCAAGTCAGCCGGGGCAGGAGTCGTGCTCATCTCCCCCAAAGGCGACAAGCTCAAGTATGTCCTACAGATGGACTTTCCGACGCCGTCCAACAACGAAGCCAAGTACGAGGCCCTGATCCACGGCATGCGGATGGCCAAGAACTGCGGCGCCACGCACCTCATGATCTACGGCGACTCCTACCTGGTGGTACAGCAAACCATGAAGTCCTGCGACGCCGTCGCTGACAACATGATCGCCTATAGAGACCTCTACAATCAGATGGAAGGAAACTTCGATGGCTGCGAGCTGCGCCACATTGGCCGTGAGAGCAACGAGGAAGCCGACGTCCTCGCTAACATGGGCTCAGACAGGGTGCCAGTCCCACCCGGCGTCTTCCTCGAGTGCATCACGCAGAGATCCATCAAGACTGAGGGTACAGCAAGCACTGCAACAACAAAAGGCGATGCCAACCCGCCAAGCCAAGACAAGGTCCCCATGGAAGTCATGCTAGTCGAAGCCACATGGACAGGACCATACCTGGCGTACATACTACATCAGAAGCTGCCAGCTGACCAAGTCGAAGCAAAGCGCATCATCAGACGCTCCAAAAGTTTCACCGTCATCAATGCAGAACTCTACAAAAGAAGCATCTCAGGAATCCTGCAAAGGTGCATAGATCCAGTCGACGGCCAAGACATCTTACTCGACATCCACGCGGGTACCTGCGGGCATCACGCCAGCAGCCGGGCACTGGTGGCCAAGGCGCTACGAGCCGGGTTCTACTGGCTCACAGCCATGCAGGATGCCGAGGAGCTGGTGAAGAAATGCACAGGGTGCCAGGAATTTGCCAACAAACCGCACGCCCCAGCATCAGAGCTCAAAACAATACCACTAGCCTGGCCCTTTGTCCAATGGGGCCTGGACATGGTGGGCCCGCTGAAGAAATCCTCACCCGGAGGTGACACTCACCTCCTGGTCGCAGTCGATAAGTTCACAAAATGGATCGAAGCCGTGCCCATCACAAGTTCGACTGCATCCACAGCGGTCAACTTCATCAGGTCAATCATCTTCAGGTTTGGAGTACCTAACGGGATCATCACCGACAACGGCTCGAACTTCACAGCCGAAGAATTCAAGGACTTCTGCTCAGAGCAGGGGATCAAGCTCAGCTACGCGTCGGTCTCGCACCCGCAGTCCAACGGACAAGTGGAGAAAGCCAACGGCCTCGTCTGCAACGGCATCAAGAAACGACTGCGCGTGCCCCTAAAACGCGCAGCGGGCGCATGGCTGGAAGAACTGCCATCAGTCCTCTGGATTCTGCGAACAACACCGAATAGATCCACCCAGTACATGCCATTCTTCCTGGTGTACGGTGCAGAAGCGGTCCTCCCCTGCGACATCAAGTTCGACGCACCGAGAGTAGTCGCCTACGATGAGTCAGAAGCAGAGGAGGCACTCGAAGACAGCAGAGACACCCTGGATGAAGCGCGCGACATCGCCCTGGCAAGATCAGCCGTGTATCAGCAGGACCTGCGCAATTATCACACTCGGAGGCTGCGACCAAGAGCGTTCGTTGCAGGCGACCTGGTTCTTCGACTCAAGCAAAAGAAGGTGCACAAGCTCGCTTCCCCATGGGAGGGCCCGTACATCGTAACAGAAGCAATAGGCAATGGAGCTTACCGCCTAAAGGACTCGAAGACAAGAGCGAACTGCAGCAACCCGTGGAACGTAGCACAACTCCGCCGGTTCTACGCATAGTTCAAAGCAACCATTGTACAAGAAAGTCAGCGCGGCAGGTTTCAGACGCACTCTTTCCCTTACCAGGGTACCTGAGGGGACTGGAAGGGTTTTAATGAGGCGGCCTGTTCGCAAGAATCAATAAAGTGATTTGAAGAAAATCTGTCTCCTTTACCTGTCACTCAGAGGAAGCTCAAAAATCCTAGGCCGCCACTCGAACCACTCGGGGGCTGCGCCACACAGGTTGAAATAAAAGCTTAGGCCGCTGCCCGAACCACTCGGGGGCTGCGCCATACAAGCATAGCCAAAATCCTAGGTCGTCACCCGAACCACTCGGGGGCTGCGCCACACAGGTTGAAATAAAAGCTTAGGACGCCACCCAACTTACTCGGGGGCTGCGCCGTACAAGCATAGTCAAAAAATCCTAGGCCGCCACTCGACCGACTCGGGGGCTGCGCCATACAGGTCAAGTCCAAAATCCTAGGGCGCCGCCCACCACACACGGGGGCTGCGCCACACAGGTCACACTTGCAACCCTAGGCTACCACTCGACTTACTCGGGGGCTACGCCAAACAGGCCTTCTCAGAAAAATCCTCAGCCGCCACTCGAACCTACTCGGGGGCTGCGCTGCACAGGTAAAGTTCCAAATCCTAGGTCACCACCCGACATACTCGGGGGCTGCGCCAAACAGGTAACACTTATAATCCTAGGCCGCCACTCGACCTACTCGGGGGCTGCGCCAGACAGGTACTAGTAAAAATCCTAGGCTACCACTCGAGCGACTCGGGGGCTGCGCCATACAGGTCAAGTTACAAAAATCCTAAGTCGCCACCTGTTAAAATCAGAGACCGCGGCATACAGGTCACACTTGAAAAACCTAGGCCGCTGCCTAGCATACTAGGCGGCTGCGCCACACAGGTCACAAATCGAATCAGGCACTCTCACTTTCGAGTAAACAGATCAACTCTCATTACTCGAAAAGTTCAGCCTTCGGCGCATCAAGAGGGCCTACAAGGCGCTCGCTCAAGTCCTGAACCTGCCGGATAATCCGGCGCGCAGCCGGCAAGGTCTCGTCGAAGTTGTCATCACCCGGCAGGCCTTCAAGCACCCTCTCAAGCGGAAGATGTGGCCGGTGCATCCGGACGTACGCCAGCGCCGCGTTTGCACCAGCCACAAGCTGAGCGTCGACAACCTCCTTCAGCCCTTCACCATCGCGGAACCTCTCCAGAAAGGCAGGCAACCCGTTCGGATGCGCATTATGCGCGAAGTACACACGGTTGATGTGCCAAAGTGTCTTCCGACAGCTCTCCAGAAGAAAGGCAGCGCGCCACGTACGATCAAGCATGGTGGCAAGGACGCGCCCCCTCGACTGGTTCACCCAGAACTGTCGAGCTTCGTAGGAGTCGCCGGATGCCTCTCGGGTGACTCGCTCCTCAACGCGAGCCCGCTCGGCCTCCCAGTCGGAATTAACATCTGCGTACACGAAATGCAAGTCAGAATGAGAAGGAAATTCAACAGGAACGGCAGCCGCCAAAAGGATACATACCCTGCAGCTGCCGACTGATCAGGTCGACCTCTCCAAGCAAAAAATCCTCACGACGCGAGAACTCCGCCGTGGGATGCGACTGGGAGCGGTGTAGCAGCCGCTCCGTATTCTTCAGGGTCGCCTCAAGCTCCACCACCTTGTTCTTCAGATAGGTGATTATCCGCTGATCATTCGCACTGCGTGGAGGAGCCGGCGCCGCCCGACGACGGCGAGCACCCGAAGAAGAAGCCGCGCCACTCGGCTCGGACAAGGGAGAAGGTGGAGCATCATCGCGCGTAGCACTCTGCCAAGAACATGCAGAGTCAATACAATAATGCGACTGCAAAGCGCAGTTCAACTCAGAAGACAGAAAAGTCAGCAAAATCAATATTGAAGACCAAAAGACCCGATAGGGCAATATTCATTACAAGCATGAAGTTCAAAATACAAGACCGCGGCGACTGCCGCATTCCTACAACTACGTCTACTCTAAGGCCACGGACTGCGACCGGGAACGGCCCTTCCGAACGGCAGCCGCCTCGGTCGCCTTAGCCAAGGCCCTCTCGAAGAGTGCCACAAGTTGCGCAGCCAGCTGCGAGGCGCGCTCCTTCACGCCACTCAGCGACGCGGTCCGGCCATCGGGTTTGCGAGGAAAACCGCTGACAACCTTCTCGAAGTCACCTGGAACTTGGTGGCCTAACAGGAGCTGGAAGGTGAGCTCGGAGCCGCGTACCGTCTGCGACCGCGTGAAGTCGGCGATGGTGGTCGCGTCCTCAAACGGCGCAGCCAGGGCGTCCACGGTTGCCGGCGGCTGGTCACCCGGGAAGATGCTCTGATGCACCACGGCCAGAGCTCCAGTCGACTTCTGCAACGCGGCTGCAGACTTCTTCAGCGCGTCTGAGGCATAGGCGCAGACCCGGTCGAGGAAGCCAACAGCGGTCGCCAGGTCAACCGTGTCACTCGACGCGTCTTCTAGAGGAGCTCCGCCGCAAGTCTCTGCGCAAAAATTCAGTCAAGACAAGAAAAAGATCAAAGACTCAGTAGGTGTCAAGCGGAAACTTACCCCCAAGAACACCGGCGAGCGAAAGGAGACGACCAACTTGAGTTTTCTCCTGGGCGACCCGCGCCAGCTCCTGCTCTCGAGACTCACGAAGAGCCTTCTCAAGCTCATCAACCCGCCCAGTAGCCTGGTCCAGCGAGGAACGCAGTTGGTCCCTCTCCTTCTCCAGGCGAACATAAGCCACGGCTGTGTCGAGCTGTTGGCGATAGTACGGCTGAAAACAAAAAGAAAGATGTCAATAAAGTTGCGGGCGACTATACTAGTCACCACACCTTCGGGGGCTACTCCCATCGGGAGCGCTGATCGCTCACCCGATGAAAAATCAAGAATGCAAGAAAAAGCACGAGAAGACTCACGTGGTCCAGAAGTTCAAGGTCTTCGGCAGCCGAAGGAGGCACCCGGCTAGACGATGCAAGGCCGGCGGGCTCAGCACGCACCTTCTCCACCACCACAGGCGTCCCCAGCCCAGTCGAAGGGGCAGATGTGAGCTCCACGTCCCGAAGGGGGGAGCTGACATTGTCAGAACGGTGGCTGCAGCAGAATCAAAACACCAGTCAACTAAACGGCAAAACTGCAAAGTACAACTCGAAGGACACATTGCAAAGAAACTCACCTGGGGGTGCCGGCGTCGTCGTAGCTCTCCAGGGAAGGCGAAGGCATCCGCGCGAACGAGCGTGGCGCCGCGGATCTGACTGGAGGAACGTTCAGAGGTTCCTCCCAGGCACCCGAGGACTGCGCATCCGGAGACATCGCCACAATCTCCTCCTCAGCAACGTCGACATCCCTAGCAGGTGACGACGCAGTGGCAGACTCGCCGCGACTCGGAAGCTTCCGCTTCTTCTTCACGGGTTCCTCCACTTCATCCTCCTCCTCCACCTCATCGCGGGGAGAGTGTGCGGAGGGAATCTCTTCGTCCTCGTCCTCCTCCTCGACGAACTTCGACTCATCGTCGGGTCTGTTCTCAGGGAGAGGAGGAGAGCTGATGAACAGAGCCCGACCCTAAAGCAAAGGAGACACAAGTCGAATCAAAAAAGCAAAGTAGACTCAAGTCGAACAAGGACAGAAAGAAAGCAAGATCAGACTCACCTCAGGAACGGGGTTCGAGGCCCCGTAAGGAGAAATCGGGCACTTGACGTTGCACGTGTCCGCGGCTCGGAGGTTGGTGATGGACCTGACGTTGGCCTCCACCTCTTCATCATCCAGCGGCATGGCACTGACGCCTACGGCGGCCCACATCGGGTGAGGCCGGGCGCTGAGCGGCTGCACCCGAAGACGGAAGAAGGTGGCCATCAGAAAGACGCCACCCGCCTCGCGCCCAAGGGTGTTGGTCAGATCGCGCAGCAGACCCAGCAGGGGCCGCACGGCCTCCTTCTCCACGGCGGACAGCGGGTGCGCCCAGGCACCGGTCTTCCGTAGTCCGCGCCCGCTGTCGAATGCGTCCAGTCCGTCTTGGTTCGACTGGACGTAGAACCACCTCCTGTGCCATCCCTGGACGGAGTCGGACTTCTTCATTTGAAAGTACGCGGTGTCACCGCGCACCTGGATTCCGAAGCCGCCCACGGGGAAGGTCAACCCGCTCTTCCCCACGTTCTTGCGAACGAGGAAGAGCGACTTCCACAACGCCCAGTGGGGCGCGACGCCCAAGAAGCACTCGCAGAGCACGATAAAGCCCGCGATGCTCAAGACGCCATTGGGGGTCAGATCGTGGATCTGAACCCCATAGGCAAACAGGAGACCGCGCACGAAATCGTGCATGGGGAACCCGAAGCCGCGCGGAAGGAAGTCCGCGAAGCAAACGCGTTCCCCATCGCGCGGAGTGGGGAAGACTTCCTTGCCAGGGACGCGTACCTGGACCTGGTCGGCAGGTGGCAGCAGACCCTGCGCACGAAACAGCTCCACGTCGGTCTTCTTCATCGAGGACCTCTGACAGAGTTGTTCGAATGGTAAGCTTCAAAGCTGCAATCAACAAGGTAGGATCAGCCAATGATCCGAGCACCCGAAGAATCCATTCGGGTGGCAACGCAGTAAGCTCGAGCAGCCGAATCAATCCACAAAGTAAGCCAAACAGGCTGAGTAGAAGCAAGCTTCGCAAGAAGATGAAGGCAAAGTAATTCGACTACAAAGGTTACTCCCATCGGGAGCGGCCGGTTCGACTGAAGAAATTGAGTTCAAGCTCAACATCAAGCAATCCAATGGCGCGTCCAGGAGGAAGGAGTCCTTTGTCCGACTCTGCGCTTCGACCAAGCACTCGGGGGCTACTGATGTGGGGCTACCTTGCGGGTAGCCCACGATGATGCTACCTGGGCCGCGCCAAGGATGGAAAGGCCCACAGGAGGCCCACGCGGGATACCATGTAACCTAGTCCAAGTCGGTTAGGAAGCATAACCTGCCATATCTGTAGATGCCATCGGCACCAACCAACCTGAGACCTGGCTGCCTATAAAGCCAGGAGGGTTGCCCGTCCCAGAGGACACGCTCAGAACCACAACAAACCCTAGCGAGATCGCAATCTCACCATTGTAATCGCTACTCGCATCAATAATCAGACAAGCAGGAGTAGGGTGTTATCCTCCGGGAGCCTGAACCTGGGTAAAACCTTGCTTGTCAGCCGTCGTGATCACCTAGCACTCTTCTCTCTCCCCATCAATCAACCCCGGGTGCACAACCCTGGGACTTGTCGAGTTAACACCTCGTCAAATGGTTATTAATATAGTTCATTATATAATGCAGATGGACCGACAATGGATGTATGGTGACCGACGCACTGCCGAGTACATGACAGGTTTGAGGAAATTTCTAGAGAAAGCCCAGGCCCACAGTACCAATGGTTTCATGTGTTGTCCATGTGTCAACTGTCAGAATAAGACAGATCACCCAAACGCGAGAACCCTTCAAAGTCATCTTATTCGGCATGGTTTCATGCCCAGCTATAATTGTTGGACGAAGCACGGAGAAAAAGGTGTTATGATGGAAGACAATGAAGAAGAGGAAGATAATGACAACTATCCTATGTTCCCGGAGTACGGAGATTCTGCAACGGGGGAAGCTGAAGCTGAAGAGGCACCAGATGAGCCCGCTGACGATCTTGGTAGGGCCATTGCTGATGCAAAGAGAGAGTGCGGAACTGAAAAGGAGAGGTTGAAGTTCGACCAGATGTTAGAGGATCACAAGAAATCGTTGTATCCAAGTTGCGAAGATGGTCAGAAAAAGCTGGGTACCACACTGGAATTACTGCAGTGGAAGGCACAGTGTGGTGTGACTGACAAGGGATTTGGAAAGTTGCTGAAGATAATTAGGAAGAAGGCTTCCAAAGGTCAACGAGTTGCCCGGCAGCACGTACGAAGCGAAGAAGGTTGTGTGCCCTCTAGGATTAGACGTGCATAAGATACATGCCTGCCCTAATGACTGCATCCTCTACCGCGGTGAGTACAAAAATTTGGATGCATGTCCAGTATGCACTGCATTGCGGTATAAGATCAGACGAGATGACCCTGGTGAAGTTGAGGGTGAGCGTCCCCAGAAGAGGGTTCCTGCCAAGGTGACGTGGTATGCTCCTATAATACCACAGTTAAAACGCCTGTTCGCGAATAAAGAGCATGCCAAGTTTTATGTCTATTGATGAATGATGAATGGATGCAAAGTTTTAAATTTTTGCAAATTTTGGGATGTTACAGACTAACCCCCTTAAGAGGAAGCTCGCCCTCGAGCTTCGGAAAGGTCAGCAAATAGGTGTGGATGGTCTTCTCGAAGATCATCCTCTCGTTCCCAGGTGGCTTCTTCCTCGGAGTGATGATTCCACTGGACTTTGCAAAATTTGATGGTTTTGGTACGGGTGACTCTTTCTGCGGTCTGCAGTATCTTGATGGGTTTCTCTTCGTAGGTCAAGTCACTCTCTAAATGTACTTCTTCGAGGGGTACAGTATCCTTTAAAGGAACTCCCATCATCTCGGGGTGACATTTCTTCAACTGACTGACATGGAACACATTATGAACCGCAGACAGAGCTTCTGGTAGCTCTAACTCATATGCTACTTCACATTTGCGAGAATTTTTTTTGAAGGGTCCAATGAATCGAGGTGCTAACTTTCCTTTAATTCCAAACCTCTTTACACCTCGGAGTGGTGATACTCTAAGATAGGTTCTATCACCCACCTCGTCGGTGACTTCTCTACGTTTAGAATCTGCGTAGCTTTTCTGGCGTGACTGTGCTATCTTCAATCTATCCTTAATTAGCCTGACCTTCTCTTCAGCCTCTTGGATTATATCAGGTCCAAAGAAACTTTGTTCTCCTACACCACTCCACAACAATGGGGTTGTGCATTTCTTCCCATATAATGCCTCAAATGGTGCCATCTCAATGCTAGCTTGGTAACTGTTATTGTAGGAGAACTCAGCATAGGGTAGATTGTCATCCCAACTAGATCCATAATCGAGCGCACAAGCTCTTAACATATCTTCTAAAATCTGATTTACTCTTTCAGTCTGGCCATCCGTTTGCGGGTGAAAGGCCGTACTGAATTCCAATCTGGTTCCCAAAGATTCGTGCAACTGCTTCCAGAAATGAGATGTGAACTGGGTCCCCCTATCGGACACGATACTCTTGGGAACGCCATGTAGGCACACAATTCTCTTCATGTAAATATCTGCTAACTTTGTGCTTGTATAGGTGGTCTTCACGGGTACAAAGTGAGCTATTTTGGTTAAACGACAAACAATAACCCAAGAATCATACCCTGATCTGGTCCTTGGTAACCCGGTGATGAAATCCATCCCAATAGAATCCCACTTCCAATCAGGTACCTTTAAAGGTTGCAAAAGTCCTGCTGGTTTCTGATGTTCTGCCTTTACTCGACTGCATACATCGCACTTAGCGATATATTCTGCTATTTCTCTTTTCAGATTGTTCCACCAAAATCTCTCCTTCACATCCATATACATATTGGTATTTCCCGGATGAATAGAATAAGGTGTCTCATGAGCTTCTTGCAGAATTTACTTTCTAATATCAGAATCATTGGCCACACATATACGTTTTTCAAACCACAAAGTTCCTTGCTCATCCTCATGAAATCCTTTAGCTTTTCCTGCTTCCAGATTGACTTTGATTTCTTCTATTTCCTTGTCTCCTTTCTGCGCTTCACGTATCTTGTCCATTAAAGTAGGTTGTACTACTAATGAGGCTATAAAACCTTCTGGTACTACTTCCAATCTGAGGTCCTTGAATGCCTTGCATAAATCTTTGGGTAATTCTTCTGCTGTGAGGCCATTCACATATGCACTGCATTGCGGTATAAGATCAGACGAGATGACCCTGGTGAAGTTGAGGGTGAGCGTCCCCAGAAGAGGGTTCCTGCCAAGGTGATGTGGTATGCTCCTATAATACCACGGTTGAAACGCCTGTTCGCGAATAAAGAGCATGCCAAGTTGTTGCGATGGCACAAAGAGGACCGTAAGAAAGACGCGATGTGTAGACACCCCGTTGATGGGTCGCAGTGGAGAAAAATTGAGAGAGAGTTCCCGGAATTTGAAGATCACGCAAGGAACTTAAGGTTTGGTCTAAGTACATACGGCTTCAATCCGTTTGGGGAGCAAAGCAGCAGTCATAGCACATGGCCTGTGACTCTATGTATTTATAACCTTCCTCCTTGGTTGTGCATGAAGCGAAAGTTCATTATGATGCCATTGCTCATCCAAGGCCCGAAGCAACCCGGCGACGACCTTGATGTGTACCTCAGGCCATTATTTGAAGAACTTTTACAGTTGTGGCGGGAAGAAGGTGTACGGGTGTGGGATGAGCACAAACATGAGGAATTTGACCTACGAGCTTTGCTTTTTGTAACAATTAACGATTGGCCTGCTCTTGCTAACCTCTAAGGGCAGTCGACCAAGGGGTACAATGCATGCACACACTGTTTGGGTGAGACTGAATGTTTATATTTGCATAAATGTAAGAAGTGTGTGTATCTGGGGCATCGTCGATTTCTTCCGATCAGGCATACCGCAAGGAAGAAAGGCAAGCATTTTAAAGGTGAGGCTGATCACAGTAGGAGGCCTGTCAACCGTACTGGTGAAGAAATTTTTGATATGGTAAAGGATCTAAAAGTAATCTTTGGAAAGGGTCCTGGAGGACAACAGGTTCCGAAAGACGCTAACGGGCACGCACCCATGTGGAAGAAAAATCTATATTTTGGGAGCTACATATTGGAAGGTCCTAGAGGTTAGATCTGCTATCGACGTGATGCACGTGACGAAGAATGTTTGCGTGAACCTGCTAGGCTACTTGGGCGTGTACGGGAAGAAAAAAGATACAGAGGAAGCACGGGAGGACCAGAAACGTGTGAAAGAACGAGACGACCTAAGTCCCGAACACTACGAAGGTCCTGCCAGCTACGCTCTTACCAAACAAGAGAAAGTAGTATTCTTTGAATGCCTGAGCAGTATCAAGGTCACGGCTGGGTTCTCGTCGAATATAAAGAGGATAGTAAATGTGAGACTCCAAAAATTTCAGAACCTAAAGTCTCATGATTGTCACGTGATTATGACGCAATTGCTTCCGATTGCACTGAGGGGGCTACTACCGGAAAATGTTCGAGTACCCATTGTGAAGCTTTGTGCATTCCTCAATGCAATAACTCAAAAGGTAATCGATCCGGCGATTCTACCAGGGTTGCAAAATGATGTGGCCCAGTGTCTTGTCAGTTTTGAGTTGGTGTTCCCTCCATCCTTCTTCGATGTTATGACGCATCTCCTGGTTCACCTAGTCGAAGAGATTCAAGTTCTCGGTCCTGTATTTCTGCACAATATGTTCCCAGTTGAGAGGTTCATGGCAGTCTGTAACATCCCAATTTTGCTAAAATTTAAAACTTTGCATTCATGCATCATTCATCATTTAGTCATAACAATTTATTACATAAGTACAATTTTATTTGCAAATAAGAGTTTAAATAATTTATAATTCCATAAAGAGTTTATTTAAACCCCCTGAATAATTATAATTTTCATAATTTATTTAATATGCAAGAATAATACAAAAAGGTTCTAAATTTTATAATCTTTCAAAAACATATTTTTATGAATTTTTATAAAGTATTTTGGCTGAGTATAAAAATCATTTTGAGTAAATAGAAATTATTCAGAGAAAAGAAATAATAAAAAGGAAACGGGCCGTCCTCCCTATCTACCGCGCGCGCGCGTCGGCCCAGCAACGGCCTGGCGGCCCGCGCTCCCTCTCCCTCTCGCTGACAGGTGGGACCCACCTGTCAGGTGAGTCTTCCACCTCCGGAACGAATCCCGCGCGGATTTCTCTCCGATTCCGATCCGTTTTGGAAGCCAAATTCGTGGAGATGTTTCCTTTTTGCGCCCTCCTTTTAACCCCCACCCCTGCCGCCTCAACCCGCGCCCAAACCCTAGTCTCCTCCACCTCCAGGCCGCTCGGATTTCCGAGCTCCACCGCCGCCATTCCGACGGTGAGTTTTAGCAACTCCGGCGGCATCCGCTGCCCCCGAGCCTCTCTTTCCCTCTGGTTTTGTTTGCTTTAGCCGTGCGCATCTTCGTGACTTCGTGGTTGGTCTCCTACCGCAGCTGAACGTCGTCCCCATCCGCGAACCCCGCCGCCGGCCGCAAGCACCAACTCCGGCGAGGATTTCCCGGGGAACGGCGACGCTCCGAAGAACCGCGCTTCGCCACCGACCCCGCCTCGTCGTCCTCTACGTAACGGTATGACTCGTTCGTCCCCTAGACCGCTAGGACTCGAAACGCGCACGACGCCGGCCGTGGCGCCGCCGCGGTCGGAGGACCTCCGGCGGACCCGCGCCGCCCGCGCCGAGGCTCTGGATGCGAACCGTTGGATCTAGATCCAACGGATCTAGATCCGTTTAATCCCGAGCGTCTGTCTAAAAGTAGATCGGACGGCCGCGCTGCCGATCCACGCCGAAGCGGTACCGTCCAATAGGATCGTGCCACGTCGCCCTCTTATTTTCTTTTTCGCAGGAATTTTATAAATAAAACACAAAACTTGGAAAATTTATAACTTTTGTTCTGTAAATCCAAATTTAATGATTTTTATATCCACGGATAGCCCTGCTAATGTAGTTTATTTTCAGATCATTTGTTTTTACTTTTGATAAATAATAATACATAAGATCATCCGAGGAGTAATTCGGCTATTTAATCCATAACTTAAATAATAAAAATGTTTTCCAAATAAACACAATTGTTCCAGGTTTGGGTGAACAACCTCTGCCCAGGAATATTAATATGTATCTTATTTGAAAACTTTCTTAGAACAATAAAAGTTGTAATGGTATAATCTATGTTTTGCTATATTGTTTTCAATTTTTATATTGTTAATTGAAATGAGAAATTCCTAGAAATTGCATCTCATGCATTTAATAACAGAGAATATAAATCATGGATGAGTGTGTCTAATTCTACACATGGCATATCATGCATGCATACATCTCTTATTTGGTGTTGTGAGATATTGTGTGGATATTTATTTGTATGCATTGCTTGTGCTAGATTGTGAAGGAGAGGAAGGACCTGCGTGTGATTGTTATTCTTGTTGTGCCTGCCCCTCCTGCTGCCAAGGCAAGTGACTTCATAAAACACCTACTATTTTATTCTATTGCATATCTAGTGTTTTCAAACAGTATTTGCAAAAGTAGTATCCATGATAGGTTTTTGGGAGATTGTAGTATGCTATGCAAACCTTTTAGGTTTCCCCTTAGAAATTCCAGATTAGACCCCTATTATAATTTAGTGGAAGCAACTGCTGCAAAAATGATTGTTTTATGGTTGATGTGATAAAAGAAAATTTCCACTAAATTAATTTAACGCCTGGGTGGATTGGGTCGATCGAGGAGGTTTCAAGTTGAGTGGCTTCTCAGGGCCATGTGTCATGGTTGTCTTCGCCCAGGGTAGTTTCTACTTACCTGGGGCCATGATATGCGGTGTTAACCTGAGTTGCTCACTTGTGGTAGGCCACCCAGGGCTATGAGATTTAAGTCTACACTGAGTCTAGTTGCTTGTCGTGCAACCATTGGTCAATATGGGCTCTGTATTGATGGAGTAAGTTGTTGTGGACCTGGGTCAAGAGATTGATGGTGGTAGAGTTGATAGGATGGTGGTAATCTCTTAGTATGATCATGGGAAAGCAACTTCTGAAAAGTCTCGTCTTGATCTTCTCCTTTTCCTTCTCACTAAAGGAGTGTAGAGGATAGTTTGGGTTGATTGAGTCTAATGGTAAAAGTGCACACCCTCTCGAGAGTTTAAAACCTAAGGTCTTAGCCGTGTCCCCGGCATCGGACATTTGAGTAACTACACAAGGCTGTGTTCTAAAAATCTCCTCATCTCAAATTTCTTAATAAAACTTTGTTGGATGAACATGGGTAGGAGACATGGACTTGTCTCGAGATTTGTCTCTGAAGGAGAAGATATTGATTTAATAAAATTGTTTACCAAAAGTAGGAGAAAATTTGCTTTGCGCAATAGCCTTGAGCTCCACCAGCCAAAATAAGCATATAGTTATAGTATAATAGAACATTAGTAATTAAAGTCACTTGCCACCACAATTCAATCGTGCTGACCCTTTATAGCTGGGCTGCAACTAAACCTTGCAGAATGTCCGAATGAGGAGTAAGGGGGTCGTCTTCGAGCTACAACCAACATGATTTTCCAGTGGCTTCACGGAGAAGATGTAGCTCCATGCTACCTTTAGTATTGCGTTTGAACTCTGAAATAAAGTGTGAACTATTTATTCAGCTAGCATTTTCCGCTATGCTAAGTTGTAAGGATATTTGTTTTTGGATCATTCGTCTCGTTCTGTAATAAATTATGACATTGTACTGTGATATTACATCTATTGGAGAATGTGAGACTTATATGATCCAAGTCTTTACATTATTCATATGTGCCATTGCTTTCATAAGCATGGGCACTACAGATGGTATCAGAGCACGAATGTTGCCTGTAGGCTCGAAACCCCTAGGATTGGATACAAACCCTAAAATAAATATTTATAATTAATAAAATTCGAAATACCATACTTCTTTCCTTATAATATGTTCCTTAACTTCTTCATTCTTATTTCGTTGTATCTCCTTATTTCTTATCCCTTCAAAAATTTTGTAGATGAAGAATTTCACCCAAGAGTTATCCCCGCAGAAAGGAGACCAGTACTACTTCAGTGACCAGCTCCTCAGTATTTCCAGGACCCTGAGGTTGACGCCGCCAGTCTTCAGGGGCAAAGAAATTATGTCAGAAGATTACCCTGAAGGACGCTGGAAGATCAAGTCAGAAGTTCTCCCTCGTCTTGATCGTCCTGGATCGCAGCTGATCCGTTTCCGATCTAGATACCCCACCTGGAAGAATGGATTGGAGATGGCGATGCTGGAGACCTTGTCCCGCATCATTGAGCAATTCTATGACGAGATCAAGCCCAACTCCGTCTTTCGACACTTTGCCAGGAGGGATAGCATTGGACAACCCGTTCAACCCTCACTTAGGGGTATGAACGAGAAGCATCATGGAGACCTTGGAGCTCATTGCCATAACTTGGATATACTTCTGGGACAAGAGATCTTCTACAAGGCAGATTTAAGGCGCGTCCACCGTCACGTTAAGGAAAGCTTAGAAGAAGAGAAGGATATTCTTCATGTAGAAGTTCAGGTGCTAACGAAGGAGAACAAGGAACTGGAAAACAAGATTTACCTGCAAGATGATAGGATTGCGCAGAAGGATGCCCACATTTTGGCATTGCAGGCTCAGTGTGCTCATCTGTGTGAACAACTAAGCCAAATGGAACTTCAGGCAGAGAAGAATCATTTCCCTGACGCCCCAGAGCCCCTAGTGTTAACCTACCCCGATGAGGACACTCCCAAGGAAGCCACAGGTGTCAAGAAGCGCAAGTGTGGGAACACCCGCAAATACATAAAGAGTTTTAAAATTTGATTAGTAAGACCACCAGATTTCCTTACCTTACGAGTATTTCTCCTTACCCCATCGAAGTTGTATTGAGCCACCAATTTGTGGTGAGGCAGTACCCTGAAAACCATGTCCTAGCTTGGTTTGCAAGTATCTAAAATATCGAATTTATAAAATACTTCGGGTGTGCCTGTTTACTTGTTGTTTGTTATGTTTCTGTGAAGTATGTTGATGTGCATGGGTAGATTTTTCCTTTGTAGTCTCTTTCTATCACTACTTACCTATGCCCACACCATACAGATGCCTCCACGTCTTGATCCTGACAACAACAATGCCAACGAAATGATGCAACAAATGATGGCAGCCCAGACACAGTTGATGACCATGATGGCTCAGTTCATGGCAAACCAAAACAATCCACCACCCCCTCCACCGCCGCCACCACCACCCCCACCCCAAGTTGACCGCCTTGCTAGGTTCTTGAGGCTCAGACCCAACAAATTCTCCACAGCTTCTGAACCAATCGTAGCCGATGATTGGCTACGCTCTGTGAACAAGGATCTAGTTACTTGCGAGTGTACGGAATTGGAGAAAATAAGATTCACTTCCCATCTACTGGAGGGACCAGCGGCACAGTGGTGGGAAACATATCAGATCACTCACCCACTTGAAGGACTTACCTGGGAAATCTTTAAAGAAGGATTCCGCAATGCACACATCTCTTCCGGGATCATGAATCTAAAAAGGGATGAGTTCCGTACTCTGAGACAGGGAAATCGTGCTCTGAGGGAGTACATGGAGGACTTCAATTCCCTCTCACGCTATGCCCCAGAGGATGTAGACACCGATGCAAAGAGGAAGTATAAGTTTCTGAATGGACTCAATGGTGAGCTAAAAATACCATTGTCTGTGGCCTATGCTCCCAATTATCAGGACCTTCTTGATCAGGCCATTACTCTGGACAGCAACATGAAGAAGGAGGAGAATAGAAAGAGGAAGTTCAGCGCCAATAAGTACAACACTAATCTGATGCAGAAGAAACCATACGTTCCTGAGAACAGTGGAGGTCACCATAGTCACAAGAGTGGAAGTGGCCACAACCATAATGGTCATATCCATAAAGTAGAAAATTCCGGATACAGAGGAAATGGACAGGGTGGTAGTGGACACAACCACCCGTTCAATGGGAACAATAGTGGAAAAGAGCAACACCGCCACAACAATGAACCAAAACGAGATATTAGTCAAGTGACTTGCTACAAGTGTGGGAACAAGGGACATTACTCAACAGACTGCCCAGAGAAGAAGAAGGCGCCGGAAGCATCAAAGCCTAATCCTTTCCAGAAGGCACAGGTGAATCATCTTGATGTGGAAGAAGTGCAGAATGAACCGGATGCAGTGATTGGTACGTTTCTACTACATACCTTTCCAGCATTAGTCTTGTTCGATACTGGAGCATCCCACTCATTCATCTCAAGAGCTTTTGTTAATAAAAACAAACTGACTACTACAAGCCTGCTAAATCCGGTTAGGGTGAGTTCCCTAGGGGGGGAAATGCTCGCACAAACCGATTGTCAAAACTTGAGTTTAGAAATTGGTAAACACTCCTTTCCGGTAAACCTGATAATATTAGAGACCCAGGGTCTGGATGTTATACTCGGTATGGATTGGTTGGCCAAGTTTGAAGGAGTATTGGATTGTGCAAATAGATCCATTACACTCACCACTCCCGAGAAGAAGAAGATCAGATACAAATCCAAATTTTAATTTAAGAAAGTTAAGCTAAATTCTCTTAAGGGGGTTAGCCTGGGAGATGTTCGTGTGGTAAGAGATTACCCTGATGTTTTCCCCGAAGAACTACCGGGAATGCCGCCCGATAGGGATGTGGAATTTCTCATAGATTTGGTTCCCGGAACGGGACCCATAGCCAAGAGGCCATATCCAATGGCCGTAGCTGAATTGAAAGAACTCAAGAAGCAGTTAGAGGAGCAACTGCAGAAAGGATTCATCCATCCAAGTTCATCACCTTGGGGAGCACCCATTCTGTTCGTAGAGAAAAAGGATAGTACTCAAAGCCTAGTCACGGATTATCGAGCAATCAACGAGGTGACGATCAAGAACAAGTACCCGCTACCGAAAATTAATGAACTTTTCGACCAGCTAGAGGGTGCTTCGGTATTCTCTAAGATCGATTTGCGATCAGGATACTTTCAAATGAAAGTAAGAGAACTAGATATACCAAAAACTGCCTTCACTACCAGATATGGATTATATGAGTACACCGTAATGCCGTTTGGTTTAACCAATGCACCGGCATACTTCATGAACATGATGAACAAAGTGTTTATGGACTTTCTGGATAAGTTTGTAGTGGTGTTCATTGATGATATCCTGATTTACTCCAAAAGTCAGGAGGAACATGAAGAACACTTGCACATGATATTACAGAGACTTAGAGAACACAAGCTGTATGCCAAATTTAGCAAGTGTGAATTCTGGCTAGAAGAAGTTGGTTTTCTAGGACACGTTGTGTCGAAAAATGGAATAGCAGTAGACCCAGAAAAGGTGTCAGCTGTGACAAAATGGGAAGTACCCAAGAATGTGGCAGACATCCGTAGTTTCCTTGGACTGGCAGGTTATTATAGAAGATTTATTGAGAACTTCTCAAAACTTGCCAAACTGTTGACTTCACTACTGAAAAAGGAAGTCAAATTCAAGTGGACTAAAGAATGTGAAATAAGTTTCCAGGAACTGAAGAAACGACTGGTGTCAGCACCTGTTTTATGTTTGCCAGATATAGAGAAGGAATTCCAAGTATATTGTGATGCCTCGCACCATGGACTGGGAAGTGTCCTAATGCAAGAAGGGAAAGTGGTTTCATATGCTTCCAGACAGCTTAAGAAACATGAGGTCAACTATCCCACTCACGATCTGGAGTTAGCATCAGTAGTGCATGCGCTAAAGACGCGGAGACCCTATCTTTTGGGAAAGCGTTGTGAAGTATTCACAGATCACAAGAGCCTGAAATATATTTTCACCCAGAAGGAATTGAATATGAGACAAAGAAGATGGCTGGAACTTATTAAGGACTATGATATGAGTTTGCAATATCACCCAGGAAAGGCTAATGTGGTGGCTGACGCGTTGAGCCGTAAAGTCCATGTAAATGGACTGACAGCGGGAGAATTGCCCGAGGATTTAAGTAGAGCATTTAAAGACCTCAGATTAGAGATAGTACCCGAAGGATTCCTCGCAACACTGGACGTACAACCTTTGTTGATGGATAAGATTCGGGAAGGCCAGAAGGGAGACAAAGTAATGGATGAAATCAAGGTCAACCTGAGCGAAGGAAAGGCCAAGGGCTTTCGAATGGATGAGCAAGGCACCTTGTGGTTTGAGAAACGCATCTGCGTGCCGCAAGATGAGGATCTTAGAAAGTTGATTCTGCAAGAAGCACATAACTCGCCTTATTCCATACACCCGGGGATCACCAAGATGTACATGGATGTAAAGGAAAGATTTTGGTGGAATAACCTGAAGAGAGACATCGCGGAATTCATAGCTAAGTGCGATGTATGTAGTCGAGTAAAGGCGGAGCATCAGAAGCCAGCAGGATTGTTGCAACCTTTACCTATACCGGATTGGAAATGGGAACAGATAGGTATGGATTTCATTACTGGGTTACCGCGTACCAGATCGAGTTATGATTCGATCTGGGTAATAGTGGATCGTTTGACAAAGGTGGCCCATTTTGTGCCAGTAAAGACTACCTACTCAAGTGCTAAGTTGGCAGAGATTTACATGACGAGAATTGTACGCCTTCATGGTATTTCCCAGAGGATTGTGTCTGACAGAGGTACCCAGTTTACCTCGCACTTCTGGAAACAACTACATGAATCATTGGGTACGAGATTAGAGTTCAGTACAGCATTTCATCCACAAACGGATGGACAGACGGAAAGAGTAAACCAAATTTTAGAAGATATGCTGAGGGCATGTGCCTTGGACTCAAAGTCTTGTTGGGATGATAATTTGCCATACGCAGAATTTTCCTATAACAACAGCTATCAAGCAAGTATAGAGATGTCGCCATTTGAGGCACTTTAT
Source organism: Poa annua (assembly GCA_026929855.1). NCBI lineage: Eukaryota > Viridiplantae > Streptophyta > Magnoliopsida > Poales > Poaceae > Poa > Poa annua. The sequence continues at coordinate 16,811,362 of CM049429.1, read as the reverse complement.
GGTAGGAAATGCACCACACCACTACTCTGGAACGGTGTGGAAGAGCGAAGTTTATTTGGACCTGATATAATCCAAGAAGCGGAAGAGAAGGTTCGAATAATCAAGGATAGATTGAAGATCGCGCAGTCCAGGCTGAAAAGCTATGCAGATTCCAAAAGGAGAGAAATACTTATGAGATAGGTGACAGGGCTTATTTAAGAGTGTCACCAATGCGTGGTGTGAAGAGATTCGGGATCAAGGGTAAACTTGCACCTCGGTTCATCGGCCCCTTTAAGATTCTCTCCCGCAAGGGAGAAGTAGCATATGAGTTAGAATTGCCGGAAGTTCTGTCAGCAGTTCACAATGTCTTCCACGTGAGCCAATTGAAGGAGTGCCACCCAGAGATGATAGAAACCCCACTACGGGATGCAGTGCCATTAGAAGAAGTTCAGTTGGAAAGTGACCTGACGTATGAAGAGAAGCCAGTCAAAATCTTGGAGATGGCCGAAAGGATCACACGAACCAAGACTATCAAATTTTGTAAGGTCCAGTGGAACCACCACACCGAAAAAGAAGCAACTTGGGAACGAGAGGATGATCTTCGGGAAGAACACCCACATCTTTTTGAAGGCCAAACCGAATCTCGAGGACGAGATTCATCTTAAGGGGGTTAGGTTTGTAACATCCCAATTTTGCTAAAATTTAAAACTTTGCATTCATGCATCATTCATCATTTAGTCATAACAATTTATTACATAAGTACAATTTTATTTGCAAATAAGAGTTTAAATAATTTATAATTCCATAAAGAGTTTATTTAAACCCCCTGAATAATTATAATTTTCATAATTTATTTAATATGCAAGAATAATACAAAAAGGTTCTAAATTTTATAATCTTTCAAAAACATATTTTTATGAATTTTTATAAAGTATTTTGGCTGAGTATAAAAATCATTTTGAGTAAATAGAAATTATTCAGAGAAAAGAAAAGAAAAAAAAAGGAAACGGGCCGTCCTCCCTATCTACCGCGCACGCGCGTCGGCCCAGCAACGGCCTGGCGGCCCGCGCTCCCTCTCCCTCTCGCTGACAGGTGGGACCCACCTGTCAGGTGAGTCTTCCACCTCCGGAACGAATCCCGCGCGGATTTCTCTCCGATTCCGATCCGTTTTGGATGCCAAATTCGTGGAGATGTTTCCTTTTTGCGCCCTCCTTTTAACCCCCACCCCTGCCGCCTCAACCCGCGCCCAAACCCTAGTGTCCTCCACCTCCAGGCCGCTCGGATTTCCGAGCTCCGCCGCCGCCATTCCGACGGTGAGTTTTAGCAACTCCGGCGGCATCCGCTGCCCCCGAGCCTCTCTTTCCCTCTGGTTTTGTTTTCTTTAGCCGTGCGCATCTTCGTGACTTCGTGGTTGGTCTCCTACCGCAGCTGAACGTCGTCCCCATCCGCGAACCCCACCGCCGGCCGCAAGCACCAATCCGGCGAGGATTTCCCGGGGAACGGCGACGCTCCGAAGAACCGCGCTTCGCCACCGACCCCGCCTCATTGTCCTCTACGTAACGGTATGAATCGTTCGTCCCCTAGACCGCTAGGACTCGAAACGCGCACGATGCCGGCCGTGGCGCCGCCGCGGTCGGAGGACCTCCGGCGGACACGCGCCGCCCGCGCCGAGGCTCTGGATGCGAACCGTTGGATCTAGATCCAACGGATCTAGATCCGTTTAATCCCGAGCGTCCGTTTTAAAGTAGATCGGACGGCCGCGCTGCCGATCCGCGCCGAAGCGGTACCGTCCAATAGGATCGTGCCACGTCGCCCTCTTATTTTCTTTTTCGCAGGAATTTTATAAATAAAACAGAAATTATGCAAAACTTGGAAAATTCATAACTTTTGTTCTGTAAATCCAAATTCAATGATTTTTATATCCACGGATAGCCCTGCTAAAGTAGTTTATTTTCAGATCATTTGTTTTTACTTTTGATATATAATAATACATAAGATCATCCGAGGAGTAATTCGGCTATTTAATCCATAACTTAAATAATAAAAATGTTTTCCAAATAAACACAATTGTTCCAGGTTTGGGTGAACAACCTCTGCCCAGGAATATTAATATGTATCTTATTTGAAAACTTTCTTAGAACAATAAAAGTTGTAATGGTATAATCTATGTTTTGCTATATTGTTTTCAATTTTTATATTGTTAAGTGAAATGAGAAATTCCTAGAAATTGCATCTCATGCATTTAATAACAGAGAATATAAATTATGGATGAGTGTGTCTAATTCTACACATGGCATATCATGCATGCATACATCTTTTATTTGGTGTTGTGAGATATTGCGTGGATATTTATTTGTATGGATTGCTTGTGCTAGATTGTGAAGGAGAGGAAGGATCTACGGGTGATTGTTATTCTTGTTGTGCCTGCCCCTCCTGCTGCCATGGCAAGTGACTTCATAAAACACCTACTATTTTATTCTATTGCATATCTAGTGTTTTCAAACAGTATTTGCAAAAGTAGTATGCATGATAGGTTTTTGGGAGATTGTAGTATGCTATGCAAACCTTTTAGGTTTCCCCTTAGAAATTCCAGATTAGACCCCTATTATAATTTAGTGGAAGCAACTGCGGCAAAAATGATTGTTTTATGGTTGATGTGATAAAAGAAAATTTCCACTAAATTAATTTAACGCCTGGGTGGATTGGGTCGATCGAGGAGGTTTCAAGTTGAGTGGCTTCTCAGGGCCATGTGTCATGGTTGTCTTCGCCCAGGGTAGTTTCTACTTACCTAGGGCCATGATATGCGGTGTTAACCTGAGTTGCTCACTTGTGGTAGGCCACCCAGGGCTATGAGATTTAAGTCTACACTGAGTCTAGTTGCTTGTCGTGCAACCATTGGTAAATATGGGCTCTGTCTTCATGGAGTAAGTTGTTGTGGACCTGGGTCAAGAGATTGATGGTGGTAGAGTTGATAGGATGGTGGTAATCTCTTAGTATGATCATGGGAAAGCAACTTCTGAAAAGTCTCGTCTTGATCTTCTCCTTTTCCTTCTCACTAAAGGAGTGTAGAGGATAGTTTGGGTTGATTGAGTCTAATGGTGAAAGTGCACACCCTCTCGAGAGTTTAAAACCTAAGATCTTAGCCGTGTCCCCGGCATCGGACATTTGAGTAACTACACAAGGTTGTGTTCTAAAAATCTCCTCATCTCAAATTTCTTAATAAAACTTTGTTGGATGAACATGGGTAGGAGACATGGACTTGTCTCGAGATTTGTCTCTGAAGGAGAAGATATTGATTTAAGAAAATTGTTTACCAAAAGTAGGAGAAAATTTGCTTGCGCAATAGCCTTGAGCTCCACCAGCCAAAATAAGCATATAGTTATAGTATAATAGAACATTAGTAATTAAAGTCACTTGCCACCACAATTCAATTGTGCTGACCCTTTATAGCTGGGCTGCAACTAAACCTTGCAGAATGTCCGAATGAGGAGTAAGGGGGTCGTCTTCGAGCTACAACCAACATGATTTGCCAGTGGCTTCATGGAGAAGATGTAGCTCCATGCTACCTTTAGTATTGCGTTTGAACTCTTAAATAAAGTGTGAACTATTTATTCAGCTAGCATTTTCCGCTATGCTAAGTTGTAAGGATATTTGTTTTTGGATCATTCGTCTCGTTCTGTAATAAATTATGACATTGTACTGTGATATTACATCTATTGGAGAATGTGAGACTTATATGATCCAAGACTTTACATTATTCATATGTGCCATTGCTTTCATAAGCATGGGCACTATACAGTCTTAAAGAAATATGTGCATAACCGTGCTAGGCCAGAAGGAAGCATCTCCAACGGCTACGGTAACGAGGAGGTCATTGAGTTCTGTGTTGACTTTATTCATGACCTTAAGCCGATAGGTGTTCCACAATCACGACATGAGGGTAGACTTAGTGGAAAAGGCACACTAGGAAAGAAAACAAAAATTTGTATGGATGGACATTCTTTCACTGAAGCACATTATACAGTTCTACGAAGTGCTACCTTGGTGGCCCCGTATATCGATCAACACAAGAGTCTTGTACGCTCTCTACACGCGGGGAAGTCTGACAACTGGATTGTACGTACACACATGGCGGCGTTCGGCGGTTGGTTGCGAGCACATCTTCAAAATAAAGACAAGGTTGATGAACAGTTACACTTGTTGGCCAAGGCACCATCTACAACTATATGTACTTTCCAAGGGTACGAGATAAATGGGAATACATTTTACACGAGTGTCCAAGATAAAAAGAGCACGAACCAAAACAGTGGTGTTCGCATTGATGCAACAAACAACAATGGGCAGAAGAACACATACTATGGTTGCATAGAGGAGATATGGGAACTTGACTATGGACCTTCTTTTAAGATCCCTTTGTTTCGGTGCAAATGGGTCAATCTGAAAGGCGGGGTAGAGGTAGACAAGATGTACGGAATGACAACAGTGGATCTAAACAATCTTGCGTACAGAGACGAATCATTCGTGCTAGCCAATGATGTGGCTCAGGATTTCTATGTGAAAGACATGTCTAGCAGACCCAAAAAAAGAAACCTCCTGGGAGTGGTGGAGCCGAGGCGTCACATAGTTCTTTCAGGAAAAAGAAACATCGTGGGAGTGGAGGACAAGACAGACATGTCAGATGATTATAATAATTTTGATGAAATTCCGCCTTTCGTAGTGAACATTGACCCAATCATCAAGTTGATTGAAGAAGATGCTCCATGGTTCCGACTCGGAAGAACTGGCGGTGTTGTGTGATGGAGATGTTGGTGCGATATGTAATAATTAATATATTAAACTTTTTATATGAAGAAGATGCTCCATTTTTACGTGCATATCAAATGGATCCGTCGACGTTGAAAGAACAAAACACACGATTTCACCTGCATACAGCCCCACGGTTGCTCCTGATGAGTGCCTGCATATCAAATGCACCGTGGGGCATATGTAGGGAATCCGAGTAATTTGTATATATTCCTCAGTAGATGAATTGAACTATTCTTTTGATAGAACAAAACACACGATTTCACCTGCATACAGCCCCACGGTGGCTCCTGAGTGCCTGCATATCAAATGCACCGTGGGGCGTATGCAGGGAATCCGAGTGATTTGTATACCACACCACCCGGCTAGGCACTAGAAGGAGGAAACACTGAGTGCTCGCCTCGTCCGAGAGGGGGCTCTATATAGGGTCACGGGCTCAACCAGTGGTACTGATAGTGTTGATCCAACAGCTCTCAAGTGCTCAAAAGAAGCACACCCCTGATCCAACGGCTAAAAAGTGTTTCAAAGAAACACACGATCCGTGTGCTTCTTTAGTCCCGGTTTGAAACTGAAAGCGTTAATCGAACAGCTCAAAAGCAATCAAAAGAAACACACACCTGATCAAACGGCTAACAAGTGCTTGAAAGAAACACACGATCTGTGTGCTTCTTTAGTCCCGGTTTGGAAGTTAAAGTGTTGATCGAACAGCTCAGAATTCCAAAGTTTGTAAAAGTTATACAAATTCACATTCAAAATAGTTTTAAACTTATTAAAATAATGGTTATAGAAAAGAGAAAATGTTTTTGTATTAGATAGTCAATTTCAAACACTTTTCATATTGAAAGTTTTTTCAAATTCCAAAGTTTGCAAAAGTTATACAAATTCACATTCAAAATAGTTTTAAACTTATTAAAATAATGGTTATAGAAAATAGAAAATGTTTTTGTATTAGTTAGTCAATTTCAAACACTTTTCATATTGAAAGTTTTTTCAAATTCCAAAGTTTGCAAAAGTTATACAAATTCACATTCAAAATAGTTTTAAACTTATTAAAATAATGGTTATAGAAAAGAGAAAATGTTTTTGTATTAGTTAGTCAAATTCAAACACTTTTCATATTGAAAGTTTTTCCAAATTCCAAAGTTATTTAAAACAGAAAACAGAAAACGAAAAGAAAAAGGAAAAGAAAAAGAAAAAAACCCCATCTATCCCGGGTGGTGGCTCAGCCCGGGACAGATGGGGTGCTATCTATCCCGGTCTGAGCCACCACCCGGGACAGATGGGGTGCTATCTGTCCCGGGTGCAGCCACGGCCCGGGACAGTTGAGTGCTATCTGTCCCGGGCTGAGCCACCACCCGGGACAGTTGAGTGTTGCTATATAAGCAACACTTAGCCACGGGTGGTGGCTCAACCCGGAGAAAAATCAGTACGACGCCGTCAGGCTGCCAAAATTCCCCTCGAGCGCCGCCGCCTCCTTCCTCGCCGTCCCCGCGCCTCCGGCCATCCCGACGCCGCTGTGCTTTGCTGCGCCCTCGCCGTCCCAGCGCCTCCGTCCTTCCACGGGTGAGTCCGGAGACCGGAGCTGCCGCCCTCGCCGTCCCGCCGTTCTTCCTTGCCCTTACCGGAGCTCCGCCGAGCCATTGCCGAGGGTGAGTCCTCCTCCCTCTCTCACGACGCCACCGTGCCGCAATCCGCCGCCACCGCGTGCGTCACCTCCTCTACCGTGGATTCGGTTCATCATTGATGACGTCATCATTTTCAGAAGCTATATTAAATTATATAAAATCATAATCAAATTACTTTAAATCGGAAAAATACAAAGTTTTTATAAAAATGTTCATAAAAATAAAATACATGTTGTTGTGTCATTATTTTATGTGTTTGAATAAGTTTGAATAAACAAAAAAATTGTTGGAATATCGTTGCAAATGCAAATGTGATATTATTTTGCTGAACTAGTGTAATGTGTTTAATTATTGTAATGTGTAATGTGCAAATGCAAAAAATTGTTGTAATGTGTAATGTGTAATGTGCAAAAATTGTTGTAATGTGTAATGTGCAAATGCAAAAAATTGTTGAAGTAGTGTAATGTGTTGAATTATTGTAATGTGTTGAAATATTGTAATGTGTTAAAATATTATTATTGCAATATGATACTTAGATCAATTTTGTTGATGCAGGTTCTCTGATTTGTCATCGTGTCGGAGCGCTGCCCCCTCGGATTTTGCGCCCTCTCGGAGCCCCAACTTTCTTCGACTACTCCGCCACTGTCAGACGAGCAAGAAAATGTAAATGGATTATTTAAGATGTATTATTGGTTTTTTAAATGGAATATTCGACTATTTTAGTAAATGTAAATGGACTAGTGAAATTATTCTCTTCGACTATTTTTAAATGGAATTATTGCAAATGTAAATGGACTAGTGAAATGTAAATGGATGATTGAAATATAAATTAACATATTATATATTAAATGCAAATGTAAATGGATTGAAATCCCTTGCAGAAACTATGGACACCGATAGAAACCTTCAAAAAGAAGAGGACATGTTCGGCATCATCCGCGACAGTGATGGATTGGACCAACAAGAAGAGGAACACTTAGACGATTTCACCGGGCAATTTCTGAACGAGTCCGGTGATGGACTGGAGGGGCATTCAGACGGAGTAGACGTCACCGACAGTTCAGCTCACCGCCAGTTCACCGACTCTACTGTTGGATAGTCGGCCGCCGAGGTAGATATATGCCCTCAGGTTTTTGTCTCCGTTGAATAGATTTGTGTGTATACATATATTAACTATCACTTTTTCTTGTGTTTAGCCGTCGGCGGGTCATGAACCGGGACCAAGCAAAAAAGCAGCTGTGAAACGAGGCGGGCCACGAACCGGGACCAAAAAGCTCCAAGGGAAACAGAAGTACCACATCGACGCAATTAATGAAAAAGGCAAACCGATTGCTCCCGCTAACCACGCAAGGAAATTTGTAGCTCAGTGCGGAGTCATCGTTTGGGACAGACTCTCCATCAGGGCTCAAGAATGGTATAAGCCAAAGGTGCCAGAAGAGGGGGTTATTTATGTCTCGAATGCAGACAAACAACTCCTTTGGGACGAGCTCATGCAGAATTTCACTTTACCGGAAGAGGAGGATGGAGAGGAGCCGGTTATAGAGAATCGATGCAAGGTATGGACTTATATTGAGATGGGTGAATTGTTCCGCAGCTGGAAGAAAAGGCTAAACAAGTTCATAAAAGAAGGTAAGACTCCAGAATTTGTCGGAGTCTATGAAAAGATAAAAGATGAGTGGCCCTAATTTAAGGCGTACAAGCAATCGGAAGCCGCTAAGAAAATCTCAGCGAGAAATAAGAAAAATGAAGACAAAAAGATATATCACCATAACATGGGGTCAGGTGGCTACCTGACGGCCCTGCCTAAGTTTCTGAAAATGGAGGAAGAGTTTTTGGCTAAAGGTATACAGATCGAGACATTTGACTGGCCAGACCGGCTTAAGGCTTGGTTCTATGGGCATGGTGGAAAGTTAGACCCTGAAACAGGTGACTGTCTTTTTACCAAGGAGCACGGACCTGACCCTATTGAAGCTCTCAGAGAGGTATGGAAGGAGGTCACGGAAGGCAGGTTCCACCCTAACAGAGAGAAGGACAAGCTATCGCGAGCCCTTAAGAATCCTGAACACAGTGGACGAACAAGAGGAACCGTCGGCTCCGTACCGTGGATACTTGGGTTTCCCAAAGATGTTGGCACTTACAGAAGCCGATCGAGAAAGAAGAAAGAGCATGCCGACCGGGCCCAGTGGATGGAAAATAAATTACTACAGCATGAGAAGGAGATAGCAGAGCTGAAGGCAGCGCAGACTCGACGGATGCCCTGCGAAACTGAGACGCCCGAAGATCCTTCTCCTGATCCAAAATCAATGCGGAGAAGCAGCGTGGCTTCGACGGAGCTCGATCGCCACAATGACATGCCGGGTCCTCGTCACCCCGTGGATAATATAGTGCAGCGGGAACTTTGCGACCTACATGTGCCATGCTTGAACATAATCGTGAAGGTGGCGCACGGCTTTGCCCTACCGCCTAGACCAAATGGAACTTACCATTGCCGCCCTATTCCAGATGGCTATGCTGTTGTCGGGGTTGATGAGGTTATCAAGACATATGAGGGAATTAAGCTGGACTTCCCTACGGGTGAAGACGAGGTTGAGTTGAGATTTGCCCTCAAGAGTACCTGCTTATGGAAAAAGGAATACATCGTTTTCCCACACATGCAGCAAAATCGCCTTCCGAGTCCACATGCCAGTCCACATAACTACAACAACGACAACCAATGCGCTAGTCCAGACACCCCCCACAATGACAACCAAGGCGCTAGTCCATCTCTGCCGTCGCGTGAGCGTACTCCGCCGCGTGAGCGTACTCCGCCGCGTCAACGGACTCCATCGCCTCCGCAAAAGAAGCGGAAGTGCACCGCTGCGTCGACTAGTACCCAGAAAAGCGGAACGGGGAAGTCTCGCTTTGTGAATTCTCGCGAAGATGTCGATACATGGGTCGAGGAGATCCAGGCTTCCCAGAGAAAGAAGGCAAAAAAGATGCCTTTGCCTGTTCCGGTTTATTCTTCGGATGCGATACGGTGGGCCATAGAATTTCTTACGCATCCGTCGCAATATGAACTAAATATGGACGATGACGACACACGCGTTCTGGTGCGTACATCTAGGAGAGTGCGGGAAGAACAAAAATCTGCTGCCACCCAGAAGAGAGATGTTCCACAACTCGGAATGCAGGCGGGATAATCGGCCCCTCCACTCATATTGGCGCCTTACAACCGGAACCCGGTCGATGATGTACTTTCGCAGCAAGCTAGAGATATGGGTATAACTCTGGGAGAGCTTAAGGCATTGCAATCTGGCGAGAGTGTCACCATACATGAGGTGGTGCGGACATATGTGATAGGAGAAGATCTTGTCGACCCTGCAATGGTGCGCACTCTACCAGCTAGGTTGCACCAACTAAATGCATGGTACATGCGTACTACCAAAAGTCAAGAAGGAGATTGGCTCTATGGGAAAATTCCACCGGATTTTTTTGGCCCAGGTGATGATGAAATTCAAATTGAGTATTGCGAATTATGGCAGTTATTCAATTTTGACGCGCTCGACAAATCTATCATCAGTGCCTTTTGCATGTGAGAAATTAAATTATGTATATATGTCAGTTATTCTCTAGCTATACTTATTTTTCATTGCTTGTAATTATCCTTATCACTATATTACTTTTGTACTCTATTATGCAGGCTGAAAATTATACAATCTCGAAAGCTGGGACTCAATCACAAGATTGGATTCATTGACCCTAATCGAGTTCATCATCATGGTTTGTTACATTACCCAGATCAAACGGAGGAGCTTTTGCTTACTTATTTGATGGCGCAACATTACAAAAGCACCATAATTTTCCCGTTCAACTTCGAGTGAGTTGTTTACTTTCTTATACATACTCGATGTTAATTAAGTATATGTAATTGATGATTTAGTTATTAACAAATATAAACATATGGCAGATTTCACTGGGTATTATTTGAGATTGATGTTGAAAAGGCAATCGTTGATGTCTTCGACCAATTATCGAAACCTGAAGAAAAGTTCGACGACACGAAACAGATGCTCCAGAGGTAATTTCGTTCATTATCACAATTGACCTCGTCTTTTCTAATAATATACAGTAATTAGTTAACTTCTTTACTAAATTTCCATACCGTAAACTTCAGGGTTTGGGACAAGTTCACCGGTTTCCACAAGGAATTCGGTATAGCTAAGAACCTCACTTTTAAATGGCGAGAGGTAAGACGTACTAGCTAGGTTTCACGTATGCATATTCTTAATTTCAGTCTCACAATACCATTTTTTCAATATTTTTGATTATTTTTTATTGATTTCTTATCTTATTCTATCATAAAGTGTGCGAAGCAGCAACAAGGCACCAATTTGTGTGGATTCTATGTCTGCGAGTTCATCCGAATTCACTTCAATGAGGGTGCAGACTGGAATAGGGTACGTTAACAATTCATTCAAACTTGTTCACTTTTCAAATTGAATTATTTTCATAACGGTTGATATATTGGTGTTGATCTCTCCTTTTTAGTTTGAAACGATCCGGAACAGGCTTGATGCAAAAGACCGCCTACTACCAATTGCGGAGGAAATTGTGGGCTTTCTGCTTGACTATGTCATAAAGCCAGCCGCAGAATGCAGTATAATCCGGCCGCCAAAAAAGACCATCCCGAGGAAAAAATAGGGTCTAATGCTTCTCTGTCATGTAATGATCTCTGTTTGTAAATATTTAGACATGATCTTCCGGTTGTAAATATTTGTTTGGGAGAACTCGTGTACTAGTAGTATTCATGACTATATCCCGAGGAAAAAATCGTGTATTCATGATATATATTACATAGTAACGTATAATATGCAACTCGATCTTGTTTGAAATGAAACATAAATGAAAAAACACAAACACAAAATAATCAGTAACATAAATAGAAAACAGAAACAAAAATAGAAAACAGGAAACAAAATAAAAGAAACAAAAAAACATATATACTCTCCCGGTTCGTATTACGAACCGGGACAAATGAGTGGCAGCCAGAGGCTGTCTGGTTTGGCCACGTGACCCCCTTATTGGTCCCGGGCCGTGGCGTGCCAGGGACAAATAGGGGAGGCTATTTGTTCCGAACACGCTGTCCCGGGCGCGTGACCGGGACAAAAAGCCCTCCCGGCCCGGGACCAGTGGCCTGTTTTGCTCTAGTGATCCAAACCTTGGGTTTCTAGGATGACTAAGTCTGTTGGAAAAAGATATTTTCCAATCTTTAACTCTAGTTGCCTACATCTAGAATTTACTATCATCTCACCCCCAGGTGAGCTCACTCTTATAGGTTTTCCTAAGCTTTCCTCGGCTAGTCCATGTTTGTTTACAAAAGCTCTTGATATGAATGAATGCGATGCTCCGGTATCAAATAATACTAATGTTGGAAAAGAATTGAGCAGGAACTTACCAATCACAGCATCAGGTTCATCATGAACTTCTTCCACATAGATGTGGTTTACTTGTCCCTTCTGGAAAGGATTGGGCTTGGAATTTTCATCGGCCTTTCTCTCTGGGCATTCAGTAGCATAATGTCATGTCTTCTTGCACTTGAAGCAAGTCACATTAGACAAGTCTTTCTTCCCTTCAGAGTTAGGACAGGGATTACCATTCCCATGATTATGGCCATGGTGATGGTTTCCCTTGAACCCCCCATTATTTCCTTTGTATCCTCCATTGTGGTTATGACCATGGTGCTTTTGGCCACTACCACTATTGGAGTAGTTCCAGGGTTTATGGCCACTGACTTCAGAGGTGTGTGGTTTCTTGTGTGTCCCTTCAGAATGAACCTTACTTGCACTGAACTTCCTCTTCCTATTCTCTTCCTTTCTTATGTAGTTGTCCAGAGTGATTGCTTGATCCAGCAGAGCTTGATAGTTAGGAGCATATGCCACAGACAAGGGTATCTTCAGTTCTCCCTTGAGTCCATTGAGGAATTTTTCCTTCCTCTTAGTATCCGTGTCAATGTCTTCTGGTGCATACCTTGATAGCATACAGAAGTCATCCATATACTCCTTGAGAGTTCTACCTCCCTGCCTCAAGCTACGAAATTCCTCTTTCTTCAGGTTCATTATGCCAGAGGAAATGTGAGCATTGCGGAAACCTTCCTTGAACGCATCCCAAGTCATGCCATCCAAGGCATGAGTCACTTGATAGGTCTCCCACCACATGGCAGCAGGTCCTTCCGATAGGTGTGCAGTGAACCTCACCTTTTCTGCCTCAGAACACTCACAAGTTAGTAAGTCCTTGTTGACGGAACGGAGCCAGTCATCCGCCACTATTGGTTCCGTAGCAGAGGAAAACTTATTAGGCCTGAGCCTTAGGAATCTTGCAAGTCTGTCTACTGCAGGTAGTGGTGGTGGTGGTGGCGGGTTGTTGTTATTGTTGTTGTTGTTGGTTGCTGCTATGAATTGAGTCATCATGGTCATCAGTTGGGCTTGAGCTGCCATCAGCTGTTGCATAGCCTCGTTGTTGTCGGAATCACGACGTGGAGGCATCTGTGGGGGTTTTTAGCATGGGTGAGTAAGGATTGATAGAACTATAAAGAGAGATCCTACCCATGCACAAAACAATCAATTCTAACAATCAATCAACAAACAACTTATAAAAACAACCAACACACGAATCAAGACCTTTGGTCTAGGGAAAACGATATAAAAGTTTGAAAAAAATACTCGCGAGGTTCCGAGGATACGAGGGAAAATACTGCCTTACCACAAGTTGGTAGGTCAATACAATACTATGATAATGATAGGGTGTATGGTAAATGGTAGTCTCACTAACTAACTACTCGACCATGTCATCTTCTTCCTCTTCAATTTCTTGAATCTCGATTCCTTCATTGGCGAGTTCATCTTTGAGTTCCTTTACTTCTTTCTCCAGGGCAGAGCTCTTTTCTTGCAGCTCCCTCTTCTCTGTACGAAGTCGTTTGATCAAGTCACTATCGGCCTCGAACTCGACTTCATTGCTCTCGAGTTCTGCCTTTTGCTCTCTGATAGTCTTGTTCTTCTCTTGAACTCTTTTCTCCTGTCTCCTGTACTTTTCCTCTTGAGCAGCGAACTTCTCTTCTTGTGCTTTGGTTACTTCCTCTTGAGCCTTCATCTTCTCTTCGTTCTCCTTAAGTAAGGCACATAGCTCATCGTTCTTCAGGAGCTCGGTGTGCCGATCTTCATACAGTTCCGTGACAAGGATTTCCAACTCCTGGAAATAAAGACTAAGAGGTTTTGCTTTGCCTCTTTCTCTGACATAAAAAAGGTAAGGTTCTCCATCCTCGTTTCTCCTTCCAAAGAAAATGGAGTAGTGACCCCTCAACTCTGTGCTGTAGCGTCCGCAGAGGCGCCCAATCAGATCTTGCATGACTAGATTGAGTCCTTTATCTTTGGAGTCGCTAACCATTTTAATCTCCAGTGGGGGCTCTTCTCCACGTCCTGGCTGAGTTGCTTTTATTCCCCAACAACCCTCTTTGTTAAACTTCTTCAGGATGAAACCTTTGACTTGGGGTAGTGGTAACCCTATCTTCTCGCCGATGTCGAGGAGGTAGCATCCAAAACGGGTGTTCTCGAAGTCCTCCGCGGTGGTGAAGTGGAAGCTCGTCATCCTTTAGATAGAAAGAAGAAAATTAAAACAGGAAATGCATAAGGTGAGGAAGTACTAGTCATAGTGTATTATTTTAGAAAATACTAAGTCAAATCTTAAGGTGATCAACAAATATTAACAAGTCTTGGTAAATTGGATTTTTCACTATAGTGAGAGAGACAGACACCCGACCAACCACTTATATTGTGGAACAAGTCTCATGTACGCGGACATGTAAAGTTTGTCCCGGGCCGCTTCATCCCACTATGCCGCTAGGATCCAACATACTTCAAAGATGGTAACATTATGACGAAAAGGGGCTTAACCAATCCTAAGGGCTCGAACCTACATGCAACACTTTGCTCTGATACCATTTTGTAGCGCCCCAACTCTTATTAAAGTTGGAACACCTGTGTTATGTGCTAGTCACTGGATCACTGCTAGCACCACAGTACAAAATATAGGATATCATTGCATAAGTATTAAATTGCTACAATGAGATCCAAAAATATTAGCCAAGTATAGCTTTATTACAAGTTGCATAGCCATGGAGGCTAGCTAAAATTCAGAGTTCACAACGAAAGCGAATAACAATGAGCCTCAGCTTCAAGCATGCGCCACAGGCAGACATGTTGGGTGTAGACTCAAGTCCAAATCTTATTCTTCATCAGAATTACCTGCACATTTGAATATGCAGCCCCCGAAGGAGGTCAATACAATGATGTATTGGCAAGTGACTATGGTAGATATAAAATGACAAGTCTAAAATCTATATGCATATCTGGCTTGGTGGGGTTGGAGGCTATTTTGCAGAAAGCAAGTTTTCTCCTATCTTTTGTAAAACATTTTTATTTCTCAAGACTTGGCACCAAGGGATAAAGCCCAAGTGCACCAACAATTCTTTCCTTAGTCAAATTTTACTTTATGAAAAACAGTGTTGAGATTCTTCTGCCCATCCTCGTCCAGTTACTCGAAGTAGTCCATTTCCGGGGACACGGCTAAGTACTTAGATTTTAACTCTGCAGAGGTTGTGCACTTTCACCTTTAGACCCAATTAGCCCGAGAATCCTATACACGCGGAGTGTATTAAGGAAAGGAGAGAATTGAGACAAGAACTTTCAGAAGAAGAATGCAACCATACTAGCAAGACCCATTCCACCTATCCTCTCTACATCTTCTTGTCAAGCTGACAGGTTGCACCCTCACAACTTAATTATTCTAGACATAGCCCATTGTCAAAAGGCTGCACGGGAAGCTTCCAAACTTGGAGGGACTTGGTAATCTCTTCGTTCCTGGGTGGCCGTCCACAAGTGTACTTCTGGGTAACAACCACCATACTCATGGCCCTAAGTAGAATAGACATTCATCCTAGGCGACGACAACCACAAGCATAGTCCCAAAAGCCACTCAACATAAACCATAACAACCAATTCCACCCAGATGTGTATTTTAGATTTTAACACTTAGAAACATTTCCATAACATGGCAAACATTTTTATAGCATGGCTAAGCAACTAATAAAATCTTTTCATGGCTGCTTAGGAAAAGGGTGTCTACACACTACTAGGATATTTGTAAAATATAAACTAACTTAGCATTATAAAATAAATCAAAAATCCCTATCATGCAGGAGGAGCAAGCACAACAAGAATAACAATCACAAGCAAGCACAACAAGAATAACAGGAGGAGCAAGCACAACAAGAATAACAATCACAAGCAAGCCCTTCCTCTTCTTCACAATCTAGCACAAGCAATAAATAAAATAAATACCAACAAAAATCATCACAACACCAAACATAAATATGTATGCATGAATGATATGCTATGAAAATAGGACACACTTATTAATAATTTTTATCCTCTGTTATTAAATGTAAGAAATATAATTTCTAGGAATTTCTTATTTTATTTATCAATTAAATAATTGAAAACAATATAGCAAAACTTGATTTCTATAATTACAACTTTTATTGTTTTATGAAATTTTTCATTTAAGACATTTATTAATATTGCTGGACAGAGGGAATTAATATAACCCTAAAACAATTAAATTTATTTCCAAATCATTTTTATTATTTAAGTTATTATTTTAATAGCCGAAATGCTCCTCTGCTAATTAGATAAATTATAATTTGTCAAAAGGAAAAACAAATGATGTAGAAATAAACTTCATGAGCAGGGCTATCAGTGGATATAAAATTTATCAAATTTGAACTTATGGATCAAAAGTTATGAATTTTCTAAGTTTTGCATATTTTCTGTTTTATTTATAAAAATTCCTGCGAAAAAGAAATAACAGGGCTACGTGGCGCGATCTCATTGGTCGGTACCGCTTCGACGTGGATCGGCTGCGAGAGCCGTCCGATCTAATTTAAAATGGACGCGCGAGATCTAATCGATCTAGATCCACTGGATCTAGATCTAACGGTCCACGATCCGTTGACCAAAAACGGTCGGCGCAGTCGCCGGAGTTCGCCCGACCGCGGCGGCGCCACGGCCGGCGTTGCTCGTTCTTGCGTCCTAGGAGGCTACGGGACGAACGGAGCTTACCAAGGCGTAGCGGACGTCGGGGCGGAGTCGATGGCGCGGTGGTGGTCATCGGCGTGGTCTTCTCCTCCTCGTGCAGCTCGCCGGAGTTGCTTGCGGCGGCGGTTTCCTTCGGGCATGGATGAATACGACGTTCGGCTGCAAAATAATCCGCGGGACGAAGTCAAAAACGTGCGCAACGAGGAGGGGAATCGAGGAGGGGCAAATACGAGCTCGGGGGCGGTCGGAGTACTCCGTACGGCGTGCTTTAGGGCGGCAGAGGTCCGAGCTCGCTCGCGAGCTGCTCAGCGGCGGAAGATTTAGGGTTTGGGGTGCGGAGGGTTGCGGCGGAGGTGGGGGTTTAAATAGGGTGGCGCGGGGAGCAAACCTCGCGCTGATTCCGCTCGAGAATCACGGCCGGTTTTCGATTTCGAATCGGGCGCGATCTCCGGCGGGAGGAAGACGAAGCTGACAGGTGGGTCCCACCTATTAGCAAGAGGAGGGAGGAGATGGGCTGCGCGAGCTGGCTTGGGCCGCGTTCGGACGCGCGCGCGCGGTGGATAGCTAACGGGCCGGCCCGATTCCTTTTCTTTTTAATGAAATTAATATCTGTTTTTAAATACTGATTTCAAAAATGATTTTTAAACCTATTCAAAACATATCAGAAAAATTCATAAAAATATGTTTCGGAAAGGTTATCAAAATTGGAACTTTTTAATATTATACTTGCCCATAAATAAATTGCTAAAATAATATTTATTAAAGGGGTTTAAATAAATATTTTCTGGAATTATAGATTATTAAATCTTAATTTGATGTTTTATTTTATATTTTTGTGGTGTAGTTTTATGTCTATTGATGAATGATGCATGGATGCAAAGTTTTAAATTTTTGCAAATTTTGGGATGTTACAATCCGCGGCGTGCCTGGCCTTGAAGCGCTCCTCCTGCTTCTGGGCCAGGTCGTGGTACTTCTGAGAGTTGGACTGGCGGAACTGCTTCTCGCGCTCCACGAGGGCATTCTCCGCCTCCTTCTTCTTCTCAGCGAAACGCCGCTCGAAGCGCTCATAAACAAGCTTCTGGATAGCGACGTTCTCATCGTACTTCGAGAGCGCCTGGGCGAGGTCCTCCTCACGCGCCTCAAGCTCCTCGCGCCGGACGGCCAGGTCTTTCTCCGCCTGAAGGCGTTGCTCCTCGCGCCGATGCAGCTCTCTCTGCTTGAGGGCCAGCTGCCGCTCACGCTCGGCGAAGCCCTTGCGGTCCTCCTCCAGAGCGGCATGCGCGGTCTGGTGGGCGGAGAGCAGCTGGGACTCCAGCTGACCCAGCTCGCGGCGCTTCTGCACCAGCGAGCCCTCCATCGCCTCGCGCTCGGCCGTGGCTTCGCGCAGGAGGTCCGCAGCAGCATCACGTTCCTACTGGAAGGGCGTGAGAAGTTCTGCGGCGTCGCGGATGGCCCCCTCGCAGATCTCCTTGGCGAAGCGGGTGGCCTCCTTGCGAGCGGCCTGCAACGCCAAGTCCTCCAGCCGGCGCGCCTCGACCGCCGCATGGAAAGACGCCCACGACCTCGCCAGCTCCTCCCGCTGCTGGGCGAACTGTATGTCCCCAAGGGCGAGGTGCGCCTCTAGGCCCTCCAGGGACTCCCTCACGAGGCCGAAGGCGACCTTGCGGCGCCCCACGCTCCAGTCCCAACCTCGGAGGACCAGCTCCTGGCTTGAGGAGGGTCC
This sequence comes from Poa annua, assembly GCA_026929855.1. NCBI lineage: Eukaryota > Viridiplantae > Streptophyta > Magnoliopsida > Poales > Poaceae > Poa > Poa annua. The sequence goes on along the minus strand of CM049429.1, from coordinate 16,793,105 downwards.
AGCCCTGGCGTCAGGTCCCAGGAGCCTGGCCCCAGGTTGAGCTCGGGGGCTAGGCGGAGCTCTGCCTCCGTCTGTGCCAGCGCCCTCTTCGGCGCCTGCATCAGCAAGGCGCTCCTCACCTTCAGCAGGGCGCGAAGACGAGGAAGAACCTCCGCCTGCGGACGCGCCTGCACCCACGGGCGCCTCGCTCGCTTCCGTCGCGGGCTGCACGGGAGCCGTGGGCGTGCACGGCGGAGTTGGTGCACGCGGTGGCGTCAACACGCGCGACGGCGTCGAATCGCGCGGCGGAGTCGCCTCGGGCGGAGGTGTGACCGCGCGAGGGGGAGTGAGAGCGCGAGGTGGAGTAGAGGCCCTCTCCTCCGTATTTTCCACCACCATCGGCTCGGGGGGCGGTGTAGGTTCATCCGGGCGAGGCGCATCCGCCTCCACCTGAGGCTCTGTCGCTTCCGCCTGAGGCGCAGCCGCCTCCCCTTGAGGCAGCTGTCGGCCCAGTGAGAACTGGGGTATGGAGAGCCCATTCCCCCCAGGCCTCGCACGCGGACCCATCAGACGAAACAACTAAGGACCAGGCGTCACCGGCTGGCGAGACCCCCGAGAGGCAATTCCCCTCGAGGGCCTGAAAAGGAATCGAGGGCCTCAAGGGACCCCTCGCCTTAGGGGACCCCCCCCCCCCCCCCCCGAGGCGCCAACCCGTCTGAGGGGAGCCCAACGGGAATCCCCCCTCAGGCCTGAAGGGAAACGTAGCGGCCAAGGAAGCACGGCAGGGCGCACGTGACCTCTGGCACGCTCAGGCAGGGACGCTCACACCCCCTTCGCTGTCCCTGGCGATAAAGTGGTCAACAAAGCCGCTACCAGGACCTTCTACTCTGGCAATAAAGCGGGTGGACGGCGCAACCCTCCAACGGAGGTCGTCATCGCGAGCTCCACCTCAAAGACGGCCCGCTCTGGTGATCGTACCGCGCGGTCGGCCGCATGTCGGCCATGAGGCCACCTTTATCAGCAATGGAACGAGTCCATGGACAGATGGAGCGCGGTGGACTCGTGCTCCGCACTGCCACTGGCACGTGGGAGCCACCTTGAAGGCCAAGCTGAAGGAGAAGGCCCGAGGCGCCTATAAAAGAGAGGAGACATCCATCGTAGCAAAGGTTGGCCCTTTGCGTGCAAAACACCCTTGTAAACCCTAGCAACTCTAGTTAGGTTAGCCTCAGGCCGGAGGAGGAACAAGATCATCGCTTCCCTTCCCAGGCAAGAACTGCCTCAAGGGGCCTTCCGGCCGGCTCAATTGTAATGTAACTCTCCACATATAATACAGACAGGCAGGAGTAGCGGTCTTACCTCCTCACGAGGGTTGTGAACCTGGGTAAAGGACGGTGTCTTCCTTGGTCGGGTGTGCGTCTTCTTCGGGTCCGGCGAGCAACGTCGCGGGGCCACTTGAGGGTCTAGACCTCCGCGTTCAATCCCTTGTCGAACTACACTTTAGGAAGTGACTACCCCCGATTCCTGGGAGTCATAACCCGACATTTGGCGCGCCAGGTAGGGGGTTGAGGCGCGTCAACAACCTTCGAGTTCGTCGCCGCGCCATGGTGAACACGCGCGCCACCCGCGTCGCCCGTACCAACCGACGCGCGCCCGCCGGAGCTCGCACGCCCCCAGGTGCCGCAACCACCCGCACACGGCGGGGCCGACCCAACCAGGAGGAGCATGTCCCTTTTGGCCCTCACGCGGCGGCATCGGAGCACGACGCCGAGCACCAGGAGGACGCGCAGTCGTCCCACCCGACGCTGCACATGGCGCAAGAGCTGCTCCGCTATCAGCCCACCGCGGAGGCCCACGAGCAGTGGCTCCAACGCCTCAACCACCTCGTCGGCATCGCCACGACGCGCCCCGCTCCGTCGCAGTCCAACATGCGCCCCTCTCTCGCGGGCACGGTCGCAACAAATGCGCCTCCGCCACCTCCGGGCCCTGCACCGGCTGCGGCGCAAAGGGTTGCTTCGCACGCATCCTCTCCGCACGATTGCTTAATCGTGCAGAGCACCGCGCCCGACGCTCGTGTGGGGATGGAGCTCCAGCAAGACCGCCAGAACAGACTCGTGGAGGAGCTCGGCCAGGCGGGACAGCAGAACCGTGGCGCGCTTCAGCACGGGGTCGCCACATACACCTCAGGCTGCATGGCGTTCACCCGCTCTCTGCGTCACGTGGTCTGGCCGCAGAAGTTCAGGCCGGCTCTTCCCAAGGGCTACGACGGCTCCAGCAACCCCATCGAGTTCCTGCAGCTCTACACCACCTCCATTCAGGCTGCGGGGGGGAGATGACAAGGTCATGGCCAACTGGTTCTCCCACGCGCTTCGCGACTCTGCGCTGTCGTGGCTCCTGAACCTCCCGGAGGACTCCGTGAACTCCTGGGAGGAGCTCTGCAAGCAGTTCGTCTCCAACTTCAAGAAGACGTACGAGCGCGCCCTCACCCACAACGATCTGCGCGCCGTGGTGCAGAGGAAGGATGAAACGCTCCGCAAGTATATCTAGCGCTTCAGCCAAGTGCGCAACAAGATCTCGAACATCCCTGACACACAAGTCATCGCCGCCTTCCGCGAGGGCGTCACAAACAGCAGGATGCTCGAGAAGCTGGGCATCCACGACAAGCTCACCTCCGTGGTCAAGCTGTTCGACATGGCGGACAAGTGCACCAAGGCTGAAGAGGGACTCCTCTTCGTGAAGATGTCCTCGAGAGGGGACGATCTTGCTGAGGGGTCCAAGAGCCAGAAGAAGAAGGAGGAGCCCAAGCGCAAGGCCACCGCAGTTCTTGCGGCGGAACCTGACACAAAAGGCACCCGCAGGGACTCCCCCGAGGCTGTAGAGGGAAAAGATGATCACCGCCCCTTCTGCATCTACCACAACAGGTGCGGCCACTCTACGGAGTCCTGCTACGACCTCAAAAGGTTGAGCAAGGAGCGCGAGCAAGCAGAAGGCAGTGGCAGCCGCGGTCGAGGCCGTGGCTACCTCGGGAGCGGACGCAAGGGCGGCTACCAGAAACCATCTGGAAATCAAGCCCACGCCACAGAAAAGAACGGAAACCTCCCTGACGAGGAAGATGGCGGCTACCAAGCCCCGAGAGGCGCCATTGCGTGCATCCTCGGGGGGGCGCAGGCACCAAAGTCGAACAACCAGTTCAAGCAGTTCGCCCGCGAGCTCAACGCAGCCCTCCCAAGCACGGAAACCTCTAGGCCCCTCAAGTGGTCGCAGTACACCATCGCCTTCGACGCTCAGGACCACCCCAAGTCCACCAAGGCTGTTGGAACCCTCCCGCTGGTCTGCACCCCAACCATCGACAACTTGGCCGTCTCCAAGAAGCTCATCGATGGCAGAGCAGGCCTGAACGTTATCTCAATAGATACGTTCGAAGCGCTTCAAGTGCCCTACGAGCGGCTCATGCCCTCGAGGCCCTTCACGGGGGTCACCAGCGGCTCGATCGAGCCTCTAGGCCAGGTCAGGCTTGCCGTCACCTTTGGGAGCGAAGAAAATTACCGCAGCGAGCACATCGACTTCGATGTCGCACACATCACCCTGTCGTACAACGCCATCCTCGGCTACCCCGCGCTCACGAAGTTCATGGCCGTCACGCACCATGCATACAACATGGTCAAGATCCCCGGCAGCGCCGGCACGATCACCATCCGTGGACATGTCCTGGACGCTACGCGTGCCGTTGAGACGGCTTACAAGACCGCCGCCATGGCCTTCCCCGCAGAGGAGGACCTAGAGCCCCTCGAGAGGCCCAAGAAGAAGAAGGAGCTGTTCTCCCAGGAGGCAGATGCTACAAAGAAGATCTCTCTGAGCGCCAGTAGCTCGGGGGCTGAAGGCTCGGGGGCTAGCGTCACCATTGGCGCCACGCTGCCTCCCAAATAGGAAAGCGCGCTCGTCACCTTCCTCCAGGCAAACTCTGACATGTTCGCGTGGACACCGTCAGATATGTCTGGTGTACCGAGGGAGGTGATCGAGCACCACTTGGCCGTGTGCCCAAACGCGCGCCCCGTCAAGCAAAAAGAAAGAAAGCAAGCCCCCGAGAAGCAAGCATTCATCGTCAAGGAGGTCGAGAAGCTCAAAGCGAAAAAGTTGTTCGCGAAGTCGACACCCCACTTGGCTCTCCAACGGCGTGGTAGTCCCAAAACCCGCCGGCGGAGGCTGTCTCTGCATCGACTACACTGATGTAAACAAGGCCTGCCCCAAGGACCCTTATCCCATCCCAGAATCGACCAGATCGTGGACACCACGGCAGGCTGCGACCTCCTCTGCTTCCTCGATGCCTTCTCTGGTTATCACCAGATTAAGATGGCTAAAGAAGATGAGGAGAAGACGGCTTTCCTCACCCCGTGCGGTGTGTATTGCTACGTCTGCATGCCCTTCGGCCTAAAAAATGCCGGACCCACTTTTCCAAGGTTGATGAGGATAGCATGGGGCGAAACGCCGAAGCATATGTCGATGACATCGTCGTGACGTCACGCGAGGGAAATACTCTTCTCGGAGACCTTGAAGAAACCTTCGCCAGCCTGCGCAAGGTGAACATCAAGCTCAACCCCGCCAAGTGCGTCTTTGGAGTACCTTCAGGCAAATTGCTTGGGTTCCTCATGTCCCATCGGGGCATAGAGGTGAACCCAGACAAAGTCAAGGCCATAGAAGGCATGCAACCTCCGTGCAGGCTCAAGGACATGCAATGCCTGGCAGGCTGCATGGCCAGCTTGGGTCGATTTATCTCCAAGTTCGGTGAAAGAGCCCTGCCGTTCTTCAAGATCATGAAAAGAGCGGGCACCTTCAAGTGGACCCCTGAAGCTGAAAAAGCATTTGAGGACTTGAAGAAATACTTGGCTAGCCCACCGGTAATGGTCGCCCCAAGGTTTGGCGAGCACCTGAAGCTGTACTTGTCAGCTACACCACAAACGGCCAGTGCCGTCCTTGTCGTGGAAAGAGAGGAGCATGTACTCCACAAGAAGAGTGCAACCACTCCAAAGAAAAAGCCTCCTGATAGAGAGTGCTGCGACGCCAAGTCTCTCGAGGCCAAGTCCCTCGAGGCCACGCCCCTCGAGGCCAAGTCCCTCGAGGCCACGTCCCTCCAGGCCAAGTCCCTCGAGGCCACGTCCCTCCAGGCCAAGTCCCTCTGGGCCACGACCCTCGAGGCCACGTCCCTCCAGGCCAAGTCTCTCGAGGCCCAGGACAAGCCCCTTGAAGACAACCCCATCGAGGGCCAAGCTGTGCCACCTCAGGCGAAGGACGCCAAGGCAATAGAAACTACCCTCGTCGAGCATCCAATTTACTTCGTCAGCATAGTATTACGTGATGCTCGCGAGCGGTACACGATGCAGCAGAAGCTTCTCCTCGCACTGCTCATCGCCTCAAGAAAGCTGCGACACTACTTCCAGGGGCACCCCATCACGGTGGTCACCTCATTCCCCCTGGAGCAAATTCTGCGCAACCCAAATGCAACAGATCGTGTCGCGGGATGGAACATCGAGCTACAGCCATTCAATTTGCGTTTTGATACCACAAGGGTAATCAAAGGAAGAGTGCTGGCAGACTTCGTCGCCGAATGGACTGACCCAACCCCTGAAGAGCCCTAGGAAGAAGAGCACGAGCCCTCTGGAGCCGCAGTGCCCAGCCACTGGACCATGAAGTTTGACTGAGCTTTCGCTTGTCGCCACGGTGGAGAAGGCGTAGTCCTGACCTCTCCCAAAGGCAACAAGCTGTATTACGCGGTCCAGCTGTGCTTCGGAATCGACAAGATATCCAACAACATCGCCGAGTATGAAGGGCTACTTGCTGGCCTACGAGCCGCAATCGCCCTGGGCGTCAAGCACATACTCATCAAGGGCGACTCCCAGCTGCTCGTCAACTTCTCCAACAAAAGCTACAGCCTAAGGACGACCACATGGCCGCATACCTTGAAGAGTTCCGTAGGTTGGAGAAGAACTTCAGGGGAATGGAGCTCATGCACATCTCAAGAAAGGAAAACCAAGAGGCTGATGACATCGGCAAGCGCGCATCAAAGAGGCAAGCCCAGCTGCCAGGTGTCTTCGAAGAAAGGCTCGTCAAGGCATCCATAAAACAGCCACTAGAGGCCCTGCCTCCAAGCACAGACGAAGCCCTCCCGCCACCACCTACAAGTGGAGCTCTAGGCTGCGGGCCCACCACAGGGGAGCGTCTGTTGCTCACAGCGGTGCACCAAGAGGCAGGCTGGATTGACGAGAGCAAGGACTACCTCCAAAAAGGGATCCTTCCCGAGGAAGATGTCGAAGCGGAGCGAATTGCCCGCCAAGCAAAATCATACCAAATCCTCGAAGGAATTCTCTACCGCAAGAGCCCAAACGGCATCTCACTCAAGTGCGTCCCTCCTGAAGAAGGAAAAATGCTGATTAAGGACATCCACAGCGGGGAATGCGGCCACCATTCGTGCGCCCGCACCCTCACAGGAAAAGTCTTCAGGAGCGGCTTCTACTGGCCTCAAGCGCTTCAAGATGCAATGGACATCATTCAAGCTTGTGGAGCCTGCCAATTCCAAGCCAAGCAAATCCACAACCAGCGCTGGGGCTACAAACCATTCCGCTCTCATGGCCGTTTGAGGTCTGGGGGCTGGACATCCTGGGACATTACCCAACGGCGCAAGGTGGATATCGCTACGTCTTCGTGGCCATTGACAAGTTCACAAAATGGCCTGAAGTGGAGGCGACGCGCACAATCACAGCAGGCGCGGCGGTGAAATTCATCAGAGGCCTGGTCTGCCGCTTCGGGGTGCCTAACCGCATCATCACCGACAATGGCTCGCAATTCACAAGTGGCATCTTCAGAGCCTACTGTGAAAAAATGGGCATCAAGCTCTGCTTCGCCTCAGTCGCCCATCCGCAGAGCAATGGGCAGGCCGAGCACGCAAACACAGAGGTCCTCAAAGGCCTAAAGACCAGGACCTTCGACATCCTCAAGGGCCACGGCAAGGGCTGGATCAATGAGCTACCCTCGGTGCTCTGGTCCATCCGTACCACGCCACCCAAGCCCACGGGGGAAACACCGTTCGCACTCGTCTATGGAGCCAAAGCTGTCCTCCCCACAGAGATAAAGCATGGATCCCCACGGGTCCTTACCTTTAACGAGGACCAGCAAGAGGACCTACATAACGACGACCTGCTGCTCCTTGAAGGGCTAAGACGCCGCGCTGCCCTCAGGGCGGCCAAATACCAGCAGGACCTAAGGCGCTACCACAGCCGCAATGTGCGCTCGCGCACCCTGGAGGCAGGTGATCTCGTCCTCAGGCGAATCCTCTCCAGGGAAGGCCTCCACAAGCTGTCCCCGATGTGGGAAGGTCCCTACAGGGTCACCCACATCGCCAGGCCTGGCGCGGCTCGCCTCGAGACACAAGACGGCGTCCCCGTCAAGAATCCATGGAACATCATGCATCTACGCAAGTTCTACCCGTGATCATTATCACGCCAGGGCATTTAGCGAAAGACGCAGCCTACGGCTCAACCTCCAAGCACCTTTTTGTCCCTCAAGGTTAAAAGCTCAAGGCTAAAACCTCGCAAACCTTTGTATCCACAAGGAACAAATTAAAAACGTGATTACTATCACGCCCATGATCATTGTCACGTCGAGACGTCAAGCGAACGAGGCAGCCTACGGCTCAAACTCCAAGCATTTTCCATCTCTAGAGGTTAAATCGCCAACGGCTTAAACCTCCAGAAGTAGCTTTGTCTCCTAAGGGAGCAAATGCAACTGTGGTCATTGCCAAACCCGTGATCATTGTCACGTCGAGACGTCAAGCGGACGAGGCAGCCTACGGCTCAACCTCCAAGCATGACCGTCTCTAGAGGTTAGAATGCCAAACGGCTTAAACCTCAAATACATGCTTTGTCTCCTAAGCGAACAAATGCAATCGTGGTCATTGCCACGCACGTGATCATTGTCACGCCGAGACTCCTAGCGGAAGAGGCAGCCTACGGCTCAACCTCCAAGCATTCTTGTCTTTGGAGGTTAAAACGCCAATGGCTTAAACCTCCAAAGCCCCAAAGGCTTCACTCGAGGGAAAAACCCTCCGAGTTCTCAAGAGCCACCCTCAGGACGCTGAGGGTCTCTGCCACCAATAGGTGGTTCCCATGCCTTGACATGGTCAGAGCATTAACTTGGCACTCCGAAGCATAATGACTCAATATCGTTCCTAAGTGAACTTAGCGCTTCAGCGCCGCTTAAAAAAAAAGTTTTTTGGGGGGTTTTATTTACGCATTACTATTGTTGAAGTGTGCGCTTATATCTCTCCACATGCTTACCTCGCGAGCGAGGGCTGAGTACGGTGTCAGTGCCTCAAATGACACACCAGCAGCACTGCAAAATCCAAGAAGTCCGAGCTCTGGCTGAAGGGCAAGATCCCACAAACACGCCATCTCTACAGAGGACCTTGGTACTTACTCTCCTCGCAAGGAACGCCTGAGAGGACCTATAAACGCGCACGAGTACCTTGAACCATGTTTCAGCGTTTGGGTTCGCCCCTCTAATACCTGCAGGGAAGAGTTCCCCCACGAGCCTGAAGGGGCATCCGCGAGCGACCCCTCAAGTGGGCAACCTTGCCAGGCGAAAAGCCTCACGTGAGTGACCCCTCAAGTGGGCAACCTCGCCAAGCAAAAAGCCTCCCCAGGAGCGACCCCTCAAGTGGGCAACCTCGCCAGGCGAAAAGCCTTCGCAGGGCGAAAACCTCGAGAAGCTAAGTCCCGCACCCACGCTTTAAGAGCGCTTTTCTCTCCCTAGCGCGCGTCTTTGCCTCTCGAGCGACTTCGTTTTCCCTTACGCTTCATGCACTACTCGCACATCTAAGGGCATCGCGACTCAAGGCTCTTACCTCTCCTAGGCCTAAACTCCCCCCGGCCTTGCGGAGTCATTGCTCCTGCATACCGAGGTGGCGGAGTCATGGCACGAAGAAATGGGACCTAACGACGCAGAGAACAAATAGGCATGAAGTTGGGTCCAAACAAACCTCGCGAGGGGCAGACAAGCTCAAAATAAACCAGCAATTCAGAGTATATTACAGGACCAAAAGTCTCAAGTTGTCTAAGCACACAGCTATTACAGATGCTAGCGCTCACAGGCGCAGTCAAGAAGGGATCAGGGGGAAGCAGCATCGCTCCTAGCATCCTCCGCGGCACCATCGTCGACCTCGGCGGAGTGAGCCTCCTCCCTGAAGTCCGGCGCAGGCTCCGCACGCCTGAATCGGTTGCAAAAAGCATCCACCTGCTCGCGGAGGGAAGACGAGACGCGATGCGCGACCTCGCCATGAGCGGCTTCGGTCACCAAGCGGAGTTTGAAGTCCGGCACGAGGAGCTTGATGTTGGTGAAGATGCGATCAACTGCCACCCCCAAAAGCTGCCTGCTCTCGTCCTCGATCACTTCGCGAAGCTCGACGGCGGGACCCTCTAGCGTCGCGAAGAGCTGGTCAAAATAAGCCAGGAGCGAGGCGGCGTCGTCATGGCTTCCGGTCCCGGGGCACGGCGCGTCCACGCCGAGCCGCGCCGCAAGCTCGCCGCCGCGCGCAACCAGCACTTCAAATAGACGCTCACATTGCATCGCGGACGCACTGGACGAAGGGCCAGCTCCGCGAGTCGCCTCGTCGCGAGCCTCCTCCGCTCGGCACCGACCAGCCTTGGCGCGCTTAAATCGGCGCGCCATCTTGGAATTGGCCTTCTCGAGCTCAGCGAGCCGCTGAGCGCCCGCAGCATACTCGGCCTTGAGGCGGTCCTCCCGTTTCCGCAGCCGAGCGCGATATTTCTGAAGAAGGGACTGTAGCACCCCCGACAGCCAGGCTAGACAAATCCCAGATATCCATCTGATATAAGCCTAACCTCGATCTCGAGAGCCAACAGTTGAACATTCGGTAACACAACAGTGACTCTTCGACTCAAAGCAATATTATACAAACTCTAAGTAGAGTGAAGATAGCAAATACAAGCAGAGGTCACTGACCCAACAAAACATCAAACAGCGAAAGCAAATTATGTTATGCTACATAACAAGAACCAAAAGGCCTAAGAGGCCATAACATAAGCGACGACCCGCCCATCGATTCCAGGCTGCTGCCCGGGAACCCCGATCTACTCGTCGATGTCCAGGTAGAAACCGGCAGTGGAGTTGGAACCTTCACCTGTCCAAAAAGTGCGCAAGGCTGAGTACAGGAGGTACTCAACAAGACTTAATTAACCTGTTATATATCTGCCCGTTCAGAGAGTACTCATGAATGTCTTTGCATAAAGCCATCTTTGTTTTCAAATCGAGGGAGGAGAGAGAGTCTCGCATCAGTAGACTTTTAAAATGGGATAAGGGAACAACACCTCTGACTTCATCCTCCATCTTCTGCAGTCACCGGAATGTCATCGCTTACACCACCCTCAGGAATCACCCCCTCGCTCAACCCGAGGAAGTAACCCTAACCACCCTTAGTTGACAGTTTTATGATTGATTTTAAGTTGTCTATGATCATCAGACATGAGGTACCAAGTCGTCCATAACCGTGGACACGGCTTTTCGAAAAGATTTACCCTGCAGGGGCTGTAACTACCCACACGCGCCAACCAACCGATACGCCAGACATTAGCACTCTACCTGGGAGTGCCGGCTGGAGAGTTGGCCACGACCTTTCCCAAGCTTCGCCTATGTCCATGAGCCACAGCAGTAGATCTGACCACGCGCAGCGGTCTCTAGTGCGGGTTGCCAGGGTCAACATGTGGACCGCAGCCCTGTTGCCGCAGCCCTAATCATCTTCCATCCTTCTTTTCTTTTACCTAACATGCAAATGGAAAACTCGAACTAGTGGCTTCACGTAGTAGGCTAGACAAGTTGGAGTCGAGGGTTTCCGAGCCCCGTGTGGATGCACGAATGGTCTTGGTTCCAAAGACGAGAACTCGGATCCTAGTGTCGACAAGAACGAGACAAACCACCACAGTCCCGATGTGGCCTCTCGTCCAAGTCTTTAATAATAGATAAATCATGTACACCCGATCCAACCAACCTTTCCAACTGAATGGAGTAAGGAACAACTAAGCATGGCTAAGCGGCAATGCAACGCAAGTGACACTCTATACCCTGACCAAAACATCTTTGAACCGTATGCATAACACAAGAATCAAATACTTTGGAAATCTTATATGTGCGGATATAAGGTTATGCTTGCCTTGCTCTTCAGCAGCTGGGTATTGGTCTTCGGAGGCGTTGCAAACACTCTCGGGCTCAAATCCTATCGCGAAGAACCAAATACCGGAAAGGAATGACACAATCAATACGATATTGATGCAATGCACAATCACATGAATGATATGTCATTTTAGAATACCCTAGATGCAAGCATTAATTAAATGGATGAATATAACATACCCATAATTTAAATTAGGGTTTATTAAGGTGAGACTAATAAGATTATTTTTCTTGTATGGAATATGTATGATTAAACTATAATTGAATAGATTTTATTTTTCTGAATATTTTTATATAAAAATCATATTTTTCTGATTTAAAATGAATTAGTTATGAATTTTCAAAGTTTAAACAATTTAATTCAAATTTCAAATTTATTTAATTAAATTGACCCCACATGTCATAATTTTAATCATTTCAGAAAATAATAATGTAAAAAGATTAAAACTCTGACAACATGGCCCCACATGTCATATTAAAACAATTACAGAAAAGAAATACTGATTTTATGAAATTTAAAAGGGATGATGACGTCAGCTGACGTCATCGATCCCCAAATCCTCTCTGCTGATCACGATTCTCTCGAACCAGAGAGAATTGGGACGATTGGTTTGCAGCAATTGGAAGAGGAGGCCGAGGCGGACCATTTGGTGGTGGCGCCGTGACCAAATGGTCACCGGAGTTGCTCCGGTGCCTCGCCGGAGCGGAGCACGACGGCGGCGCTCGACGATCAGAGGAATCAGAGGGAGAGGGGGCTAGCGGAGGGCACGGGGAGAACCGCAGGAACCACCTGGAGCTCGTGGAAGTGTCGGGGAGGCGAGGGGAGCTCGGGGATGGCCGGAAATCGTGGTCGACGGCGGCGGACCCGGCGGAGGGAATCGACGTATCCCGCGGCCTCGCGGCTTCCCAGCACGAACCGCTCGAGGAGGAGGAAGAGGAGAGCGAGGCGGTGCTTCTGGTATTCTCGCCGGAGCAGGAGGTGGCCGGAGATAGCAGCAATCGCCGGCGACCCGAGACTAGGGTTCGGCGGGAAAGGGAAGAAGAAAAGGAAGAAGGAGGCGAAATGGAGTTGGCTAGGGTTTCTCCGGCGGCAGGCGAGCTTCTTGTAGTCCAGGGAGGGGCGGCGGCACGCATCTTGGCGCGGAGGAAGCAGGGGACGGCGAGGAGCTCGACAGCGCACGGCGGCGCCGTCGGAAGCTCGAAGACGATGGTTTTTTTTCTGAAAACCCCCCTGAAGATTTTACTTATTGCCAGCTCCTTTCACAAACAGGCCCCTGGTTGCTTATTTAAAAGGTTTGGGGCTTTTCTGTAAAGAGAAAAATTTGCGGAAAAATACTAGGAGATTCAAAATTTCGCAAGGAAGCCATTGGAAGTCTTGGATTTTGAAAATTTGGAATATTTTGAGTTCACCAAGAATAACAAGGTTTTAACCCTTTCTTTCAAAAGCAAACATGTGAAATTAAAATGCAAATTCTTGTCCAAATGGGATGCATGAAATGCTCAAAACACACCTTTATTTCTATTTAGCAAACTTGGGTTGTTACAATTCTACCCTCCTTACAAGAATCTCGCCCCGAGATTCCTAGGTTTTAGAAAAGAAGTCGGGATACTCAGATCGGAGACGATCTTCGCGTTCCCAGGTTGCTTCCTCCTCAGAGTAATGGGACCACTGAACTTTGAAGAACTTGATGCTCTGACGTCGAGTTTTACGCTCGGCTTCATCAAGGATACGGATAGGATATTCACGATAGGTTAGATCCTCTTGAAGGTCAAGAGTCTCATGATCAACACCACGAATGGGATTTTTGAGGCAACGCTACAACTGGGAGACATGGAAGACGTCATGGACGTCTGGAAATTTTGAGGGTAGTTCCAATTGGTAGGCAAGCTCTCCACGCTTAGCAAGAATGCGAAAGGGACCAACATAGCGAGGAGCCAGTTTGCCTTTGATACCGAATCGACGGACACCCCGAAGAGGAGTGACCCTGAGATAGGCATACTCGCCAACTTCATAGTGGACATCTTGATGATGGCTGTCATAGTAGCTCTTCTGACGGGACTGAGCTGTTCTGAGACGTTCACGGATGATTTTGACTTGATCTTCTGCTTCTTTGATGATATATGGCCCAAAGAGTGATCTTTCACCGGTTTCGGACCAATTCAAAGGAGTACGACTGCTATACAAAGCTTCGAAGGGTGCCATACCAATGCTAGATTGGAAGCTGTTGTTGTAACTGAATTCAGCGAATGGAAGACACTTCTCCCAATTCTTTCCGAAGGATATGACACAGGCTCTTAACATGTCCTCAAGAATCTGATTGACTCGTTCTGTCTGACCACCGGTTTGAGGATGATAAGCTGTGCTGAAAGAAATACGAGTTCCCAAGGCTTGTTGGAAACTAGCCCAGAACTTGGAGGTGAACAGACTTCCACGATCAGAGATGATCTTCTTCGGAATACCATGAAGAGAAACTATTCGAGATATATACAGATCTGCTAGTTGAATAGCAGTGATATCTTCTCGAACAGGAAGGAAGTGAGCAACCTTAGGAAGGCGGTCCACGACTACCCAGATAGCATTGTTTCCCTTTTGAGCCTTTGGAAGACCAGTGATGAAATCCATACCAACTTCATCCCATTTCCAGACAGGAATGGAAAGGGGTTGAAGGGTACCAGCTGGCCTTTGATGTTCAGCTTTAACGCGACGACAAACGTCGCATTCTGCCACGAACTTAGCAATTTCTCGCTTCATCTGGGACCACCAGAATCTCTGACGAAGATCCCTATACATCTTAGTGCCACCAGGATGGATAGAGAGAGGTGACTCATGAGCTTCCCGAAGGATTAGTGCTTTCAACTTCTGATGGTTCGGCACAACAAGACGGTCACCAAAGTAGACAATACCTTTATCATCAATGGAGAAGCATTTATCCGTGCCGCTAACAATGTTCTCTTTTATCTAGATAACTTCAGAGTCTAGTTTCTGAGCAGCCCTGATCTTGTCCTCCAGAGAGGGTTTCACCTCTAGATTCGCGAGGAATCCACAAGGAACAACTTCAAGGTTGAGTCGTGCAAACTCCTCATAGAGGGAAGGTTGAGCTTTCTTAAGTATCAGATTGTTGCAATAAGACTTCCGACTTAGCGCGTCGGCGACCACATTCGCCTTGCCGGGTTGGTAGTTGAGACCCAAATCATAATCTTTGATGAGTTCCAACCATCTTCTCTGTCTGAGATTCAGATCCGGCTGGGTGAATAGATACTTCAGACTTTGATGATCTGAATAGACCTCGCAGCGATTACCAAAGAGATAATGCCGCCATTGCTTTAGAGCATGTACAACAGCAGACAGCTCTAGATCATGGGTTGGATAGTTCAACTCATGTGGTTTCAGCTACCGAGAGGCATAGGCCACGACATGACCATCTTGCATCAACACACATCCGAGCCCTTGAAGAGAAGCATCACAGAAAACAACGAAATCCTTGCTCGTATCAGGAAGAACAAGAACTGGAGCGGTAGTCAACTTGGTTTTCAATACCTGAAAGCTTTCTTCTGCCTTTTCTGACCATTCAAACTTCTTTCCTTTCTTGAGAAGATCAGTCAGGGGCTTGGCAATTTTGGAGAAGTTCTCAATAAAGCGACGGTAATAACCAGCAAGTCCGAGAAAACTCCGAATCTCTTTAGCTGATTTAGGTGTCTCCCAATCCAAAACAGCTTGAACTTTCTCCGGAATGACGGTAACACCATCGGCTGACACAACATGACCAAGAAAGATAAGCTCCTTCAACCAGAATTCACACTTAGAGAACTTGGCGTAGAGACGATGCTCCCGAAGCTTAGTCAACACCAGACGCAGATGCTCTGCGTGTTCTTCTTCGGTTTTGGAATAGATTAGGATATCATCGATGTAGATCACGACGAACTTGTCAAGGTACTCCATGAATACTGAGTTCATCAGCCGCATAAAAGTGGCTGGAGCATTGGTAAGACCAAAGGACATCACAGTATACTCATAGAGACCATAACGAGTTTGAAATGCCGTCTTTGGAACGTCATCCTCCCGGATTTTGATTTGATGATAACCAGACCTCAGATCCATCTTGGAGAAGACAGTAGCACCAGATAGTTGGTCAAATAGATCATTGATCCGAGGAAGGGGGTACTTGTTCTTGATTGTCACAGCATTCAACGGTCGATAGTCAACCATCAGTCGAGGAATGTTGGTGTCCCGCTTCTTAACAAAGAGTGCAGGGCATCCCCAAGAAGAGGTGCTAGGTTGGATAAATCCCTTTTCTTCCATCTCCTCTAGCTGTCTCTTTAACTCCACCAACTCTTCCTTAGGCATGCGGTAAGGCCTTTTGGAGACTGGAGCAGTTCCAGGAACCAACTCAATAACAAACTCCACACTTCGATCAGGTGGCATACCGGGCAACTCCTCAGGAAAAACATCTGGAAATTCACGAACCACCTGAACGTCTTGAATCTCCAGGGTAGGTGTGGCGTCCATGGCACACAACTCTGAGCTTGGAAAAGATGTTGCGGAGGAAGGTACTGAGGAAGGAGACCAGTACCGAACAGTTTCACCAGAGGGGTGGGTCATATTTACAGATCTGGCTGCACAGTCAATAACTGCCTTGTACCGTACCAGCCAATCCATGCCCAAGATGACGTCAAGGTCAGTTGACTTGAGGGCAATGAGAGAGACGGGATAAGATAAAGAGCCTATAACAATGTTGGGCTCAGGGGCAGTCCAGATTGCCCGCCAACGAGATCCTGGGGTATTAATCTCCATAGAGATAGACATTTCCTCTAGAAGGATACCATGCTTTTGAGCAAATCCTTGCGAAATGAATGAATGCGATGCTCCGGAATCAAACAAAATTGTAGCTGGAATTGAGTTGAGATGAAGCGTACCAAGAATGACGCTTGGATCTTCTTCAGCAGCCTCAGCAGTGACATGGGTCAGACGACCACGTCCAGCTCCAGACGGTTTAGCATCCTTCTTTGGCGGAATGACTCCACCTTTAGCAGCATTCTGTGGGCACCCATAGGAGAAGTGGCCGGGCTGACCACAGGTGTAGCAGATAAGTCCAGCTGGAGCAGCACCTGAGGGACGATAACCTTGCCCACCACCATATGTCGAAGTAGAATGGGGTGCAGTTGGGCGAGGAGCATAACCAGCAGGCTTGGGTGCATATGGGGCTCTTGGAACAGCGCTATATGGTATGAACACACGGCGCTTCTTGAAGCCGGAGCCAGATGCACGAGGATCCCCGGAGACAGACCTCATAGCAGAATCCATTTCCTTCCTTCCATTCTCAAGGGTAATAGCATGGTTGTACAGATCTTGGAAGGTTTGGAACTTAAAGGGTAGCAGCTCATACCGAAGTGCTGGGTTCAGGCCCTTGCGGAATAGCTCTTGTTTATCCGCATCATCGGTAACATCTCGAGGGGCATAGCGAGCGAGACGAGTGAACTCACGCCCGTAAGCCTCGATATTCAGCCTTCCCTGGGACAGTTCCAGAAACTCCTTTCTTTTGATGTCCATTACTGCCTTGGGGATATAGGCAGCACGGAAAGCAGTACGGAATTCTTCCCAAGTGACCTCATGTCCCGGCGCCTGCAATGCAAAGAAACCTTCCCACCAAGCGCCAGCTGCACCCTCTAGCTGGTAGGTGGCGAAGTTCACACGGTCATTGGCTTGAACATGGAGAGCAGCGAACTTACGCTCAATTGTACGGATCCAGTCATCAGCTTCAAGGGGCTCCTTGTATTCACCAAAGGTAGGAGGCTGAGCTTTAAGGAAATCTCCAAGTGTAGCACAGACATTGGGACGACGTTCTGTGTTCTGGGCCACTCGCTCAAGGAGATGTTCAGTCCGCACGCGATTGTTCTCGATGTTCTGAAGAACCTGCGCCATTGTGGGAGGTGGCGGCAGTTCATCATCATCACCATGGTGACGACCACCACGGCCCTGGCCACGAGTACCACTTGACATCCTTATAGCATAGAACAGAGACCACGAAGGTTAGATCCATCGGTAAACAGGATAGATGAAAAGACGTGGAAAGTAACAGGATATCAATGATAAGAGATGGTCAAGCGGTAGAATTCAAGATTGGAAAAAGAAAGATACATGCTTCAGCGGAGTTGAAACATATAGAACACTCTGAGAATCGCAACCGAAAATAGATACGAAAGAACACTACCCATCCTCCGAAATCCTAAGATTTTGAAATATAGGATGAGATGGTAAACCTTTAGAAATCAAATCAAGGAAGGAGGCTCCAAGAATAGATTCATGGATAAGGAGAAAAAGCATCCTATCAAGATTTTTGTCAATAGTTTTTAGCTTTCAAATAGTTTTCACAAACACTAAACTCCACATCGACCAACAAAAAGGGTTTCCTACAGGCAGTCCTGCTCTGATACCAAAACCTGTAGCACCCCCGAGAGCCAGGCTAGACAAATCCCAGATATCCATCTGATATAAGCCTAACCTCGATCTCGAGAGCCAACAGTTGAACATTCGGTAACACAACAGTGACTCTACGACTCAAAGCAATATTATACAAACTCTTAGCAGAGTGAAGATAGCAAATACAAGCAGAGGTCACTGACCCAACAAAACATCAAACAGCGAAAGCAAATTATGTTATGCTACATAACAAGAACCAAAAGGCCTAAGAGGCCATAACATAAGCGACGACCCGCCCATCGATTCCAGGCTGCTGCCCGGGAACCCCGATCTACTCGTCGATGTCCAGGTAGAAACCGGCAGTGGATTTGGAACCTTCACCTGTCCAAAAAGTGCGCAAGGCTGAGTACAGGAGGTACTCAACAAGACTTAATTAACCTGTTATATATCTGCCCGTTCAGAGAGTACTCATGAATGTCTTTGCATAAAGCCATCTTTGTTTTCAAATCGAGGGAGGAGAGAGAGTCTCGCATCAGTAGACTTTTAAAATGGGATAAGGGAACAACACCTCTGACTTCATCCTCCATCTTCTGCAGTCACCGGAATGTCATCGCTTACACCACCCTCAGGAATCACCCCCTCGCTCAACCCGAGGAAGTAACCCTAACCACCCTTAGTTGACAGTTTTATGATTGATTTTAAGTTGTCTATGATCATCAGACATGAGGTATCAAGTCGTCCATAACCGTGGACACGGCTTTCCGAAAAGATTTACCCTGCAGGGGGTGTAACTACCCACACGCGCCAACCAACCGATACGCCAGACATTAGCACTCTACCTGGGAGTGCCGGCTGGAGAGTTGGCCACGACCTTTCCCAAGCTTCGCCTATGTCCATGAGCCACAGCAGTAGATCTGACCACGCGCAGCGGTCTCTAGTGCGGGTTGCCAGGGTCAACATGTGGACCGCAGCCCTGTTGCCCCAGCCCTAATCATCTTCCATCCTTCTTTTCTTTTACCTAACATGCAAATGGAAAACTCGAACTAGTGGCTTCACGTAGTAGGCTAGACAAGTTGGAGTCGAGGGGTTTCCGAGCCCCGTGTGGATGCACGAATGGTCTTGGTTCCAAAGACGAGAACTCGGATCCTAGTGTCGACAAGAACGAGACAAACCACCATAGTCCCGATGTGGCCTCTCGTCCAAGTCTTTAATAATAGATAAATCATGTACACCCGATCCAACCAACCTTTCCAACTGAATGGAGTAAGGAACAACTAAGCATGGCTAAGCGGCAATGCAACGCAAGTGACACTCTATACCCTGACCAAAACATCTTTGAACCGTATGCATAACACAAGAATCAAATACTTTGGAAATCTTATATGTGCGGATATAAGGTTATGCTTGCCTTGCTCTTCAGCAGCTGGGTATTGGTCTTCGGAGGCGTTGCAAACACTCTCGGGCTCAAATCCTATCGCGAAGAACCAAATACCGGAAAGGAATGACACAATCAATACGATATTGATGCAATGCACAATCACATGAATGATATGTCATTTTAGAATACCCTAGATGCAAGCATTAATTAAATGGATGAATATAACATACCCATAATTTAAATTAGGGTTTATTAAGGTGAGACTCATAAGATTATTTTTCTTGTATGGAATATGTATGATTAAACTATAATTGAATAGATTTTATTTTTCTGAATATTTTTATATAAAAATCATATTTTTCTGATTTAAAATGAATTAGTTATGAATTTTCAAAGTTTAAACAATTTAATTCAAATTTCAAATTTATTTAATTAAATTGACCCCACATGTCATAATTTTAATCATTTCAGAAAATAATAATGTAAAAAGATTAAAACTCTGACAACATGGCCCCACATGTCATATTAAAACAATTACAGAAAAGAAATACTGATTTTATGAAATTTAAAAGGGATGATGACGTCAGCTGACGTCATCGATCCCCAAATCCTCTCTGCTGATCACGATTCTCTCGAACCAGAGAGAATTGGGACGATTGGTTTGCAGCAATTGGAAGAGGAGGCCGAGGCGGACCATTTGGTGGTGGCGCCGTGACCAAATGGTCACCGGAGTTGCTCCGGTGCCTCGCCGGAGCGGAGCACGACGGCGGCGCTCGACGATCAGAGGAATCAGAGGGAGAGGGGGCTAGCGAAGGGCACGGGGAGAACCGCAGAACCACCTGGAGCTCGTGGAAGTGTCGGGGAGGCGAGGGGAGCTCGGGGATGGCCGGAAATCGTGGTCGACGGCGGCGGACCCGGCGGAGGGAATCGACGTTTCCCGCGGCCTCGCGGCTTCCCAGCACGAACCACTCGAGGAGGAGGAAGAGGAGAGCGAGGCGGTGCTTCTGGTATTCTCGCCGGAGCAGGAGGTGGCCGGAGATAGCAGCAATCGCCGGCGACCCGAGACTAGGGTTCGGCGGGAAAGGGAAGAAGAAAAGGAAGAAGGAGGCGAAATGGAGTTGGCTAGGGTTTCTCCGGCGGCAGGCGAGCTTCTTGTAGTCCAGGGAGGGGCGGCGGCACGCATCTTGGCGCGGAGGAGGCAGGGGACGGCGAGGAGCTCGACAGCGCACGGCGGCGCCGTCGGAAGCTCGAAGACGATGGTTTTTTTTCTGAAAACCCCCCTGAAGATTTTACTTATTGCCAGCTCCTTTCACAAACAGGCCCCTGGTTGCTTATTTAAAAGGTTTGGGGCTTTTCTGTAAAGATAAAAATTTGTGGAAAAATACTAGGAGATTCAAAATTTCACAAGGAAGCCATTGGAAGTCTTGGATTTTGAAAATTTGGAATATTTTGAGTTCACCAAGAATAACAAGGTTTTAACCCTTTCTTTCAAAAGCAAACATGTGAAATTAAAATGCAAATTCTTGTCCAAATGGGATGCATGAAATGCTCAAAACACACCTTTATTTCTATTTAGCAAACTTGGGTTGTTACAGGGACCTACGGAGATGCCTCTCGTTTTCCGCGAGGGCCCTCTGCGCCGTCCTCGTCCTCTTGGCGAAGTGCCGCTACGAGCGCTCGTCAGAGTGCTTCTGAGCAGCGACGTGCTCATCAAACTTCGAGATCGCCTGCGCCAGGCCTTCCTCGCGTGCTTCGAGGGCCTCGCGCTGGGCAGTCAAGTCTTTCTCCGCCTGGAGACGTTGCTCCTCGCGCTGCTGCAGCTCCTTCCCCCTGAGGGCCAGCTGCCGATCACGCTCGACCAAGCTCTTGTGGTCCTCCTCCAGAGCGGCCTGCGCGGCCTAGTGGGCAGAACGTAGCTGGGACTCCAACCGGCACAGCTCTTGGCGCATTTGCGCCAGCGAGCCTTCCGTCGCCTCGCGCTCGGCCGTGGCCTCCCGCAGGAGCTCCGCAGCGGCGTCGCGCTCTGCCTTGAGGGGCTCAAGTAGCTCGGCGGCATCACGTATGGCCCCATCGCGGATTTCCTTGGCAAAGCTGACGGCCTCTTCGCGGGCTGCCTGCAGCGCCAAGTCCTCCCGCCGGCGCTCCTCGACGACTGCATGGAAGGACGCCCACGACCTCGCAAGCTCCTCCAGCTGCTGGGCGAGCCGTATGTCTCCAAGGGCAAGGTGGGCCTCCAGGCCCTCCAAGGACTCCCGCACAAGGCCAAACGCCACCTCGCGGCGCCCCACGCTCCAATCCCAGCCTCGGAGAACCAGCTCCTGGCTAGACGAGGGACCGGCCGCGGCGTCCGGTCCTGTGGGCCCAACCCCAGGTTGAACTTAGGGGCTGGGCGCGCCTCCGCCTTCATCCGCACCAGCCTCTGCTTCGAATTTCGAGCCAGTAAGGCGCTCGTCTTCTCCGGCAGAGCGAGGAGGCGAGAAAGCACCTCCTCCTGCGGCCGCACTTGCGCCTGCTGGCGCCTTGGTCGCTACCTCCAGAGGTGGCAAGGGGCCCGCGGGCGAGAGTGGTGGAGATGACGTGTGCGTTGGCGTCCCTGCGCGCGGCGACGGCAGCATACGGAGCAAAGTCGCCTCGCGTGGTGGTGTAGCCGCGCCTGGAGGAGTCGGAGCGCGAGGTGACGCAGGAACCGTATCCCCCGTGCGGTCCGCTAGCAGAGACTCGGGAGGCGGTGTATAAGCCTTCTGGCTGGGCACGACATCCTCTGCTTGAGGCTCAGCCGCCCCCACTAGAGGCACGGCCGCCCCCTCCAGAGGCGCCTCCTCGACCGGGCCTGAAGCGGACGCCTCCACAGGCCTCGAAGGCTCGTCAGCCGCCGCCGCAGCCGTGGCTCTCTTCACATCTGCTGCCTCGCGAAGCCTGCGACGCTTCGCGGGCACCAGATCGCTGGCAAAAACCCAAAGAAGGTGGTTTAGGAGAAGGCGGAGCAGAGGGAACAACCCAAGCCAAAAATGACCAAGTGGTGGGAACACTCACCATGGATGAGAAGCACCAGGGTCGACCCACGACAAACCGGGAGAGCGCCACGAAGGTGTGGGCTTGGCGCCTGATCCCTCCAGAGGCATCGTCGCTTTCCTTTTTGAGGGGATGTCTGAGGGCCTCACCCCAGGGCGATCCACCACTGCCTTGGTGCGAGGCTCGAGTCTCCCAGGCGAGGCATCTGCCTCAGAGGCCATCCCCGCCTCAGACACCTCCTCCTCGAGGCACGAAGGCGCCACGACGAAGGCATCATCATCGCCCGACGAGATGTCGCAAATCTCGTCAGTGAAGGGCTCATACCTCCCAGGGGACGCCCCTCCCGTCGCGGCCTCTTCCTCGCCGCTCCAGGCACGGGAGGCGGATGAAGAGTCAACACCAACGATGGCACGCGCCGGTGGAGCGAACTCCTGATCCGTCAAGCTCGTCAGACCATGAGGAGTAAAGTCTGGCATTCCGTCCAGGATGTCCGCGCGGTCGCTCAGGGGAAGCTGGTGCAAAGGACGCACGGAGCCGGCAACCCTCCCAGGAACATCCGGACTGGCAAAGAGGTTGTTTAGAATTGTGTCGACCACGTCTGAGCCCAGGTCTTCCGGATGAAGCCGCATTGGGTCTGAGGGGCCAGCATACATCCACATCGGCTCCGAGTGCGCCTGAAGGGGGGCAATACGGCGTGCCACGAAGTCCTCCGCGACCATCTGACCCGTGAGACCCTCCTCGCGGAGGAATCTCAAACGCCCCTCCAAGTGAGCATTATCCGCACCGCGGAGAACAGACTTGCACCAGTGAGAATTCTTCACGGGCGGCGCCTCCGGGACATCCAGGAACGCGCAGGGCGAAAGTCACCCACCTTCTTGAGCAGGGCCGTGACAGGCTTATCCCCACTCCAGGACATGGGAATGTACACGTTCCCCATGCCGTCCGGGATACGGAAGGAGACGCACCCTGTCCTCTCGCCTGCTGCCGTGCGCCGCAGCGAGTAGAAGGTCCTGAAGAGCGCCACCGAGGGGTGCACGCCCAGATAAGCCTCACAAAGATAGGCAAAGATGGACAAGATGAGTATGGAGTTTGGGTGAAGATGGAGGAGTTGGATTTGGTAGAATTCCAGTACTGCCTCCAAGAAAGGCGAGTACGGCGGCACCAGCCCGGCAGTGATAACGTGGAGAAAGATGGGGTAAAACCCTGGAGGGAATCTCCCGAACCGGGCAGCTTGAAGCTCGCTGGCGCCGTGCTCGTTGGTCGGCCCCGCAACCAAATGGCGTATCTTCCCCAAAGCCTGAAGATCAGTGCGTGCCCCCTCGAGTGCCGCGCCCTGCACTACTTCCATGGCCGCCGCCCGTGAAGAAGACCCCGCTGCGGCTTGGCTCTTGCTCTTCACCGGGCCCATCGGAGAGGACTTGAGTTTTAGTGGAGACGAAGATGGGGGATTCGCAGGAAAGAGCGGAGGCGCAGAGCTCTGAGGAGCAAAAACTTCTGCGGGAAGAACTGGAAACGGTAACGGCTCTACGCGGCAACGCTCGGGCTTTATGTCCTCTCCAGGAGCGGATTCCGGGGCATGGTGGGACCCCCCACGACTCGCGCCTTAGATCGTGCGAGGCCGTTAAACCGCCCGGGTGCCGCGTGGCTCGGGCCAGCTGGGCACTAAGGGCCCACGACGCTTCGCATAAGCCCATGGGCTCAGTCGTGCCCATCATGGGCCCGGGGGCTACTGTCGGCCCAGTGAGAACTGGGGTATGGAGAGCCCATTCCCCCCAGGCCTCGCACGCGGGCCCATCAGACGAAACAACTAAGGACCAGGCGTCACCGCCTGGTGAGACCCCCGAGAGGCAATTCCCCTCGAAGGCCTGAAAAGGAATCGAGGGCCTCAAGGGACCCCTCGCCTCACGGGACCCCCCACCCCCGAGGTGCCAACCCGCCTGAGGGGAGTCCAACGGGAATCCCCCCTCAGGCCTGAAGGGAAACGTAGCGGCCAAGGAAGCACGGCAGGACGCACGTGACCTCTGCCACGCTCAGGCAGGGACGCTCACACCCCCGTCGCTGTCCCTGGCGATAAAGTGGTCAACAAAGCCGCTCCGCCTGCTGCGCCGCTGCCAGGACCTTCTACTCTGGCAATAAAGCGGGTGGACGGCGCAACCCTCCAACGGAGGTCGTCATCGCGGGCTCCACCTCAGAGACGGCCCGCTCTGCTGATCGTACTGCGCGGTCGGCCGCCTGTCGGCCTCGAGGCCACCCTTATCAGCAATGGACCGAGTCCATGGACGGATGGAGCGCAGTGGACTCGTGCTCCGCACTGCCGCTGGCACGTGGGAGCCACCTTGAAGGCCAAGCCGAAGGAGAAGGCCCGAGGCGCCTATAAAAGGGAGGAGACATCCATCCTAGCAAAGGTCGGCCCTTTGCGTGCAAAACACCCTTGTAAACCCTAGCAACTCTGGTTAGGTTAGCCTCAGGCCGGAGGAGGAAGAAGATCATCGCTTCCCTTCCCAGGCAAGAACTGCCTCAAGGGGCCTTCCGGCCGGCTCAATTGTACTGTAACTCTCCACATATAATACAGACATGCAGGAGTAGCGGTCTTACCTCCTCACGAGGGCCGTGAACCTCGGTAAAGGATGGTGTCTTCCTTGGTCGGTTGTGCGTCTTCTTCGGGTCCGGTGAGCAACGTCGCGGGGCCACTTGAGGGTCTAGACCTCCGCGTTCAATCCCCTGTCGAACTACACTTTAGGAAGTGACTACCCCCGATTCCTGGGAGTCATAACCCGACAGCACCCCCTCAAGGGTGCCCGCGTAGGCCGCCTCCACAGGCCTCGTGGCCTCGTTAGCCGTGGCTCTTTTCACGTCAGCTGCCTTGCGAAGCCTAAGACGCTTCGCGGGCACAAGATCACTGGCGAAAAACCCAAGAGAAGATCCTTAGCAATAGTCAAAGTGAAAAGGGAACAAGAATCAAGCGAACAAGCGTCATAAACACTTACCCTGAAGGGGGAGGGCCAGCGTCGACCCATGCCAGGCCTGGCGAGCGCCATGAGGGACAGGTCTTGGCACCGGACCTCTCCGGGGGCATCACCACCTTCCATTTGGACGGGACATCAGATGGCCTCACCCCAGGGCGGTCCACGGCAGCCTTGGTGCGGGGCCCGTGCCTTCCCGGAGTGGACTCCACTTCGGAGGCGTCCCCCTCCTCAGTCTATTCTTCCACGGGGCGCGAGGGCGCCACCACGAAGAAGGCATCGTCATCGCCTGACGAGATGTCACAAACCTCGTCAGTAAACGGCCCGACCCTCGAAGAAGACACCTCCCCTGCTGTAGCATCCTCCTCACCTATCCCACCTCCTGAGGCCGAGGGAGAATCCACCCCCTCCACTCCTCGCATCACCGGCAAGGGCACCTCCATCTCCCCCAAACCTGTCGGGGTAAACGGAGGCATCCCCTCCAAGAGGGCCATGCGCTCTGTCAAGTTGTACTGATGGAGAGGCAGTAGCGCCGCAGGGAGCAGATCCACAGAGGGCACGAATGGGTTGACGAAGAGCGCGGACAAGACGTTGTCGACGGTGTCCTTGTCGTTGACCTCATTATGAAGCCGCATCTTGTCGCTCGGGCCCGAGTACATCCACATGGGCACCGAGTGCGCCTGGAGGGGGGCGATGCGGCGCGTCACGAAGTCCGCCACGATGATTTGCCCCGTGAGGCCCTCCTCGCGAAGGAAACTCAGGCGCCCCATCACGCTTGCGTTCCTCGCGCCGTCGAAGGTCGCCATGCCCCAATGGGAGTTCTTCAGCGGTGGCTCGTCGGGGACCTCGAGGAAGGCGCTGGGGTGCTCCACCCCAACGAAGAACCACTTCTGCCGAAAGTCGTCCACCTTCTTCGTCACCGAAGTGATGGCCTTGTTCTCGCTCCAGGACATGGGGATGTAAACGCTCCCCATGCCGTCGACGATGCGGAATGAGACGCATCCTGAGCGATCATTCTTCGCCGTGTTCCTGCGCGCGTAGAAGCACCGGAACAGCCCCACTGTGGGCTCCAGGCCCAGATACGCCTCGCGGAGGTAGGCGAAGACGGCGAGGATGAGGATGGAGTTGGGGTGCAGATGCAGCAACTGCACCTGGTAGAATGCCAGCACAGCCTCCAGGAACGGCGAGAAGGGCGGCACCAGACCGGTGGCGAGGCAGTGCTGGAAGATCAGAAAGTACCCTCGTGGGCGCTTCCCGTGCGCCGCGGGCTCTAGGGCGGTGGCGTCGTGCTCGTTCGTCCGGTCCGCAACTAGGAACCGGACATTGGCGAGCGCCTTCTCGTTGATGCGCACGACCAGCAGCGCCGCGCCCTGTACGACATCAGGGGCGTCCGTTTGGGAGGAAGACCCCGCAGCGGCCTTGCCCTTGCTATTGAGGGGACTCATCGTCGCGGAATCGAATGCTGAGGAAGACGGAGGAAGGAGAATCGTAAAAGAGATCGGAGGTGAAGAGCTCTAGGAGAGGGAAACTTCTGTGTGAAAGATTGGAAACGGTAACGGCTCCCTGCTACGACGCTCAGGCTTTATATCCCCTCAAGGAGCAGTTACCGGGGCGTGGTGGGACCCCCCACGACTCACGCCCCGGAGCGTGCAAGACCGTTACTCATCTGAGCGCCACGTGGCTCGGGCCGGCCGGGCACTTTGGGCCCACGACGCTCCGCCTGCGCCCATGGGCTCATTCGAGCCTATCTCGGGCCCGGGGGCTACTGTCGGCCCAGTGGGGACTGGGGTATGAAGAGCCCACTCCCCCCAGGCCTCGCACGCTGGCTAATCAGACAAAACGACTAAGGACCAGGCCTCGCCGCCTGGCGGGACCCTCGAGAGGCAATTCTCCTCGAGGGCCCGAAGAGGAAACGAGGGCCTCAAGGGTCCCTCGCTTCAGAAGACCCTCCCGAGGCGCCGGCACGCCTGGAGGGAAGTCAACAGGAATCCCTCCACAGGCCTCCCCAGGCCTGTGGGGAAACGTCGCGGCCAAGGAAGTACGGCGGGGCACACATGGCCTCTGCCACGCCCACGTGGTGATGCAAGCACCCCCGTTGCCGTTTTGGTGATAAAGGAGTCAATAAAGTTGCGCCGCCTGCGATAGAACTGCCAGGACCTTCCACTCTGGTGATAAAGTGGGTGGACGGCGCAACCCACCAAAGAGAACATCATCGCGGGCTCCACCTCAGAGACTGCCCTCCCTGCGGGCAAGACTGCGCGGTTGGCCTGCTGTCGGCCACCGCACCCACCTTTATCAGCAATGGACCGCGTCCATGGACGAAGGGGCAGTGGTGGACTCCTAATCCTCCACGCCACTGCCGTGTGGGAGCCACCTTGGACCCCATGAAGAAGGAGAGCATCGAAGGCGCCTATAAAAGCACCAAGACCTCCATCGTAGCAAGGGTCAGCCAATTGCTTGTGACTACGCCTGTAAACCATAGCAACACCAAGTAGGATAGTCTCTTGCTGGAGGAGGAAGAAGATTATCGCTTCCCTCCCCAGGCAAGAACTACCTCAAGGGGGCCTCCGGCAAGCTCTGTTGTACTGTAACCACCATAATCCAATACAGACAAGCACGAGTAGCGCTCTTACCTCCTCACGAGGGCCGTGAACCTGGGTACGGGCCGGTGTCTATCTCTGTCGTGGGTGTTTCGTCTTCAGGTCCGGCGAGCAACGTCGCCGTGTCCCTTGAGGGTCTTGACCTCCACGTTCGATCACCTTCACGAACTACACTTCAGGAAGTGACTACCCCCGATTCTAGGGAGTCATAACCCAACATTTGGCGCGCCAGGTAGGGGATTGAGGCGCGTCAACGACCTTCAAGCCGCCTCCACGCCATGGCAAACACCCGCGCTACCCGTGACGCCCGCACCAGCCGACGCGCGCCTGAAAGAGCTCGCGTCCCCTCGGGCCCTCATACGGAGGAGCCCGAGCACGACCCCGAGCACCAGGAGGACGCGCAGTCCTCACCCCCGACGCGGCGCCCGAGCGGCTCCGGCCCGGGCTGGACGGACCCCGCGCCTCACACCGCGCTGCTCATGGCGCAGGAACTTCTCCGCTACCAGCCCACCGCTGAGGCCCACGAGCAGTGGCTGGAGCGCCTCAACCATCTCGTCGGCATCGCCACGACGCGCCCTGCTCCATCGCAGTCCAACATGCACCCCTCTCTCGCGGGCACGGTTGCGACAGACGCGCCTCCGCCTTCGCCTGGGCCTGCACCGGCTGTGACACAGAGGGCTGCCGCGCACGCGTCCTTGCCGCACGATTGCTTGATCGTGCAGCGCACTGCGCCCGACCCTCGCGTGGGGATGGAGCTCCAGCGCGATCGCCAGAACAGACTCGTGGAGGAGATCGGCCAGGCGGGCCAGCAAAACCGCAACGCACTACAACACGGAGTCGCCACGTACGCCACCGGCTGCATGGCGTTCACCCGCTCCTTGCGTCATGTGGTCTGGCTCCCGAACTTCAGGCCGGCTCTCCCCAAGGGCTACGACAGCTCCAGCAACCCCATCGAGTTCCTACAGCTCTACACCACCTCCATCCAAGCTGCAGGAGGAGACGACAAGGTCATGGCCAACTGGTTCTCCCACGCACTTCGCGATTCTGCGCTATCGTGGCTCCTGAACCTCCCCGAGGACTCCGTGAACTCTTGGGAGGAGCTCTACAAGCAGTTCGTCTCCAATTTAAAGGGGACGTACGAGCGCGCCCTCACTCACAACGACCTGCGCGCTGTGGTGCAGAAGAAGGATGAGACGCTCCACAAGTACATCCAGCGCTTCAGCCAAGGGCGCAACAATATCCCGAACATCCCTGACACCCAAGTCATCGCCGCCTTTCGCGAGGGCGTCACAAACAGCTGGATGCTCGAGAAGCTGGGCATCCACGACAAGCTCAACTCTGTGGTGAAGTTGTTCGACCTGGCGGACAAGTGCGCCAAGGCTGAAGAGGGACTCCTCTTCGTCAAGATGTCCTCGAGAGGGGACAAGCACGTTGAGGGGTCCAGGAGCCAGAAGAAGAAAGAGGAGCCCAAACGCAAGGCCACCGCGGTTCTCGCAGCAGAGCGTGACGCGAAGGGCACCCGCAGGGACTCCCCTGAGCCACGAGAGAGGCAAGATGACCATTGCCATTCTGCATCTACCACAACAGGCGCGGTCACTCTACAGAGTCTTGTTTTGACCTCAAGAGGTTGAGCAAGGAGCGCGAGCAAGCAGAAGGCAGTGGCGGCCGCGGCCGAGGCCGTGGCTACCGCCGGAGCGGACGCAAGACCGGCTACCAGAAACTATCTGGCAATCACGCCAATGCTGCGGAAAAGAATGGAAATCTCCCTGACGAGGAAGATGGTGGCTACCAAGCCCCACGAGGCGCCATTGCCTGCATCCGTGGTGGGGCGCAGGCGCCAAAGTCGAACAATCAATTCAAGCAGTTCGCCCGCGAGCTGAACGCCGCCCTACCAAGCACCAAGACCTCCAGGCCCCTCAAGTGGTCGCAGTACACCATCTCTTTCAACGCTCTGGACCACCCCAAGTCCACCAGGACGGTTGGAACCCTCCCGCTGGTCTGCAGCCCCAACATCGACAATGTTGCTGTCTCCAAGACTCTCATCGATGGTGGAGCAGGCCTAAATGTCATCTCCACATATACGTTCGAAGCGCTTCAAGTGCCCTACGAGCGGCTCATGCCCTCTAGGCCATTCACGGGGGTCACCAGCGGCTCAATCGAGCCTCTGGGCCATGTCAGGTTTGCCGTCACCTTCGAAAGCGAGGAAAATTACCGCACCGAGCACATCGACTTCGATGTCGCACACATCACCCTACCTTACAATGCCATCCTCGGCTACCCCGCGCTCGCGAAATTCATGGCCGTCACGCATCATCCCTACAACATGGTCAAGCTCCCCGGCAGCGCTGGCACAATCACCATCCATGGACATGTCCTGGATGCCACGCGCGCTGTCGAGACGGCCTACAAGACCGCCGCCATGGCATTCCCCGCAGACGAGGACATGGAGCCTCTCGAGAGACCCAAGAAGAAGAAGCAGTTGTTCTCCCAGGAGACAGCTGCTACGAAGAAAATGTCTCTAAGCTCCAGCAGCTCGGGGGCTGAAGGCTCGGGGGCTAGCGTCACCATTGGCACCGCGCCGCCTCCCAGATAGGAAAGCGCGCTCGTCGCCTTCCTCTAGGCAAACTCTGACATGTTCGCGTGGACACCGTCAGATATGTCTGGTGTACCGAGGGAGGTGATCGAGCACCACTTAGCCGTGTGCCCAAATGTGCGCCCCGTCAAGCAAAAAGCAAGAAAACAAGCCCCCGAGAAGCAAGCATTCATCGTTCGAGAAGCTCAAAGCGGCAAAAGTCGTCTGCAAAGTCGCACACCCCACTTGGCTCTCCAACGGCGTGGTAGTCCCAAAACCCGCCGGAGGAGGCCGCCTCTGCGTCGACTACACTGATGTAAACAAGGCCTGCCCCAAGGACCCTTACCCCATGCCAAGAATCGACCAGATCGTGAACTCCACGGCAGGCTGCGACCTCCTCTGTTTCCTCGATGCTTTCTCTGGTTATCATCAGATAAAAATGGCTAAGGAGGACGAGGAGAAGACGGCTTTCCTCACGCCTTGCGGTGTGTATTGCTATGTCTGCATGCCTTTCGGCCTAAAAAACGCCGGAGCCACTTTCCAGAGGCTAATGAGATTAGCACTTGGCGAGTAAATGGGGAGAAACGCCGAGGCATATGTCGATGACGTCGTCGTCAAATCCCGAGAGGGAAACACTCTCCTCGGGGACCTTGAAGAAACTTTCGCCAACCTGCGCAAAGTGAACATCAAGCTCAACCCTGCCAAGTGCGTCTTCGGAGTGCCTTCAGGCAAACTGCTTGGTTTCCTCGTATCCCACCGGGGTATAGAAGCGAACCCTGACAAAATCAAGTCAATAGAGGGCATGCAACCTCCGCGCAGGCTCAAGGACATGCAACGCCTAGCAGTGGAGCAGACCTGGGGTGCAGTCGAGGCCGAGGAGGGCGTCCGGGCTGAGGCTACTGCGGTGGAGGTCGAGATGGGCACGGTGCAGGCCTGCCGAACCATCCATGACCGAATTGGAGGTGGTGCTGGGCTAATCTGGATAAAGGGATGCCGGGGGCGCCGGGCACTGGGATGTCGGGGGCGTCGGAGACGATCTCGCGGCCGTGCTGAACCTGGGGACACCGGGATGATGGAGACGGCCGAGGCGGGAGACGGCCGTGGTTGGGGAGGCGTCGCACGTGGTGCGGGCGGATGAGCTCGGATCCACGTCGGGATGTGGCCGAGGTAGGCAGGGAGGCCGAGGCGGCGACCTGGCGGTGTCGGGTGGATGTCAGGGTGCGGGCGTGAGCTTGCGGGCGTCCAGGGTGCGACGAGGTCGTGTCGGGGACGAACACGGGCTAGTCGGAGGCTGCGCTCGGTGGTGCTGATGCCGGGGCGCATCCACCCCGAGATATGGATGAGGGCGGAGGTCGACGAAGGCGCGGTCGGGGACGCTGCCACGACGTGGAGGAGATGCGGGCGGGGTCGCCGGGGTCGGAGGAGGGAACACCAAGGTCTCGATCGAGCTCGGGGGCAAGGTCATGGCCGATGCACCACTGATGCCGGGCGGAGGCGGATGTCGGAGGCGTGGGATACCGGGGTTGGAGCAGACACGGGCGAGGAAGCGAAGGTGGAGGAGCCGAGGTCGGGTGTGAGCCGGAGTGGGGCTTGGGTAGTTGGTGTCGAGGTAGGAGATGAGGAAGTCAATCGCAGCTTCGGTGCGGGTCTCGGCATAGAGGAGATGCGGTCGTGGGCGAGGTAGACGACCAATTCGTGCTGCAGTTTCCTCTTTTGACCGAGTAGGGGAGAACTTGGCCCAGTTGTCACCGAGTTAGATGAGAACTTGGCCCAGTTCTCCTTATTTCTGCCCGAGATGCCCTTCCACTTCTTTTTCTTTATCCCTCTCTTATCTAAATTCATATCTATGTCTGTCACCGACATAATAATTCCATGCCTTTAGGGTACCAGGGAAGTACATCCCTGACACTAGTCCCCGAGTTTATGGGGGCATTCGCAGAATCGCGCATAAACTTAAAAATCAAATAGTTCCCGGAAATTTCCATACCGAAAGCCCTGTTATAAGGGGTCTCGGGGATTACATCCTCAACACTAGTCCCCGAGGCTGCGGGAGACTCGCAGAGTCACGCGCAGACTTAGAAAAAATACCAACATCCCCGTCTTCACTTACTCCACCGTGTACCTGCAAAAATACAATCATATGCCGGTTCCTTAGCCACTCTGGGCGTTTTACCGACATAGACGTCTTCGGCCTAGCCACTCTGGGCGTATACCGACATGGACGCCTCATGTGCCGGCCTTTAGCCGCTCTGGGCGTATACTGACACAGAATCTCATGTGCCGGCGTTTAGCTAGTCTGGGCGTATACCGACACAGACGCCTCTAACCAAACACACAATGTCACAAAGGTATCTCAGGTGTCTCGGTATCTCGGCCACTCCGGGCATATCACACATGTTAAGGTATCTCGGCCACCCTGGGCACTTAAACATGTTTCGGTATCTCGGGTGTTGCCTTTGGCGAACTTTGACAAACCAAAACAAATGACGATATGGAAATATTGCCCGAAGCCATGATACACTGGCGAACCGAAATAAACGGGGATCTGGAGATATGCTGTGATGCCGCGATATATTGGCGAACCAAAATAAACGGCGATCTGGAGATACTGCAGGATGACACGATATATTGGCGCACCGAAATAAAAGGGGATCTAGAAATTTTGCATGATGCCGCGATACATGGGCAAACCAACATGGGTAACAACTGAGATGAGATGCCATTTAGAACCAACAATTATCCGACACAGGTACCAATCCGGTATGATATGCCATCACAACCCGACAAGCCGATACCACCGACCATATGCAATATATCTTGAGGTGATAATAAATATAAGATGGATCCAAGATAACCAATATAGTGACCGACATAACCGAGATCTTTGATATGAATATCCTTTTGGTAAGTAGATTATCCGGCATGGGTACCAACTCGGGTAAAACCAACATGGGTACCAACTCGGTAAAACCAACATGGGTACTAACTCGGAAAAACCAACATAGGTACCAACTCGGTAAAACCAACGTGGGTACTAACTCGGAAAAACCAACAAGGTTACCAACTCGGTAAAACCGACATCCTCCTTCAATGTTAGTGTGGGCAGGTATGTATAATAAATATTTACCGGATGCGATAGCTCTAAACGACATGTCAAAAAGAATTTAATGCGAGACATAAAAATACGATTACCCGCCTACCTAGGCACAGGAACTTAGATTCGGTTTCACCGAGTCCCCGGGTAAAATTACAGATACAGAAGGCAGGCGAAGGAACACGGCAGTCCCCGAGTCCAATTTCGGGATGCCGACGCACAAACGGCACAACGGGAACCAAGATATGACATGCATAAAGATAAATTTAAACTGAGTTACTCTACAGGCTAAGAATGCAAGGTTCAACTGACCGGTAAGCCAGTCCCCGGGTCAAGACATCTTGCTCGCGGGGAAAAAACAAACAGATGACAAAGCAGGCACAACAGGGCAGTCCCCGGGTTACGACATCTCGCTCCCGGGTAAACAGTTAAACTAGGCACGCAGGGGCGGTTCCCGAATAATTTGTAAGATAACATAATTGCACGATAGAGATGATGATACTCACGGAGCACAGGAGCGGTTGGGGATGTCGGAACCAACATAACCCAGGCAACTGGTGTGCAACTGCCCGAGATCCGTTGATGATGAGTGTTGGGGTAGATGTCGGCGACCGCTACCCATGGTGCGGGGATGCCGGTGACCGCTACCCGTGGAGCAGGGATGCCGGTGACCGCTACCCGCGGCGCAGGGATGTCGGCGACCGCTGCCCGCGACACAGGGATGCCGGTTTGGGATGCCGGCGACCGCTACCCGCGGCGCAGGGATGTCGGCGATCGCTACCCGCGGCGCAGGGATGTCGGCGACCGCTACCCGCGGTGCAGGGATGCCAGTTTGGGATACCAGCGACCGCTACTCGCGGCGCAGGGTTGCCGGCGACCGCTACCCGCGGCGTAGGGATGCCGGTTTGGGATACCGGCGACCGCTACCCGCGGCGTAGGGATGCCGGTTTGGGATGCCGGCGACCGCTACCCGCGGCGCAAGGATGTCGGTTTGGGATACCGGCGACCGCTACCCGTGGCGCAGGGATGTCGACGACCACTACCCGCGGTGCAGGGATGCCGGTTTGGGATACCGGCGACCGCTACCCGCAGCACAGGGATGTCGTCGACCGCTACCCGCGGCGCAGGGATGCCGGTTTGGAATGTCGGGTCCCGTAGTTGATGAAGAAGGTCCCGTCCAAAATTGTTCCTGCAAGCGCCACTCGGCCCCACGGTGGGCGCCAACTGTAGTCGTGGCGAACTGACAGATGCCTACGGGCAGGCTAACTTGTGGGGCCGATGGACACTAGGGGATCTCAGGGAGGGATTGCGCGATGAACTCGCGCACAGATAAACTCAACTGACATGGTGACACAAGGATTTACCCTGCTTCGGGGCTCTCGTGAGGAGATAAAACCCCTACTGCAGCATCTAGCCTACTTGGTGTATTTCTGCTCTTATTATCCGGGCTACAACATGCTCCATGAGCTACTAAACATGCCTCTATGAGGTCTTGAGAGCAAATGGAAAGGGGGGAAATGAAGTGGTGGGGGTCTTGGCATGCTTCTCCCTCTCACTAGTGGAAAAAGGGCTACCTGTGGAGCACCCTTTAGCCTTTCTGTGGCGCAGCCAGAAAAATTGGGGGTGCGCCACAGTTATCTCGCCACTAAAATATATTTCTGTGGCACATCCCTTCGATGCGCCACGGAAATTTTGAGAATTTTGTGCGCCACAAAAAAAATAAACCATGCGCCACTGACTAAATAACATTAATTTTCAAAAAAATTGCTGCTGTACAAATATAGTTATATATAAATGATTTATACATATACATTATAATCTGACACATATATATTCAACCAGTACATAAATTAGAACAGACATATCACATTCATTTGAGCCCAAGATGTACATACATATATATAGTAATAAGAGTACTTAGTGCCAAATCTTACATAAGTTATGATACAAATGGTGCTCAAAATAGAAAAGTTCACCATTTCATACATATAGTTATCAAATGGAGTACACATAAGCGAAATCAGCGGGAGAGCACGATCACGTGTAGCCTAGCTAGTTCTTCGTCGGCGCCGGGAACGGTTTGTAGAG
Organism: Poa annua; assembly: GCA_026929855.1. Classification (NCBI taxonomy): domain Eukaryota; kingdom Viridiplantae; phylum Streptophyta; class Magnoliopsida; order Poales; family Poaceae; genus Poa; species Poa annua. The sequence continues at coordinate 16,757,769 of CM049429.1, read as the reverse complement.
TTCCTTCGTCGTCCACGTCCTTGTGTCCTGCTGTGATGCTAGTCGTTTTTCGATCTCCAACTTAGTCAATTCTGGAGATGGATTGGTAAGTTTCAGTTAATAAGATAAACAGAGTGAATAATTTATGTATATAAGTGCAATAAAGAAAATAAACACTTCTTGCACATAAACAATATATAGCTAGGCGCAGTTTTGTAATACATCCTACCTCTAGGGTAGCGTAGGCAGCCCTCGATAGCCATGACATCTTCAAGGATGATATGTGATAACTTCATCTGTGTGCGATGGAAGTCTTCTCTAAGCTCAGCATCAGAGATTTCACCCGCATTTCCAATCCATTTCCGGAGCCCTACTTGAACCCTCATGTTATCAGCTTCCTGGACATACCCTTTAAGATGATGGATGACGTAGAACGCGTCATTCATGCTGGTAGAGTCCTTCTTGATCCAAGCGAAGTTCGTGACATGCCTGAACTTGTGCTTCGTTTTCTTGTTGAAGAATTCACAGTTGTTTTGGAAGGTGCCTCCATTACTGGCGTAGAGCTCGAGAGCCTCATCGAGAACACCCTTTATTCTGGTGTAGTCTTTCGTTACAACCAAACTCCCCGAGTCAAAATAAGTGGCAATCGACCACCTCGTGTTTACGGCGATGAGTACTGCGTGCTGGTCACTGCTTAATGTAATTCAAATGGAATGTAGGAAATTAATGATAAGCAATGGAACGACTCTATGGGAAAACATAAGTTCTGACATTGACGAGCGGATGTGTACTTACTTGCAAAAGAAAGGCACAAGATGGCTGTCTTTGCTCATGTTATTCAACATGAAGCTTTGTAGGTACTCCCTCGCCCTGACCCGTGTCGACGATCTTTCACATAGCTGGCTGTCACGCATGTAGTATGGATCCACTACCGCGACATACGGGTTTGACTCTCTCTTGTTCTTTATCGCCAGATTGAGCGCGTATAGACGTACCAAGTTATAGTCCAGCCGTCTACCGTGAAACATCTTGAAGATGTCCTTGAAGGCTATAAAGAATAAATCCGCCGGGGCTTCATCGACGAAGTTCACGCCCTTTGGCACCTTGCACGTGAAGACGGGGTAATATGGGTCCTTGTGTTTAAGAAGCATGCCATCTAGAATCAAGATAGCATCATGCAAAGATTTCATGGATCCTTGTGCGACACAGAGCAGCTTCGGAGGCAGTATCGGTTTACCAGCTTCATGCATTCGGGTCAAGGCATCACGACGTCGTGGAACCATTCGTTCATCCTGGACAGTCTTAGGAGCTGGCTGGCTTGAAGAGGCACCTGGTTTGCTTCTCTTCCTGGGCTTCTTCTTCATCTTCTCTGGGGATTGCACAGCATGAATCGACTTATGCAGTGTGCCAGGGCTGAAAATGTTAGCCGGTTCAACTTTATCGCCGGCCTCCGGAGGCATTTCTTGAGATAAACCATGAAATTTTAGGCGTTGCGAGCATGAAGTGGGACGAATAGGCATACTACGGGGGCCGCGGAATTCTTCTTCTTCATCCAAAGCAGGCATGCACGAACCATCAAAGGCGCCAGTGTTAAGGAAGCCATCGACGTCCTCATCATTCATATCATCATCATGATGATCCTCGTTGATGTCTTCAAGTTGATGCGCAGCGCCTTTGCCTTTGTCTTGTTTTTGCGGTGCAGACGCTCCTAAGAGTATTTGGTGTCGGCTTGTGGTGGCGACAACCGCCGGCGCTTCCTTCCGGGTCCTGGCAACGGGTGCTTGTGGCGGCTTGGAGGTGGCGCCGGAGGTGCGTCTGGGCCCTCCAAGACAAATTTGGCTCTTCGGCCATTCCTTGAGCCATTGGAGGCAGGCTCCAAGAACCATCTGCTCATCAGCGTCGGCTCCCGCAGGTTGCATTGGGGGACTGATGTGTTTAAACTGAGGCAATACCTCATCCAACTTGATTCTCAGCAAAGCCGGGTTCATGCGTTGGTTGTGCATTAGGACACCCTTTGGTTGTATGATCGTGCCCTTAGCAACATCCACCAACTCGCCGCCGGCCCGTACCGTATGCAAGAGTGTGCAAATCGTGTCCTGAGAGTGAACACATATGCATGTTGGTGGGTATCATGAGATGGCAGTCATCAAAGGCATAGTTAATTATAGAAGATGTCGTGGACTAACTAGTTAGTTACCTTGTCGACTGCGTTGAGCTCCTCTAATGTTGATACAATGGCGCCCTCATTTTCTGGCGCCGGAGTTTGCACGGGGGCGCCGCCTGTGGCATAGTATGAAGCGGTGTTGGCCGGCGGGGTCACCAGCTGGTCCGGAGGGGTCGCCATATGGCTGGAGTTGCTGGCGGTGTAGCTGGGCACGTATATCGGCCCCTGTCGACCTGCCGCATTCCAAGGAACTAACCCCTCCATCAACCCAGGGGGGAGGAGCTCATCGAGCCTATCCTTCACCATCTTGTTCACCATGGTGGAGTCCACTTTCTCATTCTCCAATGTCTCCACCTTCTTCCTTAGCTCCATAACCTCCGTGGCATCCTTTGTCGGCTTCCTCCTCTGCCTTCTTGACGGGCCGCCGTCTGTGCTGTAGTACTGGAGGAACTTCATGTTTGTACCAAAGCCGGTGACATGGCCAGCTGACAGGGGCGGCAAGTTCTTGTCCCTCTTCTTCCAAACGTTCATCGCCCTATTGAAAGTATTGTCCCACGGTTCTGTTGAATCCTGGGACGACGGGCCTGCCTCAGTGTCAGCCTTCAACTCGTCTGCCTGTAGACAAAGCAAATTTAGGTGAACTGATGCATATGTAGACAAATTAGCCTACATGGTAAATTAAATTCCTCACCAGCATTTTCTCATATTTCTTCACATCGTCATCATCTCTAACGAATTCCCCCGTCTCTTTGTTCAGATAGTAGCGGGACCAGACAAAGTTACGGACCTGCTCGTCCGTGATTTGGTGCCACGGGTTCGTTTTTCCCTGACGAAGAACCTCGGCATCCTCCTTGTCCCAAATGGGTTGTTTTCCTCGGTAGCCACCGCTTCCCAAATGGTGGTTACCGAGGTTCATGTCCCGCATTTTCTTCCCCCACTCTGTCCATTTTAGGGACACCTCTTATTTCCAGGGAAACTTGAATGCCTCAAAGTCCCCCTTGTTTAGCTTCGGTTCTTTGCTTTTTATTTCCTCCAAGCTTTCACCCTTATCAATCTTTCTCCTCACCCTGAATTTCCAGCTGCTCAAGGCGGTGCTCATCTTCGTGATGGCTAACTTCTCAACCTTTTTGTTGAACGGCTGTGGGAACGTGTATCATTGGTGAAGCTTCTGGATGAGGATGTTGACCAAAGCCTCATTATACTTGTGCGTGAGATCCCTCGTGTTGATCGACACGGTTTCCCGGAGGATGCACCCTAGTTGCATTGTGTATCCTTTGGCAACTCTCTCGGGCTGCAATGGGAGGCCACTAGGTGAGACCTCAGTGAAGGAATCTGTGACGTTGCCAAGTGCTTGCGGTGTCCGATCCCTCCTTGGCTTATTTTTCTTTAGGACGGGCGGGTTCGTCCCATCCTCCATGTGGTCCTCGCCGGCATCGGTTGTGGTATCGGCGTCACCATGGCCGCCACTAGCATCTCCATCGGTAGTGGTGGTGGTATGCTCCTGGCCTTCAGCACCAACACTTTCTTCCACGGCGTCCTCCAACTCCTTTGACATCTCCTAGAAGGTCTTGTTGGCCTCTAGAGGAGCTTCATCCATGCTCATGTGCTTAGAAGTGTCGGGCTCCATTTTTGCACTACAAGAATTAGTACAACAAATATAAGTAAAAAATAGACTTAATTAATTACTAAGGTACCCCGGGTTGACATGCATTACCCCCATATGTACTTTTTTTAGCAAAGTCATGCTCAAATTCACGAAAAAATTTGGCATAACCTTTGCTAAAAAGGACATATGGAGTACCCGAATTTGCCGGAACGGAAGTTAATCAACGTTCCGGAAATCTCAAAGGACTCACCGGGTACCTGCAACCAATGCACACATCGATGTCCGCAACAACCACAACCACGACATGATGGTCGGAGCATAAACAACCACGACACGATGGTCGTGGTAGCAGAAATAATACATAAACATCCATTTGAAGCAAAATTGTGCATAGCATGTTCAACTTTTATTTGTAAACAGTGCATCAAAATTCATATGCTCTTATTTGTAAACAGAAACAATAACAGAAGCATCAAAATTCATATGCTCTTATTTGTTAAGAGTTCATCAAAGTTCCAGTTCGTGGTAGCAGAAATAATACATAAACAGTGCGCAAAATTCATATGCTCTTATTTGTAAAATTGTGCATAGCATGTTCAACTTTTATTTGTAATAACAAATAACATAAGCATCAAAATTGAACACAAAATCGAGCACAAAATCGGTGCAGAATTTCATCGAACACCTTACGTGCGGTGGTTCGGTATGGGAGGGAGGAGGGGAAGAGGGGAACCACCACGGGGAGGGGAGGGATAAGAAGTCGAGGGCGCTGTGTAGAGCTTGTTGTCGATGCGGAGAGGTGGCGTCGGTGGCGAGTTCTTCGTCGTCGTCGGCGGCGGCGGGGCGTCAGGATTGGCAGGGAAGGGGGCACAGGGGAGGTGGCCAGCGACAGGTTTGTGCGCGCACAAGGTTTAGCGGGGGAGTCCGGCGATGGCGAGTTCGGGCGGCCGGCGGTGTCGAGGCGCGGCGCGACGGCAGTTCTGTGGAAGAAAGATTTGGGCGCACGCGAAGTGGAAGAAAGAGCCAGGGCCGTGCGGGGCCACATGTAAGTGGGGGCATCGGAATTCTGTGGTGCATGGCTCAGACGGTGCGCCACAAAATTAATGGATTCTGTGGCGCATATCTTAGTCGGTGCGCCACAAAATTATGTGATTCTGTGGCGCATGTGTTGGAGCATGCGGCATAGAATATATATGTTACTACTTTTCTATTATTTGTGTGCTACTACTTTGCTGGTGAATTGTTTCTATTATTTGTGTGCTACTACTTTGCTGGTGAATTGTTTCAAAGTACTTAATTTTATTTATATTTAAAGAAAGAATAAGGGACAAAAATTTAGTCATGACATACATATATATATATTCTTGCATTGTCTCGTACACATCAAAAAAAGTCTTGTACATGCATATATATGCTCTTGCATTGTCTCACACACCCCAAAAAAAGTCTCGTATATGCATATATATGCTCTTGCATTGTCTCACACACACCAAAAAAGTCTCGTATATGCATATATATATATGCTTGCATTTGTCTCACAGCCACCAAAAAAAGTCTTCTTCGTACCGGCCGATTCCGAGAGAGCTAGCTTCTCTTCTTTCCCTTCTTCGCGGTTAAATACTTTAGGCCAGGCACCTTGAGATTTCTTTGCGTGAACGGACAACCTTTAGTAGGTACGGAGGTTTTCCTTGGTTTTTGCTGGTAGTCGGCATGTCGAAGAACATGTCCAAATCCTCCTTGATCTTTGGATCGCCGTCCAAGTCTTCATCGTTGGCGTCTCCGTCCATTCCGATGATGCTCCTCTTGCCCCGCCTCACCACCACACGGCTAGGCTTTGACGGGTCGGTAATGAAGAAGCATTGCTCAACTTGGCTAGCGAGTACCCATGGCTCGTTTTTCGCGGAGGCTTTCTTTGATTTGGCATCGGGTATTACCATGGTGGTGAAATACCGGCCTTCTTTCACGACGTCCTTGGCCCATCTTACATGGAACATTGGCACCAACTCTCCACAGTAGTTGAGCTCCCATATCTCCTCGATCCTTCCGAAGAATCTTTCCTTGACAGTAGCCTCGTCATCACCGTAGGATAGCATAGTTACTCCTGAGTTTTGATATTCACTATTCTTGTCCTTTTCCTCGGTATAGAATGTGTAACCGTTGATGTCATACGCCTGATAGGTCCTTACGTTTTGTTCGGGGCCCTGTGATAATGAGAATATAAGTTTTCATCTTCTGTATATGGCGTTTGGCTCGATGCTTGAAATATTTGCCTGTCCTTGAACCAACGTGTGAAGTTAGAGTTGTGATGTTTGGATACGTCTCCATTCTTCCTCTGCCGCCCCAGTTCCATGTAATTCTGCTCGATTAAGCTCTTTTGCTCCTCCACCCAAGGTTCGATCAATTGTAAGTGTTGTAGAGCGACACGGTGAGCCCTGTCAAGGTCTTCTCTTCGACCATGAACGCCCACAAAGAGTGAGTGCGAGCCCTCGCGGTGACCAACTCCACCTAGCCTGCCGAGGTGCTTCCTGGTGGGCAGACCAACATCCTCGTTCTCGGTGCTTAGATAATTCTGGCAGAAAGAGATGCACTCGTAGGTTAGAAAGCCCTTCGCCATACTTCCGTCCGGACGGGCCCTGTTGCGAACATATCCTTTCATGACACCGTTCTGCCTTTCGAACGGCATCATGTAGTGCAGGAACATCGGTCCGAGCTGCTTGATGTCCTCAACGACATGGAGAAGGAGATGCACGCAGATATCAAAGAATGAGGGCGGGAAGTAAATCTCGAGCTCACATAGTATCAGCACGATCTCTTCCTATAGTCTGTCGAGCTGCTTCACGCCGATCAACTTCCTGTTGATGACATCGAAAAAGTTGCACAGGGCTAGCAGCGTATCTCGGACGTGCTCATCCATTATCCCTCGGATCGCAATGGGAATTATCTACGTCATCAGCACGTGACAATCGTGAGACTTCATACCACTGAACCTCTTCTTCGTTTGGTCTAGATACCTGCTGATCTTCCCAGCGTAACCGCCCGGAAATTTGACTCCTATGAGGCACTTATAGAACTGGCCGAGCTCTTCCGGACTCATTGTGAAGCAGGTAGCGGGAAGCACCACCGATTTCTTCTTTGCCCTTCTGCGGCGACCTTGAGTTCCTTCCATTTGATCATCATCCTTGTCATCGTCATCGTCATCACTATCGCTGCAGATCTTTCTTGATGCCAAGCCATTTTAGATCGTATCTTGCTCTTGTCCCATCCTTGGACTTTTCCGGCATGTTGGAAAGAGTGCCAAGTAGACTCTCGGTGACATTCTTCGTAATGTGCATCATATCTAGGCTATGGGGCGTTTTAAGGACCTTCCAGTATGGCAAGTCGTGAAAAACATACCTCGTTTTCCATACACCCAGGAGGGGATCAACCCTCGGCCGCTTCTTTCCAGGAGCAGGGCACTCCTCCCAATTTCTCAAAAGCTCGTCGATTTCAGTGCTGGTCCTCTAGCGCGGGGGGCTTTTGAGCTCATGTTCACCATTGAAAAGGTCACCGCGTTTCCTCCACGGGTGATCCATGCGAAGCCACCGTCGAGCACCTGGGTACACAGTTTTCGAAGACCCATCCCTTGGTAGCTGTCGATGCGGGGTCCCATCCATGCACCTGACACATGCACAGAATCCGTGGCCTACCTGGGCCGATACGTACAAGCAACCAGGATAGTCCTGCACCGTCGTGAACAAGGCGGCTCTCATGTCGAAATTTCTCTAGTGTAGGCATCCCATGTACAAGCTGGCGTCTCCCACAACATGGCTAACTCCTCCTTTAACAGCATGAGATAAAGATGTATGTCGACACCCGGTTGTTTCGGCCCCTGGATGAGAATGCTCATGTGTATGTACATTTGCTTCGTGCACAACCAAGGTGGAAGGTTGTAAGGCCATACAAACACGGGCCAGGTACTGTGCGTGCTACTCTCGTTACCGAACGGATTGAGTCCATCGGTGCTCATACCCAGTCTGACGTTCCTTGCGTCGCCTCCGAAATTTTGAAAGGCGTCCAATGCTTCCCACTGGCTAGCGTCTGAAGGGTGTGAAAGGATTCTTCCCTTCTCCGGATCTTCTTCGGGCTTCTCCCTATCCGCGTGCCAATGCATGAGCTTTGCTTCCTTAGGGTCCACAAAGTACCGCTGCAGACGGCGAGTGATAGGAAAGTACCATACCACTTTTCGAGGAACTTTCTTTTTCGCACCCTTGTACCGTCCTATGTCGCACACCGGACATTTGTTTATGTCCTTGTACTTGCCACGATAAATTACGCAATCATTGATGCATGCATGGTATTTAACGTGCGGTAAGTCAAGTGGCCACACGACTTTCTTGGCCTCATCGATGCTTGTTGGCAATGTGTTCCCCTCGGGAAGTCGATCGTGCATGAATTTCAGGTTTCTCGTGAAGCTCACGTCGGTCCATTTGCTTTGCGCCTTCATCTCCAGAGCATCAAGCGTTACTTGCAAGCGCGTATCATGTGTCCGGCACCCAGGATACAATGGAGTCTTCCCGTCAATCTCCATTTGCACCCGTTTAGTTTTCTCTCTAGCGTTGCTCGTCTCCTAGAGGAGCAGTTCTTGAACATAAGGGTCCCGTAAGGCCGACATTAGGGTGTTTTCCGTGTTCGCGTCTTCTCCACCGCCATCTCCCCCATGGTCATCATGATCATCATCTTGTCCACCGACGTCATGATGTACTCCGCCCACATCTCCTTCTTCATGTCCAGTCGCATTTGCTGCCGGCGGTGTCGGTGCCTCGTTAAATCCTACCATGAAACCGTGCCTCAACACGTGATCCTCCAATTGTCTGGAATCAGGGTCGATCCACCTCTCGAGTTTGCATTTCCGACAAGGACATCTTATCTGGCGCTTGTTGGACTTAATCATTTCCGCCTTTTCTTCTTCCTTGTATTTAGTAATTCGACCGGATCTCATCATGACGACCATGGTTGCCTACACGGGTTACATAAAACACACAACCGAGAAACGAGAGTATACGTTATTTACAATTGTAACACACATGCACACATGCACGCAGATGCATACACACACATGCATTTTCAACAGAAAATTTTGCCATGACTTCTCCTACTAGTCGGACATATGGGTGGTGCAAAAATGTGCCGAAATGGAAATGAATCAACATTTCGGCAAACATATACATGCACTACGCCAGCGCAAGAGACAACAAAAAAAACATGCATATATATATGCATGTGTCCACACATACACCGCCACATGCAAAGGGCCAAAAACAGATGCCATACCACACAACACAATCATGCACACCGGCCACAACAAAAAGAGCAGAAGATCGATGTCTCACCTAAGATTGGAGCTCCTCCGAGATGGTGATCGTGTGATGTTTGTTTGGAGAGAAATTAGTGGACAAAAAGAGGAGGAGAGTTGATATATGATGCCCCCTCTCGTACTAAGCAATCTATGTGGAACAAAATAGGTTTTGGATCATGGAGAAAGAATGGGGGGAATTGGGTGAGAAAGAGGAGAAAATCATGTTGGTGAGGGAAGAGAAAAGGTTGCTATGTGAATCTGAGTTTTTTATGCATGAATGCTTAAGTGGTCCCATGTTCACATTTTGTGGCGCACCCAGCATTTTTTTGTGGCGCACCAGGCCCATGCGCCACACAAACAGGCACATTCTGTGGCGCACTGGGAACATGCGCCACAGAATGTTGGTTTTCTGTGGCGCACCCCAAACCATGCGCCACATAATGTTGGCTTTCTGTGGCGCATGGACCTTGGTGCGCCACAGAATGTGCATATTTTTGTGGCGCATGGGCCTGGTGCGCCACAGAGAGTGCCCAAAATTTTAAAATTCGAACTACATGGTGGGTCCCACACTCTTTCTGTGGCGCATTTCTCACGGTGCGCCATAAAAAGACATCTTTCTGTGGTGCATTATGTCTGTGTGCGCCACAGAAGTTTGTGGCGCATTTGTTTTGTGCGCCACTAAATATTTTCTGTGGCGCATTGGCTATGGGTGCGCCACAAAGGGTCAACTCACCTATAAGCCTTTTTCCACTAGTGTCTCCCCCTGGTGCCCTTTATATAGGAGAGCCCAGGGAACAAGTGAGGGGACAAGCAGACAAATAACACTGTTCACGGTACACTGTTCACGACACGACTGATGGGGTCTTGTCGGATTGTTCCTGCGTCAATGTGCGGTGTACTGTCATCACATCAGTGGCACTGTTCCAGCGGCTACCCATGCCCTGCACTGGTAGGACCCGCACGGCGTGCGTACTCACTTGTCTCGTAGCTCCTGTCTTCAGACTTACAAGCGTCGGTCAACCGAGTTGAGGAGAATAAACCAACAACACCTAACCGAATGAATGAACTTGGGCCAACGGTGTTGCAGGTGATGGTTTTGCCCCTGCCGAGTTGAGGACTTGCCGGAATGGAGCAGACCCGGGGTGCAGTCAAGGCCGAGGAGGGCGTCCG